>OZ037936.1:58496910-59804767 GCA_964035585.1 Polytrichum formosum
TAATAATTGACCAAATGTGATATCGGCCTTTAGTGAGCTTAAGTCGGCCCAAAGGTCGTATCCATCTACTCTATCGGCCTTAGGCCTTCTAACACTATCAAACTCCTCTACGGGAATGCCCGGACCTTCCCACTCTCCTACATCACTACCATCTAAATCATGGATGACATTAGACCTTTCCCTCTCATGGACAATTTCATTTTCTCTCTCTAATGCCTTAGTGGCCTTCCTAGCTTCTCTAGTTACATTCTCCAAATCCGAAAAATAAGGAATTTCTCCTAAGGGATTTTCCTCTTCTTCCTCCTCCTCTACTTCTAATGGTGCATTACCTCTCATTGCTCTAGTGGTAACGGCTAATGCCGGGGCCTTATGCACAACTTCCTCTTTAAGACCCCTCAACTCATATGATATAGAGTTAGCATGTGGAGGACATGGACCCTGGCCATTAGTAGGCACCTCTAAATTTACCGGAATGGTGGAGGCATTCATAAATCGGACATCTTGAGACGTAGATGGTCCCATTTGTCTAGGTGATTGTGTGACTTGACCTCCTTGCCCCGGAAGGTTTGTATATCCATCATAGTAGAGGTTGGAAGGTTTAAGGTTATTAGTACCTTCACTTTGTGGATGGAAACCTCTCATGACATCTTGACCCGATTGTTGTGTGTTGGTTGGAGGGTTTGGTGCTCCACCTACCTTATCCGGATGACGACATTGGTTAGACGGATGTGGACCTCCACAATTACTACACCCTTGACCTTGGTTTTCCGACCAACATTGTCCTACAACATGATACCTCCCGCAAAGATGGTGAAATTCTTTCTTCTCGGTATTTTGGTTATTTTGACCTCGAGGAGGCGGACCCCGGTTGTTTCCTTGGTTTTGATTTTGATTTGAACCCCTTTGGTTTTGTTGCGGACCGTTATTGTTCATTCTTTAATTGCGATTTGGCCCATTTCTACAAAACTGAGGCGTATGACCGTGTTGTTGACATTGAGTACACCAAAATCCCGATGAGTGATTACCCGACTCGATTTGAGGTGGAGGACCGGGTTGTTGATTTTTAATTAACAAGGCCATTTGGTCCGTGAGATTTTGGAATTGTTTCAACATCGCCTCTTGAAACCCTAGTTGAGTAGCACCTAACCGTTGCTCTACTTCTTCAATTTGAGGGTCTGTTCTAGGGGCCGGCAATGCTAACATGGGTGGGGGAGCCTTCACCGCTAAGGGAAGCGAGACCGTTTCAATGGAGACATATGGAGGACGGTTAAATGGCCTAGTTGGATCCACTCCCGATTTAGGTAGGAGAGGGATGAATTGAGGGATTAACTCATCCTCTTTCCTCCATAACCGCTCATAATCTCTCTCGATATGTTCCATGTCTCTAGCGGCTACCTTAGCCTCGGCTAGGGTGCGAGGGTTTCTTTCTAACACACCCCTAATAGTATTTGCTTTGACAAACCCTCTCATAAAGAATTGCATTAGGGTATCATCGTTGAGCAAAGTACCTACGTATCTTGCGCACACTAAGTCAAATCTCCTAATATAGGCGGAAATCTCTTCATCCCTTTCTTGCCTCATAGTCATTAAGGCTCTAAAAGCCATACTTTGACCGACTTCGGGTCGAAATTCATTTAGAAACTCTCGTTGTAATTGATCCCAAGTTTGAAAGTGTCCCTCGTCGTGATCTCTATACCACTCGTAAGCTTCCCCGTCTAAAGTCGTAGGAAACCACACTAACTAATATTGTTGGTTGGTAATTAATGAACTAATTACCCTCTCAACGAATCTCTCCATGTGCCTAGACGGATCCTCATCCTTGGTCCCATAGAATTTTGGGAGGTTAGACGGTATATCTACCGAAACCAATCCTTGGGGTACGATTATTGGTAGGCCTCTCGGCCTTACCAATGGATCGATGGGAGGAAATGGAGGCAAGGGAGGTATGGGAGGTGGAATTCCACCTCCCCCTAGAGGATCCATGGTGCTAGGTGACCCTCTCTCGCTAGATCCACTAGTACTCACAAAGTTTTCTTGTCTAATTCTATTAGACTTGTTAATTATTTTCTTACTCAATTCGGAAGGAAGATTACCTTCCTCACTTTGAGTAGATATTGGTAATACTTCAACTAATGGACTAATTAATGGTTCAACATTTGAACTAACTTCTATACTATCATCTACTCCCTCTACTACTTCCTTAATATTAGACAACCTACGCTTAATAACATTTTTTTTTAACCCTAATGCTAACTTAGGCTTTTGAGATCTAGTATTTCTTTGCATCCATAATGTAGCGATCAACCCTTACTTTGACCAATCAAAATTCTCACAACTCTCACTCTTTAATGTTACCACTTAGCTTGTGTGATAAAGGGTTTTGGAAGTGAGGAAGAGAGACATGCAATTTCAATGAACGATCCCAAACAAGGGATGGCAAGCTCGTGTTAGCATCAAGTTTAATGAGAGAATCACCTCGTCATACCCCCTTTCCACGTAACATTTGCAACAAGACCTCACGTGAGGGGCTGACCATTCTTATGTACCATGTTTGGAATCGAGGCTTCACCCTTCGATTCCTCACATTATACTATAAGTCCGGAATTACCCTCTCCGTTAGTCAACGACAAAGACGTATACAAAAATCCTTTTTTAATTATTTAAATTTTCAATTGGAAGAAGGTTGCGTACCTGAAGCAATTTGCTACCTCCTGTTTGTTAGTCTCTTCTCTCGACCGTGATTGCTTAAATACAACGACACTTCAACAATTGCAATTGAAAAGCAATAACCCCCTAGTTGAGAACTTTAAACGCTCACACCGGAGTGAATGTTTAAAGTTGAGATTCCTAATTTTTAATTATGCCTCTTCCTCTTAGTGAACTAATGCGTGCCCTATTAATGTGATCTTAAATTATGCCATCCCAAGGAAGGTTGAGTAGTCACCTTCGCCGCGCTCCCTCCTTAATTGAAATTGCATAACTTTGAAATAACCTAAAATGAAAAACTAACCTTTCACGAGCGCTCCTTCCATACTTGTCTCCCACTCCTAGTTCTCCTACCGCCTTCCAAGTCTTTCTCCTCCGCCGCTTGTCTCCCGGCGAATATGAATTACACATTTTATTTTCACCATAATTCTTCCCCTAAATAAAAAATGAAATTCAATCAACTACCACGATTCAAAAAACAAATGGGAGTTTCACAAACCTTACCTCCGTGAACGACGACGTGCCGCATCAATGCCGCATAAGCTTCTCCGTCCTCTCTAGTCCAATATGTTGTATCGTCCGAGTTCCCCTAGGCCAAAAGTCGTTGAACGGCGGGATGAGCTCGAAATGCGGCCGCTACTAGATAGTGGTACCCCCATATATCGTACCGATAGTGCTTCGCCCTTCGAAGGTCTTGAGGTTTAAATCGCCTCACATTCGGGATTGGACATACAAAAGATTGGCCGTACACTCGTTCTACATAGTTCACCCAATCGACTATTTCTTTCTTTATGTAACTACAATGAACTTCTACTTCTATTACTTCCTCTATAATAGATACATCTCCGTCGTCTATAGACATCTATAAACTAAACTATTATACTAAACCAAAAGCACTTCTAGCCTGCCGGCGGACGCACCATTTATGTCACCAAAAGTACTCCACCCTTCGATTTCGTCCTAGCCCGAGTGGAATAGTATTGATGACACTTAGCAAACTCATATACCCAAGAAATATGAACTCAAGTACTACAACTTGAAGCCATAAATTATATTAAAATCCTTCACATCCAAACTAATGCTAACAAGAGGTCAAGCCCTCTTCAAGGCCAACTAGCCTTGGCTCCTAACTTCAAAACCATGCACACACATGTGCTCCTATCTTGCTTCCATACACCCACACTTATAACACGTGGGGTGCCAAGGAGCACGAAGGAAAGAGAGGATGAGTGAGGGAAGAATGAGGGATTATATAGTGAGTTGAGAGGGAGAGAGGGCATGAGATAAGGATAGGGTGAGAGGATTAGAGCCTCCAATCACAACCCCTTAACCTTCTCCTTCTAAGTAGGGACTCATCCCATCCACAAGGCTCTCGATAAGCCTTCGAAATCTCCTCCTACTTTGTAGGCTCTCATCTAATCTCCTAAGCCTTCCTCCCTCAAATGATCAACAAAGATCCTAATTTAAACATTTAACTAACCTTGGCTTTCTACCTATCACACTTTACCAAGGTATGTCCTCATACTACTTAAATCCACTCCACACAAGCCTAATGCTTCAAACTTAGCTTTCTTCAAGCTTCACTCTTTTTATATTTTTGTAAATAATCATAAATCAACAAAACACTACTTGTAATGTTTTACAAGTGTTAACAACACATGTGGGCATCAATTTGGGCTCACAGTGTCAGGTTGCAGCACGCGTGGAAGCAGTGAAGGAGCAGTTTTCGCAGCAACACACCTGTGAGTTCTTGCTGTGTATTTTAAGTGTATATTTTATACTGCAGCAAGTGTGCTTTGCGCATTGTCTCTACAAAGTTATCTTAGTTTGCCCAGGCTATATATAGACTGAAATGAAAAGATGTCGAATTGTGGAAACTTTAAAGACCATAGCCTTTCTGTGACCAATTGGGAAACTGAGACAAGAAAGAAGTATTGCAGAGAGATGTCAGAGATTGGGGTCTTTTAAGTGTTAAGTTTGAAAGAAAATTAAGATACCAATTAGTTCTAACAGGAGATTGAGGAATAAAACAGCCTTCAGAAAGAGAGAAATAGGGATAAGAAAGAAAAAGAAAAAGTCAAAACTGCTGAAGGAGAAAAATAGGTTTGGTCATTCTTTGGATATATTATGGTTGCAGTAGACAATGTTGATGTACATGTAAGTAAAGTTGATAAATATATATATATATAGGCAATGGCCAAGTGAAACGGATGTTTGGATGTCAATTAAAAGACTATGGCCTTGTTGAAAGGGTTAGGCTGAGTGAGCAGCTTAGAAATAGTAATAGGAGGAACAAATGTTTGGTGAAATAGAATGCAGTGGGCAAAGAAGAAGTAATGAGGGTTGTTTTTTTTTAGAAAATTATAGTTAGTTTCAAGAAACCTGTGATTAGTGGAAATCTGGAAAGAGAAAATCTGTAAGAAAGCATCAAGTGAGTTATGAGGAGAGAGATGTAAGAAAAATACCTTTCCAGAAGTAAGAAAAAGAGTGAAAAGAGAAGAGAAAGGGGATTGATTGAGAGAAATTTGCCGAGGGAAATGAAGCCACTGTAGAAGTTGCAACAGAAATGGTCTGAGAAATTATGAGAGGGTTAAAGACAATTTAGCATCTGTTAGTCTCCTAATATCTTTTCAGAAAAGTGTGGAAAATCTCGCCAGAATGGTGGAAAAATATAAGTTTGACTAAGTTAGGCCGTTGGTAGCTTTGAGTCTAAATGAGAGTTCAAGGAAATCTTCTTTCAGAAAATGCTCAAGTTGACAGTTTGAGAGGTTATAAGCCGAAATAGAAAATTATTGGAAAGTTTCTGTTACAGAGAGCCAAAACTAGTCAAAGATAAAGTAAAACAGACTTCATAGGATGAAATGGAGGCACCTTAAAATGTGAAGGAGTGAATTCTTCTCTAAAATAGGGCCCACTGCTGCCAATTAGGAAAATTCCTCCTCAAATTCTAAAACTCTATTTCGTCTCTGCAGAGGGAACCTAAGACTAGAGTCATTAAAAGCTCAACAGTCCATTGTTTGAAAGTTGGTAGTACAAAGAAAATGCTAGAGAGTAAAACAAGAGGGTGTGCACTTCTATTGCATGGGAGTAAAATGTTGAGTTTAGAGTGTCAGGTAGATAAACCATGTAGTCCAGTGCTCTCTAAGACATAGTTATGAAGGGTCCAGCTAGGCTCTCGGAAACCAAAAGAAGACAAGTAGTGCAGTTGATCATCCATGCTTGTGAGAAATTGCAGTTTCACTTATTCTGAAAAGAAGAAGAAGAAAGAAAAAGAAAAGAAAAGAAATTAGATACAATAGCTTCTGAGATGGTGCAAGTCTATGGTCTGAGAGAAAAAACCTCACAATTCATTAAGTAGTTAAGAGCATAGAGGAGAGTGCTACTAAGAAAAATCTTGAAGACATTCTTTTACTCATGAGGGAGGTGCTCCTCTTGAACTGGAAATGTGGACTGGTTGGTAAATTTGTTGGAATGCATGTGGTGCTGGAAAAACTCTTCTGCAATTAACAAAGATAATTGGTCTTAGTCGATTGTATAGAAAAGTACAGATTTTTAAACACTTCCCCAAACGACTTGGTTGTCATATAGTGTTGTTGTTACACTACAGGGTTAGGCTCACAGAAGGGAGAAAGTCAATTGTCTATAAACAGATCATGGAAGTCCCGGTAGTAATGATTCAAGATTCTGGTTTTAGCTGATAGATTTTGAAGGCCATATACTGTCAAAACTCTAGGAACAATCTCAGAAAATGCTTAAGAGTCGTGGTGCAAATGGTTACAGGACTAGGTTTTATTGTGACATCTCTCTACTAGAGGACGGTTCTCACAAAGTTTGAAATCTACTGCCTCCTTAGGACAGACCAATTGTCCGATCTCCACTAGGTGATTCTTTCTCGAGACTATAGTCTTTTCTGTCCTAGGTATACAGCTTCCTTGGGTTACTGACAGCATGGAGGTTGACAAAGTCGAAGCAGAGTGGGAGCAGCTTTCTCTACTAATAACAGGACAGACTTCTACTGATTAAGTCTCTCATTTAGGGACTGCTTCATCTGAGACAGAGGCCTCTGCAGCCTTAGAGTAGAGAAGTTGATCTCTCCCTGTAGTTCTCTTGCTACAGACAATTGTCACTCCACCCTTAGGTTCTTGCTTGGTTTGTCAATCGTCCAAATGGAGACCGAAAATACTGAAGAGATGGAGCCCAAGGTGATTGTTAAGCCCCTGGTCCTACCAGCTATTCCACTTGCATTGAAAAAAGCTTGGAAAAGTAACCAGGCTAATTTGGAAAAAGCAGGCATGTTCCATTACTTGTGTTGGATTCAAGGGGCTGTCAGAGCGGCTCACGTGGCAAAAGTGGTTCCGTTCATCCAGACATATTCTCTGTTGACCGAGTGTGCTAGAGTGGAAGGTAGACTGATTGACTGTTCCGCCAAGATGCTGAGTATCCGTTTGAAATTGCCTATGGATGGATTGTCACTGGAAACCATGTCAGGCTTAACTAAGCCACAAATAGAGGACATTTTTGAAGGGGAGGTTCCCCGAACGCCTAAAGGCTGCCCGTTGGAGAAGGCTAAGTCTCATTGGAAACTATGGCTTCGATTCGTGAATGATTACTTGGTTTTTCGGCCACAAAAAGACTATATGACGCAGAGGATAATAGCTGCGGCCGTTAGTACCTGGGAAGGAAAAAAAGTGAATTGGGGTCAAATAGTACAACAAAATATGGGGGCAAAATTGGCTACTCGTTTGGCAGGAGAACCTAAGACGGTGGAATTGTTCTCTGCTTTTTACATTACGATCTTGTGCGAAGAATTACCACCACCAGTTTACACGTACAGGCCTTCAACTTCGAGCCAAACTCCAAGCCCCTTGTCTAGCCCGGAAAAGACCAACGAATTGGAAGAGGAGAACCAGAGGCTCTTCACCCAAATCAGGGAGTTACAGACTATGGTCAATGAGAAGCAAGAAAAGTTGATGGAAAAAGGTGATGCGTTGGTACAGTGTCGGACGGACAACGTGAAAACACTTTCGACCTTGGCCCAAGTTATGAGAGAAAAGATGGAAAGTGTGACTCTCATTGAGGATGGGAGAAGAGCAATGGAATCATTGAGGAGGAAGATAGAAGAAAAAGAAAAAGAAAATCAAAATCTGCAAAGTCAACTTCCCATCGTGCCTCAATTGAAGGAGCAGCTGAGGAGCTGTCAGGAGGAGTTACATCGGATTAAGGAGGAAGGTAATGGGTTAAGGGAGCAGCTCACCCAGCAACAAACGGAGCTCGAGCAACAAAAGACCCTGGTGAGCCGTCTCAACACAGTGGGCCAACCCTCGATAAATTCGGCGCCTGTTAGTACAGGGGAGGTTGTTAAATTCTCTGCAGCAATGCTAGCTGCCTTTTGGGACTGGGAAAATAAGGGAGCAGCCCCTCGAGAGTTGTTTCAACTGTATGAATCTCAGAGGGACTTCTTTTTTCTTACCATGAGGGTCACTTTGGGCACTTGGATAGACCATGGCCAGTTTCAGAAGTTGTGGCAACTAAGTGTCAAACTAGGTATAGAAAATTTGTTTTCAGAAATTTTGGCCCGCAAACATATCCATTTGTCTGATCCTTCCTCAACCTTTTTAGTGATAGGGGACTTAGGGGCTCGGGTTTTGTTGTATTATTCCTCATTAGAGAGTCGATGGTTACTCCGATACCACAGGCCAATCAAGACTGAAGCAAGGGTAGTGTCATGGCAAGACTATGGTCAGTGTGTTTCTTCTCAGTTCTACGGGCAACCATTTTTTAACCTACAGGGATGGAGGGACACTTTGATGGATCTTAATCAGCAGTTACACCATTCTGATTTTATTTCTACTCTTTTGACCAATAATGTCCAGCGTTTGTCCTTAACTTCAAGTGTGAACTTAACTGGGTCTCACTATTTATTTCAATATGAGAAAACAATAAATAGATTGGAGAGGTATATTCGCGAGGTGTCCATCCAAAAACGGCCCCTTCTTAATTTGAATGGTCAAATCCAGTTGGATTTACCGCCTCCCAATTTCTCCGTCACTCACCTTGCTCTAGAGTTACCTTTAGTAGGTAGTCCCCTTACTCTTAGGTACTTGGGTCAGTATTCTAAGATGTTTGATCATCCTGAGGAAGAACCTGTACCAACTTGGAAGGCCATCTCCTGGTTGTTGGAGGACTATGGCTTGTCTCGGACCGAGAGTGTGCCCGCAGACATACATTATCGCACGATTTCCAAGCAATGGTCCTCAAATCCTCCACCCGCGGTAGCGAATCATCCGAATTTTTGTCCGTGCCCGAGGCGAGGTAAGTGGAATCCGGCCGCGACCCTCTCAAGTGTAGAGTACAACTGGCCTATCATTCAGGGGCCTAAGACGACGCCTCAGGAGTGTCACGTGACCTATAAGCGGTTTTTCGAGGAGCACATCCAACATCTAGACCCTGTGTGCTACCGGGCGGCTGTGTTCTCCAATATGCTCGCAACTTGGTGTCAGTTGTGGAGTATTATCATTGATGTGAATAAATTCTCAGAAAATCACCCCGAGTTTCTACTACTGTTAAAATTGCAGTACCGTCCAACGCGTTGGGTGAGATTAGTTGAGGCGATGTCAATTACGCATTTCATCACGGGAGCGCATAAGTGTTTGATCAATGAATTCCCTAACACGAGGGCGGGCCCTTTCGAGAGATTCCTACGGTGGCAACGACTGAACGCGCCGGAGCTTGTGGCGAAGGACGAGGATTTACGGAAGGCAATTGAGAAAGTCGAATCCCGCGAATTGAAGAGAGGAGCTGAGGAAGCAGCTTACCGAGGAGGGCCTTCGCCGAAGCTGTTACGAAAGTAAGTTGCTGGAGGGCCAGCAACAGAGTTAGCAGGGGGCTATGTGGTAGTAATTTTCAACCTTTTTGGTTCAATTCTGGATTAAGTGTGATTAGAGCCTTTACTTATCTTGTTGTTATTTAAATGGATAAGTGAGAAGAGGCAATGGACTCGGAGAATTAGAAACAGTAACTAGTTGGGACAATGGTCTATGGCGGTTACGGAAGTTACCGGGCCTCGGCCGGCTCGTGTGGAAGATACAAGGGAGATGAAGACTCATAACTCTCTCTCGAACTTAGAGCAAGAAGGCTGGGAGAGCCGAGTCGCAGAAATTGTCTTTGATTCATAACTTTTGGTCCTACCACTTAGTCAATTGTCTTTGAATAGTTATGTGGAAATTAAGTACGATCTGTAGCGATTCCAAAGTGTATGTGTTGGATTACTTTAACTTTTGAATTATCTTTGTGCTCTGCCTCGGGTGTTGACATCCTCGCACGAGGTAATCTAATTGTGTGGCATAATTTTCTGTAATTACAATATACCTTTGAGTTGAATGATAAGTCTATAGTCTATGGTATGCTCTGTTATTGATTTACCTACAGGGGTGAACTCGTACGGGAGTATATATATATATATATATATATGCCTGATATTCATTTGTGAACGTTTTCTTACTATGAATGATTATATGAGGCAGTCGGCATTAAGGTGGTAAGATATATTTCATTCGCAGTTTCTCTTTACTTCGGGCCAATGTCTTGTAGTTGCAAGTATAGAGGAATTATGATATTATGTTATAGTTACCACACAAAGTGAGTATGCAGACTGCTTGATTATACTCGCATAGTTATGCCAGGAGAGAATCTTGGAGTAAGAGTATCTTAGCACTCTGTAATTGACTCAATTATTCAATTGTTGGTAACTATGCATGCATGTATTAATGAGAATCACGGCTCGACTTGAGATTGCGTTAATCACTATATTCATTGATTTGAGACGTTCTCTCGTCTCAAATTAATGTATGGACCGCAACAACATGGTCTAATGTTTGGGTCGTCCTACCTCAACTATCCTGATATGAGTTCTTAATTGGGTTCTTGATATGAATACCCCTTCAAAGTATTTGCACCTTACAACATTTTCCAATATCTGTGTGATTTAATCCGTGTTCTTATATTTGTAACTGTCTCAAAATGCCGAAAAAATCCCAAATTAACGAATTTAGTGATGTTAGCCAGATGGTAGAAGGAATGTCCAATTAATGGTCTAAATCGATAGCCTGTGTCAAAGAGAAGTTGATTAATTCAACTGGCACAAAGCTGGAATATGAGATTCCCTAGTTATTGATCGTCCTCGAGTGAGGGAAATTCTGTAACCCGGCCTTCGTCCTGGCTGGTAGTAAGTACAATCTGAAGCAAGACTATGGTCTAGTCGGATTAATTCCCTACTATTTCTGTGATACCTTCAAACTCGAGACTATAGTCGTTGAGTAGTATTAGAATATAATTGAATATAACGTTCACGCAACCTTACGCTGCAAAACTGGTTTGTTCTCAACCATAATTGGATGGACTTAGTGGATAAGCATTGTGTTGACAATCAAGAATTTAATTTCCGAGTTCTGATTTACGTAATGACTATGGTCCCCGTAAACTAATCCCTGATGTACGTTGCTTCATCAATAGTCTTCAGTATTTTACAAGAATATAAGAGGAGTGACGTTTTGATTTATAAACTGTGATTAATGGAAGAGTAAACTTATGATTATGTTTGAGATGACAATATACAATTATTGTAATGTTTCATCCTTTTGCTTGAATGTATGATTTAGTTAAGAGACTATGGACGTCTTACAGCTGCACAACTGTCCTTCTACCTTACCTCTACGTTTAATCACACATTCAAGTTGTTTGTCTTTAATGTGATTACATTGGTTAAGTCCACTTGGGTAAGGAATTTTTTGTCGTTGTAATATGTGAAAGGATATAGGAATTGTAGCACCGGATTTCCGGGCACAATCAAAGTTGTCAAGTAACGAGTCTATTATCTTCTTTGTGTAAATGGAGAAACTGTTTCCTTAAAGTTATAAGGGATGTTGAAAGGGCAACATATTGAGACTATTGACTTTGAAAGGTGAACTCGATGTGGAGGAACCGAATGGACGTGTTGTTTACGTGGTAAGTAAATTTGGTTTACTCATTGATTTCGTAAGAAAATGAATACTAATGTAGAGTTTTACTATTTCTTTGGGAATTGAATTATTCCTTGACATAATAATCATCATTGACATATCTTGAGGATTAAAATGTATAAGATTTAAGGATGTGCATTTGGAACATTAATGGAAATCTATGAGCTTAAGAGTGTTGTGAGCATGTGTTAACCGCATATGTGGTTTGGACTTATTGTCTTGAGGAACGAGATGTTGATTACTTTGGCCGATATCAGGTAAAAGACCATTGTAGGACTGCATAACTAAAAAGTGAATTTATTCAAAAGCGACTGTCTATCCTGAAAGGATTACAGCACTGACCTTTTCAAGTTACATTAAATGAGATTAATAAAGGAAAGACAATTGACTACTCCGAAGTGCCCTTGGCTCGGTAAAGAGACAAAAATGGGTTACTATTGCAAGATTATTGACTATGGTTGTGCCTATGCTTGTGCACCGCACTTGGTCCAATTAAAATGAACTCACTGCCAGACAATTGCATGGGAAATTAGTGTGAGGTGTGAGACTGTCACATTTGCATGTACTGACATGGAGTGGTTTTTAGGAGTTTTTATCCCTTACCCATGAGCCAATTGTCAGTCCTTATCCAAATTAAAGTGAAATAACCTTGTGTTTTCCCTAATAAATCTTATCTAAGACACCTAGATATTATATGAATCACCTTTTGAGTCTTCCCTGATTGTTTCCCTGGGTTTGTTTGTTAACCAAAAACCTTACTACAAAACCTAAGCGAGCAACATGTGGCAACCTACCTACCAACCTAATGACCACCCACCCACCCACCTACCTATCTACCTACTTACATACCCATCCATAGTATCTACCACATGTGGATGGGTGTCAAGTGCACATTTGTAGGGTATTTGGTCTTAGTGTGGGAACTTCTAACCCCACATACAATTTTGACCATAGTACCAAATCGGGAAATATCTTGTTTGATTAAATGTTGCGAGTCACGCAAATCCTCATTTTAAGATTCAAAATCAGAGTTAATATGCAAAAGTTATAGGCGGTTTAAGTGCGATTATCATTCTCCAAGTGATTACATAGTCCCTCCCAATTGTGTTAGCAAGTGAACCTAGATCAGTTGATATATTTTGAGTGCTTAGTCCAATCTCATCATAACACGTCTAACTCTTAACTACAACCTCTACCATATACCACTCAAATGTAGGTGTCTAATGAAGAAGAGTGGCCACATATAGCACAAACACCTTAAGAGGTACCATGGAGGTAAGACACATACTTGCTGAAACCAATTACACATTATACTACAAAACTTACCAATTCATAATTTGTATACACGGGTGTCATTTGATGGTATGGCATAGGCCAAAATACATTAATAATGGTTAATAGAATGGACAGATGTACATTGTGACTTGCCCTAGGCAACTCAACAATGGCCCACAATATACACCATCATGCATGAGAATAGTGTGCAACCCCAATTATACTTGTCATACCCACCTCCTTCCCGTAGGTTGGAAGTCTTTCAAATGCACACCAAGGTAAATCCAATTGAAATACAATCACCTACAACATGGAACTTTTGATATTATATATTTTAGGTTGGTTAATAGTGTGCACCAACAATATTATCCCCCAATAATTTTATTTTGGAAATTAGCTCCATACACCATCACTACATGACATACATTACTATGATTTCTTTTTATGCTTCTACACTAAATATTGTACTTAGTGTCACAATGTATTTTATGTCACTATGGTAACATTTCTAATCACTTCTGATGTATGAGTGTACACATATTGTCATCCCAATATACTTTTAGTGTCATGGATGATTGAAATTTGGGTGAAAAAATCACTTAGTATGTGACAGTTCTTGCAAATTTTTAAATCTATAATTTACAGAAGAAAATTTACAAGGAATGACAAATAATATTAGGTTTACATTTAGTGTTGGTGACAGTACACAGGCGGTTTACAATTAGTATTGTGCAAGGCAAATAGAATTGGTGACAGTTTATACAAAATTTAGTGTAGTAAAGTCCCATTCCACCCCTTCTTGAATGGTTGCATTCTGCACTCATGCATCATAATGTTGACATGAACCATCTTCATCCAATAATTCTTGCACCGTAAGTGTCAAAAGTGTGATACCTCCGATACCCCCCATTCTTAAGGTATGGAAGTTTTATTCAGTTTAGTTTATGATGTTTCTCCATCTTCTGTTGTTCAAATTTACTTCTTTAGTTTTGTGTTGCATTAGCAAATCTATGATGAAATATCAACATAACAATGGTGGCCGGCTTTGTAATTATGTTGGGTGGGGCTTTTGAGTGGTGTGTTTTTCTTGACCCAAGCCCAAGAATGTTCTTCCATGTTGGCGCCACCTAGTGGCAAGTAGATTTTTGACTCTTTCAACCTTAGGCTTAATGGGAAGTTGGATCAAGAATTGCTCTCCACCAATAGGTAGGACTCTTGGATTCTTGGCTCAGCTTTATGTTGGGCTTCCATCTAAAGTGGCCCGTAATTTCACAGGAGTTAAATTTATATACCACATAGAATCGTCTCCAGGCCATCAGATTATGGAAGCTCAATGCATTATGTTTGGAAGGTCAGCCATACACGTTTTAAGCACATACACATGTTCTATAACTAACTACCAACAACTTTGCTCCATAATGAAACAACATTCAAAATTACAATATTGTCACTGGTATTGTGAATCATCACATCCGAGCGTACCTCTCATTCATCCAACAAAAAAGCCCTGAAATAGTATGCAGCCCAGAGGTTTCTTTTATGTAGATGAATCAACATTGGAATTAGCTTTACAGACCCCAAAATAGTCTAATCCAAGTCATTTGAGATGAATCTGCCAAAAATCTATAGGGGGTCAAGTTTATATGTGGGATGGATGAGAGGTATGCCCATCTGCGATAATTCCCTCTCTCTCCTCCTCTAATGCAGCAGCATCCTATTGAGTTAATACAAGAATTGAAATTACAGGAAGATGTAGACACTAAATCCTACATTTCATGGACCGAAATGCAGTAAATTGGAGGCAATAATTAAAAATACCAGGTATTCTTAGAATGTGGCACAAGCATTTTCATATTTTCAGAAACTCCACCTCCAAATGTTCACAAGTTTACACTCAAATGCTAGGCCTGCCCAAATGACATGTATATAGAATAGGAGCAACTGCAGGCCTGCTATGAACAGACTACGGGCTGATTTTTACCGAATGGATTTTTCCATCACCCGACTATACAAAGGATGAACATGTGGTGAAGAAAACTTAGCCGAATGGCCTTGGAGTGATGGCACCATAGCATGTTGAGACCTTCGACGAGGTCCTGCGGAGCCAAGAGGATCAATCAGGAGTTTCTATCTGTGGGGTCCAGAGATGGCGATCACTTCGTGTTGATCCAAAGTCCGGGAAGCAAAGACAGGAAGTTCATCCACAAGTATCCAAGCAGGAGAGCTATAGATTGATCATAGCTAGGGGTGGTTCCCTGGGATGTAAGGATGAACTGGAATTTCTGTCTGCAAACCCTATCTATCAAGAGATTGTGAACTCCCCCACCTATGTTACTGGTTGCCACCAACATGACTATTGGCAACCAGTTCTTCGATATAGTCACCCAGCACTTGATCATAAAGCTTCTTGAGGCGCTCCAACGCCCTCTCCTTGTCCCTCTCTGGTGCATTATCTAACTGGAATTGCGCAGCAATAAAGCGTTGAAAGCCGGAATCAGCATCAAACTGAGACACCACAAAGCCATCCATTGTTAATGTCTACACATGAAATTTACACTCCTACATAGAACCTCACATCAGTACTGCCCCACAAATCATGTAGATGCAATATGTATATCTATCAGCGACAATGTTCACACAAAACCACATAAAACATGACCAAAACCAGACAACAAGACTTCTCATAATATAGCAAATCCAACCAGGAGTACAATTTTGAGGGTTCCACATATCCCAAGTACAGCCAACACTCATCAATCAAGGAAAGCCACATGTGAACAAAACTACATAGAGAATAAAATGACAATAGGGAACAAATATGCAGGTTTTAGGGCATGTCTCAACCTGTGCTCGGCCTCCTGCTTCAAATGCGGCTTTGGCCAAGCCACTGATATCCACTTTGTGCCCAACTACCTGCGGTTTTCCAGTAGGGACATTCTTTCCTTTAGCTCGCAAATAATCAAAAACGGTCTTCACAGCAAATCGCTGGTCCTCCAATACTGCAGGTTTCACTCCAAACCGTGGATCCTCCACATGCGATGCTCCTGTCACTTCATGAGAATTGCGCTACATTACTTGGACCATCACATCTTCATCCATAGTTGTCTAAGAGTACCACATTACCTCAAGCACAATAAGTACAAAAAATCAGTAGTGAAAACTTCACCTCTAAGTGCATCTCATGCAAATATAGTGGGACTCAAACCATTTGAGAAACTCATCCTCTTTATACAATAATTGAAAGAACACCAGTACATGTTTGGCAGCATGACCAAGACCAAGAAATGCTAGTGACCAGCATCAGTCAAGAGAAATAGCAGAACCTCATCCACATTACAAAAACTAGCATAGATTACAAACAATAAAATCCTATCAGAAGTCACTGGGCATTCCATATTAGTACATGCCACATGTTTGCATATATACAACTGCTTGCAATTTGACATCAGTAAATTACAACTGACTCAACAGGATTAATATCTGGTTGGCTAAGAAGGCAAGGAGAATAACAAGATGTGCTCAATGACTGCAATCACCATGAAATGCAAGGAAATATAGGAAGATTTCTACTTCACTGCATAGAGCATTTCAAACATCTGAAGCTTGCCAGATTCCTTGTTGAGCCTTAGATTATTACACCAGGAATGAGACTTCAATATTACACTTTGTAATTGTCAACCAGTGGTTAGGACGATAAGCTTCATCATGCATGACATTTCTCTAAACTCACTACATTAAATCCATCAGGTGTAAACAATTTCAAATGTAAACAATATGCTCAACACAAACATAAATGACCAACAAAGTCCAATCTCTGGTCACAAATATCCACCATGATGAGTCTATAATCTTCAGTGGCCACACCCTCTCTCAGGCAGTAGCCCAGGAATCTATGCTGAAGTTGGTAATTGGTTTCACCAGCAAACCAATGGACCTTAGAATTCGTTCCACAAAAAGTATTAAGGAAAGTGTATGCAACCCATCACTTCACCTTTTTGTTGAATAAAGGGGTGACAACACCAATACAGTAGACATACCGCTCAATTCCTCTCTAACTGCTCATTTTCCAGAACTGCTTACTAGACATGGAATCCAGTCATCAAGTAACAAGAGAACACACTATCACTCTGAACCACACAACAATAAGCTCAGAGTCTTACAAGCAAGAATCTGCCCTTGTTGGGCTTGGCCTGCTTCTAACAATCCCATGTCACCATCCTGAGCAGCTGTCCAGCCAGGCTCGTAAGCTTCCAAAAAGGCCTGTTTTGCTTTATTAGGCAAGTCGTGGGGATGAACAAATGGAACGCCAGCAGGCCAATCCATCTCTGCACGCATTGCTGCACAAGGACTGTCCATGGAATTCAAGTGTTGGTCTTCACACTCCTTTAGATTGCAATACCGGATCTTTAAGCCCTTGCTGTCAGCAATCTCTTGAACTCTCTCCTTGAGGACCCGCTGAGCTTCAAGACGCAAGCGCTTTGAAGGAGCAAGTGGCTTTCCCCTAGATGCTTGATTTTTCCTCTTCATCGCTGCCTTCAATTGAACTGTAGCAGGAACAAAAACTACTGAAGAAACTCCAGTTAGACTTGTGCAACTTTATGAAATCAACAATTTGGAGATATGTGCAACCTCAAAAATCTTTTGTGCTCAAATTGATATGGACATGAAAGATCTCCTTCCAAACATGAGGCATAACACCACTGCTCAGTATCACTTCCCTCTTTAAATAGAGCTTTTCCTGTTTAAAAGAAAGCTATGAATTTAAAACAGGTGAAAAGAAGTAAGTTTGCATTAGAATAGCACCTGCAAAAATTGATCAACTGATGTAGATGCCAAAGCAAAAAGACACTCACCTTCTACGGGTGCTGAAAACGCGAATGTAGGAGCACCCGGTCGAGTCACAAGTTGGTCCATGGCATGAGATCGTTGCATAAAATCATGAACCGCCACCGGTTGTTGAAAGGGACCCCCAACTGGGTGCCCTGCAGCATTCATAGCTGCACAATGCAGAATGGCAGAAGCACGAGGCATCAACTTGAAAGCTACAGAACAACGCCCATATGGAGAAGAACCTTGGGCAAGGTTTGCATTGTGATCTGTACGATGAATAGAGGGACTCAGGTAGCCTCCAGTCGCCTGATAAAGTGACATTCCAGTAAACAGAATCATGTCTTGAGGACTTAGGTCGGCATCCACTACCATCCACCGACCCTGTGAATCTCGTATTTGAAACCCTGGCTTGTCAGACTTGATTAAAGTCAGTAGTCCTTTGTCTGCGTCTTCTTCAAAAAGTGGCAGTGACCCTTGCTCTCCTGCCAAAGTCGGGGCTGATTGGTGAGCCCCAGGTCTGCAATGAAAACCAGTTCAAGCTTGATGAGCGGCAAAGTGTCTTTGCAAAAATCTCATGTATCCTAAATCAGGTAAAACTCACCCAAGGATGCCCTCCTACAGAGATCAGCGAGGATAGTTTTCTGATCGTGATTTTTTTTTCAAATAAGCAAGAATGAAAAATGAGGAGTGTTGCAATCGCTGTGCATGTCATGAGCAAATTCAACGACTATACTTGTAGTACCAAACACGACCATTCTCAGACACGCACCTGTTATGGCAGCAAGTTGTCAAAACAGATGTTGACATTTCTCCCGTCTTCAGCGGCACGTTGTCCAACAAATCTGTGAAAGAAAAGCTTCTCAGCTCAAGTGAGCAACCAATTGCATCCAAGATCACTCGGGTTGCGTTTCCGAGAGAAGCAAAAAGTTCAGGTAATCCTGCAGGTGGCAACTCGGACATGCTTGCCCCTTCCACAGCCATTCTCCCCGGGCGAAAGTCATAAACCTCTCTTGCATGCTGGGGTTCAGCATAATAACCGGCAGTGCGATTCCAAATTTGTGCGTCCTCGGCATGGACTGCATCTGCACCCACCGCTGCTCTCTGATGGAAGAACATTCGGACCGAGTCCAAAACACATCGCAGCAGCACATCGTCCGGTTGAGGAACTTGAATAATGGCCACGTTGAAGTTCCTGAGCGACTGGGCAAGAGATGCAACAGCATGCTTGTAACTGTCCAGTGGGAGCCCATCGGCGGCAATCAAATCCGTCAACTTCACACGGGCAGGGGATGTTATGCCTGCTGCCGCCGCCATTGCGCCCATGCACACAAATTCCCCCGGCGACAAAGTGGCTTTGTAACCCACAAGCCCCAACCTCGTAATTAAAAAAAAAATGTTCCTCTCGGCACATAAGAAGAGGAGGAAAACCAATACTGCACTCGTGGAAAAAGGAACACACTGATGTCTTCAACTTCGTGAAAGTATCAGCAACTCCATGCTTTGTTTCACCTGAACTTTTGTCTTATGCTTCTGCCTGATGAATGGAGCATGTTATCATTCAATGACGAGGAACAGTTGCCATTTTTTATGCTCTCCCTCTGCCTCTTCTATAGGGGAAAAGAAAAATTATTCAGCTTAATACCTAAAGAAATTGTCACAAACGCTAATTCGACGGCAAAGAAATACACCTCAATGCTTTTAAAGAAACCCTCGAAAAAGAGATGTAAAAGGATGTAAGACGTAAGATGGAGGACGTTATCATTCAATGATGGAGAACAATTGCCATTTATGTTCTTCCTCTGCCTCTTCTATAGGGGAAAGAAAAGTCATTCAGCTTAAGACCTAAAGAAATTGTCACAAACGCCACTTCGACGGCAAACAAATACACCTATACATTTTAAAGAAACCTCAAAAAAAAGATGTAACAGGGAGGAAAATAGCTGAATTCTCCCTCCAGTTAGGGCAACACAGAAAAACGACTATCCTGCTTTTCGAAAGTCAATTGTGGTGCATGTGACAGCCATGGTTCCAACATCATTATTCCTGAGAGGAGTCTGCCATTTTCTGGTGTCCTGTAACTCCACCTGCCCGTAATTCTCTCTCTTCATTTCAATACCAAATACCTAATCTACTCTCTTAATTGTTAGTTTCACTACAACCTACTATGTTCGACTGCATGGAGTTGCTTATCTTTTTGCCAGCTACGAGAGGGCAGGGCAGGGCACCAAAGATTTTTGTCTGTATCCAGACTGCGGAACTAAATTAAACTAAACTACTGGAGTTCAAGATTCAACGCAATGCGATTTTGAGCACACCAAAGATTTTGATTGCTCACTTCAATCTAACCGCAACACAATGTCCCCACTACCAACTACTTCAAACCCCTACCGTGTCCAAGAATTTTTTTGGATTCCTGCCTACGAATTTCACCAGGGTAGAGAAAGAAGTCGCTCATGCGGTTCTGAGCTCATTGCGAACAGGGCAAGGAGAGCTTTTAGCCGGTGCGCCAAACCAACGAGAATTTCCATGAGTTGAACAAACAAATCTCTCTCTCTCTGTGTGCAGCTGCTGATAACCTAGAGAAACTGACCTCTCCGATCACCAAGAACCTCCTTAATCCAGGGGCCTCTTCTCTTCTCTTCTCTTCCCTTCCCTTCCACTCCTTTCCCCTCCAAGAAAAAATTCCCGCACTCGTGTCACTGTATCCCTAACCCCGGCCAACCGAAAAAGAAATCAAACTCCGCCCTCCCAGCAAGACCGACCACCAACCAGGCCCGAAATATTGATTTGCGTCACGTCGATAATCCTCCGTCCGTTCTCGTAACCCTGACGCCGCAGCAGCAGCTCACGGCAGGGCACAAGGCGCGAGTCCCGCAATTGAATTTCGGTTGCGAGGCGTGTTTTTGCCTCCCCCTCCCCTGGCGCCCCCCCGCGGCAACGCACGGCAAGCCTACTGCTCCTACTAGTTAAGGCTTCCTCCTCCTCCTCCAAATCAGCCCCGGTTGCAGTGCGCTTTTCCGACCGCGGCGACTGCTAGAGTTTCTTCTACCGCCACGCTCCCCGCTGCCCGCTCGCCCTCCCTCTTCCCTTCCCTTCCCTTCCCGTAACGAACCAAAACAAAACAAAACAAAACAAAACAATAACGTCCCTTCCTTCCTTGGCCTGCCTGCCAGCCTGCCAGCCAGCCACCAGACTCTCACTTCCTAACTCCTCCGCTCCCCTCCAGTTAGTTCTTCCCAGCTTCTCGACCTCTGGCAGGCCTGCCTTGAAACCCTTTGTGCGTCGCCGTGCCGTCAGTTTTTTGTTCGAGGGGCTGGCTATGGCGGGCAGGACCCTCCCCTCCGCCCCCCGAGCCTCCGCTCCACCTGCCCCGACCCCACGCCACCTTCCAGGCACCAGGCAGGTAGGTAGATAGGTAGGTTGGTAGGTTGGTTGGTAGGTAGGTATGGCCTCGTATGGGAGGGAGATGAGGGTTGTGCCACGCCTTGGGCTTAGTGGCGTCTAAGGTAGATGGGGTCTTCGTAGGGTTAGTTTCCCTTGCCCACTAGAATATGGTGGGCGAGCGGCCTACATGGAAACTCACCCTTACATGGTTACGTTTTCTCACTAGCTCACTTCTCCTAGGATATGGAACAAGCGACTACTACGCTACGACAATCAACATTTTAAAACGATCTAAATCAAGGCCATATCCATTTTCCCAATATTTTTTGTGAGTTCTTATGAATATGATTTTTGTACTTTTTAAATGTTTATATAGGTTCCCCTCATTTATGTTGATTATTGAGTCTAGAATGATTATCATATTTTCAGCACATAGTCCAATCTCTTTTTTTGACATCAATTATTGAAGCCATGCCTAACCACATATCACTCAACTCAAATATACGTGTCCGATCAAGATAAGTAACCCAAAAGTCAGGCACATCTACCTTAAGTGTCAATTTCCATGGGAGGGGGTGTTAAGCATTGCACTTTCTTGTCATTTTTCCCCATTCACACAGCAAGTCCCATCACCTTTCCATTTAATCTCTAAGCTATCCTCATCAAAACTCTTCATTTCATGGATAACTTTGACCTTTTGTATCTGCAGCGGGAACCTTAAACCTTTTAAGGTTTTAAGCCCTCATTGAACCCTAATGACCACCATAGCCTCCACAATGCCGTATATTGACCACATCCTTGCCGATGAAGCCAACATAGCATTTTGGACCATGGTGTCAGGTCGCTTCATAAAACGTGGCGACTAAATATGTCACAGGGAAGGGAGGGGTCATGTGGGTTGCACAAATGCACAATGAATAAATGCCATGTGAATTATTTTTGTTTTATCCAATTTTCTAGTTGATGTGGGCTAATTTTTTCCTAAAATTGAAGTTAGGTCATAAGAAAAGGGGGAGGGGTCCTACCATGGTAGATTTGTTGGCGATGGCATAGGTTGCGTAGGTGGCATTTGATACAAAGTTGGCAAAGACCTCCCAAGCCATGTTGCCCCTACTAGCATTTTTGCCTCATTTTCAAGCATTGGTATTCAAGGAAAATAAGTCACTTTATAATTTGTGTAGCCATCTCACCTTATGAAGCCAAAAAAAAACGATTCCAACTAGACTTCACTAGACTTATTAGGGGCTTTTGATGTCATTTGTGAAGTCAAATCATCTTTAAATGGTCAAATTAAGATTCTAAAATAGGTTCATTATGTTTTCACCTTTCTATTGGATGAGTTTACGTCGAGACCAACAAACCCCTAGCCGAGGGATGTGGCACTGCATGTTTTTTTTCCCATTTTGCTATAGCAACTCTAACGGTCAATTGGAAAACGATCCTCTCAATACCGAAAAACGTCTTCAATCTATATCCTCAACTATTTTCAAGAATTTGACAAGTTATTGGATGTTGGGGAAATCATTCGCATCACACCATAAATTTATTGTATTAGATTCATAATTGTAAAGTGTTATCCGGTTCAACACTTCAAATGTTGAACGTTAATTTCCAAGTTCAATTAAATATGGGATTGACTGATGTGGATACAACACATGGAAAAATTAATTCAAAACAATGATTGTTTTGCATTGAACCATACAGAACTCTATTATAATAGATTGTTTTGCATTGAATCAAGATAATAAACAATAGGAAAAAAAGGTGCCCAACCTGACCCAAATGTATGGTATTTAAATTACATACTTCCATTTTCAACTAAATGTGCCAAAATATGAAATCAACCCCATCTTAAATTACCTATTTCATCAATCGAAGACCCCAATGCTAATGAACATTTGGGTTCAAATACACGATCCTTGTGCCCTTGGATGCATATACAATACTTAGCAACTCGATTAACAATGACACGTGTATGATTCTAGTTTTATTTTTGTCGTTGGCATAAGATCATGTATGAAATAAAGCTCCAGGTCGATTTAAAAAGTTCAAAAACGCGATTTTAAGACTTTGGCAAGGACTCGTGAAAATTGTGGATAAAATAAACATTTCGAAAATAGTGAATGGCTAGGGCACATAGGTGTTGACTCAATTGCTGTTCCAAAAGCTCCACAATGGTGGGGCATCGACAACGACGTGTTTGATGTGAACTTATGAGAGACACTTCACCCTTGATTTTGATTTCAAAAAACCACAATAACCACTCCAATGAACATGGCACACCAATTTTGATGCTACACTAAATCAATCCAATATTTTAGTGAGGTAACGGCCCTTTGCTCCTTAGTTAGTATCCCTTGCAACAATGTTTTCCTTCAAGGATTGGGGGGAACCTAACTTAAGACCCAAGGTGGGTAGGCATGTGGGGTATGTACATTGGTATGTCGATGGAACCTTGCCATGGATAGGCATGTGGTATGCATGGTGGTATGTTGATGAAACCATGCCATGGGTAGGCATGTGGGTATGGAGGTTGGTATGTTGATGGAACCATATAATGTGTAGGCATGTGGGTATGTAGCTCGATAGAACCATGCCATGGGTATGCATGTGGGTATGGAGGTTGGTATGTCGATGGAACCATGGGTAGGCATGTGGGTATGTATGGTGGTATGTCGATGAAGCCATGTGATAGGCAGGTAGGTGGGTAGCAATAAGTACACCATTTATGGTATTTAGTGCCACTTCCTACTCAGAGTTATGAAATGCTATAATTATTGATTAAGAATGTAATATTTTACCAAGCAAAGTCATTTATGTTCTATAATGTCCAAACAACGTATTCAACTTTTGTCATTAAAAAATGAGTTCAAGAGTAAGAAGTTATTGCATAGGGTAATTCCACATAGTAAGTGACACTAAATACCATAAATGGTGTAGTGGGTAAGGAACTTTTTTTGTATCATGTGTCGACTATAATGATTGTTGTAAGTTTGTCATAGCCTCCAAGCTACTTAAACTTTGCATTGTACATATTTGCATAATACTCTCATTATATCATCCGAGTCCACGTCTTCACCCATTTGGTCGGTTAGTTGTTGTATGTCATTGTTTGATTGTTTGTTGGCGATCTCCTTTTCCAACCTTTATGGGCCAAGCCTTGCTCGGGTGATGTGTGATGTGGTGTGTTTGGTCACTTTTTTATTATAAAATTATTATAAAAAACTTTCTATTTCTTAAAGGACAAGCAACATTGAAAATGTAGTGAGGTATTAGTGTGGGTGAGTACATGGGTGTCATCCAAGGGTTGGAGCTTTTGTGGCATATATATATATATATATATATATATGAACATGCTTATTGTGGATGAAGGGGATCTAGTATAAACAAATCCTTCTATGGATTGAGGCTTGATTCATTTTTTACTACACTCTAACCTCGATAATGTCACACCATCCGTTTCACCAAAAAGTGTGATATAAACAAGGTGTGACATATTTGATAATGTCACATTTGGAACATTTATGCATGATGTGATATTATCAAAGAAATAGGTAGAAAATCGGTGAGCTCTTGCTCCGTAATGACAGTCACATCCCGTACGCCATGCCTCCTTACACAAAACTCGTTGCCTCGAACAATATTGATACAATTCAACTTCATCCGCTTATCCCGTTCTAGAGAAAATCAAAGTATCTAAATCAACGTACATTTCCACAATCGACCACATTCAAAGTTGCTAAAGGTAGTTGCGCACAGGGGCGGCGCATAGAGGTGCGCAGGGTGCAAAGACTGAAGCCAAGGCCACGAACCCTGTTCTCGGTTCCAAGAACGGAGATCCAAGCGGAAAGGCGGGCGGAGATGGCGACGTCATCCATAGAATTTGTTGTCCATCCGACCTTTTTTTCATCCATATTACTTGTTATTATCACACTTACACTACAGATTTTGGAAAAAAATAATGACATTATCAAGGGTGATAGGGATAATAAGTAGTGAGTTTTACACTATAAAATTTGGTTTTGAAGTTTTGGGTGACAATATCAAGGTGTTCTATCAACAAGGGTGACATTATCGAGGTTAGAGTGTAGGTTCCACTAAACTGATTTGGGGCATTTGAGATCATTTGAAAGCCTATATATAGAAAACCATGGGGTTATAGAACGCTTTACTACGTGTTCACGTGATTTAATTCACTCATTGATTGAGGTTATGTAGACACCGCAAAGCTCTAGCAGACATACATGGGTTGGCTAGGCATTTTGAAGGAGTAGCAAATTATGCATGTGACACCCTTAAACATGTGCTCTTTGAAATTTGACATGGCTTGTGCTTGTGACCACCTTGAGCGTTTTTATGAACAAGTGATTAGAGGTGTGACATACCCGGAACAAATTTTATATAAGGGTAATTCAATGTTCTCAAATCTCATGATATTTAGACATTGCCTTATATTGAAGCAAAATCTAATGTTATGAAAAACTAGGGTTATGCGTTGCTACACACTACCATCAACAAAAACTATGGATTATATATATATATATAAGTGATAAGGGTGTCCTTAGTTTAATATATTGGTTTGATAATGTTTGGAACTTATGTGAGGGGGTTAATGAATTCGAAAGAAAAAAATGTGGCATCAAAAATCAACTAAAATATGAAAATGGATCATTCATGATATAGACATCCTCCTAGCCTATATTGAGGTCTCAAAAATATGAATGCAAGGTCAAGTTTGTCAACTTGGTTGATAAGTGAAGTGTTAAGTTTGCAGCCAATACCTCATATGACATTAGGTCTAAGATAGGGATGATAATATACGAAAAATGGTAGGTGTAATTAAGACAGATGGGTGAAAAAAGGAAGTAGCATAAAATTTGGTGGCTCTAAGTTAGCATTGGATATTGGCCAAGAATGAATAAATGAAATGCTTTTGATGTAGTATCCTTTGTTGTGGATGGAGTGTGGATGAAATCTTGGGGCAAGATAGTATCGTGCTTGGTATAATACCATGTTGGGTTTGATTTGCACTAGAAGATGCTGGTTGGGTTGACTATGTCTAGGGTTTGCACGGGGTTCACTAGAAAGAAAAGAAAAAAGAACGTCATAGTTTTTTATCCTGACATGCAATGTCCATTCATTGCCTCCCTCTCATGTCTGTGTGAGCATGAGAATGGGGGTGGCTTAGTGCCTATTTTCATAGGTGGACCATGTGGTTAGTGTTTGGAGTTGAAAGAACTAAGTGCTAAATTAAGGAAGTAGTATCACATAATGGTGATAACTTTGTCTCCCAAGTAAACACCATAATTAGTCTCCATACAACTTTAAAAGGTCTCTAAGTCCAAATTTCCTCTCCTCTAACAGGTTCACCTATTGAAAAATAGGCATTAAACCATTTTCCTATATCCTCTCCATTCACAAGGGGAAAGGAGGATGGCTAAGGGACCATCTTCACATTAGTCACACTGGCGTTCTTTTTCCTTTTTCTTTACTTTTAAGTCCAAATTTGGGTATAGTATGTGCTAAATATGGAAAATGACACCCACTTTTTACTTATGTAGATCTCTTCCTTGGCTTAGTCCTAACAACCTCTGACTTGATTATAGTGGTTTATTGGTTTGTTGTCCCAACACCTATTGAGGAGATAACAGTAAATGTTGACCTCCTACAGTACATGTAAATTGTTGTTTCATTCCAATTTAAGTTCAATATACTAATTTGGGGTCTTTGACTTTGATTTAGGGGTTGACGCAGCCTAATACAATGATCCACAAAGTCTACAATAGAAATCAATGTTTTTATCCTCCCTTCCTTTGGTTCGCCCTCCCTCTCAGTACGTGTTGTGTACTGTACATTCACATGTTGCTTACCCTAGGCTGCATTTTTGAAGGATTGGTAAGCATTTATATTTGACAAACAATTAGATGGATATACGAGCGCAAATAAACATACATGTATATTAGGGTAAATTTCGGGGAGGTAAAAAGCCGAAGCGTGTATAATAGTTTAGATGTTTTCACTTCAATTACAACAAGGAAAAAAATGTTAGAGCGACTATGGAGCTCTTGAGGTCCCCAAAAGACCTATTTCCAAGCCTACATTGTCCGTTGTCATGGTCCACTTTTGCAGCGAGAGAGGCACAAGATGTTCTCTCGCTGCAAAAGTTAGAGAACCATGACAAAGAAATTTTGTTTTAACATTTTTAACAATTTCTTGTTTTTAAATTTTGTTTTTGGTCAAATGTTACTGTAATTACGAGGAAAGAGGGAGGAAGAAGGGGAGAAAGTAAAATATGAAACAAAAATCCAAAACTTCCCTTTTTCCCTTCTCAAAATCAACACGTCCACTTGTGGTGCATGGTCACTCCTCTTGATCTACGTCTGGTTTACAATACATAAATAACTAAATAAATAACCAACGTCGGGCAATCCGACATGAATTTGAGCCCGTTGGCCCTACCTTGCTCAAGAATCGTCCTGGTGCATGGTGGGGTTTACTACCTACTTTATGATGGGTGGGCTCTTGGCTTCCTACCTACCTATCTAGTTATTTTTTCCCGTCAAGTAGAGAGAAGATTTCACAGCAGGGATTGAACCGCCAACCATTTCAATCAGAAATGGGTATCTCTCCACTATCACCCAGTAGTTTAAAGTCATCTCAGACCTTCTACAATACACCTAGCGAGGGGTCCAAAGGCTTTGAAATCTCCATCTTTCTTAAATCTGACAAATGGAAGTGTGACCATGGGAAGTGGCCATCTGACACGGGACCAACTTCGTGGTCCATGATGTAAACAACCCCTAAGGACACATGTATCTCTGACACGTGATTACATAGATAAACAAACATAGATTAGGGTAATTTGGGGAAGGTAAAAAGGTCGGGGGACCGTGTATAATTACGGTAGTTAATTACTGCAGTCTGTGTGTGTTTCTGACTGCATTTTGGGGGCTGCTAAAAGGTATTGGTAATCGGTGTCCAACAAGCGATTAGACGGATGAACAAATACAGATCAGCATAGAGATTAGGGTAATTTTTTGGGGGAAGATTAAAGTCAGCAATCGTCAGAGCCAAAAGTTACGTTACCTCACCAGTGGATCTGTGGTGCTTACCTACCGAGAGGGAGGGAGGGTGAAAATACTCATTGCTATTCTAGAGTCCGGGATTTGATTTAGAGCTAAATCAATTCCTAAATTGGGGTTAGATATTCCAAATTAGTCTATATTGATCATCCCAATTAGTGTGTGTTACTATTCAGAGTTACACAATGATATATCACTATTTATTGAGAATGCAATATCTCACCAAGTCTCGAACAACCTACTGAACTTTCTCAGTAAAAGTTGAACTCTTAGTAAGACATTATTACATTGTGTAACCTCTGAATAGTGACACACACTAAGTGGGATAATCAATGTATTGAATTTAAAATTGGGGCAAATCAGTGATCAACTAATGAGGAACATCTTTTAACTCTTACACCTTTAGCAAGTGTTAGGAAGCCCAGCCGGTTGTTGATCTAGTGGAGATGCCACTACACCATTTATGGTATTTAGTGTCGCTTACTATTTGGAGCTACATTGTGCTATAACTTTTTGCTATGTATCTCATTTTTTACCACCAAAGGTCAAATTGGTTGTTCAGACACTATATAACATTAGCATCTTTACTTGGTAATAATTTAACAATAACATTAACAATAAAATGTTATAGCAATGTGTAACTCCCAATCATAAGTGATACTAAATACCATAAACGGTGTCACATGCATAATAGTGTCACTTACCCTATTTTGAGGCGTATGCTAGGTTACACTGATGATTAACAACTTCACCATGATTGTCATCTCATGACACTTGGCATTTCAGGGCGCTTACTAATATCTTGGCATGAGTAAGTTCAGTTATGTTCAATAGTGTAATGAGGTGCATGCCTATGTTACACAATGGTCTACAAGTTGCCTAAAGTGCACACAAATGACACTTGACAGTAGTATATTCAAGAATACATACACTATTTGCGAAGGGCCTAAACTAGATGCCCAGAGTTCTCAAAGTGTCGCATCCATTAATTGTGAATATGATACATAAGTAACTTTTTAAAAGTGAAAAGTATTTGCATTATGACATTTAGTGTAGCATATTGGGATACTTGAGATGATAGTTTTGCATTAAAGTATGCACATGGAAAATATTCTTGAGCATACTAATGCCAAATGTCCTTTGTGTGCACTTTAGTCAACTTATAGACCATTGTGTAACGTAGGCATACACCTCATAACACTGTTGGACATACTCATGCCAAGATATTAGTAATCGCAGAGTGCCATGAGGTGACACTAATGATGGAGTTGTTGATCGTTAGTAAAGCCTAACACACGACACAATTGTGCATGTGACACTAAATACCGTAAACGGTGTAGTGGTAAGACGACATAATTTATGTATACTTCCTTGGTGATGGCAACAAGATGGTGTAAGTGGAAATAAACCTCCTTTGGAAAACTATGAGTCAAAATACGGGGTGAATTTAATTCCTCAAACATAAAGATTCTATTTGAAGTTGAAGTACCATAGCATTGAGGAAATGATAGAGAAAGAGTTATGTGTAACACATAGTTCGAGAAAATCTAGACATTTAGCCCTTTATTTTTCTTAACATAGGAGGGACATAGAAGACAAAGGGCTTTCATGAGTGTGGCATGTGAATAATGGTTACTATGAATGAAAGTGATAAGGTTTTCAATCCAAATTTGTGGATGAAAAGTGGTTGCAGATGAAGGTTCACGTGCCAGCAGGAATTCAACTTTGCCTGGAGGCAGGAAGCTTGGCGGTGGTGGTGGTAGTGAAATGTCGTGAAGTTATCAGAGTTATCCGTAAAATAAAGCAGATGAAACCATGGGTTTAAGTCCCAAACCCTGCGTTTATGAGAATCAACACAAAGTCACCCAGGTTTTCTTGATGCTTAAAGTACCATATTACACAAAGAGTGGTGTCGGGCTATTAAAAACCAGCTTTCTAGCTTCTCGTACTAGGATGGGTGGGCCAAGCTAGCCGTGCATAGGCCGATCCGGAACTTAGGACAACGGGTCTCATGCACATACCCTATTTTAGATCCTAGGTTTTCTCAAAGTTCGAGAGGTGGGAAGAGGAGGTCCTGAAAGTTTCACCCAACTTTCAAAATGAGCACGACAAGCTAACGAACTATTAATAGAAAGTTTTTTTTTTTCCAGTGAAGGATCAGACCCATGGTTTCATCCTTCTTTGAGAGACTTTACAAATAACTCTATTGTTGTAGGGGATATGACATTCATTTAGTTGGCCATTTGTGAAGAAGTCATTCATATACCTTCATTTGTGCAAACTGTCATTTGTACATGTTGCCATTGTGTGCACATTGATTTGGATAATTTACTCAATTTTTTTTACGTTAGTATTATAATGGTGTGTTGTTGGGGCTACAATTTGTGACATGGATACATATGATTTTGTAGCAAACCATCCCCAGGGCATGCACTCCATTGTCGAGTTGAACACCACGTGCGAACAAAAAAAATCTACTTTTTCTAAGTTGCATCACCAAAATGGGTCAAAATTTTATCAATTTTTTTCATGAGTAGATATACACAATATCTATTACATAGTAAAAATGGTACCCAAATTTGATTATTTTTAAATTTTTAATAAAACATACCGTTTCCAACTAGAATGACACAGAACTGAACTAAAACAATTACAACAAAAACGAAGATGGCTAATTTTTTTCAAAAATATACAAAAGATATTATCAATGGTTATGTATATGTAGAAGAAATATCATAATTTTTAAAAGTATCTATGGCATATAATTTAGGGGTAGCAAACTTTGTTCACACGTGTGAGGGACAATCATATGGAGTGCACCCCCCGGGAAACCATCTCAATTTTGTTGCATGTATTTTGTTACCCTTGTATTTATAGTGTTTGTCTTCTTGATTGCAAGGTTCAAAGGCTTTGATTTTGGTTATTTATAGAAACATGGGTATTGTAACATGTATCTATTTATTAGTTACCTTTGCTATCTCTAATTCCAATTCCTAGAGGGGGTGGACTCTTCATTGGAAACCTAAATGACGTGCATGAGTGTCTATGAAATAAAAACCCCTATATACGAGAATTTAATAGAGGAAAATAATTGTATACGTACTAATGGTAGGTTGGAAAATGGACTCATGTATTTATACTAAGCTTTTCAATTTAATGTGATAAATGCCTCCACTACATACACAAATATATAAATCATGAAATAAATAAGCCTCTTTTATATATACAAGTCGTTGGGAACTATCACTATATGACAACAATGGATGGAAATGGAAGTTGGATGAAACTAGCACATCTATTGTCAAATTTTCCTCTAAACTTTAGAGCCCCCTTTTGTGAATCGGCACTTACTTCGAAAAAAATTAATAGCCTTTTAAATGCACAGACTAGAGAAAAACAATGCCTCTCCCTTATGTATACTATGTACGGTACCACCTCAAATAATACCTCTTATTAAACTCACGTTACTTCAGACATGGTATGAAAAAGTCTACCCCCCGGGATCCTCACTATGGCCTTTTACAAATTTTGCATCTAAGCTCCAACAAATTCACAAACTCAAAATGCAGTTGAAATTACAATTGCTAGTCTTAGATGAGATATTTCCCAATTCAATCCAATGATCAATATTATCATTGGAGTTAAACTTGTGCCCACAATAGGACCACATACTACCTTAGAGTTTTGTACATAAGGCCTATAAGGTAGATGGGTCTTAGATGGTTTCTTTGTCCAACTAGCCCACTTCTCCTAAGATATGAAACACATGATTACTAGTACTAGATGGTGAGCAAATTCAAATCAAGGCTGTAGCCACTTTCCTCATAATTTTCAAAACCCATATGAGTATCTCATTTGTTTATCAAAGCGAAGATTCTTGTGCTCATCAAATGGTCAATAAATAAATAAATAAATAACCAACATTGGGCAATCCAACGTGAATTTGAGCCCGTTGGCCCTACCTTGCTCAAGAATCCTCTTGGTGCAGGGTGGAGTTTACTACCTACCTTGTAATGGGTGGGCTCTTGGCTTCTTACCTACCTAGCTAGTTTTTTTTCCGTCAAGTAGAGAGAAGATTTCACAGTGGGAATCGAACCGCCAACCACTCCCATTCGGAAATGGGTACCTCTCCGCTATCACCCGGTAGTTTAGGGTCATCTCAAATCATCATCAAATGGTCATATACCCCCCCCCCCCCCGCTCTCCCAAAGTCATGTTAACTATTGAACCTAGAATGGTTATCATATTTTGACCATGCAATCCAACATCTTTTAAACATGTAACTTTTTGGTATCCATTCTTGGAGCCACACCAAACCACATACCACTCAAATAAAGGTGTCCCGATTAAGACAAGTAACCAAATTAGACACATCTACTTTAGTACTGTAAATTTGATTTGGAAACCTTTGTGACAATGAAGAAGTTTGTGAGATGGATTTATGAATGAGTTTATCTCACCAAACTTAGTTGAAGCAAGCAACTTGTACCAAATCACGTAATGATCTTGGCTACGTATAAGGTAATGTGGCCCTATTGTGGATGCTTCCAACTACGTGGATATTTGCACCGTTGGATTGGTCCAAAATCCGAGTTGAGATGCAAAACTTATAAGAGGTCTACAATTTGTATTGAGCAAGACAATTAGAATTGGTGACACAAAATATAATATTTAGTGTAGCTCTGTGTTAGAATTGATGAACTTGGCCAACTTAAATGACAAGTCGGAGCCTAATCAACACCTTACATATTGATTGTGATAGTTTCAACTTAATGCGATCGATTTAACAATCCCCTTTATATATATATATATATGGAATTATATAATTTACTCCATCTCACTTGTTCATGAGTTCATTTTCATATATGACCTAATGCTTTTCCATGCAAGGGATTGGCCACCGCTTTGTTGATTGTGACAAAGTTTGCCAAATCCAAGGCTTGGCTCGGCTCGGCTCATCGTATTAGGCTTGCGTGAGGTGGCGAGAATGGGTTCCCATTCCATCGTACAAAAGGGAAGTCAAACCAAGTTTGAAAGTATGACCAAGTAGGTAGGGTGAGACAAAGACTTCGCGTCAAACACTTAAAATCCATGAAATTTAATCCATTAATTTTGAAGCCACCCTTAGCCAATAGCGTGACGACATCGAAACGTGAAGGCCTTGTGGGCACCACCACACCACGTCATAAAGCGAGATAGAATGAAGGGTATGATCCAATGGTTGGAGTTTGAAGTGAGGGTCATTTTACACACACAAACAAGGGCTATGAGGAATAGGATTTAAAGGTAAGTGGGTCCTAAACGGATACTTTTATTTATAATTTTATTTATTTATTTATTTTTGCACCCAGTTCTTGTAGGATTTGAAACACGCAAGTAGTGCGAGATGATTAGCAATTCCAAGTTGTGCATGTAGTCACATAACATTATTTTGCTGCATGAGCCTGTTCGTAGTGGATGAGTTACATACGGCTTTTGTGGTGTGCTTATTATACACACCAGTCCCATTCGGAAGGTGAAAATGTAGTGGACTACATTGTCACTGGATATTTGTTGTTTATTATTTGAAATAATGCGATGCCATGATTTCTACCTCATGAGGATTTTTATTTTGTTTTGTTTTATTTTTTGATAAGCAATCACATAGGCCTCCCGATAATTGTGTTAATTGTTGAACCTAAAATACTATTCTTATTTTGAATGATCATCCAATTTGATCATGACACGTGTCTTTTTTTTTGGTGTCCGTTCTTAATGACAAACCTTCTCATATACCACTCAAACATACATGTGTTTGATTAAAGATCAAAAGTGACCACATAAGGCCCCACATAGTACCTTAATGGCACGAACTCTTGATGATCCTTCGACATCTCTCAATCTCATGGTGACAACGGATATGTGAAGTCAAACGAGAGAACTTGTAAAGGGAAACGAATCACTTCATGAGTCAACTCTCAATCCGCCTGCAAAGCTAGCTAAGACTTGGAGGACTCTTTGAGCTCGAGCTCGGAAAGGTGTCCACTAAATTTCCATACGAGTGGAAAGGTGCTTCGAAACGATCAAGTTGGGGACCGTTCATTTCCCAAACATTTTGTGCACTAGTGCTAGAAGTTATCCGGATGCATGTAAAGTGACGCAATCTCTGAATTGATGTGGGAAAAGCAGCTCTTTTTCCCGTGCCGAAAGTGGAGGAAGTAGGGATAGGTTTCTTTTTGCCAAATAAAATTATAAATAAATAAATATCCATCTTTGAATAGGAGAACTGACCGCTAGTTACATATGAACTGTTGAAGGTGGAGCATTAGATTGTTTATAGTTATAGAAATGTAATATTAGAAGGAATAAGGTTGGAATAAGCCTACAAGGTTGATCCGTAGCGGGAGAAGAGTTATCCCATATTGTTTGTGAGAACCAAGTTGAAAATGAGCAATAAAGGGCAAGGTAAGGGGTGAGGATGACTAACTCGCTCCAAACATTGTTCATATATCTTTATGTATGTGTTCTTACTTGTGCAATCTCATCTCTAGTCCTATTGACTTCTAATATGAATAAGTTGAGTTTGAGAAATAATTGGTTCAAGGTTAAGACTGCAGGAGGATTACTGATCATTTTAGAGGAATTTATAGAATACACCTCAAATTAATAAAAAATGCCAAAAGATGTCAACATGTAACCAGTTGGACTTGGAAACACTAGGATCTCGACCAATTATGCTCAAAAATCTCCTCAAACATTGATTTTCATTATCATGAAAGAAACTACTGAACTACTACAATGACAACAAATCGACTTGACTGGGAAGGGCTATAGGGTAGATGTTGCTAAACATGTCATTTAAAGCGGTGAGGGAAAAAAACTAACATTGAAATAACTTTTATTAAATGTATCATGTGGGCGATTGGTAGGGGATTCCAATGCACCAAATCATATCTTATTTGAGTTCCGCATGGCCAAAGCTTTAAGGGTTCAATGGTTTATCAATAGATGATCCAAAATCAATACAAAAACCTGATGGTTAAGGTGGCGGACATTTTCATAAGGGAGCTCACCTTCCGGACGGAACGCAATACACTTCAACATGCATAATGGGTCTATCCATGATGAATATTATATAAGGAGAATGGGCTCACATTCACATCGGTGCATGAACTCCAACATTTCTTTTTCTTTTCTTTTCTTTTCTTTTCTTGGACATTCTCATAATCAACATGTATTTATAGTGCAAGATTTTTGAGGTGTTAGTTTTGGTGGGCTATTGATTTTAGCATGCTCTATTTGAGGTCCTCTATCTCTTGCCTTCACTATCGCCATATGAGTCCCATACACTACGTCATGTGTCACGGAAACATCTACAAATCTATTGTTATGGAGAAGGTGTGAATTTTTTTTAGTGACACCACTACCACCATAAGAGTCCCACCACACAACACGACTACACTAAATATTGGATTTAGTGTCATAGAGTATTTTATGTCACTGTGGCAAATTTTCTAGTGACACTTCTTACGAATAAATTTACAAATATTATCATCCTAACAATTTTGTGACGAAACATGTATGATTGAAACTTAGATGAAATATCCCTTATCAAGTGACCACAATCGCAAATCTATAATGCCCAGTTTTTTTTCAACAATGAATGACAAATAATGTGAGGTTAGCATTTGGTGTTGGTGACACTACACGGGCGGTTTACGATTAGTATTGAGCAAGACAAATAAAATTGGTGATACTTAGATACAATGTTTAGTGCAATGCCATTGGAAAAAAATGTAAATCTACCATTGTCATAGATTTACGATTGTATTTGTCAAACCAAAGAGAAGACGTTGACTATGGGTTGACTGTTGACTATAGAGTAATTATTAACATTTGAATACATAGTCCAATCTCTTTGAAACATGTGTTTTTATGATGTTTCCTCTTTGATCCTCACCCAACCACATACCAATCAAATATAGAGATCCAATTAAGAAAACAAGCCCTGAATATAAGGTATTCCACTGATTGAATATGTAGTTCCTATGTGCTCAAAATATATTTTGAGCACATAGAATTATTACAATGAGATAGGACTATGTGCTCAAAATATATTAACCATTCTATGTTAAATTTTTCACACTCACAAAGAGTGCCTATGTGATCCAAGTTGTCAAAATTGTTTGTAGAGTTGGAATGTACCTAGATCACAAACCCATCAAGATAAGTAGTACCATAATGCTACTACGTAATGTTGTGAGAAAGAACAAACATCAGATGCTTAGGTCAAGTTTACATAACCAATCGCTCGCAGAAGGGTTTTCAAAACTCATCATAATTCATCCATGATATCATTCATAATTCTTGGATTGTGTCCATGAGTTGATTGGTTATGACCTATAATCAGCTCAAGTAGGTGGATGACTTGTGACTCTTGCAGCTCATCATCCACTCTCCTCCCTATGCCTATCTAGTCCATAGATAAATATGCATAAAATACACTTGGTTAAGGGATTGAAGGAGGATGTGGATAGTTAAGTTAGTGGGAGTGGGAGTGAGCGCAAAGTGGGAGATAGATAAGTTAGTGATGCGAGATCTGGAATGATGTTGAAACCTACACTTAATCTGACAAAATTGAGATTAGGACATTGATCACAAAAAGGTTGGCCAGGGATTAAACGTAAATCAGTTATCTGACGCACAGATGGCCAGGTAGCTGAATAAACCAGCCAGAACCGTGTGGAAGAAACCTTTTGTAATATTTGGAAGCAACAAAAAGCTAGCCGTCACCAAATTCAACGAGTAACTTTCACTAACAGGTTGCTCTATAAAACAAAACCCAAATCATCCTACCACTACTCTTTTAGGGCTGCAATCATGTGATGACACCGTGCACAGGTTAGAAACCAGAAATTGATAATAGTTCTTGATGATTACTGAATATCATTTCAGTTTGTTTGAAATATAAAATCTGTGGTATCTAAAAGAATTTGCAGCTTGTTTTGGAGCAACATTGAGCTGTAGCACCCGCTTTAGTATATAGTTAGACATAGATGCAGTCTCAGCAATAAGTCAGACTGCGTTTGAGAAGATGCAGTGTGACATCTGCAACCGAGATATTGAGAAACTGGCACTGGCAGACTCAACAGGTAATGAACATGTGCAAAGTTTGCACCTGTAGTCTACAACCTGCTGTCCAGGTTCAGCAGCAGGTGAGTATTGCTTGCCCACGTGCATTCTTGCAATCTAACATCATCATAATTACGGACCTGATCAAGAATACCTGTGATAGAGGGGATACCATTACAGGAGTTGCTTTTCGTAGAAGGCTGTTTGAAGCTGCTTAACGAGAGCCAGCCAAGCACCAACATTTTGGCCATCAACTGTGACCCAGTCGACCACAGAAGCTGCTGGCTGTTCCCACCACTCATCAACCTAATCACCAGAAAAGAAGAGTCACGTGAACAACTGCCACCTCAGGAATTCCAACACCTCTGACTGAACCGCTGCCAAACAATTCCGGCAAAGGTGGTCCAAGCTTGTACATTCACTAAATTCAGAGACGATTCTTTATCAACTTCATCTGGTGTTGGGTAATGTCTAAGATATGCGAACTTGTACCTCCTACAAGCAAGACCAAATTCATGGTCTGTTGAAACTGCTTAACGAGGAATCTGTCACTACAGGCAATCTATATAAGACAACTCCATTACAAGAGCTTTGACCAACTCACCAGGCCACGTACACGCTTGCAATCATCCAAGCATCGTTGAGCTTCTTGAACTGCACCTTTGAGCTCAGGAAGCCACACATCGAGGGCTAATTTCTCTTGCACGGCTGATTGTTCAGCACATTGTGCCACACTCCTGATGGTCATACACATCAAGGAGTTATTCTTATTCTCACCATTAGGAACAAAAGCTTCTGCTGGAGTAGACAATGACCAGTTAGTATGACAGCCACTGATATACACATAGAAAATTGTCATTCATTACCTCTCGTAATCTGGTATTGATGCTTTGGCGGCGTCCAACAATCCACGCCCACTTTTCAGTAGGTCCTTTAGAGTCTGCACTTGGTTCACTGCTTTGGCGAGATCCTCTATCAAATTGGCTGAAGTCCCACCAGGCCGAAGAAATAGCCGTAAGGAGTCCACAATTTGTGCAAGCCCCGCATCTCCAGCATCTCCACCTGCATGGCTCACATGTAGTTAACTTAGGGAAAAATCATGATTCTCTCAGGTTGCCACCAGCCCATTAAGGATAGACATCAGAAGCCCCTCCAGGAGTAGACAAATATTCAAGAAGTTCTCTTTGTATCATATATCTTGATGATTTAATTCCTGTATGGCAAGAGGTAGTCAACATTTTCTAGGAGGAGACAACAAAGACGACAGTAACAACTTCATTATTAACAATCACCTATTAACATACCAGACGAAGACTGAGTGGCGTTGGAGATGCGGCAGATGGAGGGTATTGCAGAGGGATCTCCGCTTGCTGCTCCTGCGGACAGTAAATCTGCATTCTTTTCAGCAGCTGCAAGAGCTTCAGATCCTGCAGTTGCACTGATCGCCGATGTTTCTAGTAGACCCTGTTCACAACAGTGAAAAGTACTTCAAATGAACAATTAAGTTGGTGGTGCTAGTGCTTTATTAGCCACTTGCAACGCTGTGCCAGAGACACCAACACATTGACAAGATCCACCTACACATACCTTGAATGAAAGACAAGTACCTTGGAGGAAGCTGGCATCATGTACAGGCGATTATCCGGGCTCCGTTGAAAAGCAGGAACTTCTCTCTCTATGAGGTCACGGGCTGCATTTGTCTTGTTTTGTAGAGACTCACAAATAGGAATGATCGTATTAGCTGAATGCTCCCGGGAAATCCTTGTGTGATGCTCCCAAGAAGCTGCCGCTACCTACGCAACAAGTGGGGTATAGTTGATGTGTGCTTGATTTCTTTATTCTCCGCCAGATTTTGGTCGTATGGGATGACACTATTGTAAAAGGAGGCAGAGTTGGTAAGATGAGTACAATAGGCTAGAAACACCAAAATGCACATTCACAGATCTTATCTCATGATGATGAAGATGTATCAACATCCAGCCAGAACACCAAAGAACTTATAACAACAAAGTCACCAGCTATAATATTTTCTCAATCCTCTTGAGCAAGAAGTACCATGTTTGCCCGAAGAAGTGCAGTATAGACAGCTTCCAACTCCATACGCCGCGAATCGAACTCCTCGATCCTTTTCCACTTCTGTCGAAGTGCCTCCTCTGCCTTCCTCCGCTCCTCACACATCTTATTCAAGCGCTGAACTTCTAATGTAAGAGTATTTACACTGGCTCTTGTTCCTGCCAGCTCCCTATCCTTGGCCCAGACCTCCAACTGCACATGGTTCAAAACTGCACATTTACTTCTTGCTAATGACCGTCTTTCTCTTTGATTCAACATCTAAGTGCCTTCATGAATGAATAAGGGGAAAAGGACTCTCTACATACCTAACCCCCCAACTCTTTATACCTTTTCAGTGGCATATCATTGTCAGCACCGACTGACAATCAAAACCACGTAGTGGATAAACATCCAGAGCTTGCATATTATGTAAGCGTAGAGGTTGATGGAGGCACGTTGTCTCACCTCATATTGCCGTAATGGTCCAGCATTTTGAATACTTGCAGCATCCCCACCAACGTTATGGATTCTTGCTATAAGCTCATCACTCCGCCTCTTGGCCACATCAGCCTGGTTAATAGCATCCTCAGTAGCCATAAATTGGTGTGCGTGTGCCCTCTGACATACATAACAACTGATGAGTTAGTAAACGGCACCTTAACAGCAAACCAATCTCCATGGAACATCTGGGAGGAACAAATAGCATTTTAGGTCAGTCACTTGTATTTCACATCTAGGATTGAGATTCTAAAACCTAAAACTAGCAAGCTTTCACAGAGTAGAAATCTCAGACCACAGCTCCTGCACAAAAGAGGGACCCTGAAGAATGCAAAAAATGAACGTACAGACACACAACACCATCTAAATTTTTCTTACCCAGTGTTGTTGCAGTTGCTGCAACAGTACCAAATCCATCACCTCTCTACCCAACAAGAATTCTGAATCTAGAGTTATAACTATCACACGTTCATGCATCTCTGTTAAAGGCATATGCTAAAATCTACTGCAAGCAACAGAGTGATGAAAAACCAAAGGTGTAGACCTGTCTCTCTCGAAGTTGTTTGAACGTAGTTTTAGCTGCCTTACTGCTACCTCTGGGATTCCGACGATGCGCAATGAGCAAATCATCTACTTCAGCAGAGATATCCTCGAGGACTCTATTGTTCTCATACCTGTACCTGCACACCTGACGGAAAGATGTTTTACAGCGGATTCCGACCAGCGTAGTCGTAGTATTGACAGGAGATAATAAATGAATGCAGTGATCGCAATAGTTGACAAAGACCAGTCTTCCTGAAGGGTGAACTTGTAACAAGGAATGGAGCAAGTCAGGTATCCAAGCTCAGCAGCTCGAGGTATATTGACTGCGCGTTTGAAGCACACCAGAATCACCCTTGGCATTCTTAGAATGTAATTTTATGAATAGAAGTTCAGATTACTTCCTTGCAATTCAGGAGTGTAGACGAGTATTTAATTCTGTAACAATAGATAACACAGGGTAACCTGACACCAATAGAACCTAAGAAATATGAGCTTGTGCAAAGAAAAGCACACCTAAGCCGTTCAGCATCAGCCCTTATATCAATTTTGTCAGTCTCAAAGTTGATTATTGTTACAACACGTTTGGTGTAGGCAGCCAGGGCTCGAAGTAAGTGAGGGGGATTTTTGAGCAAGTTGAGCGCACAGTCTTTTACTTCTTCTGGTATGCCATCCCCGTCCATCAGTGAACTCAATTTAGCGACTTCCAGCTGCCCATCTGCCTGGCTGTTGACGCCATCATACGCTGGAAAGGAGCTCTTAATCTTGTCTATTAGTGAAGCAGAGAGGACCTCACAGGCCTGACGAATGCTCCGCTCCTGAGGAGTCTCCAGAACCATTTGATCTTCATCCGTCATCTTCGTTGACGAAGAATAATGTGCATCTGCATTGCTCTGGGAAGTGCGGTCTCCTGTAAACTCTGGACCTCCATTCTTCCCCCTTTGTGCATCCCTTGCTTGCTCAACATAACAATGAAGGCGCCTCCAGTACTCCATAAAAATGCGAGCAGTTTGCTCAGACCGTTGGTCATACGACTCCAACAACACCTGCTTGTGTCTACGCCCACGAACAATAAGGTGTTTTCCAAGTGAGGTTCGTGCTGTAAGGTTGAGGTCCCCTCCTTACAGTCACCGGAATCATTTGATATCCCTATTGCGTGCTCTAATCTCAAGATTAACAACTGGGTACCTCATTTCCACACCCGAACTTCCGCATTACTAAAAATTACTGGGGATGACATTATGTGCAACTCATTCTCGACTATTGAATCCAACAGCTGACCAATCTAAGCGAATTGAATAAGTGCAAAACGCTTAAAATAACCACTGGCAAGAATTTGGCGACATAGTATCTTGGAGTGAGCAATTGAAGGGAAGAAGGAAGCACTTACCTCACATTGGCCTTGTCATCAAGAAGACGCTGGCGTTCAAGCTCCTCCTTGGACACATCGAGCATGCGGCTTTTCAAATCCTTGGCCATTCGCTGCACGGACAGTCTTAATTTCTCCACCTCGTGCTCGGCAGCGTCCCTCTCGCGCAAGGCTTTCTCGATGGACTCCTCATTGTCAGGCACCTTGTCCTTCTCTTTCTCTCTATCCACGCCCTCCCTGCCCTTGGCACTATCAGCCGTGCCCGGCCTGGATCTCCCTTTCCTCCGCACAGTACTAGTAGTCTTGCCCGAATTGGTGCGCTCAATCTTGAGCGCCTCCGCCTCAATCTTGCCTGCGTCGTCCGCGCCCTCTCGCTTCGCAGTGAGCGAGCTCTTGAGCGGGCTGCCGTGCACGTGAATATTGCGCCGAATCTTCTCGACCGTCTGGTCGGACTTGACTCTGTCCAGCAGGAACTTCCAGACGAGCATCATATTGCCCCTGCAAATCTTCCGCAACGCATCCGGGGACGGCGGCGTCCGGTATCCCATTTCCTGCTGCAGCCATTCCACGATGCCTTCTGGCGTCGGAGCGCCATTACTACCCGCTGTCTGCATCATGATTCCCAACAATCAATTAATCACATTCTGCCCTGGATTGCCTCATCGAACTCCCTCCTCTCCGCACCATTTTTCTTTAGTCCGGTGAAGCTCGCGATCGCAGCGCTTTCAAAGCACTTCCCACTGTTCAAATTGAATGCGCAGGCGCTGCCCATGCGGCGAGGTCTGAACCCGAATGATTGATGCGGATTGCGGCCTCCCTGTCTCCCGGCGAAGGCATGGCGAGCCAAGCCGAGGAACGGAATGGAAAGGGAAGCAGGCGAGGTCGTGCGAGGGCGGGAAATCTCTCCATCCGCTCCTGTTTGTTTTTTCTGTCTGCCAGCCTTCTTCATCCTCTCTCATCCACGTTTTCTACATCCTCTCCTCATCCTCCCCTTTCGAACCGTAGTCGGTTTGGGAGCCCGTTGCTGATGTGTCCGCTTCCGAGTGGTTCGTCGGGGATAGAAGTTTTAAGCCATAATCATTCACCCTCCTTCTTAACTTGCTGAATCAGTTGTCATGGGAGCACCAAGGTTCCAAAAAACGACTAGAGTAGAGGCGCCCATACCTGATCAATTAAGAGATTTTGTGCCAATTTGGAGAAGTATAAGACGGTGCATTTTTTTTCCCATGTAGGAAGATAGAAATCAAGAGGATTGTAATTTTTGGGCAATTTTTTCCTTACATTGAAATTATTGTGAATTTTTGAAGCCAGAAGTTGGCCCAAACACATTACCAATGTCTAGAGTTTGTCATGACCGCTCGTTTTGAAACCAATATCTCCTCACTTTAGCACTCAAAACCGGGGGCATGTGTCATGGCATTATCGATTCCTTGGTGATACCATAACTGATGTTGGAGACTTAGGGTTAGTTTTCATTTAGGCCGCTTTCCCCACTAGATTGTAGTGGAAATGTGGATTCCACTTGGTGGCATCTACACTTTCACTACAATCTAGTGGGCGAGCTACCTACATGAAAATCAACCATTAGAAACCGTGAAACATAGAACCTTATTTTAAACACCCACGAAAACAAATTACTAACATCAATCCTAGCCTGATTGAAATTATGGCACCCTGTAGATTCCCGATGGGGTCTTGATTGGGAATAGGTGGTTCAACTCTATGTCCGCTCATTGTTGTTTGGGGGTCAGTGTCCCGCCTTGCTACTATGTGCCTCGGCAAGGACCACCCCCATATTACATATGGTAATCAGCCCTCATCCTCGCCTCATCCTCCTCTTTCCAATCTTAATTAAGAGATCATGTAATAGGCAATGCATTTGGAGGAGTGCATTATGGAGAATAAGGATACCATGCAAGGCGGTAGCCAAGCATAGGTGTTTGTGTTCCCCATAATGCAATCCCCCGAATGCATTACTGAATGTAAAAAGTCCAAGGACGGATTTCAAAGGCTCTAATTGGTTGGAGAAACATAATCCCTTTCCAAAAACGTAACGCACACTAAACTATGTGGGGTGCATTATGTAAAGAAAGGTTACCTCATATTACACATGATAATTCAGCATGGATCTTTACGTCCACATGGAGTTTCCCTTTCTACTTAATGGGCAAGCTAGGGTCTCAAATTAGGCACTAATCATGAACTTTTATCCTAGTTTCTCATACATGTGCTACTTGAACTTCACAATCTGGTATCCAAATTCAACATTGAATCTAAGTGTAGGAACATCACCAAGGATTAGTTTCAAAATAATTCCCACATTATACCAGAGCCCACATAACCAGTGATTTTTAATTTCAAGTTTTCAAGAGAGGGGAATTGGCAAAGCCAATTAGAGTGACAAAGCCATGATTCTACAAAAATTAATCCAAATGTATGCACAATCATCTAAAAGTTAGTGATTTCATACACATTATGGTTTCATACACATTACACATACACAAAGGCATATGAACAATGCTTGGAGTGCGATGGTCACCCTCACCCTTCACCTTCCCCTTTATTGCTCATTTTCAACTTCGTTCTTATAAACAATATGGGATAACTTTTCTCCCATTGCGGACCAAACTTGTAGGCTTATTACAACCTTCTTCCTTCTAGTATTACATTTCTATGACTACGAGCAATCTAATGCTCCACTTTCAACTCTCCCACTTTGCGAATAGTCAAAGACTTGTTATACTATTGAGTTTCTTAGTTTCTCAACCCTACATAGCGAGTTTCTAACATTGCCCATAAGTTTCCCCATCTTATGTCTAATTGTTTCACTCCAACTCAAAAGACCTTCAAATATTGCCACATTGGCATGTTCTTCACTACATTGATGCAAAATGTGGTTTTTCCACCATTCTATGAGTGGTCACCGTTCCCTCGTGGGGTATCGCCGCTCCTCACCAAATTCTTCAACAATAACGTCATCGTGAGCCGGTCCTTCACGTGCCTCTTCAATTACAACTCGCTTACCTCCCACTTGCTCGTTGCCATTCACGGATTGTCCACCGCCATCGAATAATGGCGATTTGAAAGATTCATCCACCACGACCATTGTAGGCCCTTCATTTCTCCCACTTGGACGCATCTTCAAATCGTTTTTCATGCTTTCACTATCTTCCATAAACACAACATCTCTATTTTTTATGATTTTCTTTGTTTCCAAACACATTAGCTTGTACTCCTTCATACCTTCGTAATATCTGAAAAACATTGTCACTCTTCTTGTCCGGAACCATTGCATAAGCAATACTTTTGAATACACGCACGTATGCAATGCAAGGCCTCCTCCTATTCTATGTTTATTCGGATGTAACAGAACGCAATGCCATCATCGGACATTAGTTTGGTGTATAAACCGCATTTGCCACCGCTTCCATCCAAAGTGGTTCTCGAGCTTTTGAGCTTCGAGCATACATTTTGTCATTGCAATAACAATTTGATTTGCACACTCCATTGGTCCAAAGTTTTGAATCGAGCTTTTAATGTTGTATTCTATAAAAATGCTTCAAAATTATTTGAAAATGAGTTCCCGCCACTCATCTACCGAAACGTTTTGACTTCATGCTCCGATTGCGTTTTTACAAATGTTCGAAACTCTTTAATCTTTCAAACCACTCTGATTTAGATTTTATAATGTAAATCCACATATTCCTCAAAAAATCATTAATGAAAATAATAAAATACATTGTCCCTCCTACGGACACGTTCCTCATAGGGCCACAAACACCCGAATGCACAATCTCCAAGGGTTTTTTATGTTGACTCTCTACATCATTGTCCCACTTCACCGCATATTGCTTACCCTCCGTGCATGCTTTGCAAACTAATGTAGAGGTGGGACGAGAGGTTTTATTTAAATTCATGTCCCTCACCATGCTTTGGAGTGCAAAAACGCTCCTCACATCCAAATGTTTGAATCAACGGTACCAAAGCTCCATCAAACTACCTCATGCATGTGAATGCACGAAGTTGGCTGCATCCGCTCTGCATATCTCCGTGAAGGTCATTTGGTACAAATTCCCTTCATATTGAGTTATTGCAACCACGTCATCATTCATACCTCCTACAATGCATTCATTTACGTAAAATTGTACATTCAACTCCTTCAACAAAAACATGCTCATTGAGAGCAAGTTGGCTTGCAACTTAGGCACATGAAACACGTCTATGATACGAATTTTATATTTTTTACCTTTTCGTTTCAACTCTAACAAGAATGGACCCTGTTTTGATAGCTTCAACAATGTTATTATCACCCAACGTACGTTGCATGGAAAAATTTCCTCGTAGGTGTCGAATGTTGCCTTATACGAAGTCATATGCTTTGTGGCTCCCGAATCCATGATCCACTTGTAAACGCTCATTGAATACACTCTGTGTTGCGTTACAAATATAAATTCATCCTCGTCCTTCATACTTTTGGTATTCTTCCTCTCTTTGTTCTTTGCTTTGTAGCAAAACCGCACAATGTGATCCACTTTGGCGCAATAAAAGCACATCCTTACGCCTTGTCATTAAGATGAATCGTCTGCTTTGCTTTGATGTGACACCATTGTTGTGTCTTCGCCTTGGGACTTTTTCTCTTTGCACTTTGACATCTCGTGCATTAAACGTGCCGGCACATACTCCATCGTCAACTCCTTCATTGACATTGTCTCTAAAGTGGTAATTAAATATTTAGACGAGGACGGTAACTCTCAAACAAAGTCCTAACGATGTTTTTTTCCCGCACGGGTACCTCCAAACACGCGAGTTGATCTGCAAATACTTTGACCTTGTTAACGTGGTCCAACAAGTCTTCGTCCTCTTATATTTGACACATGAAGAACTTGCAGCGCACAAAAATGATGTTGGACAAACTCTTCGTCTCATGGATGTTGCAAAAGGTCTTCCATATCTTCGTTGGTCCTTTGCAACTTTTGATGTACACTCTTTGATGTGTGCAACTTCCAGAAGCTAAATTTTCTCCGTGAAACTTGTCTATAATTCTAGCCCTTTTACTTTCAAGATATGTCATCTTCTCTTCAAAGAATGGGTTTGTATGCTCAAACCTCGCAAATCATATTTTTTTCACCTCAAAGGAATCTTAAGACACTCATATTATTCAAATAAGGTCTATTTCACCTCAAATGTCGCGCACCTCTCCATGAGGAGTGTCCGCAACCCCATGGGCACAAGGGGGACCCCGGAGTGACACCTGGGACTTATGGCGCCATGAGTGAGAGGGCCCAAGTGATCCTAATGTGAATGAGGGCCCCGGGTATTGAGAACGCCTCCCATCCACGGAGACTAGGAGTCACAAGGGTAAGGCCATTAGCTACAAGTAATTTATGGTGTGCGGATTCTAGAATGCTCAAGAACACCTCAATTGGAGGTGTGAGCTAAGAGATATGGCAATTTGAGTGGAACCTTGTCTTGGGACAGCGCCCTGGGACAACAATGACCTGGGAGTGGCGCCCAAGACTGCCTAGCTTTGAATAGCCATAACTTCCTCAATACTTGGCCAAATGATGCAAGTGAGGAGTCCATCGACATCTACATGAAATGTAGATGACGATGAAGTGGTCGCTTGATAGATCAAAGATGACAAGAAGAAATTATGATGGTCTGAAGCTGTTGGGGGCTTCTAGCCCCGACGACTAAAGGAAAATGTCTACTTGGCCCCAACTCTTGGTAGAGAGACAAAAGGTTTCTTGACAGTGAGATAGGGGCCCTGCCTAGAGTCCTAAAGGCTTATATGGATGAGGTGGCTTTGCCGACCGACCCCCCGGAGCATAGTTGGCAACTATGCTTCGGGTTGTTGTAGTGTTGCTTTGGCAACACAATGATCAACTCAAGAGTGGACTTCCATGAATGGAAGTCCACATCTAACCATTGGCTACCTATTAAGGGAAGAGTCCCAAATGCATGTGTAGGAGGGTTTGGTGATCAAGCCATGAACTTGGAGGTTTGCGGTATGGGAAGCTAACTATGCACATGTGTAGGATGTGTAGGTTAGCGCTCGTGACACTTGCTAGAATTGGAAAGCGGACAAGCTAAATTAAGGAAAGCTAGCAAGGGTTGCCTCATCAAATATGCCTTATACCCTTAAATACCTCAAATCAAATTTTCTCCACCTCAAGAGAAATCTGAAGACACTTAGATCATTCAAACAAAATCTTCTTCACCTCAAACGTGCCTTGCACTTTCAAATACATCAAGTTAGACCCTCTATACTTCAAGAGAAGTCTTACAACACTTAAGTCACTCAAACAAGATTTTCTTCACTTCAAACATGCCTTACATTCTCAAATACATCAATTCAAGTCTTCTACACCTCAAGAAAAATCTTTAGACATTCAAATCATTCAAACAAGATCTTCTTCACTTCCAATGATTAGCTTTATCCCTCAAATATGTTTTCCAACACTCATAATACTCATGTATGTTCCTCTGAGCTCAAATCACTAGCCTATCTCTCAAATTAGCATTTCAACACTCAAATGACCCAAGTCAAGCTCATTTCAAATTCCAAATGAACACTCTTGCCTTCAAATTTTGTGTGTCCACTCCAATCCACTTAAATAAGGTCCATTTCAACTAAAAATTGGCCTTGTGATGTGAAACGAGATTTTTGGATTTTCAAATCACTCAAGTCAGATCTAGTTCATCACAAATAAGAACTCTTGCTCTCAAATATGCCCTAGAACTAACAAATTGCTCAAGTCAAATCTTCTTCACTTCAAATGAGTCCACTTCCTCTCAAATGTATGTTAGGACTATGAGATCACTTAAATTAGATTTTGTTCCACTCCAATGAATGCATTTTCTCTTGAATATATCTTTTACACTCTCCAATCATTCAAATCAAATGTTTTTTTAATCTCAAATCACATTCAATACACTCACATAAGCCTTTCCGCACTCAAGGCACTCAAACAACGTTTCCTTCAACTCAAAATACCTTGAATGGTTTCAAACAAATTTTCAATATTCAAGCCTTACAAATACACCTTTAAACACTCAAAACACCTCGGGGGGGGGGGGTAGTCATTGGTTGGAGTAGCAATATACGTGCAAACAAATGATAGGGTATTTTAAAAACATGGGGGCTAAAAAATATAATTGGACTTAAGAGTAATATAGGGTATCAAAAATGGCACTGGACATTTTTAAAGTACTATAGGGTATGGAATAATAGGTAATCTAGAATTATAAGTAATGGAAGCCATTTTTCTATTAAACCAAAGTAGAAATTTACATAATGATAGCATGTGAAAAAAAGAAGAGAATTGAAAGTAATACCCCCCTATAAAATAATGGTTGTTCGCACCTATATCCTTAAATTTTTAACACACTGTCCCCCCCGAGCAAAACACTCAAATCAAATGGTTTTGAAGTCTAAACACCTCCAAACCTCTCAAAATAATTTCTCAACATTCACAACCCTCAAGTCAAATCCTTTTGAAGCCTAAAAACCTCCAAACCTCTCAAATAAGCTTCTCTACACTCAAAACACTCAAATCATTACGCTTCGCATCAAACAAATATTTAAGCAGAAGCAAAACACAAAGCAACACTTACAACAACCAAGTCCGCCTTCTTCAATGCTTCAAAGCTCCAAAGCGCCAACTACTCAAGATCCACTCCGCAACCTCAAAGCAATCAAATATCTAGGCAATTCACTTGCATGCGTGGGCCCATAACCTAAAGGAACTCAATAAGACTAGAGGTAAGAATGCACAAACATATTACACATACACAAAGGCATATGAACAATGCTTGTAGTCAGATGGTCACCCTCACCCCTCACCTTGCCCTTTATTGCTCATTTTCAACTTCATTCTCACAAACAATATGAGATAACTCTTCTCCCATTACGGATCAGCCTTGTAGGCTTATTAGAACCTTACTCTTTCTAGTATTATATTTATGTGACTATGAGCAATCTAATGCTCCACCTTCAACACATAGAAGGCCACAAATGCCCTTACATCATTCACAACATCTTTCTTCTCATGGACAAATAGATTCAAGAAACCATCATTGGTGAGATATCCAAAAGCAAATTTAAACATAATCTCAATATTGTTTTGTTTGTGGTCGTTCCAAGGATGGATGGGATATGGAGGTGATGAAACCCTAGGCACATAAAGACCTTCCGGAAAATATGCACTAATAATATCAAAACCTTGTAAGGTACAAGCCTTTGAACAAACCAATTTCACATATTACCTAATGAACGAGGACATATTGTGTTGGTGCCAAAAGTAAAAATATGAAGGTTATGAAAATTTTCAATTTATTTCATTTTATAGTCAAATTTGTTTAAGTGGTCTCCAAATAATCAAATTAGAGTCACAACAAAGCAACCTTTGGCATTCAAAATACACTCTAAAAATGATGTGTTATATATATAAAAGCAAGATGTCTCCAAATGACCCTAACATCGCTTCCTAGGGGTCTAGGAAAAAAATCCCCCAAAATGAGAAATTTGTGTTTTGGATCCAAGACATTAAATTGCAAGATTTTTCCATTTCTTCTCTAAAAAAATTGAATCAAATATGGTCAGTGTGCTCCAAATGACCCCAACAATGTTTCTTAGGAGTCTAGAAAAAATCCCCAAAATGAGAAATTTGTGTCTCAGATTTGAGACACTAAAATCCAAGATTTTGGACTTTTATTTTTTGAAGGTGAGATTGAGTTTAATGTAGATTTTATTCTCTATAAAATTCAAAAAATTGTGAATTTAATGTTTCAATACCAAGATATTAAATTCAAATATTCAAAACATTTATTATCTTGAGGATATATTTTTAATGTGTTTAAGTGGTCTCCAAATGACCCCAACACCAACTTCATGAGGTTGTAGGAAAAATCCTAAAAGGTGAGATTCTTGTGACTTGGTGCGAGATGACTTTTTGTTTTTTGTTTGTTATATTTTTTATTTTATTTTTAGGTTTTCCACATGCCATGATGGCCAGTTTGGTATGGCAGAGGGAGCCATCAACCCTACCCCTGACAATTGATGGTTTAGGGTGGGGGCGCCATCACCCTACCCACACCATTTGAGACATGAATGCACACTCCAAGTACACATGTGAGGGCTTCTCTAAATATGCATTATGTCAATAGACCTACATACAAGCTCATGGATCATTTGTGCTATTCACTTTGCCCCTAGAAGATGATGAATGTTCTTGTGTCTCCGAATATTTACTTAGTGTACGATTCAACCTCTAGATATGACCATGTATGTGGAGCAAGAAATGGAAAGGTGTCTAAAATAATTTTGATGCAAAAGAATAATAACGAGGATGGTTTTATCTTGAATTTGGGTCCTTATTCTTTTCAAGTCATAGTCCTTTCTAATTTCTAGATACAACATCTATTATCATTTTAACAATTGAGTTTGCATGTCCATAGTTTGAATTCCAAGTGTCGCCACTATTAATTTTAGGACACAAATGACTTGTCTTTACAAAGGCGTAGTGGATGATTTGACTCAAGCCTTCATGCACATTGCGAATTATAGGTCATGGTTGAAAGGTGGGTCCACTAGTAAAGGTCATGATTCAACACCATTGAAGCTTAAGGCTATTGCCAAGTGTGGAGATCCAAGGCCAATGGCAGAGGCCATGAAGTCTTATCCAAGGGGATAAGGTTTTAACAACAAGGATTTAACACCAAGGATTGTGCCTTGGAGGCCAAAAAGTTGTTTGGTTCCACCAAATGAAAACTTGATTTCCACCCGGTGCCAAATGCTACTCACATCAACCCAACAAAGTGAACTACTCCCTTCTTTGCCCAAACACTAGGGCAAAAAAACCATGCATAGAGGAGTCCTTGAATTGTGCAAGGCATGGTGTGGCTCATAGCACATCGGTGTTGGAGATTGACGGCCCTAATTCCTAGTGGCACATTGTAAGGTTGCCACCCAAGTCTACCAAAAGATGTTGGACAATGCAAGTCATTACACGGACTTCGTGAATGCCAAAGCGAATTGACAAACATGGCACCTTTGCTCCAACGTACAAAGAGATGAAGAAGTTCCTTACCCTTGGGGAGATCATTGGCGAAAATCGTAGAAACAACGTGCAATAAAAAATAGGGTCCAATATATTCATTGTAGGTAAATTTTGCAAAAAAAACGTACATATAATATAGGGGGTTTTAAAATAGTGAAACATGTTTACATGTAAAATACCATGACATATAATGGCCTCTTTTATCTAGTCAGTACATGTAAAATAGCGTGGAAACAATTACTAGGGGTAGCGGGTGTAGGGTAGGGTCTGTGCTAGTGGATGAAAAGAGGTAATTTTTTGTAGAAAAAGCTTGGATGGATGACTTCGTAGGCTGATTGGCTTGAACGTTACTGAACCAACGTATCCAATGTTGGAAAAAAATGGGGTGTAAGAAACAAAATACGGTGTAAGAAAAAAATGGACAACAGTTGGGCTCCGAGAAATTTTTTTGGGGTAAAGTCAAAAAAATGGTTACTTGGGGTATAAGGGAAAAAATGTAGTATAAGTAAAATAAGGTATTTTAAAATGATTCCCCCAAAATTTTATAATTATTGATAGGGTGTCTTAAAATGCAAGCATTTACCTTTATTTTGAAAAATACCATACCTTAAAATATTTTCTGCAAGGTAAATAGCCCCCCTGATAGATAGGTCTTGAGCGCAGGTGTATGCATCAATTAAAGAGGGAGTGATCTCCCCGAGTCCTTACCACCAACAATGTGGAGTACGAGTTTTGGTTTTGACAACATCAAGCATTGTATAAGTGACAACAAAAATGAATATGTTATGGATTGGCTTATAGTACCCAACACATGGCAGTTAAATATAAGAATCAATATCTCAAGGGAGAAGGTAATGGCGCTAGAGTATGCCATGTTCCAATTGTAGCAAAGGGAGGCAATTTCGCCTCGTTGTAGGCTCTCAACATTTGGGACACTCCCCGTCCCTTGATTACATTTTTGTGTGGCACTAAACCTTGATGCCCACCCAACTTCCAAAGTTTTAAAGATAGTGCATCATAATCCAGTAACACCAACAACAAATCACAAAACAAATAGGAGAATGACGAACTTATGGATGAATACTATGTTGTTAGAGTCATTGTCATTCCCTATTCAAAATTTGGAGTGACCATCAACATCGTCTCCAAGGAGGATAACTCCTATTATGCCACAATTGGTGACATCTCATAATGCACATGCCCAAACTTCATCAAATTGTCTTCCATGGTTTTTGGAAAAAAATGAAAATGGGTGTAGTGCAAAAATGGTTACGACAAAGACAAGTTCATCCACGCTCCAACATATACCTACAACGAGGTCATGCAACTCCTTGAGCTTATCGGTGTTGTTGAACACATGTAGTGATGCTAGTATAGTGCTCATTGTAATGTTTCAAAATGTCAATTGATGACATTAGTTATTTCTGATCTACTTTGGTTGCATGCAACAATGTTTTCATTTATTACAATAAAAATTAACAATTGACTAGATGCTTTTCTAGTAGTCCATGGTAATAAGCCCCCTTATGTTCTCAATTTTGAAATGTTGATACTATACAATTGAATGAAATCAATAGGTATAGCACCAAATCTAAATTATGGCCCCTATAGTTGTGGGAATGTAGTATATGTGACTTTATTGCTCACATGTCATTGCTCACTGCTCACTACTCACTGCTCATTGCTAATGTCTTAGCTTCCTTGTGTGAAACTAATGTGCATAAGAAAAGTAAAAGTACAACCCCAATTTTTTTGGAATCATGAAGATTCCAAAAAATTATTATTACAACAAATTACAACGAATTATTATTCTTGAAATAGAAATTAACAAAAAATTAAACCTCTTCTCCTATTCCTAGAGGCACTGATCATGTTAAATGAATCAAAGTCTATAGTGGCTTGGGTCATTCAAACTAAAAATCAACGCTTGCTGAGAGTTAAGTATACCTATATAGTGTTCATGATAAACAATGAGGTGATTTTTTTTACATATAAATTCCTCACAATAAAAAAGGTTTTATTTTCATATTTATACTTTTGTATAAACATTACATATAGCACCTAGTAAAATTTTATTCTGTTGAGCCTCACACAACATAAGATTAGTTTGTTTCATATAGGGTAACATGAAGTTCACTCTAATATATATATATATATATATATATATATGTTGAGGTTTCATGAACCTCAAAGCCTACAAAAGCAACCTTCCCATCATTAGGTGCCTTATGGATGCATTGACTTGCATCCAAATGTGTGGATTTGTTTTAGAAAAATATATGTTTTCAGGTATTTTGGCACCTTGTATGTCCAATTCACTGGTTCATTAGGTTTGGTGATTCCTTTGTTTGTAGAGAGAGAGAGAGAGAGAGAGAGAGATTGTTTTTCACTATAGGATTTGTGGATCCCATATCCTACATGATGTGCTCGATTGTGGGTGCCTCCAACAAGGACAGATGCATTGGCTAAGTTTTGTGAGTCATTCATAAAATACAAGGGAAACAATAAATTAGTATTTCTGGCATGAAAGTTGTATAAATAAAAAATAGTATGTTGTGATAGAGACATATTTTTAACCCTATATGACTAAAAAGTCCAAATTTGCCAAAATGCATATATCTTTCATAGGTCTTGTGAAACGAAATTTGGTTTTTTCTAAAATATTTTAGTATTTTAGGCGTTATAAGATTTGGAATGTAAAAGTGAATTCTTTTTGGAAATCGGAGCCAATATGGGAGCTAGAGGATTTGCCAAATGCACACCAATTGGTATTCCTAGTAGACTTGCTCCTCCTCCAAACCGATTGGTTTAAGGGATTTAGCTTGGTTTTAATTGTTGGAAGCATATCCACCTCTCAATTTATAATTCATGCACCAACTTTTTTCGGATTTTTTGTTTTGAAATATTTGTGTCACATCTAATAATGATGTTTTGATTTTGAGGTCCACATGGACATTTATTGAGAGATTGGAATTTGAAACCGCCGATGTCTAGTTTCCACAGTAAGGGTCCTTGAATTTTTTAATTGTGGGATGTCGGGGAGTTGTAAGTTGCATGTGGTTTTTATTTTGACACCTTTCTAATGGTGCATAATTGCTGAACTCTATATGCTCAAACAAAGTAGTGATTACAAAATAAGAGTTATGGTGGAGAAGTCTCCCTTGATTTTGACATCTTATAATATGAACCTTATAGAATTTAAGTTGAAGATACTTGAATGGATGAATTTTTTTGAGCTACTCTCCACTTGCACACTTGAAAATCTATACTACCTAAATGCAATTTGCTTGCAACAGTGGACAGGTAGTAGGGTTCAACAACGGCATGTTGAGTAAATAGTGCATGGAGAAACGAGGAAATTTATTCTATGGTAAGCGATTTTTAAAGCGACACCCCCAATGTTTTTGTTGATTTTCGGTAAATTGCCATTTTTTGATAGTTGCAAGAAGTTAAATTTAAGTTAGCAAAATGGGTTAGAAACATTCCCATCATATAGATAGATAGATAGATAGTGTAACGTGTATTTACTTATTTGTTATTTATTTACTATTTACAACCTCTAGTTCAACTAAACTCCTTTGCTAGAAGACTAGAGGCTCCACCCTAGGTGCTCTAGTAGTTCTACAAGGTAAAGGGAGTTACTAATAGTTGAGACTATGGTGTTACACTAGGTTATCACCTCGTAAGTAACGACCATGAGTTAACTATACTTAGAGTTATCCTAAAGGCATGGAGGGAGAGCTAGTGGTATATCTTGCACTACTAGTTGAAGGGAGCCTCAACTCATAGTAGTAGCAAGTATATAAGCTCTGAGGTTGGGTGGAACATGCCTCTTGAATCTCATTATTTCTGAGATACGTTATAGATAGAGTGACTACTATAAATTGTCAAAGTCCATTGCGACATTAGGACTATTGTTGTCACATAGGGTTGGGGGGGGGGAGGGGTTTATTAAGGTTGGATTGTTGGGTGATCTACAAAGCCAACAATTTATGTTGACAATTTTTTTCAAGAAAAGTGTACATAGTTTAGAAGATGGTGCAAGTAGTGTGCAAGTAGATATATTGAACACATAATTGTCTAAAATTTGCTTTAAACATGATAAAATTACATTAAATTTATGTTTTGTAGTATAATAACAATAATAATAGTAATAATAATATTTAAAAATGATGCCCTCAAGTTTATAATGAATTCAAGGAATATGGAAAAAAATCAACATATAAAAATTTAAGGTCATGAAATCTACATCCAAAACCAAATTTATCCGTTACCTTTTGAGTAGTAATTTTAATGATAAGTTTTGAAGATCTCATCTTGATATTCTATATTTGAGTACCTAACATAACAATAGAGGGCGCCATGAAAAATGTCCAATTTAAACAACTCTTTGCTACTACTTTTAGACGTTTGACCATAAAAGTTATGGTTTTAGTATACCGGAGCACTTTTTCTATATACTTGACCGTGTTGCTCCTCACTGTGATAACTTTTCTAACGACACTTCTTATGAATAAGTTTACAAGTATAGTCATGAATGATTGAAATTTGGATGAAATCCATGCCAATTAATGAAACAAAGTTTGGTGTATTCTGCATCTTAACAACTCAATAATGAAATACTGTCATGAATGATTGAAATTTGGATGAAAAATCACTTAGAAAGTGACAGAAATTGCAACATTGTTAGTCTATGATGCCCATCAATTTTTACAAGGAATAACAACTAATGTTAGGTTTGCATTTAGTGTTGGTGATGTTACAGAGGTGATTTACAATTAGTATTAGGCAAGACAAATAGAATTGGTGACACTAAATACAATATTTAGTGTAGTTTAATACAAGCACAACAAGACTGTTTTGTGAACATTACAAAATCACTTGTGACAAGGTCCGCACACAACACGAGATATGACAAAATTGGCAACTTACAAAATGTTAATGTCGGGAACATCTGCGTATTGAAGGCCGGTATGCAGTGTCATTCGGTTAATTTTCTTAATCGGACACCTACATTTGATTGGTGTGTGGTTAGGTGAGGATCAAATAACACACATCATAAAGACACATGTTTTAGAGAGATTGGACTACGTTTTCGTCTTTCATTAACTACTCCACATTTAATAGTGAACATTATTGGGAGGCTGTGCATTCAATTAAAGAATCAACAAACATGCACTTCCGATAACCATAAGTAAATAAGGGAGGTCCGATTATCAACATGGTTGTTTCTGATGCTTCATCGTACGTTCGCTAGTGCAACACAAAGTTTCGTTGTGTGAATCTAGTAAGGTAAGTGTGCCAATGACCGAACGCAACCCAAGAACCGCACAGCCACCGCACAACTACCGCACAAATTTCATTCATAAGAACTCCCGAGGGAACTTCGGTACCATCACTATTAGGTGTTTTATTACAAGTACCGCACGATGTGTGGTGAAGGGCTCAATAAGCTTTTGAGATCCACCTGTGTATGTTTGGATTCAATTTGTGATAGCTTTCACAAATCATAATATCTTTTAATTTTATTTTTTGTAGGAGAATCCCCACTTCACAATTAACAGTCCTTCAAAATTTGAAACGATTTAAGCTTGTAAATTATTATTTACAAGGATTTGAAGATTGACCGTGCGGTCATTGGCACACTTACCTTAGGTAGAAATTGGAGAACATGAAAAACAAACCGAATAACAACCACATACTTGAAAATGAAACATTGAGAATTGCCTGCAGACCAAAATATACAACCCAAGCATCAAATAAACTGAACTGTATGCAAATTGCTACCTGCCTAGTTCTATTTCTCTGAATATGGTGCTGAATTCAATCCTGCTACTTGCAACTCACATACATGTGCAACCAAATATGCATCTGCAAAGTAAAGTTTACATTTTCAGGTTAGATTTACTGCCTAGAAAAGACTCACATAAACACGTAAAGGGCCCACACTGATAACCGTCAAAAATCACATAATATACATGTTTCTATTTCTCTAACTCTGCAATTTTTGAGTTCCTAGTGCCCAACAGATGGGCCTGATTGTTGGGAGTGCCATCCCCTCTTAGAAGTCCAGGCTCTTCATTTCGGAAAAATTATATTCTTCAATCATACCCTGCAAGCAGTAATTGCATATTGCAGAATCAGAAACCATGGGTATTGGCATAATATGTAGATGCCAATAAATTCCTGAACGATAATGCATGCATAAATTTTGAGGTCTTTTTGTAAATTCCTTGGATCCCAGAGTATTGCTTTGAAAATCAGGCCTTAGGTCTATGGTAACTCCAAACGAAGCAAGGAATGGTTAAATAAGCAAACCTCTCCTTGCAGCTAGCCATTCAATGTTATAAGTGTTCTAAATCTTTGAATGCCTTGCTCAGCTTTGCCAAAGTCTTTCCAGTCAATTCATTTGACATTGACCTTCTGAATCCTGGACTTCACACTAACTTAGTTGACAGTGACGAGGTTAATTACATGATGGGAGTTATGATTGTGCTCCACCAAACACATAACCAGTGTTACACTGTTTGTTACAGAAATGGTAGTAGATCAAAGTGTAAGGCAGTTGGTGACTCGGAGCACCTTAAGGTAGATGCAGTTAAATCCAACACACCGACAATCTGGACACCTATATTTGAGTGGTATGTGGTTACGGGTGGATCTAGAAATGGACACCAAAAACAAAATATGTTAACCATTCTAGATTCAATAGTCAACATGATTGGGAGGACCTATTTGACCACTTAGTGAGCACGAGATGGTTCACTTGATAATGAATAAAATATTCATGTGAGCTCTGAAATTATGAGGCAATATGCCTACGGGCACAATTTGGATTTTCTAATCATCTCACACTAATTGCGTGATTCATATCCTAAAGAAGTGGGTGCAGAAAGAGAAGTATCGGAATTACACACTTCTATCTTAGTTCCAACCATCAAGTTCAAGATGTAGCTGCATCAATACACATGAATACTATTATCATCGCACCTGCACAGCCCGGCCTCTTCACATCTTTCAATGTCCTAAAAAGGGACATTATTGAACCGACCTAAATCCAAATATTACAAGCTTCAGTTTTTGCACCTCCTTTTCAAGTGTCGGAAGGCATCAGTCAACTGTCAGTTTAAGATAACATCCGGAGCCAAGCTGTGAAGAAATGACATTTCAACTTATCCTCATTCATGGCGTGCATGCATGGTCTGTTTGACGAAATATTGCGGATTTCTCTTCAGATTTTATCTGCAATCTTGCAGTTTCAAAGATCCCCCCTCCATGCCAGTAGTAACAGCTCAGATACATCACAAATCTCTACATCCCTGTATCAACATTCATTTTGCATTGAATAAATTACATCAAACTACAACTTGGAATCGATGCCTACTGAACGCAGGGATGCAATTATAATCTTTTGTTTCTAAGTGTCTTTCATAGTTGCAAGACCTAGAAGGTTGGATATGAGTTCAATCAGCTCCTTGAATATATTAATCCCAAGATATTAAACTCTGGTATTAACATTCACTCAACGCTACATGTTAGTCACTTGTGATCTTGGCTTCAAAGGCCATGATGTTCTAATATCATGAGATCCGAGAAGATTGACTTACCCTCGTATAATCTTTGATCCAACATAAGACACCTCTAGCCTCTTGTTTATGAACGCACTAATTATGGTTACAAGAATAAGCTAGACCAATTTCAAAATGCACTTAATTGTGGGGTCATACATGTACTCTGCTACTCTTCCATATCGACTACTCTACCCTTGGCAGATGGCTAGAGCTTCGTGGTGTTTACGTAAACTCGTTCATTGGAAAGGTGATCAAGACATAGTGAATTATTTTATAACCCCAGAACTTCTATTTTGAAATCCGTAAATGACATCAGAAACTCCAAATTAGTGTAGTGAAACCCGATTCAAAAATGAATCGACGATCAATCCATAGGGGACTTGTTTTTACGAGAGCCGTTTCATCCACGATGGATAAGTGTACATAGACACCGTGAAGCTCCGGCCCCTGGATGATACACACAGACTAAACCCAACTTTACAATAAAAGCACCTCCTCACATCACTCCAGCCCATAAAGAGCGGAAAAGGGAAATCGCCAACAAACAATCAAACAATCAAACAATCAGATACTTGACAACCAATCAACCTACCGGGTGAAGACACGGATTCGGATTCAGATTCGGAGGTGACAAAAGTATTATGTAACTTTTGTACGATGAGAAGTTCACTTGCAAGGTGTAGTAGGCTATGAACTTGCAACAATCATTACACTTCCGGACGGCAGCAAAAAACGATTCCCACTGCTCATTACCCACACCCACCTACCAACTAACCTGGCATACCCACTGTCTGGAAAATCCATGAGTGTCCAGGGAGATGTTTGGGCATAATCCGTCGAGATCCTAGTGTTTCCAAGTCCAACTGGGTACATGTGTGATCTTCCGGTTTCTCTTTACTAATTTGAGATATATTCCATAGATTCCTCTAACACAATTGGTAATTGCCCTGAAGTCTTGAACTTCAACCGGTTATTTCACAAACTCAATTGGTTCATCTGTAATTAGCGGTCGGTTCTCCCCGTTCATTGATCCATATTGTGACCATAGCCACTTTCCTCACAGTTTTTGGAGCTAATATGAATATCTCATTTATCGTCAAAGTAAGTCGTGTGCCCATTAAATGGTCACATGTGTCCCCCCATTTGTTTTGAGTATTGAGCCTAGAATGGTTGACAAAATTTGTGCATGTAGTCCAACCTCTTTTGAACACATGTTTTTTAGTGTATGCTCTTATAGTCACACCTAGTCACACATTTATGCATACCTTAGATACACACTCAATGCTTAATTGCTAAGTGCCCGAGCTACATATAAAAATATAATAGTTCAAAAGTGAAGGTAAATTCATGCAAAAGAGAAGTAAATTGAAGTTGTGAGAAAGGGATCAAAGAACACATGTGTACGATGGATGTATGCAGAGAAGCTTATAACAAATTACATACCTAGTAACTAAAAGGGTCATGATTTGTAAACTCGTTAAAAATAAAAATTACATTAGTTTTTGTTTCAAAAATAAAGAATATGCACATGTGCATATCATGACATGTACATATTATGCCTCTCAAGAGTTGCTATGGGAAACTCATCATTTATCAATTTATTAATTTTTTTTCTTCTAAGAGTATCAAATCATGTGCACCACAATCTTATTGGTTTTCCCAACAATATCCATTTTAAAAAAAATCCAACATCTATCTTACATGTATATATTGTCAACTCTTGTACTAAATTTGACCTAGAATAATAATATGTATAATACCTTGATTTATAAAAATATTATGCTTTAAAGGTCCAATTATGCATATGATGTAGATGGCGGTTAACTATCCATGAATTCATATGAAACGATTGAAAAATGCTTACACCGAAAAAAATGAGTAAAAATAGATCTTAGATTTTCTTGCAACAAAAAATCAAACAATAAATCTTAGACCTTAGATCTCCACACAAGAAGCTAATAATGACCACCACCTTCAAAACAAATGCCAAATGCCAAATTCGGACATCATCTCTCACATACCAAAAGCAATATGTACATCATAGTGTTGTTAATACTACTCCTAAGCTACCTAATCTTGCAACCCGAACCCCACAACCATAAGCCCTACGCGTTCTTGAACGCACCTACCATGAAACACCACCGAAGGATGGAACACATAGACAACATCAAATGTACAAAGGCGATACGTACTACAACTCTATACTAGATGAAATTTACTCCAACCATTAGGTAAAATAGGCATCCATTGGATTTTCAATCCCAAAGTAGTTTTGTACCTACCTTTGATTGATAAATAAATTAATATTAAGATTCGAAAATCTTGGTGAATGAAATGAATCTAAATAGTCTTATTAAACGTTTAAATGTCCAATCTAAGTTTCGTTGCTGTGGAATGGATTACTTAGACACTTCTACTATATTTTAGGCACTATAATGCAAGCCAATGTGGCCTAAAACCTATTATGATAATTTATAAGTCTAAAAATATTTTATAGACAAATGAGGTTTTAGAGTTGCCTCATGGAAACGCCTTTAATTTCATACAAAATTTTGAAATGAATTTAAAATACGTAAAATAAAAATAACTTCAAGGCCTATTTGTGTATATAATATTAAAAATAATAACTATAAAAAAACCGTGGCAAGACTTGAAAGTCAAATGTTCTTAAATAGATAATTTTCTAAGTAATCTTACGGAAATTTTTATTGCTTTTAGACAAAATTTTAGATTATTTTAATATAACTTAAGTTGTAAAGTAGATTTAGAGAACTATCTATAGATATAAATTATATAAAAAAATAGACACTCAAAAAGCTCGTTGTGAGCCTTTGAAGTAAGTTGTATCTTATAGACTAGGGGTTTCAAACTACTCACTTTTAGTTTAAGACTTTCTATTCTTTTCCTACCCATTTAAAATCCTCTAGTAATTAAATATCTTCTAGAAGCTAATTACCAACTAACAACTCAAGAATATGGGTTACAAGTCAAACTAACTCAAAACAAACAGTAAGTCCAAAAACAAAGTTCTTATTTAAAGAAATGAGCTTATTTTCTCATTTTCTACAACATCAAACTATCACTTAATTGCCTCAAACCAACTAATCTTAAGTTATTTAATACTCAGTAATATTATATAATGGTTTATAATTTATATTTATAATTTAAAATCTAATGATTACGTCATTTGCTCAAGTGACAGTAGACCGGATGCAAGACGAGAACTGAGAGTGAAGAGAAGAAGATGAAGGCGCTAGCCTACAGAGGTCCGAACCCATTGAAGACCAGTCGGACGAGGTAAACAAGAAATGATGAATCTGTAAAAATATAAGATATAAATATAAATCACTTAGATAAAAAATTCTAATATATTAGATAATATATCTTAGGTCACATTCATTTTTATTTGAATATTTAGATTTATATGCGAGTAAATTTTGAATGCCAAATTAGAATTTCGGAGTTCTTTGTAAAAGAGTTAGGACTAGTGATCCAAACCTATAGAAAGAGAAAGGTCAAATAACTCATATCAAGTAATACTAATACTAAGGGGATCCAAATTCATTACATTGGAAAATAATAGATATTTTAATAATTTATTATCTTAGGTATGTTCACTTTAGTTCAAATCCACTATGTTGGAAAATGAAGGCGGGTTGGAAAATTTTATTTTCTATAGGTCCAAACCACTCCGATTGTAGCAAATATTTTCTCTATGTTTGGTGGTTTGATATGGGTTAATTGTGTTTGAATAGATATGCGAAACAAGAGAAGATATTTGTTATGATTTTTACAAATAAAATTCAAATGATGCGCCACTATATGTGAAAGGTTCAATTGATTTTTTTATCAATTATTATAATCATATTAGTTAATAAAAGTTAAATAATAAATGATTTAGTCAGTTGGAGCAATTTGGACTCATAAATTAGCTTATTAAGTGTAATTTTAAAATAATGAATATTAAAATTTTATTAGGTGATTTTTAGGATTGACTAAGCCAAAGTTAAATAACGAGTAGTAAAAAATAAAAAGATTTTAGAAATTTTTAAGGATACGAATTAACTACACATTAAAAAAATCAAATGAGTCGAGCGAATGATGTTGATTATTGAAAACACCTTTTGACTTAACCAATTTACTACAATAATAAAGTTATCCTTAAAATCTCAGCCTTGGGAGACCTGACTTTAGACCTGTACCTTGAGTTTAGGTGGATTAACGTAAACTTAAGGAGCTTGCCTGCCCCATTGCCGGAGCTTTAATTAGCCCGGTGCAGCTTGCCAGCGTGGCTGCCTGGCAGAGATGGCACCCTGCCAAAGCCGGCAGCGTGCCAGAGCCAGCAGCTTGCCAACGAGGCTCAGAGCCGGTAACGGTTCTCATTATTTTGTTCCCCATAAACGTCGTTCCCAATGCGTTCCATTGCAGAGCTCCTTGGACTAGCGCGTTTTCTCTCTTTGGTTGAGTTCTCTTGAAGGTTTAGGGTTATACTTTTTAATGTAAGAACTCATCAACATTCGTTATCAATCCCACCTCTTTGTACATGGATTATATATCTTATGGAAACTCTGATGACAGTTATGGAACGGACATGGATGATAAAATCTTGGAAGAATTAGAGGAAGAAATTTTGGTAGTGTACACTATGATGATGGTTGTTTGCAACACATTCAACCTATTCAATCCAAACGAGTTGGAGGAAGGTGGCCAGACAACCGTCGACCACAATGTTGGCGTTACAGACGTTCTCAGCCGAATGCGTGAGGTTCCCATGCTATTCAAAGTTTTAACTAATTTTGAAGTTCACAAATTTGATGAGCTTGCATCCCTTGTGTGTTTCACAATTCGCGACAATGCTCATAGCATAGGTGTTGAAAGGGTTACGAGTGGCAGGCCTATGAAGTTGACTCCTAAATAACGTTTGCTAAACTTTATTATGTATTTGAAGCATGATAATGTAATTAGCTATGAGTCTTTTCAATGGAATGTCGCTCGTTCAAGTTTGTGCGACGATGTGATTTTTATTGCTTCGTGTGTCAATGATGCACTTGAACATGAGATATCTTGGCCTAATGAGGTGAAGCGGCGACGTCTGTCTGGTTTGAATCATCATTTTCCAGGTTGCATTGGAATTATTGACGGTACACTTGTGGAGGTTCGAAAGCCATGGAATAATCCAAATCATGAAAAATAGTTTAATGGTCGAAAAAAAATGTATTGTATGCACAATACAGTTGTTGTATCACATGAAGGTTTTTTTATTCATTTGGACTTAGGTTTTCCGGGGTCTTTTCATGATGTTACAATTTTCCGACACTCTAATCTTTATAGGAATTGGCGTGCACACTTCACTCATGATAACGGATACTTTGAGTACTTGCTAGGGGACCCTGGCTATATTGGCGAGAATATGTTCATAATGCGAAGGCTGGGCAATTTGGAAAGGCCACCAGATATGGACGAGGGAGCATTGACCGCATACAACAAGATGCATGCCAGCTTCCGTGTGAAAGTTGAATGGGGCATTGGTGAATTGAAACGTAAATTTCGAAGACTCATGAAGCGATTTGATGCCACCAAACCCAAGTATAACCATTTGTTTAGGGCCGCAGCCATTTTGACAAACTTCATACACCAGCACCGGATGGATTTCACCCATAATGTTGTGGGTGACCAAATTATGCTTGCACATGCTCATGGTTGGGATGGAGACTATTGAATATATACAGTGCCTACACACGTTCGTATAGGTATTTTCAAATTTTTTTCTAGGTAAACATAACACTCATTTATAAGTGCTTGTATTTTCAACCAAGTCTTTATGCATATTCATGTTTGAAATTATATTACAAGCAAGTATGACACAATTTATTTGCAATTGTCAAAATCAAATGTACTTAAGTTTTCATTATGGTTGCATGTTCAATTGCGTTAAAACACGCATATAACAAAGAATGTGATAAGATATTCAAAACATAATCATAAAAATGAAGAATATTTGAATTTTATTTCATTGAAATCAATAATGTCAATTGACAACTTACAAACTCTTAATATCATTCTAAATATGTCACTACAACAGAGCCGCGTCAAATGTGACGTAAATCCACACTATCCTGAATTAGTGTGGATTAAAAATCCAATAAAACGTGGCGCACGTCAAACGTTTTAACGTGAATATGTCACCAATAACGTTGTGTTATCTGACCGCGTCAAAGAGGATATAGGTGAAACGCGAATGACCGGGTATACGTTAAAAATAACAACATCACGTTAAATTAAACGTCAGCGTTCTTGTTGGACAGTAATTTTATCACCTCCTTTTTTACCTCAAGGTACTTTAGGGTTGACTAAATATAGTAAATATCCACGTCAGCGTGTTTCTTGTAACATGGACGGCGTTAATCGTAACAGGTGCCACGTTTACATGTGTTACAAAAAACGTACTGGAAATGCTGACGTGGAATGACTGCGCTGACGTGGAATGCCTGAAGAGTCAATGGCTGACGTGGAAGTTAGTTTTGATATGGTTGAAAATAGTAGTATCCACGTCAGCACGTTTCTTATAACATGGAGGCGTTATAGGTAACATGTGCCACGTTTAAATGTGTTACAAATAACGTACTGGAAATGCTGACGTGGAATGAGTGCGCTGACGTGGAGTGCCTGAAGACTCAATGGCTGACGTGGAAGGTAGTTTTGATATGGTTGAAAATAGTAGTATCCACGTCAGCACGTTTCTTATAACATGGAGGCGTTATATGTAACAGGTGCCACGTTCAAATGTGTTAAAAAAAACGTACTGAGGAGATTGTCATGGAATAAGTGCGTTGACGTGGAATGAGTGTGGTCACACTGAATGGGTGCGGTGACGTGGAATGCATTGTTGAGTAATTTGCCACCGTGGAAGGTTTAGGGTTTGATCGGCGAATCAATATTTCAGAGCCTATAGGGGGTTGTCAACATTGACGCGCGCGTTTCTTGTAACAGGGAGTGCGTTAAAATGTGTTACAAAAAACATACGAAGATGGGAGACTACGAGGCAGTGACGCGCGTGTTTCTTGTAACGGGAAAGTGCGTTAAGATGTATCACAATAAACGTCACACTACATATCTGATGTACCACGCGTGTTACTAGTAACAGATACCGCGTTAATAGTTGTTACAAAATACGTACAAACATTTACGTAGAAACATAGGGTGCATTTCATCCCCACGTTCTACGAAGCCTAATCCTCTGATTATTGTTCGCTATCAGATGAATCACCTAGGATCCGTTTGTCATCCTCATCACCTGCCTCCGCTGCTACTGGATCGTCTTCCTGCTCTTCCACAAAAGACCCGTAAGCTGCGAAGTCTGAATGTGAAGGCTCTCCTATGCCCATCTCTGTGTTATCGGCATGTGGTGAGACATAGCCGGAGAATTGTGCTTCTGCATCCTCATGTTCTTCAGCAAAGGCGCGACCTCTGCGGTTGCCTCGAACATCTGCCTTGCACACCACTTTCCATGGCCCCTCGTCCGCCGCAAAAAACACTTGTTGTATGTGAATGGGGAACGCGAAAGAGTGGGGACCCAAAGGTAAAATGCAGTTTGGAGCAAAATTCATGGATTGAAATCCATGTTGATCCCGCTTCATTGTTGGTGAAGCACCTCCTATTTTTGCTTTGACCCATGAACAGAGAAGGACAACGACGCATGTGCTCCTATACTCTAATTCTAATATTTCTTCAATCCAACCCACATACTCCTCCGTGTCTTCCCCTGCATCGTCGGTGAAGGTTGCATGCACTCCACTGTCCATAGTGGTCCTCGAATCTTCAACTGAGCAACAACGGATGTGCATGCCATAGGCTTTCATTGATCGATAAGCAGTTGCAATCAGCGAGGGAGGTCTCGACAGATCATAAGTGGTTTGATCGATGGTCCGCGATCCTGTCCTCCGATCGGCTTCAACGGTTACTGTCAACCATTCTGGGAATGGTTGCAAAGGCCTCAACTGTGAATGAACGTCTAAGGAATGAGGTCTCCTTCGCCCACGTCTTCCACGATTACTTTGACGGCGTTGTGTTCTCCTGGAATTCTGCTCTGCTTCGTATACCCTGGTGAGTGCAAACTGCATTAGTAGTGCGTGCAAACATAAACATAATCGAACTTGGTCTGGGCTATTCCTTACAATAAAGCAACGTTGAAAGTGACGTAGTTTAACGCGCCATTTGACGTACACGTTAACCCACGTTTACGCACATTAAATCACGTTCAGGCAAGTTAACCCACGTTTACACACGTTCACCTATACGTATAATTGCTCAAATGATATATATCGTGGAGTATATATGATTGCACCTTCTGTAGTGCTGAAGTGTGCCAGCATTTCTGACCACGAAGTTGTGAATCCAGTCACGGAGAGTTCGAGACATGCGGCGTCGTATTCCCTTGCCCTCCACCATTTCATCGTGCATTGCCTGCTCTTCGTTTGCATCCCACACTCTTCGAGATGTAGCGCCGTAACGTTCCATATACTCTGAACAGAATCCTAGTGTTTCTTCCATAGAATACGCCTCCGCCATGCAACCTTCTGGCTTGCCATACGCACGTACATAATCCTTAAGAGTCTTCATGTATCGCTCCATTGGATACATCCATCGGCATTGAACTGGGCCGCATATAAAGAGCTCCTCCATGAGATGCACAAAAAGGTGCGTCATGATGACCATGGATCCTAGAGGAAACTCTCGCTCAACCATGCAAAGCGTCTCATTCGCATCTTCAATATACTTTTTTTTTTGGACATATTCACATTGCCATTGCACAAGCGTCTAAATACTCTGCTGACCCTCATAATACACGTCCGGACGAATGCATTCATTTCAACATTCCGTAGTGACACGGGTAGTATCTGCAAATTGACGTAACCTGAAGGGTTATTATCCAAAAATACAGATTGAACTCATATTGCCGTCATGTTAAATTATACGCACCCTAAACCCGTAAACCGTAAAAAATGACGCAGGTTAACGCGAGTTTAAACATGGTTTAACATGGATATTGTTGACGCGTTAACCGTGGTTTAACGTGGATATTAACATGGTTAGGTAACATTGACACATTAAACAGTTATGAAAACAAAGTTGCCACAAGTACACGTGAACTTAAAATACCTGTTGCATGAGGATGTGAAAGTCATGAGATTTCAAAAATCTCAGTCTCCCGTCAGACACCCGTTTATAAATTGCTCCAGAATAAATTGTGGGCACCTTTGTTGATGCTATTACAGCAAGCATGTCCGTCTTTGCGTGCTGAGTGAGGACATAAGGCGCATGCGGCATGAAGAGGCGCCCGTTTGTAGCATGTGTTCGTCTCAACCATAGGTCAGGCCTCACTCCCATATCTTCGTAGTCCATCCGTCCTCGTGGAAAATCTGTCTCTCCAAACAACGTCTTTATTATGTTTTCACATAGGTTTTTCTCGCAATGCATGACGTCCAGTGTGTGTCTGATAAGCAAGTCCTACATCCCATTGAACAGTCATGGTTCGAACTAATCATTTGTATGTATCCCAGCTAAGAAATAATTGTAACGTTTTTAAGCATGAAATAACGTGAAGTTGTCATCCAGACGTGAGTATTGAGACGTTCAATAACACAATATGACGTCAACGCATGTCTAGACGTAAACGTACGCATAAACGTTCATGACCGTTTACACATGTTTAGTGGTATATCGTAGACGTGAATTGGAGTAATTTAGGGCACTCACCTTCCAATACGGAAGAGAAAAGAATATTGAAAGCCTTTTCACCCCATGCTTCCTCACAGGATCGTCTGGACCCTCTGCCCTTCCTCCCGATGCAAGGAATGAGTTCCTTTCTTGTGCAAACTACAAAATGTCTTCGCCAGTCATCCTCGAATTGGAAACCCCTTTCTCTTGAAGTCCATTGAACCGCATGTCTTCACGGAACGCATGGTCTTCCGGAAGACGTTGGCGTGCACCTACGTACACTATCTTGTCACCGTTGGGGCCTTTGGCGCTTCTAGAAACTATGTGTGGACCGCAAATGGGGCAAGCTTTGTATCCCTTAGTTTGTTGTCCAGAAATCAAACCATAAGCAGGAAAATCTGAAATAGTCCATAATAGGATACCACGAAGATTGAATCTCCTTTCCGCGCCTTCAGCTGAAGCATCTATCGCTTCTACTCCTTCCCATAGCTGCTGTAATTCGTCCACTAAAGGGGCAATGAAGACATCTACATTCTTGTCTGTTGGAGACTCCTTGCCGGCGATTAAAATGCTCAACATGATGAAAAACCGTTTTGTGACCAACCACGGTGGGAGGTTGTAAATAACCAAGAGAATAGGCCACGTTGAATGTGAGGTACTCCGAACCGAAAAAGGGTTCAGTCCATCAAGTGACAATGCCATGCGCACGTTCCGGTTCTCCGCATGGAATGTGGGATCTATGACTCCGATGTGTTTCCATGCGGGACTGTCGATGACGGACTCCATTATGATGTTGCCATCGTCGTTCGTTGCCATCCCCCGCTCTGAATGCCATTTCAGAAGCTTTGCGATTGCGGGAGAGTTGAACATGCGCCTCAACCTCGGAATGAGAGGAAAGTGCCTTACAACCTTCATCGGAGCTGTCTTCGTACCTTCTCGGTATCTCCTTTTCCCGCAAATCGGACACGATTCCAGATCAATGTGTTCTCCTCGAAATAGGACACATCCTGACGGACATGCATGTATTACATTGTATGCGAGTCCAAGTGCCTACAACATCCTCTTCGCTTTGTAATGGCTTGCAGGCAACACGTTACCTTCTGGAAGCAACTCCTCCGAAAGATAGTGAAGTAGCTTAGTTACAAAGTCGTTGCTCACTCCATGCGTGGTGCACAATGTCATCAAAACGACCACTGCTGAAATCAAGCTCACAGAACTACCTGGATAGACTGGGCGTGATGCCTGCGCAGACAATAACTCCAAAGCCTCAATTGTGTAATTTGGTAACTCTGGGGGATCTTCATCGTCAATCGCTATATTCTCGGCATCCCGTGTCGCCTCCTGTAACTCTTCAGCGGTTCGAAGTGCATCCTGAAACTGTTGCTCAACTTGATGCTGGCCATTTTTTTGTGCGTCCGTGTCTTCGGGAGGAAACTGCTCAAAGTCTTCTTCATTGCCGCCTTCGGTGTCCGCCGTCCATTCCTCGTCGTTGTAATACCATGCTCCATGCTCTGGGTAGCCCCCTAGAGGATCCCCTCCAATCATGGAGCGGTTTAGAAATTTGTCGCGTCCATAAGAATTGAGATGCCTTGTTATAGCGCGCACAGGCAAACGTCGGCCTCCATGACAGTACGTGCATGGGCATGACCATCTTGTTATAGGGACATCCCTAGTTGCAGCAAATTGAAGTTCGTGTCGATGAATTATCTCCGCAGTCGTTCTCCATTTGCGTCTCCGGTTGGGGGATACCATTGTTGTGCGCAAGGCAAACAAAAGTAAGCAATGTGCGTTCATGGGTTTACTGTTGTTCATGTGTGTTTCAAATGACGTTCAATAACGTTTCAGATGACGCTGTAACTTTTTTCAAAAGGCCGTACTCCGACGTTATGTAGCGTTTTAAATGACGCTATATCGCGTCAAAGATGACGCTACACTTCTTGTTAAGCACATGTGTGTAAAACAGTGTATGTGCTCCTTCGTGTTTAATGTCGGCTTGATCCTTATGAGCACTATCAGGTGATCCTGATGCATGCTTTAAGTATATGTTATTTGTTGAGATACACATAAGCTTGCTTGCAAAGGACACTATGCATGTATCTAATGGTTGGGAGCTGATTCCATATTTACAGATTCTAATCAACCAACTACCTTGACTTCATTCTTGCAGTGTGTTTCAGTTTTGTGCTAAGGCATTTTCGGTATATGCAGATGCAACTGCTGTTCAACAAATATGCAGTGGTGCAATGCAATCATTACTCGGGATCAAATATCTCCTCCACTGAGTCTATAAATCGCCAACCCTTGGAAATCCCAAGGGCACCAGTATTGAAGAGATAGGTATTACAGCGTTTGCATACTATTCTCCACAAGCACCGACTTCCAAATAAATAAAGGTTTAAATGTAAAACAGAGTCCTCCACAACCTTGACATTAGAAAAGAGTACTCATGTAAGGTTCTTAAGACAAAATGAATAGATTGGACATGATGGAAAGGGATTCATTAGTAGACGATCTAAAGTTCCAGTCGAATTCGTGTAGGTACAATTATGAAATTAAAAACCTTCAGCTCACATTAACCTACAAAATTTATCAGGATGTCAGGATCAATTTATCCGCACTCAAGAGAGAACTAGAGACCAAGGAGTACTTCAGTGGTAAACAACAAAGAATGCTCCTCAGGCTTCACATCCCACCTCTTCAGCGACCAATCGAAATCCTTCGTCTTCGGTAACGTGAGTTCGCGTTTCTATTGACCTTAAGTGATGTTACAAATGACCTTACATCACGTTACATCACGTCTCTGTTGACGGTACACGATGTTTCGGAAGACGTAACATCACGGAAATAGGGGAGAAGTACCTGGTCACCGCACCCGCCACGGAAATAGGGCCCGGCACTCCACTTCACTTATCGCGGCCGGAATGAGAGAATCGTAGTGACCATCCCTGCAGACATGGAGGCGGCTAATGTCACGACTCAGTACGAGTAGCTACGGAATGAGAGAATCGCGAGGAACCGGGTCGAGGTGGCATTGCGTTTGAGGGAGGCCGGGTTTCAGGATGAGGACTTCACCATTTCTTTATTTCCCACTTCGCGTGCAGGTTCCTCCACCAAGTCATCCACTGCTCCAGCCTTCAAGAGAGATCGAGGGAGTCTGCAATCGGAGGAGCTCAACACAGTGCCGCGGCGGAGCACACGCCAACACCCAACTCCACAGGCGCGGCTCGCTGAAGCCCCGCAGCCACCAACGTTCGCCAAGAAGCTGGTAAGTCTCTCTAAACCCTAAACCCTAGTTGGCATCGTTTATGATAGAGACTAGGACGGTATGTGATCGTCTTTGACCCCCCCAGTTTCGCTAGCAAATGTTGTCGCAGACGTTCTTCTCTTATAAATCCAAGAATTTCACCTCTGAGCATGAAATACGAATGCCCCCAACCGTCCCTATAAATCATTACTCCGGTCTCGAAAGCCCAGCTAATTATCCAACTCCCGAGGACCCTAACCCCAAAACCCACCTCCCGAGGTTCACCGAAATCCCAGCTCGCGAAGGAGCTCGAAGCTCCCAGCTCCCAGCTCCCAGCTTTCGAAGACAGCTCCCCAGCCCTCGAAGACAGCTCCCGATCGTCAAGGAGGCACATGCTTAACGCCTGAACCCACCTCCCGAGGTTCACCGAAATCCCAGCTCTCGAAAGAGCTCGAAGCTCCCTGCTCCCAGCTCCCAGCTTTCGATGACACCTCCCGATCGTCGAGGAGGCATAGCTGGTTCAACATAAATATACGCTGTTGGATCTGGAATCATCGCGGCTGCTGGCAGAGGACTCGCCCTCCTTCGGTGTCCTCCCTAACCCTCCTTCGGTGTCCTCATTTAGGGATTGTAGTGCTTCCTGACAATGTTAATAGTAATGCAATTGGGTATAGATACAATTGGGTAGCAAGGCAATTGGGTGGTGTTTACTTGCAATTGGGTAGCAAGGGAATTGGGTGGTGTTTACTTGGTCCCCTGTCCACATTTCAGACTCGCAAGCAATCCAAGGAGTTGTTCGAGGAGTGGCGGCAGCGAGCATCGAAGAACACTTTCAGGCGGAACTCCACTTCACTCCGAGCGCTCCGAGCAGCACTATCCGGAGAAGGAGTAAAGCAATCCCACATGGAGGAGTGGGAGCTGGACGGTGGGAGGGGTCGAAAGAAGGGTCGATCGCAAGGAGGCCAGCGCCGTGTGGAAACGTCTTGGATGGAGCGAGAGGCCGGCGAATTCCCACGTCCTCCGAGAGGTTCACCGGCGCCTCAACGACGCAAACCTGCAGGTGATTGCAATGTACCTAAACCCTAAACCTTCATAATTCTTTAGGGTTTAGGATTGGAATAGTATACTTGCAATTGGAATACTCTACTTTGGATTGGGATCATCGTCTTCTGGATCATCTTGATAAACCTAACCCTAGCAATGAGGCAATTGTGTTGATAGACGATGATCCTGACAGTGTACATACACTTCCTAAATCACCCTCCCCTCCAGGTGCAGAAAGTTGTATTGGTGCGTCTTCGAGTGGGTCAAGGCAATTTTAGGGTTTATGCCATGTTTTGTAACGTCATGTAGAACGTGATCTAGTGTCAATTTAACGTGAGGTAACGTCAAGAAAAATGCAATGTAACGTCAAACTTAACGACATAGGAAACGGGAGTAGACATCATGAAAAACGTCTACAACATGTTCAATTATACGCATTTAAACATGAATGTAGAAGATTGGAATCTGAGTCCAAGTTTTCCACTTATCTTTCGTGTATTTACACCTGCAGGGGTCATGAGGAGGATACCGACAACCCCACCATGGCGCGCTGCTGACACGGATACATCTTCAGGGCACGGCGTGCAGTCAAAGAGAGGAAAGGGACCCGCATGGACTGGGACTAAGACGGCCATGCGTAGCTCGGGGTCGGCATCACAGACGGCTAACCCGTTGTCTTATTCTTCCATGGATGCCGAGGATGCAGATGAAGAAGAATTCGAGGATGACGACATGGAGGAAGAAGAGGATATGGAGGATGAAGAGGACGAGGAGGACGACCACCTCAAAGAGCCGTTGCGCATAAGGCTGGACCGTCGAGGCGTGCCGGTGGGCTCCCACGAGCCAACGCTGGGTAGGGAGCTTCAAAAGTTTGCAAGGCGCTTAGATCCGACAGCCACTCCCTGCTGGCATGGACAGACGGTGGCGGCAAAGAGGGCACTGCTTCAAAGAGTGCGTACTGAGTTCGAGTTCTATGGCGAAACAAATGAACTCAGTGAGAGCTGGTTCAACACGAGGATGTCTAGGTGCGTGACGCGGGTGAAATACCAAATAAACAAGCTCATCAAAGAGGGAGGTGCCAAGCCAGCCGACATAGCTCTTGCACATTGGGAGAAGTTGGTGGAATTGCGAGAAGACCCAGCAGTGCAAGAGAAATCGCAGATAATGTCCAGTATTTCTCTTGGAAGGCCATCGAAGAATGGTAGCAATTGGACGCAATCTTTAGCGGCGGTGTCGGCACTGGTAAGTTTAACATTAACCATCTTGTTAAATTAAACGTGCAAATACAAGTCCAACGTTATAAAAGACGTCAGTGGGTGGTTATAAAAGATGTCAGTAATCCCAGCTCGTTTAGCATGACCACATGTTGTGTCTCAGCACGTTTAAATTAACATGTTTTCACGTCATGATAAACATATGTGAAATGCTAGCCGTTTGGAGTGACGCGCTAGAGTTAAAGTTGACATTTGTGGTTGTTGCTGGGACTCATGCGCAGAGTATACAGCTTGGTCGGAAGCCAACTGACCTAGAAATTGCAAATGAGGTAAAGGCCATGAGGAAACGTGAGCGAGAAGAAGCACTAGTGATAAAGAAGCGGAAGGCAGCAGAAGATGGTGATCGTGGTGACCGCGAAAGGATGAAGAGGCTTGAGGAGCTGTGTGCGGCCCAAGACGAGAGGTTGAAGAAGGTGGAGGGAATGCTCATTGAGTTACACGCGAGAGTGGCGTTTTCCCCACTTGTTGTACCACCGGCGCCCAAACATAAGGGCACCAAGAGAAGGACAGCGGAGAAGGAGAAGGACGAGGCAGCGGTGGCAGCATTGGAGACGGAACAGGCCGTGGACGCAGCCACGGAGACGGAGGAGGCCTCAAATGCAAGCACACAGTCGGAGGAGACTCCTAAAGAGCCATGCTTGGAGCCGGAGGAGGAGGCGGATGCAGCCATGGCAGTTAAGGAGCTCGCGGATGCAGTCATCGAGCTAGGGGAGGGGGCGAGTGTGGACACCGAGACAGAGGAGGCCGATGATCCAGGGACCAAGACAGAAGTTGCCGCCGCAGCCCCTGATGTAGAATCAGTTCCGAAGGCACCCGAGGAGGAAAAGGTCCCCTCCGAGACACCAGACGAGGAACTGGAGGTGGTGGAAACGATCGCACAGGTGTCCATTTTGAGGATGTAGATGTGTAGACTCAGTTTTAGATGACAGTACATAGCGTTTCAAATTAAGTGACTTTGCAGTCTTAATGATGTAAATTTGCATTTCAAAAGACGTCACATTGAGTTTAAAGTGACATGAAAACGTTTGAAGTGACGTAATTTTGTAACCTTTTGTAACCGCACGTCTACGGTGACGTATAAGTGTGTACATATGTGCTGCAATGAGTCCTTACTTGTTTAATTAATGCAATGTCTGTATTGTAGGGTAGATTTGTTAAAGGAGTGGCGGTTCAGTTGCTGAGCAAACCTCGCGACGAACCGGACACCGAAGTTGTTGGAGCAGGAGTGTTGCATGGACTGCCTGGTGAGTCTATCCATTGCGTTACCATAGAATACAACGAGTTCTCCGTTCAAGTGCAGTCCAGCCTCAAAGACAACCACGAACTCCAGTGTCCAGTGGAGGATGAAAACGTGATCTCAATGAACCAGGCCGAAGGTTGGTTCATTCGCTGGCCTGCGACAGACATGAGAGTCTTGGAGACCCCAGTCGAAGAAGCAGCGGGGGCAGTGGGGGCCGCTCTTGACTCCAACGACAGCAACGCTCCACCACAGGGGAGGGCAACAACACGAGCTGGTGCGAAGAAGCTCAAGTCCCCAATGAAGGAAATTGCCAAATCTCCTCCGAGGAAGCAGAAGACGAAGGAGGATACAAAAAAGTTGCCTAGGAAACTTGCATACAGCGACAAAGCAGAGGTCAGTTTTCTAACTCAATTGTTATGCATTTGTAATGTTTAACGCGGTTTAACGTGTATATCACCATTGGATAACGTGTGCGTTAAACAGCGTTACTTTAGACGTTGGTTCTCTTCTAGTAGTATGGGTTTTGATGCAAGCATAGGGGCGGTGTTTTGCAATACGCAGGAGCGCTTGATTTGTCTACGGTCTCGGGCGTCCAAATCACGAACTGATACGAAAAGTAGATCCCATTTGAAGGCGTTGGTCCAGGCCATTTCTTTCCTCTACCCTGATGATGACGGAATTGTGTATACAGGAAGAAGTTGGGGGTTCGGAGAAGTTGCCGGCACAGAAAGCGACTCTGCCGGTGAGAGCCTATAAACAGGTATGAGCTCATTGATCGAAATTCATTACATGATATTGTTTGGCTAATAGGTTGTTGTGACCTCACCGTTGGCTTGATCACGTGGGCTGCATAGATTAAGAAGAATCCAGCCTGAGCCCCCCGGGATGTACGCACGGTTTGCCTCCTCTGCATGTCAACCGCATCTCCAAGAGGTGGATCCACAAATTTTGGTAGAAAGTTGTACGCTACCGCAATGTACATGTAGACTGTAGGCTTTGTTGTATTTGATTGACAGAACATTGTGACCGCATTATTTTAAATGCAATGCAGAATTTTTCATATTGTAGCACACCTCTTCGTGCGCACACTGAAGTGCACAATTTTCCATATTGTAGGACACTGATGTTCAAGTTTAATATTTTTGAATGTGATATGCACATTTTTTATGACGTTATATCATGTTTTAGGTGTGCGTCAAAAATGTTAGTTGTGTGTTACATTATTTGTTATACACCGCGTTTAATTGTGTGTCAAAACCCTACAACGCGTTTAATTGTGTTTTAATTGACATTTCGTTCGCATTTTGTATGACGTTATTTCGCATTGCAGAACGTTATTACTAACGTTCAATAATGTTTGTATGCGTCATAATGGTCATGAGCTATGCGTCTGGATGAACATTACATTGCGTCACATTGAACACACAAAATCCACTTTGATGTTACAAAGAGTTGACACTGCGAACGTCAACTTCCGTCTAAAAGCGTTTTCCTAAACGCATTCAAATATATGACACATGCGTTTATCAATGTCCAAACTCGTTATAATGAACGACCAGAATGCACTTCGAAAACACATCACACTACGTTTACGTAAACATACCATACCTGACACCATAAATGCGATCCGCGAATGTCGGATCGTTCTGTGATGATGACACGTGTCACCATGTCAACGATCTCTACCCAACTGCCACGTCGAATGCCACGTCGAATGCCACGTCGAATGCCACGTCGATTGCCACGGAATATGTGATGTGGTGTGGACAACGATGGTAAATATCCACGTAAGCTGCAACGTGTAATGAAAAACAGCGGGAAATGCTCACGTGGCAAGTGAGTAACTCCCTCGATTTACTGACCCCAGGTAACTTCTGGTTATCCCAATTAACGTGGTTTATCGGGGATAACGTGCGCGCGTTAAACCGATTGACGTGCACATGACGCGTCGCGTTAAAATCAAAAGACGTCCGTGACACAAGCGTCACTTTTCACTAGTCAAAAAATGTCCGTTAAACCGCGTTAAAAACCGCGTTAAACTGCGTCATTTGTGACGCGGCTTTCTTGTAGTGTGTGCCATAACAAATTTATTCACTTCAATCCCAACAACTCCGCTACCTTGTTTTTGCCTTCCTCTTGGAAAATTATTCCCATCTCTACCGCTTGCTTAATATTGGAGATCTCAACACTTGTTGCCTTTGCATGATTAATCCTTTGTCTAACCGCCAATAAATTATCTCTAGTGTCACTAGAATCTCCCAAAATTTTGGTCATAGCCATCATACTCTTTGCTTGAGCTGTCAAACACTCTCCTTTTGTTAATTGCTTAGAACCACCTTCTATGATATTTGAATGAGTACTGAGAACCTTTTCTTTTTCACCATGTATGGTCATACCTGTAAACAATGCAGAGGCAATCGTGTTTGTTGATATGGGAGAAGAGGCATCATGGTTTCTTTTGCCAAGTGTCTTCCTTGGTGCTCCATCTATAATATCTTGCCTTCTCTTCAAAACATTCCTACTTGCATGTCCATCAATTTGTTTTAATTGTTCCAAAACTCCATTACTTTGTAAGCATGCACTCAATCCTCCATCCGGATTCGATATTCCAGTTTTCACCTCTTTCAGGCAATCCCAAAGACGATCCTTTAACGTCTCCTCTTGCAACGTATTATGAGGATAAGCCAAAATGTACATGGCATACACTTTCTTCGACACTGCATATGGTATGATTTGAGAGACTTTCTTCTTTCTTTCATTTGAATATTGCTCAAAATATATGTTATATGTGTTTACCAACATTGCAAGTTGTTGGGACTCCAAGATTGCCCTCAAACACTTCAATGTGGATGCAGAGTCGGATGGGGCCCCATCAAAATGTATAGGCGTTGAAGTGGTTGCTCCTAACCTTGAAGGTGTTTGTGTGTTAGAATCCGGAGTAGTAGTGGGTGGAGATGGCATTATGGCACAATCATCTTCAATGAAATTAGTTGTCAGGCTTCCCAAACCCTTGGCCACCCTCACATCCTCTCCTTCCAACATCAAGTTGTCCAAAATAGCCTTGTCATCCTCGGTAAGTTCCGCATCAGAGCAAACACTGGGACCATGCATCAAATTTTCGAATGGAATGTTCTCATAGGAAGCCCGTGACAATCCCCTCCACTCCATCTGTGGCATAAAAAGTTAAAACAAAATGCAACTACCAAAGGGCCACATACGATCACAAGGAGATGAATAATCTTGAGCACTACAAACTTGGTGGACATGCCACGAAACATGTGGAAAAAGTTAAAATCTTGTCATACATTCATTTTCATACCAAGTATGCATCAACACTTTATGCATATCACATATGTAATGTCCAAAGCAATCAAATATACATAGAGACAAACAATCTTCATTTCATTCATATAGTCATCTTAGAACTACCAATACACATAGTATTGATTTCTTTAATCAGACGCTTCACATGGAGCTTCATACATGGGAGTTGATAAGTCCTACCTAAACACCTAACTATATGCTAAATCCCAACTGCCCTAAACCCATATACCTTATTCTATGCAGTTCTAAACTTCAAAGTAAAATGTTGGCGTTGTCCTCTCCAAATAGTTGGAACCCTATATCACGACACGCAACGTGTTAGACACACACATCTTTATTTCAACAAAATCTAAACAACAACACTAAAACTATGCACTGAAGGTCTGCTTGAGCAGAAACTATGTATTCTATGACTCACTGCATACATTTGCTGGGACAATTGACAGGGATCATTTCCAAGCGAACAAGAATCTTCACCTTCACCTCCTCCTAAAACCTTTGCATCATCGCAACTCCAGTTGTGATTAAACTTCAAATGACAATCTGCAAATATGTCAGATGTTGTCAAATTTCAATAGATCCGCATTCACCCAAACTCTTACCATGGAACCCTAAATCCTAATGGCTCTGCAAAATGCATCCAACAAGAAATCCAATGGGTCATATGAACCCCTGCTCTGCAAAAGTGCCTTCCAATGCCGGCGCTTCAAGACTGTTGAAAGCGATTTGAGTCGGAGATTGCAGTGATGGAAAGACAGTTGGGATTGAATCTTTCGCATGTGGAATGGGATGGCTTCCTGATTTCTTCAGCTTGTCATCCGAGGCACAAAAAACAGGTGGCACACACAGGCATAGCAATCAAGATGGGCAGGTGTTGTCTAGAAACCAATCAAGGAAAATTTCCAATGATTCGTTAATGCTATAAGGTACTTATTCACAGATTATAGTCATTCACCTGTAGAATCAATGTTGTTTGCTGTCTTTCAATCCGCAGAATCAAAACAGGTTGCCTGGAGTGGAAGCATAATGAATCATGTACACCAGTTGAGTCATCATTAATTGATGAACAACATTATTGTAGATTGTCCACAAATCTGATAAGATGTACATCAAATTTGCTCAAACGGCTAGAAACATCTGCCATTCTTTTGACGTGAAGTTTTTTGACTAGTCTACCTCTAGTATGTTCAATTTCACATAAGCATGCGTGCAACCTTCCACTCTTTCTCTACTGATGCAGCACATTAAAGTTGACCAACTTGAATTTTAAGCGATTTTTAAAAAAATGATGGAAGGCACAAGCAATCGATACCTGTGGATATAGACTGGAAAGTAAAGCTTCAAGACTAAGTTTCTGGAGAATTTTGAAACCTCTTCAAGGTTTCAGGGCATGTCATCGACACAGAATACATCTACCTTTGTGACATTTTTGGGATTTGTGTCTGAGCAAAGAAGAAACGTGTGTGATCATTTGGATAGAACTATTTTGAGCCTTGGATAAAGCTTGTAGAAGATACAAGAAACCCATTTCCTAAAGCTTGTTCATTACAAGATAGGTCAGCTACTTTTGCTAGAAGATCACAAACTGAAGTCCATAAGATTCATATTACATTTTGAGGTACTTGAAATCAGTGGAGATTCAAAATGACCTTCAACAGTGTATCAGATATCTTGAGATTTTGAAACTACGAGTGAAGATCGAAAGAGAAGTTGTTCATATAATGATATGGCAGGAGGTTAGGAATCCTGGACTAAAAATTTTGAATAGTCAAAAGTGGTCTGTGGGCTACTGTGGGCACTTCCAACTCCACAGACAACTCTGACCTGGGATGAGAGTTAGAAGCTCCTACCTCGGATTAGCACTCAATGCGATCCAGATCCAATGCAAACCTCCGCCTCCACATGCGATCACCTCCACCTTCTCCCAGTGAATATGCGATCACCTCAAATCCCATACAAACTACTCGCAAACTCCCACAAACTACTCTCCTTGTACAGGTCTCCCCTCACAATCCCTAAACTCTTCGCACTTCTGAGTGATACATCATCATTGCAGATCTCTTAGTGAGTAACATAGGTCTCCCCTCACGAGGCACGCTTCCAAAACTCTCAGCGCTCAAGAAGGAAATGAGGATGCAAGTGGAAAGCAGAAGGGGGTAGGGTGCCTCTGGAAACACATGAGTCAAGGTCAAAAGCTCCCGAGGGTCCCAACTCAAGGTTCCCAAAGATTGACCCTGTCATTATTTTTAGTCTACTGACACAAGAAGACAAACCCTGTAAATATAGAATGGATCTTTCAACTCAAGACTGCAGCTTGACTTTCACCCGGCATCCCGAGATTTTAAGGATAACTTTAATGTAGAACATATTTTGACAAATATTTTTTGACACTACTAAGCGTTTGGATAAAATATTTGAATGAAAAATTAATAGTGAATAAATATTTGGAAAAGAAATCCAAGATAAGTGGGACATGATAAAATAAAATCATCAAAAAGACTCATCCCTCACCGCTTTAGACAACTTTATTTAAAAGGCGTCTAATTTATATTATATCATCTTTTATTTTCCAATTTTGGTTGTCTTCTCGGTCTCAAATTTATGAGGTCTAAACTCTTTGATTTTTAATTTCTATTTTTTTCAAACCCAACCACCCTTGACCTTGATCAATTCCACCCTTGGTCGAAAGATCTATTATTTAGTTTATTTAATAGTTTTGAATGATAATATTTCTTAAGAGGGAGTGAGGTTGTTGTATTCATTTACTAGAAATATTTTTATAGTTAATTCAAATATTATTTATTGGATTAAGTTTGCATTCTAATACTTCTTCTTTTGTTGGTAAATATAATTTTTTTAAATATCTTATTAATTAATAATTTTGAGCTGAAAAAATAGTTGACTTCAAAAACTTATCATAGTTTACTTTTAATTTCAATTCTAACATGTTATATATATATATATATAAAAGTCTTATTTTCAAAAACAATTTATAGAAACTCAAAAATTCCGTCTAAAAGTTATGAGGATTTCCGTGTAACATCGTGTACTTTAATACTACTAACTTTGTAAGTTCATCTTAGCTTACTAAAATGTTCATTTACTACAAATTTTATTATCCAAGGTAGATATTAAAGTTTTGTTTTTAGTTTAATTAGACTTGTTGCATTCTAAAAATTTCACATAAAATTATAGGCATTTCCGTGGGGTAGCTCATAAAAACCTCCCATCTTTATATATATTTTAGGATAATTAAGAATTTTAAAGGGTCATATTAGTTTTTATGCCACCTCATATTGAATTATAGTAGAATATCTACATTAGAAGGATTTAAGGTACATACTCTAGAATAACTAAATTTGAGTTGGACTAATTAGATATTTAGTAGGACCAACTAGGACATTTTCATTCATAAAGACTTATGAATATTGAAATAATTTATTTATGAATTAAAGGTAAGTGCAAACCAAATTTTAGCTTGAAAATCCAAATGATGTTTATTTTATTTTATTTTACTTTACCTTCTATTATAGAGAAAATCTATACCAAGTCAAAATTAAAATCCGACAATATTCAATTAAAATAAATTTGCCATCCGTTTTGTCCAATCTTCGTAGATACCTCCCTTCGGATTTTTTTGGTATGGTCTTTCGATCTATAAAGAATATCTATTGATCCAATATTTGTCCAAGCCAACTAATTCTTTTATTCTTAACTATCTAATTTAACTTAGTCCCTTTAAATAACCCATTAATAAATAGTTAAAATCCGTTATTTAGGCCATCTTTTTTAAAGCTAATTTCTCTCATTAAAATATCATAATTAAACATACCACTCTTTAAATTATTCAAATAATGATAATATAAAGATTATTTGATAAAATAATCAAATCAACTCTTCACAACACCCATACTGGCAAGTCTGCTAGAAATCATCAAAACCTTTCTAATACCTGCAGCCAAAGCGGATCACCCTATATCTCCATAATTGCAACAACTTCTTGAATCTTTGGTATAAATTCCCTTAAAAACAAATCCTTAGACTGTTCTCAAAATTCCAAATGTATGTTGTCCAACAATAATAATTGCGGCCAACGCCATTGAAGTTGACCATCATGCAATCTTGGTCAAGTTGTGAATTGAAGAAAATAAAATACATAACGTCATAGTCAATGGCGGATTAAGAGTAGATGTTCTACTAAATCAATTATGGCTCTGATTATGTCTATAAAATTTGGAAAAAAATAATTTTATAGTTAGAATGGCTAATTATTCAAAACTTAGTCCTTGAGGAATACTCCGCAAAATCAAAACCATCATCCATGAGATAACCCATGATCGTTAATTTTGAGGTTTTAGAATTATCCAAAAAAACACAATATCCAATTATCGTAGGAAGACCATGGTTGAGGGATATCAATGTTGCACATGATTGGACTAGTATTACACTAACTATCAGTCACAACAAACACATTATCGCACCTCTACAAGGCCACATATCTCAAAAAATGACGAAAACAATTTGAGGTATTACCGGTCATGGACATGCACATCCACACACAAAGGAGGAGGAACAATTGCTCTTGGCATTAAATCCTGATGTTATACCCATAGGGGATCTCTACTTACCTAAATCATCCTACCACCTCAACATCCTACCACACATTTGGGCCAAATGAATTGAACATACTCCAGTTAACAAAACATCCGCACAAACAACGTTACAACACAAAACAATCACACAAAATGCTTAGTAAACTTGGAGGAGAAAATAGACAAACTAAATTTTGGCTTTGAAGCACAACCGAAATATATCAACATCAATGCAAATGCTCCCGAGCCATTGAAGCAACATGCGATTCGACTCTTTAGGAAATATAAAGACTTCTTTGCTTAGATGTATGAAGATTTAGAAGGCATTCTAGCATTAATAGTTGAACACCGAATTGACCTAAAACTAAGTACCATACTCATCAAGTAAAGGCGTTATAGGATAAATCCTAACTCGACTCGAACTGTAAAAAAATAATTAGACAAACCAATCATGGTTACATCCATATCGCACATTGATTCGGCACCTTGATTATCACATGTGGTAATAATTCCAAAAAAAACTTGGTGCCTTATGTGTATGTGTGGACTTCGGCAAATTGAATGCTTTGACTCGGATAGATAACTAACCCTTACCATGCATGAAGGAAAGCATTGACAAAATTGCCGGTCATGAACTATACTTGTTTATGAATTGTTTTTCTAGACATTACTAGGTGGTCATGGCTCAAGAGGACATAGAAAAAATTGCATTTATGACATATTGGGATCCTATCCAATTTGAAAAAATGCCATTGGGAGCCATGAATGCATCCGTGACATTCCAACGATTGGTAGAAAAAAAATTTGAACCTTTCTTCAAGAAATTTGTTTGATTGTACTTAAACAATAGTACCATTTACTGTAAAACAAAAGACCGCATCCAACATCTTGAAGCGATTTTACAAAAATGTCACAACCATAATGTCAGCTTCAACTTGGACAATTGTATGTGTGTGTGTGCGCGCGCACACGTGCGTGCGTGCGTGCGCGTGTGTGTGTATTCTTCCGGGCTCATATGCGGATACGTTATCTATTGAGTTGGTAAACTCCCCAACCTGACCAAAATTCAAGACATCCTACAAATCTAACTACCTAATGACCAGAAAGAAGTATATGGATTCATGGGGCTTGCTCAATTTAACCGTATGTTCATTAAGAACCTAGCTCAAGTTCTCGCGATATCCACACTAAACTGACCATATTATAAATTCAAGAAGTATTGAATTTGCAAGATGCCCAAACACTCAAGCACATTAAAAAAACTTAGTAGCAATCACCTGATACTTATTCCATCACACTGAAAATACCATTTCAAGTTGATATGAACGCCTCGGGGATGGCCCTTGGCATCATGTTAGCACAAAATTCTTCTGGATGCACTGAGCAACCCATTGCTTATTCAAATTGGCTATTAAATCTAGTAGAAATGAATCACTCCACCATTGAGTGAGAGGCTTTAGCTATTGTGTATGCCGTCAAGGAATTTTGACATTATTTGTTAGGAAATAAGTTCCAATTTCCCGTTGATCATTGTGCATTAATTCACATGGTTAATCAACCTATTATCTTGGGACAAATCGCTTGCTAGATAATGCATATGATGGAATTCCAGTTTAAAGTCATAAATACCCTTGGAAAACAACAAGTCGTCGCAAATTATCTTTCGAGAATGGACCAACCTAGCCCAATGACTGTAGATTTTAGACGAATTCCCAGATGGCTATACGAGTACTATTACAACCACAAATCACCAAATCGAGGAATTACGCTCCTACTTAACCACATGCATTGTTCCCCCAATATATATCGATTCATGCAAAAATTCCTTCATCAAATCAACAATTTTTTTTACACTCATCGATGGAGTCTTGTTCAAACAACAACCACATCACAAGTTATGAAAATACATGTCACTCTAAATCGAAAGCCAATCTCACAAAACTTCACAGTGGCAACACTGGGGGGCATCTCAACACAAACTCAACAATTTGAAAAATATTGGATGCATGATATACCTGCAAAACCTTACACCGCGACATTTACAATTTTTGCAATCAATGTTATTTGTGTCAAAAATTGGTAAGCTTTTGTAATAGTTGGCAATTGGCAAAACACCCCTATACCAGATTGTTGTTAGCACCATTCCTCCAATGGGGCATGAACTTCATTGGACCCATTACACCTAAGGCATGATACACTTATAACAAATACATAGTGGTGGCAACCGATTATTCCACAAGATGGGCAAAAACTAAAACCGCATGAGCTAACATGGCAAATGTCATGGCTAAATTTGCATATCAATTGATCTTTACTCGATTTAGATACCCATTCAAAATTATATCGGATCAAAGGATACACTTTATCAATGACATCATCACTGTTTTGATGATTAATTACATCATCAAACATCATGTCTCCACACCATACTATCCACAAGGGAATGGACAAGCCAAATCGACAAACAAAACACTTGTTGCCATGATCACCAAGATGATCAATACCAATAAAAATGATTGGGATGAATGCCCGACCTCCGCCCCATGGGCCTACCAAATGGCTTTCAAAGTCACCACGTGTTTCACATTGTTCGAAGTAGTCTTCGGCACCCAATTGTTAGTACCATCTGAAATACCAATATCTGCAGTCAACCAAATCACTCCCAAAGACTCCACCCCAACAAAGGTGTAAACCGTATGGATTAAATCTCCATTGACTAGAGGAATGGAGAGAACTTGCCCAAGAAAACCACACAACTCTACAAGCTAGAGCGAATAGCCTATTTCCACACAAAAACAAACACTGAAACAATTCCAACGAGGCGATTTGGTATTATGGTGTCCACAACATTACTGAATCAAACCATCTAAGTTTCATACAATTTGGACATGCCCATAAAAGATTCAACTGACACTTTTGAATAACACAACATTGTTGGTACGAGAAGAATTTTTTGGATGATCACAACATTCTTGTCAACTTCCACATTTTGCGAATGTATTATCACGATGTGGTTAAGGGTACCTCTCAACAACCCCAACCACCAACCCCTACTATTATCCATGATGGGACATTTGACGCACACAACACGGAATTTTCTTGCCTAAATCTCACCGTCGAATACATTACAAGTGTTGCATCCCCGCACTCCACACCAATAACTACAATCACATCGACATTCCCAACATCGCCCATTCCCCACCACCGAGGCACTGAGAAAAATGCTCTATTAGTGTCTTCATTCTCCAGGGCGTGTGGCTTGAAACTTGTACACAACACTAAGGGCCGGTTTACACTATGGACCATGAAGTTGTCCCACAGTGATGTAAGAGCGCTGATTGGTTGTTGAACTTGTCCCGGACAACTTCGGTTTACACTAGAGAAAAAATGGCAGAGGGACCACGGAGGTCGAGGTCCTCAATTTTAAAGCGTAATAAATGCATTGACATGGTCCAACGGGTTTTTTGTTGAGAGAGGCAAGAGAGGTGGTCTGGTAGGAAAAGGCAAGGGCCCATGGCAGAGAATCACCATTTTAATAATTCTTTAACAAATCTACCCTCTATGTGCCTTAATCATAGCATAGCCCATGAAACATACCAGCACTACCTTGTTTTTTCCCCTATACCGTCTCCCACGTGTTTCACCAAACAACGTGGGACATCTAGAACTCAAGAATTTGAGTGCAGATTTGTTTTTTTGCTCTACCAACTGCAATATTTGGAAATTTGGGGCTTGTAATATACCATTGGAAAGGTCTTGAAAATACCTTTCCAACGGTATATTACACGCCCCAAAAATTTAAAATTACAGTTGAAAAACAAAAGAAAAAAATATGTAGTTGTTTAGTGACTGCAGATCAGGGTGGTCAAAAGAATTACAATGGGAAATCTTCTAACACTAATTATCAAAGAATTGAACTTTAGTGTTGAGCAAGGTAGGGTGGTAACAACATTAAATATAATCAAACACTAAATATCCTATTTAGTGTAGTGACAACACAAGGTACATGTCACATGTAAATTACATTGAACATGTACAAATTAAATCGTTCATTTTTTTTGTAAAAATTGTTGTGAGAAGATTTGCAAGCCACATCTTCGACACATTTAACAAGAAGTGAAGACAAGTGAAGCCCAAGAGAAGACAAGAGAATGGTCAAACTTGAATTTTTTTTCAAAATTGCCCTTTTTGGGCATGTATTAAAAAAATCACCACCTTCACTTTTTGGTGCATGGTCATTCTTCTTGGTCCACATTCGGTTTACACCTAGTGAGGGGCCCATGGCTCTTAAAACTAATTTTTTATGAACTCGGACCATGGAAGTTGGACCACGAACTTGGACCATTGACAAACACCATCTTCCATGGTCTGACTTCATGGTCCATAGTGTAAACGGGCCCTAACTTAAACAAAATTGCACAGCTCTAATTATAACTCACGAGCATTGGTGTGATTTAAGTCGTAACTGGTTGCCGCACTAAAGTTCAAAACTATCAAACATAGTGATACTTCATTGATGTTGACAAAAATTTACATGTACAAAGATGATAAAATAATTTGATTCAATTTATTCTCATGAAATGGAAATTATGTAGATTGACATTGAAGTATCGATCATCGTCACATTAGAGTTCTAGATGAACACCACACCTTTAAAAAGGTAGGGTTGGTCAGACTTCCAAAGTCTTTTGTCCCATAGTTAACCAAATATTGTATTTAGTGTCATATGGTACTTTATGTCATTGTGGTAACTTTTGTGATGGCACTCCTTATGAATAAGAGTTCACAAGTATTGGTATCCCAACTTATATTTAGTTCATCCAAATGTCAATATTGAAGCAAAGTTTAACATATGAAGCATCCTAACATGAGTGAATGTGTTTAGAAGTGCTCTTTTTCTTCATTCAAAACACTACATTTGTGGTCTATCTTCTCTCTACCCTATGTCCCATGACTAAAGTTTTGAGAAAAAGAATATGGTTTAAGGGGCGCTTCACACTATGGCTGAAGGTCGAGAGGCCGTCGATTTCCACCAATCATATTGCAAGAAACCAAGAGTTCGGCCTCTCGACCCTTCACACTAAGGCCAAAGTCGAAAGGCCGTCGTGAATTAAAATGATTACTTTTTGAAGAAGGCAACGGACTCTTGAAGGAAGTTTGGGTCGGACGGGAATGGAAACCCAAATTATGGTCGAGAGGCCGTCGGTTTTTTTTCATAAACAAATCAATCGTGGACAAGATATGGGTTGTTAGATTGGAGGGGTTGTTTTGGGCAAGGAATAAAGTGAGATGCTCCTTTGGATTTGGACTTTGGGTTTGGCCTTTGGAGGCTTCACACTATGACCATCCAAGTTGAGAGGGCGTGGGAGTTCATGGCCAAAGGTTTGGACTTTGGCCTTGACCTTTAGAGGCTTCACACTATGCCCGGCCGAAGGCTCCAATTACTATATTGTATTGGCTATTTTCAGCCCATTTCTTTGGACTCTCAACAAAGTTTGGCCACTCAATCCCACGGCCTCTCGACTTTGACGGCCATAGTGTGAAGTGGCCCTAAGATTTATCGTGGTCATGGCTTCTAACAGTTGACCATGGCCATGAGAAACCTTCAAATCGTTTTTTTTCTCACAGCCGTTGGTCACGTGTGTGAAACGACCCACCCTTGAGGTTTTCATTTTCGAAAGGAGGCAACATTCTTTGAGCTCAATCTACCACTCACAAAGATGTGTCATCTCTTCACCTCTCGCCCCTATACTGTACCTGGCCGTAGGATCGGCAAAAATTAAATAAAAAAATAGACGTTGAAAAAAATTGGAAATTATTGGAGAAGAGAATTGAAAAGAAAAGTCATTCATTGAAGAGCATGCCGAATATTACAAAATTGAGCCAACTTCATGTACTAAAATCCCAAAATATTTCATACCGTAGCATCATAACTAGTTCGTGCCAATTTTTTTTTAAACCGAACATTATGAGCCTGAATTTTCTGTTGTTTGCAGAGCAAATTGAATTAACCCCTGAAGAGCTTCTGGCCAAAATCATGGCAAACCCAGAGGTTGCAGTGGCGTTTTAGGATCCAAAAGTAACACATACAAAGGACCACTAATTGAGATTAGGGCATTCAATTAGGTTAAACACACCAAGGCTGCCACAAAAGGGTGAAAAAAATAAGAAATCTTTCATTGTTGTGAACTAGCCTTGTATTAAAGCGCCAAATCTTTTACAAATATTTTTTGAAATTGTTGAATTTTTTATTAATTTATTTTTACCATGCCGGACCCACTTTCTCCACTTTAATTAATTATTCGGCATGAGATGTTGACCCTGACGGCCGGGTACGGTAATAGAGAAGATTATCAAACAAATTGAGGGTTATTTATGAAGTTACCAAAATAATGAGATTTGATTCCTAATTTCCATTCTCAACATTATTGTCATGGGAATATGTGAAGTCTGCAACGTTAGGGGCGCTTCACACTATGGCCGAAGGTCGAGAGGCCGTCGATTTCCACCAATCAAATTGCAAGAAACCAAGAGTTCGGCCTCTCGACCCTTCACACTATGGCCAAAGTCCAAAGGCCGTCGCAATTTAAAATGATTACTTTTTGAAGAAGGCGACGGACTCTCGAAGGAAGTTTGGGTCGGACGGGAATAGAAACCCAAACTATGGTCGAGAGGTCGTCAGTTTTTTTTCATTAAAAAATCAATCATTGACAAGATCTTGGCCGTTAGATTGAAGGGGTTATTTTGGGCAAGGAATAAAGTGGAATGCTCCTTTGGGTTTGGACTTTGGGCTTGGCCTTTGGAGGCTTCACACTATGCCCAGCCGAAGGCTCCACATACTATATTTTACTATCTATTTTAAGCCCATTTCTTTGGACTCTCAACAAAGTTTGGCCACTCAATCCCATGGCCTCTCGACTTGGACGGCCATAGTGTGAAGCGGCCCTTATATGCATGGCTTCTTTCATAAGAATTGTTGGGGATGCTCCTTGCATGATAATGTCATGTCTTTCAATACCATACACCTAACAAGTATATCATGACCAAGCAACGACTGATGCTTTACATGTTTCAATGAATTTCCAACGAGTGTTTGCGCAAATTCCTAACGTCACATTTGTTGATATGGGTGAGTTAGTAGAATCTGTTTAAACACCGATCTTATTGTTGTGGCGTGCATCTTCGATGTTTATATTGTGGTGTTATGACACCACCCCCATAGTTACTAGAAGGTAATCCCTCTTAAGAAAGAAAGAAAAGAAAAGAAAAGAAAACCAATGTCGGGCAATCCGACGTGAATTTGAGCCTGTTGGCCCTACCCTGCTCAAGAAGAATTCATCTTACATGAGGCAAACGAGTTTGCAGAGTTAGTCAAGGGCGTTGTGTTCGATGCATGAGGAATGATTGGAGGTGCCTACCTCTTTTAATAAGCTACACGAGTTAGTTGGGCATTTTTATTTATTAACATTCAACTTTGGGGTTCCAATACTCGGGTCTTTGGTGTTGTTGTGATGTTTAGGTTGGTAAGATGGGGAGTTGGTGGTTGCCTCGACTAGATCATCACATGAAAAAAAAGTTACGGCCCCCACAACTTTGAATTTTATGACCAACCCACAAGTTGACATAATACTACACGCTCAACGTCCCTTACCTTCTTGCGTGCAACCTCCATTGCACCGTGAATCGACATGTCACACTAGTCAAAGTGTGGCCTTATTGCTTCTTCAAAACAATGTTTCGAAGCACCATTGTCCTACATCAATTCGGCAATCAAAAAACAAAAAGATAAATATATCAATCGACAAAATCCAAAAACCCCTTGCTAGGTTGCCTACCTACCATAGAAGGACCCCCAAGCCTCAAGAAACCCTAACCTACCTAAACCCACCCATGCCACTAGCCTAACCACCACGCCTTGGCCAAATCAAATCCCCACCCATTGACGTCAAAGTAGGGCTTGCTAATCCTTCCTATCAAGACGCTGAAACCCTCTCTATTTTCACTCACATCACAAATAAATACCCACACACATGCCATTCACCTTCATTGTGGACGTGCAACAACTTGATTGCGGCGGAGCGCTTCTCACCATTAGACACTCACTCGATTTGCTCCCCATCACTAGTATTCATGATCCAACCGGCCCATTCGCGCACATTGTCTATGCAATTGCACCAGGCAAACTCTGTATTGCTTTGAACACTACATGAATCTGAATTGACTTTGCAAGAGGCCACCATGGTGTTTGTAATGCTCATTGCAACACTCAAATGATGAGCAACAAACAATTGGACATGGGTATGAGCAACATGACTTGAAGATTTTTACAAAGAAATTTTCACCGAAGCAAATGAAGCCATGTGCCATGCATTTGTGAAAACCTTGGCAACAACAAAAAAAAACACCTTAGTGGAACCGTGCATCGGCACGACTCCCATCAAATTGACACCAATATACCTAGCCAAGGTCTTCAACCTACACAACGGAAGAGAATACCGTTTCAAAAGAATAATCCAAAGCCATAAACGACCTTGGCTATCATAAATCATCCACAAATCAAAACGCACCTCGAACAAGGATTGAGTAGAGTGTTACATTGCCAGGTTGCAAAGTGGTAGTGAGGCATGGTTCACCTGTATCTTAGGTATTTTGAAAGATACATACTTTTGTTTTCATTGTGACATTATTACAACTCAAACCCTAGAGGTCATTATGATGGCAGGACACGGTATACAAATTGATTGGGCTTACATTGTGGATTGTGCAATGCAGATTGAATTCATGCATGATTATATCAAGGTATTTGTAATTTTGATGTAATTTTATTGTCACATTGGTTCCCAACGAAGAAGAGTTCCTACCCAGGTGCAGGCAAAGAACATAGAAAAAACCAGGCAGTGAAGGAGGCGTGGGAGGGGTGGGCCCCAACCGAACAAAGATATGATCTAGCCCGGGACTCTTGGGACGATTTTCAAGGGCCCTCACCTTAGAATTCCTGGGTGTAAAGTGGGCCTCCGTATAACTTGATTAGCTTCTAGGACTGCTTACCGTAGGCCTGCGTTTTGTGCCTGACTGAAATTTTGGGGGCTGGTAAAACGTAACTCGCACCCAACACGCGATTAGACGGATAAACAAACGCAGATCAGCACGTAGATTAGGGTAATTTGGGGAAGGTAAAAGGGTGGGGTAATCAGTGTTTTGTTAGCTTACTTGCAGTCTGGGCTCCTGACTGCAGTTTGGGGGGCTGGTAAAAACGGATCTCTGACCAGCGATTAGACGGATAAACAAACCCAGATCAGGATTTACTTAGACGAGGGTAATTTTGGGGGAAGTTAAAAGTCGGGGTGGGAACCATGTCAGAAGGCCCAATTTTTACGTTACCTCACCAGGGATCTGGTGCACTGTTGATTTGGTGGAGATACCACTATTGTACAAGGGATTACGTGGTCTTATCGCTACACTGATCGTCCCAATTAGTGCGTGCTACTACTATTTCGAAGTTTGCAGTGCTGTAGCGTCTTATTCAGGAGTTCAAATTTTTTACTCACGAAAGTTCAATAGGTTGTTCAGACATTATAGAACATAAATGACTTTGCTTGGTATAATATTACATTCTTTATTGAATAGTTATAGCACTGCGTGACTCCAAAAAACAATGCGCAATAGTTGGGGTGACTGGTGTAGTTTACTAAGTTGTCTTCTTAGTTTGAGTGCAAAATTATTTGTGAACATCATCAATGTGGGCCATGCTAATTTTGTGGTGTGAGTGGAAATAATGATTTGGGTCTAAGGTGCTTTTCTAGATATGTAAAAAGTTGTTGACCATTGTGTAACTAGGCATAGGTCTCGTGAGTTGTAATAGGGTAAGTGACACTATAAGGTTGGTGATACTAAAAACCTTAAATAATGTAGTCCATTGCATTTTCACCTTCCCAATGGACAAGTTGATGCAGACACAACATGAAGCCAAGGGAATAAGTGCACACAAGCGTAGATTCTCTCATTCATTCAACAAGAATGCCCCTACAATTATTGATAGGTCAAAAGCTTTTTAAAAAAGAGAGGATAATTCAACATGAAATCAACTTTAAAAGAGCCCAACTTAGTCTAGTGAGACACACTTGAAATGAAATTAGACAAGGTTTCTTTGAATTGAGAGATACACTTGTATACAATGATTCCCTCTTATCCAACAAAGATTCATATCATTAATGTACTAAGGAGGTCATGTGAAAACCTATTCCTTATAAGTTATGGTTGATACATCCCCCAACTTAATCTCATTAGACTAATTTCTCACTAATTTATAATATTTGATACTAATTTGAATATCCATGGTCAAATACACTATGAAAAAGGATTATTAAATCAACCATGTAGTTGTCAAACCACCACAGAGATGCATTGTGTTGTCATGCGACTTGTCAAAGTTTGATTTTTCATCGCACACATGAAGAAAGCAAGATATCAGCTCTCTGTTAGATTTAATAAACTTGGGCAACTTGGATGACAAGTCAGAGCCCGGTTGACACCTTACATATTGACTATGGTTGTTTCAACCATTGTCTGATCGATCTAACAATCCCCTTAAAAAACTCTAAACTAAACTAAAATAAAATTCCCAACATTTTTCACCTTCAATTTACTTGAGTGGCATGAATCCCTTGGCCCGCCGCCCTTGCCACACACGCTCCAATGGATTTCAAACTCCAACAATCGATCATAACCCTTCGTTTGATCTTGCTCACATGACATGGTGCCTTGAAAGCCTTTGCATTTTGCTACCACCCCATTGGCTACAAAAAAATTGGCTCAAAATTATTGGATCAAACTTATGCATGATGAGGGGGGGGGGGGGCGCGGTGGTGGGAATGGAATTTCAGGATTTTAAAGTTTCAATGCGAAGTCTCTTGCCGTATAACTTGGTCATACAACTTCATGTTTGACTGCCCCTTTTGTTGTACGATGGAATGGGAACCCATATTGTCCACCTTACGCAAGCCCGGTAAGACCAAGCCTTGGATAGGGTATAACTTTGCCACAATCAACTTGAAGGCGGTGTCCAATCGCTTGCATAGGAAGGAATTTAATATCATATTATATGAAAAAGAAGAACCCCATAAAGTGAGATGAATTAAAAGACATAATTTTATATTGATCGTTTATTGTTATGGAGATTCTTGAATCGACCGCACACTGGTTAAAATGACCACAGTCAATATGAAAAGAGTTCACTAGGTTTTGTCTTGTCATCCAAGTTGGCCATGTTTTATCAATTCTAATAGAGCGTTCATATCTTGCTCCTCTTCATGTGTGTGATGTAAAACCAAATTTTGATAAGTCATGTGGCCATGCAATGCGTCTCTGTGGTTGTTTTAACAAACTATGTGGTCAATTTAACAACTCTCTCTCTCTCTCTCTCTCTCTCTCTATATATATATATATATAATTTTATTTTGACATACATGCTATTTCTCCCTTTGGATAAGGTTGGAGATTATTCAGGTGCATGACCTCATTATGTGCATGGTTGGTCATCAATACACTTGATGGAGTTTGTAGCAGGTCGATAGTTGTGTTGCTTATGGTATACCTCTTGCCCACAAGAGATATACCGATGCACGCAATTTTTTGGGGGTTGCAATTGAGAATGTCGCCTTGGACAAGTTTTAATCTTCCACAAAGTTCGATTTTGTTTGAATATTCATTTTTTGGAATGATGGGCTTCGATACTTGAATATTTCTTTTTGGCATGATGAATCCGCCATAAACACTTGAACTTATTTGCTTGGTGTTGTCATTTGTTGTTTAGTTTGGCTTTTTATTCTTCCAACATTGGAGGCACAATTTGATCAATACCTCTGTTGTTGTTTGTACATGGAATCTTAATCAAATGTGGAGTAACATCCTCTTGTAGATATACATGTAAGGTTCGTGGCCCTATAATTACACATATTATAATACTATTGGCTCGGACTTGGAATTGGGTTTCGTCCAATTAGGAATTGTCATTTCAAATTTCATAATAGTTCATATATATTTTGAGCACTTTGTCCAAATTTATTGTAACATATCATGTCTTGCTGGTGTACATTTTTGACTACAAACTTGGCCATATATGACTCAAATATAGGCGTCCAATTAAGAAGAATGACCACATAAGGTGCAATCACCTTCTTATAATTTTGCAAGACACAATATTATTATGACACTTCTTATGACACTTTTAATTTCAAGTTGGATGGACCATTCTCTGAAACAATAAGCAACACATGTAAGAAGCAATGGCATACATAAGGTGTGCGGACCTTATGTGCATCTCTATTTGAGTGGTATATGACAATGATGGCTTGTAGTTAAGAATGGACACTAAAACGTCACGATGAGATTGATCTACTTGCTTAAAGGTTAGACACCATTCTAAGTTCGATAATTAACAAAAAAAAAGAAAAAGACAAGAGGGTAAGATCTCTGTGGTTGTTTCAAGAAACACAAAACTCTTCATTTTGACCTCTTATAGCTTTTGCATCTCAAATTTGATTCTCAAACTTGAAATGACTATCTGCAAGATTTACAAGTGCTAACATGATGAGACAAATCCCGATGTAATCCAATGGTCCAAATCAATGAACGGAGAACCGATTGCTAGTTAAAGATGAACCGGTTGAGTTCGAGAAATAACCGATTGAAGTTCAAGACTTCAGGAAAAAACCGATTATTTTAGAGTAATCTATGCAATATATCTCAACCTAATAAAGAAAACCTGAAAGATCACATGATGTAACCGGCTGGACTTGGAAACACTAGGATCTTGACCGCTTTTGCCCATAAACGTCCCCGGACACTGGTCCACACATTACCTTAATTAACTCCTACGTCTTCGATTCAGGCTCGGGGAAGTCACTTAGTGTATTCTTTGGGGACACATGAGCGTACAACACATATTTTTTGGGGGGCTATGTAGCTCATTTATTGCATTTTAGTGGACCCTATATTTTTTAATAATTCTACTTTCTTCAATTTCTTACCACCCTATGTGTAATTATAAATTAAAATCTCCATAATATTTCAGACCCTTCATTATTTATATTTATTTGAATTTTCCTTTGTGGACAATAGCATTGTACTATAGCATTAGAAATGGAATTCATCATGCAACAAAAATTAAGTTGTGTATACAAGAAGCATGTTATTTACATAATTGATTACATGTCTAAACCCATTGATAATGGCGTACTTAATTGTTTCATCCAAACATTGAAAGAAGTCCACAAATTCCAAAGCAAACCAGCATCACTAAAGTGTTCATAATGTGTTCACTAACACAGTTGCACTAACATTGCACATGTTATCATGCAAAGTGTGAAGACAATTTGAAATGCCTACTTATGAGTCCTATGTGAAAATTAAGAAATGATCATCACAAAAGATGCCACAACCTCTCGCCTAGAACAAATCCATCAATCCACCATAGATTCACCAAATATGGCCCCACGGAGCTCTTTAAACGCGTAGGGGCCAATGCATGATGATAGAATTCTTGTCTTGCGTGGGAGGAACAACCAGAGAATTATACAAACGTCAATGAAATGTTCCTCAAAAGTACACTTAATAACCCTCATCCAACGAGTTCATCCATTTTGTAGATGGATTTGTGATCATTTTTCATCTAGTTCTTAAATTTTTCTTACCCTAAACTCAACCTAAAAATAATAAAAATTCCCTACCAATTACTATAATGCTATTTTAGAAATACTATAAACATAATTTTGGGTATTACAAGTGACCCTATATTATATATAATGTGCTACCTCACATTTCTTCAAGGCTATGGTATATCAAAAATATATATAATTTTTATCAACCATGAATAAATGTCACCCTATATTTGTTCTCTCATAGTTATCTAAATTTTCGACAGTGACTTCCCCGGGGATTCAGGTGAAGATGCTTGATCATCATGTCAGCTAGTACAGGTTTGCCTCCTTTCAACACACATATCTGTCCTTGTTGGGAGCAACTGATTTGGGGAGATCAATCCCACAACTCATTCACCAGGACCTTCATCAGCTTCTTCATCATCACGATTCACAACGGTTTCCCAATTGAATCGATCCGATCGATCATAAATGAGGCCTCATGTACACAGCCGCTCTGAGGAATGTGATCGTATTTGTAGGCACTGTCAACTCCACCGACATTTTTGACCAGTCGGGAGTTGTCTAATCCGGTTAGCAATTACAAATCACAGTGCACACAAAGTGTCATTGATTTCAAGTTTCAAACACTACAAGCATATGAATCCTAAGCAACTCGTCTTGTGTCGGTGAGAATCGAGCCGTGTCATTGAAACGATGTGTTATGTGTGTTGTAGGAGGCGACCTATAGTAGTTGACATGGCGATCGACCATCTTCACTTGTCAAATTGAATATGTAAGAGTTAAAGGTTTGTGGTCTTATTGTGGGCATATGTTAAGGTATTGTGGCAACGTTGCAAGAAAATCATTGACACAAGATGAGTTACCTAGGCTTTATATGCTCATAATGAAAGTCGTCGGAGTTGAGATCCATTAGTTGACCACTAATGCAAGTGGTCAAAGCATGAATAATCTATGAATAGTCTCTCTTCAAGTGATCACATGGGCCTTCCCAATAATTACTTGGCAATTGAACCTAGAACGGTGTCTATATTTTGAACACCACATTCTATCTCATCGTAACACATGTCTTTGTTGGTGTCTGATTAACAACAAGCCTTCCAATATATCACTCAAATATCGGTGTCCAATTAAGATCAAGAGAGACCATGTAAGGCCCACATAGTACCTTGACTGTTACAAACTCGAGATGACCTTTCGATATCTCTAACTCATGGTGAGAATGGGTTTGTAAAGTCAAAACGAGAGAACAAGGGGGAAGTAATTAATTATGAAGTCAACTCTCGATCCACCAATCCTAGCTTACACTCAAGGATTCTTCGAGCTCACCTGGAAAGTTGTCCACTCAAATTCCATAGTGTAAAGGTGCTTCTAACTTCATTGCTTGAGCCGAGAGGGGATTGTCGCATGCGAATATATCTCTCATGCATCCAACATAAAAACTTGAACCCTTTATAAGTTTGTGTTTGATTCATCTGAAATGACTTGGACTAAACTACTTCAGAGTCTTTAAAAAATAATTCTGATGTTCCAATCAACTAGAGAAAAGTAACCTCTGAACTACAGATTATTTCATGGATATTGCATTGGATGAATAAGAGGTGCACTCGTATGCGATAATTCCCTCTCACCATAGCTCATTCGGATTTGAGTAATTTCAATTTCCCATGCATTTGTGCACTGGTGCTAGAAGTTATCCACATGCACGGAAAGTGATGCAGCCCCTAAATTGTTATGGGCAAGCCTGCTCTTTTTCCTGTGCCGAAAGTGGAGGAAATGACTCATCAATAGGACAGATTTTTTTGGGCCAAAATTCATGTGTACCTACTTCTGTTATCATTGGGAAACTTGTTCAACCACTACAGTGCCAGTAACTCAACTCAAATGGGAAGGGTTGTAGTTTAATCCTCTGCAACAAATCTCTTGCCTCAGTTGCTACCACTATAGTAACTACATGAGCTGTCTCACACAACACACCATGTGTCGCAGAAATTTTTGCAAATCTATCACTACAAGTAAATGAGACCTAGGCAACTCTTCTTGCATTGAAGAGTTTCTTGCAAATCTACCATAATGATAGATTTTGATTTAAAAAAAAGATAACGACACGATGTTGAACTACTACAGTGCCAGTAACTCAACTCAAATGGGAAGGGTTATAGTTTAATCCTCTGCAACAAATCTCTTGCCTCAGTTGCTACCACTATAGTAACTACACAAGCTATCCCACACAACACACCATGTGTCGCAGAAAATTTTGCAAATCTATCACTACAAGTAAATGAGGCCTAGGCAACTCTTCTTGCGTTGAAGAGTTTCTTGCAAATCTACTATAATGATAGATTTTTATTTCAATAAAGATAATGACACGATGTTCACTGATGCAAGATGAGTTGTCTGGGAAGTCTCATATGCTTGTAGTTTATTGCCATGGCATGTATCTGAGACAACACCACATATTGTATTTAGTGTCACCAATTCTAATTGTCTTGCTCAATACTAATTGTAAACCCTGGTGTAGTGTCACCAACACTAAATGTTAACCTAACATTATTTGTCATTCCTTGTAAATATTTTTAGGGGATTATAGATTTACGGTGTTGCAATTACCATCACTTATTAAGTGATTTTTCATGCAAATATCAATCATCCATGACAATATTTCATCACATATTATTTGGTAGGATGCAAAGTATACCAAACTTTGTGTGAATAATTGGCATGGATTTCATGTATTATGTGCGACTAGAGTAGCCGACAAGAGAAGGTAGGGTTTTGGCCAATGGATGAACTTATCCATCATCCATGACAATATTTGCTCACACATTCATAAGAAGTGTCATCAAAAAAGTTACCATAATGACATAGAATACCATATGACACTAATGCACAATTTAGTGTGGTTTACTAAGCTCAATGACACTAGTAGCAACATATGAGTTCCACACAACACCTCTTGCATGACTTAGAAATTTGTAAATCTACCATTGTGATATATTTGTAAAATATTCAATAACATCAATACCACCATACAAGTCCCACTCAACATGTCTTGTGTCACTAGAAAACTTGCAATATATTGTTATGACAGATTTGCAAATTTGTCAATGACACATAATGTGTTACGTGTGACTTAAATGGTGGCAATGCTATACCTATCTTGTTTTGGTCACAACATAATATCTAGTTGAATTGATGGTGTAGTGGGTTCATGTGTCCTAGGCAATCAGGATCAAATAATCTCAAATGGTCCCATGCAACTATGGAACTTACAAAGGCTGTTAATTTCATTGACTAGGGACCCTAAGAGAGATGATGCCAACATGGGTTTGGCGTGAATGAGAGATACTTCATCCTTGAACATAGACTTTGGCTCATGTGTAAACCTTTGACAAATTGTTTATTGAGCTCACCTATTGACAAAGGGCCTTGGGGCGGCAAATCCCATATTATCTACAGGGGGGACTGGCAAGGTATGTCATAATATATTGGGTTTTAGGCTTACGATATCATATAGTAAGAATATCAAACTTGTATAATAGTTATTTAATAAGTCAAGATTATTTTCCAAATATCTATGTCGTATTCTAGAATTAGCTTTAAAAAATGAACAATGTCTAGAGATATATAACAAAAAATAATTACACTTATCCGTTTTGAAATTGGTGAATAGAATATTTCTTATATTTTTGGACTCTTCAAAGAACTACTTTCTTGAATTCTAAACAAAATTAAAAATATATATAACCTATTGCTCAATATATGTTGTATAAGTTTTCATAAGCTTGGCCATATAATATGGGAGTTGCCACCCCGGGCAAAGTGATATTGCCTCCTACTGGAGGTGATCTCTTTTGGGATGTAACAACTTGCTTGATCTAGCAAGATGGGTTGTTAATCTTGTGTAGTTCCTAGACCTGTATCCTGGTAGTGGTGATATTCACATATGAAGGCATCCAAAGAAGGGTGTAATTCAAGCTTCAAACTGAATATGTAGGTACCGATTGCGAGTGGACATGACAAGTATGCATGTGACCAACATGCGACCAACCTACTTTTGAAATGTACAAAGTCTGAAATTCTATTTCTTTTATTCTCAGGAAGAATGCATAATAGGTTGACATTTGTACATTGGAATGTGTTCATGAAAGTGCGATTTACCCCAGCTGACCACTTTCAAGATTGACTCGTTTCCTTTACATTCATGGTTTGAAATAGGACAAGTTGGTAGTACCCAACCCCATGAACAATCTCCAAGATGACAAAAGTATAGCCCCCTCCAGTATTGTTCCGGTCATTCATTTAAAAGTGTGCACTCAAATGTTAAACTTGCCTATAACGAATTAGGTTGACATGAATGAGAGATGCGTCACCCTAGGGCATAGATTGAGCTCATATGAGGATCCCACAATTGGACCTTCATAATTTGTTAGACATGGGGTTATATGTGTTCTTCCATAATCTTTCACTTATTAGGTTATAGGCTCACATCCTTGTTGATGGTATGAAATTCCCCAAAAATGCAATCCTCTACGTTCATGTTTTGAAGTAGGACAATCCTCATGAACAGTCTCAAGAGCATTAGAACAATATATATAGTCTAAGTTCCAGGATTCTTCCAGTCATTCATTTCCAAGTGTGCACTCAAATGTTAGACCACCGGCCCCAGACTGAAGTGTACACAGAGATCACAATGCAGGCCATCCAATAAAGAGAGTATGGGCTTCGATCCCCAGAGTAAAATTCTATCAGAGCTCTCTGTACAGAGAAAGCCATGGTATAGTCATAAAGACTAGCCGCATGAGCTGGTATGATGGCACCTTAGCATGTCTGAGATTTTCAACAAAGCCTTTCACAATGCCAAGATGATCAAAAAACTCTCATGTTCAGGTTCTCTCCTTTCTCTTTCTTTCTTTCAGTTATCGCCGAGCCAACCAACACAATCATTTGATCTGGACAGTGTCAAGGACATGATGAAGACTGGGAAAAATGTGCTGCTCCAACTACAAGAGATTTTGGAAAAGGGGGACTAATGTGGTCAGCTACGATCTTAGCCGAATGGCATGCATGAGCTCCCCAGGAAATTATGGAGGCACTAACTGGGTTTCATCCCTGTGGTTTACTACAGATAAGAAAAAATAAAAAATAAAAACATGATGAGGTGGACGCCTATTTCATGATTCTTCAACTCACTTGTTGAGTGCTGCTGGCAACCAGTTCCTCCACATAGTCAGCCAGTACTTGGTCATACAGCTTTTTGAGACGCTCCAAGGCCCTCTCTTTGTCCCTCTCCGGTGCAGTGTCTAGCTGGAAATGGGTTGCAATGAACCGTTGAAAGCCAGCATCAGCTTCAAACTGGAACATCCATAAGAATGGCCACTTCAGTTTCTCAGAGCTGTTGTCATGATTTACTATAAGTTTGAAGACTTTAGAACAGCGAGGCTGGCACATGGGTGTTAATGCGCCATTCCACAGTTCCAAAATGGTCAGCCATCAACGGCAAACGATCTGAGCGGATTGTGCAGGCATGACCCTGCACATTAACTCATAGGTATGGGTGCAATAGCCTTTAGACAACACATGTCCAGACTAGTCCACCTACAAATATAACCATTGCAAGACGCAACTAAAGAAACATGCGTCGTGCTACAATACCAAATATCTAATTTATTGTGGACTACACTATTCAACTCATCAACTCACACTGGTTGTCTTGTCATCAGTAGGTCGCAACTAGAGAGGGTGTCACATGACAGTTAGTGTTGCATGACAACTCACGAAAACCACTCTAATTAACATGACACATCAATCTTAATGCCACACTAAATCACATGTTTGGTGTAGTATGCCACATGACTTTGATGCACATGGAATACCTGGTTGCTTATGCAGCAAATCTCACCGAGCACATCGTCATCTTAGACCATGAGCGAATTTGTCTAAGTAAGCTTCTCACAACCAGTCCAATCTACCAGCAGCAAATTTTAGGAATGTATTCCCAACAATATTTGGCAACTATAGACATATACTATAATTATGAAAAGCCAGAAAGCAGATGCATAAGGTTTCTGGGAGTGCGGGAATTATCACACACCAGAAGCAATTACCAATATGGATAAGTTGAACAAGGAAAGTAAACAAGTTGGGACAGAATGCAACCTGGGCTCGCCCTCCTGCTTCAAAGGCTGCTTTGGCCAAACCACTGATATCCACTTTGTGTCCAACTACCTGTGGTTTCCCGGTTGGAACAGGCTTTCCTTTTGTCCGCAAATAATCGTAAACAGTCTTTACAGCAAACCGCTGATCTTCCATAACTGCCATTTTCACTGTAAACCGTTGGTCCTCCACATGCGGTGCTCCTGTCACTTCATTAAAATTACACCATATTATTTGAACTATCAAAATTATCTGTTTGTATGGTTACTACACTCATCTCAACTGGTAATTAAGTATCAACAGAAAAGCCTCTTGGCCCAGTTAGAAGTGTTTGACAAACAATATTGGGGTAAGAAGTGGATCAGACAGGTGGCTTTCACTGCCATAATCGCAAAAGAGAGTGGCGTAGTATGATGGTTGACAGGAATATAGTTAGCCACAGAGGTGGACAGACTGGATATACCAATTTGGCTGTTATATGTATTCAAGGCTCAAATTGCAGAAAGTTTATTAGAGTTATCCTTTAACTGAATGGAACTTTCATCAAGAGTTGGTCCCCTATGACGATTTTCCGTTGGTTGTTTTGCATACAAAATCAATAATTTCTTTCCAATTGTGGTGCGTGCTCAAAGGTAGTGTCTGCATTGGAGTGAAGAGCAACCTATTTCAGTACTTTGAGCCTGGCCAGACTCATTTCAGCTCCTCTTGACATGCCAAAATGAAATTGACCTTCAAGACCCGATATAAAATGTTCTTCATTCAAACCGGAAACTTACTGAACATGGAAGGTATTGTATGCAAAACAAACAACCAACTCCCAGCCAAAATTCATGCTGAGTTAGAGGATAACTCCGCATAAGTCCTGGAAGAAAAACAAGAAAAAACAATCCTCAGAGTACCAAAACAATACAGTAAGTTACAATCACCCCAGAACATGACCGCATGACAAGAAGCTCAGAATCTTACAAGCAAGCATCTGCCCTTGTTGGGCTTGGCCTGATTGATCTATCATTTGTATGTCACCGTCCTGAGCAGCTGTCCACCCAGGCTCATATGCTTCCAAGAAGGCCTGTTTTGCTTTGTTGGGCAAGTCATGGGGATGAACAAATGGAACACCCGCAGGCCACTCCATCTCTGCTCTCATGGCAGCACAAGGACTGTCCATGGCATTCAAATGCTGCTCTTCACATTCCTTTAAATTGCAATACCGTATCTTCAGTCCCTTGTTGTCTGCAATCTCTTGAACTCTCTCCTTGAGGACACGTTGAGCTTCGAGGCGTAACCGCTTCGAAGGCGCAAGCGGCTTTCCCCGAGACACTTGTTTCTTCCGCTTCATCGCCGCCTTCAATTGAGTTGTGGCCGCAGGGAGCTGATAAACTGCTGCTGCTGTAATTGCAGTAGGAACTCATGAATCAGCTATAATGATCCCAGCAATATGGGTTAATTTTTTAAGAAGATCTGTGTCCAACCTACATCTTTACAAACAACAGCTCTTCCAGAAATGCAGTGAACACAATAAACTCTTTAACGGTACCATGCTTTATACCATCACTCCAATGCAGAATGCACTCTCCATATTGCAACTGTTATATGAAATAGGAATGTACATGAAGCAAGAATGTGTAGACGTTGGTGATACTAGGAAAGAAATGACTGCAACATGGTTATGTTATCATGCATCATTGTTGCAATGATCTGAAGGAAGTAGAGAGCCTCACCTTCGATGTAGAATAAACTCTAAACGGTGTAACCATGCCTTATAGAATCACTCCAGTGCATAATGTACTATTAATATTGCAACTGTACGAAGTAGGAATACATCAAGCAAGAATGTGTAGATGTTGGTGATACTAGAAATACAATGAAAGTAGCAGTGGTAATGTCATCATACATCATTGCAGAAATGTGAAGCAAGTAGAGAGCCTCACCTTCGATGCAGAATAAACTCAAAACGGTGTACCCATGCTTTATGATATCACTCCAATGCACTCTCAATATTGCAACTGTATGAATTTACATGAAGCAAGAATTTGCAGAGGCTAACTACCCAGTAACGCCCCACTTTGCCAATCAAGACCGCAGGCTTGATTGACAGAGCTGGGGCACATAGTTTATAGCGAAACTTTTTTTTTAAATATTTTTTGCTGCAAAAAGCAGCGCCCTCAAAGATTGTAAAGATTTAAGACGTTGGTGATACTAGCTGGAACACAATGAAAGCAGCACTGGTAATGTAATCATACATCATAAGTTTTGGAATGATCCGAAGCAAGTAGAGCGCCTCACCTTCGAGCGGTGCTGAGTAGGAGAATGTAGGAACTCCTGGTCGACTTATAACAAGCTGGTCCGTGGGATGAGACCTCTGCATGAATTCATGAACTGGCACCGGCTGCTGAAATGGACCTCCCAGTGGATGCCCTGCAGCACTCATGGCTGCACAATGCAGAATGGCAGATGCACGAGGCATCAGCTTGAAAGCCACAGTGCAACGTCCATACGGTATGGAGCCCTGTGCTGCTTGTTGACCAAGATTGGTGTTGATGTCTGTTCGATGGAAAGAGGGACTGAGATAACCCCCAGTTGTCTGGTAAAGTGAAAGTCCGGTGAACAGAACCATGTCTTGAGGACCTAAGTCTGCATCCACAACCATCCAGCGGCCCTGCAAATCTCGTATTTGGAGGCCTGGCTTGTCAGATTTAAGTAATGTCAGCAGGCCTTTGTCTACTTCCTCTTCGTAGATGGGCAGGGCCGCGGCTTGCTCTCCTGCCAATGTGGTGGCTGATTGGTGAGCACCAGGTCTGCACAAACGCACGAGCTTCATGATTTTTCCATAAATCCACCTTTGCATGAATACTCTACTATGTAGTAACTGCATCGAGCTGATAAAAGGATGTTGGGACTTTCTGCCATGTGTTAACTAGAAGGATAGACAACAATAGGAGGCTGATGGAACCCTCGAAGTTTTGCCCGTTCGAGTTATTTTACGCAAAGAAGCATGACATTGATAGATATACTGGCACTTCTTTCAGAAAATCAAAACAATATTACACTTTGGGCACTGAAGTCAGTAAGTTGTTAAACCAGAAGTTTCCTAAGAAATAGCATTCACATTGGCGTCCATTGGTAGACTTGGCAAGGTGGACACCCATAAATGAGAATGCCGAAACTTCTTAGCTTGGCGACCATGATCATCGACTCAACCCACAATTGATCTCATCAACTAGCGAGGATTTTACACACATCCGGATATCATATAGTAAATGTCATACCTGTTCTGACAGCACGTTGACAAGACAGAAGTGGAGATTTCCCCGGCCTTCAATGGCACATTGTCCAACAAATCCGTCCACCAGTAGCTCCGCAGATCCAGGGAGCTTCCGATTGCGTCCAAAATGGTTCGAGAGGCACTTCCTAGAACAGCAAAAACTTCAGGCAACCCTGCAGGTGGCAATTCCGACGAAACACTTGATGCTGCTGCTGCTGCCCCAGCTTCATTATGAATCATCCTCCCTGGTCGGAAGTCATATGTCTCTCTTGCATGCTGGGGCTCAGCGTAATAACCCGCTGTGCGGTTCCAAATTTGGGGGTCTTCAGCACCGATTATTCCTGCTCCTGCTGCTGCTGCTGCTGCTGCTTCGGATGCTGAATCTGATGCACCCTGCAGAATTGCTGTTTTCTTATAGAAAAACATCCGGACGGAGTCCAGGACACATCTCAACAGCACATCGTCCGCGTGAGGGACTTGGATGATGGCTGCATTGAAGTTTCGGAGCGACTGGGAAAGTGTGGCCACAGCATGCTTGTAGCTATCCGAGGGCATCCCGTCGGTGGCAACCAAATCCGTCAACCTCACCCGGGCAGGGGATGTGATGCCTGCTGCCGCCGCCATTGCGCCCATGCACTCGGCCAATCACCCAACCCAGTTACCCAGTTACGAGGCTACCCAATTACGTGACCTCGGTCGGCCAGTAGTAGCTCAATTTCACGGAAAAAGTCGTCTCCTAGGCACATGCCATACATACCATGAGTGAGCCTATCCAACTTAGTAAAACTAAGTTAAATGATCTACTTATAACCTGCCTCCGACTACTGTATATCCTCAGGAGCGACTCTACTGTCACCTTCTCTTCATTGTAAAACTAATTTATTAATAGTATTCTCATGGCTCGACTGGATGGAGGATGTCATGACTTTGGATCAAACAACAGTTGACGGTTGCCCCCCCTTGCAGAATAAAAGTCTAGCGTCCCTCAGCTGAAAAATATTATTCTTTCTATGGCATTCCATAGTGAGAAATAATCAGAACTAAACTACTACTTCCAGGCACCCAATATCCAGCCTCTCTCTCTCTCTCTCTCTCTCTCTCTAAGAATCTGTTCCTGCGATCCTTCGTTCCTAACCCTCAGCAGAAAAGTATTAATAATCTTCTCACTATGGCATTTCCATAGTGCGAAATCATCAGAAACCCCCACTTCTACTTCCATGCACCCAATAACCAGCCTCACTCTCTGTCTCTAAGGATCTATTAATTCCCGCAATCCATGCATGTGGAAATCTAGTGGTTAGGGCACCAAATAAACGGCAGCCGTGAAAACCGATCCTGCCATGAGTAGTAACATTTTGGTCGAGTATTTGGCACCCATGCTGCCGATCCCACCACCTGCTGCTGAAGAAGCCCCCCAGGCTCCTGTCCCTCCGACATATTCCCTCCACTCCACTCATTCAATATTTTTAGTATCCAAGTAGCTGTGGTTCACACAATCAATTGCTGGTCGACCTACTTACTCTGTGGGACTCCGATCATCCAGCTACCTCGAGCGGGTTAATCAGTGCCCATGATGCGATGTGTTTCAAATTGACCTCCAAACACTACCTAATCCCCGCAGCTCCACAACACAGAGCCCAAGAACCACCATCACCACAATAATAAGAATTACAATAGTGCGGTCAATCTGGTGCACCCCCAGAGACTTGGTAAACACGATTAAGCATCACCATCGACACCCGAACCTTAGCCTAATCTTGATGCAAGAAGGATTATCTCCTGTTTTGCGAGGGAAGAAGAAGTCTACTCATATACATCCGATTTACTCACGAGATCAATGCTCTCACAAAAAACAATCATGTTCCTTACTCCTCCAAACTCTCCCTCCCTCTTCCCTACCCGCAGGAAGCTGGCAAACGAACTCCGACCACTCACTTCTTCTTCTTCTTCTTCGTCTCCTCCGTCACCGATTGGCAGCTGTTGCGAATACCTAGAAACTCGTGACCAAAGGGGGACCAAAGTCCTCCCAGTTCATCCCAGGAAGATTAAGGAAGCTAGCTGGGAGGATACACACACACCGACAGGTACCCGAAATTATTCTGTCCGCTTTCGCAATACCCCGATCAACCCTCCCCTCCTCTCCTCCCCCCCTCCCTCCCCTTCTCTTCCCTTCCCAATCTAACAAAGCTTCCACAGCAATTCTGGCAGCCCCCAGCCCCGGACCCGAAACCCAATAAAGCTCGGCCAGACAACTGAGAGCTCCCAAACAAACAAAATAAGTAGCCCCCCCGCAGCCCGCGCTATAAGTTAGCGATGGCGGGAGGCTGGCTGGCTCGCTCGCTCGCTCACACGCACGCAAGAGAGAGAGAAAATTGGCACTGAATTGGGTTGGCAAGCAATCCCTGGGCTGGGGCTGGGCCAAAACCTTGGGTGCGAGCCAGCGGGCCAGCGACGACGCAGCGCGAGGCTTGTCTTGTATGTTGGATCCCGGGCGGGCGGACAACCGGGCGTTGCGAATCCCTCCTGCGGGACGCTACCCTAGAATGTACAAAGGCCCAAGATTTTGCGTCCTCGGGGCGGGGCTTCGGGGCTGGCTTGTCATCTGTGTGTACTGTACCTACTGTAACCCGGGCGGGCGGCGTCGCGAGTCCCGGCTCCTGGTGCGGGTCGTGGAGCCTAGGATCTACAAGGGGGCAAGATTTGCTTCGGGACCGCGTGGTTCTCTTTTCTTCCCAATCAGCCCCGTGACGACTGCCCCTGCCGCCACTGCCCCCCAAAGAATACTGCCTGCGGCACAATGAACGGCGATAACCGGCTGCTAGTAACACATGAACCGGTTGAGCTTGAGAAATAACCGGTTGAAAATTCAAAACTCTAGGAAAATCATCAACCCTTTTGGGAAGAATCCGCCGAATATACCCCAATGTAATAAAGAATAACCGGAAGATGTCAGCATGTAACCACCGGTCAGGCTTGGAAACACTGGGATCTCGACCGAGTATGCCCAAAAATCTCCCCGGACCACCTCTGCAGCAGTGTGGTTTTTGTGTGTCTGTGATGTTGTGTGTGCGCTTTTGATGGGGTTTTGGTTTCCAGGGCTGGCTATGGCGGGCAGGCAGGGCCTAGGCTGTTCTAGCCAGGTCTTTGGTAGGTGGGTAGGTAGGTAGGGAGTTCCCGGGTCGTGGGCCGTAAGTTACCGACCGCTCCCGAGTCATGCTTAGTTACATGTTCGGATTGAAGTGAGTCACTCGAGTCAATCCCTACCTAGTAGGGGTCCACAGATTCGTGGTGGCCCGGTAAGTCGAAGGCGAATTTCGAAGAAGAAAAAACATTGGATAATTTCTTATAGTTTATACCCAACTGATATAATCCCGGAATTAGTATCAAAGATCCCCGAGTATATCTAGTGAGATTAAGTTGGGATGAATTAGCCATTGGGATGAATTTTGAGAGATAGTATTTTATTGGACCCCCGAATGTGGCTGCCACGGAATTTGTGGTAGTCATGTAAGGGTGTAGTAAAAACTCGATCCTTTATAAGTTTGTGGTTGATTTGTTCCAACGTAATTTCATTAGATTTCAGTCTCATTAGCCTTTTGGCTTCCCGGATTATAAAATCGATTTCAATTTCATTAGACATATTTGAGGTCCTTAAATGTTAATTTTGGGGATGGGTTGACAATATAATTTTTTATGCTATAAAGGCTCCTAGAAATTTCACCTTCAACTTACATGGCCACCACGAATCCGTGGCCCCTACCAAGCCACGAGAAGTTGAGAAACTAGGTCCTCCCAAGTGGACTGAGATTGAGTCGTTTCTTTTGGGTGTTCGTGTAGAGCGCGTGAGCGAAGGCTGCATGTGTTTGTTGGGTCTCCTATCGAAACTTGATTCATTAGTACTAGCATGTATATCTCCCAAGCCCAAAACAAATTAATAAAAACAAACAACAAGGATCCACATCATGACAAAAGCTTAATTTATTTCCCGGTCACATAGCTCAAGTGCAAACTTGTGCAAATACAAAGAGAAATCACCTTGAAGATGGTTCTCTTATGATGGTTCCATAATGTTGGGATTGGATATGAGGGAGCTCTTGAATTTTGTGCGATTTTGTTGTAATTTATCTCTATTAAATGGCGGAAACAATTCTTTCCTAATTAGGACATGATCCTAAGTTCAATTCACCCTCTACACATAAGAATCCAAGGCTTATTTTGCACCAAGATAGGGTTATTAGAATTATGCATGGAGTCTCTCAAAAGGGGGCGGGATTGTGAGTTTGATCCTTTGAGAGAGTTTTCTATTAAGAGCTTGTTAGCTCTTCATGTGTTGGAACCTATTATAAAAGTAGGGTGAAATTTCTTGGACCTCCTCTTATCATCCCAAGAAATTTAAAATAACTTTAAAATCTAAAATAGTATTGTCCCATGGGACCTGCCACCCTAAATCTTGTATCGACCTATGCAAAGCTAGCTTGACCCACCCATGTTAATATAACATTCCATTATTTTGTTTTTAATAATCCAACATCACTATTTGAACATATTAATTTAAACCTTAAGAAAACTTGGATAGCTTTAAGAATACACTCTCAAACTCGTGTTTTAGCCCACTCCCCGAGACTTTATGCATAAGTCAATTGTTGTCACCGATCAATAAACTCATGAAATTGCCTCAAGAAATTACATTTGCATGGGCTTTGGTCCCATTTGAGTCATATCTCTTGAAGAGGATGTCTCTATGTACACGGGCCCGATGCAAACCAAAATTTTATGATGCAACTGTTATTTAACAAGGTAATTTGGTATTTTGTATGATCAAAACTTCTAAAGAAGTGCAGACTTTTCGGGCCTGGTTCATGTTTTTTCAATAGATGCCTTCAGTACTAGGTCTCCAAATTTCTACGGTTGGCTAGAACGAAAAAAATACTGAACTTCATGTGAAAACTATTTGTTGTAGGGGCATTGTCAAAGAACAGATGTATGATGTTCCTAACATAAAAGCTAGATGCTACCACTGCAAGGATCATGTAGTCAAATCACTGACAAATCAACAAGTTTAGAAGGTAGAAGTGGTGCATATGAACCTTATAGCGGGACATAAGTGTCCCAAATAAATCAGAGCCTCTTTAATGATTGGTTTTGTGGTTGTAAGTGATTGAAAATAATAACCAACTTCGAACTTTAGAACGTGTACAGGACATCAAGGTAATCTCAACGCCGGTTTGATCGCCTTTAACTGACCATTTTTGACATCGATACGGGCTTTAGGGTTTAACTAGTGTATTATGGGACACTGGTGTCGCGCCATAAGGTTCATATCCCTATATTGTTTATGGTATTTAGTGTCACGTACACTATTTGTGAAGGGCCTAAACTAGATGCCTACAAATCTCAGCCTGTCATGTTCGCTAATTGTCAATATAATACTATTCATCAACATAAGTAATTCTCTTAAGTGAGACTTTATTTACATTATGATAGTTAATGCACACACATTGGGGTGCTTGAGATGATAGTTTTGTGTTATAGTGCGCAAAGGGAAGATGTTATTCAACATACTAATGGCAAGTGTCATGCGTGTACATTTTAGTATGGAAGAGGAAGATATTCTCAAGCATAGTAATGCCAACTGTCATTTGTGTACATTTTAGTATGGAAGAGGAAGATATTCTCAAGCATACTAATGCCAACTATCATTTGTGTACACTTTAATCAACCGGTAGACCATTGTGTAAGATAGGCATACACCTCATAACCTTATTGAACATACTCATGCCAAGATATTAGTAAGCAACTTGATTGCTAAGGGTCATGTGGCGACACTAATGATGAAGTTGTTGATCGTTAATGTAACCTAGCATACGCCTCAAAATAAGGTATTATGCATGTGACACTAAATACCATAAACAATGTAGTCCATTTCCATAGTATTATGTAGTCTAGAATTAGTGATGGCACCCACCCACAATGCGACATTAACCTAGGCAAGTTTGCATACAATCAGAATAGTTGTAATAATTAGGAATACTCAATCATTAGGAATAATTCTCAATTGAGCTCAAAAGTGTTTTCCCTCCGTGAGAACCATTTTCAAATGTGTGTGTTAGAATATATATATATAAGCATAAGCGTTAATGTAATTTTATTTCATCACTAGTTTTATGCATGTATTCACATAGTTGACCTCATTGGAGGCCCCCTGATTGGAGAATTTATAATGAGGTTGCTTGATTGTGCCACAAGTCATATGGATACAACAGTGACTTTGACCCCTTTCTCCCACTTTTCAATGAAAATTTTGAGCCTAGTGACATGGTCCAATGGATGACTTACATTTTTCTCAATAGGTTCACATGATATCTCATGTACATGAGATGGTAAGTAGGCATATTACTTGGAATACCTCCTCAAACCAATTTGTAGGGTGACCCATTCTTAAAACATCGCCCTTGTTCGCCTCACTCTCAATTGGAAAGCAATCAATTTGGAGAGGCAATCCAAGCCTCTCCATGCCAAATTATGTTCATAGTGTGGGAACGATGGTTCAAATGATGACTGGTCTTCGACATTTTATCATGAGTCAAAAAGGATCAATAGTAGCCCGCCTTCAGTCTATAAGTAAGTGTGACATTGATAATGATACATCCTCCTACCAGTGATCGGGGAGATTTTTGGGCATCATCGGTTGAGATCCTAGTGTTTGCAAGTCCAACCGGTTACATGTTGACATCCTCCGGTTTTCCTTTATTAGATTGGGGTATATTCTATAAATTCTTCTAAAATGATCGGTAATTTTCCTGCAGTCTTGAACTTCAACCGGTTATTTTTCAAACTCAACCGGTTCATCTGTATCTAACTGCCGGTTCTCCTTGATCATTGCCTCCTACTTCTCGGAGAGAAGGAATTATCGTATACGAGCTGTACCTCTCATCCATCCAACATAAAAACTCACTCGACCTCCTTAATTGAAGCGTAATTCGACGATAATTCCCATGTCAAATCAACTAAACAAGTAAGCTCTGGGTTGCATACTAAAAAGGAATAGTAGACCACCTTAGTGTATAAGTAACAATGAGATTGATAATGGTACATCCTCCTACTTCCCAAAGCGAGGGAATTATCACATACTCGTGGAGCGTACCTCTCATCCATTTCACACAAAGACTTGACCCCTTATAGGTTGTTGTCAAATCATTTCAAAGGATCTTGAGTAGACCAATTCGGTGTTTTTGAAGGTAATTCCCGTAAAAAAATAACCTCCAGGTTGCATACTATTTCAAGGCTTTTATGTTGGATGAATGAGAGATACTCTTGTATATGACAATCCCCTCTCTCCCTACTTCCCCTACCAAGGGGGCCGGGGATTCGTGGCACTCAAGTAAAATCATCCATGCGGATGAAAAAAATGCAGGAATCATCTAAATGGCTATTTTTAGGCAAATTGATTCCGGAAATAGAGTCAAAGGCCCCGAATTAGTCTAGCGATGTCACATTCAAATGAATCGGCCCTCAACCCCATAGGGGGGCTTTTTTTATTGGAGCCACTTCATCCACGATATCTTGGATGGATGTTCCTTAGTGAGTGCCACGAATCCCCAGCCGGTAGGGGATGAAGTAATCCCAATAGCTGAAATTATGGAGTTGAAAGTATTTACCCTACATAATAGATAACCCCAGGGTGCAAGCATAGTAAAGTGGACCAAAAAAGTGCTCCGGTATATGACAGCCATGATTTTCTTGGTCAAACGCCTATAAGTAGTAGCAAAATGTTGTTTAAAATAGATTATTTTTCATGATGACCTCTATTGTTAAGTTAGGTACTCAAATATAGAATATCAATATGAGATCTTCAAAACCTATCATCAAAAGTGACGCGTAAAAGCAACTGACTAAATATAGTTTTGAACGTAAATTTTATGACCTTAAATATTTTGAACTTGGAATTTCTTTTCATATTCCTTGAATTCATTATAAACTTGAGGTCATCGTAATTTTTTTTTCAAAAATTCATCAATTTAATGTAATGTAATTGTATTTTAAACAAGTTTTTGACAATTATCTTTTCAATGACACCCACTTGCGCCACCACTTGCACCGTCTTCTAAAATACATATACGTTGTTTGAAATTGTTTTTTGTGAACATAAATTGCTTGGCTTTGTAGATTCATATGTTTTCTAAATGTTTATGAATTTTTATTTCATAAAATTCAAAGTTAGTATATTATTTTGGATCACTTTCACTTAAACCTGAGCAAGGATCAAGAGCTGTCCACTTTACCGTGCTTGCACCCCCCAGTGAGGCCAATCTATACCCTCATAACATTATTCAGATTCATAACAGTGTTTTGTGGGATTGACAATATTCTATGGAATATTCTTGGATATTCCTCACATTCAATTTGATGTGAGAATATTCCATGGAATACTATCAATCCCACATAACATTGTTATGGATCTGAATAATGTTATGCTTGTGCGGGTCATATTAGGCATTAATTGATTAAATATGGCCAAAAGCGACCACATGTCATTACGTGATTGCTTGGAACCTCTCAAAAGATGACATGGGTATTGGATTTATGCATAGTCGTTTCCCAAGTAAACCACAGTGTACATCATATGGTACCCAACTCTCAGGTGAATTTTGGCAGAATTTTCTATGAAAATTGAGTTTTCCAAGAAAAATCAAAGGGACGGTTGTTGAATAGTGTACAAATTTGTGTTGCACATTGCCCAAATTGTCAAGATGTGAAAAAAGCATATGAATTTGAAAAGTGAGTATGCTACATCCACATCATATTCGGTAGATTTTTTTTTAAAAAAAAATAGTCATGGGAAATTGCACATGGAATATCAACGACTGACACATATAGTGAGAACATGGCCACGTGTTGTACACCAAATATCACTATATTCGTTAATTTGAGACTTTCTCTTGTCTCAAATTAATATATGGACCACAACAACATGGTCTAATGTTTGGGTCGTCCTACCTAAACCATCTTGATATGAGTTCTTAATTGGGTTCTTGATATGAACACCCGCTTCAAAGTATTTGCATCTTACAACATTCTCCAATATATGTGTGATTTTATCCATGTTCTTATATTTGTAACTGTCTCAAAATGCCGAAAAACTCCCAAATTAACGAATATAGTGATAAATGCTAACACAAAGGGGTGTTAAATCAAGTAACATTGTTTTAGAGGGGAGAAGTCTCATTATATGTCTCACAAGTTCACTCTATATGAGTTTCATAAAATGTGGGTCCCATGATCAGAACTAGTATTTTACAATACATGGGGCTTTACATAGAAATAGTTGAATCTAAGATTCAATTTGGTCAAAGAATGTGAGGTGTTGATAATTGATTCTCTTATAGAGGAGTTGAAAGTTGGGTTGTAGTATATCCAATCTATTCCCACATGGGAGGCCTTTCTGGGTCCTGCCAAGAGGTTTATAGCGGTTAGGCCTGACGCAAGGGTCCAGCTCGCATGCTAAACTTGGCATTCTTCCATTCCGGGGCGTTGTATAGAGAATTGCACTAAATATGATATTTAGTGTCATATGGTATTTTATGTTACTATGGTAACTTTTTGGATGACACTTTCTTATGAATAAGTGAACAAATACTATCGTGGATGATGGATGAGTTCATCCATTGGCCAAAACCCTACCTTCTCTTGTCAGCAACTTGTGATGGACTATTGTCATGGATGATTGAAATTTGGATGAAAAATCACTTGGTAAGTGGCAATAATTGCAACACTGTAAACCTATAATTCCCCCAAAAAATACAAAGAATAACAAATACTGTTGGGTTAACATGTAGTGTTAGTGACACTATACCACGGTTTACAATTAGTATTGAGCAAGACAATTAGAATTGGTGACAATAAATACCATATTTAATGTAGCGAACATGCCATAACAATGCCATAACCTGAATGATGGAATATTCCGTAGAATATTGTCAGTCCCATAGAACACTATTATGAATCTGAATAATGTTATGGCTCTAAAAACATACGATAGCTCAATATAACACCAACACCACAAGGACACCGAACCTATGACCACTCCAATGAAAAAGGGACTTCATTTTACAATGTAAATATAGGAACTACAAAGCTCCCTTATGAGATTATCATGTCATTACTATGCCGAAACTTGAAGAAACTTAATTTGAGGTGCTCAAAATTGAAATTACTGACCTAAAAATTATACATTTTGATACATAGATGTTAAAGTTGACATGAAGAAATATTGGGCATGGAGATATGGGAATCATACCTCTAAGTTGTTGCATGAGTTTATACTAGGGTCGATGTCTCAAACTTGAAGGAGTATTTCTTTGAGTGGGGACTGCCAACATTTGGTGGGAAAGTGATGCCATATTAACAACACTTCATTTTTTACACCTTGGACCAAGACTTGGATCTTAGTGTAAACTCCTTGGGTCCAGATATTTGCTCTCAACCAATAGAATTGCTTGATTTTGGACTTTATTTGGTCTTGAACACTACACCATTTAAGGCATTTGGTGCCACTTACTATTTATAATTATGCAATGCAATAGCTATTTCTATTCTTGAATTCAATTTTGACTAACAAGGGTTGAGCAGGTTGTTTGTACATTATACAATATGAACAACTCTACTTGGTAAAATATTACATTTCAATAAATAGTTATAGCATTGCGTAAGGCCAAATAGTAAGTGACATTAAATACCATAAATAGTGTAGTGTAAACCCACCCTTAGTTACCTTCCTTCCTATTTTCCTACTTAGTTTAAGCCCAAATCTATGGCAGTACATATTGCAGTAGGGACCTAGTACGGGTGTTTGCATTGAGGGTTTAGGAAGTGCACAATGTCAAGGAGTTGATCTTCATAATAATACACGGCTCCTTGGTCGCATTATGTGGGACCAGGTTCATATGTCAAGCATAGTTCTCCCTTAACTCCAGGATTCCATGTTTATGGGGAGCACCCGGGTTGTTAACTATGAACTTTTCGACAAGTAGTTGTAAATTATCAAAAACATTTTATCACAACCTCTTTCTTTGGAAAGAGACTATCGTGTAGTTGCGTAGTAATGTTATGTATTAAATGCATCGTTGCCCACTAGGTCTTCCTCATAGTGTTTTCCCCATGGGTGTTGGTTTCCATGATTCTTTGCAGGTACAATTTCAGCTATAAAATTAATTCTCTACAAAAACAAATTTATATGATACATCACCCTATTTTTTGTCTTTTAGATAAGGTCAAAATATGTGATTGTGAAAAGTGCATGGAAGATGGTCCAAGATCACCCTAAACTACCGGATGATGGTGGAGGGATACCCAAATCTCAAGGAAGAGGTTGGCGGTTCGAATCCCGGCTGTGAAATCTCCTCTCTACCTGACAGAAAACTTGCCAGGTGGTCAACTGCCTCCTGTGCTTTGGCGTTGGCATGTCGGCCTTCTGTCTAAAAAAAATTTTTTAAAAAAAAAGTGCATGGGAGAAACTCAAGAATGTTGTTGATGTGTAGTAGAGGGGCTTGAGCACAACAAAGTGAACAAGGAAAGTGGTATGCCCTTTTGCTATGACATCTTCATCATATAGAGTAAGGGAAGTAGTTCAAGTCTATCTAAATTGGTTTTTACGAGATCATGAAATCCTCCTTGATGGCTTTGAACAAACTATAACACTAAAAAATTCATGCATTATTAGGGTTATGAAGAAACCTACAAAGTATATCCTAAATTGAGTGGTGGATGCAAGGTAAAACATGTTTCATTATAGAATCGCTTATGAATTATGTGTTTAGTCAATAAGGTATCTCATAGGATCATATTGTATGTTAGTGCTCCATAAATTTTGAAGCAATAAATATAGTCTTAAGGTCTACTTCATTGTCACTTTTCGATTTTCGATAAATTTGGAGCTGGATACTACAAAGTCCACGATCTACTTCTATGGATGTAAATCATGTGGTTCCCAAAAATACATATGGTAACATCGTGACCCACCTTTATTAGTAATCTTATTATGATTCATTATGAGTGTCTGAAATCATTTATCTAGAAAATGTGGCTATTTGCCACTCTAACCCAACAGTTGATTTTGTGTTCACAATTCACTTTATTGTGCTATGATCTAGTAAATAGTAGACCTGCTACACTAAATATGGTATTTAGTGTTACTTACTATTTGGAGTTACACAAAGATGTATCTTTTTTACTATGAATGTATTTTTTTACCAAGTAAAGATGATGGTGTTCTATAATGTCCAAACAACCAATTTGACCTTTGTTGATCCCAAAAAAAGAAATACGGTAAATAGTTATACCATTGCGCAATTCCAAATAGCAAGTGACATTAAATACAGTATTTAGTGTAGGTTTTGTTTGTTAACTATCCCTTTGATATGTTCATCTACCAAACCCTTAAATGGTAGACAAATTAAGTATATCAAGAGCCTCACATACATGTTGCATTGTCACACAAGTTTTATTGAAAGGTACGTGCATCATGTTATAACATCATTTAGTTCTCGTTTTGAGTTATGTTTCTAAATAAACCAAAAACTACATTGTTTTGTCTAATTAGTGTGGGTTACCATTTGGAGTTACGCGTTGATATAACCTTCTACCAATATTATCATTTTTTACTAAGTTATATCATATTCTTTGGTGTGCATACTAACTACATTAAATATGACATTTAATGTCTTTTGGTATTTGGAATTACACAATGCTATATCTTTTTACTATTCATGTAATATTTTCCCAAGTAAAGATGTTAATATTCTATAATATTTGAGCTTTGTCGGTAAAAAATGAGACATAGAGTAAATCGTTATAGCATTGCGTAATCATAAATAGTAAGTGACACTAAATATCATATTTAGTGTACTTATGTTATTTGGGTAAAAAATGATACTCTCAGTGAAAAGTTATAGCAACACGTAACTCAAAATGATAACCCACACTAATTAGGCAATAGTTTAAACAATGTAGCTACCATGTTTGTCTTCTTTTTTGGTACAAATTGAAGAAATCAATTGCAAAAAGGAACCAAAGTACAACCACCTCGAAAAAACCAGCGCAAAACCGAGGGGAGATTTAAGAGCTACCATGTTTGTCACTTGTTCATGGTAACGATTTCCCCTATTCATTGTTGAATCTTGTAAACTAGTGTATATTCCCTTGATGATCCGAGCACAATTCCCAAGAGATCCCCCGACCCACATAAGCCGTTGCAAGGGTGGAAGTAACGTTATCATACAACGCACATTAAGCTAATGATGTGATTCATTGGTTACTTTGTTACTCACATGTTAGTTTTCTCTCTTCTTCTTGTTCTTGGGTAAGTTAAAACTATGCAAAAAGATATTTGTAGCTGGTCCCCAAAACGTCTCGAAATGCTCATGGGCACATGGTATCCATGACTTTAGTTTCATGACACTTACCATGGGAGCTGCTCCATCCTCCCGAGTTTGTTGTTGGGTCCTCATAAACCAAATTGGGGTCACCAACCCCCATTCAAAGGTCGATTTGGCTAAACATGAGAAGAAGAAGAAGAAGAAGAAAAATAAAATAAAATTCAGACTAGATATATATTGGTTCTCTATGTTTTTGCCCTTAGTTATCCCATGATAAGTCTCATGAAATATAAGCCAAACACTCACATGGAACTTTTGGGTCCACTTTACCACATGTTTCTTTAGGTGGTAAATTGTGAAAGGAGTGATGTATCTCTGAAGTGGTGTCCAGGGAGATTTATGGGTGTAACCGGTCAAGATCTTAGTGTTTCCAAGTCCAAACGGTTACATGTTGACATCTTTTGGTTCTTCTTTATCAATTTGAGGCATATTCTATAGATTCCTCTTAAACGACTTGTGAATTTCTTGAGGTCTTTAACTTCAACCAGCTATTTCTCAAAGTCAATCAGTTTATTTGCAACTAAGGCATGTGGGTGTTATGTGGTTCCTTTTCCATGTTCTCCGAGTTCTAGCGATTAGATGCACACAACAAACCTCACGTTGCATCAGCAAATCTACGACAAATCATATGCAAAAATTGGATTGAAAATCGGACCTCCCTGCTTTCAATTATGGCTATCGGAAGTGCATGCTTGTCGATCGTTTACCTAGATACACAGGACCTCCCAGTTGTGTGCACTATTGAGTATAGAGAGGGTTATTAATATTTGAAGACAAAGTCCAATCTCTTTTAAATATGCGTCTTTATGGTGTTTGCTCTTTGATCCTCGCGGAACCACATACCCATCAAATCTAGGCTGGAGCGAAACAACCCGTACACTGGTTCCTTGGAGGCAAGGGTTTAGACATCCAACAAGAAACAAGTGTATGGGTTGCTTCGCCCAAATCATCAAATCTAGGGGTCCGATTAAGAAGAGTAACCACATAACACCCGCATACCGTAGCGGCCGGTTCTCCCCGTTCGTTGCTTTGAAGGAACCACCGCAGTTATTCTTTACCCCTTTATCCACTGCCTTGATGCACTGTGCCTAGCTAGCAAGCTAGCTAGCTACTGGGTTGGGTCTGTCTGCCCAGAATCATGAGCCACAGGACTCAGATACACAACATGCAAGGATGACGGAATGTTGGAGTGGATTTGATTGCACAAGCAATAAGATAAATTGTAGCATGCTCATTGTTCTTTTCCTTCTTTGTAGGGCCGCCTCAGTTCTCCCATAACATCGGGTAGGGCCACTGGTGCTGCCTGCTAAAACCGTCAATCTAAGTGCGGAGCATAGGTGTTCTTATTATTCGATTGGAAAGCCCCTAAATGACGGGTGTTAGCAAGATTGTGTCATGGGATTCCAACGCACTAAAGCATGTCTTATTTGATTTATGTATGCAAAAGTTATAAGGGTGTGAAGTTTTGTTGGTAGTAATATGATCAGGGTTTCGAAATCAACACGGGAGCCTAAGGGCGTGTTTGGACTGGCGACCATGGATCCGTGACCACCACTTTCTAAATTCCTTCATTGGGTTGAGAAATGAATGGTCGTTTTCACTTTGCTTCACAGAAGGTCACCAAAAATAAGATTGACCATCTCAAAGCAAAACCAAAAAAAAGGATGAACAAATCAACCTTAAATCCTCCATGTTCGTGGGATGGATGATGTTTGGTGGCCACCCAGATTTTGCAGCAAGACAACCCAACTAGGTTGTCTCAGCAAAAAATGAAGCTGACCAATATGGAAGGGGAGTATTTTTTTGATAAGTCATAGTTTAGCAAGCTTGTGTTAAATACCAACTAGGTTTTTAACATCTATTTCTATTTATTAAACGTTTTATTAAAATTATTTCATATTTCCATTAAAAACACTACGTCCTAGTCTAACTCCACTTTACACTATGTCCCGTGACCAAGACTTTTTAATAATGATATAGGATTTTCTTGTGGTCATAGCTTCAAACTACCAATCATGACCACGAGAAATCCTAAATCATTTTTTCTTACGACCCTTGGTCACGTGTGTAAAACAACCCTAATGCTAGCATTAATGTGAACACTAGCATTAATGTGGTAAACATTTTCAAAGTCAATATGTACTTACAATGCATGATTTCAAGGTGTTGGTTTTGGGTGAAGTGTTGGCTTTAGCATGCTCTACCTTATGTTTAGTTGTCAATTTGTCTACAATGTAATTTTAGTCTTTACGTGGTCAAAAAGAGGTCTAGAGTCTTTCCGTTGCATCAAGATTACTAGCCCTCAAATTGGATATTGTTTTGTTCACCAAACTATGAAACTACTTTGAGATGCTTAGGGCACATTTCCATGTGCCAGCCAAATTTGCAAAAAATCACTATATGACAAAATTAATATTGCCATTCCACATGGCACTGTGCATAATATTGTCCTAGAGGACGTTTATCAACGGTTGGCACAATTATGCAGAATAAATTGATGTGCACAAACACAAAGGGTGAAATTTGCATAGTTTGGAAAAGTTTTACAATTTTTTGGGTTTTTTTCATAATTGTTGTGGTTTAATAGTATCTCATGTTCTTTGCAATTAATATAGTTTCTTACTAATGTAAGAAATAATTGGAATAAATTAAAGGTATGCTTAATTACCTATAAAAAAATCGTAGAGAGAAACTATGGTCATTGACGAGTGGCAAAATTGAGGGTGCAATACACGATCAATCATTTGGACACGAACTGATGAAGTAAAAGGTAAAGAACTCACACAAATAGAAACACGTGCAACATGATGACATTGGACTATGCACATATAATATACACATCATTAAAATTCAATAATTATCACGATTGTGAGGCCTATGTGATTACTTCAAGAGAAAAAGAATCTTCGCCTTGATCTCTTATAACCTTTGTATTTGAAGTTTGATTTCAAAATTTGAAATTATATTATTTGTAATTTGCAAATGCTAACATGATGTGAACAATGATAAAATTTGATTAGATCCAATGGTCAAATTTCTTTGTGGGGGTTGGAAGCGCCCACAAGAGGACCACAAATTTTAGATAATGTTGCAATGCAATTGCTCTAGTCTTAGTATATGTATATGTTTTATACTATATATTTAGACTATATATACATAGTATATATATGAGCTCCATTATTTTGTGAATGATCAAGGATTGCAATCAAAACTCCAAGTGGGGTGTTCTTAAGGTACACTGACCTCTCCCCCAAAACTCATACAAGCTTATCTATTTCTACAAAACTAAGTGGAACAATACCCTTCCATCATGTATATTATGTAAACCAAACTCTTGAATTGACTACCCTTCTGCACATGGTATGTTGAGTGCTCCCTCCCCCTCTCCTCTCCTCCCCTGTAGGGTGAATGAAAGAATATGAATAATGAATAATGAATAAAATACATATACCTAAAACCAACCGTATGTACCAGAATCAGGGCTTCAAATGTATGGCATTAGAACATAGTCTTAGTTTTAGGTTAATATGTGTTGGCTATGGATGCGCATGCCATACTCGTATGCAACAAATTGCCAATTGTCACAATCCACTACCGAAACCAATTATGGGAAAAAGAAAAAAGGGGAAAAGGAAACCTTGATGTTAAAGCACCGATGTGAATATATACCTTTCGCCATATACTTATTGTGGTAGGATATTACATTGTAATAAAATAATAATATATACAAATAAATAAGACATTGTAATGTTTGGTGCAACTTCAAGGAGGAGTGCTTTACGTATGGAGACAAAGCTTGGAATGATGCGCTCCTTTAACTTACTAGTTGAGAGTGGTTTGGTGATTCTTGCTCTCTCAATTGGACTTTACACATGAGCTTTTTGACCCGGAAGATTTTTGCCTTAGTGGCACCGGTATGTGTGCGCCGCTTATATATGACAACCAAAAGCTTGCGTCTCCGAACCCTGCCTCGTGGAGGTCACTCGGTAGCTCACGATTGCTTGATGAGTGAGTAGAAGCTCGACTTGTTAAATTGTGAGTCTAAGAGTCAATGGCCTTTCCAACACTCATAGGCTTGTCGGCGTAGCACCTTCAACTTTAGACCACTTTCAACCACCTTGAATACTATTTTGGTCTCAAACCTCACCGCTTTCCTCCTTGTATTAACAAGGAGGTGGGAGCTCCTGAACATTTTGGTGCTTAAATGTTTTGCAATAAGCTTTTTGAACACACGCATTTTGCATATAAGGTAGATGTGCCTAAGATGGATACTTTTCTCTCTATACCACTTCTCGTAGGATATGAAACACACAATTCGTGCAAGATGATTAATGAATCCCAATTGTGCCCATAGCCAATCGTATCATAATTTTCAAAGCTCATATGAAAATCCTATTCATTATCAAAGTGAAGATTCTCGTGCTCATTAAGTGGTTGTATAGGTCCCCCAATCATGTTGACTGATGAACCTAAAATGATTAGCATATTTTGAGCACGTAATCTAATCTCTTTTTTGATGCATGTCTTTTTGGTGCCGGTTCTTAGATCCACACCTAACCACATACTAGTCAAATATAGATGTCCAAATTCTTGTAATGCTTGATTTGGGCACATTTACCTTACATCAAATTTAAGAAGAAGGAGAATAACACAAGAATCAATTAATTAATTAATAAATGTTCACCTTCAAGTAGCACTTTATTGGATAAAGTCCAATAGTTTTGATAACAAAAGGAGGGATAAGCATGCCGTTATACCTTTAAACCTTTCCAAACTCAATGGTAACAAGAAACTTTTGCTTAATCAACTAGTGGCCTCGTTGTAAGGTAAATGATGCTGAAACCAACACCCTACCAAGGACCCAACATCATAACATCTTGCACGATAACTACATGCTAATTTTGAGAATGTCCATCATCACCCTGACACCTTGTTGCCTTGTTGATTTTGGACCACCTACCAACGTAAACCCTGAACCTTTAAACTTATACATACCGTTGATCCAAATAAAATGCATCCATGTAAATGAAAATCCCATGTCAATCACTAATGACACACTCAACTACAACTCTCCTAATCTAATGATTATATATATATATATATACGCTCAATAGTTAAGATGAGAAGTTCATCACCATATACCATAGGATTGCCACACCAACCACAAAATTCTTGTGTTGAAAACTTAAATAAAATCCAAAAAGAAAGAAAGAACAGAAAAGAAGAAAGAAGCCCGGAGTGAGCAAGCACTTGCTTTGTGAAAAGAATGTGGAGCTGAATGATGGTGATCAGCACACAAGGTACACCCCAAGATTTGCACGTACACGGCCCCGATCAAGTACCAAGGGATTGACGCAAAACACACAAATTGACAAAAATTTCACCTCTAGTTACCTGCCACCTTTCCATGGGGCCGGGCCGGGCCGGGCGGAAAAAGGCGAGGGGGAGTTGTGGGCGGGTGGGCCACGAACTTAATTCCTTGAAGTCTGGAGTGCCGTATCTGTCGGGCAGGCTGTTGCTCCAAACCCCGGCACAATACTGTTCTCCCTCTTTAGTATGACACCTTTGGGAAACGCAAAAAATGTCGTATTATCGAGGTGTCGTCTTCTCCTTAATATGACAAATGGCCTAAAATTGTCGTACTTTCGAGGGAATACAAAAACATAAGAAATATGAGCTTCAAAACATATACAACGAGTTTAAACAATATATATTGTTTGAAATAATAACTCATAACTTCAAACAAATACAAATATTTTCAAGAACTCTTCAAATAAGAGTTCAAAGATCTCTGGTTTTGCCTACCTAAGTTAACAATTGTCATCTTATCTAAATTCCCTAATAGCTTTTCAAAACTAAGAATTTCATTAACACCAAAATGTAAAGAGTTGTTTAATAAGAAATTAGACAACAATGATGCATGACGTTTAGTATCACTAAGCTTTATTCATTTGTAGGTGGAGCAACATCATCCACATCTACTGAATGCAAATCAACATTAAGATCAAAGCCTTGTGCATGATTGATTTTGAAAGCGGCATCCACCAACTCATCAATACTCAATTCTAGCTCTGTAATCTCTTCCCCTTCCATTTGAATATAAGTCTCAAATGACATCTCATCATCACCCAATCGCAACTTTGAAATTAGAGCACCAAGTTCATGTGATTGTTCTCGCATTATATTATTCTCCCTTTCATCAACTAGGGCAAAATCAACATTCCATTCTATTGGAGATTGTGGAAAACTGAATTTCAGACTACAAGAATGCAAGAGAGTGCACAAGAGATACTATCTCACCCATGTACAAGGCAACATACTAGGCAAGAGGCCACTCTATCCCTAACCATGTCCATTCTACACTAAGTAACCCTAATTATCATTAAGTTCCCAATGATAAGTGAAGTTCTCAAGTAGTTCCCAAGTGAAAATAGATGTATTCTAGATGTACATGACATGGATGAAAGGCATTTTAGCATTTATTCCCTCTTTAATATGACAAAATGCAGGCTCTAAATGTCGTATTATCGAGTGTCATAGTCGTATAAAAGAGGGAGTTTTGAACTAAAAAGTTTGGTCGCGCAAAAATGTGTCGTAATATCGAGGGTGTCGTATAAACGAGTGTCGTACTAACGAGGTTAGACTGTATATGTTTTTTAGAAAGAAAAAAACAAAAAAAACCGAGCGTGGCTTGACTTTGAAGTTTCACACGGTGTCTCTTGTACTGTGTGAGCTTGGAGGTTTTTCACACAGCCCAATTCGAGCTGCATGTGAGTGGGCTATCCGATAGAGCTGTATGGGGTGTCTAAAGGCCCACTTCACACACGAGACCGTCCAAGTTCACTTCACACTGGACGGTGAAGGGGCTAAGAGCCCAAAGAAATTATCGTGGATGAAAAGTCGACATGGATTCCTACATGTCAGGCTATGGATGATGTTTCATGATTTGTTGGAATTGGGTCAGGCCCACCTCCGAGATGTGGGCGTGACGTAGTTTCTAGTAGATCATGTTAGTGGTACGGCCTTTGGATTGGAATCAAGGCCTCTTGCAATCACATGGTCACGGCCCTTGGCTTGGGTGTGAAATGGTCTTAAGGGTCGCTTTACACATGGACCAAGAGCTCTGACTAGGAAATTGCTACGGCTCTTGAAAGTCATCCATAGGGCATATCGTGGGAAACATATATCCAGTTTGCAATTAATGCATCCTTGAGCTTATTGCGAAGTGAAATTGGACCATGTTGAGGGACTATAACATATTTTATATGGACAATCCAAAAATAATAGGTAGTTGGGGACCCTACCATGGCAATATATTGTGTTTCTAGATATCAATGGCTATTTGATTGCTTGCCACGGTCCTTAGTTTTTGTGTTAGACCCACCTGTTTTTGATGGGCCCTAACACAATATTCGGTAGACCATGAAACATAATCCACTAGGCACCATGTAGATTTTTTCATTCATTCAAATTTCTTTGGTCCCTCAAGCCCTCAAGGTCTAGTGTAAAGTGAGCTTGGACCGTCTCCGGCTTCTTGACCAACCACATAATTTGTATATCATGGGTCCAGGGCCCTCAAGCTCTAGAGTAAAGTGGCCCTAAGGTAAGCGGGCATGATTCCATGATTTTATCTTAATCTGCCACCTTTGTTTGAGTGGTGGTTGGTTGGCTACAAATCTAAGCACGGACACCATAAAGGCACATGATTTGGGCGCGCGTGTGTGTGTTTTTTTTTGGGGGAAGACTTTGATACTTCATAATAATTTGTGACTAGCTCCAAAAACGTTTGGGATTGATCCCGGCTTCTTCATATACATGCGTGGATACATGAAAATGTCAACCTCATGATTCCAAGTAGTATAAGGTAAAGTTCAACAACAAAAAAGTAACCAAGTAAGACCCGTCTACCTTAGGTAAGATCATCCATATGGGAATGTGAAACTATAGCAAGCCATTTTGTATTTTGTTTGAGTTTAAAAAGTACATCTTCGTTTTTAAGCTTATTTGATCCCGAAAACAATATCAGAGGCCCAAATCAATTTAGTATTGTCCAAGGTGGAAGGAATCAACCCTTATCTTATACAATGTTTGTTTATAAACACATAACATTATTCAGACCCATGCAGTGTTTTGTGGGACTGACAGTATTCTGGGGAATATTCCCGGAATTTTCACATTCAGCCTAAATGTGGAAAATTCGGGAATATTCCTTGGAATATTGTCAATCCCACAGAACACTGCATGGGTTTGAATAATGTTATGCAAAGTTTTGCCATCCACAATGGATAAGTTTACCTAGACAACACAAAGTCCAACCCCCAAAAAACAGTCCCCAATGGCCACACAAACTCATTGGACCTAAGTCTCCCATAAGAACATGTCCCTCATGGATTCGTGAATGATTTGTTTTGAACAATTTGGTTCTTTTCTTTTCTTTTCTTTTTCTTTTTGAGGCAGAAGACCAACAGGCCAATGCCAAAGCACAGGAGGCAGACCACCTGGCAAGTTTCTATCAAGTAGATAGGAGATTTCACAACCGGGAATCGAACCGCCAACCTCTTCCTTGAGATTTGGGTATCTCTCCACCATCATCCAGTAGTTTAGGGTCGTCTCGGATCATGAACAATTTGGTTCCACTACACTCATTATCCCGATTAGTCTGTGTTATTATTTGGAGTTACGCGGTGTAATAACATCTTACTCAAGACTTCAATTTCTACTAACGAAAGTTCAATAGGTTGTTCAGACATTATAGAACATAAATGGCTTTGCTCGGTAAAATATTACATCCTCACGAGATAGTTATAGCATTGTGTAACTCTGAACAGTAACGCGCACTAATTGGGAGACTTTATCATCTCTTATGCAAATATTGTGCAGTCAAATTATCATATTCTATACGTAATTTTGACCCTTTTTTCTTTTTTCTTTTTCCTTTCAAGTTTGTCCTCTCAATAAGGCTCTCGTTTGATATGCCTACGAGGTGAGTGCAAGATGGAAGAGGAGATTCACAACAGACCAAATTTCTATATTCAATTGTTATTCAATTGGTATTCAACAAGCACTCTATATCACACGTTTCACCCAATAAGGGCCACTTCACACACGAGACTGAGGGCCCTTGACCATTACATTCAAGCACTCTCATTGGTGGAAAAGGCGGAGCCGGTCCAAGTTCGCTTCACGCTATGGTTGAGGGACCAACGGAGTATGTGAATGCAAGATGGATGTAAAGTCTTCATGGATTTCTACATGGCATCAAATGGATCATGTTTCATGGTCACTTGGACTATTTTCAAAAACCACCTCTTGGAGGTAGGCCTAACACAAAACGGGGAGACCATAGCACTCCGAATGCTCATAACCGTTGATATATTCTATTTTATCATGTGTGAGGACCCGAATGAATAGAAATTCATGGAAATAACATTTGGTTGAGGGCCCGATCACATATGGCTTCACACTACACTTGAGGGTCTATGACCACACTACATGATTTTGGAGGTTTGTCGGGACGGCCTTTGGACACTTTCTTTGGGCTCTCACAATTTCATGGTCACGGCTCTTGGCTCGTGTGTGAAGTGGCCCTAAGGTTCAATCTGCTGCCTAGTGTATTTTTCTTTACGATGATGGGTTAAATTTGTTATTATATGACAAATCAAACATGAAATGAAAGTAAAAGCATTTTCTACGTTTAGATTTAGTTGGATTTCTTGACACCATTCGGTTGCATGCATATGTTCATTTTTTTCATGTATATGAACTGCTAAATGCTTGACTAATAATGCAGCATGTCAAAATCTCTCACAATTTTAATATTAATCTGAAGACTGCAAGGAGGAGAGAATTAATTTCTATTGGGAATAGAATGTGAACATGTTCAGTTGGCCAAATAACGATAGGTTTCTACAACAGATGACATGTAACATGAGGAATAACGTTTGAATCGGTTACGAAAACAACCTATTAAGACACAAAGACAACATAATTCAAATCCTTTAGAACATATAAATCACTCGCTTTTCTAACCCTAATAAAACTTACACTCGGTTGCCCCATCCACTTCGTGCACAAAGTTGAAATTGAAGCAAATTTGTATATCATGCACGCAAAGTGCAACCAATTGGTATTATCACCAAAGAAAGAGAACAACGGGTTCTAGGGGCTCTCTCCACTTATTAATGATGTTATGCATCATTTGTCTGTCATAACATTACTAAGCAACTACATGATGATCTCCCCCCCCTCCCCCAAAAGAAGAAGAAGAAGTTGCGATTAAAAAACTTTGATAATTTACAGCTGCTTGTTAAAAAGTTCATAGTACACAACCTTGAGTGCTTCCCGTAAATGGAGAATCCCGGAATTAAAGGAGAATCATGCTTGCCCGATACATGGTCCCACAGGGAGTTGAGTAATGATATGGCATGACTTGGAGAAAAAATCAAAGGGATTAAAATTCCGTGTGTACATTTTACCTACTTACTATCATGATATGAACCTTATGGTGGGACACTGGTGTCCCATAATACACCTGTTAAACCCTAAAGCCCATGTCAATGTCAAAAATGGTCAGTTGAAGGCAATGAAAGCGGCGTTGTGATTATCCCGACGTCATGTACGCGCTCTGATGTTCGAAGTTGGTTTTTGTTTTCAATCACTTACAACCACAAAACCAATCATTAAGGACGCTCCGATTTATTTGGGACACCGGTGTCCTGCCATAAGGTTCATATGAACATCAGGGGTTGATCACATTGGCCACTCCTAGCACCATCCGTCGGCATCTCCGACTATAATAGTGTGAAAAGTGGTGGGCCAACATCTATTTCTCAACATAATCCCCATAAATTTCACGGCTAGAACCGGACGGAAATGTTGGTGCAACGAGGGCATGAGGAAGTGGAGTCCAAATCCAGATTCCGAGGCGGATTTGCCGAATGAACAAAACAAATCGGTTTATACAGGTTTTTGTTGACCTTAGTGGATAAAACCTTTTAAAGTGAACCAAAGCAGCCTCATGTTTGCAACCACATAGAAGGTTCCAACTACCAACTTCTTTTTGAACTGTCACTTTGGGTACTAAAACGCGGTAAGGGGAAAAAGAAAAGCTCAATAAAATACTATAAATAAACTCTTCAATAAAACTTATGTTGCTGCATCAAAGTTTTTCTTTGATTCAATTGAAGTTTTGGTCGAGAGTCACTTTTGCATACAAAACTTTTCATGTACGGTAAATTTTTGGTGCATGTTTGGAGTCGGTGTGGAGGTTTGAATGAAGAACATTCTATATCGGATCATTTGGGGGTCAAACTCACTTTAACATCTCTTGGCATATCAAAACAAGTTTGACCCCCAAAGGATCCGATATAGAATGTTCTTCGTTCAAACCTCCACACTGACTCTAAACATGCACCCAAAACTCACTGAACATGGAAAGTTTTGTATGCAACCAACGAAGTTCCGACCAAATCTTCAATTGAACTACATGATAATTCCAATATAACTTGAGTGAGTTGTGAGCCAATTGCAACAAACTCATGAAAGGACTAAAATCTTATTACTATGGGAAGTGAGCCTAGTATGGTTACTTATCTTCAATGGACACCTGCATTTGAGTGGTGTGCAGCTAGCTGAGGATCGAAGAACAACACCAAAAAGACATGTGTTGAAAAGAGATTGGACTACATGCTCAAAATTGTTAACCATCCTAGGTTGAATAGTCCATATAATACATGAGGAGGGAAGGTGTATGATCGCTTATTAAGAAATAAAATATTTTCATTGATAATGATTGAGATATTTATATAATCTTGCAAAATTGTGTGGAAAATTCCCATGGGCTCTATATTGCTAATTATCTCACACTAATTGTGTGTTTCTTAGAATCATATTCTAGGTGAAGTGGTGCGAAATTGGATGTGTCCATTCAGGCCCACTTACCTTATTCAATGATCTTATTTCACACTACCTGCGGAGGGGGATCAAAATTTAGAAGAAAAAGAATGCCCCCTATAGATTTGTTGTTGAATTGTCCCAATATTAATATTCCCAAGCTCTACAATAATAATCCGCGTTTCAAATCCCCCCCCCCCTCCTTCCAAAAGTAGGTGTCACAAAATTCTACCCCCTATTCAACACTTGAATGTCCAACATGACAATCCTCAAGTTATCATAAATAGTCCTATTTGTGTGGGGTTACCATTTGGACCCACATGTTGCTCTAACTTTTTAATGAGATTATCGATTTTTACTCAAACAAGACAATAACTAGGATGCATGTCAAGGACCATGAAATAGCTTACTCCAATCTTATTGTACCACGTGTCTTTTTGGTGTTTGTTCATAACAACAACCGTAAACTGTATTTTACTCAAAGATAGGTGATCAATCAAGAACATAAGGCTGACATAGCTTGTAAGGGCCACTTCACACACGAGCCAAGGGCCATATTCATGTAATTGTGAGGGCCCTTGACTCTCATCCAAAGGCGATAGGAGTTGTTTAATCGACACGGTCCCGACATAGTTTGCCGGAATTTGGGTGAGATCTACCTCTTGGAGGTGGGCTTGATGTAAATTATGGCAGACCATGAAACATTATCCATAATCTGCCATGTAGGACTTTTGATCCATGATAATTTCTTCGGGTCCTTAGCCTTCATCTTCTAGTGTGAAATAAACTTGAACGGTCTTGGCCTTTTCAACCAACCAATGAGAGATGTTAGAATGCAATGATCAATGGCCTTCGGTCTCATGTTTGAAGTGGCTCCTTGATTGAGTGTACGTGATATATGTGTGTGTGTGTGTTTGCCCCATTTGCAAGCTATATTATGACCACATACACCAATCTCGTCGTAATCTTTTGGGTGGTTTATTCTTAACAACCGCCGTAAACCCTATATCACTCAAAGATGGGTGATCGAATCAAGGAGGGTGACCTCGTAAGGCTGACATAGCCTACAAGATTTTGAGTGTCCGTGATGATATTCATGTGTATATATTGTGCGCCATTTGCAGGCTGACGGTGTGAAAGGAATGGAATGGAATGGCGGTTTAGTAACGAAGCGGTTGTCAGAGACCCAAGCCGCATGTTTGGGTTCCGGGTTTTCGTGGCAATCCAATATGGCAACTGAGGAGCCTGCAACATACCCACTAAGCTTCAAGGACAAATTAAATCGCAAAGATACGGTGTGGCCGGGGGGAGGACAACGCCCCTACGAAGCCGTTTGCCTAGGTACCTAAAGTGAACAACACTAAGTTAGTACACCTACGGTAAGTATACCTAAGGCCGACGAAATAAGCTCTGAGCAGATTTTTCGTTATTTTGATCACCAAGTTTACATGTTTGAATATTTGCAACGTCAAGAGGATTTCAATGCATCAAAGAGCACAAACCAAGCACAACATCAACTTTCAAACTACATATTAAAACTAAAAACTCATGAGCCTAATCAAGTAACCATTTGATGTACATACTACAAACGCTTTGCTCAATGGGCATTTAAGGGTAGAAGCACACTACGCCCTAGCCACTTGTGGCCCCTCCTTGAAGTACTTTTTAGTACTTTTGTGTATAAAAATTCATACAAGTTGCTCCACAATCATTAGGATTAACTAATTTGAAAATCGGACAAATTGCCCACCTCAATTTTGGAATTCTCATGATTAAGGTTTCAATTTATTTTTTTAAATGCAATTCTTTGGCACTTATGGCTTACGGAAAAAAAATTACGTGCCAGAAAGCATTTAAAAAAATGAAATGTGACAAAAACCATGAAATTAACAAACTTCATTGTCTTTTCTTATATACTATGCTCACAACAAAATTCAAGCGATTTGAATGTAATCTCAATCATTTTTGAAGTATTTTTTGAGAAAAAATAATACTGCACATACTGTGACAGTATTAATTTTTTGTACAATAATACTTGTTTCTCTTAGAATATGACACTATATAGAGGTTTAGCATAATAGATCTCTTCCTTAGAATAAAGACTACAAGAATATGAAAAAATATAATACAAATTCATTGTATATTTGACATGGTTGATGTTCAAAAACACGATTTTAGCAAAACTGTGTTTGTGACGTATTAAATTGGGGACCGTAGTGTACTTTCACCCTTAATGTGAGCCCAAAAGGGTGCCCACATTTAGTCTTAGACCCTTGAAACGTTAGTTGATGCACTTTGAAGTAGCATGCTACTTCACAAAAATATAAAAAGAGTGAAATGTTAGTCTTAGAAGTACCATGTTGTAAGAGGCTAGGATGTGAGTTGTTATTGTGTTTTTACCTTCGGAAGAATTTGAGTGAATGAGGATAGGTAAGGAGAACTTGGATTGAGTAGTTAGTGAGTAGGCTAGTACAAATGGATGGAGACAACCAAAGTGACTCAAGAGGCAAGTACATTCGAATTGGGATGAATGGAGGATCACATGGAGCGCACAAGTGGACCACCTCATCATGGCCACTTAATGGGGAAGGTCCAAGGAAGAATGCAAGGTGGAGGATAAGCAAATTCTCAAAGCACCAATCAAATCACGAGTTAAGCATCGTGGTTTGAATTAAGTGGTGAGCAACGATTTGGGAAAGTAAGGGGAGAAAGTTATGGCGGCGGAAAGCGAAGGAGGCTAAGTTTGGGTTGAAGCATCCCAAGTTTGGTAAAGTGTGGTAGGTAGAAAGCCAAGGCTAGTTAAATGTTCGAATTAGGATCCTTGTTGATCATTTGAGGGAGGATGGCTTAGAAGATAGGATTGGCGCCTACTAAGTAGGAGGAAATCTCAAGGGCTTATCGTGAGCCTTGAGGGTGCTCACCCCCTCAAGCTTACTATATAATCCCTCATTCTTCCCTCACTCATCCTCTCTTTCCTTTGTGCTCCAAGGCACCCCACGAGTTATAAGTGTGGGTGTGGGAAGCCATATTGGAGCACATGTGTGTGCTTAGTTTTTAGTTTGAGAGCCAAGGCTTGTTAGCCTTGAAGAGGGCTTGACCTCTTGGTAGAATTAGTGTTGACGTGAAGGATTTTCAAGTTAATTCATGATTCCAATTTGTGGTACTTAAAGTTAATGTTTTGAATACACGTGGTTGCAAGTTCCATGTTTAAGAGTTGAGCACTTGAGGTTGTGATGAGTGCAAAAATATACTTGTGTGGATTAGTTAGTCTTAGTGAAGTTAGGAAATTCTCTCTCCCCCTCTCCTCTCTAGGATTTTAGGATTTTAGGATTAGAGAAGAATTGTGTGATTAGAAAGGGGTTGTTAGTAGAATTAGGAAAATTAGGTAGGAAGATTAGTTAAGGGCTTGAATAATTAGTGAGGTAGTTGGGGATTACAACTACAAAGTTGTGGGTTCATGAAGGAGCTGGGTTTATGAAGGAGCTGGGTTTGTTTAGTTAGAAAGTAAAGAGCTGGGTTTATGAAGGACCTGGGTTTATGAAGGAGCTGGGTTTGTTTAGTTAGAAGCTAAGAAGCTGGGTTTATGAAGGAGCTGGGTTTATAAAGGAGCTGGGTTTGTTTAGTTAGAAGCTAAGAAGCTGGGTTTACGAAGGAGCTGGGTTTATTTAGTTAGAAGCTAAGGAGTTGGGTTCATGAAGGAGTTGGGTTTATGAAGGAGCTAGGTTTATGTAATTAGAAAGTAAAGAGATGGGTTCATGAAGGAGCTTAGTAGATAGCCTACTTAATTAGCTCATAGACAAGTAGTTAGTTACATTATGCTAGTTAGTGTTATGTGTGGCTTTCACAAGTAAATGTATTTGAGATTGACTATAGAGAATAGTGTTTTTTAACACTTGCATCCTCTCTTTAAAAATAAACCACGTGCACAAATTAATGGAGAATGTGGAGCACTCTCGCGATGGCAAGACAAAGGAAGCAAAGACCAAAGTTAAATCCAAGACCACTTGAAGGGTGAACCTTGCACTATGGACTCATCCAAGTCCAAATCCAATACCGCGGAGGAATGTGAGCCCAAACCCACTACTCGGACTACGGACGCTTAAGGGTGGGGGGTTTGGCCTCACATAATTGGTGCGTCCGCCGGGAGCGAAGCGGAAGGTAGTTACAAGACTTGGAGGCGACTAGGAGACTTGGAGGCAACTAGGAAAAATTGGAGACACAAACTTGAGAGAAGGGAAGGAGCACCCGAAACTCGGTAAGTATTCTCTCTTTGGGTTACATTTGAATTCATTGTATTTCAACTATTCCTTGGAATGAATTGCATTGTCAATTACGCAAATTCATTTTTGAGGAAGGAGCGCGGCGAAGGTACGTCCTCAACCTTTTTGGGGATTTGCTAAGAACTTAAAAGGAACCTATAACCGAGTAGCTCATTAAAACATTAGAGGGTAAATTCACCTTAGGACATTGAACTTTGACACTCACCTCGGGGTGAGTCTCAAAGTTTTGGGAGTTGTCATTTCATGCTCTAGATTAAATTAATATTTCACAAAGTTTATGGTGTTGTTACATTGAGTCACGATTGAGGGGAGTGCTAACTCACAGGGGGATGCGATTGCTCAAGGTATGTTTATTTCTTCAAAGTGAACTCATTAACTAATTAAGGAATGCCTTTTGTACTTGTGATTGTTGTTATCCGTTGTAGAGGGTAATTCCCGAATTGTGGATGGTGTGAGAAGTTGAAGGGTGAAGCCTCGACTTTTAACATAATCTACTCGGAAGGTCACCCCCTCACAATCGGTATTGTGGTGAGTGTTAATTTGCGGGAAGGTGCGGAGGTGATGCTCCGACTTAACCAAAAAATTAACATGAACATGCCTATCCCCTATTGGGATTCTTTCACCTAAGTGGGCTTGCAGGTTCTTTTCCTCACCTCCAAAAAAAAAAAATTATAACCACACCAAGACAAGTGAAAATATTAAGAGGGGAATTGCTAGGATTATGTGTGGTCAAGTGAGGGTCGATCGATTCTTATGGAATGCAAGGTAGGACTCGCTCACAAAAACCAAGTTTGATAGTAGGACTAGAGAAATCTACTCGAAAGAGGCGGTCCTCTAAAATCAGTGATAGATTAGAACAAGATAATGTTAGAATAGAGAGTTGTTTGAACGTCGAACCTAGGACTAGGTCAATTCTAGACACCTTAGAACTTGGAGCTCAACTTGAAGAGGAGATCACTCCCTCCAAATTGAGTGGTGAAACTTCTTCGGAAAATTACACACTTAGAGAAGAGTTCCCGGTAGAAGTTGATAGGGGATTGTTGAATAGTTCACCGGTCACCATGGCCGAGGAACGGGGGATGGATCCACCACCCATACCCCCAATTCCGCCCATACCTCCTATACCTCCAATAGACCCATTGGTTAGGCCAAGAGGCCTACCAATTGTGGTTCCACAAAATTTAGCGGCGATGGATATGCCATCTCATCTCCCTAAATTTTATGGGACCAAGGATGAGGACCCCTCTCGGCACATGGAACGGTATATCGAACGGTTGGCTAGCTTCCTCATAACCGACCCGGGTTATTGGTTAGTGTGGTTTCCTACCACTCTAGAGGGGGAAGCCTATGAATGGTATCGGGATCATGCCGAGGGACATTTTAGGGGATGGGAACAATTACAAAGGGAGTTTCTTAACGAATTTAGGCCGGAAGTGGGTCAAAGTACCGCATTAAGGGCATTGTCGTCATTGAAGCAAGGAAGGGAGGAAGAAATTTCGGCTTACATTAGGAGGTTTGATTTAGTGTGCACTAGATTTGTGGGTACCATGCTCAACGACGACACGCTAAAGCAATTTTTCATTCAAGGGTTTTTTAAGTCCGGAACTATTAGGGGTGTTCTAGAAAGGAATCCCTTGACCTTGGCGGATGCCAAGCGTGCGGCTAGAGATATTGAAAACTTGGATAAAGATCACGAAAGGCTATGGAGAAGGGAGGATGAATTGATCCCACAATTCATCCCCATACGCCCTAGGGTGGTAGCGGTAGAACCCGCTAAGTATGAGAACCAAATTCCATATGCCATTGTGGACACCGGTCTCCGACCTTTAGCGGTTAGGGAACCGGCACCTCTTTTGGCACTACTGGCCCCTAGAACGGATCCACACTTGGAGGAGGTTGAGAGAAGACTAGGTGCTAGCCAACTAGGATTCCAAGAGGCTATGATAAAACAAATGCAAAGCCTCACGGATCAAATGTCATTAATGATCCGGAGTCAACAACCGGGGCCTCCACCCCCGGTTGAGTCGGGTAGGCATTCTTCCGGATTATGGTGTGTCCAATGTGGCCAACCGGGCCACACGCGTCAATTTTGTAGAAGTGGACAAAACCGTGACCAAAGAGGAAACGGTAACCCACCTCAACAAAATCAACGAGGTCAAGCGCCACCTCACTATGGAAATGGAAGCAATAGAGGACCACAACCTAGAGGGCAAGGTGGCCAAAATTTAGAGAAGAAGGAATTTCATCCCTTTTGTGGAAGGTGGCACGCTCAAGGACAATGTTGGTCCGAAGGTCAAGAGTTTAATTGTAGCAATTGTGGAGGAAGTCATCCCTCGGATACGTGTCGCCAACCGGACAAAATAATTAATGTCCCTTACCCGGTGGCTAATCCACAACAACAAGCAAGGGATAATATGCGAGGTGCTAGGCCACAAGGAGTACCGGCCAATGAACTTAGGCCACCTAACTTATACTATGACCATAGTAATGCTAGGCAAACTTTTCATCCACCGGCGGGCTTGCAAACTACAACCGGTTACATTCCAATACAAAATAGACAAGGAGTTCCACCTAATGGTAGTAACGGGAGACAAGCGCCTCCAACGGATCCGGGACCATCTAACTCCCAAGATGTTAGGTTCATGGATGGAGTGTTGGAGGCCACATGTGATGACATGCTTCCTCTCCCAACGAGAATTGGAGAGGAGCAAAGTCAATGGCCTCCTCACACCAATGCTATTACATATGAGTTAGTGAAGGGTAAGGGTGTGGTTGAAGAAGCACCTGCACTAGCGGTAACTACTAGGGCTAGGAGAGGGGATGCCCCGTTGGAGGTAGGAATAGGAGAGCAAGGAAATTACTCTTCGGATGAAGAGATTAATCTCTCCGAGTTGGATAGGGTAGCTAGAAGAGCTACTAAGGATGTGGAGAGGGAAAATATAATTTTACAAAATAGGGAGAGGACTAATGCGGTACATGACTTGGATAATAGCGATGTGGGTGAATGGGAAGGACCGGGGGTTCCCGTAGACGAATTCGACGTAGTGGGTAATTCTAAGGTGGAAAGATCTACCGGGTACGACTTGTGGGCGGACCTTAGTACACTCAAGGCGGATATTACTTTCGGCCAACTATTGGAAATTTCACCCACGGCAAGGAAAACATTAAAGGAGGGAATGCCGGTACACAAGAGGATGAGGAAGGTGAAAGCTAAAATAGCCGCTAGGATCCAATCACAAGGTGGAAGAGACGTGAAAGCTATAGAAATAGAAGTTGTTATAGTGGATAAGGTGGTTCCTAATGTGCTAGTCGACGGAGGGAGTAGTCTAAATATACTACCGGAGGATACTATGAAAAAATTGGGACTTGGACTCACGGGGCCTTCACCTTTGGTCATAAATATGGCAAATCAAAGTTCGACTACGCCTTTGGGGATGATCAAGGATTGTAGAATGACTACGGGAGGCGAGGAGTACTTGGTCACCTTCCATGTCATTAAAATGCACTCCAACAAGGACACCTTCCCCATTTTGCTAGGTAGGCCTTGGTTGCGGATGGCGAATGCTATGGTCAATTGGGGTGGACCTAAACCATCCATCACTTATGGTCCGGAGGGTAATAGGGTCATAGTGTCCATTGGTTCATTAGAAGGATGGATGAAGAAGGAGATGTATTTGCCATTGGAGAAGGAAATTGATGACTTAAACGAGAATGAGATTGGCAAGGCATTGGTGGGAGTCGTCCATCCCGAAGGTCAAAGGGTTGTTATAGATTCGGGCTCGGGAAGTCTAGGTCCTAATTTTTACAATTATGGGGATAATGGGGATTATGCCCAATGGCTAAGGGAGTACCCCGAGTCCGAGGTTGATGTAATGGTTACATTTCACCAAGTAGGCTTAGGGAGTGAATTTCCTAGTGTTAGTTTAGGAGAGGGCTCATTGTTGGAGCCATGTGAGGTGCTCACCGAGGAAGAGTGGGTTAGCGGTGGGTTAACACCTTGGGTAGATGACGTGGAAGAGGGTGAGGTTAGTTTAATTCATGTAGATGGGACTCAAGAGGAGGATGTGATTATTGAGTCATCGAAATTGGAGGAGCCTTTACATTTCAAGACCACGTCTACGGGGATAGTTGTAGGTCAAGATGTGAAAGATTACCCCAATGTGCCTTCCGATTGGTATCGGAACAAAGAGGAACAAGCACATGTGTCGGAAGCGGATTGGCGGTACGTGGATGTGAAATTAAAGAATGGAAAAACCCGACAAATGAAGATGGGTTCCAAATTGGGGGAGAAAGAGGTTAGGGAGTATAGCAATTTGGTGGATGAGTTTAGTGATACTTTTGCATGGTCCTACGATGAGCTTAAGGGAATTCCTAGGGAAATGGTAGAGCACCGGATTCCTTTAATTCCGGGGGCGAGGCCAATTAGACAAAAGGAGAGGAGGATGAATCCTCAATTGCAATTGTTGGTGAAAGCGGAATTGGAAAGGTTATTGAAGGCCGGGTTTATCAAGCCGGTGGAAATCACGGATTGGGTTTCTCCTATGGTCTTAGTAAAGAAAAAAAATGGGAAATTAAGGGTTTGTGTCGACTATAGGAAATTGAATTCGTGCACACAAAAGGATCACTTCCCCCTTACCTTTTATCACCTTGTTGCTTGAGGAGGTTGGAGGTCATTCGCGATATACCTTTATGGATGGGTATGCGGGTTATAATCAAATTTCCATAGCCCTCCAAGATATCCATAAAACGGCTTTTACTACACCTTGGGGTACTTTTGTGTGGGTAGTGATGCCATTTGGGTTATGTAATGCCCCGGCTACTTTCCAACGATTAGTAATGTATATCTTCACCGACTTGTTGTTCAAATCCATGACCGTCTTTGTGGACGATTTTAGCACACAAAGTAATGTGGGCGATCACCTACATTGTGTTAGGGAGGCATTGGTTAGGTGTAGGAAGATGAGGTTAGCATTGAACCCGGATAAGACATTTTTGGGAGTGAATAAGGGAGTGTTGTTGGGTTATGTTGTTAGTGAGAAAGGTAGAGAACCCGATCCGGATAAGATTGCGGCCATAAGCGACTTGGCAACTCCAACCAATTCCAAGGGGATCTCTAAGTTGTTAGGACATGTGGGATGGTACCGGGAACTTATTCCTAATTTTTCAAAGATAGCGGTGCCCATTACCCATTTGCTCAAAAATGATGTCAAATTCGAGTGGACGGATGCTTGTCAAAAAGCCTTTGAGGAATTGCGGGATAGGTTGAGCACCTATCCGGTGTTGATACCACCCAATTGGGGTAAACCTTTTCACGTCTATTGTGATGCTAGTAATGTGGCAATAGGGAGTGCGCTTTGTCAAGCAACGGGAGAAAAAGAGAAGGATCAACCTATAGCTTATGCGAGTAAGCAATTGACCCCCGCCGAAAGAAACTACTCTACAACGGAGAGGGAGTGCCTAGCCATGGTGTTTTCCGTTAAAAAGTTTAGGCATTACCTCATGTGCAACCCGGTTGTATTTTTTGTTGACCACATGGCTATCAAGTATCTAGTTAACAAGGCGGAGTTAAGTGGTAGGTTAGCTAGGTGGGTTTTGTTATTAGAAGAATTCGACTACACGGTGGAATATAAACCGGGTCGTATGCATTTACAAGCGGACCACTTGTCTAGGTTGTCGGAGGAGATAGGAAAAAATCCGGTAAATGATATGTTAGTAGATGATAGCCTCTTTGTGGTCACTTCTACACCGGAGTGGTATGCGGGCATAGTGGAATTTCTAACAACCCACAAGTTGCCCAAAGAGTGGACAAAAGAAGAGAGAAGGAAGGTGAGGGTAAATAGTAGGCAATTTGTTGTAGTGGGCCATAGGTTGTTTAGAAGGGGGTCCGATGGTATTTTACGACGATGCGTGTCAAAAACGGAGGTTGAAGCGATTTTAATCGCTTGCCACGATAGCGCTTGCGGCGGTCACTTCTCGGGTCAACTCACCGGGCAAAAAATACTTAGAGCGGGCTACTTTTGGCCTACACTATTTAAGGACGCCCATGACTATGTAAGGAAATGCGACGCTTGCCAACGGTATGCCCGAAACGACCTTAGAATGGAGATGCCTTTACATGTATCATTACCCTTAATTCCTTTCGAAAAATGGGGCATCGACTATGTGGGTGAGGTCCATCCCCAATCTTCAAAAGGAATGAAATATATTGTGGTGGCAACCGAGTACCTCACCAAGTGGGCGGAAGCCAAAGCGGTGAAGACCGACACGGCGGAACACGCGGCAACATTTATGTACGAAAACATAATTTCGCGGTTCGGGGTGCCGAAGATCCTAGTAAGCGATAGGGGTACTCACTTTTTGAATGACTTGATTCGAGAGATGACAGAGAAATTTAAAATTGATCACCGGAAGACTACTCCCTACCACCCACAAACCAATGGACAAACGGAAAGGGTTAACGGAATTTTGGTGAGTATACTACGCAAGACGGTTATAGACTCGAAGCGGGATTGGGATACGAAACTAACGGCGGCACTTTGGGCATACCGTACAACCTATAAGGTAACTACGCGTGCTACACCATTTTCCTTAGTCTATGGTCTTGAAGCGACACTACCAATCGAATATGAAGTCGAGTCACTTAGGGTGGCCGTGAGTACGAGACTTACCGAAAGTCAATCCTTACGAAATCGACTAACCGATTTGGAAGCACTTGACGAAGGGAGGAGAATGGCGGCTCAACATATTGAGGCAATCCAAAGAAGGAGAAAGATTACTTTCGACAAACGACATAAGAGAAGGGCCCTAACACCGGGAATGATGGTCATGATTCAAGACGCACGAAAGCTTGAATTTCCGGCGAAATTCGATGCAATATGGTTAGGACCTTACCTTGTCTATGAGGTCTTTCCTAATAATTCAATTCAATTGGAAACGTTGAATGGTGAGCTCTTTCCTACCCGTACATCGGGAAGTAGATGTAAGGAGTACCGAGCTTGACTAGGCAACTTACCCTTGGAGCAAGAGATGGTTGGATTCATCCCCCGATGGTCGCCAATTATGTGAGCCCAAAAGGGTGCCCACATTTAGTCTTAGACCCTTGAAACGTTAGTTGATGCACTTTGAAGTAGCATGCTACTTCACAAAAATATAAAAAGAGTGAAATGTTAGTCTTAGAAGTACCATGTTGTAAGAGGCTAGGATGTGAGTTGTTATTGTGTTTTTACCTTCGGAAGAATTTGAGTGAATGAGGATAGGTAAGGAGAACTTGGATTGAGTAGTTAGTGAGTAGGCTAGTACAAATGGATGGAGACAACCAAAGTGACTCAAGAGGCAAGTACATTCGAATTGGGATGAATGGAGGATCACATGGAGCGCACAAGTGGACCACCTCATCATGGCCACTTAATGGGGAAGGTCCAAGGAAGAATGCAAGGTGGAGGATAAGCAAATTCTCAAAGCACCAATCAAATCACGAGTTAAGCATCGTGGTTTGAATTAAGTGGTGAGCAACGATTTGGGAAAGTAAGGGGAGAAAGTTATGGCGGCGGAAAGCGAAGGAGGCTAAGTTTGGGTTGAAGCATCCCAAGTTTGGTAAAGTGTGGTAGGTAGAAAGCCAAGGCTAGTTAAATGTTCGAATTAGGATCCTTGTTGATCATTTGAGGGAGGATGGCTTAGAAGATAGGATTGGCGCCTACTAAGTAGGAGGAAATCTCAAGGGCTTATCGTGAGCCTTGAGGGTGCTCACCCCCTCAAGCTTACTATATAATCCCTCATTCTTCCCTCACTCATCCTCTCTTTCCTTTGTGCTCCAAGGCACCCCACGAGTTATAAGTGTGGGTGTGGGAAGCCATATTGGAGCACATGTGTGTGCTTAGTTTTTAGTTTGAGAGCCAAGGCTTGTTAGCCTTGAAGAGGGCTTGACCTCTTGGTAGAATTAGTGTTGACGTGAAGGATTTTCAAGTTAATTCATGATTCCAATTTGTGGTACTTAAAGTTAATGTTTTGAATACACGTGGTTGCAAGTTCCATGTTTAAGAGTTGAGCACTTGAGGTTGTGATGAGTGCAAAAATATACTTGTGTGGATTAGTTAGTCTTAGTGAAGTTAGGAAATTCTCTCTCCCCCTCTCCTCTCTAGGATTTTAGGATTTTAGGATTAGAGAAGAATTGTGTGATTAGAAAGGGGTTGTTAGTAGAATTAGGAAAATTAGGTAGGAAGATTAGTTAAGGGCTTGAATAATTAGTGAGGTAGTTGGGGATTACAACTACAAAGTTGTGGGTTCATGAAGGAGCTGGGTTTATGAAGGAGCTGGGTTTGTTTAGTTAGAAAGTAAAGAGCTGGGTTTATGAAGGACCTGGGTTTATGAAGGAGCTGGGTTTGTTTAGTTAGAAGCTAAGAAGCTGGGTTTATGAAGGAGCTGGGTTTATAAAGGAGCTGGGTTTGTTTAGTTAGAAGCTAAGAAGCTGGGTTTACGAAGGAGCTGGGTTTATTTAGTTAGAAGCTAAGGAGTTGGGTTCATGAAGGAGTTGGGTTTATGAAGGAGCTAGGTTTATGTAATTAGAAAGTAAAGAGATGGGTTCATGAAGGAGCTTAGTAGATAGCCTACTTAATTAGCTCATAGACAAGTAGTTAGTTACATTATGCTAGTTAGTGTTATGTGTGGCTTTCACAAGTAAATGTATTTGAGATTGACTATAGAGAATAGTGTTTTTTAACACTTGCATCCTCTCTTTAAAAATAAACCACGTGCACAAATTAATGGAGAATGTGGAGCACTCTCGCGATGGCAAGACAAAGGAAGCAAAGACCAAAGTTAAATCCAAGACCACTTGAAGGGTGAACCTTGCACTATGGACTCATCCAAGTCCAAATCCAATACCGCGGAGGAATGTGAGCCCAAACCCACTACTCGGACTACGGACGCTTAAGGGTGGGGGGTTTGGCCTCACACTTAACTAGTATGAGATCAACTGACATATCAAGAGTGACCAAGGTGTTGAGATACTTAGTTTGACCTTGTTTGTCATAGTGCAAATAATTTAGACAAATGCATAATTTAAAAAGAAACTAAATAGTTATAATTACACCTAACGATGTTCTTAACAATGAATTATGTTGCATGATAGCCAAAGCCTGGTTTCTTTGCTTCTAGTTTTTGTACATATGTTCATCTGAAACACACAATGCCCATAAATTAAAACCAGTAGCACCTCAAGCCCATCAATTTAGAGGAATCTATAGAATATACCTCAAACTATTCAAGGAAATTGGAAGATCATAACATGTAGCTGGTTGGACATGGAAACACTCAGATTTTGATCAATTATGCCCAAAAATCTCCTTGGACATTGCTTCAATGGGATTTCTTAGTGCCTCACAAATGCTTGTAACCATGAACATACTTGTAACAACCAGAGCCAACAATGTTGTCAAGAGAAAAAAGACAAAATAGAAAGCTCTAAGTCCACATCCTGACAAAGTATCCACACTATCAACTAGGTCTAACCCTAAAGAGGAAACCACAAAAAAGAACACACTTTGTGAAGACACATGTAGCTATGTATGTCCAACTCAATTGCTCCGGGCACCTTACACATTTGTGACCTAGATCCTCCTCCAACAGTGATTGACCATCACCACAACATGATTTACAAACCCTATAGAATGCCTATGACTGCTCCTACCACCGTCAAGACTCAAATTCATGTATGAGATTAACAAACACCAGCAAAGAAACAATAGATGCGATCTAATATGTGGTAAAGAGAGGTTTGTTCACATGGCTGGTTTCCTCCTAGCTTTCTTGCCCCTCTACATGCTTCCACACACACAAACTCTATCAAGACAATCAAATCCTTGGCATTCACCTTCCACTTCACACCTTTCTCATTGTATACAACATATCACTCCTGGAATTGCCTATCTTCATGATTAACGATGGCAAAGGAGAGGAGACAATTCTCAATCTGATCCAGGAACCAAAATTGCATGTGGAGTTGGAAGCACCCACAAATTTGTGCCAGCTCTGCCACTATCCTTAATACTACATTATCAATCAATTATTCAGTAAAACATCTAGTGGGTTATTCCTTGTAAGTTTACTTAAGTACCAAGAATTGCAGTCGCAATATAACACCATGCTTGGGTGCAAGCACGGTAATGTGGACAACTCTTGATCCTTGCTCAAGTTTAAGTGAAAGTGATCCAAAACAATATACTAACTTTGAATTTTATGAAATAAAAATTCATAAACATTTAGAAAACATATGAATCTACAAAGCCAAGCAATTTATGTTTACAAAAAACAATTTCAAACAACGTATATGTATTTTAGAAGACGGTGCAAGTGGTGGTGCAAGTGGGTGTCATTGAAAAGATAATTGTCAAAAACTTGTTTAAAATACAATTACATTACATTAAATTGATGAATTTTTGAAAAAAAATTACGATGACCTCAAGTTTATAATGAATTCAAGGAATATGAAAAGAAATTCCAAGTTCAAAATATTTAAGGTCATGAAATTTACGTTCAAAACTATATTTAGTCAATTACTTTTACGCGTCACTTTTGATGATAGGTTTTGAAGATCTCATATTGATATTCTATATTTGAGTACCTAACTTAACAATAGAGGTCATCATGAAAAATAATCTATTTTAAACAACATTTTGCTACTACTTATAGGCGTTTGACCAAGAAAATCATGGCTTTTATATACCGGAGCACTTTTTTGGTCCACTTTACTATGCTTGCACCCGCTTCCTGAAACCAACTACATATGTGAGATTTTGGGGCAACTGAAGGTGAATATGTGCCTTACCAAGACCTAGTGTTGGTGAAGAGAAATCACAATGGCAACAATGGGCAAATAACAATGTTCATCTTTTGAAATAAAGCTAGCTTCAAATTGCTTCATGAATGTTTTTATACAATCCCCATTGGAACTAACCACACATTTGATTTTGGATTGGCCAAGAATCGAGACTTGTTTGTTGTCAAGAATTCCAACACTAGGCCATCATGTGCTACAAAGATTTCATATCTTGGATGGGAGCACCAAGTACAATAGTTTCAAGCTATAGACATGTACACCTCTTCCAAAGACAAACCTTAATGGGAATTTTTGGTAGCCAAAGTTCAAACACCAGTAGCAAGAAACCATCAATTTTTTGTTCTCATTGCACCCTTAGCTTACCAAAGCTTCGGTGTCCTCGGTCTGAGACGACCCTAAACTACCGGATGATGGTGGAGAGATACCCAAATCTCAAGGAAGAGGTTGGCGGTTCGATTCCCGGCTGTGAAATCTCCTCTCTACTTGATAGAAAACTTGCCAGGTGGTCAATTGCCTCCTATGCTTTGGCACTGGCCTGTCGGCCTTCTATCTTAAAAAAAAGCTTCGGAGTCCAAGGTTGTAGTGCCGTTACGGAGGAAATTGATGATGTTTGAGACTTTCTTATGGCTACCAACAACGATTTGCATGCAATTCACAAATACAACACCAAATCTAGTCAACATTGTGTAGCTTGTTTTAGCTTGAATCTTGTTTAAGAGAGGCAAGTAATGAGTCCGATGTGATGCCCTAACCCTAATCTCACTCCTTGCAGAGCTCCTTACTTTCACATGTCCCAAAGCCCTTGAAATCATAGGAGACATCTCACAAATGATTTCATCCATACTCGATTCTTCCCAATAAAATCAACAGTAATTCATCCATACTCCATAATTGAAGTGCAAGGTATATGATTTTTTTTATAGATTCTAGCCCTTCATGTCCATGGTATTTTATACGTACCACTTAAGTAAATTTGTGATATTATGTCAAATGCTATATTACAAATAATCATGTTTTGCACATCTAGAGCACCCTATATTATATGTAATTATTTTACAAATTTGACCCATAATTAGTATATGAGACCCTATATTTTATCGCACATATTCTATGTTTTTTGCAAGTGCCTCCACCAAGTTGCGAACAATAATGACAAATACCCCATATGTTGCGCTAATTATCCGAAAACCATTGCTCACATATGTTGGGATTGCAGGATCGCATGCAAAGCATGGGACTTCTCCATTGGTGTTGTTAATACCATGAATGCCAAACTAAGGCGAATAGGACCTTATCGACCTTTGCATTGGCAACATGGGATTTTCAGCAAGAAAATCCCCTCCGCTCTTAGTAAGCAATCAAGAGTGTGGTTGCTCCTACAAGGAGTCACATTGTGGAGTATCTGAGTGGAAAGAGATGATCTTACCTTTAACAACACTAGATGGGATGTTAAAAAAACACAACAAATAATTTGGCAAGGTGTTCTTGACTACATGAGAATTGTATGGAACATTGCCCGCAAAAAAACTGACACGCAAACCACTGTAATGACATGTTTGGTTTGTTTTGGTTCCATCAAGAGCACCCAAGAGAACATGCCAAGCTCTCTTTTTTGGGTCCTTGGCGAAATAAATTTCAGTTATCTAAAAAATAAATCAAAAAAAGGTTCACATTCCTCAAGCGTGTTGTGCAGTGAGGATTTAGTTAGGTCTATGTCAAAGAGGATGCAAAAGAGGTGGACTTGATAGAAAAACATGGGAAACCAACTGCAAAATCTGAACATAACATTATTCAGATCCATAACAATGTTATGTGGGACAAACAATATTTCACAGAATATTCATAGAATATTTCTAACTTTCGGTTCGAATGTGGGGGAATATTCTATGGATTGTCAGTCCCACATGACATTGTTATGGATTTGAATAATGTTATGAAGGTCATATCATCATATCCCATTATTTAAAAAAGAAGAGGAAAAGGATGGCATCATTTGGTTTTGGTAACATCACCCATCTTGAAGGAATGCACCTCCATGTAGAGCATTTGTCGACCCATTTATACGACCATTGTGGCTTGTTGCATCACAACTTGGGATTCTGATATGCCATTAGGTTGTGAATCAATAATATTGTTAGTTTACATTGTTTAAACATACATAGTGGAATTACGTCGGTTTTAAACCAAATTTGAATAGCACACATCACGTGTCAATTATATTGTTGGGGACCCTAAATGTCATAATCATTGAGTTAAATTATCCAAGATGACCATTGAACACCTTTCCCAAACAACCTCAACCTCAACACCAATGGTTCACGATGCGCACGACCTTGCCCAGCCACATCAACTTGCCTCAACCATCCCCATTAATATACATGATTCACTTGAATATGCGTTGATGGGACACACATGGCACCAAAATGAATCAAAATAAACGTCCACTATGCAATTATAGGGGTTTGAACATGACAATGTCATGCTTCCTCAACTTAAGATTGTGAAAGCCACATATGTGATTACGACTATTTTTGCCACTTTAATTTTATCTCAAGAGTTGAAGGCAACCAAGTCCTTTTAATGCGGTGTACTAAAGGGTCACCATAAGTATGTCTACGAAATGTTACATGAATGTAAGGGACACTCAAATACATGATTACTACATAAGGTATATGGCCCTATTGTGGGCATTCCAACTCCATAGACAAATTTGGTTGTTAGATCAATCAAGAAATTGTCTCATTGAGCTAGCCATTACAAATCATGTAAAATTGTCATTTTAAGTTCTAATATCAAAGCATATAAGAGTTCAAAGTGAAGAAATTCTTCATTATGAAAGTGGTCACATAGGCCTTCCCAAATTGTGTTCATTATTGAGCATAAAACGTTGTCTATGTTTTAAGCACATAACCCAATCCAATCTTAGCGTAACACATGTACTTTCGATGTCGGTTCTCGACTACAAGCCTTTGCCATGTACCACTCAAATAATATAGGCACCCCATACAAAAGAATGAGCACATAAGGCCCACATACTACCGTACCTCACCACCTACCAAACTTGAGTATGCAAGAACGGCAGAGCTTGGGTGGGGGGGAGACATTTTGGGATGCGCAGATTAATTTTCCATGGGCCTGGGTTTGTTTTTGCTAACAACCCTCTAACCCCGGCCGCGGCACTTTTACGGTTGTCAGGCAAATATCACGTGTATTTGCAAGGTTCGTTAAAGCATGGACAGTTGCATGGCACCAACAGCACTTTCGCAAAACAAATTGAGCTAACTTAGGATCACTTCACACATGAGACTGAGAGCCCGGGACCATTACACTTCAAGCACTCTCATTGGTGGAAAAGGCGGAGCTGGTCCAAGTTCGCTTCACACTATGCTTGAGGGACCAACGGAGTATGTGAATGTAAGATGGATGTAAAGTCTACATGGATTCCTACGTGGCATCGAATGGATCATGTTTCATGGTCACTTGGACTATTTTCAAAAACCACCTCTTGGAGGTAGGTCTAACACAAAACCGGGAGACCATGGCACTCCGAATGCTCACAACCATTGATGTATTCTATTTTAACATGTGTGAGGACCCGCATGAATAGAAATTCATTGAAGGTCCGGTCACATGGGTGGATGGATGGTTGAGTGGACCAATACCGGACCATATCCATTTCTTGAAGTCCATATCCATTTTTTGTATATGCAATTGATTATTTTTAAATTTATTTTACACACATTCTTTGAAGCATATAAAACTCAAATCAAAAGAAAAATTGTAATACCTTCATTTTATATTTAGTTATAATATTTTGAAAAACTGATCAAAATTTGCTTTAAATATATAAATAATTCTAAAGACAATTAAGTATTTCTAAATAGAAGCCCACCTAAAGCTTATAGATCTTAACACTCATAAAAAAACTTGCCTCCGCAAACCTCTATTATGGACCTATTATGGACTTCCAAAAATATGACCACATTCAGCCTCTTCAAAAGTCCATAACTATCATTTTAATAGAAATATTATTAAAAAATGCTTTAGCTCCAAATTGTTCTATCTATACTACAACACATAGTGAGTCACTACCATAATAATGTAATCATATACTTATTGAAAAAGCTACTGTGAGCCAAATTTTTGGTCATTTAGTGAAACTATGGGCAAATAGTGAAATACTAGATGAAAGAGCATCCAAATGGATGAATATAGTGAAACCATAGGCTAGGAAGTTAGTTATAACTATAGGCACGGCCGTAGGCGGCCTAAGTTGGTTACTATAACCATCGTCCTCTTCCCCGCCGAGCTAAGAGGGCTGGCGAGGGGGAAGAAGGCAGACATTCCTTAGATTATTTTTGAGCGCATAGTTGAACTTATGGGCTTGTCTCCCTCATCACAGAGTATGAGTAATTAGAGAGAGAAATCCAAAGTGAAAACTATTGACGGATGAGAGTGAGCATTGTGTAACCATTGTCGAAGCAAGAGTTCTCGAACATAGTTGAGCCTACTGGAATGGTGAATCAGGAGTGCGAAGATTGTTATGTGAGCGAACTATTATCCGAGCGTGGAAATACCTTCTGTATGAGCGACATTGAATAACCAGAAAGTGTAGAGTGAGGAATTGAGTCAAACTATGAGCATTGAGTGTTAATGTGTTAACCTAAAGCAAAGGGAGAGGAAGAGTGGAACAATTGCCTGAGGAGAGGTAGGACAATCCAAGAATATAGTTCCGTGTCGATTCGAACTACCTTGTGAGAGACAAACCCTGAGAGAGGGAAGGCCGAGAGTTTAACTATTGGCGATTGTTTAGGTCTGTGATAGGCAGCGTGAGATGAATACGTTTGGCCAAGTGTCAGCCTGTGAGTTACACTATTGACTATTGTTTACCTGTATCAGACAGAGTGAGGAAGCCGAAGAATCCAGAGTCTATGAGTCGAACAATTGACTATTGTTGACCTATGAGAGGCAGTGAGGAAGAAGAAAGAGCAGATAGTTTAGCCAAGTGAGACTATTGTTGAAACTAATATTTTAGGCTGATAGAAGTTAAGTGTGTCAAGTCAATTAAATGAGAGATTTCCCAATTAACTGATGTGATGAGAGGAGATTCTGATCAGTTGATTAATGGGAGAAATGAGAGATTAAGTTGATTACATGTATTTGAATTAGGATAAACTTTGGATTATCAATGAGATTTAGGCATAAGTTATCCTGGAGTTATGTAGAGTTTTATATGAGTATATAGTCTAGAGACTTGATCTTTCAGTATGAAAATGCAAGCTAACCAGATCAACTATTGTCTTGTGTGTTACCCTGGTTGTTGTTGTTGTAGGTTGTGCAGGGCAATCAAGACTATAGCTTGACTTTGACGATTGTTGTTAGTTGCATGAGTTGTGAGTAATGATTAAATCTTGGAATTAATAAATGAACAAGTTGTCTTGTATTGAAATTAATATTGACCAATTAATGAAGGAGTTGTTGTGATTTGAAGATGCATTGGCCAATGGTTACCAAAGACAATTGTGATACTCAAAGACTATTGTTCTCGAAAGACTATTGTTATACAATCTCATGACGAGATGGTTACTACTGTGACAGACACACGTACCCCACTGAATGAGAAGCAGTGAGAGGAAACCCTGTGAGAAAGGAGAGTAAAAGACGAATAAGAAATGTTTTGAAGTGAAGATAGCATACCTATTGTCTGATTAATGAACTATAATGTGACAGATGCATGTAATAGACACTAGTTAAGCCTTCCTTGAGAGTCTGTACCCTGGGTTTTTGTTTATTCAGTCATAGCAAAAAACTAACTACAGCTACATTCATAAAAATATTTACTGGTGACCATAGTCCATACTTTTACTTTAAAAGTCCCATATTCTTTATTTATAGAACAAAATTTAAAGACAAAATTTTATTTGTAAAGACACTTAAGTTAACAAGCTATGCCCAAAAGTTTCAAAAGGATTTATCAGGTAGATTTTTTTTAATTCAACTTACAATACAAAGAGGTATCCTGAAAAATGGTTGTGACACAAAAAGTGGTCCACTCAACCATGCATTCACCCACATATGACTTCACACTACACTTGAGGGTCCATGACCACACTACATGATTTTGGAGGTGTCTTGGAACGGCCTTTGGACACTTTTTTTTGGGCTCTTGCAATTTCATGGTCACGGCTCTTGGCTTGTGTGTGAAGTGGTCCTTAGTAGCGCCATGAGCCTTGGGACTCGCTTAGTTTAGGGTTGCTTCACACACGAGACTAAAGGTCCACGACCATTGCATTCTGGGATCTCTCATCAGTTGAAAAAGCTAAGATCACCCAAGTTCACTTCACACTAGAAGGTGAAGGCCTAAGGACCCAAAGAAATGATCATGGATTGGAAGTCTACATGGATTTCTACATGGCGGACCATGTCAAAGTCAAGGGCCTTACAAAGATGGTATGGCCTTTGGATGAGAGTCAAGGGCCCTCACAATTACGTAGTCATGGCCCTTGGCTCATGTGCGAAGTGGCCCTTAATCTCTATCAAGCTTGACAACTTTGAGGCCAAATAAAGTGATGATAACTTACGGGATTAGCACAACCTCTTAGGTCGGACAAAAGAGAAATATCGCATTCAAGCAAGCTAGGGATTTGTGGTGTCTACATAAATGCATCCATCCATTGCAAAAGGTAAAAACATAGTGAACTATTTATAGCACGTGCATGTTTACTTCTAGACTAATCAAGGCCCAAAATAACATAAGAGACCTCAAATTAGTGTAACGGAGTTTAGATGGAATGAAACGGCCCTAAACCTTGTAGGGGACTTGATTTTACTAGAGCCCTTCATCATGTATGGATGAGTTTACATAGACGCCATGACCCCAAAAACTAGAGGGATATGTGATGGGATCCGTTGGGATGTAGTGGTGTTCAATTATGCTGCTATTCGACAACAATATTGGAGGAGATGTGGTGGCACCTGTGAAGATACTCTTAGGGCTAGCCTTAGATGAGGAATTAAAAGCCATGAGATTTATATGGAAACTATAGGTGATTTGGCCAAAAAGTGACTTTGAGAGCTCATGTGTAAAACCAATCAACTTTCCTTAAGACTTATATAACATGCTAAAAGAGTGGGGTCGTGCTATAAAAAATTCCCTATCTAGGTTGTCATACCAGGATGGGTGGACCAAGCTAGCTTTCCACAAGCCGATAGATGTTATAGGGCCCGTGGTAGGTGCCATGGGTAGACCCCAATTTAGATTCTAAAGTTTTTCTTTAAAAAAAAAAGAGATTGAAAGAGGATGTCCAAGGTCATGTCACCCACCTTTGAATATTGGGTTCCAACACATGATGAGCTAACAAGCTAGACTCACTATAAAAGCCTCCCAAAGAGGGACCAAACTCCAACTTTTGTCCCTTGCTTTGGGGGGGGGGGGGCATGAAGGTTCATCTGCATCCCCATCCTTCCTTCCAAAATTTATTATTTAGAAAAATCATCCATATGGGGACATGAGAGGTTAAGGCATGTGTGACTATTGTGGGCTCTTTAGACTCATCAACCTATGTGGCCATTGGATCAACGAGCTCAAGAAATTATTATGCTAGCATTTTTTGAATGAGGAAGAAATGCCGGTGAAAAATTTGCGATCAAACTTTGTATATTTTGGGGGATTTCCAGTCAAAATGTAGAACCATGATCACAAAGTGATCTCGTATGATATCACATTTTAAGGTTCACATGTGCTTAGAATGGCATCTTGTGTGTCTACTCAGGCTTCACGTGATGTTTAAATGGAAACTAGGTTAGGACTCTACCACATTTAAACAAACACATATCATGGTTGAATCTATGCCTTTGAGACACTTGTAATACGCATGAAAGTGTTCTTAACTCACTTACAAAATAAGAGCAATTCATTGGCATGACTTGCTACTTTTTTATGCTGCATCATGGTTCAAGATTCAGCATGCTAACATGCAAGTGAGAAAGGGGAATTCGTTTTCTTTCCATAAATGTTGTCTTAACATCTATATGGTTGAATTGAATCACTTATTAGATATGGCAATAAGAATTGCCGAGGTTTTGGTATTCACGTAGGGATTTCTAAGGTTATTTTTAAGGCAGCCAACAGGTAAACATTTAAGGGTTAATGTCGTTTCATGAAGATAAAGTGGGGTCAATTGATTTGTTCATTCACCATGTACTGGTTTGGGTCCGCACCCTCATGGCATGTTGCACTTGTGCATATGAATGAAAGGTTTCTGGGCATTTTCATGTTGTATGGTCAACATGTTGATGTCAACGGCTGGATGTTTTGGAACTTTCAAACGTTGATTGCATCAATGCTCATGCACCCTTGTTGTTCCAAAGCTCCAAGTGTTGTTTCTCACTTATGTCATTAAACACACAATGTCAACAATGCACTCAATTCTCATAAGAAATGCCACACTTGATTAGTACAAAATGATTAGCAACTCCAAATCATAGACATAGGTATTTCCCTCATGGATTTTGGAGCTCATATGAGTATATTATTCATGATCAAAGGTAAGATTTTCTTTCCTGTAAAATGATCATATCCCTGACCCCCTCCATTATGTTGAGTATTGAGCCTGTCCAGAATGGTAACGAAATTTTCAGCATGTGGTCCAATCTCCTTTAACCCTTTGTTGCCATCAGCGCAAGTCAATGAACTTAGAATTTTCATATTGCCCTTGATGTTGAGGACAATTCAACCCATTATCACCAACTTATTCTATGATTGGCCACATGATTGTGGAAACCAACTCCTTTATGAGGACTGTAGTTTTGATTTAAAAGGTGATTTTAAGGTGATTTTTGTATCGTCTAGGTGTCTCAGATAAGTTTAATTAGGACAATTATAGGTTTATTTTGGATGTTTTAGGATTTAGGCTCACAATTTCCTCATTTATACAAACAAAGGGTGTGGAAATCTCTTGACTTCAATACATGCATTTGTGACTATTACAAACCTCACTCTATTTACCTAGTCGATAATTTGGCAGTGAGTTCATTTTAATTGGACCTTGTGCAGTGCTCAATCATAGGCACAACCATCAACAATAGTCTTGCATAAAGTATCCCATTCTAGCCACTTTACCAAATCCAATGGCATGTTGGTATAGTTAATTGTCTTATATTAATTAACCATTTTTCATGTAACTTGAAATGATAGTACAATTCTCACCCAAGGGTGACAATATCCTTTAATTAATCCTTTTAATGTGAGGCAATTTGTCAGCCATAAACCCCCACCTTTGTGTGTCTATGGTCCAGGTGGAAGTCTATGGCTCACATGTCTTTGTCGATGTTTAGCCTTGGACATCTCATACTCATGCTTCAATGAATTCAAATGCAAAGCACACTCTTTTTATTTAAACCCACAGGGCATTAGCATTGAGAAATACTCGTGCACCTATGGTGGTCATTACACACCACAACACTAACACCTTCTTCTCCTTCTAATCTCCTACCTGATTTATGTATTACTCCGCTAACTAGTCCAACTTCTAGTCCCTTAAGTGCCTCCTCACTCATTAGAAGGTAATTAAGCCCTACTTAGTTGTGCACACTACTAATCTCATGCCCTGACCTTCCAAGTAGTTTGAGTTCCAACTCAGAGCCTTAGGTTGCCATCAGGCTTCGAGCCTCACTCAACTGCCACCTGGCCTCGGCCATAGTTCTCCGCTGCCTCCGAACAGAATCTTCACCCAAATCAGAATGCCTCAGGCCTCGAATCCAAATCAGAATGCCCTCAGGCTTAAGCCGAGTTCGCTGTGAGCTCCGAACAGGGTTCCTCATTCGACCAAAATGCGACCAGGCTTCAAAGCCTCAACCGAATGCCACCTGGCTTCGGCCATAGTTCGCCGCTGCCTCCAAACATAATCTTCACCTAATCAGAATGCCTCAGGCTTCTAAGCTGAATCAGAATGCTTCCAGGATTCGGTCGAGTTCGCTGTGAATTCCGAACAGAACTCCCCAAATCCAAATGCCTTCAGGCTTTAAAACCAACTCTGAGTGCCCTCAGGCTCCGAAGCCAACTCTGTGTGCCCTCATGCTTCAGCCGAGTTCGATGTGAGCTCTCAAAGCAGAAATCCTCCTCGAACCGCCATCGCTGCTCCATTCTCCTTCTCCCTTCTCCCCTCAGGGTCCTGCCTGGTGGTGCCCTGTTCCAAGCTAACCGAACCTCATCCCTGGATCCGAGATCCCAGGGGCTCAATCCTCTCAAGAAGGCAAGCCCCCCCTCTAAACCAACTCTTGCAAGCCTTAAAACGAACATTAACTTTTCCTAAAACCCTCAATAATCACATAGCTCCCACCCACATTCTAACAAAGCAAGCCCAAATCCTAAACAACTCTCAAAACTAACCATCCAACTGGTCCTTTAGGCCTTCATTCCAATGCCACCTCCACCTTGTATCCAATCCCAGTTTTAATCAAAGCCTAAATGTTTCACTCTTTTTATGTTTTTGAATCATTTGAGGAAATGCCAAAATGCGAGGTTTAGTGAGTTTTTGATGCAAAAAGCGAATGTGGGCACCATATTGGGCTCACACAATTGTAAGGCTAGACTCCTTTGGTGATGTCCAACCACTTCGTCCACACTTATTCCAAACATCCTCATAATCCCACACACCTTCTTCTTCTTGGATTCCGATCATTGTATCTCTTTCTTATATCAATACTTTTAACTTGAAAAATATGCCATTCGTTTTCATTCATTCAAATTATCTTCTTTTGAAAACTAATTGCCTAGAGATTGTTTCACCTCGGCAATTATTGGCATTTCCCGTCCTAACCTTTCATCACCTAGTCCTTCCAAAGATTGCGAGATCCCAACAAGGCTCATCCTTTTGGTTGCAACTAAGGCAAAGAACTTTGACTTCCAGCTCCCAAGACTTCATATGTAAACTCAATTAGAATCCCTACATACTACATCGACAACTTCCCTTCCTAAATCAATTTTCTTTGGGATCCATTATGCTTGTTTGTTTGAAGACCATAGTCTTCACAAAGTTTTACTGAGGATCTACACACACTGATGAGCACCCTTGCTCATTAGTTCACAAGGGGGAATCGAGTTTCTATCCTCATTCAATCATTCCATAGTCTTACTAAATTCTATCTACTTGATTTGATTCTTCACGATATCGACATTCCATTCCACTCATAAGTATCTTCCAACTTCATGATCATCATTGGTCATCATTCATGATTAACTCTTAAACCCTTCCATTATTGATGAGAATATTTCCCTGCCAACATAACCACTCATAATCAAAAGGTTCTCAACCCGCTTCTCGCACGACATATTTGTCTAATTTTAATGTATAAGTGATTTCCACAACTACTAACTTCATCTTAAAAATAACCCTCAAAATGAGACTGATAAATAGACTATGGTCCGAGGATACACACTTTCCTTATCCTCTCAACACTAAGAGTAAATGAATTTATAGTACACTTGCAAGACTATGGTCATACAACTTAATTCTCAAATGTATCAAAATAGATTCAAAGTTCAAGGTCACAATCACAAACTAATGATTGAACGAACAATGGACACATGAATCTCTCCCCTTCCAATACTTACACAAGGTCCCAATCATTCACGATATGGGATAAGCCTACTTGCAAAGGATCAATCCATGGTCCTTTATCAATGTAATCAATCTCGAAGACTATTTTCAAAAAAACATCATAAGTTCGAGTTGAATATCATAATAATACTCTCTCTCCTCTCTTGAAGAAGATAGCCTTTATATTCACAATAGTGCATGTGCTAATCTCTAGGGCTGCACATTCTCCAATCAAACCATAGTCCCTTCAAATCCTTCTTGTTTCTAATATCCTCGACTATGGTCTTCCTCATCACATGTCAATTAAATGTCTATCTCTAATTGAGCTCCTTTTATACTATTTCTCATGCCTTCCTTAAATTTACCAAAAAACATTGCTCCACGAGGACCCGGGAAGAAAAATTCTTTGTGTTCATCAAAATTCGAGAGAATCCAACAGTCACAAAATTGAAGTTCCCAAGTTGGGGCAAATATAGAAAATGTTTGTTCTAAATTTGGATGATATGATGAATGAACACCCTTGATATAGATAGGATCTATCTATATATATATATAATACTCATATTTAAGGATTTGGACATCCAAATTTGGAGTTCATATACCTATTCTAGAGGTGGTCAAAGTTTGTTGGCTGGATGATGAGTATCACTCAAAATTAGCTTGAATGCCAACTTTGAGACTTGTTTGGTCCAGGGTGTTCCCCACACTGCTATGGATGGCTAATCTTGCAATGGGCAACACCCACGGGCATGGTAATTTACTTCCTCCTTCAAGTCTTAGTGATCTTCTACGAGCTTTAGAAAAGCTTCAAAGCATTTTCCTTCTTCAAATTAAAACAAAACCAAATGAGACTTGCACCCATCTATTCTTGAAACATCGAAGGGTCTCGCGATTCAATTTATGTAGTTGTCTATATATTAAGCACATACCTCACTCTCATGATAACACGTGTCTTTTTAGTGTCTGTTCTTAACAACAAACCTTACCATATGTGTGTGGATATATAGGTGTCCAATTCATACAAGTGACCACATAAGGCCCACAAATCTTAGACCTTGGTTATGAAATACATATTGCTTCAGGTAGCACACCAAATTGCAATGAATAGTCTACACAATACATAGCTAATGAATTGAACCTCTCAAGCCATGAAATCATCCAAGATGAGGTTAAATTCGATGCTTATACATTCCTACAAAGGTACAAATCACGTACAAATAGAAGGTAGGAAGTAAAGGTCCGTGGTGGCAATTTCTAATGATATTTAGGGATGTGAAAATAGTAATTAAGGTTTGGACCTAATTATGCATTTATGATAAGGGGTTTTCACTTTAGTAATAAGAGGCCAAATTGGCACAATATATTAATAAAGTGTGATCAAGAAATTTCCACAGCTTATCATATGTCTCTGTGACAATTTCTCCCCAACCTTTTTTGGTTGCTCATTTCCAAAAACTTGAATATAATTATATTATATCATATCATATTATATCATTTTAAAATAAATATTAACTGTGGTTAAAATTCTTGCAACCCTTACATGCAAAATGCACGTACATCTGGACTTTTGAATAGTCCATAATTATGCGTGTATTATGTGATAACAAATAGTAATAGATTGTAACATACATCTATATGGTCATAAATGCATGATAGAAAAAACCCAATAGAATTTACATATGAGACACAACGACAAACTTGGGGGAGGAAGTCATAATATCAAGGGGATTCGGAGGATGATGTCTAGAATTGGCCAAAATGTCTGAAATTAACTAAATACTAGTTATACTCATTTAAGATTATGATTATTATCCACATATGAACCATTGCTCAACATATTATACTCTTCTATTTTTCACAAATAAGATACCGCTGTGGATGGTGTTTTTATGTACTTTCATAATATGTTCTTTAGAATACAATCATAAGACTTTAAGTCACCTTCATTAACGCTTTAAAAAATTTCAAAATATTCATACCCTAACATAAGTTGCCACTCTGTGAGTGAAGATCAATGTTTGTGTGGATTTAGGCATGTTGTGAGCCACTAGGACTCCATCATGTTAGAGAAAGAAATACAAATATCAGGTTATATTGTAGTTGTAAAGCAATTTCCTTATGGTTTAGGCAAACCATTTTCAAATAATTGGTTTATTTTCAGGAATTCATTTTAAAATGTTTGTGGTGTTGACAATTTTTGGACAATAAGGCCACATGTCTTCCAACAACCATGCACCTCTGTACTCTATATGCCAAAAATATTCATCCAATATTCAAACTTTTTTTCTTTCTTTCTTTTTTGTGACAGAAGGCCGACATGCCAGTGCCAAAGCACAAGAGGCAGTTGACCACTTGGCAAGTTTTTGTCAAGTAGAGAGGAGATTTCACAACCGGGAATTGAACCGCCAACCTCTTCCTTGAGATTTGGGTATCTCTCCACCATCATTCAGTAGTTTAGGGTCGTCTCAGACCATCAATTTTCAAACTTTCCCATGAACATGCATATTACTTCCTAACCCCTTTAAATGTACAGTAACTGGTTCAAATGTCTATGATAAAAAGAGACCCCCTCTTTCATCACCACCACGTTTCCTTGTGCAATGTTGGTCCCCGGACTTTTATTGTTCCATAACCCCTTTAAATATGGATGGGGCGAAACAACCGTACATTGGTTCCTTGGAGGCAAGGGTTCAGGCATCCAACAAGGAACGAGTGTATGGGTTGGTTCCCCCAAATCTTTAAATATACAGTAACCGTTTCAACTGTGGTTATTTTTGGCAATGAAACAAATGTTCCATTTGCCTCAAAAGCAGACAAACAAGCAAACAAGAAAGAGAGCCAGCAATTGCAAACTGGATTGAGGCAGTTCCGTGCCGAGGCCGATCCAACGGTCAGAAACGTCTGGGGAGGTGGGAGTGCCTACAGTAGGCTGGCCACGTGCCCTCCCACACATCAGGCCTGCCGGATGTAAGGGGAAGCATGATTTTGTGTACGGTTGCGCGGTAACCTGGGCTCGTCCCAGATCTCAATCGATTGATTGATTTGCATGCAGAAAACAACAAGTGAAGCGAGCCTGGTTTAATTGCGCGACAACGAATCAAAGGGTGCCAACCAACGGATCTATCTTAAGTGAGTGAAGTGGGGGGCATGAGCCAAGACGTTCGATATGAGCCAGTTACTTACTTCCTTACTTTCTTACTTACTTACCTGCATCAGAAGCTTCCAGAAACCAAGCCCCCGGGAAGTCTAGCAGTAGTTGTCGTAGTAGTAGTAGTAGTCGGGTACAATTACACCACAGCAGCCCACAGACAGGCAGGGCTGCTGCTGCTTCAAAAGCACGGCTCCCAGTAAGCAGCAGCAACAGCAGCAGTGTCCGCGGATGAGCCGGCTGTGGGGTGTCTGCCCCCAAATGTTTCTTCCACATTATCATAGTTATGCCACAAGTCCAGATTAAAAGTAACCCTTTCAAGCATTCTAAACGGGACTCGTGTGTCAGCCTTGCACGCACATGAATGGCTGGGCCCATGTAGGCGGGAGCTATGATCGGGGAGAACCGGCAGTTAGTTACAAACAAACCGGTTGAAGTTCAAGACTGCAGGAAAATTACTGATCATTTTAGAGGAATCTATAGAATATACCCCAATTTAATAAACCAAAACCGGAGGATGTCAACATGTAACCGGTTGGACTTGCAAACACTAGGATCTCAACCGATTATGCCCAAAAATCTCCCTGAGCTCCCACCACAGGAGCTCCTCATGACCATGGAGGGGTTGGGGTAAGGTAAGTTAGATGAGCCAATTACGGTGCCTTCTGGGAGGCTTAGTCTCTTTCAATGTGCAATAACTTCAAGGAAAACAAAATATAATCAATCCAGGAGATTAGTAAATCTTGTACGAATCCAATGTCCTAAAGAATAAGATTAAGGTGACTAAACCTCGATTTGTGACAATTTTCTTAAATAATGTATGTATGCAATCTTCTTTGGTGGTTATATACACTGACTCTCAAAATTGAGTCAATCCAAAAAACTATAATTCCGGGAAGCCACATCCAGAAGAGTATTGATCTTTTTGCCAAATTGTAAATTGGGTTAAATGCGCAATCAACTTGGCTATCATCCTTCCAATTTCTAGCTTGAGTGTTGGAGCAACAAGAGAGAAATTGCATTTCGAATGAACTTAGGTCTATTGACTCAATTTTGGAATTGTTTTCATCAGTCACCTTCAATTGCAAGAACAAGTTCACTAGGGTTCTTCCTCTCACTTCTGGTTAGTAGTGTGGTCTTTTAGGACATTTTCTCTTACAATTGTGAAGGTTTTCTTTGCCCATGAGAGCATTACCAAAGGAGAAGAGGTCGAATGCTATAGCCGTGTTGCAGCATGGGCGGAGCACATGTGAAGTGTCCAATTTGTTGGGTATCTCTCAAACTACATGCCCTAAGATTCGTAGAGAGTGTTCCTCATGTAGAGCCTTCAAGAGGAGTGCACCCAAGAAACATCACCCTTGCTCAACGACGAGAATGTGTAAGAGCCGCCATGACAATTGGTGGACTAGATAATGTTGTAGACGTGAGGAATGCCTTGAGTGAGCATTTGAATGTAGTAATGAGCACCAACATATTGAGGCATGCACTTCATGAAGCATGTCTTGGGTCATTAGAGAAGCAAAAGAAGCCATTGTTCATGGCCAAGAATGTGTGTTGTAGGTTGGAATTTGCTCCAAGTTATCAAGATTGGACTATCCATGATTTGTAAAGGGTGATTTTTGTGATGAGACTAAGATCAAATGATTCAATCTAATGGCCACGCTTGGTGTTGGGTGAGGGGATGGTGAATCTCAATTACAAGCTCATCATGTGAGTCAAACAATTAAACATGGAGGTGATGCAATTTTTATGTGGGCTTGTACGACTTCCTGTGGCATGGCCGCATGGGTCACATGTGCAAAATAGAGAAGAAGATGACACAAGCTTTGTATCTTGGGATTCTTTAAGATGGGGTCATGAAGACAATTTAATCAAAACTAATCAAGCAGTGGCTGTCAATGCAAAATTTTGATGCACTTACTTGGCCTCCTCAATCACCTGAGCTAAATCCAATGGAGCATGTGTGGGCACTTGTGAAGTGGAAATTATATGAGTATTCGACACCAACCAAAGGAATGCTTTTGTGGTGGGAGCATGTGCAAGCTTCTTTCCATTCCATCACTGTTGAGCAATGTCAAAAGTTCTATCATAGCATGCCCAATTGTATCCAAGTTGTTTTAGCTTTTAAAGGAGGGTGGACAAATTATTGATCTATAGGTAGATGTAGGTTACCAAATTGAGCCAATGTATATAGTTCTCTTCAAATCACTGTTTCACCATGTGTAGTTTTGCGACAGACATGAGACTTTGAAAATGATGTACTAGACTATGATTGTTAACTTACATAAGTGAAAGTTTGTATGTTCTTGTTTATATTTGTGTGGCATTGTGTGTGAAAATTAACGTAGTGAGTCATTGGCTCAATTTTGAGAGTCAGGGTAGGTATGCTTGAAGTGGTTAGATTTAAGGGGTGTTGAGCATAGACCTTTTGGCAATCCCAACATGTGAGCCGTCATGTTAATCCTTACAACAACAATAGAAGTGTTTGTTTTAAGAGAATATTGAATCGTTTTGCACTAAAAAAATAGGTGTCTGAAAAAGGTTGATGTTTGAATATGACATGTTAGTGGTCCAATAAATACTGCAAATGAGTTATAGACACGAATCGACAGTAGTGGACACAGATCCAACTCTGTAACAAAGGAAAAGGCCTCATATTAAGCAATACTTTGCCACAGCAGGTGTGTTACAAGTATGGTGAATCCACAATACGAGGAATCTCTCCAAATGGCAACTCCCTTAACCGAAAATTGGCTTAGCTAGATTGTCTCAAAAGTAAATTCTTCGAACCTAAGTATTTGATTTGAAGTTGCTCATACACACATGACTTCTCTCCTAACCTATCATTCCAAATCTTATCTTATCCTAGCTCGAATCCTTCAAAAGTGAAGGTCTTGGAGAAAACCGGTAAAATATGTCTTACGTATAATTTTTACTCAAATATCTGGTTAACAAGACATGTCTATTTCAAAGAATGTTTTATTCTATCCCTAGTAGAACGAGCATTCTTACTGGACCCGATTTCCTCTACCTTTCTATTTTCATGTCACCTACCGGTTCTACTACAATACCGGTAGCGCGGTCTATAACGCCCATTCTTGTCAAGTCCTACTGTTCCTCGTCCTTTACCCTAGCAGTCTATCAAGCTACTGGTTGGATGTATTACCAATAACCTTTACTGATACTTACCACCACTGGTTGCACCCCCAACTCTACGCGCATGAGGTCCACGTATGATCCGGTATAATACCAAGATCGCATAATAATGGTTGCTACCAGCTCCTTCTAGCTACCAATATTGACCCCTTTCACCTCCTTTCTTCTTGTACTTTCTATAGCCGTTACCTAACATCCCCCACTTACGTGGTTACCCTTCCCTAACCACCCTGGTAGTATGGTAAGTATGGTTGACGGTAGGGCCTTCTAGTACTACCGTTCCAAACACCCGGTAGTTGGATAACCCTATTCATTACCTACCTCCTTAATTTCCTATGCCTTGTCCTAGCAGTATATATCCCTTTCTAGTTATCCCCCTTGTCATACACTTATTACTTGACACAAACAATTCAATAACATATTTTAAAATTCTCTTTCAAAATGACAACCTCACCAACACCTTCATACAAATTGGAAACACCCAACATTGTTCACTCTCCCCTTCAATATTTTTTCCACTCTATCTCAACTTCCCTACTTCAAGTCCTAACCACACCTTCAATAGTGGTTCTTCTTCTTAGAACCTTCTCTCTTATCCTTATCAAATCTTGTTTTTTGACTAACCCTTATCCTTTCCTATTTACTTCTACTTTTGAGATTATTTTAGAAAAGGTGTTCACCCTTTAACTACCGTTAACAGTCTACCTTACTATGTGTTTCCCCCCCTTGCCCATGCCACCTCCCACAGGATACTAAACACGCAATTAGTACAAGATTGCCAGCAACTCCAGATTGAAAGCTTAACTTTTTTTTCTGCATTATTTTTTGAGGTCATATGAATACCAGTTACACCCACTCAATCATTCACGTATTACATTTTCTTTGTTCTTAAACAATCACGAACGTGTTAGTTAGCAAAAGTTTGCAAAGTGGAGACCCTCTTTCTCTCAAGTGATCACATAGGCCCTCTTGATTACGTTACGTACTCCTTTATAATCGAATATATTCTTACACATAGTCCAATCTCTTTTGAACACATGTACACCAGGCTTAAATCCACACCTAACCACATAGGTCCTTCCAACTGTGTTCCCTATTGAGTGTAGAGCAGTTATTGATATTTGAAAACGTAGTGCAATCTCTTTGAAACATGTGTCTTTACGATGTTTTGCTCCTCGATCATGCCCGAACCACATACCAATGTAATATAAGGGGTCTGATTAAGAAAAACGAGTCACTTAAAAACCCATCGACATCAAAGCTTGGGCGAAACAACCCGTACACTGATTCCTTGGAGGCAAGGGTTGAGGCATCCAACAAGGACCGAGTGTATGGGTTGGTTCGCCCAAATCTCGACATCAACTAGATGAGACAATCCCCAAACCCATCGAACAATCAAAACTCGTCAGCTGTGGAGCTGGAAGGAAGGAAGGGAGCTGCCCACAAGTGAGGGCCGCGTAGGTTAGTAGTACCTCCCTTCCCTCACTTTGCCTCGGGGGGAACGAAACCCTACTTCCTTAACTTACATTACACAAGCAAGTCAGAGGAAGAGCTGCTGCTGCTGCGGCCGTATCTTGGCACTGGGGACACACCCATATACATCACCCACTCGCGTCTTCACGTACCACCCCCACCACCTGTTGATTAGGCCTTTTTATTGGCTTTATCCCACATAGTTTAAGGCAAGGCCGATGGAGTCCTGCACAATCTACTGCCTTTGTGGCCAAGCGACGAGCCTCCCTCGCTTCATAGGCTCCGCAGGCAGGCTGCTGTCCTCCCCCCTCTAGCAAGTTTGACGAGAGCGCAAGTGAGTATGACTTTCCCGCGGTCTATTCCCGGGCCAATGGACCGGTGAGGGGGGGGGGGGACTCCAAAAAAACTTCGGTTATCTTCCCTTCATGTCGCACGCTGCGTGCTGTCTTGACGTACAAAATACTTCATACTAAGAGCAGCTTGTCAAGAGAAGAGTTGCTCTAGTGTAGACGTGCTATACGATCATCACTTTAAGTGCCGAATGTGTATATGCTATATTAGTAGACTGATAGAGTTCCAGATGTGTTTGTTGGTAGCTGTTGAAAGGGGATTCCGTTGCATCAAACTATGTGGTATTTGAATTCCGAATGCAAAAGTTAGAAGGGTTCAAAGTTTTATTGGTAGATGATCCAAAACCAACACATGAGCATGATGTTAAGGTGGTCGACATTCTCAAAATGAATATGTACTTGTAGTGTGAACTTTTAGGTGGGGTTTTCTTTATATGGATATTTTAAACATGCTTTACGAATAGCTCACCTCAACTTCAAAACTTCATCCGAGTTTCAGAAGAAAAAGTAAACAAAATTTCCCCCACGTATTCTTTATGGAGGTGGCTTTTGATCCAAGTGGTCGATCAAACATTGTTGGTGATAATAGACTCTACCCTTGACATGAAAGATGGTATGAAGTTTCCAAATTCATTGGCATGCACCTAGAGCTTTCAAGGGTCAGTATTCACAAATATCCTAAGGTAGGCTTACCTAGCTAGAACCACACATAACTTAGAACTAGCACTATGTACCATAGTCCGTAACATTATTCAACCATGTGGGTCAATTCCAATGACCTTGGAGTTAAACAATTATATATTGTGGGCGCCCCAAACAAAGTAGTAATATTCGGTTACTATTCATGCATTCAGGTTGACACTTGAACATTTGGGTGGAGTAATATTCCCGGCACTATTCACATGACTCACTATTCAGCCCAACACTATTCTCTAAAAACAATATTCATAGCAAAATTATTTATTCAAAATAATGACATTATTCACAATATTCATATTGTTCACACCGGCATTATTCATTGATCATCTTGCTATCAATTTCTTCTTATTATCCAGATTTCTTCCCATGAAGGTAAGACAGTAGAGGCCCATGTCAAATGCTAAATATAGAAATGGAACTCAGCCATAGGATTGAATGAATGTTATGTCGTACATGCGAAGCCCCAAAATGAATGATTGTAATACATCAAGTTTGTATTGGATATATGTACCTTACATCACCCTTGAGCTTAGGCTGGGGATTCGTGGCACTCACTAAGGAACATCCATCCAAGATATCGTGGATGAAGTGGCTCCAATAAAAAAAGCCCCCCTATGGGGTTGAGGGCCGATTCATTTGAATGTGACATCACTAGACTAATTCGGGGCCTTTGACTCTATTTCCGGAATCAAATTGCCTAAAAATAGTCATTTAAATGATTCCTGCGTTTTTTTCATCCGCATGGATGATTATACTTGAGTGCCACGAATCCCCGGCCCTTGAGCTTACACGTGATACTTATACCTGTTTTGTGTATATAGTGTTCAATGGTGTTATGAACTTTTACATGGGCAATTGAAGTAAATCGACTTAAATCACAGAATGGAGCTCTACTAAGAAACCAATGTGAACTTAAAAATTAAGTGAGAATCATGCTACTATATACACAAAAGAATCTAGCAGAAAATTGAGCTTGGAATCCTACGGATCGTCCCTCCATATCCATCACGATTCAAACTTGTATATTTTTATTTTCTTCTTTTGAGACAAATGAAATAAGTTTAAGTTCATTGCCAAAAAAAAACGTACAAGGTCAACATGTGCCCAAAACAAAGCACGTGGCATCCCCCTAGGGTTCACCCAATGAAACCACATAACATCACAAAGAGTAAGCAACTAAGTATCATCAATAAGTCCACATTATGCACTATAATATTTCACACCATATTTTCTAGTGTTTGTCTTATGATAAAGAAAGCCATTGCCTTTTCAGAGGGTGATTCATCTACATGAAATTAAGTGTTTAATATAGGGTTTATCCCATGAGACTTGCCACCCTAAATCCCATATTGACCTATGGAATGTTATATTTGCCCAATAATTCTAGTATGACAAATTAGCAAGATGATTGCCTTCTAGCTTAGCCCCATTCTTTCAACATGTTGGTTTAGAACTTAAAAAAAACTTGGCTGACTTTACAAATAAGCTCTCAAACTTACCTTTTAGCAAGCCAGGTTGCCATGAGTTTGATCTAGAAACTTTACAGACAACTTCGTTGTAGATTGGAGATTGGGATGACTCACATGAATGTGTTTGACTGGCAGAGCCCACCTCCCAAAGGAGGCATAACACCTTAGGTTGCATCACGGACAACCGTGATCAACATAAGGCTAATAGACTCACATTCATGCCAGTACCTGAATACAGGAGCTACTTTTTCTTTTCTTGTTTGAGTGGGTTTAAGCCAACCTCAACATTCACCATGATCATTTGGGGGTTAGACTCAAAATTAAGAGCCACATGTACCCGTGTTGACATTTGAAGTTGTGTGACGCCATGTGGACATGAGATCATTCACACAAAGTCTCATGGTCTTTTGATTGCAAGTTTTCCCAACACGCCTTTGAACTAGTGGGTGTGGTAATTGAGAACACTGTGTAATTAATACTATGTTACTCCACATTACCAAGTTAGGCTGGACACATAGTGAAAAATTGGTGTACACTCTAACCTCCCTAATATCACGCCTGTGGCAACCAAAGTGCACGTGATATTAAGGAGATATGCGATGTTAACATGGATGCATGATAATAAAGAATTAGTGTAGCATGTGATATTATGGAATAACACAAAGTCAGCATTGCAATAATGACAATGTTATGCGTGCGAACGTGTGGTTTGAATTCATTGTTGGAGTTATTTTTATATCAAAGCCTATGATATATGAGAGGGAAATGTGAGAACATGGAGGGATACTTAAACTAAGCACATCCGCTCCCTAGGGTTCTCGGATATAAGAGAGGGAGTGACATTACAAAGGGTGACATTACGGAGATTAGGTGTAAAATTGGAGCAAGTGCTTAGGTGTATAGAGGCACGACAATCTTAATTTATCACATGCGCATTTTTGAAGCTACTATAGCACGGCTTTGGATTTGTGGCAGCCATGTTAGGGGGTCCAGTATGAGCCGCCTACCCTCTTTAGGATTATGGATACTTAAGCTCTCACTACACCGTTTATGGTATTTAGTGTCACTTACCCTATTATGAGGTCTATCCTAGGTTACACTAATGGCCAACAAGGTTGATATTCTAGGTTACATCAATTGTTTGATGTCATTGGAAATATGCTCTCTTCCACTAGTGCAAGATGATTGTCGAGGATTCATGTGCTGGTAGTGCAAAACTTGGACCCTTCAGCTAGGTTTATGGTCAATCCACACCAATTTAATCTCATTAGATACAATCCAAGTTGCTGAGGTTCATTTTGGATCATATATGTGAAATGAAAAATATTATGTGTTGTAAAGGGTCCTAAGTTGTTGTCACCTTCAATTGCATGGTTGCTCCAATCTTTGACCATATAGCACCTGCCAAGATCCAAGGTGTTTTGCTTAGCCCTTAAGCATCTAAGAGGCCCAATATAGGCCTCTTCATTCACAAAACCACAACCTTGAACTCCATACACCTATTCTATTTTAAGTCAATTGTGTAAAAAATATCTTATTTATAATCAACTTATTCTTTAAGTCCACTTTTCAAACCAGTTAAATACCTTACATTTTGCAAAGATTTGGGTTCAAATATATATTATGGGTGCCCTTGGATGCAAATGCATATTTAGTACTTTTATCATCAATGTCACATGTGAGTGTATTTGTATTTTCTCCTTGACATGAGGTAGTGTACTAAATAATAATCCAAACCCAGAAACAATGTTTCAAATACGATTTCTAGACTTGGTGCATCTCCTAGAAAATGTGTATATAGGCCATACATTGAGCCCCTTGGTCCTTTAACAATAGACTTACTAAAACGCGTGCATATGTGACCTTCATGTAGAGAGTTGGATGCATCATACCTATCACAAATTTTACATAGGCTTCACATTTGTGACATAGTATGATAACTCATCCATAGTGAATGATGGGCTCTAGTGAAAACATGTCCCTTACAAAGTTGAAGACCAAATCATTCCACTTAAATCCCAGTGCACTAATTTGGGGAATCTTATACTATTTATGAAGTTCATAATAAAAAATAACCATTTCCAAGTTATACTATAGTTCTTTGCATTTTCACCTTCCTAATGGATGAGTCTATGTAGACACAATGAATTCATAACCCTCCTCAACAAATAAACTTTAGTCACAATCTTAGAACTTAGGAGCCACTACGAGAGCAATTCATTTTTACATCAACACAATCGATGCAAGTACATTGTTTATGATATTTATTGTCACATGCAAAATAGTGTCACATGCCCTATTTTGAGGCGTATGCTAGGTTACACTAATGATCGACAACTTTATCATTAGTGTCTTCTCATGACAATTGGCGGTCAAGTGCGCTTACTAATATCTTGACACGTGTATGTATAATAATGTTATGAGATGTACAATGACTCACAAAAGTACTTGGCCACTACTTGTGAATCCATTTGGCATGCAATTGTAGAGAGAGGTTAATGAAGCCACCTCCCAAATTAATTAGGGTTAATCAACATCATTTAATGCAATATTACTTTGGGTAATCCAAGTGGTACATTTTTGTGGGAGTGGTTCAAATAATCTCAAGGGTGGCCAACTACATATGTTGACAATAGTGACTTCTTCTTCCACTTGTGTTTCCATTGAGTGTATAGATCTTTGAGAGCTTCCAATAGTCTTAAGTTGAGATTCTTCACATTTCTAGCGGTCACAATGAAGAAAACAAGTTTTCATGAGCGTTCCCAAGTCATAGCATTGATTGAGCAAGGATTTTCACAACGTTTCATAGCCGGCCATCTTCACATTCCTCGTAGCACAGTTGGCCACATTCTAGTTCGGTTCAGAGAAAATGGGGAGGTGTCTGATTGTCCAAGATATGGGAGACCATGTCTTTTGAGCATTCGGGATGAGAGGCTTGCTATGAGGACTCTCAATCAACCGAAATCAAGGACTGCGGTAGTTGTAGGTCGTAGTTTGAGAGCTCAAGGTCTTTGTTTGTTTGATGAGATTGTCCGTAGAAGTTTTCGGAGGCAAGGGCTTGGTGCTAGAGTGAAGAGGAAGAAACCATTGTTGACAAAGAGGCATAGGCAGAAGCGTTTATAGTGGGCGAAGGTTTCACAAGATTGTGATGTAGAAAACTGGAGTCATGTCATTTGGTCAGATGAGTCCAAGTTCAATGTTTTTGGTTTTGATGGCCGTCAATGGTGTTGGAGAAATCCTACGGAGCCTCTTCGTGATTGTCATGTGCAACATACGATTAAACATGGTGGAGGTAGCATCATGGTATGGGGATGCATGAGTTGGGTAGGTGTAGGAAACCTTCACCGCATTGATGGCATTATGAATTCGCAAGTTTATCTTGGCATTTTACATTTGCAATTGTTGGGTACTATTGAGAGACATGGTCTTGATGAGGCAGAAATGATTTTTCAGCATGATAACGATCCGAAGCATACATCTGGTCTTCTACAACGATGGCTAGGTCAATAGGATTTCTTTGTGATGGAGTGGCCACCACAATCTCCCGACCTAAATCTTATCGAACACTTGTGGAATGAAGTAGATAGATGCTTACGATTGTTTGGTGATTCACCCAAAAGTAGAGATGACTTGTGGGAGAAGATCTAGGTTGTTTGGCAAAACATTGAAGTAGAATTTGTGCAGAAGCTAATCCGCACAATGCCAACAAGGGTGGTTGATCTTCTTGCAGCTAAGGGTGGATACACATATTGGTAGACATGTAGTTGTTGTACATATGTAGCATTTGCTACTTACTAGCTTTTCATTTTGAGTTTTCTTTGTGTTATCATGATTTCCTACTTAATCAACATAAGTTCTTGACCATGTTTTTTGCATACTTCTTTCAATTTCTTTTTACCATTTCGATTTTTTTTTCACAAATTTTTGATAACATGTTCTTGACAACTTGTATGGTATCTATGACAAATCTTGCTTATTATTTCTCACTAGTCTAAGAGCTTTTGTCCAATTTTCACGATCACAGGCAGCGGCCAAGTACTTTTGTGAGTCACTGTATGTCTATGTTACACAATGGTCTACAAGTTGATTGAAAGTGTGCACAAATGACACTTGACATTACTGTGCTCAAGAATGTCTTCCTCTCGCATACTGAAATGTAAACACAAGACACTTGCCATTGGGGCCACTTCACACACGAGTCAAGAGCCGTGACCATGGAATTGTGAGAGCCCAAAAGAAAGTGTCCAAAGGCCGTCCCAACCAAGGATTGCACATCACGTCACGTCACGTCACATCACATTTTGTGACAGCGACGTGACGGCTGACCCAAAAATGTCACGTCGGAGGGGGGGTAAATCCGGCAGTTACCCTAGGGGTAAACTGACGCGGTTAACCCCCTGGTCAACCCCCTGGTCGACTGCAAAAAAAAAATCCAAAAAAATTATGGACCGTCAGATCTTCTTGGCAAGGAGATCTGACGGTCTAGAATTTTTTTTTGAATTTTTTAAATGTTTTTGGTAGTCGATTGCTAATTCGACTGCTATTTGCAGTCGACTTAGCAATCGACTACAAAAAAAATTTAAAAAAAATTTAAAAATTCTGAACCGTCAGATCTTCTTGCCAAGAAGATCTGACGGTCCAGAATTTTTTTGGAATTTTTTTTTTGCAGTCGACTGCTAGGTCGACTGCAAAAAATTACTTTTGCAGTCGACCAAGACCAGTCGACTGTAATTAGCAGTCGGCTAGCTGGTCGACTGCTAAAAGCAGTCGACTTCAAGGAAAACCTTTTAAAAAAATCAAAAAAATCAAAAAAATCATGGACCGTTAGATCTTCAATCCAAGAAGATCTAACGGTTCATATTTTTTAATATATATTTTTAATATTTTTAATTTTTGTTTTTTGAAATCGACTGCTCGTAGCAGTCATCCAAAAAAGTAAAAAAAAAGTTACAAGAAATTGGTACAGTAACTTTTTTTTACCACGTCAGTGCGCGTCACGCCCCGACGTGACGCGACGTGATGCAAAAAGGCCGCGTCACGTCCATTTGCACATCCCTGGTCCCAACACACCTCCAAGATCATGTAGTCTGGTCATGGACCCTCAAGTGTAGTGTGAAGTCATATGTGACCGGGCCCTCAACCAAATGCTATTTCAATAAATATCTATTCATGCAGGTTCTTACACATGATAAAATAGAATAATTTAACGGTTGTGAGCGTTCGGAGTGTCATGGTCTCCCGGTTGTGTTAGGCCTACCTCCAAGAGGTGGTTTTTGAAAACAATCCAAGTGACCATAAAACTTGATCCATTTGATGCCATGTAGGAATCCATGTGGACTTTACATCCATCTTGCATTCACATACTCCGTTGGTTCCTCAAGCGTAGTGTGAAGCAAACTTGGACCAACTCCACCTTTGCCACCAATGAGAGTGCTTGAAGTGTAATGGTCACGGGCTCTCAGTCTCGTGTGTGAAGTGGCCCTTAGTATGCTCAAGAATATCTTCCCCTTGTAACTAAAACACAAAACTATCATGCCAAGTATCCCAGTGTGCTACACTAAATATCATAATGTAAACATTTTTCACTTTAAAACATCACTTATGTTGGCAAATAAGATCTTATTGACAATTAGCGGACATGACGGTTTGGAGACCTCTAGGCATCTAGTTTTTGGTCCTTCACAAATAGTGTAGCTGTCACATCTAAATACCATAAACGGTGTAGCTGTCTGCATGCTAAAAAGTGAGGCAGAATTCAAGTGTGAAGACAGAATCGTATGATTTGCGGTGTTTGTACTCACACCAATTTAACTTAAAAGTACGGAGGAAGAGAAAACTTGGAATGGAAATCTTTTTTGTTAACAGAAGCGGCAGCTGCTAAGTGACCGCAACACGCCAATCCATCAATCAGAAAAGGTGACGTAATATGGACTGACAGCTTTGAAGCTACATATGTAACTACATACTTCCTTTGTAGGAGGGCAGCTTTTAAAGTAGTTAGGGGAAAACATTATTAAAAAATAAAATCACCACGGGCAGTTACCAGAGTGGGTCAGTGGGGTTCTCAGTCTCGGTTGGAGCCCTGCCCGAGAACGGAAAGGATAAATATCGAGTACAACTATCAACTTTGGGAAGCGTGCGGCGGGCCGCCGGTTGAAGTATCCTACTTGAGCTCAACACGAATGCACTTGAAGTAGTTGGACCAATATATATATATCACCTTCCCTTTTTTTTTTCCTTTCAATATAAGATAAGTAGGTGGGTGTTATTCGGTTCATTTTTTTAGTTGTGTTCTCCAACTTCTCCCCATGAGATTTGCACAAGGGAACTTGTGTTGCATTAGCAAGTACACGATGAAGCATCGACAAAAATTGGACTTTCCCTTATTTAGTTATGGTTATTGGAAGTGCACGTTTGTTGACCAGTGTTTTTTTTGCTGGCTACAGACTCGTGGAGGGAACCAACCAAACTTGCTCCCTCCAGATTTACAGCACTAATCTGTGTTCCCTCCACGAGTCTGTAGCCAGCAAAAAAAACACTGTTGTTGATTCTTTGACCAAATACATGGGTACTCCCGATGATGTTCACTATTGAATGTGGAGTGTTTTATATGACTTTTTGAGGATGTGATCCTATCTCTTTTAAACTTCTGTCTTTATAGTGTTTGTTCTTTGATCCTCATTGAACAACACACCAATTAAAAATAGATGCCCGATTAAGAAAAGCACCACCGATAACACCCGCTTAAGTTATGGTGATATGCTCTTCGTGTATATAGAAAAGCACATGGTTTTGCTAGCAACGCACATGGTGTTGGAGGGCATTTATGTTTTTGGATGTCATCTGAGTCTATATACTATGCAAGGACCTCATTCTTATGTTAAAGTGCCTAGTATCAATGATATGGTAACATCATGATAGCATTGACCTAGACTATAACATAAATATACAAAGATTCTCTCATCTAGGGACACTCACTATGTATCAAAATTTAAGTGGCCTTACAAGTTTGATAATAACAAGTCAGTCGGTAGGTTCTTTAAGACCATAATTCATGTTGTGCATTGATAACATTCATTCACCTATATATAGGTCCTCATTGGTCATGGCCAATGTTGAAGTCGTAAAGGTATAGGTAAACTCATGGTATCAAAACATACTAACAATCATGATATCAAAGAACCAATCCATCTTGTATCAAAATTTGTAATACCAGTCATATATTGATATTTGATAGGCATAACAAGATGAGCAAATCTACATATACCTGAGTCATTGTCTTGGTCAATCCTATCCCAATACCATATTGATCCCAAAAGAAAGCCACCCAGGTATGAAAGTTTTTGCATGGTGTGTGAACATGAATGGTATCATAACCAAATCACCCATACCCAACCAACATCGACAAAAACATACATTCCTCATTTCATACACCCAAGTGGTATCAACCCCGATCTAATATTCAACGCAACCAATGTTCGAAGGCTTGGGGTTCGTGATGTCTGTGTAAACTCATCCACTTTGGATGAATGGGCTCTAGTAAAAACAAGTCCCTACAAGGTTGAGGGCTAATTCATTCCATATGAAGTCCACTAGACTAATTCATGGTCTCTGATGCCATTTCCATAGTCAAATGATCTTAAAATAGTTGTTTCATGCTATGAAATAGTCCCATGTGTTTGCACCTTGCTAGTTGATGAGTTTATGTAGACACCATGAATCCCTAGCCAGTTGGATTGGCATATAAGTGAATGTAATGTATCAATACACAATACCACTAATAGCTTTTACACCTAAAGAGGGTACAACCCAACTCTGAAGTACATCAACAAATCTTATGATCATACATAGATGAGTTTTTGTTGGTAGAACTACTCGATTGTCTACTCTTGATAAGTGTAATTGATCCAATTCTAAGCCATCCTTTGGAATAAGAAAAAACCAACTAAAGCAATTTGTCCCAATAGTAACAATTGGATATTTGTTCAATCCAACCTAAAAGTCAACAATAGGTCAAAAGCAATCAAACTTTTTTTGGGTGAATTGGTTGAAAACTTGAATCACATACACATGATGTGAAGACAAATTGTTTGTTTTATTTTTTTGTTGTTGTTTTAGTTTTGTTTTTCCCCTTGTTGGGCTTGCCCTCCTTTGGTAGGCTTTCACAAAGCGAAGAGGTATCAAATATAACCTACCCAACTGGCATCAAAATCATGACATTGGTTAGATGTTGAGGCATCACAAGATGAGAGGATCCTTCTATACCCAGGTTCTTATTTGGGTCAATACCATCATAATCATAGAGATATTAGGATAATTTTCCCCCAAGGTGGACTCTTCATACCACGTACAAACTAACTTGAGTGTAGAAAGGAGTATTGTTCTAGGCATTACCATACATAGTATGCATAAGGATGAGGTTATTCTTTTCTGTTCTTATCTTTATTAATGTTTAATCCATTGTTGTCATCTAGTGATAGTCCCTAGTGACTACCCTATCCATTCTTGTTAGGGTTTTCATTTGTGTTCTAGGTTTTTACAAAGTGGAGGCTCTTGAAGCACTTGTCAGCTCCCTTGAGTTTTCTTGTACAAATTGTTGCTAAGTTACGGTGCTCTTGCCTTCGTTTGTTTGATGCAATCATTGACTCATATCCTATGGCTGAAAAAGGTGTTTAAGGACTTTCTTATTGAAAAGTGATTGTGGATTGCATATGTAATAAAGGCCTGTTTATTTCATGATTTATATTTTAAATATACAGTGGAGGCATTTTATCACATTAAGTTAAAAAGCTTAGTATAAATGCATGAGTCCATTTCTAGCCTACCGATAGTATGTATACATTTCTTTTCTTTGTAAATATCTTGTATGTATGGGGTTCAATTTCATAGTGACCCATGCACAGCATTTAGGTTTCCAATGAAGAGTCCACCCCCATGATAATTTTAACTAGGTATGAAAGGTCTTGCATGGTGTGTAGATCCGACTGGTATCAAATAAAAAATATCCTCAAATACCCATACCCTTTGTATATCCAAAAACATGTGTAAACCTCATTATATGTACCCAAAAGACATTTAAAAAGAGGTGTGATACCAACCCCAAACTGGACGTAAATGAGAAGGATAAAGGAGGGGCACAGATTATCTAAGATAAACAACCCTTATTCAATCACTTTCCTTAATAAGACACCAATATTTGAGTGGTGTGTTGCTTGGCGTGGCTCCAAGAACATATACCAAAAATACAAGTGTTTTAAAAGATTATATTACATGCTTGAAATATGATAACCATTCCAACCTCAATATTCCTAAATCAACATAAGGAGGGGTGGCTACTTGACCATTTAAAAGATACAAGAATGTTCTCTTTGATAATGAGGAACATATTCATATATGCTCCAACTTTTTGAAGGAAAGTGGCTACAATGTCGATTTGGATTTTCTCACCATCTTGTACTAATCACGTGTCTCATGTCCTAGGAGAAATGGGCTAGTCGGAAAAAGTAACCGTTCAAGGCCCATGGTCTCCCTTGAGTTATAGTGTCGTTCTTAACTTATGTGTGGATTTGCAAATCTACACCCTTGCATTGTGGATCAACTTTGTCATGACCAACTCGCAATTTGTTCTGTTTGCACATGAATGGGCTTGGGAAACCACTGAGCCCACCCACCGCAAGGTAAGCAATAAACCCCACCCTGCACCAAGGGGATCCTTGAGCAGGGTACAACCAACGGGCTCAAATTCACGTTGGATTGCCCGACGTTATATATTATTATTATTATTATTAGGGAACCACTCCATACCCATCAATGAACGGGGAGAACCAACCACTAGTTACATATGAACTGGTTGAGTTTGAGATAATTGGTTGAAGGTCAAAACTTCAGGAAAATCACCCATCATTTTAGAGGAATTTATGGAGTATACCCCAACTTCATAAAGAAAAACCGAAAGATATCAACATGTAACCGGTTGGACTTGGAAACAGTAGGATCTCGACCAATTATGCCCCAGAATCTCCTCGGACACTGGTACCCATCTATCTATCTATGTGGGTGCCAATCGGTCAGTACTAAAAGAATGTCGTAACTTCAAAACTCCATCTGCTGCCTGAGTGAGGTATGTACAGTCCCAGATTATTGGGCCAACAATTCGCGGTGTCCCTGCAAGTTAACGCATCCATTAAGCTATGTATGATGGCGAAAACGCACAGAACTCTTCTATACCTTGAAACGGGATATTTGTAAATGGGTTGGTTTCAGAAACGGCATCAGAGACCTCAAAAGTACTTTATCGGGGCTCAATTAGAGTGGTAATGCAACACCCTTTACAAACATGCAAAATTGACATTTTCTTGAAAATGGGAGAACCTTACATCACGTGGTGTCAACACGGTCTGAAGAAAGTATGTAGCTAGCCTCACGTCAATTTGCATGGTGATCGGACTCACATGCCAACAGTAAATGGGAAAAAGGTGAATTCAGGGTATTGCATTGCATTTTGGCACTTTTGACATTATTATGGTTCAGGACACATGAACCATGGCAGAGGACATTGAAAACATTGCAAAACATACTAACAAAAATGCAGTTTATTTGTTGTTCATTTTGTGTCAATGCTATGTTACTTGGAATTTATTTGGTGTATCCTCCTTTTGCCTTCAACAATGCATGCACATTGTTGGGCATTGATTTCACCAGCTTCTCTATGACTTCCACCTCAATGTTGTTCCATTCCTCATGCAACTTCTTCAAAGGTCATCCTTGCTAGTGGGGAGGTCTTTACGGAGTCGGAGGCACCGATCCACTTCGTTCCAAAGGTGTTCAATAGGATTCTTGTCAGGGGATTGTGAACTCCATGGCAATATTGTGATTGCGTGATCGTTGAACCATTTGAATATTGACATGTTGGTATGTTTTGGATCATTATCATGTTGGAACACCAACTCCTTTTTTTCTTCCAAACTGCACAACTAACAAGCTCAAGATGTCCTGCAAGATATCATGATAATGCTCAGTATTCATTTTTCCTTTGATTATGGTAAGCTCCCCAATGCCCTCCCAACTCATGCAACCCCAAACCATGATGCTCTTTCCTCCGTGCTTCAAAGTCTTACCAACAACAAGATTGCTTAGAGGTTTCGTAGGCCTCTTCCAACACCATTCTTGACCATCAAACCCCATAATTATGAATTTACTTTCATATGAGAATGTGACTTTCCTCCACTGCTCCTATGTCCAATCCTTATGTTTTTTTGCCCATTCATGCCTTAATTGTTTGTGACAATCCGAAAGGAAAAGCTGCTTCTTCTTAACTGCAAATTGTAATCCTGGTGCTTTAGTGTTCTTTTTGTTTTGTTAGGGAAAGTTGTGATATTTGAAACCTCTCGAAGACCCACTAATATTTTACTGCAATACTATGCTCTTTTGTTTGCATTAATGTGCCGAACAACAATCATCTTTCTCACTAAGAATGTGTGGACACCATAACCTTCCCTTTCCTCCAGCATCCCTGTAGCTTTGTAATGTTTAATGATGTGACTAATTTTTGATGGTGTTGTTGTTAGATTCCTAGCCATTGTACAACAACTATGTTTTTCAATATGGAGGCCAATGACATGTGCACAAATTTCTAAGGAAGTTCTGGACATGGTGAAAAGGGGAATTGAACCAAGAACCTCATGAATGCAAAGCAAAAGTGTTAGCCAGTGAGTTGTTGCATATATACTATAATGTGGATTGCTCCCATAATTCAACAAATTTGAAGAGTTTCAAAAGCAACAACCCAAATTCATGTTTTTACCATTTACTACTGACTTGTGTGTATGATCAACAAGGAAATTGGCGTGGGGCTAGCTACATACTTTATTTATACCTTGTTGGCACCACGTGATGTAAGGTTTTCCCGTTTCCGAGAAAATGCCAATTTTGTATGTTTGTAAAGGGTGTTGCATTACTTTTGGAAGTCACTATAGAATGAGTTAACCCTCAACCTATAGAAGATTTGATTTTATTAGAGCCCCTTCATCCTTCTACATACAAGTTTCATAAACATCCTAAGCAATTGCTTATGCAAGAACACAAGGGTTTTTTGCATCCATGAAGGTGTGACCATTCATAATATCTAGGTAATGTCCATGAGTTGGTAACCAACTTGAGTCGGAGGATGACTTGCAACCCCCGTGGCTCATCATCCACTCTCCCTCTCAAAGAAAAAAAAAAAAACCAACGTCAGGCAATCTGACATGAATTTGAGCCCATTGGCCCTACCATGCTCAAGAATCCCCTTGGTGTAGGGTGGGGTTTATTGCCTACCTTGCGGTGGGTGGGCTCTTGTTTGTAACAATATATGAAATAAAATGAAGTAATAATACATTATATTGATACCTATTTACTATGTGGGAGGGAGTATTGGTTCTTGTTTATTGTCGAGTTTTCTCTTATTAAGTACTAGGTATGTGAGATATTTGATGGCTATTTGGTGGATGGTTTTCATTGTTTTTTTATTAGTGATGTGGGGAATTGTAGGTCTCTCCCCCTCAATGGTTATTTGATTCATAAACCTCAAGTTATTGCAAACGACCAAACTTCAAAATTCACCCAGTAAAAAATTGCCTTGAAATTGTATGTAATAGTGCAACCATGTTACGCTTGGACACCATGTTTGGGGCATTTGTGATTTGGGGTATGCCCAAAAGACAAAAGAGAACCAATTCTTGCTCCAAACAATGACCATGGGCACATCGTGCTTGCGTCTTCCATCAAGCCTTGGTGACCTCCTACAAACTCCACCCACAAATCACATAAATTTCTCATTTATTATTCAAAGTCAAATTATATGAAACTCCATAAATGATAACATTGCTCAATAATGGACTAGGTGTTCGCTCTAAGCTGAAATCAAATTGCAATGATGCGAGGCATTTGTTGGGTTGTAGTCGGGGAGAGCATGATAAGGCCCCCGTAGGAGCTCGTCACACTTAGACACCGTTTGGTTAACCCTAACATCCCCTTTGACACTCTGGACGAAAATCACATCATCAACACTGCAAAATACCACATCATCAACACTGCGAAAACAAAAATCTACCCAACAAACAAGCAAGAGGTCATGGAGGCCAACAAGACTAGGCCAAATTCAAGAACTCCCTATTGAGCAAGCTGAATGCACCAGAAACATCACAACAACTTAGGACCAACAGTACAAGGTGTGCAAGATTCAAAAACACGACACCACCGGATGCCATTACACGTTTCAAATCAACCAACAAATACATCAGCCCCTTCAATACCACACTGTGCTTTGGGCACTATCCTTTATATGCCCTAACCTAATTGTATTCTCAAACAAACCTTGCTCGATCCACTACACCCAACAGCATCTCCGCTTTGCGGCACCTAGGGAAGATGATGCCGTAGATGTACACCATTGGGAGACAAACATTGCACTCTGCCACATAACTCCATAGGATGCAAAAGCCAACAAACGAGAGGAGCAAAGGCAACCACCAAAGATTTAGATCAAATCCCCGCCACAATGGACACCCACCTAGTAAGTCCTCCTCTATCCACATAGGTAAACTCCTCCCCATCATCTGTCCTCCGCACCTATGCAATTCCTCACCCTACCAAACCCAACAAAACATCCACAAAGACTCATCAATATTCACCCTACATAAACAACTCAATTCACAAATAGACAGAGCCAACTGATTGCTCAAACCAATACATCCACAAAATAAACAAGAAGGCATACCAAGAGCTACCCTGCCACACCTCTGCTCCGATCCCGTACTTGGAAACATGTGCAATGGCACCTAACAACCTAGTCACAGCCACCTCCGAACACAACAACCTCATACCATGTATGTCCTCCCTTGTCTCAACTAAGGTCTCACCTACTACCACCATTTCCCCCCTTTTAGCACAAACTCCCACTCTTTCAAACCCAACAATATGCCCTCACAAGTGTCAGCCATAAACCCCCCACCCTTTTGCGTCTGTGGTCCAGGTGGGAGTCTATGGCTCACATGTCTTTGTAGACTCTTAGCCTAGGAAACCCCATACTCATGCTCCACTGAATTTAAATATAAAGCACACTCTTTTTATTGAACCACACAGAGCATTAGTATTGAAAATTACTCATGCACCTATGATGATCATTACACCCAATAACACTAACACCCTCTTCCTCTTCTACTCTCCTACATGATGCTTGTGCTATCCGACTAGTTAACCTAATTCCTAGAGACCTAAGGCAACCCCCCCACAATTAGAGGTTCCTTAAGCCTCACTTAACTACACCCCTCACTAATCCCCCTTCCTACCACGCCACATTATGGGAGCTCTGACTTCAAAGCCTGTAGCCCAGCCTAAGCCTCACTTCTGGCTTCGAAGCCCAAACCTGGATTCGCCTCTACTGGCCTCGAAGCCTCACCCTCCTGCATTCAATCTGGCTTCGAAGCTCAAACCTGGATTCGCCTCTACTGGCTTCAAGCCTTACCTTGCCTGCATTCAATCTGGGTTCGAAGCCCAACCTGGATTCGCCTCTTATTGGCGTCAAGCCTCACCCTGCTTGCATTCAATCTGGCTTCGAAGCCCAACCTAGATTCGCCTCTACTGGCTTCAAGCCTCACCCTCCTGCATTCAATCTGGCTTCGAAGCTCAAACCTGGATTCGCCTCTACTGGCTTCAAGCCTTACCCTGCCTGCATTCAATCTGGCTTCGAAGCCCAACCTGGATTCGCCTCTTACTGGCTTCAAGCCTCACCCTCCTGCATTCAATCTGGCTTCGAAGCCCAACCTGGATTCGCCTCTTACTGGCTCCAAGCCTCACCCTCCTGCATTCAATCTCCGAGAGGGCCCTTGCCTCCCCTCTCTCGAGTCTCGCCCCTGGTTTGCCGTTTTTCCTTCTCCGCTGTCTCTGAAACCCCCCCTTAGACTGCCGGAAATCCAGCAAGGATCAGGAGCCTTCGCTCCAGGCCTCTCCTGGCCTTAACTTCCCTCGACTTCTACTTAGACCCCCCTCTAAAACAACCAACGACTTAACCCAAAACAAACACTAACATCAGCCTTGAGCCACTTGAACCTAAAAATCACTAACCAACCTAAACTAATTACTCCTTTTTGATTTTCTTTTTCTTTTCTTTCTGTGATTGCACTCAACCACACAACCTTAACACAACTCAACTTTACATTTGAAACTTCGCAGCTTCCTAGTTCTTAAATCAATTCAAACAATTGTCAATCCTAATGTTTTGTACCCAATAAAGTTTAACTTAAATTGTGGGCACGAATTCGTGCTCACAACAAGCCCTCCCCATCACAAAACATTAAAAAAATTCACCTATGTTACACACTCCAATACCCATAAAATCTTCACCTTATGTACCATAGACCACAAATGCTACCAACAATATCACCACTTTTCACATTGGAACCATACCCTCTAGAAAATTACAACACCGAACCCCCTCAACATCCTTGCAACGCCGATCCTCCCCAAATCCCAAAACCACCCTCACAACGCTTGGCACAATATACAACATGCATTGCCCAATCCGAAATGCTCCTTCAACACCACCACAAAGCCACACATTGCCCCTCCATAAAATTATGCCATTCCAGCTCATTCAACACACCCAAAAAAAAACTGAAAGAAGACTTGGCCTTGGGGTCGCTCTTATACATCACTTGCATCTCCAGATTGACCATGTCACTGTTATTGTGGCAATCAAAGACCCGACACCACATGGCCCATGTTGGGTCAGTTGAGGCTATTAGTTTGAGCTCCCTTTGAGCTCCATCACTATCTTTGTTGCGCTTGTCTTCATGGCTATGCTTAAGAATTCGGTCACAATGGCATCGCAAAACATTTGCAAATGACAAAGACAAATGCAAAAGCATCAAAAATTGAACAAAACCAATGTCCATGTATTGGAACAATTTACGAACGCACATCTGTAAATTGCCTAATGCCAAGTGATTTGACCCCACGTGACTCATTTCAACTTGACTAAATATGATTGTAAACTTACGGACCAACATCCGTAAGTAGTCTACAACACCTACCTTCCAATTTTATTTTTTATTTTTTTGAGACAGAAGGCCGACAGGCCAGCGCCAGAGCACAGGAGGCAGTTGACCACCTGGCAAGTTTTTCCATTAGGTAGAGAGGAGATTTCACATCCAGGATTCGAACCGCCAACCTCTTCCTTGAGATTTGGGTATCCCTCCACCATCATCCGATAGTTTAGGGTCGTCTCGGACCAGCTACCTTCCAATTTGGGTTCTTCATAGTTGTGTTCTCCCTTTCCTTTTGGAGGCGTTGATGATGAATCCACACAGATCTTGTTGCCACTAGGTTTGCTACCTTGGATGCCTTGAATTGCCTGACTTTGTTCATGAATCTAGAGATATATGTTAGCATGTTAGTGTTTTCATTATAGACAACAAACGACTTCCAATGCCGGAAATTTTGTTTGAGAGGGTTCTTCTAGGCATATATCTTCAACAATATTTTTATTGTAGCCACGATGTATTGCCCATTGATAACATAGAACTCAATTTTTTTATTTCCTCCCAATTCTTTTTTTGGTGATAGATAATTGTGCATATAGTTTGTTGGTCTCCCTTTGGGTCTTTCCTTCCTTAAAAATCATAATACCGTTGTTCAACACATTGGTGAACTCTTCGCATTCTCTTCGTGTATGAATAAAACTATCACACCACATACATTTGAGAGACAACCTTCCATCCATTTGTCTTGGTTTTGATCCCAATGATAGGTTTGCCAAATCCTTCAATGGTTGGCCCTTCTCTTCTAGCCTAGCCAATTTGATCTTCAACTCTTGAATGCCTTTCACAAACGTGTCCATAATTACATCATTAACCTTTGGAAGCATAGAAGTGGACTTGTCACTTGAAATCTTCACCATAGGCTTCACATCACTCACAATATTCATATCCCTCCGCCTTTGTCACTTTGTAAGTAATGACACAGCCCCCTCTACCTCCATCCCAGCACTCCTCAATCCACGCTTCTAATAATGGTTCAAGCCTCTCTTGTAAATAAACATCTGTTGCTTGAATAAATAACTCCGTCTTCTCCACTTCCAAAGTATTCTCTCCGTATCCAATAATTGCAAAATCGTCATTCAAACTCTCTCAATAGCTCACTTAAAAACAAACCCTTGTTTAGCTAAGGAATCCACTCCAAGAATGTCATTTTTGTCACTATCTTCGAATCCTCCGTAGAAAACTCCTCCTTCAATGCTTGTATGAGTGTGTTCCAAGACTTCCCATCACTCACATGACCACGAATCTCCATAATCGTTGCAAGCTCAAAGTTCACAACCATCTCTTTGTCCTCAACCCGATTCAACTCCATCTCTATTGCATAGATGCGCAAATACGCCCATTAAATTGGTCAACCTTGTTCACAATAGATTGCAAAGCCTTGTTTACTAAAGTTTCTCTCTGTTGATGGTCTTTTCGTTGACTCATTTCGATTGAAAACATCAAACATCCACATAGTTTGGTCCATATCTGACAATGTTTCATTCCTCTCCATAGCTTTTCATCTCCCTCTCCCCAACCTCCAACACAATTTCTTTTACTATATCTCACGTCCCCCAACTAATAACTAATTTTTTTTTATCTAAACTAAGATGTAAATTGTAATATTTCACTCTTGACTATAACTTACAATTGAAAGAACAATCGGAACCAGCGAATTCATAATATCTCCCATGAAGGAAACTCCAAAATTTGCTATTAAAGACCCTTGAAAGAGAAACCTATCTACATGTATAACCTTAATACACAATGGATTTGGAAACGGCAATCTAGAAACACAATACATTTACCACTTCGCACTTTCATTGTCACAACCCTTGCTAGTGCCCCTTAACTTCTCTTGACCGCTTCGCAACTCTAGCAAGTGTCACAAGCTAAACCTGCACATCCCACACACGTGCATGGTTAGCTCCCCATACCGCGGACCTCCAAGCTCATGGCTTGGTAACCAACCCTCCTACATATGCATTCAGGACTCTCCCCTTAGTAGGTAGCCAATGGTTAGATGTGGACTTCCATCCATGGAAGTCCACTCTTGAGTTGATCATCGTGTTGCCAAAACAACACTACAACAACCCAAAGCATAGTTGCCAAGTAATATGCTTTGGGTGGGGTCGGTCGGCAACGCCGCCTCACCCATATAAACCTCTAGGACTTTGGGCAGGGCCCCTACCCCACTGTCAAGTAACCTTTTGTCTCTCTCCTAAGAGTTGGGGCCAAGTAGACATTTTCCCTTAGCCGTTGGGGCTGGAAGCCTCTAGCTAGCAGCTTCAAACCTTCATAACTTTATTGTGCAATCCCTGCTTCTAACAAGCAACCACTCCATCGACATCTACTCTTTGCATAGATGCCGATGGACTCCTCACTTTCCCCATTCAAGAAAATATTGAGGAATTATGACTATTCTAAACTAGGCAATCCCAAGCGCCACTCCCAAGTCACTGTTGTCCTAGGGTGTTGTCCTTAGGCAGCGCCCCACTCAAATTACCATATCTCTTAGCTCACACCTCCGATTGGGGAGTTCTTGAGCATTCTAGAATCTGGACGCCATAAGCTACTCGATGCTCATGGCCTTACCCTTGTGACTCCTAGTCTCCATGGGTGGAATGCGTTCTCAGTGCCCGAGGCCCTCACTCACACTAGGATCACTTGGGCACTCTCACCTATGGCGCCACAAGTCCCATGTGTCATTCCGGGGTCCCCCTTGTGCCCATGGTGTTGCGGGCACTCGTTATAGAGAGGTGTGCGACGTTCACGTCCAATTTACCAAAATTATTTCAAAAAATATAAAGTGTGTATCCAGGAAAATATGGGGTTTCTTGATATGGTTGAACCTTGTCCTAAGAATGTTTCCCACTTAAATATCACACACCAAATGTTAGTTTCTTTAATTCCTATATTTCTTTCTAGTATGACCTAATCAACTTTTGGCCCATGTAGCTCCTAATTCATCCACTCTTTCTTCATGAAACTTTACAAGGTAGTTTATATCTTATCAAAATCTCACATATCAGATTTTATGGCTATATGAGTTTTACATAACCCGTGGTGAGTGTTTCCCTCGAATTGACTTTGTAATTCAACATATTTTGTCTCAAACACATGGTTGTATTCATGTCCATATCTCCCAATCTATAAGTTCTATGTACTTAAGATTTTGATATGGTCTAGATAAGGCATTTCAATAGCCACCTTCCAAGTTTTGCCATCACACTCACAGTATTCACTAAGAACCAAACTTTCAAAGTTGGCCACTTAACTGCTTTGGTTTATGAATCCCCTTTACTTCAGAACTCCAATTTTTTTCTTCTTTTCAGTAAGAACCAAGCCCTCTGGATGTGCATTCGAGTAATGTACCTCATTATATTAAGATCTCATTCTAATAATGCATAATGCACCAAAATCAATATCCAAAATCATGCCCACTTTATAGATCAAATGTAGAAGATACAACTATTACCTCTAGTGTCTCTCCTCACTTTCGCAAGTCACCCTAGCATCCTCAAACATTCTAAGCACTTAAAAGTAGAAGGTATAGTATTAGATTGCTCGTAATCAATAGAAATGTAATGGAAGAGGCATGAGAAACAATAAGGCTAGAATAAAACCACAACGCTCGTTCAAAGAGGGATAAAAGTTATCCCATATTGTTTGTATAACCCAAGGAAAAGAAAAGAGCAATAAAAGGCAAGGCAAGAAGAGCATGAGACCATCTCACTCCAAGCATTATCTATATGTCTTTGTATATGTGTTCCTATTTGTGCATTCTCATCTCTAATCCTATTGAGTTACAATAGATTATGGGCCCACGCATGCAAGTGAAGTGCCTAGATATTTGATTACTTTGAGATTATGGAGTGGATCTTAAGGGGTTGGCGTTTTGGAGCTTCGGAGCGTTGGAGGTGTCCGAAGGCTCATTTAGTTGTTGTAAATGTTGCTTTGCGTTTTGTTTTTGTTTGAATGTATGTTTAATGCAAGCTTAGAGTATGTGACTTGAAAGGCTTGAATGTTGAGAAATTTACTTGAGAAGTTTGGAGGTGTTTAGATTTTTAAAGCATGTAACTTTAGTGTTTTGAGAATTTAAGGATTTATTTAAGAGCTTTGAAGGTGTTTAGACTCCCAAACCATTTGACTTGAGAGGTTTGAGTGTTGAGAAGTTTATTTGAGAGGTTTGAAGGTGTTTAGACTCAAAAACCATCTTACTCAAGAGGCTAGAGTGTTGAGAAGTTTATTTGAGAGGTTTGGAGGTGTTTAGACATCTAGAACATCTAACTTGAGTATTTTGAGAGTTTAAGGATTTATTTGAGAGCTTTGAAGGTGTTTAGACTCCAAGACCATCTGACTTGAGAGGCTTGAGTATTGAGAAGTTTATTTGAGAAGTTTGGAGGTGTTTAGACTTCTAAAGCATCGAACTTGATTTTCTTGAGTGGTTTAAGGCTTATTTGTGAGGCTTGATAGTTGAAAGGCTTGTTTGAAACTAAGTGGAGCTTCCTCGGATCCGTCCACAATGTCCCAAAGATCAATGAATGCCAATAACATTTCGATTTTGAACTTCCAAAGGTTGAAATTTGTCTATTGAACTTGTCAATGACTCTAACTTGTCAAAAGACAATAGTTTTGAATTGATTAATCATTTTAGTGTAACTTGAAATTGTTGTATAGTCATCCTTGCAGGATCTCCAATTTTCCTTTATTAATCTTGGTTGAATTTCACTGTCAAACCATGGTCTTTTACCTGTCTTGGCCGAGGTAACCAAAAGTTCTATTAGTTGCAACCATAGACCAAACCACATATGCATGTTAGTAGTTCAAGTCGCAATACCTTAATTTATCATTTTTAATTCGATGCTCAAATTATGCTTCACTTCTCTTAATGCTTAATCATTCAAATGTTTGTCCTCTTTATCATATCCATAGACTATTGACTTGGATATTCAATTATCAAGCCATAATTTATACCAGATTATCACTTAAACATATTTAGAATGAGTTTATACTGGAACAACAAATTGGTATTCACTACTTACTTGAGTGAACCACAAAGTCTTTTCACCTTCTCAGCATGTTCCTTTCCACTTGGCAGACAATGGTCTAAACATTTGGTCCTTTTGTCTTCCACCTTTTGCCTCTGCCAAAGGTTAGTAGAAAACCTGGAAACTCCAAATCTCAGAACTCCATGGCTATTTCCATTTCCATGTTCAATTGTTGGCTCATAATTTCAATTATTGTGAAACATTTATAAACTGCGGCTCCTCGATGTAGAAGCATAATGACCATAGCCTTGGACAATGTTCAGAATCATTACTCAACTCCATCTTTCAATCTTATTACCTCCTTGAGATAACACGACATGGGAGTTGTTTAGAATATAAGATCAATTGATTGCAAACTTTCAAGGTCCATGCAATTAATTGACCATTCTTGAAAAAATATATATATATATATCCTTCACTTGGGTGAATTCACAATAACATGAGCCAACCCCGCCGAGTTATAACGACTCTTGATGAGTGCTTAGAAAATAATATCTTCAATTTATGTAGATATTAGAAAAATTTAAGGACATTTTGCGACATATTTTGAACATTTTAGCACATTTTAGTCGTTATTAACGACTGGTTACGACCACATTTTAGTCGTTTTGGAGTACCAATAACTTCCCAAACATCGTCAAACTTTAGTATATTGTACAATGACATATATTATATGTAGTTACTAATTTTTATTGCATTATCAATTCATATGATAAGATTATTGCTTAACAATCCGTTAAATTAATCACTGGTTACAGTGTCCTTGTACCCACTTTCATTATATCAAATTCATTAAATCAGCACATACCTTTATGTGACTCTAGAATCAACAGGAAATAAAAAAGGTATACATTTGACAAGGGTTTGCTTATCCCAAAGAATTCACTAAGGGTTCGTTTTCACCAGGACTATAGTCGGAGTTGCAAGTATTACAAATGCTATATATGCATTGCAAAAAGACCATCGCCCACCCAGGAATCCCTCTTGGGTAGTGTAAATTTGTGTAAAGCCAACCCCACCACTCTGACCTTGTCACAATTATTATAAATGAATCACACTTCTTCTATAGAATATAGCACGGGGAGGTCACTCCCTCTTTAATTAATGCATACATGTGTGCTCAGGACCTATTTATCGGGGGGCTATTTACCTTGCAGAAAAGATTATAAGGTATGGTATTTTTCAAAATAAAGGTAAATTCTTGTATTTTAATACACCCTATCAGTAATTATAAATTTTTTGGGGATTCATTTTAAAACACCCTATTTTATTTATACTACATTTTTTTCCTTCCCAGCACGTGGGTAGAGACCATTAACTCCACGTTGGAACCGTTGGTTCAGTAACGTTCAAGCAAGCTAGCCTGTGAAGTCATCCATCCAAGCATTTTCAATAGAAAATTACCTCTTTTCATCCACTAGCACAGATCCTACCCTAGACCTGCTACCCCTAGTAATTGTTTCCACGCTGTTTTACATGTACTGACTAGATAAAAGAGGCCATTATATGTGATGGTATTTTACATGTAAACATGTTTCACTATTTAAAACCCCCCTATATTATATGTATGTTTTTTGCAAAATTTACCTACAATGAATATATTAGACCCTATTTTTTATCGCACGTTGTTCTACGATTTTCGCTAGTGACCTCCCCGTGGAATATAATCACAATAGACAAGTTCAAATCACTAGAATCACATACATACAAATTATAGATTCCACTCATAACAACAATAATGAATCTCTAAATCAAAAACAAGGAACCACTCCTTGCATGCTCAACAAATAGGAGAATAATTAAATTATGCTACTAAAATCATACATAAGTTGAAACAATCCAGTACATTCACCCTCAATAAAACTTTAATTACTAATTGCACACACAATTGACTTGCAAATATATCTCACATATAAATGCTTAAAGTCACACTTAAAGTCATACTAATATTCTAGGTAGGCTTAAAACTCAAAAAATCCGGCCAAGTTCTAGAATCACATATAGATTATGGTCTATCCTTCTCTTTTTCTTCTCTCATTTTCCACTCTTATGTATTTCTTCTAAATCAGGTGTAGATATCAAACAACATGTTAGTTTCTATCACGCTATAGTCCTTCCCATCTCGACATTTTGATATCTTAAGACAATAGCCTTTTCATATTTATTTATTTTAGAATTCTTGGTTATTCTAATGTCCTATTCTCACTTAATCATTGAGTAAACCATGCCAAACAAAAAATTAGGTCTACAAATACCAACAATGTCACACACAATACTACCAAGAAAACTCCACAACATTAAAACTGGAATGTGCCTCTCTCTTCAACACATTCCTCCCATTTGTGCAATCCACCCTAATCCAACCCACTATCAACCAACCACTTCCTTACTGCACATAGCATGCAAAACTCCTCAATACATACCACACACATTATTTCCATATTAATAATTACTATTAGCCCCCTTCCAAAACAATGTGACCAAATCCTACAAAATGGCCTCCCACCCAAAAGCCTTACCATACTAAAACGACTTTGTGCCCTCCCACCAAAGAACGGGGAGATCCGGCAGTTAGTGTAAAATCAACCCAGTGAAATTGGTAAATTATTGATTTAATTTCAGTATTTTAGGCTGTAGAACCAAAGGAAAATTTAGGTATAAAGGGAATCAACCATTTTTGTAAAGTTAATGATGGTTTTTCATCCCTTCTTGTTCAAGAATGGGTGGATATTAGCTACCCCACACTATCTCTCACCGGTTCTTAGCTGGGTCGCCCGAGGGTATCTTTGGTTATAACCGATTCTCATATTTGAAATCCGGTTCCCAACCTTGTATCGGAAAGGCACCATGGGGACTGTATATGGGACCTTTGCAACGTTTTGTGTCGACTTGAACTCTTGGCGATTTGGCCTCTTGCATTCTCTCTTCACTTCACTCTTATGATTTTCTTTTCATGATCGCTCAGTCTGAGACTTTGAGTGCATTCACAGTTATGTACACATGTTCATTCTCAGTTATAATCATTCTCGCCCTCTTCCACTCTCAATCGCTCTCGCTCTCTTCCTCTTGCAGTCTTGCTCAGTTATGTCACATAGTCACTTGCTTTCAAAGTTGCACTCGCCTTTGAAATTTTCTCGCACATTTTTTTTTCAAGTTTTACTAATCACTTGAAATTCTGCCGTTGAGCTTGTTTCGAAGTCTTCTGCTTGCTTTCAATTTCTTGATGTAAGCAAGTTCCACGATTCATTCGAAGTTATTTCATTTGTTTTGGAAGATGTGGTTGAAGTTGAAGTTCATACTGCTCGAAGTTGCATTGTCTACTCTCAGCTACTTGTGAGAGGGCTTTCTCAATGCAAATTGTGATCAAGACAAAGTTTAGAAACTGTTCAAATACAAAACATCTTGAAAGTGTACTAAGGGTAGATATAGAGGAGCCATCTAATGATTTTGATCACATTTTGGTTGCTGCTATTGAGCTATGGAAAAATTCACCTAAGTGGAGGTATTTGTATTCTCACCCAAAAAAATATCTTAGTGACCAACCTTGTATGGAGGATGAACATGATACTACAGTTTCATATTCTTATATGTAATATTTGTGTTTACTTCATTATTGTATAAATTTCTTTTCAACAAACTTCAAATCAAATATGAACTCATCTAAATGTGATAAGGTATGAATCATTGGCATTCTAATGGAGAAGGGCTAGACTAGGTCCAATTCTTGCCAAAGATAGTTTATGGTATTCACTTTATACATGAGTGTGTCTGTTTGATTTTTTTTCCTTAACATTGTCTTTTATTAAGTGTTGTTTCAATATTTTGGAGCGTTTATTTGATGTTTAGGGTTGTTGATTTCATATTTTTGTCGCACACCTCTCCAAGAAGAGTGTCCGCAACACCATGGGCACAAGAGGGACCCCAGAGTGACACCCGGGACTTGTGGCGCCATAGGTGAGAGGGCCCAAGTGGTCCTAGTGTGGGTGAGGGCCCCGGGCGTTGAGAACGCCTCCCACCTACGGAGACTAAGAGTCACGAGGGTAAGGCCGTGAGCATTGAGTAGCTTATGGCGTCCGGATTCTAGAATGCTCAAGAACTCCGCAATCGGAGGTGTGAGCTAGGAGATATGGCAATTTGAGTGGGGCGTTGCCTAGGGGCATCGCCCTGGGACAGCAGTGACCTGGGAGTGGCGTGCAAGACTGCCGAGGTTAGAACAGCCATAACTCCCTCAATATTTGTTTGAATGGGGCAAATGAAGAGTCCATCGGTATCTACACAAAGAGTGGATGTCGATGAAGTGGTCTTTTGATAGAATCACATATCACACGATGAAGTTATGGAGGTTTGAAGTTGCTGGGGGGCTCCAAGCCCAACAGCTAAGGGAAAATGTCTATTTGGCCCCAACTCTTAGGAGAGAGACAAAAGGTTACTTGACGGTGGGGTAGGGGCCCTGCCCAAAGTCCTAGAGGCTTATATGGGTGAGGTGGCGTTGTTGACCGACACCACCCGAGGCAAAAAAAACACGGCCTCCACGGGTGTTGGCCCAACGTGGTAGCATAGTTGCCAAGTATGCCTCGGTTTGTTGTAGTATTGTTCCAGCAACACGATGATCAATTCAAGATTGGACTTCCATGGATGGAAGTCCACAACTAGCCATTGGCTACCTACTAAGGGAAGAGTCCCGAATGCATGTGTAGGAGGGTTGGTTTATGAGCTTGGAGGTCCGCGGTATGGGGAGCTAACCATGCACGTATGTGGGATGTGCAGGTTAGCACTTGTGACACTTGAAAAAAGTTGCAAAGCGGTGAAGATAAGTTAAGGGGCGCTAGCAAGGGTTGCGGCAAATTTTTAACACCGATCTAATTTTTGTGGTGTTGTTTTCATGTATTATTGAGGATGTTTTATATTTTCATATTTGAATACTTTTGATTTCTTTCAAAACATAATTTGAAATAATCTTTTATCATAAATAGTAATTAAAGTTGAAATAATGTGCAAATTTCCTTGAACTGATAAATTGCCTTTAACTTAGTATTTGAACCGAGTCCTTATTTTATTTGTCAATTTTGTAACCGATTGCTTATGCAAACTTAGGGAAAATAACTGGAAAGCTAAAAAAAATTAGGTTTTTCACTGATTATGTGACTAAGCTTAGGCATCAACCAGATGACCATGGAGAACTACCGAATGACATGTGGAAAAAGGGCAAAAATTTGAGTCACCCCATAAACTCCCCATTCACTACCTCCCACTCCTGCTAGATCCCCCCCCCATCACTTAGTGCCCCATAATTTTGATGTCACCTAATTTGGTCAACCCTTGAGGTCAATTCTCTCTAGTTGGTGTTGAATAGCTTTCCATATGTGTTTGCTTTCTTGGTCCTCGTTTTCAAGGAAGATGATGCTTCTCATCTATGTCTTGTTGTAGCTGAGCTCCATAAGTCCGATACATGATTGCTTTGTCATCTTTAGTTTCAATAGCTAGCTACATATTTTCTCTCTTTCAAAACAACAGTGTGCACTTTCTTAGCTTTTGTCATGTTATATGAACCCTTCTTAATGAAAAAAACCATTAATAATAACTAACCCTAATTTTTCTTTGGTTAAAGGTTTGTGTGGCAATTCCCAGCATGGTTGCCAAAAGGTTGAGGTCTATTTTTTGGTCATAACGTTTTCTCAACCTTAGACATTGTAACCCGCCACTAACCAGTAAACACAAGTCCTATAACTCTACAAGATTAGGTTAGCCTTTTGATGCCTTAATTCCCTTGTGTTTGTTTGGGTGATAGTATTTGCTAGGTATACCTTGAACTCCTTTTAATAATTTTAGGGTCATATACCTATATATCCTATAACTTAATTTTGTAAAATTTTAATGTGGTACAAGACTTACCCTTAGATACATCCTTGACATCTTTAGGGAATCATGTACTCAAGTCTTACAAGGTTATGTTCCCCTAAATCCTAATGTCACAGTTAAGAATCCTTATGGTATGTAGGAATCTTGCATGTTATTCTAAACATGTGTTATTAATTGTAATTAGTTTGACTTTCTCCGCAATTATAAGGTCTCAAGATAAGAATTCTACTTGTTAGTTTCCAAAATTACTTGGTCAATAACTTCAAGATTTCTCATAAGCATCAAACATAAATTGTAAGCTTATCCTTAACTTAATCAATCTAAAATCGAACCTAGTGGACAAGACATTCCCTTGAGTCTTGAGATTTCGAGTTTTACTCGAGTGCGATGAGGCGGGAGATTTGTCCACCTTGACGGCTTGATGTGATTTTGTCTCTTGGAACTCCTTGTGATGATGGTCCTTTCCTACTTGATTACATCTCACGTGTCATCTTTCGTGGAAGCCATTGATGATGCCACGGTCTAATCCCACTTGTGCATCAACTTTGGCAAGTGTCTTCGAACCTTAGCTTCCTTGCGTTTGGATCCTTATTTTGATTCAGACACTTTAGTCCATTTTTTAGCATGTTGTTAGTACGTACACATTTTTTCTTCTTCTAACTTCTCATACATAAATTATCACCAAGGTCTCGATATAAGTGGGGAACCACTTGAATGGATACTCAAGTATGAGAATAACTCAAAGTTCTAAATTGAAGATCGGAAGATTTGTGAACATGGGTACTTGAGAATTTCACTTGGGATTTGAGAACTCGAGCACTTATGCAAACGTGAGAGTTAGACACTTAAAGATTACTTAGAAACTTACTATGCTTGGAAAATTAGTTTTAAGTGGATACTTGAGACTCGGAGAATGACATAGGAAATCTCATTGGGGCAAAGTGAAAACCATCATTGGAAAGTAGATTCAAGGGTGGAAGATGATTCATATGGGGCCGCCAAGTAGCCCAAATCAATCATCACCTCATCCTCAAGTTTTAAGCTCAGATTTCACATCATAAGGGTCCTCAATCAAATCGGGTAGGGTTAAACATTAATAAATAAAGGAATAAACCCACCAATTATATTTTGAGCCTCATGAAAGAATTTTAAATGAGATCTTTGACCAATGGACTTGAAATCAAGATAAGAAGATTCTCCACTTAGTCCATGCAAGTTGTACAGTCTAACCTTGATAATGTCACACCATCCGTTTCACCAAAAAGTGTGATATAAACAAGGTGTGACATATTTGATAATGTCACATTTGGAAGATTTATGCATAATGTGATATTATCAAAGAAATAGGTAGAAAAACAAATAAAAATTACAATGCTCAAAAGAAAATAACAAAGATGAGAATTCAATGTTTTTAAATATAAAATCAAATTCAAAAGCTTGAATAACAAAGATAGCACATCATAATGTGTCATTGAGATCAGGTAAAGACCTCTCACTAGAGACAAAGAAGCTCCTAATGTCACATTGTTTTGTTGACATTGATGTTAAATGTGCAACACCAATTCTAATGAGCTTGTCATGGATTTTTCCCATTCCTAACAACTCCATAGTGTTGAAAATTTGAGAACCTTGACTAGCCATCAAATTCAAAAGTTGTTGTCCATCTGGCCTTTTTTCATCCATATTACTTGTTATTATCACACTTACACTACAGCTTTTGGAAAAAAATAGTGACATTATCAAGGGTGATAGGGATAATAACGAGGGAGTTTTACACTAGAAAATTTGGTTTCAAAGTTTTGGGTGACAATATCAAGGTGTTCTATAAACAAGAGTGACATTATCGAGGTTAGACTGTAAAGGGGGTGAGGAATCACTTAGCCTTAACATTGTACTTGATAATAATATTGGAAGACAAAATCCTAGGTCTATCCTAAAGACACCTAACTTTGACATTAAGATTTTAGGGGAACGTAGGCTTACAAAAATACTTGAGCACCTAATACTTAAGATTATTAAAAAAGACTTGATAACCCATTCAACTAAGAGGATATCTTATCCCTTGTAATTAATCATGCATTTTTCTACCTTCAAGGATATTGGAAGTGTGTGATGTCTAATTCCGATAGGGGTGATGTTCATGTAACCGGTCAGCAACAGGTTACACCGTCTAAGGCTGAGGGTTGAAGGTGACCTCAACAATACATATGGGGTTTATTTTCATAGTAACCCACATATGTCATTCTGGTTTCCAATGAAGAGACCACTCCCCGGGGGAAATTCTCCTTCTAGTCCATGGCTACATAAAATTGCTCCCAAAACGGGAACCACCTTCCATCCCATTTTTACACAATCACCACATACTTCCATCATTTATACTACATAATCTCACACAAACCTTCCAACTTACCCACTCTTACTTTTCAAGCCCACTTACATGCCCCACGAGCTCCTTACAATACCACTCCCCCCATGGATGAGACATAGTCTTCGGCTCACTAGGCCCAATCTTCTCCACTCCACTCCATGAAACATATATGCCCACTTAACAAACGTAAATACTCTCCCCAAAGACCTAAAATGGGTGCAATTTTCCATGCACACACATGATGACTCCAGTACATCTACCACCATCAACCACGACGATTGGTTAAACAACAAATTCAACCCAACCCACTATTAACCATCCCACCCCTCACAATGCAATATGCCACAACCCCGACCCTCCCAACATACTACAACCTTTCCCACTTTCTCCTCTCCACAGGCCATCCAACCACCCCCTCCACCCTTGTCAAATAATATCCTTCCCCCCCCCGCCCACCATCCATAACAAACATACATCCACTAAGATTCCCACCCAACCAATCTTACTACACCGATGGATCATTCACACCCCCCGGCACTGAGGGCAATGAATTCATATTTGGATCGAGGTTATCTAATGGCCCGCTACAAATCCACGTCTTAACCAAACTACCATGATATCCTAACATACTACATGTTGAACTGTACGAACTACTACTCGTTGTAGAGAAAACTAAAATGTTCCCCATAGACACATACATATTTCCAGATAACCCAAACAATATATATCTACTCCTCAATCATATCAAAAACCCCTCCTCCCAATATAACCACCCGACAAACTCCTTATAACCTGCATTATGAACATAATAAAATACTCTCACCATAACATCACCATTTGTAAAGTAAGAACACACAACAAATAGCCTTGGTAATGAAGAAGCGGACAAACTTGCCAAAATAGGAGTAGAAGCACCACGCATGATAGATACGCCAATCCACCTCATTGAACACCAAACGCCCTACTAGCTTGCAATCCCTCCAACCTCCACACAATGTAATGGATTCATTTGCAACCTAAAAAGATACGTCAAGAATGAGCATGTAAGCCCCCTCACATCCCTTGCCAAAAACACACTCCCATATGCAAACAAATGGCTCTCCAACAACAACATCCACCATAAATGGTCCAATCTTTTCTGGGACACCCCTTAGATTACAAATGCTTAAATAACACAAGTCCTCAAATTCCGATACTGAAGATACCTAGGCAACAACAAAGGAAAACACGTCCTCAAACAAGACATATTACCATTTTGTAACCTATGCACATCCCAACAAATCAACACATGCCTCCACCTACTATCATGTTGTACAAACAAGCACATAAATAACTTAAGGACCAACTGGCACAACAAAACAACACACGCATTAGCAAACACACTATTAGCCCACCCAGCAACAAGATGTTTCACATTAATAAGCACTAGCAAAACAACAAATGCCCCCCCGGATGATACTCCTAGCTACTCCCATGCACATGCCACCTACCACGATGCACCTGCCATGCCCGTCTAAAACCGGACATACTATGCATATTAGGAGCCCCCCCCCAACAGCCAAACCACCCTTTCTCCCAAATCCAAACCTTAAAGTAAGAATATATGAATTTACCTATTGTAATGACAGGTTCCCTAGAGAAGTTACCGCCAGAAAACTCACAAAATATGCCACCCTACAACCAGGGATTGCACGTCACGTCACATCACGTCACGTCACATTTTGTGACAGCGACGTGACGGCTGACCAAAAAACGTCACGTCCGCGGGGGGGTAAATCCGGCAGTCACCCCAGGGGTAAACTGACGCGGTCCACCCCCTGGTCAACCCCGTGTCACGCCCCGACGTGACGCGACGTGACGCAAAAAGGCCGCGTCACGTCCATTTGCACATCCCTGCCTACAACCATTACTAACCCAACTAGGATGGACAATACTCCTTCCCATCATCATCACCATGGGGATTAGAGGAATTATACACACTACAACCATCAAACAACTACAAGACCTCCACATCCCCACCATTAAAATCTGCAAACTAATAGAAACATTCTCACAAATAGCCATTACATACCTAACCCATATTATCCTAAACAACTGAAAATTTGAACTAGAAATAGGAACTAAAGCCACCCCCACCCTATGTCCCTACAGACATAGGTCGAAAGTGGTGAATGGACATCTCACGTTAGTGTACAACCACTGATGCTCCTTTTATTTATTATTGCAATGATGCTAGACTATGATGTTGGTTATGAACCTGAAGTGATTTGAACAAAATTAGTGTCATGTGGCTAAATCTCCTCAATTTGGAGGGGCATTGAACAACATGGCATTTCTCAAGATCACACAAGATTATGTCCTACAATTCAAGTGTGTGCATGCCCGTGTTATTGGAAAGAGAACAAACAAGCACTTCAGACCTTGGACAACTAACCAATTAATTCAACTGTTAGTTAACTAGTTGCCTCTCGTAACTATAGTTGTTTGTAATTGGACCTACCAAAAAATGTAGTTAACTATAGTTGTTTTAATTTCGGTCTGCCAAAAAATCTAGTTAACTATAGTTATTTCTAGTTAACTAAAGTTGAGTGCAACCTACAGTGTAGTACTAGGACAATTTAGAGCATCTATATCTTTTCCTTTTCTTTTATTCAAAATTTAAAATTTGGGACTTGATTCCATTCGTGACTCGGAGTCAATCAACACCCAATGAGCACGACCTCATTATCTATAAGTAACTTAGAGTATAATGGGTTCAACTGCCGCAAGGAACAATGGGTTCTATTCCTTCTTGGGATGGGCCAGCATGGGTGACAAGCATTGATTCTTACATAAGGTCTCTTAAAAAAATTATTATAATATATTTCATTTCATTTTTGGAGATAAATGAAAGAACTTGCCGGCTGGCTCCTTATAGATTTTGGGACTCTCAAGTTATAGTTGTCTAAAAATTTTCTAGTTAACTGTAGTTGTTTTTGAATCTGGTCTTAAAAAAATTTAGTTAACTATAGTTGTTTTTCAAATCGGTTTGAAATTTTTCTAGTTAACTATAGTTGTTCCCTAAAATGTATTGAAAAAATCTAGTTAACTATAGTTATTTTGGCAGTTGTCGAAGCTCTGAAGCACTTCTAAGCAATGTCATATTTTAGGTAGATAGACCCATTTCTGATAACTTCAGCAATTTTGCATAAGTGTGGTACATGTGTGATAATGGAGTGATTTTTTATAGGTTTGAAATTGATATCATGACATTTAACAAAAAAAATCGCAATTTTCTTTTTGAAGTAATGAAATTATGGTAAAATTTCAAAGGCAAGATTCTCTCCCAACCCATATTCACAAGACAAGTCAACCTATTTATGATGAATGGTAGATGAAAACTTGAGTATAGCCAGTGCCTTTTCAAGGAACCCAAATCCGTGTCCTTTTAGCTTAATTTTTCCATCACTTTGAACCCCTCAATGGCTATAATTCCTCTCACTTGGTCACTACATTGATTATCCCAATTAATGCATGTTACTATTCAGAGTTACGTGGTGCAATCATGTTTTACTTGAGAAATCAATTTTTACTAACAAAAGTTCAATAGGTTGTTTGGACATTAAAAAACATTGATGACTTTGCTTGGTAAAAGATTACATTCTCATGAAATATCACTATATAACTCTGAACAGTAACACGCACTAATTGGAATAACGACTATACGTATTTCCAACAATCCAAATTAGAGAATGACGCCTACATGTGTGAAACTTCACGACTTTAAGGGACTATATGTATAAAGGTTGGGGTGGTTATTGGAATGGGTTTGTCTACCATGTGGAATGTCTTGTTGGAACTCAAAAGGATGCATATTTCAAGAGAAACGCCACCTCAACGCATGACAAGGCCATGAGGTGGATTTTCCCAAGAACATATGACCCCATGGAACTCTTTAATACTGTAAGCATTGAAAATTCTATAGATTTACAATGGTGTTGGTTAGGGGTTGTTTACATCATGGACCATGAAGTTGTCCCAAGGCCTTGTAAAATCTGTGATTGGCTATTGAACTTGTCCTAGGACCACTTCGGTTTATACGAAGGTAAAAATGTCAGAGTGACCATGAAGTTTGAGAGGTCTCCAAAAGACATATTTTAAGGCCTACATTATCCACTAACGTGGTCCAACGGTTTTTGCGGTGGGAGAGGCAAAAGGGGTGCTCTAGTAGAAAAAAGGCAGGGGCCTATGGCAGAGAAATGTTGTTATAATAAGTTTTTAATGAAGTCTTTTTTGGGGAAGAGAAGACGAAACACAAGAAAATGGTCAAACTTGATTTTTTTTTTCAAAACTACTCTTTTTGGGCATATATTAAAAAAACAACACATTCACTTTTTGGTGCATGGTCATTCCTCTTGGTCCACATTGGGTTTACATCTAGTGAGGGGCCCAAAGGCTTTGTAAATTGATTTTTTAGGAAATCGGACCATGGAAATTGGACCATGAAGTCGGACCATTGAAAAAAGGCCATCTTCCATGGTCTGACTTCATGGTCCATGGTGTAAACTGGCCCTTATTAGAAGAAGGTGGTTATGGAAAGACCTAAGCACATTTCACCATTATATGGCAGGGTACCTTACCACAGGGAAATGTCCACCAAGCTTTCTTGAGGGCATTACAGTCCAAATCTCCCGCCGGATATTTTGGAAGGCATTACAAAAAGTATGCGTTCTGTTTATTTATGTTTGGTGAGACCCTTGTCTCGGGATCTTCTTAAAAACAAGGGCATGCGGCCCGGGACATGGTTTGGGCTTCATGGCGTCTAGAAGAAGAAGAACTCCGGTCTCCAAAGGCGGCCAGAGTGAATAGAGTGTATGTTTGTAAAACATCCTTGGCCATGCCATGGCATCTACTATAACCTCATTCATCGTGGAAATCAAAACAAGACCCCCAATCAACATTGAGGGCAAATCCATTCCACCTTGACCCTACTAAACTATTTCGGAATCTTTGATGTTATTTTCAGAGCTAAAATAACCTAATTTCAAGTTTATGCATGCTACAGAATAGTTCGTTGCATTTTCACCTTCCTAATGAATGAGTTTACGTAGACAACACATAGCCCAAGGAGAGGGAACCATCACATACGAATGCACCTCTCATCCATCCAACATAAAACCTTAACCCCCTACAGAGTTGTGGCCGATTCATCTCAAATGACAACTTGGACTGGACTAATTCAGGGTCTTCAAAATTGAGTATGGTGTTGTAAACAACTAAAACTTAGTAACATTCAGGGCTGTATAATATTTCCAAAGGGTTGTTACATTGGATGAATGAGAGGTACACTCGCATGCAATAATTCCGTCCCTCTCCACGTACCCTTGGTCTTGGGCCTCGCCTACTGCATATAAACTTACAAGGTGTAAAGAAATTCACTCCTTACCTGGCCTTGGAAGTGTACATTGCCTGTCGTAGCCCACTAAGTAACTACAAAGTAAAATCCCGGAGCTCATGTGGGGCAGGCACCGACCAGCCGCTCAATAAGTATTTACCAAGCTACACTGATTATCCCAACAAGTGCATGTTACTATTCAGAGTACACAGTGCAATAAAAGTCTTCCTCAGGAGCTCAATTTTTACTAATGAAAGTTCAGTAAGGTAGAAGGTCCTTAGAGCGACACCCCCAGGACATTTTCCACGTTTAGGTAGACATAATGAGTACAGAAAAAATCACCAAAAAAAAAAAATCACTGAGATTAGCAAATGTACTTGTCATATACTGCACACGCACACAAAAATCAACAAAAATTTCATATGTAGGCTTTGTAAATTCTCAAAGTGTAGACCAACATCAATCCTTATTGTAACTTGTAGGGGGGGGGGGGAAGGGTTAAGTACTCAAAAAATTGAGATTCATTTTGTCAACATGCAAGTTGGTGAAGCATCTAGCCTCCGATATAAATATAGTATACCAAGTACATATAATATGGTAAACCAAGCTTGTTTCACACTCGACCCCAACGCTTTTAGGACGACTTATAGCTAGAGCTTTTAAGTCCAATCTACTTTAAGGACCTTCTACCTTAGATTGTTTGAACATTGTAAAACATAAAATGAGTTTGCTTGGTAATTTAATATTGCATTCTCATTAAATAGGTATATAGCACTGTGCAGCTCGGAATAGCAACATGCAATAATTGGGATAAGCAGTGTAGAGAGATAAGCATGATTGGCTTTAAATCGACATTGAGAGACGGATAGATAGAACGATAGATAGGCTGAGGAAACCTCCACGTGCCTGCGTGCCTGAAGAACCGTGATCTTGTCGTCGGCCATAAGCTTACAAAGCTGTCGCATACACAAAGAAGGGACATCATGATCTCCTTTTGCTTTTTCTAACCTCCCTGCCGCTTGGACGACGAGCCCCCCGCGACCTCGGACTTCGCTTCAGCTTTCTCGTTCACTACACCGTTTTTGTCTAATTAGTGTGGGTTATCATTCGGAGTTCCGTGTTGCTATAACTTTTTACCGAAACTATCGTTTGTACCAACTAAACTATTTTTCATAATCTTTGGTGTGCATACTAACTGTTTATGTTATTTGGGTGAAAAATGATACTGCCAATAAAATGCTATAGCAATGCATAACTCCAAATGGTAATCCACACTATTTAGCCAAAACAATGGACTCACCAAAAAATAAGGTAGATGGGTCTTACATGGTTACTTGTGATGACTACACTGATTACCCCATTTGGTAAGGGTGGGCTAATAGTGCATGTGGGAAATTAGTGAAGGTGATCCTAAATTTCTTTACACTATGAGATTAGTGCCACTAGAAGATCTAGGGTTTTGTGAGCCCAATGTGTCATAGTGTTGGCAGCTCTCAATGCAAGTCAACAACAACAACAACCACAACCACAACTTCAAATGTTTGTATTCCATGTTTGCCAACCACCATATTTGTGTAGTTTTGCGATCTAGTGTATGTCACATTGACGTTTGGTTCTGTCCAAAATTCATGCATAAATCCAAATACACTTAAAATTATGATTTAGAAGTCTAGAACATACAAAGCTAATGATTTCAAATGACGCATTGCAAATGGTAGGGGGTGAAACTTGGTAAGACAATTCCAATATCAAGTTGCATGTACTTGCCTAGTGTTTATAGACACAACAACTTGACATGTCCAATTCAAACAAGACCACATGAAACACAATATTGACATCATTATCAATGATTTAAGGGTTATGCCTAACGTTCAAATGATCACCAAAAACAACCACCACCAATAATTCACAGGGTGCATACCTCTCCAACAACTCCTGGGTAGGTCACTTGTGTCATAGTAGGAACCACGTTAGACAAAGAAACATGAATCCATTTGAGTTTTATAATGCTACAAATTATATTGTACATAGACATAAGTATGGATATGATACAATGGAAAATATATGGTGCATAAGTAAACAAGGGTGTTTGGAAAAGGTTTCGTGGTGGGACCTAGTGGAAATAATTAAGCATTGGATTCAGTCACATACAAGGTGGATGAAATAGAGATTGTATGAAGACCAACTTTCTGTCAAGATGTCTTCTGTGTCATGCATAAATGGGCTTAGTTTCTCTATGGTTCCATCAATACCATCTAATTTTCTCCCGGCTTTCCTTCCCTTCTGCTTCTGCGGGAGACAAAGCTAGTGATTTTTGAAGTTTAAGAGATGGTTGTGAGGTTGAGTATGTTCCCTCTTGAAGATGAGTGATCGGAGCCGAATTTTCTCAGCAGCATCACCAATGACAACAAAAGGTCTTATATGCTAAGTTGAGAGATCTTTCATTAAGAACCTGCAACAGTGGTGTTCGAATTCAACTTTTGGGATAAAGGATTTAGGGTTAGCATGCGGTCACGCTTTGAGAGACTTAGGGCCACTTCACACACGAGACTGAGAGCCCGTGACCAGTACACTTCAAGCACTCTCATTGGTGGAAAAGGCAGAGCCGGTCCAAGTTCACTTCATACTACGCTTGAGGGACCAACGGAGTAAGTGAATGCAAGATGGATATAAAGTCTCCATGGATTCCTACATGGCATCAAATGGATCATGTTTCATGGTTACTTGGAATATTTTCAAAAACCACCTCTTGGAGGTAGGCCTAACACAAAACTAGGAGACCATGGCACTCTAAACGCTCACAACTGTTGGTTTATTCTGTTTTATCATGTGTGAGAACCCGCATGAATAATAATTCATTGAAATAGCATTTGGTTGAGGGCACAGTCACATATGACTTCACAGTACACTTGAGGGATTGTGACCACACTACATGATTTTGCAGGTGTCTTGGGACAACCTTTGGACACTTTGGGCTCTCACAATGTCATGGTCACGGCTCTTGGCTCGTGTGTGAAGTGGCCGTTAGCCAGGTTCAACCTGATTCCCATGGATGTTGCAAAACGGCAACGTGTAGGAGAGAGTGGTGGATCTGATGATGGTGCAATCCGTGACGATATGATAGTTGTTGAGCCTCCTGTGAACGTTGTGGACTAGTTTGCTTTCAACCTGCTTAAGAGAAGCGCCATCTGATTGCATTAGTGGTACAACTCCAAGAGATGGTGGAAGCCTTGATTTGAAGACCTTATATAGTGCCAAAGGCTGCGATTGATGGATTGATATGTGCGGGCCACAAATAATATAAGAAGTGACCTGAAGCGGATTTCACTAGAAGACCACATGTGGACCTGCTTTAAGTCCGAGGACCATGAGGGAGTGGGAGGTGCAAAGGTCTTTTGTAACGCATGCCAGAAGGACTTTGGGGCCATGGCAGGGGACCATGAAGCAGTAAATCTGCAAGAAAATGTTTGTTAACTTCAAGAAGAGTTATGTGACGTGCAACGATCATGTGCAAAATCGGTGTAGGAGGAAGGGTTCGCCTTTGCGAAGCATCCACAATCTGGTTCAAAGGGCAAGTTATTGTGATGATAGACGAAGACCACAAATACGATGTCCGAGAGGGAACGAAGATTATGTCGAATGCTAATGCAGATGAGAGACTTGCACAGTGTGCGAGCACTGTCAAGTACACAACTCCATTGCCCTGCATAGGTTTAAGCGAAAGTGATGCAAAACTATATAGTGACTTTGAATTTTGTGAAGGAAAAATCTTAAACATTTGAAAAACACAATGATCTACAAAGCCAAGCAATTTATGTTGACAAATTGTTTTTCAAGAAAAGTCTACACGTTTTACAAGATGGTGCAAGTAGTGTGCAAGTAGAGATATTGAACATGTAATTATTTAATTTTTTTTTTAAACATGATAAAATTAGATTAAGGTCATGAAATCTACATCTAAAACCAAAATTAGTCAACACGTTTTGAGCAATACTTTTAATGATAAGTTTTGAACACCTCATCTCGATATTCTATATTTGAGTACCTAGCACAACAATAGAGGATATCATGACAAAAATACAATATAAACAATACTTTGCTACTACTTTTAGATGTTTGACCAAAAAAATTAAGATTTTAGTATACCAAAGCACTTTTTTCGTATACTTGACCGCACTTGCTACCCACAACCTTCTTTCGAACTAGTAGGCAATCCTAAGAACCCTGTCCCCAAAATTAGAATGGTTTTAGGGTAAAGTGCATATATTGTAGGAATATCTTTCAGCTTTGCCGACCACGGGGAGGACTTGAAGCCAATCTTTGCAAGCACATAATGGGCACTAAACATGCTAAGACAATGTGCGATGATGCCACTACAAACAATGGTAGTAACTCTGGCTTGCGTAGCAGGAAGCATGGCCAACAATCTGGGTCTTTTGAGGCTACACAAGTTAATCAGCATCAGCTTCATGGATGGCACAAAGCCGGCAGCGAGTCAGGTAAGCAAGGTGAGTACATGTTTGCTGGAACATCTGACCATGTGAATTGAATGTGTTGGGTTTTTGGGAAAGCTCTTGTAGTTATGATGTGTATTGGATTGATATATGATCCTAATCTCCCATTTCCGAATGGAGTGGTTGGCGGGTTCAATTCCGCTGTGAATTCTTCTCTCTACTTGACGGAAAAAACTAGCTAGGTAGATAAGAAGTCAAGAGCCCACCCACCGCAAGGTAGGCAGTAAACCCCACCCTGCACCAAGAGGATTCTTGAGCAGGGTAGGGCCAATGGGCTCAAATTCACGTCGGATTGCCCGACGTTGGTTATTTATTTATTGATCCTAATCCAGGGGACAAATGATTCCAAGAATTGTTTCACCGAAGGTGTAGTAGAATATCAAGGTTCACTACAACAAAACATGTCTTTTATTCCCGCACCCACTTCACTGCATGTCTTTTATTACTATAAACAGTGAACGGTTGAAATTGTTGAAATCCACCTTTACTGTCCTCATGTCTGAGTTTACTTCGGAAAGTCATGGTAGTCATGTGGGACAAGAATGTGCTTGGGAACGCACTTGAGAACGTGTTCGGGAACGTCAGAGAACGTTCATTACTACGGATAGTAAAGTGGTCGACTTCACTATGTCACTTCAAAATGTTATGTGTTTTTGGGTTTTCCATAGAATGCTCACAAAAGAATGGCCCATTTATTTTTGCTAACATATAATGAAATATACATATTCGACCACAATATGAGATTACCACATACTCAAGATTTGTTACTTTAATCTATCAGAGCATGATCATCTTCCTCAAGTGCAGCTTCGTCACCGTCTTCGCAAGACGGTTCATGGTCATCTGTGTTCAAAGCTGCTACCACCTCATCACTGCTTAGAGCCACAACCTCATCTAACATTGGGTCAGCTGGGGTTGTATCATTTTCTAATGATGTTGGTTTCAATCCACAATGGTTTCCCATATTGCCTAAAGATAGGCATCCTATGTCTGGTATAGAATCTCTTGTAGAAATGACTCTTGCTCCCCTTGGCTCTTTTCGTAGAACCACCTTCCATCCATGATTGTTCAAATCCTCCGCAAAGAATACCTGCTCGACGTGTAGTGGAAATGCGAAGGATTCGGCTGATAGTGGCACTAATCTATCAAAATTCACTAGGCTAAAGCCATAATCGTCTCGCTTCATGGTAGCATTATGCCCAACCATGTTTGCCATCACCCAATTGCAATACAACACAACCAATTCATACCTACCATAATCCACGGCCAATATTCCCTCCACCCATCCCACATATTCAAGGTTTGCCGCCTTGAAGTTCTTGGCATGTACACTGGACCGGCAATGTTGTGAATGTGGCGGCCACGCCAGAGTCTACCGTGGTCAAATTTCCTTCCGCACTATGCACGCGGATATGATTTCCGAAGGCATACATGGAGCGGTACGATGTTGCTTGGCTAGACGGTGGAAGAGACAATACAAGCACATCTTCATCAATCGCCTCTCCTGCTTCTTTGGCGCGAGAAATCTCCGATTTGAACCACTTGGAGAACACTTCATCTCGAAGGTCTTCAAGATAAACAATCCGACCATTTCGTTTTCTCCTCCGATATTCTGCACGTTCCAGTTTCCGTTGTGCCATACTTGCAGTGTGTCGCCTGTACAATAAAACATTTATGTGATACCTCGCATGTTTACTATAATTACTATCTCAATGCGTACATAAGGGGCTTCTAGATTTACTGAGTAGAGTTAGGAATATTATTCGTTCTTGCCAAATAATACTAGAGGCAGTGATGTGAACTAATATGACTTTGTCATGTTACTGCATAGAGTTTAAAATTTAGCCATTGTGATATGACATGTACGGTTACTACGTACAGTTATGGATATACTGAATTGTAGTTTGAGATTACTACAGGCAGTGATCTTCTTGTAAGATGACTTTGTGTAGTGAGGTGCAAATGTTAGTAAGTGCAAGGATTTCACAATTACAATGTCATGCCATACAAATAACACAATTTGTTGCTGTTTTTCACGTTTGTAAACTACACATACTCTGAACATTAGTAAGTGACCTACATTGGTGGCACAATGTATATTTTTTTCCTCTCAAATGACATTCAATTCCGATGGACATAACAAACAATTAGATCACATTCATTTGTAAGTATCAATGCATTATGCATGTGTGGTGAAGTAACTTACTCTCTCCACGGCTCTAAGGGAGCCACATTATTGACCACAAACTCATGTATCCTGTCGCGTATCTTTGGTGTGAGTATCCTTGGTCGCCCAACACCTTCGAGTATTTCGTCGTTCATTGTAGGGTCCTCTTTATCATCCCATACCCTACGACTTGTAACGGTATATGATTGCATGTACTCTGTGCAAAAGCTAAGCGCTTCATCTATGGCATATCCTTCAGCCATACTAGCTTCGGGTCTTGCACGATTCCGAACATAGCCCTTCAAAGTTTTCAAGTACCTCTCCATAGGATACATCCAACGGACATGTACTGGCCCACAAATATCTAGTTCCTCCACCAAGTGCACCAAAAGGTGCGTCATGACGTCAAAAAATGCCGGTGGAAATTCTTTCTCGATCATGCACAATGTGATGGCCGTATCCTCTCGCAAGTCGTTCATTTCTGATGGGTTGATGGTTTTGGCGCACAATCGTTTGAATATCCTACTCAATCTTATTATGCATATACGGACCTCCTTTCTCATGATCGTGCGTACACAAAGAGGCAAAACTTGCTGCATAAGGACATGGTAATCATGAGATTTCAATCCTTTCAGACTCCCATCCACGTGGACTCTTTTTCTCAATTGGCCAACATAGTGAGTAGGGGTTTTCAACTGCCGCACAACATCCACAAACACCTCCTTCTCTTTCTTTGTCAGCACATATGGGGCTTGCGGCAATGTCAAGCTTCCTTGATTCTTCCCCGGTATGGGCCACAAATGCGGCCTTATGTTGGCTTCTTTCAGGTCCATGCGAACCTTTAGTGTATCCTTCTCCCCAAATAGGAATTTCATAAGACTTTCCGTCATGTTTTTCTCGCAATGCATTACATCCAGCGTGTTGCGTATAAGAAGGTCCTGTTGCACCAAAAAATTCCAGGTTAACTGCATTGCTGGGTGTTGCATTCCTTACAACTGAATTATAGTACGTGCATCAACAATTGTTCCCCTTTATGACTATACCACTACTTAGTTAAATAATGGAGAATGAACATAACTACCACTAGTCATGTTCAATGACTTCAAATAGTCATGTTCATTCACTTGTGATAGACATGTATTACTTCCCATAGTCTATTACTTCCCATAGAACATTACAATACCACTACTCAATTAAGTAACGGTATTTGAACATGACTACAACTAGTCATGTTCATTCACTTCTGATAGACATGTTTTACTTCCTATAGTAACGTTGGCCATTTACTTCGACTGTGATACAATCAAATTACCGCCTTCGTGAACTTCTGATGTTCAAATAAAACCCCTAACATATGCCCATCAATTCGGTTAAAACGAGTTTTCGGTATGCACCTTCCAATATGGTAACGCATAAAGTGCGTTCTTCCTCTTCACTCCATGCTCGTGGATTGGATCCATTTTGTCTCCCTCCTTATTGATCGGCGACTCTAGCAACCAATCTTGTCTTTCTTTAGCAAACCGTAAAATATCGCGTGGCAACAATATCTGCGGGGGGCCTCGGCGTTCCTCTCCTCCATCGAAACTACTTTTTAATCGTTTGTAAGGATGGTTCATTGTCAAATAACGACGATGACCAAGATAAACATTTTTTCCCAATGACCTGGACCTCCTCGTTGCCACATTTGGCCCACATGGAGGACAACCCCGGTACCCCTTCGTGACTTGCCCGGCAAGCAATCCATTTGCCGGGAAGTCATGAATGCTCCACATAAGAATCGCTTTGAGCTTAAAATTGGGGTTCGTATTGTGTGTATCCTCTACGCTTTCATATGCCTTCTTCAAAATGGATCCGTCCTTTGCAATCACCCCTTCCCACAATCTTTGTAGTTCCTCCACCAATGGTGCTAAGTATACATGTATGTTTTCCTCTTTCACACTTTCTTTGCCGGGAATGATTAGGGATAGCATCACAAAAAACCGCTTGGTGACCAACCAAGGTGGCAAGTTGTAGTTTAGCAATACAACTGGCCATGTAGAGTGATTTAAAGATTGGTTAGAGAAAGGGTTGACACCATCCAACGCTAGTGCCAAACGTAGATTCCGGGGCTCCTTCGCAAACTCCGGCCACCTTGCGTCCACGTGTTTCCATGCCTTTGAATCCACAATCGATCTTATGGTGGAATCCTTGCTTTTCCCCTCAATATGTCACGTCATAAGCTTGGCTAGTCGTTTGCAACGGTACATTCGGAGCAACCGAGGTATAAGAGGAAAGTGTTGCAACACTTTCACTGGAATGCTATCCGAATTCGGAACATACCGAGATTCCTTGCATTCCGGACACACTTTTGCGTCCTTGAGTTCGTTTCTAAATAAGCAATGGCCATTCTTGCACGCATGGATAGTATTGTAGCTCAAACCCAACTTCTTCACCAATCTTTTGGCCTCGTAGTGTGATTCAGGACAAGTGTTCTCTCTTGGGAGTAGATCATGTTTTAGCAGTTTTAACAACTCGTCGACACATGCGTTGGAAACTCCAAAAATGGTGCACACATTAAGGATCATGAGAACTGCTTGTAACCGGTTGGTAGGGCTGTTCTTGAATAGTGGGGTGTTGGCTTCTTTCAATAAGTCCTCCGTGTTGTCGGCAATGTCGTCATTGACCTCATCACCTACATGGGGATGTGTATTGGCCAATTCATCCAAATCTTCGTGAGTTCCCTGAAGTTCTTCATCAATTCCCTCTTCATTTGGAATGGTATTTGTATATCCGGGCAAACCATCAAACCTCTCGAAACATGCGTGGACCATCCGGATTACCTCCACTTCCTCATTATTATCCCGCAACACTTCTGCATTTTCGTGTGCAACAATGTCTTCAGTTACTCCTATTTCCATATCAGTATTTCCTTGTGCCGTCATGTACCTCCCTCCTTGGGTTGCCATCCATATGTCTTTTTGGGCAATATAAATGTCATTGTTGACCTCCTACATGTGCACCATGGAGAAGAAAACAATACTTTTTCTCTTAGTAACCTTATGTATTTACAAACATTTGAGAATCTATAATTAATGACCATTCCAAAGGTAAAAAACAATCTTCTGTGCAAGCACGGTAAATTGGACAGGACCTGTAGCATTCCTGGAGTGTAAGTAGATCATTACTATATACAGTAATAGTAGGGTTGTGGCAGCTTAAAAGCTATGCACCATTACTATGCACTACACCTATGCACCATTACTATGAACAGTAACACAAACACTATATTCGTTAATCGGAGACTTTGGGAAGTCTCAAAATAAATTTGACCCATAGTTTCGGATGCGAATATTATGAACATAGGGAACAATGACAACATAATGTTTTGGAAATCCATATGCAATGAATATGTATGTTTCTAAATATAGTAGTTATATAATGATAATCAAAACTACATCAAACATGATATTTCAATGACAAAAATTCAAAAATATTTTGTTTTATCAGTTTTGCATCGAACAAAATTATTGAATCCATAAATAACCATTTTTTTTTCACTAAAGACTCTTGGATGCGCATCCCAAACATAAAGGTCTTATTGAATTGGACGGCACATCCCAAACCTACCAATACTTAAAATAATTTGACATTGTTCATGAGAATTTGCAAATTAGCATCTAGAATATATAATTTGGATTCCACATCCGTAACAAAATATATAAAAAACATTTGATAGCGCATGGGAAGTTGGTTTCCACATCTGTAAACTAATACAATCATGCAATATAATTGTAATCTATAAAATTTCTATAAAGTGTGTCTAATATAGTATTCGATCCCAATGTCATATATTTCATGAAAAGATGAATACATATTTCAAACAACTTTGGTCCTAACTTGCGTCACTATCATTCCCCATCTTCATCTTCAGCTTCGTTTCCATTCTGGACATTGTTTTCTGCGGCAGCAATACGGGCCAAGTTGTCTTTAGCAAATTCTATATGTTTTTGTGGGATGGTCATTGTCTCCGATTTGGAACCTTTGCGTGGCTTCCAAGCACAAAGTATGGTATCCGTGTTTATCCAAACTGGTTCGTACGCCGAGTCCATTGTCCACTTGAAACCCTTTTTGGTGTCCCAACCTAAATATGTGCGCAACACATTTTGATCTTTGGTGCTTGGACGACAATATTCCACCTCAATTTGACGAAAATTGGGGCTAGTTGGGACAAAATTCGGTGACGACAATGCTTTCACCAACCAAACCGGTTTAGGGTGCTCCTCATCTCCTGCTCGTACGAGGACCATGTAACCTTCGTAGCAATCAACAACCACACGAAATAATGGAGCCGGACGATTTCGAGCAGGGCCAACGTAATGGTCGTCCGCAGCGTACTCTTCACGTACGTCTCCATTGCTGAAGAACATGGCCTCAGACTCCACGATTGTCACTTGGCTTTGTGGCCAAAATCCTTGTGTCAAATATGGACGTGTATCGACATCAGGTGCCAGCAATGCCGAGCGAATGCGATCCCAATACGCAATCAATGGTTCGTGGGTATCCCGAATGCGTCTTGTGATGTCTTCCTCACACAATTCTTTCCAGTACTCAATGAATCCAGATATACCTTTGATGATTTCCGGTCCATTCCTCATGGGGTTAGGTGTGCAAGGCTTTGGCTCCCCATCGGGTAGCATACATTTGCCATCTTCGTCTTGGCGCCATACGAGTATCCCTTCCTCTGGACCCCAATTCGGTGAAGTGCACAAAGCCTTGAACTGCATGGCCGGCAGACCGTCATCACGCATATAGAATCGGAATTGTTGAGCCTTGGTATGGCCTACCAATCGGTCACCTCCTTTAAGAATGAATGGTTTGATAAACGTTTTGAAATCGGGCACTTCTTCAATCAAATGCGGAATGACTGGCACATTATCCAAATCCATGTACGATTTCATTAGAAGAGGAATTGTTGGAAAATCTTCCTCGTGCAACTTCATACTCCAACGTCCAAATGAAGCATCAATGTCATCGTGCGTATGGCCAACCATCAAAAAAGACACGAAAACTTCCTTGAATATGCCTTTGGCTACGAGCAAAGACCAAAAACAAAACACGTATCGACATTTGTTGTCCTTGGCACAATTGTCAAGTTGCACGTGTAGAGTTGGAGGCAAAGGTTTGGCAAGAACAGGTTGTTCAGGCGGTTCTTGCAATGAAGATAGACAAACTTCCTTCCCCTCTAGCACTGCCTCATAAATCGGTGTTGTTCCACATCCCACGAAAAGAGCACGAGAGGATGATGTTGGTGGCCTCTCAAGATCCCGTAGAAGTTTTGCAAAAGATCCTACTGTATGGTTGGCATCGCCAGGGTAGAAGTCCAAGCCATAATGTGCATACTTGACGTCCACATGGCCATATGCGATCATACCTGAGTTTAGATAAACACGTTCAAACATACAAATGAGACATACATTCCGAAATCATCCATGCGAAACAAATTGGATTTTCCCACAAACAATTGACAAAAATGAACACACATTTGCGGACGTGCATCCGTAACCCGTACAAATGTGTATGTGGGTGCGTAAAAAATAATGTGAAAGACTAACGAACCTGTGGCAGCTATTGGGAGTTTAAAATATCCATCTGTAGCCTTTATTTTCCGTGCATAACATGGGCACGCAGTCTTCACATGGTCCATTTTGTCATGAATGATCGTCAAAACCTCGTTCGGCCTCATTATCGATAGTGCGCGGTTCTTATAGTAGTCTTGACGGTGTGCCTCCTGGTTGTTGACATGCTCAATGTATTTCCGTTGATGTCTATTGTGCGACTCAGTCCCTATTGGATGTGCGTCTCGAAGGCCCTTGTATTTCTCTCAAGCAGTACACCTAGCAAACTTGTCCCCAGGTCTCTTCGTAATGTATTCCGCGAATTGTTGATTCTTGATCACACTCAGTTTTGACAACGAAATTGGCCCACATCCCACTTTTTCGCCAACTTCATTAACGTCCATTAGTATGTTCTTCCATTTCGTCCATGTTGGCAAAACCATCTGAACAACCTTTTCCCCCGACGCCAGAGTCCTGGTCTTATGTGGCATCGCATCCGCTAATGGCATAATGATGGTTGATAGTGTTGCAGCCGCTTGGAGTGTTGCCTCCCTAGGCTTCTTCGTGCCAAAATTGCCATGGAACCGAGAACGCCGTCCTTGGGACGAGTAGTTCTGGAACCTATAAAAATCAGCCTTTGAAACTGCATGAATAATATACCACGCCGTGCAACACACTTCTATATTTTCCAAGGTCACCACCTTACGACCTTCGGCATCAAAGTGCGTGTTGCGATGAACCTCAAGTTTCTTTGCGGATCGCATTCGAAAGTCCGCAAGCCACATCTCTTGCCTCAAAGATTTTATTTTGTCACGTGGAAATAGTTGGCAACACTTCTTCGCACAACAATCTTTTGTTGCTACGGACCTAATAGATGTTTCTTCCAATGTTTGATCTCGACGACGTTGCGTGGGTTCCCGAGGCACACGACAAGAATCATATTTCCGTACACCTTTTCTAGGACGCATTGTGGCCAACAAAGCTACTTGTAGTTCCCCATAACGGCGGGAATGATTCCACAAGCTGACACCATCATGAAGAACACTTCGCAACGGCCATCGACGAAGAGAGAATCTCCAACCTGGAGGCACTTCCAATGGGTGGAAAGAATTTAAAATGCACACCCCAACATCTTCCTCCCCAAGGGGATATGCATCAATACAATCCTTAGGATCCGAGTTCCTACAAACACCATCAGCCACGGGAACGCCACAGCCATTGACTAGGACAACATCAAGATCAACCCACTGTTCTCGTGAATAACCCTCACATGGTGGAAGGAAATCATCCTCTGCGCTATCAACAAACCCAACAGCAACGTCCGGACGAGAACTTCCAGTTACTATGTCGTCGACTACATTGGCAACACCACTTGTGGCTCCATGTTCCACGACAGATTCAAAATCGCTAGCAGAGGTTGATGGATCCGAAGACAACTCGAACGCACTATCACCGACGTCGGAATCCATGGCCACTACAAGAAAGTCAAATTAGGAGTATGTCAAAATATCCAATTAAGCATAGGTCCAAGTGTATGTCATGGATAGCGTAAACACATATTATCAAGAAAAACACAATACGGGCAATAGTGGCTTTCATGGCGTGGAAACAAAAACACAATGGTATACGAACGCGCGTCCGATTAACTCCATGTGGCAACACTGTCATTGCAGACATAGACATGGGGTTTGCGGCCGTGCGTCCGTAAACCTATGCCTGTCCAGGGAGGTCACTGCCAGGCGTAAATGCTCTGGTAACCTATAGACCATAGGGTTAAGGACGCGCGTCCGTAAACCTATGCATGTCCAGAGAGGTCACTGCCAGGCGTAAAGGCTTTGGTTACATATAGACCATAGGGTTAGGTTTGCGCTTACGTACACCTCTTCCTGTCCAGAGAGGTCACTGGGAACCGTAAAGACCTTGGTAACCTATAGACCATAGGTTTACGGACGCGCGTCCTTAACCCTATGGTCTATAGGTTACCAAGGTCTTTACGGTTCCCAGTGACCTCTCTGGACATGAAGATGGTCTATAGGTTACCAAGGCCTTTACGGTTCGCAGTGACCTCTCTGGACAGGAAGATGGTCTATAGGTTACCAAGGCCTTTACGGTTCGCAGTGACCTCTCTGGACAGGCAGATGGTCTATAGGTTACCAAGGCCTTTACGGTTCGCAGTGACCTCTCTGGACAGGTAGAGGTTTACGGACGCGCGTCCGTAATCCTCTTCCTGTGTAGAGAGGTCACTGCCAAGCGTAAAGGATTTGGTAACCTATAGCCCATAGGTTTACGGACGCGCGTCCGTAAACATCTGTATGTAGAAACTCAGTGTTGACCAAGAAGCCTACAGGTTCAGGGCATCAAGAGGTGTAGGTGACACCTACATGTATACCCAGGGCTCATGACAACACGAATTTGGACAAGTTAATATACCTACTGGTTTTTTCACAATGTCAAAATATTCTACTATGGTGCATAGGGTGAGGTAGGTTTACGGACGTGCGTCCGTAAACCTCTCTGACGGAAACCTCATTACTAGTTCAAACACAATGTTTAGGGCTAATATAGAGGTTATGCTCGCCAGGAGGGTTAAGGTTTACGGACGCGCGTCCGTAAACCTCCGGTATTTGCGGCGGCATAACCGGACCATTGCATCGGGGTCCGTACCTGGACGAGAAAAGCATCCGGCATACTAGAAGGGTCCAGGGAGCGCAACCCACATCTGAGATGCAAAAAGAGTCCCTTGGTGAGGGGATGTCCCCTTAAGTAGTGATCATTCTTCTTCGGATCCGTTTTTCGACATAGGATACTAGCCGCCAACCAAAGCCTAAAAATAAAAACCTAAGGTTGCTATATTCCATGGGCCATGCTCACAATGGAACATGTATTCATGGCGGAGAGCATCCATAGAGCATGAGTCCACATAGAGACAAACCAAAGGCATCTATTGGCCAATAATATATGAGCATTATACATTTTTTAGGGGTGGTTTATAATATTGGAATGCCTAGTATTAAGAATTTATTGTAGAATGAGTAGACAAAAATTATAGAATCATGGGACAAATGGACCACAACAACAACAATAGTACGTGGAATATAAGAATATATGTAATTCAAAATTGAAATAGCAAATATTTGATTGGTTTGCATACAATGTAGTGGTATTCACCACAATATCATGTTATCTCATGTCATCTTGCATTTAGTATTGCAATTACATTGACCACCATCCTACCATTAAACCCGTTTAATCTACCCACCTATACACACGTATACATAATTGTATTAATAGATACACAAACTAGCAACGCCTAGACGCCATGAGAGCAACACATCTATTGTCCTAGGTCTGGGTTGAATTAAAATCAATATTGCCATTTTCCTCTCGAATCCTTAGTGCCCCCTTGAGTACATCAACATTTACTTCAAAAAAACTAAGAGCCTTCTTTATGTACTATACGTGAGAAAAAACATTTTTGAGTACCTTATGTATATTATGTACGGCAATGGCTCAACAATACCAACTCTTACACTCACACTAGTTCGTATTTGGTATCAAACAAAACATTTGTATGCAATGGTACAAAACATTGTATCATTATTGGGTGTTGGGCTAATTTCGATTTAAGACCAAGGTGTTGGGGTCTATTTTTATTTCACATATACGTGTTAAATGACTTAAGACCATGGTATAGCCGCCTATACCCTAAACAAACATGAGGACATAGGGGTGCAAACATGGTAAAGGCCAAATAATTCAAACCTTTATTAATATAGTAACTTTAAATTTTGTAAAAAACATCATAAACATTTGAAAAATCGAGCAAATATATGTTCACAAAGTATAATTCTAGAATACGGTGTAAGTGGTGAAAATTTGAAAAAGTAGGTGGCATTGAACAAAGAATTGTCACGCAAACTTGTTTAAAATACGAAAACATTAAATCGCATTGATCGAGTTGTGTCAATAAATTATGTTGACCTCAAGTTCATAATGAATTCAAGGAGTATTATAAAAACAATGACAACTTGAAAATATTTAAGATTCAAGAAATTTATGTTCTAAACCATATAATTCAATCATTTGCTTTAAACCATTAGTTTTGATGAAAGGTTTTGAGGATCTCATATTGATATTCTATAATAAAGTACTTAACACAACAATACATGCCAACATGAAAACAATACTCCAATTTAACCAACATTTTGCGTCTACTTATAGGCTATAATACAAGATCAGACCTACATGTGCAAAGATTGAATTAATCTTGAAGGTTGTTTAATGTACAAGAGGGATTGGTGGTAGTGGGTTTGCATGTATTCGCAAACAATGTGACTCGCGCATAGTCTAGGATTGCTTTTATTTTAGGGAATTAAGATGTCGGAGGGGAAATGTATGTTACTTTGCGTATTTTTAGGGGTACGCTAGGATACAATAATGGTTAACAACTTCACCGTTAGTATCACCCTTCACACTTGGCATTCAACTGTGCAAAATGGGTTTATGGTTTATGGGTTTAGGGTTTAGGGTTTAGGGTTTGGGGTTCCTCATGTTGCACCATATTAACTTAAATATTGCGTTCCAATCCATATTCTCCAACTCTATGTTGCATAATGATACTCGCATCAAAGCATCCAAAGTGTCCTACTTTAGTACGACATGTTTGGGAAACACAAAAGATGTCGTATTATTGAGGGAATACGAAAACTTAAGTAATATGATCTTAAACATATACACCACGAGGTTAAGCAATATAGATGGTATGAAATAATAACCTATAACTCCAAACAAATATAAATATTCTCAAGATCTCTTGATATAGGAGTCCAAATATCTCTCGTGTTGCCTAGTACCCAAGTTAGCAACTATCATCTTTTCTAAATTCCCTACTAACTTTGGAAAACTAATAATTTCAATATCACCAAAATATAAAGAGTTCTTTAATAAGAAACTAGACAACAATGATGCATGACGTATAGCATCAGTAAAAGATATCACCATGAGTGCAAGGCAACATACTAGGCAGGAGGCCACTCTAACCCTAACCATGTCCATTCTACACTAGAAACCCTAATAATCATTAAGTTCCCAATGATAAGTGAAGTTCCCAAGCAGTTCCCAAATGAAAATGGATGTATGTTAGATGTACATAATACAGATGAAAGGCATTTTAGCATGACCTACCTCTTTAATATGACAAAACGGGGATTCTAAATGTCGCATTATCAAGTGTCGTAGTCATATAAAAGAGGCAGTTTGAACTAAAAAGTTTGGTCACAAAAAAATGTGTCGTAATATCGAGGGTGTCGTGTAAACGATTGTTGTATTAATGAGTGTCGCCCTAACCCATTGCCCCCTAGCCCCCCATTCCATCCCAACCCAGCCCCAATCCCATCCCATCCCCCCCCAGCCCACCATCCCATCCCATCCACCCCCACAGCCCCCCATCCCACCCCATCCCCTCATCCCACCCCATCCCCTCATCCCACCCCATCCCCTCATCCCATCCCAGCCCTCCATCCCATCCCCCCTTCCCATCCCAACCCTCCATCCCAGCCTCCTATCCCATCCCCATCCCCCTATGGCCCCATCCCCCTATCCCATGCACCCCATCCCAAGAGGTGCCACGTGCCCGCGCCCTCTCTCCCCCTCTCCCCAACCCTAAGCGACGCCGCCCGCTCACACCAGCGTCATTTCCAACGTTGTGCGCTTGGTGTTGGGCGGTGCTGGCGAATTTTTTCGTGTGCATAGTAGCATTCTTGCGCTAGGGTTTTTGTTGAGAGAGTATGTGTTGGTTGAGGGTGTGAGCGAGTGTGTGTGAGTGAGTATTGTGAGGATTTTGTTTGGAGTTGTGCTTTCTTTTCTGAAGCAACTTGAGATGCTTGGGAGGTTTGAGAGCTAGAGAGCTTGAGAGCTTGGGAGCTTGAGAGGTTTGAGAGCTTCAGAGGCTTCAGAGATTTGAGAGCTTGAGAGCTTGAGAGGTTTGAGAGTTTGAGAGTTTGAGAGCTTGAGAGGTTTGAGAGCTTGAGAGGTTTGAGAGTTTGAGAGTTTGAGAGTTTGAGAGCTTGAGAGCTTGAGAGGTTTGAGAGTTTGAGAGTTTGAGAGCTTGAGAGCTTGAGAGGTTTGAGAGTTTGAGAGTTTGAGAGCTTGAGAGCTTGAGAGCTTGAGAGGGTTCAGAAGAGGAGTTGTAGTGTGGGAGCTAGCATTCTACAAGAGGTAAGTATTGCTGTAACATTGCTCTTGTTTTTCGTATGATTGCACTTCTGGGTTGTTGGGGTTTAGAGTTTGTTTTGTTAGCTTGAAAGCATGTGTGCTTCATACGGATTGAGAGCATGTGAGGTTTCAGTTTGAAGCAATTTAGGGTTTGTTTGGTAGCTTGATAAAAGGCCATATTCCAGAAATCATTTAGTTTTAGGCATTTCATTATTCTAAAGGGCAATTGACATCTGAGATTTGAGAGTTGAAGGCTTTAAGACCTGCAAGAGCTTTGAGAGCATTGAGTTGGTCCACAACTTTCTGAGATTTCAAAGATATGCCTTTGGCAATAGAGGGCTTGAAAGGTTTTGCAGAATTTGTGATTGGGGTTTCAACAGTCGAGCGTTGGAAGATTGAGGAATGAGATTGAGGTATAAGAGTGCAGATTGAAGAAGTAGACTGAGTTGTTAAGATCGAGGCTCCAAAACAGCAAGAATGTGCATTGTAGAAATCATTGTCTTATAATTTCCGTACAGATGTCTCTATGATTCATTGTTTCTAACATATGTTGCTGGTGTTAATTTGTCACTATGCAGTGCAGAGTCAGCTATTGCTTTCAACTCGCAAGAGAGCCAAATCGTATTTCATGGTAAGAAACATTGTAGATTATTGTATAGTGCCCTAAACCCAACAATGCCCGAAAAATGCGGAGCAACGAAATAGTGTGATGTTTACGGACGCGCGTCCGTAAACTCGGGATGTTTGCTCAAGACATGCAATTCTAATGCACAAAATATGTGCAGAGTTTACGGAAGCGCGTCCGCAAACTCGGTATGTTTGCTCAAGAAAGACAATTCCAATGCACAATATATGTGCAGAGTTTACGGACGCGCGTCTGTAAACTCGGGATGTCTGCTCAAGACATGCAATTCTAATGTACAATATATGTGCAGAGTTTACGGATGCACGTTCGTAAATATATACATTGAATAATAGCCGATTTATCTAATGGCCATTGGCCCATTGAACAATATGCCGACACAGATTCCGGACTCACGTCTGTAAATATATTCATCATATAATAGCCTGTCCATCTGTTGGCCTCAGACCGCCGAATATCTTACGGACGCGCGTCCGTAAAAAGCCGTCCAAACAATATAATTAGAGATAAAAAACACTACGCCATGAACATATGAGGCGATTAAATGTCATAATAAAACCCAGTCATGCTACCCTCTCAAAGTCTTCATAAAAGAGGCACAAGTTCACTGGGAATTGTACGCACTGTGCAATGCAATGCATAAATTAATTACCGCACGACTAAATTCATGAAAGAATATTTTAATCTTATCCATGCTTACGGCCGCGCGTCCGTAAATAGACAATGTATGTGCTTTGTGTTCTGATTAGTATTGATTAAATTGAATAATATAAAGTAGACTCCTGTAATTACATCAACGCAAGATATATATACCTTAAAATATAGTGCTAAATGATATTTGCTAAATACCCAACAATGTACGTAAAAGAAATCCTCTCCTCTAATGTTCAACCTATATTTACGAACGCGCGTTCGTAAATTAGGCACGCTATCCTTGAATATATTACACTAACTTACTGTTTGTCCTATTCTTCAGATGGCATCCACGAAGAGACCCGCTATTGACATGTTCGCGGAGCTTCTTTCTCCTCCACTTCCAGACGCAATCAAAGATCTAAGCAACAACGACCACTACAAGCCGAAGGAAGATACTGTAGACAATTGGACAGTCATTGTAGAAAAAGATGAAAAAGATATATTTGTGCTCAGATTTTCGTATCAATTAAGGACACCATTAGAAGAACCAGAGAAATGGGTCAGGCTAAAATTCTGGACAATAGAGTGCGCAGTAGCCCAGGGGGACTACGTCGTGATTGACCTCGAGAAGAAGGAGGATAGAATAACGTTCATTTTGCACGAGTCGTACCATCCCTTCAACAAAAACGAGTGTTGTGAGGCCAAACCCCCCACCCTTAAGCGTTCGTAGTCCGAGTAGTGGGTTTGGGCTCACATTCTTCCGTGGCATTGGCCTTGGGCTCACATTCTTCCGTGGCATTGGCCTTGGGCTTGGATGAGTCCTTTGATGACTCAAGTGTCCAATTCCTTGCCTTGTACGCGCAAGCCCAAGCGGATATTCCTCTCTTTCTTTTACCATTGATCACCTTTACTTCCTTAGGGTCCTTGAGCTCCTCACTAGGCTTAGTGGGTGAGTCCATAGTGCAAGGATCAACTCTTCATGTGACTTTGTTCTAAACTACTTCACATACCAATCCATGAATGTGGAACAACTCATTTTTTTATTTATTTATGCGGTTATCAATGCAAAGTATTAACAAATACTTTTCACATCAAATTTCCCACATCACACCATCCTCAATTTAATTAACTTAGCACTCCTTGAGCCGAACTACTCTAAATGTGTCACACCAAACTACATTCCCCATACTAGTTCAAATCCCAACCTTTGGCTTGAACACCACCAAAGTTGGTCTTGCAAATTCAATGATCTACCTAATTTCTCAAGCCACACACCATTACTTTACTAATCAAATGCGTTCCCCGATGCATAACAACAATCAGTCTCACCCTAGCTCGTCCTTTTTGCAGCAAAGTAAAATCTCACTCCGAAATTCTACGCTGTTCGATGCAGATTGACGCCCGTCACCGCCCGTCAATTTCTTCCTTGAGGCACCTGTTTCCCGCAGACATAGATCAGCTCCTTGTTAGCCCTTCTCAAGTTAGGCTAGCCTCGAATTAGCTAGCTCCTTATTTGCTCGGCCCTTAATTAACCAGCTCCTAGGTAACTAGCTCCTAACTAGCCTAGCTGCAAATAGTCCATCTTCTAACTTGCCAGCTCCTAGTTAGCCTAACCCGCAATTAGCCTAACTCCTAATTAGCATGGCCCATGATTGGCCTAGATGTCCCTTAAACAACTTGTAACCAACTGTCGGTTCTCCCTGATCATAGCCACCTTCCCTTAATTAGCTGCCGTCGGGTAATCTCCTCAATCTCAGCTTGATTAGTGCAGCTCCCTTGGCTCTGGCCGCTACGGTTCCCAATTCAGGCGCAGCTAACCCAGTTCACAGTCTCGGCTCTGCATTACAAGGTCACGGCTCTTGGCTCATGTGTGAAGTGGCTTTAACCAGCAACTGCAGCTGACTAGGCCCAGCTGCAGAGCTAATCCCAACTTACAGCTTACCCAGTCTCGGACTCCCAGCACCTTCTCCAAAAGCCCAGCTCCTTCTTCAACAATTCAGGCCTTTGGCCAAATATTAAACCATTCAAAATAAGTACCATCATCTAACACTAACTGAGTGCGCCAATTTAATGGTTCAACTAAGCTCTATAAACTAAATGCTATGAGGTGAACACTATGAACTAAACACTATCACTAAATGCCTTAAGTCAAATACTATATCTAAGCAATGCAAAACCAATCTAAAAACTAGTTTGCCTCGGTTCTCTACCTAGAACCTTGCACCACACGTGTACCCTTCTTGCTCCACACACACCCACACACATAGCTTCAAGCTTCTTAAGAGCTCGCTCCCTTGAGAGCACTTGAGAGAGAGAGAGACCAACTAACTACACTAATTAACTCCGCTAATTTCCCACACATTGTCGCTAAGTTTAAGAGTCTTTCCTACCAACTAATTCACAATCTCCTCATGAGCTCTAAGAGCTCCAATTCCTAACACCACACACGAGAGATCGAGAGAGAAAAATGAGAGAATCCCCCACCTTACCTCGGACCCCCTTGGGATGCTCAACCCAAACTTAGCCTCCTTCACTTTCCGCCGCCATAACTTTCTCCCCTTACCTTCCCAAATTGTCACTCACCACTTTAATTCAAACCACGATGCTTAAATCGTAATTTGATTGGTGCTTTTAGAATTTGCTTATCCTCCACCTTGCGTTCTTCCTTGGACCTTCCCCATTAAGTGGCCACGATGAGGTGGTCCACTTGTGCGTTCAATGTGATCCTCCATTCATCCCAATTCGAATACACTTGCCTATTGAGTCACCTTGGTTGTCTCCATCCATTTGTACTAGCCTACTCACTAACTACTCAATCCAAGTTCTTCTTACCTATCCCTATTCACTCAAATCCTTTCCTAAGGTAAAAACACACTAACCTCTCCACTTCAAGCCCCTTATAACATTGTACTCCTAAGGCTAACAATTCACTCTTTTTATATTTTTGTGAAGTGACATACCACTTCAAAGCACACCGACTAATATTTTCTAAAGATTAAGACTAAATGTGGGCACCGCTTTGGGCTCACAAGTGTGAAAATAACAGTCCAGATGCGGGTTGCTTGAATCTCGCGAAGGAATTCCAAGACTACGCGTGCAATGCGCCTTGGACGGGTAAGCGGCTAGGACGCCTCTTGAACAATGTCACAAGAGTGAATGGCGCATTGCTAGAGGCCAAAAAAGGGAAAGAAAAGAAGAAACCTTCCACAACTGCGCAAACAAAACGTGTGCCTAAGCCCGTCCCAAGCAATTCAAGACCGTCCCAGAGTGGTGCGTCATCTGGGATCAGACAACGAAGCAAACGGTCGCACTCGCTGATGGAGTCATCTGGGCTCACAGAGGGGCCAGACGTCAGCTCGTCTCTTGCTGTCGCCCCTCTCCTTAAAAAGGGCCAACGACCTGACGCCGAACTCTCGACAAAGATATTCCAAGAGTTCGACGAGAAGACAAAGGGATGCTGGCCACTGGGCAGGTATTTCACGTTCGATGTGGACGTTTACAAGTGCCACCCCGGGACCGAGAGTATGAACACGAGGGCTAAAGAAGAACAGGGGGTGTGGTGGCAAATGAATAACCTTATGAACAACCCCAAGTTCGACATGCAAACGATTTGTGTGACGCCCAAGGACCCGGCGGTTGAAGTGAACGAGAGGAATTGGCCAATCCTCAAGGAAGGAGAGTTCTACATAGTCGACGGCCAGCACAGCGTGATGGCTGCAAAAGCTCTCCTCGAGAACGATGAGTGGAAAAGCCCATGGAAGGAGGCGATTCGATACTGGAAGGCATTTCTCGTGCATTCCAAGGACTCGAACCAACTGATCGCTATCTCTGCCTTCATGAACCAAGGCAACAAAGTGAGGCAGTTTGAGGCTTCATGGGCAGCCAACATCGTGGCTGGGAGGACCTTATGGGTGGAGCACGACTGCCCACCAAAGGAAAGGGAGAACGCAACTATGAAAAATCCTAAATGGCAGGTAGGCCACTATAATAGCTTTACGGACGCGCGTCCGTAACCCTGGCCCTTCTACCTTGAATGTTTTCATTGTCTGAATGTTCTCTTTGCTGATTCCTTGATGTTCATCCCTCTTGTAGACATTCAGCAATGCCATATTGACAAAGTTCTCCAGCATTGACATGAAGACCAGCGGCACGAAGACGGTGCAGGAATTAAAAGATGAGATCAAGCTCATCACTGCATCAGAGGAGACATGGGCAATCTGGTTGAGACTCTTCGATGCTCACAACCACGGGGACCTGGTCAATCCAGACACGGAGAACACCTACAAGACTGACTCCAGGTTGAAAATACCACCCATCCTAAGAGAGTTCTTCCGTCCGCTCCAAGGGTTGCTCGACTCGGAGATGTACCGAGCGGCAGCGCACGTCCTTCTCGAAACTCCAAGAATGACTCTGCCCTACCCAAAGATCTTCCTCAAGAGGCCCAAGCACATGAAGCCTTCCACGTACCACATGAAGGAGTGGTGCGAATACAGGAAGAAGAAGACCATGGCCATAAGGGAGATCAGCAAATTGCTGCCCGCCTACAACCTCACCAATGCCGACGGGAAGATCGTGTGGGAGAATTGGAGGAGGCTGAAGGACGAGTACCACATCAATAGCCTCTCCATGCGAGCTCTGACAAGAGAGGCTTCCACCTTCCTGGCCCAACGATCCAGGAAGAATGAGAAGAAGGGCTCCATTGACGAGAGGGAGACGATGATGTACTCGAACTTCCTCAATAGAAAGAAGAACGCCAAGTTTGGGGGGGGTTGCAAGATTTTGCACAGTTGCTACGCCCTTGAAGTTCGGCAAATGGGACACCCACGCCTCAAGAGCCTCGGTGAGAGACGACCCCCGGGGGTGTCCATTTGCAATCTTCGACTTCCGTATGTGGTGCTTTTGGGCACCCCCCTCCGAGGGAGCCTAAAAGTACCGCACAAGCCCTTCGGTGAGGGTGGCCTGCCTTAGCAGGTGCCCAAGCCGAACCCGGATGTTATGATTTTTTTATGGGTATTTAGATTTGTGGAGGGATTTGTCAATCGCGTCGTGTCCTTTCGGTAGGTTGTGCCTAGATTAATAAGTGCTTAAATGAATTATCTATTTTTTTCTAACCTAATGCCTAGTCTATCTTAGTCTACGCGCAAACGCACCAGCCTTGGAATCAAGGCAACCTAACCCTAATGAATAAAATAACCTTACATTTTATCTTGGCCACCTCTAATTCCTTACTTGTTATGAATCAAATTCTCTAAACGGGGGGACCTTGATTAAATCCCACCTCTCAATCTTTCTTCTTAGTTTAAGATTGATTACACAAAGTCCACGGGGGGTGCACCTACACTTGCTTTATGTATACACGTGCGAGAACCCCCTATTTAATGGGGGGGTATTTACCTTTCTTCGTTGAATATTTTCCACCCTATAAGTAGCTAAATTTCTACTGGATGGTATTTTCTAACACCCTATCATTATATATAAATTATAGAGTCGCATAATAATAATCACCCTATCTTATTTATAAGTAGTAGAAATTATGTGTGAACAATCTGCACATACATTACCCATATAGTGCACTATGCAATGACAAATGCCAATTTGGGATGGATTTCAAGGAACATAGATGCAGTTGTTTTAAGTGTTCATATAGAGGCCACAAAAATATTAGTGTTGAGTAGGTGTTAGCAATTCTAGAGACATGCCGACTCACCGGCGCCACCAAAAAAGGCCGGAATTAGTCCTTCGGTCACCCTTTTCCAACAACAACAACAAGGGCAAGCACAGGAGCACAGGAGCACATGAGCAAACACAAGAGCGAGCACATGAGCGAGCACAGTGAGCAAGAAACCCTAAACCGAAGCAGAGCAACCGACTAGAGGAGAAAACAAAAACCTAAGGATGGAAATGAAAAACCTAAGGACAATACTTCCATCCAAAGGTGACCACTTCAAAAAATCCATCCACATGTTCACATACATTTTGCTTATTTCTCATCCAATGCCACTAATGGCATATGATTCATGTTAAACCTATGAATTTTAAAAAACTAAACTTAATTTTATTTATGCTACTTTACATCTAAATAATAATAAATATCAACTCTTAAAACACACTGTACATTATATATAATTCCCAAATTCAAATTTAGAGGACGCTATTGTATATCTAAAAAAATGTAAAAATTATGTGTCTTGAATAAAATCCACCCTACATTTTCTCGCACGTGGTTTTCTACAATTTCGCCACTGCACCCCCCGTGACAAAGTCTATATTACTAAGTTCATAAATTATGGCATCACCACCTACCTGTTTGGTGCACGCCCTAACCCGAACCCTTCAAGGCCCTGTGCGGGTCTCTTGAAAGTTGATTGATACCCTAACCCTCCGATCTTTGCCGCCGGAGGGGTTGGGATCAATCCTCCGAGTTAAGTTCCCGGTTGGTTTTTGCCCACGGGGGTTGTACAAATTACGTTGGTTATTAGTTAGTTTGAAACGGTTTGACCACGAAAACTCAACTTGATGGGACCGGGGAATAGGGCAACCTGTGTGTTCAACCTGTTGCACAATCTTCAAGGGTTGGGGCCATCACCTCCAACCCTTGGGGCCAACAACATGATAATGGATTCGTGGGCCATTAACCCCACCTTTCCATCAACAACATTCAGAGTGGTCGTGTCGGTGATTAACCCGACTTCACCACATACGGAACTTGCTAATAAATGAAGCTACTACCACAAAACATACCAAGGGGCCCCAAAAACAGTGGAGTTGGGTACCCCCTTGGCGGTCAAGTGGTCAAACCACTTGACCTTACGAGATAGGTGAGTGGGTTAGAAATGCGTACCTTTGCCGCGCTCCCTCCAACCCTAAATGGAAAGCTAAGGTTAATTAATTTACTTCAATTCTCCTCGGTTGATTTGGGCTCGATGTAGGCCGAGCCGCTACCTCCTTCCTTGCTCCACTTCCTGGGCGTCGACCTTGCCTCCTTTTTTGTAATTAGTTTGATAGTAAAGCGTACCTTAGTTAACAATTAAAATATAAAGTATTTATTTTTCACTGTAATTTAGACTTAAGCATAATATATCTACTTAGTGCATTTAATTATCTTTCCAACGATCTAAAAATCACCTTAATCGGATAAGAAATGCAAAAGTTACGAGGGTTGGAAGTGCGAGGTCGATTCAACCGATCCTTCCAACCCACCTATCTAACTTCTAACTTCAAAAATTCATAGTGAATTCATTACGGCTTGGATTTAGGCTTTCTTTATACCATTGGAAAGCTATTAACAAGTTCTAACTAGAAAAATTATAAAATCAGCAGGTTAAGCCAATACAAATTCAGCAGACCCTCTGTAATGCAGCAGTCAACCAAGAACTCTCAAACTATGTATCCCGTCTTCAAAAATTCATATCTAATTCAAATCATGCTTAAATCAAACGTTCTATATGACCATGGAAAGATATTGAAAAGATCTATCTGATAAAAATATGCAATTAACAAATTAAGCCAAAATGAATTCAGCAGATTCTCTGTATTGTAGCAGTCAACCAAGAATTCTCAAACTATGTATCCCGTCTTCAAAAATTCATATCTAATTCAAATCATGCTCAACTCAAACGTTCTAAGCAATTCTGGAAAGCTAAACAAAAGTTCTACTTGGAAAAAATATAATTTTTTAGAATTTAAATTCTGATTGGGCTGGCAGGTCTGATCCAGCAACCGCTACCCACAGGACCACCCGGTTTTTTGCTGCATCTTTAAAAATCCATAACTAATTATTATCTTGGCCAAATCACAAATGGGAAATGGCTATAAATAGCTATAGGAAATATCTCTAAGAGAAAAATGATAAGTATTTTGTTCTAGCTACTGAACTAAGCCTTCAGGGCATTGGCAGCTGAGGTCTACAATGCCTTCACTCGAAATTCTACAATCCAACCTACCTCTACAAAAGAAAGGAAGAATTTTGTTGGTGTGTTAATAAACACACATTCTAACTAGGAGAGAAAGTAGAGGATTTTCTCAAGCCTTTCTCTTAGGCCATTGAGAATGGATGCTAAAGGATTTTTTCCTAACTATTTTGAAGTAGAGCTTCGCCCGCTAATCAAATTGAGAGGGAGTTTTGTCTAACTATCTTGAACTAGAGCTTCGCCCAAATTCTAAAGGGAAGAGGGGGTTTTTAAGGTGGAAGGAGGGGGTTTTTAAACCCTTTCACAAAAGGGTTGGACCCCTCCACCACCGGTTCCATTTTTTCCGACCCCCTCCCGAAATTTTGGCTCGGGGGTCTTCCCGGTCGAGGTTGCCACCCCGTCGCCGAGGTGGCTCCGACGGGAATATTCCACATTCGTTCTAGTTTTTGGTAGCAAGTTGGCAAGGGGGCAAGTGGCCCCCTTGCTATTTTCCTCAAAGTCTTCGCGCTAATTTTTCCTCACGCCGAGCTCCTCCACTTGTCTTGCGTGACCCACACTAAGTACTAAACTAACCCTTGCCTAGCTAGCTCTACTAATTTAGTCCTCTTAGCTAGTTGTTTTCACCAACTACGTCTTTTCCCCGCTAACTAGGTCTTGCCTAGATAGCTATTTTTCCTAACTTAGCTAATTTCTATCTCTAATTAGTTTTCATTTTTTCTAACTCTACCTAAAACTAGATTTTTTTCCTCACGGGTGAAGGTCCGAAGTCTTCGGTAATTTCCTTCCCTTTTTTGAACTAACTACTAATTGAACTAATTTTTACCTTAATTCGCTATCAATCCTAACTTTTAATACTAAAATCCTAACTAAAGTGACCCCACGGAGTGGTGGACCACTTTGGTGGTTCACACCGTGCAATCCCCGGAGCTTGGAAACAGGGGGCTGCCGGAACCCCTTTCTACGAGCCGTTCTTTGGAGCCTTCAAGGCATTTCGGTCGCCGGCCCTCCGCGAGCCAAATGTGTGGCTTTGGATTGTAGAGCAAGAGAAGTCCGCAGCAGTCGTGGAGCTCTACAACTCGAAGATGGACGTCGACTACGACCTCTACCACAGCACCAGGGTTGTCTATTGTGTCGTGACGGAGGCTTATCCCGGCATAATGTCGTGCCGTCACGACACGTATCCGTCACGACATTATGCCGGATTATGCCGGATGCTGTCTTTATCCTGCCGGACTTGAATTTTACCGATTTTTTTGTATAATTACATTACCCAATTTCGGACACGTAGGATTTACATTGTCCACGTGTGACGACATGTCAGCAAAGTAAAGGGAAAGTGGGGAAAATTCTACTAGCGCCCGTCCGCCCCCCCGTCCGCCCCCGTTCCCAATCCCCGTTCCCACCCGTCCGCCCTCGTTCCCAATCCCCGTTCCACCCCGTCCGCTCCCGTTCCCAACCTCCGTCTGCCCACGTCCCCCGCCCCGCTCCCAACCCGTCCGCTCCCCCGTCCGCCCCCCCGTCCGCTCCCCCGTCCGCTCCCCCCACCTCCGTCCGCTCACCCGTCCGCTCCACCGTCCGCCCCCCCCGTCCGCCCCCCCCCCCCCCCCGTCCGCTCCCCCCCCTCCGTCCGCTCCCCCGTCCGCCCCCCCCTCCGTCCGCTCCCCCGTCCGCCCCCCCCCCCCCCCCCCCCGTTCGCTCCCCCGTCCGCCCCCCCGTCCGCTCCCCCCCCCCTCCGTCCGCTCCCTCGTCCGCTCCCCCCCCCTCCGTCCGCTCCCCCGTCCGCACCCCCGTCCGCTCCCACCCCTTCCGTCCGCTCCCCCGTCCGATTCGAACACTATAAATTGAGGGTGCAAGGTGCCATTTTTGCCTCCACTGACATAGTGTGTCTCAAGTCTTTTGATTCTCCTTTGAGGAGTGAGGATTGAATGCGTGAGACCCGAATGCAGAGTATACTTTGTCCAATCTAGTGTCTGTGAATTAGGGTTGCCCTCGTGGCACTCTTGAACAGGACCTAGTATGCGATCAAAGTGACTTGCTCTAACTTGTTTGTATTTGCAGGTTTTGTTGAAGTCATGCCACGCCGAAACGATGCATGGGATCATTGGTACGAGGATAAGGGGAGGGTTCCCGGTAAATCACAAAGGCAGGTTAAATGTAGGTTTTGCCCGTTCGTCATATCTTACCGAGGAGATAGAATGTTGGCCCACCTTGGTTATAGACCTCATGTAGGGGGTGCTTCTGATGTTTCCACATGTAGGATGGTACCCCCGCATATTAGGGCCTTGTTTGAACATTGCGGAGGCATTGTGCCCTTACATGTAGGCATTGTAAATGAGGACTCTCTGGTGGCAGATATTGTACCTTTGGAGCCTATTATAGCGGGCTCAGTAATTAGTGAAACAGAGCCTTTGCTTATGTCCCAAACCACTCAACATTCTGATGTTGTGATATATGGCACTCCTCCTCGTGAACTACGTCAACTCAACATAACGGAGGGGTTCAATGTGTCAACAAAACAACTCCTCGATAGAGCATGGGCAACGGCTTTTTATGAAGCTAACATTCCTTTCAACATTGTGAGACATCCTGCATTTGTTCATGCTGTGCGTGAAACTGCCCGTCATCGAATGCCAGCCTACAACCACCATCGTACAATGCCATCCGTACGAAGTTGTTAACTGATATAAAGGTTGACCTAGATAGGCAAGTGAAGGAGAAGCTGGGGAATTCCGTTGAAAAATACGGTGTTACAATATGTTGTGATGGATGGGACAACGTGCAAAACCGACCTCTCCTAAACGTTCTTCAATGTGGCACAAAGGGAGACGTTTTCTTGGGTACCATTGACACCACGGGAAATCACAATGATCATGTCTACGTTGCTGCTCAAATTCAACCATTTGTGGAAAAGGTTGGTCGACATAATGTGGTCCAAGTTTGCACCGACAATGCCCCAGTTATGGCCTCCGCTGCTCGCGACTTGATTCGAGCAAATCCCGATCTATATTTTCAAGGATGTGCTGCACATTGCCTAGATCTCCTCTTAGAAGATTGGGGGAAGGAGGAATGGGTGAAAAAATTGGTAAAAAAATCCCGCCATATTTGTGTATTTGTTAAAAACCATCATGCTTCTCAAGCTATATTCCGGAGGTTGTCACCAAATCTCTCACTCCGCCTACCTGTAGAGACCCGTTTTGCTACGAACTTCATCATGATTGAACGTCTTCTCCAAGTACGCAATGCTTTGGAAAGAATGGTGGTTGATGAGGATTGGATCACTCTAATGCGTGATATGAGGAGGAGATCTGGCACCTCTTACATGAAGGGCTCTGTTGTGCGAAGCTTTATACGTTCTGATGGATTCTGGAACACGTGCGAAAATTTCTTGTATATGGTGATCCCGGTTGTTAAAGCTCTTCGTGTATTTGACGGCAAGGCGCCTGCAATGGGAATGGCTTGGAGGGTCATGCATGATTTACAAACCCATATTCGTGGATTCAGTAAACCTCCATTTCGCTTAAGCCCTGAGCTTGCTGCAAATGCTATGGTAACGTTTCAAAATAGATGGAGGTTGATGTTGAATGATCTACACTGGGCTGGAGCGATGTTAAATCCGCTTCTACGTGGTTGGGCCCCACTCCATGAGGATGACAATTCGAGGACAATCCTAAATCGAGTTCTTCGCAGGCTTGCTCAAGATGAGGACACTTATGTCCAAATCCTCCACCAGTACCAAGATTTTCTTGAAAATCGAGGGCCTTTTGCTGATTCTACTGACCCGAGCGTGCATGCCGCACCTCTCCATGAATGGTGGGATGCAATGGGAGGTGGAGCTAAAGCCCTCCAAACAATAGCAAGACGTATCCTTGCACAAGTATGTTCCGCATCCGCATGTGAACGCAATTGGAGCATGTACTCATACGTTCACAACAAGAGTCGCAATCGCTTGAAGCATAGTCGTGCTGAGGACCTCGTCTACATATATACCAATAGTAGGCTCATTCGACATCGGAGGGGCCCAAGACCTGCTCAATGGTACGAATTGAATGAGGTCCATTCTGACGATGACCTTGACGAAGAAGATGACAACGAAGATGACGTGGATCCAACTGGTAGGGCTGGAAATGATGAAGACAACAATGTTGATGACATCGACTTTGATTTGGATGACCTCGATTCCGAGAATCATGGTTCAGAAGATGAGGATGGCAATGGTAGTGATGGAAACCTTGGGGTGTTTGAGTTTGATGAACCGGATGTCCCCCAACATAACGACGGAATGCATGACGATCATGAGGGGTCTATTGGAAGACCGCATGTTGAAACTCTCCACACTGGAGAAGGGTTTCCATCTGACCATAATGTTGCTATGGGGGCAAGTGAGAATGTGGGAATTGAAGTAGATTCCTTGCAACATCGGAGCGATTCTCTTTCATTTGGTGAAGGCGACAATGTACTACCCGTAAATGAGCCAACGCACGTTCAACATGATCCACTTCCAACCCGAGTACATTCTGAATCCATGGATGCCTTCCTCATATCCAACCATCGTATAGAAGATCCAACGCCCAATGTTCCTGAAATGCCTACAACTCGATTCCGTGCTCTTCAAAGGATTGCATCCACCTCTACGGTGCAATTGCATGCACAAGGTCAACATCGTCCTCTCACTCGAAGTATTGCCAATACTTCTAGATTGGGTGTTTCACGTGCAACTGCGGTAGGTGCTACTTTGGTTGCTATGCACAATGTTTCAAGAAATGTTACTATAGAGGCGCCACGTCGTCCTTCTGTACGACGACATGTTGTTGAGAACATACCAATTGCAATTCCACCCGCGTCTGTTTCACTTCCACACAGTCAATCCAATGGAAGAGGTGGTCTTGGAGTTGGAGGCGGAAGTACAACGGGGGATGCTTTTATAGATGGAAGTAGAGATGAAGTGCACTCAAGTCGTAGTACGGGTGGAGGGCGCCAGAGAACTACGAGAGGTGTCAAACGTACTAGGAAGAGGTATCAGGGACGATCGCTTCCGTTTATTGCTGAAGACTACAATGAAGATGAGGGTAGACCACATCTAGATGAAAATGGCATACAGGATGCAGATGGCTCCCGGCCGACCAAGAGGATAATTTTCTCACAACGTGACCGAGAGTTGCATCTTCGAAGCGCGACTCCCCAAACGGATGATGATTTCAGCACAGACGAGTCTGAAGAGGACCCAAGATGTGTCGAAGCAAATGATCCTACAGTACGGATTCGAACGTAATGGTTTTGCACAAATGTGTTCTTTCGGTGCTCCCACGTACTCCCATAATTTATTACTTCCGTCAAAATTGATACAAGTTACAACCTTAGGGCCTTCGGTAAGACATTTAGACCACAAAGCGAACGTTACGTTCGAAGTTGTATCATTTTATTATAGTAATAAAATTATTTATTGCATGTTTTTTAAAATTATTTATTGCATATTTATATAATTATATCTTTATGTGGTATTCAATATTGACTATGTAGTCAATAGTACTTTTGGTTAGACTATCATATGAATTACAAATATTCAAGTGAGTTTTTAAAAGTTTCGAATAACATTAAAACATGTGACATCCATATGCTATCTTTTACACGATCTTAGAAATGACAACTTGTCGGTAACTCCTCTTTATATTACATATTCTTTGAACATGAAATATGTTCAATGTGTACAAAGTCTTCCTCCGTTCCTATACAACTTTCTAAACATGCTACAAAAATGCCTAATCCGAATCTGAATCGAGGTCTATTGCAGCTGAAGTAGATCCTCGTCGTGCTCGTGATGATTCCCCGGCTTCCATCATTCGCGTGGTTTCACGGGTGAGATATGAACGACTTCCAGGAGACAGTGGAGTGGCATTACGTGGTCTAGGCCCCCCATTTAGCCATCTCAATACCGCATCATCCGTAACTCTATTCAAGAGTGCTTCAACTGCCTCCAACTGCGTTCTGTGTTTGTGGTACGACTGCTCTAAGTGCGCTTCAAAATGGGAATCCCGTTCCATGGGCATCTCATGTGCATCTTCTTCAAACTCATGCTCCGATATTGATAGTTCACCACTTGCATTGTAAAAAGGAGTTTGAATGCCTCTCCGTAATTGCATGGTTGTCGCATCCCAATGCCAACCAAAAGTTTGGTACAAAAATCTTTTCATGCCATGGTTTGGGGGCTTGTTGGGAAACAACTCGTCTGCAACATACAAAATTTGACGTGGATTTTGTGTCCATTCGCCATCTTTGTTATCGTTCCAAAGTTCAACCGTTGCACGATTGAATAACCAATTCCACTCAACAGAAGTCCCATCAAACTCGCAAAGGTTGAAGGGATAGTCCGTTGGCCTTACCACCCAGTCCTTAGGCATGTAATCCCGAAGGCCAAATTGGAAGTACAAACGAGGGTGGAAGGGTGATCTGCAATGGGGACATTGCCGTCTCCTGATCATTGTCACTATCAGACATTGTGGATGGAATTGGCCCCCACACGATCCAACTTGAAAGCATCCCTCTGGGCCAAATGGACTGCCGCAAATCCTACACACGGATCCGTCGAAGACCATTGGATGTGGACCCGGCCATAACAACTCACCCCTCATGCTGTATGGATATTCATGCACTTGGGTCACATCCCAATGGTGATCGGAGTCGATCAGTTGCCGCCAATCCAAGCTCCCGTTAGGCAATTTCAAGTCATCCTCATCATCCCACCTACTAGGGTACATATGTTCTTGATCTGGCCATGACGTGAGCATCAAGTTCCGCAATCTATGATTGCGGTTCCATTCTCGCTGGATGCTCTCAAATTCAGCTTCATATTGACGAGCCTTGGCCATAGAAAACAATGTCCCTGTCCTCATATTGGTTCGCTCCACGATCGCATCCGATAGAAATTTCCTCAACCTTGCATTCTGCTCTTCCAGTGTGCCAATCTTGGATTCGTGATCGACAACCACTTCATTGACCACTTGAAGTTGTTGTTGCATGTCCACCACCTCCTTTTGCAAAGCCTCCATCTTTCCTTGCATTACTTCATTCCTCGTACATACGTCCGCTGCTTGTGACTTTGCAATCATGGCCTCCTGTAAAGTTGTATCCCTCTCTGCTTCCAAAGACTGGATGTTAATTGGTGTACTACTTGAACTGCCAGCCTCCCCCATCGTAAGTGTTGCAAGTCGATTTTCCAGCTCGAGAATCCTTGCTTTATACTCACGAATTTCCTCGGCATGTTGCTGGCGCAATGCCTCCATTCTGCTCTCCATCATGTCCGCACCAAGTTGACGAGGGTTTACCTCGTTTAGGGCCTCGTTAACCACCTGGTTAACCAGCTCGTTAACCACATCGACATTTACCTCCATGCCCTCCTCATCCATATGCTCAAACGCCTCCTCGATGGCCATCTCCACGTCATTGGCTGGTCGTTTGCGAGTACGTGGTTTTTTTGGTTCCCGACCTTCTGGAATTGGTGCCCCAGGCTCATCCACTAGTTTAGGATTCTTCCTGAACCACTCCGGAACGGGAGTGTATGGAATATCCGGAACTGTGCATTTAGTGAATGCAATTCCAATACCCCCAAATTTTTGATCATGCAGAGCACCCAAACTTGACCAATCCACCCTAACTCGCAACACGTGCTCCGCATACATCATACACGCCACCGACTTTGGAATTGCACTCTTGGGCCATCTATCCAAATTGGAGATACTTCTAAGTATCGTTAGGAATCTCCATTTTGCCTCCACGTCTTCAAGCTGCGTATAGCTCGCATTGACGGCCTTGCAATGTCGCTCGTGACAATGTCTTGGCCACAACCGATCAAAGTGAGGGAAGCCCACGTACTGCATTGCAGTCTTCGCTGACCACGGTTGTGGTACATTCTCCCAACCTACCCTGGCTTTTTGGGAGGAATCATCGTAAACATTCCATTCCAAATCAGCGGCCTTGCGTCCATGTCCTCTGGAACACCCAGAACTAGATCCTCCACTTGCACTTGCCATGTCTCCAGTTCCTCCACTTGCCATGTCTCCAGTTCCTCCACTTGCCATGTCTGAAAATTGGAGTTTCTAATTCTAATTCCACCCAAATTGGAGTTTCTAATTCTAATCTAGAACTCTACTTTTTAAAATACTAATTGCACTTCATAATAGTGCTACAAAATATCCAAGCATACACTTCAAAATAGTGTTGCTGTGGAATTAGTTCAAAAATGTCCCTAAAAATTAAAGTTCAACTATTCGGCACACCCTTCGAGCACCCTGTGAGCCCAAAAGGGTGCCCACATTTAGTCTTAGACCCTTGAAACGTTAGTTGATGCACTTTGAAGTAGCATGTTACTTCACAAAAATATAAAAAGAGTGAAATGTTAGTCTTAGAAGTACCATGTTGTAAGAGGCTAGGATGTGAGTTGTTATTGTGTTTTTACCTTCGGAAGGATTTGAGTGAATGAGGATAGGTAAGGAGAACTTGGATTGAGTAGTTAGTGAGTAGGCTAGTACAAATGGATGGAGACAACCAAAGTGACTCAAGAGGCAAGTGCATTCGAATTGGGATGAATGGAGGATCACATGGAGCGCACAAGTGGACCACCTCATCATGGCCACTTAATGGGGAAGGTCCAAGGAAGAATGCAAGGTGGAGGATAAGCAAATTCTCAAAGCACCAATCAAATCACGAGTTAAGCATCGTGGTTTGAATTAAGTGGTGAGCAACGATTTGGGAAAGTAAGGGGAGAAAGTTATGGCGGCGGAAAGCGAAGGAGGCTAAGTTTGGGTTGAAGCATCCCAAGTTTGGTAAAGTGTGGTAGGTAGAAAGCCAAGGCTAGTTAAATGTTCGAATTAGGATCCTTGTTGATCATTTGAGGGAGGAAGGCTTAGAAGATAGGATTGGCGCCTACTAAGTAGGAGGAAATCTCAAGGGCTTATCGTGAGCCTTGAGGGTGCTCACCCCCTCAAGCTTACTATATAATCCCTCATTCTTCCCTCACTCATCCTCTCTTTCCTTTGTGCTCCAAGGCACCCCACGAGTTATAAGTGTGGGTGTGGGAAGCCATATTGGAGCACATGTGTGTGCTTAGTTTTTAGTTTGAGAGCCAAGGCTTGTTAGCCTTGAAGAGGGCTTGACCTCTTGGTAGAATTAGTGTTGACGTGAAGGATTTTAAAGTTAATTCATGATTCCAATTTGTGGTACTTAAAGTTCATGTTTTGAATACACGTGGTTGCAAGTTCCATGTTTAAGAGTTGAGCACTTGAGGTTGTGATGAGTGCAAAAATATACTTGTGTGGATTAGTTAGTCTTAGTGAAGTTAGGAAATTCTCTCTCCCCCTCTCCTCTCTAGGATTTTAGGATTTTAGGATTAGAGAAGAATTGTGTGATTAGAAAGGGGTTGTTAGTAGAATTAGGAAAATTAGGTAGGAAGATTAGTTAAGGGCTTGAATAATTAGTGAGGTAGTTGGGGATTACAACTACAAAGTTGTGGGTTCATGAAGGAGCTGGGTTTATGAAGGACCTGGGTTTGTTTAGTTAGAAAGTAAAGAGCTGGGTTTATGAAGGACCTGGGTTTGTTTAGTTAGAAGCTAAGGAGCTGGGTTCATGAAAGAGCTGGGTTTATGAAGGAGCTGGGTTTGTTTAGTTAGAAGCTAAGGAGTTGGGTTCATGAAGGAGTTGGGTTTATGAAGGAGCTAGGTTTATGAAATTAGAAAGTAAAGAGATGGGTTCATGAAGGAGCTTAGTAGATAGCCTACTTAATTAGCTCATAGACAAGTAGTTAGTTACATTATGCTAGTTAGTGTTATGTGTGGCTTCCACAAGTAAATGTATTTGAGATTGACTATAGAGAATAGTGTTTTTTAACACTTGCATCCTCTCTTTAAAAATAAACCACGTGCACAAATTAATGGAGAATGTGGAGCACTCTCGCGATGGCAAGACAAAGGAAGCAAAGACCAAAGTTAAATCCAAGACCACTTGAAGGGTGAACCTTGCACTATGGACTCATCCAAGTCCAAATCCAATACCGCGGAGGAATGTGAGCCCAAACCCACTACTCGGACTACGGACGCTTAAGGGTGGGGGGTTTGGCCTCACATAATTGGTGCGTCAGCCGGGAGCGAAGCGGAAGGTAGTTACAAGACTTGGAGGCGACTAGGAGACTTGGAGGCAACTAGGAAAAATTGGAGACACAAACTTGAGAGAAGGGAAGGAGCACCCGAAACTCGGTAAGTATTCTCTCTTTGGGTTACATTTGAATTCATTGTATTTCAACTATTCCTTGGAATGAATTGCATTGTCAATTACGCAAATTCATTTTTGAGGAAGGAGCGCGGCGAAGGTACGTCCTCAACCTTTTTGGGGATTTGCTAAGAACTTAAAAGGAACCTATAACCGAGTAGCTCATTAAAACATTAGAGGGTAAATTCACCTTAGGACATTGAACTTTGACACTCACCTCGGGGTGAGTCTCAAAGTTTTGGGAGTTGTCATTTCATGCTCTAGGTTAAATTAATATTTCACAAAGTTTATGGTGTTGTTACATTGAGTCACGATTGAGGGGAGTGCTAACTCACAGGGGGATGCGATTGCTCAAGGTATGTTTATTTCTTCAAAGTGAACTCATTAACTAATTAAGGAATGCCTTTTGTACTCGTGATTGTTGTTATCCGTTGTAGAGGGTAATTCCCGAATTGTGGATGGTGTGAGAAGTTGAAGGGTGAAGCCTCGACTTTTAACATAATCTACTCGGAAGGTCACCCCCTCACAATCGGTATTGTGGTGAGTGTTAATTTGCGGGAAGGTGCGGAGGTGATGCTCCGACTTAACCAAAAAATTAACATGAACATGCCTATCCCCTATTGGGATTCTTTCACCTAAGTGGGCTTGCAGGTTCTTTTCCTCACCTCCTAAAAAAAATTATAACCACACCAAGACAAGTGAAAATATTAAGAGGGGAATTGCTAGGATTATGTGTGGTCAAGTGAGGGTCGATCGATTCTTATGGAATGCAAGGTAGGACTCGCTCACAAAAACCAAGTTTGATAGTGGGACTAGAGAAATCTACTCGAAAGAGGCGGTCCTCTAAAATCAGTGATAGATTAGAACAAGATAATGTTAGAATAGAGAGTTGTTTGAACGTCGAACCTAGGACTAGGTCAATTCTAGACACCTTAGAACTTGGAGCTCAACTTGAAGAGGAGATCACTCCCTCCAAATTGAGTGGTGAAACTTCTTCGGAAAATTACACACTTAGAGAAGAATTCCCGGTAGAAGGTTATAGGGGGTTGTTGAAAAGTTCACCGGTCACCATGGCCGAGGAACGGGGGATGGATCCACCACCCATACCCCCAATTCCGCCCATACCTCCTATACCTCCAATAGACCCATTGGTTAGGCCAAGAGGCCTACCAATTGTGGTTCCACAAAATTTAGCGGCGATGGATATGCCATCTCATCTCCCTAAATTTTATGGGACCAAGGATGAGGACCCCTCTCGGCACATGGAACGGTATATCGAACGGTTGGCTAGCTTCCTCATAACCGACACGGGTTATTGGTTAGTGTGGTTTCCTACCACTCTAGAGGGGGAAGCCTATGAATGGTATCGGGATCATGCCGAGGGACATTTTAGGGGATGGGAACAATTACAAAGGGAGTTTCTTAACGAATTTAGGCCGGAAGTGGGTCAAAGTACCGCATTAAGGGCATTGTCGTCATTGAAGCAAGGAAGGGAGGAAGAAATTTCGGCTTACATTAGGAGGTTTGATTTAGTGTGCACTAGATTTGTGGGTACCATGCTCAACGACGACACGCTAAAGCAATTTTTCATTCAAGGGTTTTTTAAGTCCGGAACTATTAGGGGTGTTCTAGAAAGGAATCCCTTGACCTTGGCGGATGCCAAGCGTGCGGCTAGAGATATTGAAAACTTGGATAAAGATCACGAAAGGCTATGGAGAAGGGAGGATGAATTGATCCCACAATTCATCCCCATACGCCCTAGGGTGGTAGCGGTAGAACCCGCTAAGTATGAGAACCAAATTCCATATGCCATTGTGGACACCGGTCCCCGACCTTTAGCGGTTAGGGAACCGGCACCTCTTTTGGCACTACCGGCCCCTAGAACGGATCCACACTTGGAGGAGGTTGAGAGAAGACTAGGTGCTAGCCAACTAGGATTCCAAGAGGCTATGATAAAACAAATGCAAAGCCTCACGGATCAAATGTCATTAATGATCCGGAGTCAACAACCGGGGCCTCCACCCCCGGTTGAGTCGGGTAGGCATTCTTCCGGATTATGGTGTGTCCAATGTGGCCAACCGGGCCACACGCGTCAATTTTGTAGAAGTGGACAAAACCGTGACCAAAGAGGAAACGGTAACCCACCTCAACAAAATCAACGAGGTCAAGCGCCACCTCACTATGGAAATGGAAGCAATAGAGGACCACAACCTAGAGGGCAAGGTGGCCAAAATTTAGAGAAGAAGGAATTTCATCCCTTTTGTGGAAGGTGGCACGCTCAAGGACAATGTTGGTCCGAAGGTCAAGAGTTTAATTGTAGCAATTGTGGAGGAAGTCATCCCTCGGATACGTGTCGCCAACCGGACAAAATAATTAATGTCCCTTACCCGGTGGCTAATCCACAACAACAAGCAAGGGATAATATGCGAGGTGCTAGGCCACAAGGAGTACCGGCCAATGAACTTAGGCCACCTAACTTATACTATGACCATAGTAATGCTAGGCAAACTTTTCATCCACCGGCGGGCTTGCAAACTACAACCGGTTACATTCCAATACAAAATAGACAAGGAGTTCCACCTAATGGTAGTAACGGGAGACAAGCGCCTCCAACGGATCCGGGACCATCTAACTCCCAAGATGTTAGGTTCATGGATGGAGTGTTGGAGGCCACATGTGATGACATGCTTCCTCTCCCAACGAGAATTGGAGAGGAGCAAAGTCAATGGCCTCCTCACACCAATGCTATTACATATGAGTTAGTGAAGGGTAAGGGTGTGGTTGAAGAAGCACCTGCACTAGCGGTAACTACTAGGGCTAGGAGAGGGGATGCCCCGTTGGAGGTAGGAATAGGAGAGCAAGGAAATTACTCTTCGGATGAAGAGATTAATCTCTCCGAGTTGGATAGGGTAGCTAGAAGAGCTACTAAGGATGTGGAGAGGGAAAATATAATTTTACAAGATAGGGAGAGGACTAATGCGGTACATGACTTGGATAATAGCGATGTGGGTGAATGGGAAGGACCGGGGGTTCCCGTAGACGAATTCGACGTAGTGGGTAATTCTAAGGTGGAAAGATCTACCGGGTACGACTTGTGGGCGGACCTTAGTACACTCAAGGCGGATATTACTTTCGGCCAACTATTGGAAATTTCACCCACGGCAAGGAAAACATTAAAGGAGGGAATGCCGGTACACAAGAGGATGAGGAAGGTGAAAGCTAAAATAGCCGCTAGGATCCAATCACAAGGTGGAAGAGACGTGAAAGCTATAGAAATAGAAGTTGTTATAGTAGATAAGGTGGTTCCTAATGTGCTAGTCGACGGAGGGAGTAGTCTAAATATACTACCGGAGGATACTATGAAAAAATTGGGACTTGGACTCACGGGGCCTTCACCTTTGGTCATAAATATGGCAAATCAAAGTTCGACTACGCCTTTGGGGATGATCAAGGATTGTAGAATGACTACGGGAGGCGAGGAGTACTTGGTCACCTTCCATGTCATTAAAATGCACTCCAACAAGGACACCTTCCCCATTTTGCTAGGTAGGCCTTGGTTGCGGATGGCGAATGCTATGGTCAATTGGGGTGGACCTAAACCATCCATCACTTATGGTCCGGAGGGTAATAGGGTCATAGTGTCCATTGGTTCATTAGAAGGATGGATGAAGAAGGAGATGTATTTGCCATTGGAGAAGGAAATTGATGACTTAAACGAGAATGAGATTGGCAAGGCATTGGTGGGAGTCGTCCATCCCGAAGGTCAAAGGGTTGTTATAGATTCGGGCTCGGGAAGTCTAGGTCCTAATTTTTACAATTATGGGGATAATGGGGATTATGCCCAATGGCTAAGGGAGTACCCCGAGTCCGAGGTTGATGTAATGGTTACATTTCACCAAGTAGGCTTAGGGAGTGAATTTCCTAGTGTTAGTTTAGGAGAGGGCTCATTGTTGGAGCCATGTGAGGTGCTCACCGAGGAAGAGTGGGTTAGCGGTGGGTTAACACCTTGGGTAGATGACGTGGAAGAGGGTGAGGTTAGTTTAATTCATGTAGATGGGACTCAAGAGGAGGATGTGATTATTGAGTCATCGAAATTGGAGGAGCCTTTACATTTCAAGACCACGTCTACGGGGATAGTTGTAGGTCAAGATGTGAAAGATTACCCCAATGTGCCTTCCGATTGGTATCGGAACAAAGAGGAACAAGCACATGTGTCGGAAGCGGATTGGCGGTACGTGGATGTGAAATTAAAGAATGGAAAAACCCGACAAATGAAGATGGGTTCCAAATTGGGGGAGAAAGAGGTTAGGGAGTATAGCAATTTGGTGGATGAGTTTAGTGATACTTTTGCATGGTCCTACGATGAGCTTAAGGGAATTCCTAGGGAAATGGTAGAGCACCGGATTCCTTTAATTCCGGGGGCGAGGCCAATTAGACAAAAGGAGAGGAGGATGAATCCTCAATTGCAATTGTTGGTGAAAGCGGAATTGGAAAGGTTATTGAAGGCCGGGTTTATCAAGCCGGTGGAAATCACGGATTGGGTTTCTCCTATGGTCTTAGTAAAGAAAAAAAATGGGAAATTAAGGGTTTGTGTCGACTATAGGAAATTGAATTCGTGCACACAAAAGGATCACTTCCCCTTACCTTTTATCACCTTGTTGCTTGAGGAGGTTGGAGGTCATTCGCGATATACCTTTATGGATGGGTATGCGGGTTATAATCAAATTTCCATAGCCCTCCAAGATATCCATAAAACGGCTTTTACTACACCTTGGGGTACTTTTGTGTGGGTAGTGATGCCATTTGGGTTATGTAATGCCCCGGCTACTTTCCAACGATTAGTAATGTATATCTTCACCGACTTGTTGTTCAAATCCATGACCGTCTTTGTGGACGATTTTAGCACACAAAGTAATGTGGACGATCACCTACATTGTGTTAGGGAGGCATTGGTTAGGTGTAGGAAGATGAGGTTAGCATTGAACCCGGATAAGACATTTTTGGGAGTGAATAAGGGAGTGTTGTTGGGTTATGTTGTTAGTGAGAAAGGTAGAGAACCCGATCCGGATAAGATTGCGGCCATAAGCGACTTGGCAACTCCAACCAATTCCAAGGGGATCTCTAAGTTGTTAGGACATGTGGGATGGTACCGGGAACTTATTCCTAAATTTTCAAAGATAGCGGTGCCCATTACCCATTTGCTCAAAAAGGATGTCAAATTCGAGTGGACAGATGCTTGTCAAAAAGCCTTTGAGGAATTGCGGGATAGGTTGAGCACCTATCCGGTGTTGATACCACCCAATTGGGGTAAACCTTTTCACGTCTATTGTGATGCTAGTAATGTGGCAATAGGGAGTGCGCTTTGTCAAGCAACGGGAGAAAAAGAGAAGGATCAACCTATAGCTTATGCGAGTAAGCAATTGACCCCCGCCGAAAGAAACTACTCTACAACGGAGAGGGAATGCCTAGCCATGGTGTTTTCCGTTAAAAAGTTTAGGCATTACCTCATGTGCAACCCGGTTGTATTTTTTGTTGACCACATGGCTATCAAGTATCTAGTTAACAAGGCGGAGTTAAGTGGTAGGTTAGCTAGGTGGGTTTTGTTATTAGAAGAATTCGACTACACGGTGGAATATAAATCGGGTCGTATGCATTTACAAGCGGACCACTTGTCTAGGTTGTCGGAGGAGATAGGAAAAAATCCGGTAAATGATATGTTAGTAGATGATAGCCTCTTTGTGGTCACTTCTACACCGGAGTGGTATGCGGGCATAGTGGAATTTCTAACAACCCACAAGTTGCCCAAAGAGTGGACAAAAGAAGAGAGAAGGAAGGTGAGGGTAAATAGTAGGCAATTTGTTGTAGTGGGCCATAGGTTGTTTAGAAGGGGGTCCGATGGTATTTTACGACGATGCGTGTCAAAAACGGAGGTTGAAGCGATTTTAATCGTTTGCCACGATAGCGCTTGCGGCGGTCACTTCTCGGGTCAACTCACCGGGCAAAAAATACTTAGAGCGGGCTACTTTTGGCCTACACTATTTAAGGACGCCCATGACTATGTAAGGAAATGCGACGCTTGCCAACGGTATGCCCGAAACGACCTTAGAATGGAGATGCCTTTACATGTATCATTACCCTTAATTCCTTTCGAAAAATGGGGCATCGACTATGTGGGTGAGGTCCATCCCCAATCTTCAAAAGGAATGAAATATATTGTGGTGGCAACCGAGTACCTCACCAAGTGGGCGGAAGCCAAAGCGGTGAAGACCGACACGGCGGAACACGCGGCAACATTTATGTACGAAAACATAATTTCGCGGTTCGGGGTGCCGAAGATCCTAGTAAGCGATAGGGGTACTCACTTTTTGAATGACTTGATTCGAGAGATGACAGAGAAATTTAAAATTGATCACCGGAAGACTACTCCCTACCACCCACAAACCAATGGACAAACGGAAAGGGTTAACGGAATTTTGGTGAGTATACTACGCAAGACGGTTATAGACTCGAAGCGGGATTGGGATACGAAACTAACGGCGGCACTTTGGGCATACCGTACAACCTATAAGGTAACTACGCGTGCTACACCATTTTCCTTAGTCTATGGTCTTGAAGCGACACTACCAATCGAATATGAAGTCGAGTCACTTAGGGTGGCCGTGAGTACGAGACTTACCGAAAGTCAATCCTTACGAAATCGACTAACCGATTTGGAAGCACTTGACGAAGGGAGGAGAATGGCGGCTCAACATATTGAGGCAATCCAAAGAAGGAGAAAGATTACTTTCGACAAACGACATAAGAGAAGGGCCCTAACACCGGGAATGATGGTCATGATTCAAGACGCACGAAAGCTTGAATTTCCGGCGAAATTCGATGCGGTATGGTTAGGACCTTACCTTGTCTATGAGGTCTTTCCTAATAATTCAATTCAATTGGAAACGTTGAATGGTGAGCTCTTTCCTACCCGTACATCGGGAAGTAGATGTAAGGAGTACCGAGCTTGACTAGGCAACTTACCCTTGGAGCAAGAGATGTTTGGATTCATCCCCCGATGGTCGCCAATTATGTGAGCCCAAAAGGGTGCCCACATTTAGTCTTAGACCCTTGAAACGTTAGTTGATGCACTTTGAAGTAGCATGTTACTTCACAAAAATATAAAAAGAGTGAAATGTTAGTCTTAGAAGTACCATGTTGTAAGAGGCTAGGATGTGAGTTGTTATTGTGTTTTTACCTTCGGAAGGATTTGAGTGAATGAGGATAGGTAAGGAGAACTTGGATTGAGTAGTTAGTGAGTAGGCTAGTACAAATGGATGGAGACAACCAAAGTGACTCAAGAGGCAAGTGCATTCGAATTGGGATGAATGGAGGATCACATGGAGCGCACAAGTGGACCACCTCATCATGGCCACTTAATGGGGAAGGTCCAAGGAAGAATGCAAGGTGGAGGATAAGCAAATTCTCAAAGCACCAATCAAATCACGAGTTAAGCATCGTGGTTTGAATTAAGTGGTGAGCAACGATTTGGGAAAGTAAGGGGAGAAAGTTATGGCGGCGGAAAGCGAAGGAGGCTAAGTTTGGGTTGAAGCATCCCAAGTTTGGTAAAGTGTGGTAGGTAGAAAGCCAAGGCTAGTTAAATGTTCGAATTAGGATCCTTGTTGATCATTTGAGGGAGGAAGGCTTAGAAGATAGGATTGGCGCCTACTAAGTAGGAGGAAATCTCAAGGGCTTATCGTGAGCCTTGAGGGTGCTCACCCCCTCAAGCTTACTATATAATCCCTCATTCTTCCCTCACTCATCCTCTCTTTCCTTTGTGCTCCAAGGCACCCCACGAGTTATAAGTGTGGGTGTGGGAAGCCATATTGGAGCACATGTGTGTGCTTAGTTTTTAGTTTGAGAGCCAAGGCTTGTTAGCCTTGAAGAGGGCTTGACCTCTTGGTAGAATTAGTGTTGACGTGAAGGATTTTAAAGTTAATTCATGATTCCAATTTGTGGTACTTAAAGTTCATGTTTTGAATACACGTGGTTGCAAGTTCCATGTTTAAGAGTTGAGCACTTGAGGTTGTGATGAGTGCAAAAATATACTTGTGTGGATTAGTTAGTCTTAGTGAAGTTAGGAAATTCTCTCTCCCCCTCTCCTCTCTAGGATTTTAGGATTTTAGGATTAGAGAAGAATTGTGTGATTAGAAAGGGGTTGTTAGTAGAATTAGGAAAATTAGGTAGGAAGATTAGTTAAGGGCTTGAATAATTAGTGAGGTAGTTGGGGATTACAACTACAAAGTTGTGGGTTCATGAAGGAGCTGGGTTTATGAAGGACCTGGGTTTGTTTAGTTAGAAAGTAAAGAGCTGGGTTTATGAAGGACCTGGGTTTGTTTAGTTAGAAGCTAAGGAGCTGGGTTCATGAAAGAGCTGGGTTTATGAAGGAGCTGGGTTTGTTTAGTTAGAAGCTAAGGAGTTGGGTTCATGAAGGAGTTGGGTTTATGAAGGAGCTAGGTTTATGAAATTAGAAAGTAAAGAGATGGGTTCATGAAGGAGCTTAGTAGATAGCCTACTTAATTAGCTCATAGACAAGTAGTTAGTTACATTATGCTAGTTAGTGTTATGTGTGGCTTCCACAAGTAAATGTATTTGAGATTGACTATAGAGAATAGTGTTTTTTAACACTTGCATCCTCTCTTTAAAAATAAACCACGTGCACAAATTAATGGAGAATGTGGAGCACTCTCGCGATGGCAAGACAAAGGAAGCAAAGACCAAAGTTAAATCCAAGACCACTTGAAGGGTGAACCTTGCACTATGGACTCATCCAAGTCCAAATCCAATACCGCGGAGGAATGTGAGCCCAAACCCACTACTCGGACTACGGACGCTTAAGGGTGGGGGGTTTGGCCTCACACACCCCGCTACCGGCGCTCACGCAGAGGCCAGTTGACTGGGCGCGTCACAAGGAATATGCCAAATAACGGCCACGTGGATCTGCCAAAACCGGCCACAACCTGCCAAAAGTAGTGTAAAAGGATCCCAAAAAAAGGATCCTTAACTCCTCCGAGAGCCCCGCTACCCCGCACTCTGTGTTAGAGGAGGGTTGTCTGGGCGCCCAGAAGGAGTGGAGTAAGGTATGTAAGTGGTCCCCTCCACTTATATACCCCCGTCCGCCCCTCCATCCGCTCCCGCGTCCCCACCCGTTCGCACCCGTCCGCACCCGTTCCCGCCCGTCCGCCCCAGAGTCCCCCCCCGTCCGCACCCGTTCCCTCCCGTCCGCCCCCAGCGTTCCCCCCCGTCCGCACCCGTTCCCTCCCGTCCGCCCCCAGCGTTCCCCCCCGTCCGCTCCCACGCTCCCCTCCGTACGCTCCTCTCCATACGCTCCAGCGTTCCCATCCCGTCCGCTCCTCGTTCCCACCCGTCCGCTCCTCGTTCCCACCCGTCCGCTCCTCGTTCCCATCCCGTCCGCTCCTCGTTCCCACCCATCCGCTCCTTGTTCCCCACCCGTCCGCCCCGCGTTCCCTCCCGTCCGCGCCACCGTTCCCCTGCCGTCCGCTCCGCGTTCCCCTGCCGTCCGCTCCGCGTTCCCCTTCCGTCCGCTCCGCGTTCCCCTGCCGTCCGCTCTGCGTTCCCTACGTCCGCTCCGCGTTCCCCTGCCGTCAGTTCCCCCCGTCTGCCCCCTGTTCCCCTCCCGTCCGCTCCATGTTCGCGGACGGGAGGGAACGCGGGGCGGACGGGTGGGAACGAGGAGCGGACGGTGGGGAACGAGGAGCGGACGGAGGGAACGCGGGGCGGACGGGTGGGGAACGCTGAGCGGACGGATGGGAACGAGGAGCGGACGGTGGGGAACGAGGCGCGGACGGAGGGAACGTGGCGCGGACGGGAGGGGAACGGGGCGGACGGGTGGGGAACGTGGACCGGACGGGGGGGAACGGATGAAAGATGGAACGATTAGCGGACGGGTGGGGAACGCGGAGCGGACGGGTGGGGAACGCGGAGCGGACGGGAGGGAACGGGGCGGCAGGGGAACAGCGTAGAATTGCGACCACATATGAATTGGACTTCATATGAATTTTTTAGAGCCAAAAAACGGACACTATAGTCACCATCTATAAATGTTAACCCTTGGGAGTGGATCAAAGTGCGATTGAGCGGCCCAACTTTGTTGAGAGTCCAAAGAAATGAACCCTAAATAGCCAATAAAATATAGTAAGGGTAGCCTTAGTTGGGCATAGTGTGAAGCCTCCAAAGGCCAAGCCCAAAAGTCCAAACTCAAAGGAGCATGCCACTTTATTACTTGCTCAAAATAACCCCTCCAATCTAACGGCCAAGATCTTGTCAATGATTGATTATTATAATGAAAAAAATGTAGGCATCGAAAAAAAAAGCAGGTGGGTTCGTTGGAAAGCTAGGAACCTAAACCCTCAAACCATGTATGGAAACACTTCTACATGAGTGTGAGAACAAATCAATGGCACATATGTGGTAGTAATTTGGAATGACGTAGGGTTTAGGGTTTAGGGGTTTAGGGTTTAGGGTTTATGAACCACTAAGGTTGAAGCACAAATTAATGATTTATTGAAGGAAAGTGCATTCGGATGGGTGACATCGGTTATGAAACCATATGAACCACTAAGGTTGAAGCACAAATTAATGATTTATTGAAGGAAAGTGCATTCGGATGGGTGACATCGGTTATGAAACCATATGAACCACTAAGGTTGAAGCACAAATTAATGATTTATTGAAGGAAAGTGCATTCGGATGGGTGACATCGGTTATGAAACCATATGAACCACTATGATTGAAGCACAAATTGGTGATTTGTTGAATGAGTGGATAACTAATCAAATATGGAAAGTTCAAAGAGGTATCAAAGAGGTTTCCAATGCGGATGTCGGAAGATTTTTTCAAAAGTGTACATTTTTAACCTAACCAACTTTATTTTTATTCCGATTGCGTTGACTTTATCTTACTAACGAGAATTGGATCCTCTACATATTGGATTACATCAATTATTGGTCATGGTCATCAAGTCCTTAGAGGTCGATATATAAGTAGATCATTGAGACTCATACATATAACGAAGGTAGAGTATCATGGATAGGATGGGAAAGGGGAGAGTCATGTTTGAGGGTGTAGAATGCGATGAGGAGATACACAATTTAGACGATCCCCATATTCCATTCAATGCAACACCCGAGCGTGAGAGAGATGAGAGAAGTGCTAGGGATCGATTTCGTGATGAGTATGTCATGACTCCCTTCTCACAATCTACACAAGCTTGGAGGATGAGGGCGGCGGAGGAACAACGACGATATGCAGACAACTTTGAGATCGATGCGGTGGAGAAGGACCACACACAATGCGTGGGTGGAGATCTAAATGATCTAATTGATTTGTGTGCGGATATTTTGGAGAAGCCCGGGGATGTGGATGTGGATGTGGATGTGGATGTGGATGTGGATGTGGAGGAGACTTCAATCGACATTGAAATAGTCAAGGTAGCGGGGGAATCTTCAAAGACTATGTCTATTCGTAAGAAGAGGAGAGGATTGTCGCCTCATCGGCTACCATTGAAGGAACGGATGAAAGACCGAACGATTAGCTATTTTGATTTACTTCAGCCGAATCCTCTTCCAAAAATGGAGCCTCGCCGGAAGCCAGGAGCATCTACGAGGTTGGGATGACGGAATGAAGTGGAATATTATAGTTTGCATGGTTTGTTCATGTATATGATTAATAAAGGGCATTTGTAACGTTGTCGCAATAATAAAGTTATGACTTGTATAATATGTTGTACCACTTCTATGATTTATTTATTTATTTTTAATTCACCAACCGAACAGTTTCTGTTGAGATAAACAAGCACAAAGCAATATGAAACTATGCATCCACTTCTCAGTTCCAAGAGAAATTTTTTTAACCACTTTACGTTCACCCTTAGTTGATTATTGCTATTTTAGTGTACTTTATTATGTGGATGGGGGGACTATTATGTAGAGGACTTTTATTGCATATTCTTGTAGAGGACTTCATTACCTATCCATGGATACCAAGAACTCATTTTTTGGACTTCATATGAATTTTTGAGAGCCAAAAAACCGAGACTATATCCAAACTTCCAAAAAAAAGTGATTGTGAATTATATAAATATAAATATAAGCAATTGTGAAGTATGTGTGCAATATGTGTGGAGTACAAGAAAAAACATTTAGAGATGTTTAGGATCACGTGTACAACCGATATAACTATTGCAACATTGTGCTCAACTTTAGTTAACTAGATATAACTATAGTTGACTACATTTTGTGGCATACCAAAATTAGAATAAATATAGGTAATTGCATTTTGGCAAGACATATCACGAACAACTATAGTTAACTTGAACTTAGCACATGGATGTGATAACAACGATGTGAAAGAATGATGTGGCCTCACGAGAGGCGAGAACCTTGGTTAGTCTCCCATAGACTTCTTCTCGATTATGAAGCAAAAATCCTCATGGAGTATGAACATTGCACTAAGATCCATAAATCTCATACAATATACAAGTTGTGTATGAAAAAATGATGGCTTTATTTACATCTCCAACGGTTACAAAATTGGTATGATCCAAAATTGCTGCAAAGAAAACAAAAAAAAACTATTTTGCAGTGTCACGGAAGCACATTGTCGGGTTAACCATGTTGTATAGAGGCGACTTCAACATGTTCACTACGTGTGTGATGGTTGACCTTTCCGCTGGATTGGGCTTCGTCAATGCATCCAATGCTATCTCAAACCGCATCTTCAAGCCATTTGGATCACTGTTTAGCTGAAACAACGAGGAAGTCGAATCCCTGGCATAAATCTTCTTTGCCAAAGCACCCACTAAGAAGGACTCCGAGAGAAACGTGTGCCTATGTTTCCGAGCCATCCTCACCGGAGAGGTAGATGTTCCACGCTGCCCTCGTACATGGAATAATTCTGGACCAGCACAGTTGTATTTTATGCGGTGCTTGTTCATCTCATCCACTGATTCTTTTCCATAGTTGGAGGGTGCGTCTTCATCTCCCCATGATGCCATCCCCCAATCACACACACCAATGAAAACCGTGTTCTCACGGTCTTGTGGGAAATGCAGCATGACATTGTTGGGATTAAGGTCATTGTGCAACACGTCATGCTTGTGCACTACATCCACAATGCACATTAGAGCCCATGCCAAATAAGCTCGATGCCTTCGATATACAACCAACCGTTTCCGTGCTTCAAAGTCTGCCCCAGGCATTTGAAGGATTGTGCGCTCGTGGGTTTCCGGAACTTGGTGGTCATAGACCTTCATGTTCTTCAAGGAGCCTCCATTCCACCACATCGAATAGGATTCGTATGTTTTCGGGTGGAGGTATTGTAGCTTGATTATCCCAGGATGATCTACTGGGCATGCCAATGCTTCAACCGAACGCTCCTTTCGGTTCTCCAGACTATTCGTGGCCTTCATGGTCTTCCCAGCCCACTCTATCCAGTTAGGGATGAATGATGCTCCATGAATTGTGACTCTCCGCACCACTCCGAAGGTCCCTTGGAAGATTTCCCTATCCAAGGGTTTGATCTCCACATTCCTAGGCAACCATATGACACCCTGCCGGCCCTGAGTGGCAATGTTGTCTGCCAGCTGCCTGTCAATAAAAACGGGAAGGTTGCGGGCGGATGTGCCTTTTGCTGCTATTACGCCTCTTTTCCAATTCTCTAGCTTAATGTACAGCTCGGACCTCCTCCCACCACTACTTCCCTCTCCAGGAAGCATAGCCTCATATGACATCGTTGGATTGTAGATTGCTTCCACAGCTTGTTTTTCAATCCATGTGTTCCAATCGCTCATGCCCCTAGCTTCCTCAAACTCCGGTCCAGACGTGGCTTCCGTGAGAATAAGCATCAACTCGTTCCTCGCCAACTCTAAACCCTTTGTACCATCATTGAGGTATTTTTTCTCCAAATAAACCATGCTGTTACTTCTAAACCAATCCAACAACACGATCCTGCAATGATTTCGAGCCTCATCGGCCCGCGGGTCGCGTTTGCCTCTATGTTTCCTTTTCTTTGATTGCGAACCCGATGCCGCGGACCCGTCCTCCGTCCCTTCCGAAACTGCTGGGCGTTTTAATCCCCGTCTTTCAGTCTGCTCCGAACCCTGAGGTACATCACGTGCAGGGCTCTCCGGTCTTGATGTCCGCCGTGTCGGAGATTGTGGTGGCACGTTCTCCGAACGAGCCGGTGCATGTATTTCTGTGGAACTGCCTGAGCTTGGTCCCCTTCCAGTTCTCCCTCTATGTCCACTGTTTCCCCGACTCCCACGTGTTCCACGGCTTCCCCGTGTTTGGTTGCCTCCCGAATGACCAACAGCCAAGAACTCTTCGTCAAACTGAAAGGGATCTGGACGTGGTGGACGTGCTGCAGTACTTCCACTTCCAGGATCGCTTCCCGTACCCTCGGCAGTATTCGCCGATGCATTGCCTACGAGCCAAGCACGGTGCACCCTCAAATCCTCGTTCTCGTAAGGAGCAATGCCCTCCCCCTCCATCGTGATAAAAATCACGTGAGTGAGTGAATCTGAAAATGAGTCGTGATAAAAATAACGTGAATAAGTGAGTGTGAAAATCTCTCGTGATAAAAATCACGGGAGCGAGTGAATCTGAAAAAAAAATTGCGAGGGTTCCCCCACAATTTGCCCTGCCCTCCCAAACCCCTTGAGACCCGCGCGGTGATGCTGTCCTTTGGGACGCAACAAGGTCTCGGGTCCCTATGTGGTGGGAGGAGAGGAAAGTGGTAGGAACTAAAGCCTCACGGCTTTATATAGGCAACGAGGAGCCCAATCATTATGGGATCCCGGTCGGAATTAGGGTTTAGGGTACGAAAACGACGTATGGGGAACGTGGGAACTAGGGGCGGACGGGCGGGAACTAGGGGGCGGACGGAGGGAACGTGGGGGCGGACGGAGGGAACGAGGAGCAGACGGGTGGGGAACGCGATAGGGAACTCGGGCGGACGGGAGGGAACGAGGCGCGGACAGGAGGGGAACGGGCGGACGGAGGGAACGTGGCGGACGGAGGGAACGTGGAGCGGACGTGAAGGGAACTCGATAGGGAACGCGGGCGGACGGAAGGGATCGGAAAGCGGACGGGAGGGAACGCGGAGCGGACGTAGGGGAACTCCGAGCGGACGGGGGGAACGCGGGGCGGACGGGGGGAACGCGGGGCGGACGGGGGGAACGCGGGGCGGACGGGGGGAACGCGGGGCGGACGGGGGGAACGCGGGGCGGACGGGAGGGAACGGGTGCGGACAGGATGGGAACGGGGTACGGACGACGGGGAACGTGTGGCGGACGGAGGAAACGTGGAGCGGACGTGAGGGAACGCGTGCGGACGGGAGAGGAACGTGGGGCGGACGGGAGGGAACGAGGAGCGGACGGTGGGGAACGTGTGTCGGACGGAGGGTAGCGGACGGGAGGGAACGCGGGGCGGACGGGTGGGACGGGTGGGACGCCCCACCCCCCCCCTCTCCCGTCCGCTCCACCCCCGTCCGTCCGCCCCACCCCCCCTCCCCCGTCCGCTCCACCCCCCCGTCCGTCCGCTCCACCCCCGTCCGTCCGCCCCACCCCCCCCCCCTCTCCCGTCTGCTCCACCCCCCTCCCCCGTCCGCTCCATCCCCCTCCTCCGTCCGCCCCTCCCCTCCTCCGTCCGCCCCTCCCCTCCTCCGTCCGCCCCACCCCCCCCCCCTCTCCCGTCCGCTCCACCCCCGTCCGTCCGCCCCACCCCCCCCTCCCCCGTCCGCTCCACACCCCCGTCCGTCCGCTCCACCCCCATCCACCGTCCGCACCACCCCCCCGTCCGTCCGCTCCACCCCCCTCCCCCGTCCGCTCCACACCCCCGTCCGTCCGCTCCACCCCCATCCACCGTCCGCACCACCCCCCCGTCCGTCCGCTGCACCCCCCTTCCCCGTCCGCACCACCCCCCTTCCCCGTCCGCCCCCGTCCGCCCCACACCCTCCTTAGTAATATTTTATTACTTTGATTTTAACACAATGATAAACACAATGGCAAAATGGTCTACGTGGCAGGGGAAATATGCACATCCACGTCGACGTTTTCTGCCACATAGGACGCCACCTTGGCAAGAAGGTAAGTATTTTACCCACCCTAGTCGGCTCCCCCTATGTTGACCCTACGTGGACCCTATTGTGTCGTGACGGAGGGGTCCGTCACGACACGACACGTCGTGACGGCACGACACCGTCACAACGGCGGGATAGACAACCCTGCACAGCACGTACATCCCGGCCAAGACGGAAGGGGTCACAGCTGTGCAAGAGGCCAGGGGAGTCAAGCAAGTGGGAGCCGTGCAACTGTATTTCTTGACGCACAAGTCTTCGCCGACTGGGCGGCCGCCTGTGAAGGCTACTGCTGTGTTCAAGAAAATGTACTCGTTACCCACACCACACCCCAAGGAGCTCGTGGAGGAGACGATGTACACAATCTACCCGGCGTACGAGCTTCGCATGGAATTCTACATCGGGATCCTCAAGGCTTTGACCGTTATGAGCGAGACTGTGTACAACGTCTTCGGCGGCACCAAATTTGTGTATGCAGCATTGGTGAGTTGCCTGCCCCCAATGGAAATTCACGGACGCGCGTCCGTAAATTTAAGATTTATATTCATATGCATTGTTCCCCAACACCTCTTGGCTGTGTAATTTTACGGACGCGCGTCCGTAAAAGTACACTATTTCATTTTGTTACATTTTGTCATATCTGGCCTCATTTGTATGTCCCCTGATACATTTGCCCCTAACTCGTTGTTATGTTCCAGATGTTTGGGCTGCAGGTCAATTCGTTTGTGGATGTCGGCGACTACGACGATGCAAAGGCCCACAGGGTCAATGCCTCCAAAATGGACATCCTCGACATCGTGGACGTGCTACCTCCCCAGCCTGTGTTGCCGCTCGCATCGCGAATTGAGGCGATGCCTGAAATGGAGACGGACACTGACGCAGAGCAGGATCCCATCCACCCACCTGAACGGCCCAGGGCGCACCAGGATTTACCGAGCCTTGTTCGTGATCCCACAACAGGTCATTTCCTCTTGGGCGCGGATCCAATGGAAACGGAGGAGCCGCATCCTACCGTCACTCCGTTGAGGGTCCCTCATGGTCCCAGTGCCTCGCCATTTGGGACTCCCACTTCGCGTGTTGGGTTTCCTTCCACTGCGGGTCCGTCTCGTACTGCGGGGGTTAGAGCAGATGTGGATGTGGAGCTCGCGACAGAAGCCGGCTGCACAGCTTCTTCCGGGGGGGAGTCTCAGCAGGCAGAGCTCCCAGCTATGGAGGGCAGGGATGTGTTGGAGCTGATCTTGAGGCCCGACCTCTCTCTCTACCGTGAGACCCGACGGAAGAGAAACAAGACCCCTTACAACGAATACCCTGAAGGGGCGATCTTGAACCTTTCCGATGAAGACGAGGACGAGGTCCAGATGTACAATGCCATCTCCGCCTTGCCTAGCGAGCCCGGCAAGGTGAAGAAAGAGCCGATGTCCGTCTCCGAATTGGACGAGAAGATGGAGAAGAGAATGAGGGAGGAGCTTGACCAACGGCTCCGGGAGGCAAACGAGCTGCACGCCAAGAAGATGGCGGCCATCCAAGCTGAGATGGAACAATCCAGGTTGGAATCCGCTCGCAGGCACGCCGATCTCATGGCTCAGAATCAACAGTTCCTGGCCCAGAGCCAGCAATTCATGTCCATGATGCAGAGCCTGCAGGCGAGGCCTCCGTTGCTGTATGCACCTCCCCAGGCCGGCATGCCGATGCCCGCCGAGCTCATGCCACCTCCATCTCATAGCCATGCCGTGTACATACCAGAGCATGCCTATGCAACCCCCGCGTTGGACGTCCCACCCCTTGCCCAGGTTGCGCCCACAGCAGATCCCTCCCCCCGACCTACCTCGTCGAACGTCCAAGACTTACGGACGCGCGTCCGAAACATTGCTGAGCTGCCCTCCATTCTCAGTGGAGGGGGCGCACCCCCTCAGAGGGCCACAGAGGCGGGCGCCTCCGATTTCGTGATTTCGGGGGCGGATGTAAATAGGGCGGGCAATGACACTGCGCGACACACCGACAATGTGGAGGAGTCGCAGGAGAGCCCGACACGCGATAGAACAAGCCACAAGGACATAGAGGCCCCCCTCGAGGATGAAGATGTACATATGCGGGGCAGCCAGGACTCCGCGGAGGAAGCTTACGCAGGCACCCAAGCCTCTCAAGCAGCTGGAGACACATTGCTGGTCGACACAGATGGACTGTACGACTTTACGGACGCGCGTCCGGAAGCTGCGCCCATGGTGACGAGTCCTGCTGAGGGAGGCACTGCTCGCGCGGATCTCGCCGATGACGAGGTAACCAACCTTTGAGCATGCCTCCCTCGTTGCGGACACGCGTCCGTATGTTCCCTGTGTGTCACCTTCGTGGCGGTGTATTTTTACGAGTTCAACTCCGGCCTCCCCCCCGCGAGTGGACGCAAATTTTGTAGCGTAGGATCCATTGGCATTCAGCAGAGAAAGCGCTAGATTCTTGGGCTCATCGATAGATGTCCTTTGAAAATTGTATATCACCATTTACCTTAATAAATCTTTTCGAACTACATAGTTCGCACAATTTTGGCATTCTGTTTCTTTGTTGAATTCATGAAATGTTTGTCAATTGGTTTTCGTTAGTAGCAACATTCACCTAGGTAAAATGTTTCATCACAGGGTCCGTCGGAGATAGCTCGCAACCCCTTTGGAAGACCAAATCGGCCCATGAGGAAACCGTTCATAATATTTGACCTCAATGGGGTGCTTTGCCATTCCAAACACATCCCGCATGGCGCGTCCAGGGGGCCCCTCCGTAGTCCACAAGACATGGATTACGGCGGGCGCTTGGATACCTTCATTAACAACAAGGCCGTCCGGGCCCGACCCGGCTTGAGGCGCTTCCTCCGTGACGTCCTTGGCTTGGCTCATGTCATCGTCTGGAGCTCTATGCTCATGGACAACACGGAGGCCATCGCCGGTTTCCTTTTCCGAGAACTCGCAATGCCTTGCTTGCTTCTCGGTCAAGAACACTGCGATGAGCTCCATGACCGTAGTGGCAGGATTGTACCGAAGGTCGCAGGAGGCGGCAGGCCGCAATTCCTGAAGGTCCTCAGGAAGAACCTCTGGGTCGGCGTCCCCATGTTGGAAGGGGTGCCCCACGGTTCTTGGCCAACGCCGGAGAACACTCTCCTCGTCGACGACAGCCCCGCGAAGAGCATCCTCAACCCCCCCGGCAACGCCATCTTCCCGGATCCTTGGAAAGGCGATAGAAACGACACCTTCCTAGAGAATGAGCTAGGTCCATACATTAGGAGGCTTGCATGTCACCCCGGAAGTGTCCCGGATTTTGTGCTCTCCAACCCCATTGGCAATAGGCCTCTCGGTCCACGAGATGAAGTATTTAGGATGTTGTACGGGTACGCCAAACTCAATAAATTAATTTGAGAACTTTGAACATTTTTGGACTTGTACTTGGATTCTCCTTGTTTATATCTAACCGTTCCCCCCTTTTCTTTGTAATGTATTTTTGTGTCCTAGTTGCCTCACCAAGCGTCCCAAAGTGTCGTCAATGGCCCGTCCGCATCTCCGTCGGTCCCCGGCTCCCCTTCCCTTGGTGTGAGCTACGTTGCAATGCCTTCACTATTCCAATTCTCGGCCGTCGATGCCGCCTCTGCTGTTGATTACTCCAAAGACTCTGGGTTTGAAGATGGAGTCGTGGATAGCCCTCCTGCAAAGGTAGCAAAACACAACCGCGCTCCGTCTCCGTCTCCATCTCCCCTCCGCAACGAGAAGCACGTTCGTATTATTGACTTCGATGCGTCACCATCCAAATATTCCGTCCCGAAGGCCCCACGATCGACCAGACGCCTTTGCATGGATGAACCCCGGATTGATGTCCCGACGTTTACAAACGTCCCTGTCGTGCTTGTATCTGCCCCCCTCGATGTCCCCGAAGCTCAATCCAACACCCCCAATGCCAAGGTGCCCAACTTTTGGCCTTCTCCAGTTTTTCCTTGCTGGTTTCCGTGTATTAGTGCATTTGTGTTTCTTGGGGTTTTCGGACTTGCATCCGTAACTTGTGCTCACTCATACCAACCCGCTTCATTGTATGACTTTGTGGTCGTTGTTTCAGACCCCACCGTACTCGAATGTGGGCCGTCCATGCTCGACTTCTTCATTGGATAGGGGAACCCTCAAGACCGCTTCTTGCGAGTCCGATCGTTGTTTGGCCCTTCGGAAGAGTGCATGACATTCCGTTTCGCAAACGCCTTCGTATTCCACTTACAACACCACGTCCTACAATTCGGTAGCGCGTCGCCAAATATGGACGAACGGCACATATTCCGGACCAACAAACAAACAAGGTTACAGCCGCGGGCCCGAGATCTTCAGAGCCATGGAGGCCATTAAAGCAAAAGAAAAAGAGACGGCCGCAAAGGCTATCGCAAAAATAAAAGGAGTGCGTCGTATTGACGATCCAAACGTATAAATCATATTAATATGTATTTAATTGTCGAATGCACTGGTTGGTGATCGATTATATTTGAAGGATTTTGGCCTAATATTGGATATTCCACTTGTATTTTGTATTTCAATCCTATTCAATAAATATGATACCATTTTTGTATACGCAATTGTTTTCATATATCCCATTTTCTTATTTCGGCGTGTGTGTCTCATGCATTTGTGTCTCATACTTGTGTTCAAAATTGGGAACATAGTATATTTGTAGTGTTTTCCTTCCTACAAATGTAAAAGCCACGTCCTTAAAAAGTCTCAAAGTCATCAAAAAGTCTCCGATTACCGAATATAGTGTTCACATTACTATGCACTATTACTAGTAACAGTAGCACATTACTATGCAACATTACTATGCAGTATTACTATGAAAAGTAGCACATTACTATACACAGGTGAGATTAATATATGACACCCCATCACAACTCTTAGCTGCTCCAAATATAAGACATAGTGGTGAAATTGCTGATGCATTAAATTCGAAAAATGTCTCAACAAAATCGCAGGAATTTAATTCACGGAGTAATGCGCATACAGCTCTTATCCTGCCTCTATATCCCTTGATGCAATTGTCATAACAAAACCCCACTCGTTCTCCTTCCAAGGTTTGGGAAGCATACTATACTCCCACACTACATTGCCAATTTCCTCTCGCCCTATGGAGCTGTTGATAAATCCAGCAACATTGCCCTTCTCCACACTCCCGTCTATGTAAATATCTTCCTCAGCTTTAAGGACATAACTCTTGAAGCTTGGCACAAGACTTTTCATTTTCCTGTATTCTGACTTGCTATATTGGGGACCTACAAATGGCAAGAGAATATCTCCTTCTTTTGCGGAGTCCATGGCAAACAAACCCCAGCCCATAAATGAAAATTTTGAAATTTTCACCACCCAGTGTCTTTGATGAAAACTGAAAGTGGTGAACTTCGGTATGGGCCCATTGCACCACTGCCCATCGAAAGCTCCACGCCTCCAATTCATCAATTTCAGCTCCTCCTTAGTGTAATTTCTCTTTTGGGGGACATGTTTTGGGGTTGTGGACTCTTTAAAAAACAATTGAATGGCCACCTTGGCCGCGGCCTCAACAAAGGGTCGTCTTTGTGCCTACACGAAGGGAATCAATGTTACGTCATAATTCAATTGCCTCGTTTACAATACAATATAATTCGAATATGACTATATATTTTACTCACCAATATGGATTTCGTAAATGCGGAGTCACGTTTGTATCGACGAAGATGTTTTCGTATGGTTGCTCTTGACAATACCTTCCCCCTGCACACATACTACAAGGGCAACGATACTTTACCAATCTTCTTTTGTCCGCTTCTTTTTCTTCCAAGTCCCATAGCTCCAAGTCCAACATTGCGCGTCTCGATGTTGCATCCATTTTGATTCTGCATCAAATTAAATGAATTATAGTAGAAAGAATGTGACCTTCAATTAGCGGGTTAAAGATGTTGGCACAATTCAAAAATCAAATTCACCTGCAACATCCTTTGCAACACATTTGTTGTAATTGGTCTGGAGATCTTAAATTATGGGTTCCTTTAACTTAAAGTCCACATCTTTACTTCATGTAGTAAATGACATTACTTCACATTGTCACATTACTATGACATTACTTCATGGACTAAATAACATTACTTTATGACATTACGTCATGAAGTAAATAACATTACTTCATGACATTATGTCATGAAGTAAATGACATTACTTCACATAGTGACATTACTTCACAGTTGAAAACAAGATTATAGAACATGTGAATCCTAAATCAACACATTAAATCTTATTTTATTTAGTGTACATTGTATTGTCAAATACACCTGGGTTACTACTTGGAATTCCGCGTTGCTGCCGCTTTTACCGAGAGTGTCATTTATCTTACAAATAAAATAAGTACTTAGCCTACAGACTGAATGATATGCTATAATTTACTTTCTAAAAATAACTTCATGTAAAAGGTTTCAGCCTACACATCACTCCAAATGGTAACCTTCACTAATTCCACAACACAATGTAGTTATCAGGTAAAGTGAAAAATTACTTGAGGGTGCAAAAAAGTGAAAACTTACTTCAGAGTTCATCAACCGAAAACTCTGCCCTCTTGCGGTAAATAGTCTCCTACTCCCATGGCCACAGCAGTAGCAGTACGTAGTTGGTAAGCGTGGACTACGCACAGCAAAACTCCAGATGCTTTTGTCGGATATGCAAAGGAAACCTAGCCCCAGACGAGACGCAGGTGTGAGCCCAAATTAATGTCCACATGTGTTGTTAACACTTGTAAAACATTACAAGTAGTGTTTTGTTGATTTATGATTATTCACAAAAATATAAAAAGAGTGAAGCTTGAAGAAAGCTAAGTTTGAAGCATTAGGCTTGTGTGGAGTGGATTTAAGTAGTATGAGGACATACCTTGGTAAAGTGTGGTAGGTAGAAAGCCAAGGTTAGTTAAATGTTTGAATTAGGATCTTTGTTGATCATTTGAGGGAGGAAGGCTTAGGAGATTAGATGAGAGCCTACAAAGTAGGAGGAGATTTCGAAGGCTTATCGAGAGCCTTGTGGATGGGATGAGTCCCTACTTAGAAGGAGAAGGTTAAGGGGTTGTGATTGGAGGCTCTAATCTTCTCACCCTATCCTTATCTCATGCCCTCTCTCCCTCTCAACTCACTATATAATCCCTCATTCTTCCCTCACTCATCATCTCTTTCCTTCGTGCTCCTTAAGCACCCCACGGGTTATAAGTGTGGGTGTGTGGGAAGCAAGATAGGAGCACATGTGTGTGCTTAGTTCTTAGGAGAAGAGCCAAGGCTATTTAGCCTTGAAGAGGGATTGACCTCTTGTTAGAAATAGATTGGGTTTAAGAAATTTGGAGTTTGATTGTAAACTTCAACTTGTTGCATTGAGATTCATATTGAAGTGAGAGAGTTCAAACTTGTTTAAACTTGTGGCATTTAGAGTGACTAGATTGTACTAGGTGCATTACTTGTAGTGTTTTATTAGTTATGAACTTGAGCAGAACTTTATAGTGAGAGATTTGTCAATTATGGATGATCAAAGTGTTCAATGGGTATGCAAATTTGAGGGATTGTTTATTATAAAGTATGGGAGTTGTGGTAAAAATTTGAGAGCTTCAGTCATTGGGATGAAAGAGTTATTAAAAGTTGAAGGGGAGGGTGTCTAGGAACAAAGCAGCAAGGTTTGAAAATATGTATCTCTTAGAGGGTTATAGATATGGATACCAAAATTTGACACTACCTTTTGAACTTATATATCTATCTTGTGTAAAAATTTTAGATTGATTGGACGTAGGAGTTGGAAGTTATTAGAGTTTTAATGACTGGATGCTTTATCACAGCATTCATACTAAGTAGTTAGAGTTAGAATTTCATGCATAACTTTTGCATATGAACTCTGTTTGTACCAAAATTTGGTGTGGAGATTTTTGATAAGGTACTTAACAAGTGTACCAAATTTCACTTGAAGAACATAAGTTGGGTGGGAGTTATACTATTCTGAAGTTTAGTAGGAAAACATTGATAGAAATTTACATCAAGAAGAACTTAGAGAAGGAAGGGCAAGGATAAGTATATAAGTATTTTTTAATACTTGTATTTAAAACCTATGTGCTCATGGAATCTACAAGCGAAGTGTCATGTACCAATACAGAATCAACCACGATGACATGTGATAGCACGGAATCAATAAGCGAGAACTCATGTAGTAGTGTGGAGTCGACGGCAAGGACTCGATTCACAAGAGGGATATCTTTGAAGGCATGCGTGGCCAAAGCGGTCGGGTGGACATTAGAAAAGGCTAAGGATATAACCTTGCCCGACATTAAGGAATGTAAAACTACATAGTGTGGTGTTAATCAAGTTGTGTATATTCTAAGGGTAGATTGGAATTATATATTGGGTTACAAAGAGAGAAGTCTCTACATGTCATTATAAACTTTTCCACTCGGGCTAGGACGAAATCGAAGGGTGGAGGATTTTTGGTGACAGCAGGCGCAAGCGAGACGCAAGGGAGGGAGAGGTTGGTGTCGATTGTGGTTGGAATATTGCCGCGAGGAGGTCGGCGTGAGGTAGCTTAAGGCTTCAACGGCATTTAGCTAGAGATGGGATGGATGAATGTTGGTTGTTGGATTTCGAGCAGGTAGAGCTTAGGGTTTAGCAATGTTTCTTTGTTGCCGGCGATTGTTTCTTCAAAGGAGTTGTTTCTTCACTTTCTGAGCGCCAGTGACTTCCGATGCACTGATGTAATACAAAGAGAGCGCACATCCTTAATCACTCGATTGGCCGCTACCGGAGGTGCAAGATCCTAAGGCGGTTCTCATTCTTCTGGTTCGGCACACTCCCCCTCTGCCTTCTTCATTTTCTTCTTTTCCCCCTTGCTTGAATAGGAGTTGCCAATCTCTACGTCTTCTATCTTGAAGTGCATTAACCACTAGTTAGCCCATCCAAAAGAAAGCAACTGCAAAGATTGGAGATCAGAGAATAATACAGTCCATTTTTTTATTGTTTTCTCTTTCCTCTTGCTGTATAGGAATTGTCAAACTCTACCTCTTCTTTCAGAGTCGAAAGACGAATAGTTAGCCAATACAAATAAGACAACTGCCAAGATTGGAGTTCAGAGAATGATCCAGTCCATTGAAAAGATAATCATCACGTAGTGATTGTAAAGTGTTTCGGGACGCTTTCATTTGATTGCAAACATGTGAGCGTTGACAAAGCTTTCGAAATGCCTCTGTGGAGCTAAAGCGGTGTTTGAAATTGTCATTGGTAGTGCTATCTCCATCTTCGTCTCCAACGTTTTCTGTAGAGGAGAAGGCGTGATTCTTGAAGAAGTGAACTGAGATCCTAATTTCCATGTTGACAGCCAGGAGCGACGACTCATACGTGCAGCATTTTGCGCAACGCGCTCGCAGCCAGGGCTGGGCTGTGGTCGTCTTTAACAGCAGGGGTTGCGCAGAGGCTCCTGTCACTACCGCTCAGGTATCTCTCTTTCTCTTTGGAAGCTGTGGGTATTCTTTGTAGAGTATGTGGTCTTATTATGGGCACTTCTCAGCTACAGGCCCTGCCATATATGACTCAAGTATAGTTATTTAATAAAGAATAGTGACCACATAAGACCCACAATTTTCCTGTAAAGAGGTCGCTTCTTCATCTCACAAACAAAATAATTTCGTATGAAGCGGGACTTGCCACTCGAAAGTTGAAAACAAGATTCGCCCGACCCGACCCGACCCGACCCGACCCCGACCCCGACCCCGACCCCGTGCCCGCGCCTTCGCCTTCTCCTTCTCCGTCTTTTTTCTTATAAAAGGGTACCTAAAATGGAATGTACAATGCTTATGGGAAGTGTTTGGTCTTGTATGTGAGCTTGAGCTTGAGCTTGAGCTTGGGCTTGAACTTGAACTTGAACTTGATCTTGAACTTCAACTTAAGCTTGAGCTTGAACTTCTTGAACTTGAACTTGAGCTTGATGTGGTAGTAATTTTCAACCTTTTTGGTTCAGTTTTGGATTAAGTGTGATTAGAGCCTTTACTTATCTTGTTGTTATTTAAATGGATAAGTGAGAAGAGGCAATTGACTCGGAGAATTAGAAACAGTAACTAGTTAGGACAATGGTCTATGGCGGTTACGGAAGTTACTGGGCCTCGGCCGGCTCGTGTGGAAGATACAAGGGAGATGAAGACTCATAACTCTCTCTCGAACTCGGAGCAAAAGGCTGGGAGAGCCGCAAGATAGAATAAAAACTTTTACTTATGTTTTTGGTGAACATTTGAATGACTTTTTGCTAGTGTCTTGAATTCATTTCTACCTACAGGCTACAAATCTGTGAGATTACAGAGTGGTTGTGCTGGAATATAATATACAATTCCATTATATTGAGTATTTCGGTTATATCAATCCGGGTGTGTGAGGCATTGTAATTGAAATCGGATCACGTCAGATAGTCTATTGTCTTGTGGTTGACTGATGTTACAGTTGAGAACTCAATTTAGAAATTAACATTGTGATTGTTTGGCTATAATCTGGAGTTAATGTAGTGTCTGAATATGGAGCTAATAAGGCCGAGTGTATATAAAGTGAGGGATTATTAATTTCCGTCAACTAAGTCTATCACTGAGTCTATCGTCTGATTCTTCTGTAGTTGGATGTATCGCTGCAAAGTTGTACGACAGGGACCCTAGATTATGGTAATTACGGCAGATCACAGAGGAGGGTTAACCGAATTCTAAGTCAATGGACTCGCTGAATTAATTACAAGAAATACCCTTAGAAATCGCGAGAATGTGAGACCATTGTCTCTGAATGCTTGGGCTTGATACTTAACTCCTTATCCAGTGAGAATATCTACCATGATTTACACTGACGTCTTAAAATGAATGATAATTAGGGTCAGGTTCCTGTTAACTCTTCCCTGATAGCGCGAATGATTTGATTCAAGGCTATGGTCATTGAGTATTCATAAGGTAGGATATATAGACTGGAATGTTGATCTCCCCTTATACGACAGATTTGATTTGTTTACGATTAAAACTGAATTGATTGAGGGAATGATTATGGTGTAATCCCCTTCGACTATAGTCTTTGGCTTTTGAGTAGATGACGACTGTAGATACATTGGACTGCACCTTGTTGTTGTAATTTTCATAATATAATTAAGGACGTCAACGATGCATAAGAGGAGTGATTCCTCGGTTTAGATTTCCCAGTCAATTGAGATGTAATCTGATGATTGGGTTTGGTCTGTCAGCACACCATTGTTCTAATGTATAATTCTCTTGTTTGAGTGTATGATCTGGTTAAGAGACTATCGTCTTCTTGTTGTTGCACATACATGCTTCTGAATGGTCTCTACAATTGAGCGTCATCGAGTCAATTGTCATTAATATGAATCCTTTTGTTTAATTAATTCGAGTAAGGAGTGTTGTGTCGTTGTAATATGCAGCTGTTGTGTCGTTGTATGCAGCTGTTCTTCTTCCACACATCAATTGTGTGATAGTCGGCATTGGAGCCCGCTATGCCTCCCAGGTTCTCCCTTCTTTCATTTGCCAAATTTTTGAAATCCCGGTGAAGAGACAGAGAGCCAATTAGACTCTACTCATGTCCAGCCTTTGTAATTATCTGCATACATGCTCCCGTCAAATATGCATATTGCACATTTCAATTGGGGGAGCGAGTAGAAAAAGAAGATTAAAACATTGTTTTGCAGCACTGTAGGAAACTGGTAATTGTAGAGGAGACGGAATATGAGCAACTGCGGCGGCTTAAAATTAAAAGAAACAGCAGGAAGCTGGAAAGCTTGGGCCTTCCAGCATTAGCGGCGGGGATCGCACCGGAACCTCGAAAAGATCGGTAAATCTGCCCTATTATTCAAAGTACGTCATATCTTTGTCTTTGAAGTATGCACTAGGAACCATTGCGCCCTCAAACTTATCGCATGTATTTGTGTCATTACTACAGTTCCCTTGTCGCAGTAGTACATGTGCCGCACCTCGACTTTGTATCCTTGCATACTTTAATATTCTACTCCTAGATTAGGGTGGTTTTTGTCAAATGCGAGTCGCTATTATGGATTTTAAGTTAACCACCTTACTCAATGAAATATCTTCACTGTCCGATGAAAATGTCCAGAAGTTGTTTATTGAGGTTTCCCAATTCCCTGCAATACATGCTTGTATGATAACCAAAATGCAAGAGCTATTGGTTGATACCTTCGAGGATTCCAGGACAATCTCGGAGTCCTTGAAGCCACCTAGGAGGAGTTGCAGGTTATCAACTAAACCATCAACCTCAACGCACATAGAGGCACGATATACTAGCAATGAAGATGGTTCTTGCAGTGAGCGATTTGAAAAAACTGATAAGGATGCAGATTATGTTCTAGAATCGGAAACAGAGGCATCCGTAGAGGAGTGCAGAGAACCCATTGCACCACAAGCAAAATTGGTAAGTATCATGCTTTCCATGGCCGTTCATCATAGTTTTGTCTTTGCATTTTCTAAGTTCTTCACCATGTATTGAGCTTTACTTTGTACAATACTATGCATAGTGCCACATTACTATGCGCAATAGGACATTACTATGTACTATAGTACATTACTTTGTACAATACTATTCACAGCAGGACATTATTTTCCATATTACTAGATACAGTAGGCCATTACTATGCGCAATAGGACAGTACTATGTACTCCAGGCCATTACTCTGCATAGTTGAAATCCATTTTGCACAGTAGAACAACACTAATTATAATATGACCGAGACGCCTTTATGAATTTGTTTTCAGACTCCTCACAATCCAAGAACTTGGTCAGTGAGGAAGAAGAAGATGGCTTCAAACCCTAGGGTGAAGAGAGCTCTACCCGTTGATGATGTTGGAGACTGGGATGAAGATCGCGACAACGAACAGGATGGGGAGGAGGAAGGAGACGCGTATGATTGGAGCAAGCCAGTGTTGATGGAAGATTCCAGAAATTATGGTAGAATGCGGAGGAAGCAACCCCAAAGGGATGATGGTGCAGCCAAATTGGCGCTAGAAATAGAGAAGAAGGAGCTCAAAATCATGAAAAAAGAATTGGCTATGCAATCACGCCTTCACCCAGCGAGGTCGCATAGCAGCGATGAAGATTCAGACAGGATCGGCGAGGAATGGGTAGCGAGACGAAGAGAACCACACCACAACTCGCAAATGAAGGCCAAACGGAGGGCTGCCAACAAAGCGTGTCGGGAGCAGTTTGAGGAGAGAGCCCGGGATGAAAAGCAAAAATTTGTTGTAGATCTAGATGATAATGGTAATCAATTTCCCTCTCCAATTCAATGTGATCTACCTACAACAGCTGAACATGACATAAATGCATTTTTGGTTTGTGTGTGGATTGGATCCTAGAGTAACACATTACTGCATACAGTAGAACAATCTAGTATCACATTACTATGAACAGTAATAAATTACTACGCCCAGTAAAGAAGTTACGTGTAGAGTTGTACATTACTGCATACAGTAGAACATTCTAGTATCACATTACTATGGAGAGTAGTACATTACTACGCCCAGTGAGGAAGTACTATATAGAGTTGTACATTACTGCATACAGTATAACATTCTACTATCAGATTACTATGCACAGCATTACCTTACTAGGCACAGTAGGGATTTTCCAAGTTTGCATTTTCTAAGTTTGTGGATTGTTTTGTAGGTTTTCCCTCAGGTGTGTTCAGGCCACAGTGGCTGAATGCTCTGCGCGGGTACTCCTGCGACTTAGATTGGAGCATTGACAACGTCAACGACCAGGACGGGACAGCACTGGATAACATATATACGCGGATGCGCGAGAACTGGGAGTATCGAGGGTACGCAGGGAAACCGCGTACGCTCAGATATGAGGTATTTAAGAGTAACCTTGCACAACAACTGAAGAGCAAAAGGGCTCAGATGAAAATGAGAATTCTGAAAGGTTTGTCCAAACCAGAAGCAATCCGGCTTGATCATTGGTGTAACATGGTCGAGCACACCCGGGATCCAAAAAAAATTGAGCAGGCAAATGTTATGAGGGAGGCACGGAAATGTGTGAAAAAAGTTTCAACATTCGGCCGGTCCGAGGGTGAGGTGCGGGCCCGGCTGGTAAGCACTTTGGCAATAGCGATACCATTTTTTAACGTTCATCGCACTAATAACTATGAAAGTAACAAATGATATCAATTTGTTGCTCTGATTTTTACTCACTCGCTTTCTTGGTGTAGGCGTCGTCTTTGAAGAGGGACCCCCGCCGCGAAGAGGTTGAGGAAGAGCTTGAAAGGCCCAAGAACACTTCCCGGTCAAGAGGTGGCCATCATGCTTCTTCCACGTTGTCAAAGGGGGGGGGAGGGGTAAGCGATGCACGATGGGGTTTAGGATTATCTCCTAATGCAAGTCGCACGAGGAGTGCAGATCTTGAGGAGGTAAGGGCAAAGGTTAAGAGGTTGGATGAAAAATTCAACTTTGTTCAGAGCTCGCTTCTTACGATGATGGCGAAGCTGGGGATCCCAGTGGAAAAAGAGGTAGGCTCACCGTCACGTGTAGGACCCACTTGCAGTGTTGATGCGGCAAAATCCAACTCTCGTGGCCCTGTATCTCCGCTTTCACGGTCAGCCTCAAAGGAGCCGACAAGCAAGGCATTAGAGTCTACAGGTGCAGGCGATTTGCCAATCGTGGCGAGCCCGGAAACCCCCTCCGGATCCCAGAAAGCCTCTTCGGGTCATGAGGAGCATGAACAGGTATGTCATCTGGGCAGAATCTTGTGAAATCACCTTGAACTAAACTTTACTCCACATAGTTAAGTAGAGATTACTTCATAAAGTGAGATGTATGTGCCATAACTGGATTTGTTTACTATAAGCAGTAAACGGGTTTACTAGGTGTAGTAATGGATTTCGTTTGTTCTTGTCCACATTACTATTGGCAGTAATGACTGCAATGTAATTCACAGTGACATGACTGGTAGCAATTTCATAATATGACCAGGCTAGCATATATGGCCTTATGTATGTGTTGTCCTAAATCACAACTGATGTGCATATGTCTAATGTGCGAACTGGAATTTGACATTCACAGGTAAAAGAGGTTTCTAGCGGTGTAGTTCGACCAGTTCGGGCGCCATCGAGTAGCCAAGGCATGAGTGCGCATAGTGGGGATGCCAAAAAAGATAGTGCCCCTAAACAGAAGCGTGCACGACTGACTGAAGGCGAGAAGTTGACATTGGAGGCTCTGCCAATTTTAAAGAAAGGCGATGTTGTAGAGAAACTAAGAAGTAGCCCATTAAAGAACAGACAGGTGGTAGAGAAACGCCGGGCGGATAAACCTCCCCTTGCCACCAAGGCTTCGAAGAATACCAAACCCTGGATGGAATTGGTACGCACTTGCTAGGAAACATGCAATTCAATGTTGTTGTTGAATTCATAAGCTTGCCCTAATGTAATCCAAACACTAACATGTGGTTCTTGCACTTGTCCAGGCCCCGGGCGATGTGGTTCACATCTGTGGTTATGAAGAGGAAGACTTGAAGACGACATTCATTGGAAAGGGTATTATGCATAACTTGCAGGGTGGGAAATGCCACAATAAGGTGATTGGCGAAGGCTACATATCTCTCACATTTACGGAGACATATAAGGATGACTATCCCCTATGCATTCCCCTCACTGACGACGACCCTCCAATCACTACGATTGGCAAGGCAAAAGGCCACTATGTGATTTGGCCAAATGATTGTGTTAGGTTGTATGCTCCTGCGTGAGTGTAGTGCGGACTTGTAGAGCAATGTTGATATTCAGACTTATAGTACCTCAGAGTGTAGTATTTATGATTGCTAGTAGTGAAATTCGGAATATGAATAACATACTATTTGTATCCTTATTCATTTGGAAGTAGAATTTGTTATATTTTGACTTGCTATATTGCTATACTGAGCATGCCATTAATATCTAACTATGATGAGTTGACCTCATGTTACTAGTTGTAGTAAGTACAGTCATATGCATCCAGAATATGTCACTTTGCAAAGCCATATAAAGTTCACTACTGGTTATACACAATAATGACATATGACAACGATCTTACTCCACAAAGTAAGCCAAATACTAATGGTTGATGCAAAAGTTACTTCACATAGTAAAGTAGGTCCACACGCCAAACAGTGAGAAATATATGCGATTGCTGGAGATGTTTACTAAAACCAGTCATATGCACTTACTATGCCGAGTTATGGATGTTATGCATTACTGTCCGTGATTACGCTTGGCAGTGACATGGAGAATTCAATTCATTACACGTAAGATGACTTTGTGTAGTGAAGTGCGAATGTTGGTACACCCATATATGACTAGTTTACTCCACATAGTAAAGTAAATATTACGACGTAAAGTAAGAAGTATATGTCATTGCCGGAGAAGTTTACTATAAGAAGTCACACGCACTTACTTCATAAAGTTATGATTCTCATTTTGTATGTTTGAGATTACTAGAGGGAGTGATATGGAGACTCTTATTAATTTCACATATATGACTTTGTGTAGTGAAGTGCAACAGTTAATACTAACTTACATGACTTAGTAACAATATCACTAGGCCTAGTTATGTGGTGACGTATATTATGTTGCTTATATTGACTCGGCATAGTGAAGTAGGACATGACTTTATGAAGTGAAGCACGCGGAGCACCCCAAACTTCACTGCCATTGGGAACGTGTCCATTGGGAACGTCTTGTCCGACATTACTATGACCAGACTTTACTGCTTGTCCGAAGCGACTGGTCGTTTTTTACGTCAGTAAAGTCTGGGTTTTCTCACTCGTAGGAGTGAAAAAACCCAGTTGTAAAAGACGTGTTTTGTTGTAGTGGTTCATCTTGTAATTTTCTTGGGGTTTCTAGGCATCAGAATTGTTCACGGGTTTCTACTATTGGTGAGCCATTCCCCATGGGGGTGGACTCTTCATTGCAAACCTAATTACGTGCGTGGGTCACCATGAAATTAAATCCCCTACATACAAGAAGTTTATAAAGAAAAAGAAATGTGTATGTACTAACGACATGCTAGAAAATGGACCGATGTATTTATACCGAGCTTTTCAATTTAATGTAGTAAATGCCTCCACAACGTTTACAAAATGTGAATCTTGAATTAAATATGCCTTTATTACTTGTAAAACCCACTTTCACTTTCCAATGAGAAAGTCATTGAGCATTTTTTTCATCCATAGCATGTAACTCAACAATTGCATCAAACAAACAAAGATAAGAGCACAATAACTTAGCCGCAATCTGGAAAACAAAACTCAAGGGAGCCTATGATTGCTCCAAGGGCCTCCAGTCTATAAACACCTAGAACCCAAATGCCAACCCTAACAAGAAATGAACAAGGTAGTCATTGAGGATTATTACCATATGACAACAATGGATAAATGGGAACCCATATCTCTCAAAGGATAGGTTGACCATGTGAAGAACTCAATTTACTACAATAACTCCATGAAGGACTTGTCCAAACCACTTCAAATTCAACAATGCTACTTGGTCTTGGAAGTGACTGTGCAATCTATTTTGTGCAAAGGAGCATTGTGGGTGTCTATCTCGTCAATTGTGAAGACAACTAAAAAATGGAATGGAGTGATTGCTCGGAGGAATGGTCACCCATGTCCAATCAACTATGGAGTGGATCAAGAGAAGTGGTGGCTTGGCTGAGGGGCTGATCACCGGCCACTATTGGCACCATATGTCGGCATCTCCGGCTGTAATAGTGTGAAAAGTGGTGGGCCAACATCTATTTTTCAGCATAATCCCCAACAATTTCACGGCTAGAACTGGACGGAAAGTTCAGTGTGATTGGGGCTTGAGCCCAAAGATTTCGGGGGAAGTATCATTTTTAAATGGGGGCATGAAGAGCTCCTTGTGATCTCATGAATAGACCATGTACGGTGAATACAACTACATCTAAAATTGTCTGGGTGATGGTAAACTAGTATAGTAGAGGGAGCACACAATGGAGAGGCAATCTAAAGTTCAAGTATACAAATGTGATTTTGCAATCAGTAGACTTAGATGCAGTGATCTATACAATGATATTGGCTTGCAACTCCGACATGGATTTGTACACACTCGACCCTATTGATGCAAAGACTTTGCATGAGTTTGTCAATAAGGAATCTTGACTTAGTGGTTTCTTCATTGAATGGATTGTAAATCCTTCTTTTCCATTATAATACTACACTCTTGAATTTCGTTATCCCATTTGGGCGCATCTTGTTCGAGAGATGCCCTTAAATATGTTGAGGGCAATTTAACATTGGTTTATGGCAAAGTGATCTTGAAGAAAATATCAATAGGCAATCCATGAATGGACACAAGATCTTCTCCTATCATGAAGAGGATGGTGGATTATTGCAAATGGGCAGGTACAAATCTCAAATCCTTGTGCAATTCCTTACCCATTTTGAATCCCCCTAAGCCATACTGGGGGGGGGGCACTAGTGGTATTTTAGAAACGACGTGCGATAAAATATAAGGTATTTAATATTCATTCGAGGTAAAGTTTTGGAGAATTCTATATAAAATATAGGGGGCGAATTAATGTTGGAAACCAATTACAAAAAAAATACCATGCAATATAACATGTGTAAGGGACCGCATTTTGCTTCATCAAAGAAGATGGAGTGCTCAATTTTATTCCATGGAGGTTTCTCTTCATTAAGGATACTTTGAACTCCATTACGTTTAAACGTTGACACGAAGGGGTATAGTTGAGACAATATTTGATGTTTGAAATTCTTTTGCAAATGTTATATGAACTCTTGCTATCCTGCAAATGTTGGACACTTGTGTTTCTTAACACACTAAATTTCATGGTTGCACTCTACTTGCATTCTCCATTACAATCTTGTTGGTGTAATTAATTTCTATAGGGCTTTCTTCTTGCCATACCACAACAGTGCAATCTTGTTGTTAAAATGCCAATTCATAATGCATCCCTCCCCCCGGCTAAAAATCAAAGGCTATCAAAAATTTGTAAGAAAAATAGGGTATTTAATATAGAATGCATTCTAGATTTCTAATTACCAATAGGGTATTAAAATTTTAAGCTCAGTAGATTTTTTCTACTTCAAGGATTCTTAATATTCTAATTCTTAAAGATAATACCCCCTTGATAATAAGTGGTTATTGCAGGTGTCTCCAAAAATTTACTATGAGTGCCCCCCCGGGAAGCCATACCTGAAAACAACGGCTCTAAATACCTTGAGGGTTGAGGGATTTCACCTTTGAGTTGATTGTAGAGTTCTATATATGGGGTCTACACCGCCACATTTGTCTTTGCCCCTATCATTCGTTGGTCTTTACACCTTGATGTCCACTTGTGTTGTTGGATTTGGGCGAACCAACCCATACACTCGTTCCTTGTTGGATGCCTAAACCCTTGCCCCCAAGAAACCAGTGTACGGGTTGTTTCGCCCCAGCCGTGTTGTTGTTGCTCACTCTTCCTTGAGTGCTTGGTGGCATTTCATCTCGTATGTGGTGCAAGCAAATGCATCTCCAACATCAATGCTACCAATGCGACATGCCCATTTGATGTGGCCTTTGCGCTTCCTAGTTGCAGCGTGCAGTTCCCAACGTCCACTGTAGGTTGTGTGTGAACGGCAACTAAGCAAGGTTAGTCATCCTCTCATCGTCTTTTCTTAGGGGTTGTTTACACCATGGACCATGAAGTTGTCCCAAGGTCTTGTAAAATCTGTGATTGGTTGCTGAACTCGTACCGAGAGCACTTCAGTTTACACCAAGGAAAAAATATCAGAGTGACCATGGAGTTCAAGGTCCCCAAAAGACATATTCTTAGGCCTACATTATCCACTGACATGGTCCAATGGGTTTTGCGGTGGGAGAGGCAAAAGAGGTGCTCTAGTAGAAAAAGGCATGGACCCATGGCAAAGAAATGTTGTTATAATAAAATTTTAATGATTTTTTTTGGGGGAAGAGAAGAGGAAGACAAGAGAAGACAAGAGCATGGTCAAACTTGACTTTATTTATTTTTTCAAAAACCGCCGTTTTTAGACATATATTAAAAAAATCAGCATATTCGCTTTTGGTGCATGGTCATTCCTCTTGGTCCACATTCAATTTACACCTAGTGAGGGGCCCAAGGCTTTTTAGACTGATTTTTTAAGAAATTGGACCATGGGAGTTGGACCATCAAATCGAACCATGGAAAAAGGCCATCTTTTGTGGTCCGACTTCATGGTCCATGGATTGAACCGGCCCTTATACTTGTCATGTTTGCGGCTTTGAAGTTGGAAAGGCAGGTGACAACTAACGACTGGGGGGCATTTTCTGCACAAAGAGGAAGTTATCCGTGTACAGGTGATTCTGCATTTGTTCATTCACTGTTCACCTTTATCTAGATACCGAAGTAGGCATCAAATTAGACTTAGGCATTCACTGTTCACCTTTATCTAGATACCGAAGTAGGCATCAAATTAGACTTAGGCATTCACTGTTCACCTTTATCTAGATACCGAAGTAGGCATCAAATTAGACTTAGGCCTTGTGCTTAAGTATGGTCAGTATGCTCAGATTGTGCTTAATTTGTTTGAATGTGTATGAAGAAGGCGCTAATTAAAATATTATAAATTGAATTAGCTAAAATTATCATATTATTTTAAGTACAATTCAAAAATGACAAAGACCCTTTCAAATGGTAAGTCACAAAAATTATAACCTCAATGTTGATAAAGATATTTTGATATTTGTGACTTTCAAGTTAATTACATGTTTTATTGATGGTTTCACTTTAAAAATGAAATCTCAATTGATTACTTCTTTGAATATATATATATATATATATATATATATATATTGCATTTTGGATATATATAGTGCATTCAATATGGAGTTTGTGGGCAAGCGGCCTTCAAGAATGCAAGGGCAACTCTTTTTTGAAGTTGGCTGGGTGCCCATCATTTTTCAGTCGGGTTCATAAATTGTCATTGGGCGTTGCTAAGGGTTGCGGGTTGTCAGCCTTGACCCTTATCCCAGCAGAGACCCCTCCTCCTAAAAGTCCATAGGGGGAGGTTTAACATTTGCCAAAAACTGCAAGGAGCTCCTTACAACTACTTGACATACATGCACAACTGTGAGATTACAGTGTCCTAAAGGGTGAGTTTTAGCCTAACTCTAATGGATAAGAGAATCAAGGGAAATTATATATATATATATATATAGAGAGAGAGAGAGAGAGAGAGAGAGAGAGAGAGAGAGAGCAATTGCAACTTGTTCATGTGACCCAAAAAATCATGGAGAGGATTGAGTAACGTTATGTAGGATGCATGATGTTAATTGATATATTTAAAAGGATATCAATGAAACCATTTTACTTTTTTGATCAGACGAATGCCAATGCACAAGTGTTGAACCATAATTCAAAGATAATGTGGGTAGAATTTACTTTGTTCAACCACATAACATTGCTAATCCTCACGTGCCGCTGACTCTATGCATGGGAGTAAATTGGCCAAGGGTTGAAAAATAAACACGCTATGATTTTCAAAAGAAAACAACTTCAATCTTAGTGCCGTGGCAAAGTTCCCATTAATAAATAAAAAGACATTTATTTTATCTGGAGAGGATGAAAGAGCACGAGGCTTCACAATGTCATGCAAAAACATGGTGAAAAGAGAATTCAAAAAATTAACAGTATGTCTCATAATCGCATAAATTCCACATGTAACTCCGGCCATGAGGCTCAAGTATAGTTGTTAAAAATAAGTTAGCACAACTTAATAAGAGAGCAACAATGATGTTTGGTAAATAGAAGTGACCTATGGAATCATTGAGGAAGGGAAGATATGGACACTCAAGTAGTAGTCCTACTTAGAAGGGAAGGGACGTTACATAGAGCTCTACCTACCACCTTCATTTGTAGCTTGCCCAGAACTAGTACCTACCTACATAACGGAATTAACACTATTCCCTCATGAAGCTTATTGCTACACTAATTATCCTGATTAGTGAGGGAGGCCTAATAATGAGTGTGGGAAATTAGTGCCACCAAAAGGCCTTGGGCTAGAACACATCTTTGTTCAGCTAGGGCCCGCCCCTCTCACGCCTCCTTCACTGCCCAGTCTTCCTACCCACACCCACGTGGGAACTCTTCCTCGTTGGGAACCAATGTGACAATACCCGGTCAAAATTACAAATATTCAAGTTGACATCACTTTAATTTTTTTTAAATCATCAAATTTGGTTATTATTTTTTACTATGTAATAGATACCGTGTATATCTACTCATGAAAAAAAATTGATAAAATTTTGACCCATTTTGGTGATGCTTTATGTAAAAAGTAGATTTCTTTTTATCGCACGTGGTGTTCAACTTGACAATGGAGTGCACCCCCCGGGCAGGGTCACCACAGTTTACAACTAGATTTTTTTTTAAAGAAAAAAAATGTATTATTGTCATCCTTTGTTGCTTTGTTAGGACATTGTGCACATTGATTAAGGTAGATGGGTTGTATGTGGCTCATTTTCTAAACCAGACCCCTATATTTGATTGATATCTGCTTTGTTGAGGATCAAAGAGCAAACATCATAAAGACACATGTTTAAAAGAGATTGGACTACGTCTTCAAAATATTTATAACTACTCTACACTCAACAATGAACACAATGGGCGGACTTATGTATCCAGTTAAGAAGTCAACAAACATACACTTCCAATAACCATAACTAACTCAGGGGAGGTCCGATTTTCAATTTAGTTTTGTATATGTTTCATCGTGGATTTGCTAGTGCAACATGAGTTTTGTTGTGTGAATCTAATCGGTAGATGTTGGAGAACATGAAAATGAACCAAATAACACCCACACACCTTAACCCTTAAGCGCTCTTGCAACCCGAAATAGGTCGCCACCTAATATTCTAATGGGGTTTGCGACCCACTAGGTAGCAATCTATGTGGATGGAAGGTATCTACTAATGTAAGGTGGTGCCCACTACTATGTGTGCCAAAATAACATATAAAAACCTCACACGCTAAGCATGTAGGAATTTTTGTTAGGTTGGCATTTGCTTGTTTTGGGAGGTGGCCTCATGAGTTGCTCATATGCAGCAGAGCCCTACATTGGGTGCCCATACCCATGCCCATGCCCAAACCCACCCATGCCCATGGGTTTTGGGTGGGCATGGGTTCGATATTATTGGGCATGGGTGGGCATGGGTGGGCAAGGGTGGGCATGGGCATGGGTGGGCCAAGACTTGGTGTAGGCGGGTAATACACATTACACAATTTTTGAATACATTGGCGGCAATTTTAATAGCATGGGTGGGCATGGGTGGGCACGGGTCATGCTATGGGTGGGCGTGGGTGGGCATAGGTCGTTGCTGATGGGTATGGGTGGGTATGGGTACAAATTCGAAGGAAAATGTTGGGCTCTGATATGCAGGATCCATATTTAGGAGCCAGTATCTTTCACATATGATGCCCAATTTGGCTGGGTTTTTTTCTCCTTAGGACAAGGTGACGGTTGTGCACAACTTGAATGGATGGATTTGGAAGAAAATTTTAGTGCACATGTTGCTTGCTCCATGGTAAAGGGCAAATGTCCCAAAAATGACCTCATGTGACCCTCCAACTTTGAGGGTGATGGACTTCAACTACATTTGCTCAAAAAACCCAAATTTTTGGTAGTAGCTCATTTATCATTCACATAACATATTATGGGAAACTTTCCAACTTTCTAAATTTTGTGGCATGACCGAAATGGTCATGAAACCAAAAAAATTGAAAATTTCTCTAGCTATACCCAGATGAAGGCCATGTTCATATGTCAAATGGACCTAGCAAATGTGGTCCAACTGACTTAAACTTTTCATAAGAAGAATATATGATAGTCTAGTTCACACCCATGCAGTTGGATTTCAAGAAAACAAAGTTTATTTTGCAGCATAATAGAAATGTTTAGGACTGGTGCTAGAAATGCCTTAAAATGGAATATGAAGGCTTGAGGTTTAGGAATTAACATCCATTGCAATCTTAGTGCATGCCCCTTGCACAACCAAAGAAATCCAATGGTATTTTATACCTAGATACATGTATACTCATAGATAGCCATAGCGTACATTGTATATACCTAGATACATGTAATACACATGTACAATAACTCTGAAGGGTCACAAAGATTTGATCTACAGTGGAATGTTAATATTCTAATCTATTTGACTTAAATATCTACAAAATTGCATATTGCAAGATAGAATTCAAGTATGATATATGACTTCCGGAGTCAATAGTGTCTCTCTCAAATGGTTAAGGGTGTGACCCGTTTATCATCACCGATCCAAAAACATGCATTTTTGTGCAACACCTTCTTCGAGAAACGAGGTAGTATGAGATGAGAAGCGATTAAATTGCTTCTTGAGCTTGTGTTCAAACCGAGACTCCTTCATTATCTTTACCATGTCGTATTTAAGCTTCATGGCTTGAGCTTCATACCCACCTCTGTTGATGCAACGCTCCTATTGAGACGCTTTAATAGTTGTGTAGCGAACACAAGTAGAAACAATGTATCAAAATGACACGACTATTTAACATGAAGTGACCAAAATGACACCCGTTGGTCATTTTGGTCACTTCATGTCAAATGGTCATGTCATTTTGATATCTTGTTTCTACTTGGGAGGGGGACTCTTCTTTGAGACTCGGAGCCACATGTGCATGCGGGACCCTATATTATAAATCCCTATGCACAAATTTTTCATGACCAAAAAGTAGCTTTATGTACAAATTGTGAATTACCTAATAGTCTAATATATGTGCATATATAAGATTTGATCTTCTAGATGTAATCACCTCGATCATCTATACAAAATACAAGGGATTAGAAGAATGCATTCTCATAGATCACTTTGTTTTGATGAAGTCATTGAAGTATAATGCAGGGGATGATAGATCTTGCTTCATGAATTAACACATATGAACTTTTTTTTGGAGGTATAAGGTATATATGGATGAAATCAACTCCTCTTTTGAGAAATCTTAGGGTATACTCACCTTCCCAAAAAATACCTTATTTATTTGTACAAATTTAGATGAAACAATATTCCTCCCATGTGTATTCTTTGTGAGCCAATTTTTTCCTTAAACACCCTTTCCTACACCTGCATGCTACAATACATGCTACATTGAGTCTCCCCCCCCCCGGGGAGAGTAACTTTGCTCATGGTCCATCATTATATATATGCCACATCAAACGTCGCCCACAAATGTTTTGAATTAGCATCATTTTCCATTTGAGCTAGCATAACTTTCCATATCATCCATAAAAAGTGCACATCATGAATGTAAAATGCTCATCACACCTTTAAAAATATCAACCAAGTCTTCATTCAAGATCAATTTATTTAGTTAAAGTTGAAATCTATATACAACGGAAAACTTGGTGGTGGTGGTGACGGTCATGATAAGTTTAGTTTCCAAAGAAGAAAATGCCACATGCCCAAGAGCCCCTCCCCACCCCCGCCCCTTAACCCCCTCCCCCCCACCCCCCAAAAAAAGACAAAGGAACAAGGAAACAAATGTGGAAAGATCATAGAACTATTAATGTGGAAAGGTGAGTATAGTGGGGATAACTAGGGGAGGTGGTTGGCTTAGGTCTAACTATATTAAACCCTACATCGGACTGGTGCAAGCTAATTTGGCCCATCAGCCCCTAGTATGACAAGCTAAAAAGTTGATATGTTTTAACTCGAACTCTTTTAGCATATTTGGTTAAGGCTTAACAAACTTGGGTCACTTTGTTATAATCTCCTAAACTCACATTTTAACCAACTCACTTGGAGTTTGACTTGGAGAGTAATGGGTAACTCTACTCTATGACACGTTTGAGCCTTGACGGGTTAATATTGGAGATAAATTCTTTGTGTTGTTAATTAGTGTCTTATATTACTTGTCTTTAACAAGTTTAGCAAGGTTTATAGCAGGCACACTAAATAGTCCCAATGGTGTGGGCCACAATCATTATCTAGGGCCCACACTAATTCTCATAATGAGAATTAATGTGGGGCACATTAATTTTCAACCCACACTAAATTTCTAGAGTGGGCCACATCAATTGTTTTATACAAAAAATTAATTTGGATGATTATCTTATTGTGTTACTTTTGTCCTATAACTAATATTCAATGTGTTTTTCATAAGTCTTCATGAAGACTTAGGGAAACACCCAAGGGCTTGGACCCACGTTATTTCCATGATGACTAGAAAATCATGAAGAGACTCCAGGGGTACCTCACTATCTCATAGTTTTGTATATATGTGCAACGAAGCTTTTTCCAAGGAGAGGGGATATTTATCTAATATTTTTCTTTTTCTAGTACCCTATTTTTTTCTACTTCTACATTTTCCCATTATCTTGTATCCTTTGGTAGTTTGAACTTCAATTTTTTCATTTAAAGTTACCCCTATGTTAATTCAAAAAATGCCTCTTCTATTTCGTTTAAAATCACCCATGTGTGGCATTTTAATGCACCCTTTATCAATAATCTTAGTAATATAAGGCAACCCATTAACATAAGACATGGGTTGCCTTATGTTACTAAGTCTGTCACTAAAGGGTGGAATACATAAATGACATGGGATTGAGACACCAAACAATGATAGGGGTACAACATGATGAACAAGGTCATTGCTAAACAATACATAAACACTACAATAACACAATTGAGCACTACATGAACACTTCTAAAAGCTCAAGAGTTGAGGTTGTGAGTGGAAAACCCTTGTGACCCTCTACAAGTTTTGTACCATCCTAAACACAATACTCTATATGTAGTTCTACAAAAAAAAATTAATACATGACATTATAGGGTAGCATATAGTATTTATAATGCAACATGTGAATACAATTGATGCTATATTACATTGAATATTTTTCAAAAAAATTGCTTGCAAAAATAAAGAGAACCCTATATTAGGTCTCACCCTATTTCTAATATTTCGTTAGTGAGGACCCATGAGAGACTCTTCATGTATCCTTGCCTTCCTGTAGGACGAAGTTTCTATCTATCTATCTATCTTTCTAGTACCTTAATCCTTTAAAAAAAGATTTGAATTCCAAGTAAAAGGTTGCATGAGCCATCTACACAAATTATGGCGTTTTTGTGTGGGTCAGACTAAACTTTGCATTTGAGCACCCATTTGGGTGTCATACAAGTGCATCTTAAATTACCACCCAAACTATGTGCTTCCAAACCACATTAATTCCAACCCACACAAAAACGAGTTGTACTAACTATGTGGTTGTCTTTTTTCATACACCACAAGGTCCAACTACGATAAGGTGTACCAAAATTGTGTCATGCGTCACCCTTTTCACAGTCCTTGACCCTCTTTTGAATACTTATCATGCTTTTATTTTGAACTTTACTTAGGATTATAGTCAAGACTTAGCACAATTATAGGTATTGTCAAACAAATTTGACTAACCATTTGAATTTTTTTATTTAGTCCGTAGTGTTACACCTTATCATGGTTGGACCCCATAACATATTAATTTATAATTTAATTCATAGTTTCAAATAGCCTACATTTGATGAACAAGTTGCATTTACATTTATGTGTTAAGTGAAACGTATTGTTATATAACAAAAAGTGGAGAGGCCTCCCTAGGTTATTTAAATCCACGTAGAGAGCATTACATCCAAAATCTTTGGTTGATGTTCATGAGTCTAACATTTGTGTTTTATAAATGATTTGAGTAGGTGATATTCTACTAGTATTGCAACTCATCATCCTCTGTTCTCATTAGTTATATATGCCTTAATCATGGTTACTTACAAATTGTTCCCACAAAATGTAGAAATTGGTCACCTAGACCCCTCTACTGAAGAATCTACACGTGTCATTTGCTTTTGAGAATCACGTGGTCTTACCACTCGTTCTTGACTACTACATGGCATTATGATCTATGAAGATTGGAGATTTTAAATTTAAATTTAATCTTGTGGTTGGGAACAAGTGGGTAAGACCACATCATCTCCGCAATGATTATAATTCATCGTTATGGCCATTGGGTGCACTTGGCTGAGTAGCAGATTGCCATAAGTCAGGTCCACCCAAGAAGCATTGTCTAACTTGAATTCCATCAAGAAGAGATTATTGCATATCATTGACGAACATTGCAGTCAATTTGGTGGACCATAGTATGTCAACGAGGTGAATGTGTGGTTTCACCCTAAGGAACTTTACATAAAGGGCATAAGGTATGTGTCCTATTATGGGCATTTCCAACTCCACGTGCCAATCCAACCATGGGATCAAGGAGCGAAGAGCTCACTTTGCATTATAATGAGGAAGAATGTAGGTGAAAGTTTTGCAAGATCAAAGTTCATAGGCTCCTAGGATCTCCAACCAAAGTGTAGATTTTCATGACTTGTAAAGTGATCGTGTAGGGGAACCCATTTTGACGTTCAAACCTACCTAGAGTGGCACTTTCGTGCACATGTTTGTGTGTCAAACAATGTATAAAAGAATAGTCTACCACATCCAAACAAACCAATGATGCGACTATTGCATTTTATTGAAGTGGTCTTAAAGTGGTTACAAAAGACAACGTCATTCCTTCTTTAGTTGGAAGTGGTCCAAAAGTGGTTAAATTCCTACTTTAATTGTCGGCAACAAATCTCTTGAATGAAATTGAACTTTTGATCCAAGGTTGTGCAACATGCTTTAAACCACATGATCACTTCTGATGTACACAATATCCATATTTAAACCACTCTATGTGTGCTTAAACTTCAATGAAAACTAATGGTAAATATTGTGATCATGTGTAACTAATGAAAACTACAATGATTATGGAAAATATTGTGGGCCACACTAATAACAAGAACATTGGGGATACTAATGTGGGTGCACACTAATTACCAACCCACACTATATAACATGAGAGGCCAAATGATCTTATCTTCTTTGAGTTATGCTTACTTTTTACAATGAATGGCCAAATCATCTATCTTGTAGATTTTTTTGTGCCCTTTCAAAAAACACCAAGGATGTTCTCCTAATTCTTAGCCATTTGGTCATAGTGGCCATTCGAAGATCAACTGCATATACCTTCAAGAAACACCTTTGTGTTGGTTTTTGATGTATTCTCCCTCAATTCTTAGGTTTAGGAAGTGGATTTAGGCTTATTGGAGTTGCATTCTTAATTGCTTTCAATGGACATCCTTCACACAACTAGAAATGGAAAAAATGAGAACATAGTGAGTGGTTGAAGATTCAACTGGAACTAGCATTGGACGTTATTTTCATACATGATGGTGCACATTGTGGACCACACTTTAGGAATGCGAAGGATAAGATGTCCCCACTAATAGAACCTCAAATGGACCTCTACCAACGGCTCTTCGACCTATTAAGGCAAGGTCCATAATTCCCCAAAACCCACACATATCCTAAATTGTTATTGCCCATCAATCATGTTATAAAGGACCCTCTTTCCAAAATATTTTGGCTTCGTACATTTGGAGAACTGAAAGGCTCTCCAAAAAGAAGGCCCTCTCTAGCACAATCGGCAGCCACTGATGAATTTTCAAGATAGATAGATAGATAGATAGGGCTTGTGAATGGAACGGCAAATGCAACCTTGCCTTTAAATGTCTTAAAAACAAAAAGTAGGGGGTGCTTTTGTGGTCCATCAGTGGAAAGGCTCTAAGTCACACTACACATCTCCCCACATTGTTTACCATAATCGTAACAGCTACATTGGTTATCCCAATTAGTGAGTGTTAGTACTTGGAGTTACGCAGTGCAATAACATCTTACTCATGAATTGAATTTCTACTATCGAGAGATCAATAGGTTGTTCAGACATTTTAAAACATAAACGACTTTGCTTGACAAAACGTTACAATCCCATCAAATAGTTGTAGCACTCCGTAACTCCAAATAGTAACATGCACTAATTGGGATAACCAATGTAGCCAAACGAGAGAAACGACCACATAAGGCTCAAACACCTCAATCTCTTCCCGACGGAAACAATGGTCCCTAAAACACACGCGGATCACTCACATGTCTTTAGGATCATCAAAGTGTAGTTAGTACCTACATATCATATCACGTCGATAGGCTCCACTCGAGTAAGAGAGTATATATGTATATATTGTGTGTGGCGACCTTGTGATATGATCGCACAACACTACTTATTGCGGTTGTCCATTGAAGATCCCTTCAAGTTCCAGAAAAGAAACTGATCCCACAAGAGTTATGAAGTGGGGGGGGGGGGCTTTCAAAGAGCGTCACATTTTGTCTGCATGTCCAAGCGATGGAACCGAGTCCGCAATTATATGCAAAGTAGGCATGTACACAGTACCACTTGTTGTTTCTCAGGGAATCTGGAGTGACTCGATGTTAAGTAGTTTAGGATGTATAGTACCCTTGCCTTGCCTTGCCTTGCCTTGCCTTGCCTTGCCACTGTATAACCATGCGTACAAAACCCTCCGAGCTTACACCCCCTGGCTCTCGTACTTGAGGGAAGGAAATAGTTACGAGGCTCGATTCATTCGCGAGAATGAATCTTGCTCGAATCTCGTGCAAATCCAATGTCATAACAATGGATTCTCACGTAGCATAATGCGTTCTTCTTAGATGGTTGCATAGATATGTTTTTAAAGTGATTAGTGTTGAGTGGTTGTTGAGCATTGATATTTTAGCAGCTACCCCAACTGTTGAATTATCATGTTAACTATTAGAACAATAGTGTAGGTGTTCAATTTAAGAGGATTATTGCACCATTTTACACCCAAAACTATTTGAATAAGTTTGGTGTTTGAATTAGGGCACATAACAGTATTCAACTCCTTGCCTGCGTTTCGTGGGACCGGGTATCATGTGAGCATGATTTGCCTTTGATCCTTGGAGTCCCCGTTTATGGGGAGAACTCGGGCTGTGTGCTATAGAGTTTTCGACAAGCAATTATAGATAATGAAAGTTTTTAAATCGCAGCCTCTTTCTTTGGATGGAGACCATCATCTAGTTGCTTAGTAATGTTATTATGCATGTCTACCTTGATGGGATATGATTTTAATATCTTTCAAACAATTCATCATTTTGGAGAATCTTATCTATGAAATGACCTCCACGTGCTAGTAAAAGCACATAACCCATCTTCACTATATAGTATAGAAGGTGGGTGCAAGCATAGTAAAGTGGACCAAAAAAGTGCTCCAGTATATGAAAGCCATGATTTTCTTGGTCAAACGCCTATAAGTAGTAGCAAAATGTTGTTTAAAATATATTATTTTTCATGATGACCTCTATTGTTAAGCAGGGTTGTCTATTGTGTCGTGACGGAGGCCAATCTCGGCATAATGTCGTGCCGTCACGACATTATGCCGGATGATGTCTTTATCCTGACGGACTGGAATTTTACCGAATTCTGTGTGTAATTACATTACCCCATTTCGGACACGTAGGATGTAAGATGTCCACGTGTGATGACATGTCAGCAAAGTAGAGGTAAAGTGGGGAAAAAATTACTAGCCCTTGTCTGCCCCCCCATCCGCCCCCCCGTCCGCCCCTTTGTTCCCAGCATCCGCCCCTTTGTTCCCAGCATCCGCCCCTTTGTTCCCAGCATCCGCCCCCGTTCCCCCCCGTCCACCCCCCGTTCCCAACCATCGGGAACGTGTTCCCCGTCGTCCGCCCCAATTTGACCCCTTCACCTTTGAAGGGCCCTAGCAGCCTCATTTTTCATCTATTTATTGCGTTTGAGGACATTTTCGGCATCTACATTTCATGAGGATGTCGAAAATGTCCTCAAAATCAACATTTGGATCCAAAATGAGGCTACTAGAGCCTCCCAAACCTCCCGTCCGCCCCCCCGTCTGCCCCCGTCCGCCTCCAAGTTTGGGAGGCTCTAGCAGCCTCATTTTGAATCCAAATGTTGATTTTGAGGACATTTTCGACATCCTCATGAAATGTAGATGCTGAAAATGTCCTCAAACGCAATAAACAGATGAAAAATGAGGCTGCTAGAGCCTCCCAAACTTGGAGGCGGACGGGGGGGCGGACGGGGGGACGGATGGGAGGTTTGGGAGGCTCTAGCAGCCTCATTTTTGATCCAAATGTTGATTTTGAGGACATTTTCGACATCCTCATGAAATGTAGATGCCGAAAATGTCCTCAAACGCAACAAACGGATCAAGAATGAGGCTGCTAGGGCCCTTCAAAGGTGAAGGGGTCAAATTGGGGCGGACGACGGGGAACACGTTCCCGATGGTTGGGAACGGGGGGCGGACGGGGGGAACGGGGGGGCGGACGGGGGGAACGGGGGGGCGGACGGGGGGGGGAACGGGGGCGGACAGGGGGGAACGGGGGCGGACGACGGGGAACACGTTCCTGATTGTTGGGAACGGGGGGCGGACGGGGTGGGCGGACGAGGGCTAGTAATTGTTTCCCCACATTCCCCGTCCGCCCCACCCTCATCCCCCGTCCGCCCCACATCCTCCTTACTCAGATTTTACTACTTTGATTTTAACAGAATGATAAACATAATGGTAAAATGGTTTACCTGGCGCTAGGCATATCCACATCCACGTCGGCCTTTTCTGCCACATAGGACGCCACCTTGGCAAGAAGGTAAGTATTTTACCCACCCTACTAGCTTCCCCCTAGGTTGACCCTACGTGGACCCTATTGTGTCGTGACGGAGGGGTCCGTCACGACACGACACGTCATGACGGCACGACACCGTCATGACGTCGGGATAGACAACCCTGTTGTTAAGTTAGGTACTCAAATATAGAATATCAATATGAGATCTTCAAGACCTATCATCAAAAGTGATGCGTAAAAGCAACTGTGAGGCCAAACCCCCCACCCTTAAGCGTCCGTAGTCCGAGTAGTGGGTTTGGGCTCACATTCCTCCGCGGTATTGGATTTGGACTTGGATGAGTCCATAGTGCAAGGTTCACCCTTCAAGTGGTCTTGGATTTAACTTTGGTCTTTGCTTCCTTTGTCTTGCCATCGCGAGAGTGCTCCACATTCTCCATTAATTTGTGCACGTGGTTTATTTTTAAAGAGAGGATGCAAGTGTTAAAAAACACTATTCTCTATAGTCAATCTCAAATACATTTACTTGTGAAAGCCACACATAACACTAACTAGCATAATGTAACTAACTACTTGTCTATGAGCTAATTAAGTAGGCTATCTACTAAGCTCCTTCATGAACCCATCTCTTTACTTTCTAATTACATAAACCTAGCTCCTTCATAAACCCAGCTCCTTCATGAACCCACAACTTTGTAGTTGTAATCCCCAACTACCTCACTAATTATTCAAGCCCTTAACTAATCTTCCTACCTAATTTTCCTAATTCTACTAACAACCCCTTTCTAATCACACAATTCTTCTCTAATCCTAAAATCCTAAAATCCTAGAGAGGAGAGGGGGAGAGAGAATTTCCTAACTTCACTAAGACTAACTAATCCACACAAGTATATTTTTGCACTCATCACAACCTCAAGTGCTCAACTCTTAAACATGAACTTTAAGTACCACAAATTGGAATCATGAATTAACTTTAAAATCCTTCACGTCAACACTAATTCTACCAAGAGGTCAAGCCCTCTTCAAGGCTAACAAGCCTTGGCTCTCAAACTAAAAACTAAGCACACACATGTGCTCCAATATGGCTTCCCACACCCACACTTATAACTCGTGGGGTGCCTTGGAGCACAAAGGAAAGAGAGGATGAGTGAGGGAAGAATGAGGGATTATATAGTAAGCTTGAGGGGGTGAGCACCCTCAAGGCTCACGATAAGCCCTTGAGATTTCCTCCTACTTAGTAGGCGCCAATCCTATCTTCTAAGCCTTCCTCCCTCAAATGATCAACAAGGATCCTAATTCGAACATTTAACTAGCCTTGGCTTTCTACCTACCACACTTTACCAAACTTGGGATGCTTCAACCCAAACTTAGCCTCCTTCGCTTTCCGCCGCCATAACTTTCTCCCCTTACTTTCCCAAATCGTTGCTCACCACTTAATTCAAACCACGATGCTTAACTCGTGATTTGATTGGTGCTTTGAGAATTTGCTTATCCTCCACCTTGCATTCTTCCTTGGACCTTCCCCATTAAGTGGCCATGATGAGGTGGTCCACTTGTGCGCTCCATGTGATCCTCCATTCATCCCAATTCGAATGCACTTGCCTCTTGAGTCACTTTGGTTGTCTCCATCCATTTGTACTAGCCTACTCACTAACTACTCAATCCAAGTTCTCCTTACCTATCCTCATTCACTCAAATCCTTCCGAAGGTAAAAACACAATAACAACTCACATCCTAGCCTCTTACAACATGGTACTTCTAAGACTAACATTTCACTCTTTTTATATTTTTGTGAAGTAACATGCTACTTCAAAGTGCATCAACTAACGTTTCAAGGGTCTAAGACTAAATGTGGGCACCCTTTTGGGCTCACATAATTGGCGACCATCGGGGGATGAATCCAAACATCTCTTGCTCCAAGGGTAAGTTGCCTAGTCAAGCTCGGTACTCCTTACATCTACTTCCCGATGTACGGGTAGGAAAGAGCTCACCATTCAACGTTTCCAATTGAATTGAATTATTAGGAAAGACCTCATAGACAAGGTAAGGTCCTAACCATACCGCATCGAATTTCGCCGGAAATTCAAGCTTTCGTGCGTCTTGAATCATGACCATCATTCCCGGTGTTAGGGCCCTTCTCTTATGTCGTTTGTCGAAAGTAATCTTTCTCCTTCTTTGGATTGCCTCAATATGTTGAGCCGCCATTCTCCTCCCTTCGTCAAGTGCTTCCAAATCGGTTAGTCGATTTCGTAAGGATTGACTTTCGGTAAGTCTCGTACTCACGGCCACCCTAAGTGACTCGACTTCATATTCGATTGGTAGTGTCGCTTCAAGACCATAGACTAAGGAAAATGGTGTAGCACGCGTAGTTACCTTATAGGTTGTACGGTATGCCCAAAGTGCCGCCGTTAGTTTCGTATCCCAATCCCGCTTCGAGTCTATAACCGTCTTGCGTAGTATACTCACCAAAATTCCGTTAACCCTTTCCGTTTGTCCATTGGTTTGTGGGTGGTAGGGAGTAGTCTTCCGGTGATCAATTTTAAATTTCTCTGTCATCTCTCGAATCAAGTCATTCAAAAAGTGAGTACCCCTATCGCTTACTAGGATCTTCGGCACCCCGAACCGCGAAATTATGTTTTCGTACATAAATGTTGCCGCGTGTTCCGCCGTGTCGGTCTTCACCGCTTTGGCTTCCGCCCACTTGGTGAGGTACTCGGTTGCCACCACAATATATTTCATTCCTTTTGAAGATTGGGGATGGACCTCACCCACATAGTCGATGCCCCATTTTTCGAAAGGAATTAAGGGTAATGATACATGTAAAGGCATCTCCATTCTAAGGTCGTTTCGGGCATACCGTTGGCAAGCGTCGCATTTCCTTACATAGTCATGGGCGTCCTTAAATAGTGTAGGCCAAAAGTAGCCCGCTCTAAGTATTTTTTGCCCGGTGAGTTGACCCGAGAAGTGACCGCCGCAAGCGCTATCGTGGCAAGCGATTAAAATCGCTTCAACCTCCGTTTTTGACACGCATCGTCGTAAAATACCATCGGACCCCCTTCTAAACAACCTATGGCCCACTACAACAAATTGCCTACTATTTACCCTCACCTTCCTTCTCTCTTCTTTTGTCCACTCTTTGGGCAACTTGTGGGTTGTTAGAAATTCCACTATGCCCGCATACCACTCCGGTGTAGAAGTGACCACAAAGAGGCTATCATCTACTAACATATCATTTACCGGATTTTTTCCTATCTCCTCCGACAACCTAGACAAGTGGTCCGCTTGTAAATGCATACGACCCGGTTTATATTCCACCGTGTAGTCGAATTCTTCTAATAACAAAACCCACCTAGCTAACCTACCACTTAACTCCGCCTTGTTAACTAGATACTTGATAGCCATGTGGTCAACAAAAAATACAACCGGGTTGCACATGAGGTAATGCCTAAACTTTTTAACGGAAAACACCATGGCTAGGCACTCCCTCTCCGTTGTAGAGTAGTTTCTTTCGGCGGGGGTCAATTGCTTACTCGCATAAGCTATAGGTTGATCCTTCTCTTTTTCTCCCGTTGCTTGACAAAGCGCACTCCCTATTGCCACATTACTAGCATCACAATAGACGTGAAAAGGTTTACCCCAATTGGGTGGTATCAACACCGGATAGGTGCTCAACCTATCCCGCAATTCCTCAAAGGCTTTTTGACAAGCATCCGTCCACTCGAATTTGACATCCTTTTTGAGCAAATGGGTAATGGGCACCGCTATCTTTGAAAAATTAGGAATAAGTTCCCGGTACCATCCCACATGTCCTAACAACTTAGAGATCCCCTTGGAATTGGTTGGAGTTGCCAAGTCGCTTATGGCCGCAATCTTATCCGGATCGGGTTCTCTACCTTTCTCACTAACAACATAACCCAACAACACTCCCTTATTCACTCCCAAAAATGTCTTATCCGGGTTCAATGCTAACCTCATCTTCCTACACCTAACCAATGCCTCCCTAACACAATGTAGGTGATCGTCCACATTACTTTGTGTGCTAAAATCGTCCACAAAGACGGTCATGGATTTGAACAACAAGTCGGTGAAGATATACATTACTAATCGTTGGAAAGTAGCCGGGGCATTACATAACCCAAATGGCATCACTACCCACACAAAAGTACCCCAAGGTGTAGTAAAAGCCGTTTTATGGATATCTTGGAGGGCTATGGAAATTTGATTATAACCCGCATACCCATCCATAAAGGTATATCGCGAATGACCTCCAACCTCCTCAAGCAACAAGGTGATAAAAGGTAAGGGGAAGTGATCCTTTTGTGTGCACGAATTCAATTTCCTATAGTCGACACAAACCCTTAATTTCCCATTTTTTTTCTTTACTAAGACCATAGGAGAAACCCAATCCGTGATTTCCACCGGCTTGATAAACCCGGCCTTCAATAACCTTTCCAATTCCGCTTTCACCAACAATTGCAATTGAGGATTCATCCTCCTCTCCTTTTGTCTAATTGGCCTCGCCCCCGGAATTAAAGGAATCCGGTGCTCTACCATTTCCCTAGGAATTCCCTTAAGCTCATCGTAGGACCATGCAAAAGTATCACTAAACTCATCCACCAAATTGCTATACTCCCTAACCTCTTTCTCCCCCAATTTGGAACCCATCTTCATTTGTCGGGTTTTTCCATTCTTTAATTTCACATCCACGTACCGCCAATCCGCTTCCGACACATGTGCTTGTTCCTCTTTGTTCCGATACCAATCGGAAGGCACATTGGGGTAATCTTTCACATCTTGCCCTACAACTATCCCCGTAGACGTGGTCTTGAAATGTAAAAGCTCCTCCAATTTCGATGACTCAATAATCACATCCTCCTCTTGAGTCCCATCTACATGAATTAAACTAACCTCACCCTCTTCCACGTCATCTACCCAAGGTGTTAACCCACCGCTAACCCACTCTTCCTCGGTGAGCACCTCACATGGCTCCAACAATGAGCCCTCTCCTAAACTAACACTAGGAAATTCACTCCCTAAGCCTACTTGGTGAAATGTAACCATTACATCAACCTCGGACTCGGGATACTCCCTTAGCCATTGGGCATAATCCCCATTATCCCCATAATTGTAAAAATTAGGACCTAGACTTCCCGAGCCCGAATCTATAACAACCCTTTGACCTTCGGGATGGACGACTCCCACCAATGCCTTGCCAATCTCATTCTCGTTTAAGTCATCAATTTCCTTCTCCAATGGCAAATACATCTCCTTCTTCATCCATCCTTCTAATGAACCAATGGACACTATGACCCTATTACCCTCCGGACCATAAGTGATGGATGGTTTAGGTCCACCCCAATTGACCATAGCATTCGCCATCCGCAACCAAGGCCTACCTAGCAAAATGGGGAAGGTGTCCTTGTTGGAGTGCATTTTAATGACATGGAAGGTGACCAAGTACTCCTCACCTCCCGTAGTCATTCTACAATCCTTGATCATCCCCAAAGGCGTAGTCGAACTTTGATTTGCCATATTTATGACCAAAGGTGAAGGCCCCGTGAGTCCAAGTCCCAATTTTTTCATAGTATCCTCCGGTAGTATATTTAGACCACTCCCTCCGTCGACTAGCACATTAGGAACCACCTTATCTACTATAACAACTTCTATTTCTATAGCTTTCACGTCTCTTCCACCTTGTGATTGGATCCTAGCGGCTATTTTAGCTTTCACCTTCCTCATCCTCTTGTGTACCGGCATTCCCTCCTTTAATGTTTTCCTTGCCGTGGGTGAAATTTCCAATAGTTGGCCGAAAGTAATATCCGCCTTGAGTGTACTAAGGTCCGCCCACAAGTCGTACCCGGTAGATCTTTCCACCTTAGAATTACCCACTACGTCGAATTCGTCTACGGGAACCCCCGGTCCTTCCCATTCACCCACATCGCTATTATCCAAGTCATGTACCGCATTAGTCCTCTCCCTATCTTGTAAAATTATATTTTCCCTCTCCACATCCTTAGTAGCTCTTCTAGCTACCCTATCCAACTCGGAGAGATTAATCTCTTCATCCGAAGAGTAATTTCCTTGCTCTCCTATTCCTACCTCCAACGGGGCATCCCCTCTCCTAGCCCTAGTAGTTACCGCTAGTGCAGGTGCTTCTTCAACCACACCCTTACCCTTCACTAACTCATATGTAATAGCATTGGTGTGAGGAGGCCATTGACTTTGCTCCTCTCCAATTCTCGTTGGGAGAGGAAGCATGTCATCACATGTGGCCTCCAACACTCCATCCATGAACCTAACATCTTGGGAGTTAGATGGTCCCGGATCCGTTGGAGGCGCTTGTCTCCCGTTACTACCATTAGGTGGAACTCCTTGTCTATTTTGTATTGGAATGTAACCGGTTGTAGTTTGCAAGCCCGCCGGTGGATGAAAAGTTTGCCTAGCATTACTATGGTCATAGTATAAGTTAGGTGGCCTAAGTTCATTGGCCGGTACTCCTTGTGGCCTAGCACCTCGCATATTATCCCTTGCTTGTTGTTGTGGATTAGCCACCGGGTAAGGGACATTAATTATTTTGTCCGGTTGGCGACACGTATCCGAGGGATGACTTCCTCCACAATTGCTACAATTAAACTCTTGACCTTCGGACCAACATTGTCCTTGAGCGTGCCACCTTCCACAAAAGGGATGAAATTCCTTCTTCTCTAAATTTTGGCCACCTTGCCCTCTAGGTTGTGGTCCTCTATTGCTTCCATTTCCATAGTGAGGTGGCGCTTGACCTCGTTGATTTTGTTGAGGTGGGTTACCGTTTCCTCTTTGGTCACGGTTTTGTCCACTTCTACAAAATTGACGCGTGTGGCCCGGTTGGCCACATTGGACACACCATAATCCGGAAGAATGCCTACCCGACTCAACCGGGGGTGGAGGCCCCGGTTGTTGACTCCGGATCATTAATGACATTTGATCCGTGAGGCTTTGCATTTGTTTTATCATAGCCTCTTGGAATCCTAGTTGGCTAGCACCTAGTCTTCTCTCAACCTCCTCCAAGTGTGGATCCGTTCTAGGGGCCGGTAGTGCCAAAAGAGGTGCCGGTTCCCTAACCGCTAAAGGTCGGGGGCCGGTGTCCACAATGGCATATGGAATTTGGTTCTCATACTTAGCGGGTTCTACCGCTACCACCCTAGGGCGTATGGGGATGAATTGTGGGATCAATTCATCCTCCCTTCTCCATAGCCTTTCGTGATCTTTATCCAAGTTTTCAATATCTCTAGCCGCACGCTTGGCATCCGCCAAGGTCAAGGGATTCCTTTCTAGAACACCCCTAATAGTTCCGGACTTAAAAAACCCTTGAATGAAAAATTGCTTTAGCGTGTCGTCGTTGAGCATGGTACCCACAAATCTAGTGCACACTAAATCAAACCTCCTAATGTAAGCCGAAATTTCTTCCTCCCTTCCTTGCTTCAATGACGACAATGCCCTTAATGCGGTACTTTGACCCACTTCCGGCCTAAATTCGTTAAGAAACTCCCTTTGTAATTGTTCCCATCCCCTAAAATGTCCCTCGGCATGATCCCGATACCATTCATAGGCTTCCCCCTCTAGAGTGGTAGGAAACCACACTAACCAATAACCCGGGTCGGTTATGAGGAAGCTAGCCAACCGTTCGATATACCGTTCCATGTGCCGAGAGGGGTCCTCATCCTTGGTCCCATAAAATTTAGGGAGATGAGATGGTATATCCATCGCCGCTAAATTTTGTGGAACCACAATTGGTAGGCCTCTTGGCCTAACCAATGGGTCTATTGGAGGTATAGGAGGTATGGGCGGAATTGGGGGTATGGGTGGTGGATCCATCCCCCGTTCCTCGGCCATGGTGACCGGTGAACTATTCAACAATCCCCTATCAACTTCTACCGGGAATTCTTCTCTAAGTGTGTAATTTTCCGAAGAAGTTTCACCACTCAATTTGGAGGGAGTGATCTCCTCTTCAAGTTGAGCTCCAAGTTCTAAGGTGTCTAGAATTGACCTAGTCCTAGGTTCGACGTTCAAACAACTCTCTATTCTAACATTATCTTGTTCTAATCTATCACTGATTTTAGAGGACCGCCTCTTTCGAGTAGATTTCTCTAGTCCTACTATCAAACTTGGTTTTTGTGAGCGAGTCCTACCTTGCATTCCATAAGAATCGATCGACCCTCACTTGACCACACATAATCCTAGCAATTCCCCTCTTAATATTTTCACTTGTCTTGGTGTGGTTATAATTTTTTTAGGAGGTGAGGAAAAGAACCTGCAAGCCCACTTAGGTGAAAGAATCCCAATAGGGGATAGGCATGTTCATGTTAATTTTTTGGTTAAGTCGGAGCATCACCTCCGCACCTTCCCGCAAATTAACACTCACCACAATACCGATTGTGAGGGGGTGACCTTCCGAGTAGATTATGTTAAAAGTCGAGGCTTCACCCTTCAACTTCTCACACCATCCACAATTCGGGAATTACCCTCTACAACGGATAACAACAATCACGAGTACAAAAGGCATTCCTTAATTAGTTAATGAGTTCACTTTGAAGAAATAAACATACCTTGAGCAATCGCATCCCCCTGTGAGTTAGCACTCCCCTCAATCGTGACTCAATGTAACAACACCATAAACTTTGTGAAATATTAATTTAATCTAGAGCATGAAATGACAACTCCCAAAACTTTGAGACTCACCCCGAGGTGAGTGTCAAAGTTCAATGTCCTAAGGTGAATTTATCCTCTAATGTTTTAATGAGCTACTCGGTTATAGGTTCCTTTTAAGTTCTTAGCAAATCCCCAAAAAGGTTGAGGACGTACCTTCGCCGCGCTCCTTCCTCAAAAATGAATTTGCGTAATTGACAATGCAATTCATTCCAAGGAATAGTTGAAATACAATGAATTCAAATGTAACCCAAAGAGAGAATACTTACCAAGTTTCGGGTGCTCCTTCCCTTCTCTCAAGTTTGTGTCTCCAATTTTTCCTAGTTGCCTCCAAGTCTCCTAGTCGCCTCCAAGTCTTGTAACTACCTTCCGCTTCGCTCCCGGCGGACGCACCAATTATGTGAGGCCAAACCCCCCACCCTTAAGCGTCCGTAGTCCGAGTAGTGGGTTTGGGCTCACATTCCTCCGCGGTATTGGATTTGGACTTGGATGAGTCCATAGTGCAAGGTTCACCCTTCAAGTGGTCTTGGATTTAACTTTGGTCTTTGCTTCCTTTGTCTTGCCATCGCGAGAGTGCTCCACATTCTCCATTAATTTGTGCACGTGGTTTATTTTTAAAGAGAGGATGCAAGTGTTAAAAAACACTATTCTCTATAGTCAATCTCAAATACATTTACTTGTGAAAGCCACACATAACACTAACTAGCATAATGTAACTAACTACTTGTCTATGAGCTAATTAAGTAGGCTATCTACTAAGCTCCTTCATGAACCCATCTCTTTACTTTCTAATTACATAAACCTAGCTCCTTCATAAACCCAGCTCCTTCATGAACCCACAACTTTGTAGTTGTAATCCCCAACTACCTCACTAATTATTCAAGCCCTTAACTAATCTTCCTACCTAATTTTCCTAATTCTACTAACAACCCCTTTCTAATCACACAATTCTTCTCTAATCCTAAAATCCTAAAATCCTAGAGAGGAGAGGGGGAGAGAGAATTTCCTAACTTCACTAAGACTAACTAATCCACACAAGTATATTTTTGCACTCATCACAACCTCAAGTGCTCAACTCTTAAACATGAACTTTAAGTACCACAAATTGGAATCATGAATTAACTTTAAAATCCTTCACGTCAACACTAATTCTACCAAGAGGTCAAGCCCTCTTCAAGGCTAACAAGCCTTGGCTCTCAAACTAAAAACTAAGCACACACATGTGCTCCAATATGGCTTCCCACACCCACACTTATAACTCGTGGGGTGCCTTGGAGCACAAAGGAAAGAGAGGATGAGTGAGGGAAGAATGAGGGATTATATAGTAAGCTTGAGGGGGTGAGCACCCTCAAGGCTCACGATAAGCCCTTGAGATTTCCTCCTACTTAGTAGGCGCCAATCCTATCTTCTAAGCCTTCCTCCCTCAAATGATCAACAAGGATCCTAATTCGAACATTTAACTAGCCTTGGCTTTCTACCTACCACACTTTACCAAACTTGGGATGCTTCAACCCAAACTTAGCCTCCTTCGCTTTCCGCCGCCATAACTTTCTCCCCTTACTTTCCCAAATCGTTGCTCACCACTTAATTCAAACCACGATGCTTAACTCGTGATTTGATTGGTGCTTTGAGAATTTGCTTATCCTCCACCTTGCATTCTTCCTTGGACCTTCCCCATTAAGTGGCCATGATGAGGTGGTCCACTTGTGCGCTCCATGTGATCCTCCATTCATCCCAATTCGAATGCACTTGCCTCTTGAGTCACTTTGGTTGTCTCCATCCATTTGTACTAGCCTACTCACTAACTACTCAATCCAAGTTCTCCTTACCTATCCTCATTCACTCAAATCCTTCCGAAGGTAAAAACACAATAACAACTCACATCCTAGCCTCTTACAACATGGTACTTCTAAGACTAACATTTCACTCTTTTTATATTTTTGTGAAGTAACATGCTACTTCAAAGTGCATCAACTAACGTTTCAAGGGTCTAAGACTAAATGTGGGCACCCTTTTGGGCTCACAGCAACTGACTAAATATAATTTTGAACATAAATTTCATGACCTTAAATATTTTGAACTTGGAATTTCTTTTCATATTTCTTGAATTTATTATAAACTTGAGGTCATTGTAATTTTTTTTCAAAAATTCATCAATTTAATGTAATGTAATTGTATTTTAAACAAGTTTTTGACAATTATCTTTTCAATGACACCCACTTGCACCACCACTTGCACCGTCTTCTAAAATACATATACGTTGTTTGAAATTGTTTTTTGTGAACATAAATTGCTTGGCTTTGTAGATTTATATGTTTTCTAAATGTTTATGAATTTTTATTTCATAAAATTCAAAGTTAGTATATTGTTTTGGATCACTTTCACTTAAACCTGAGCAAGGATCAAGAGCTGTCCACTTTACCGTGCTTGCACCCAGGTGGAAAATTCTTTTCAACCTTCTGAAACATTACTAAGTAGCTAGATGATGGTCTCTTTCCAAAGAAACATACTGCAATTTAAAAACTTTGATACATTAAAACTGCTTGTCGAAAACTCTACAATTCACAACCTAAGTGCTTCCCATAAACAAGGATCCCCGGAATTGAACAAGAACTATGCTCACCCAATACATGGTCCCACGGAATGCAACCAAGGAGTTGAGTGATGATATGTCATATGTAAGTCTAGTGGGAACCTACGAGTCTAGAGGGGTCTAGAGGATGGCATGGGTCGGGGGCAATTATCAAAGTAGTGGATGATAAAAATTGAATAATGGGTCAGTCACTTCTCACATGAAAATCCCGCAACCTTTACATGGAAACCGACCCCTAATACCATCATGGTTCATAAATGTTCCTCTCAAAAGTGATTGCAACTAAAGTTAACTAATATATCAATCAACTAACTTGTATTTAACTAAAATCGGATTTATTTTCAAAATCTAAACTTTTTGTTTATTTCAATGTGATGGAAGAACCCGTTAATATATTTTCAACATATCTAAATTTCATGGGAGATATGTAAATTCTCAGTAATTATTTGAACATTATGATATTCAAATGTGAGGAAATAAATCAATATAACAACTTCACATGTTACATCTATATTATCAAGTGATGAATAATGAAAATCTAATCAAACAATATTATAATCTTATCATGATCATTTTTGTACATTTTATTGCAGGATCTTACCATACGATTCTCTACGAGGGTCGTACTATACAACTCAGCATGTTGTAACTTTGACTATCCTTAGCCCAATTTTACTTAACTATCGGTTAATCTCATTCAACCAACACATGCTACATAGAAAGAATTGGTCTCATATAGATGACTTAGTAGATGCCAAGTACATTTGATCATCATTGTCACTTACAATGTATTTTCTCTTCTACTATTCAATTGGTTGTGTTCAATATAATGTCAATGTCATATATCACTTGTGAAAATTGACTTTGAAACTTGTTGGGGAAGTTGTACAAATTGTCACATTGAACTCACAAGGTCAAGTGTAAGTGCCAATGAGGCACCAATACCTAAACTATAGGTATTGTCACTTCCCCTTTGCAATTGGTTGTGTTGAACACAATTTCAATCTCAATTGATTTGATGTTCTTCATCGCTTTTGGTGTACCAAACAAGTCAATGTCAACTCCTTAAGGAGCAAGCATGAATGAATAACTTCTTAGCCAATTGAGATCTGGTCCCTTTTTCGGGTAGCCAACAAGTCAATCCATGTCACCATGACGCTTGCCAACCCCAAGAGTCTTGCTTTTAAAGCCTCTTCTCCCAATTAGCAGAACGAATTTGTGCCTAGATAGATGGTTGCACTAAAAACCACATGATTATCCCATTGGAATGTGTCATTGGGATCAATATTTTCACACAAAAATGAGAGAAAGTGATCATTGTCATGCCATATAATTTTTGACACAATTGGACAACCTCACTCTTTGTTCTCCAATTAGGGGACCTTCAATGAGGTCAACAATGTCAATACATGCATAATTGTAGTAATTAAATCAACCCAAAAATATTACTCTATTACATAATTTGAATGTGAATAAATATTCTTAATTTCATGAGCTTAAGTGAGCTCAAAGATGAATCCTACGGTGGAGAATCACTCTTTAGCTTAATTAAGAAGCTCAAGTGTGCTCAAATCTGGTTCTTGCGGTGGCAGACCATTTTGAGCTTATTTGAGGGGCTCAAGTGAGCTCAAAGAGGGCTCAAAGATTGTTCCCACCATGGAGAACATCCAAGACTCTCTCAGCAAGTTTACAATCTGCGGAATCTGTGTACAAAGTACCATGAATCTGTCATTATTGTGAGCATTGTGCAGTTGTAGATTTGAGAGGAGCGGAGAAATGCATGTAAATGCATGCAGCATATGGATTTGTCTGTCTGTTAGTTTGAAACTTATGTTGCTAAAGTTTGCAAGAGTTTTGAGAAATCAAGGTGCACCTTGTGTTTGCAATTCTCATTTGAATTGGATCGAAGTTCTCAATCCGTCTGATTTGTGTCACTTAAGCAGCTGATTCTAGCTGTCAACTGAAAGATGCAGTATAAACTACTTCTAGAGTTTTGAAATATCGTCACAAATTGACTTTGCAAATTTCTTTGAAACTTAATATTGAAGCCAGTTGTTGTCTTGGTTTCTTTCAACCAATGTTTACATCAAGTTCATTATTGGTGAGCTATGTATGTGGATGTTCTTCGGTTCATTTTCCATCTTCTCCAACTTCTACCGATTAGCTTTACACACCAAAATATGTTTTGTATTAGCAAATCTACAATGAGCAAAAATTGGATTGGAAATCGGACCTACCCTTATTTTGCAATGATTATTGAAAGTGCATGTTTGTGGATTTCTTAACCAAATACATAGGTTCTCCCAATTGTGTTTACTATTGAGTATGCAATAGTTAATAAAAATTTGAAGACACATGCCAATCTCTTTTAAACAAGCTCGAGCAAGGTGTAGATGATTAAGTCTACCCAACCAATAATTTTAAAAAATCCCACCAATTATTATTAAGTCTATGAATTGGTGGGTTTTTTTAATTATTGGTTATAATTGTTATGATTGTATGCATTATATGCAAACTTTCCAAGGTGATGTTGCATTGACAATGGGCAACATCAATGTTTCAATCCCAATGCATTATACTACATAGTGCCACATAAATGGACTAGTGATATGCACCATTTCACCCTCTAAACTAGTTGATTTGCTAGTGACTTGACCATGTGATCCTTGTAGTGTTGGTTTATTTTTAACATCCAACAAGGCCAAGTATATGCCCACCACACTAAACATCTAATTTAGCTAGTGTGTCCCACACTTTTCACCATCGACCCATCTTAAATTCATTGGGTGGCAACTAAGGAGGGTGTAATATGACCACTACAAAGCATATTCTACTAGTATGACCTAGGCAACTCATCTTGTGTTGGTGAGTTTTCTTACAAATCTCCTACAACTGCAAAAAAATTGGAATTTTTAATTAAGCAAAATGATTTTCACCAACGCAAGACAAGTTGCCTAGGATTCATATGCTTGTAGTGTCAACACTTTGTGCTACATGACCACTCTAATTAACATAGCATACCAATTTTAGCGCCACACACTACAAAAATATGTCGAGTCATCAACAACTCATCTTGACTCTTGTGTCTATGAAGATCATCTTTCGCCATTGAAATTTTATAGGAAAACTCACCGACACAAGACGAGTTGCCTAAGTCTCATATGCTTGTTGTAGTGACATTGAATTGGATGTTTAGTGTAATGAGCACTTTGTCTCTTGGCTTCTAACAAACACAATTAATTAGGTTCTCACTTGCATGGGTCTGAGTTAGTACTTCCATTGGCATTGTTGAGTTGCAATCGTCCACCCAGCCATGCCCACATGTTACGTCATAATATAATCACGGACGGTATAATTATTGCATGACAGCAGTCTTGGCCTGGCCTCTTGTTTTGTTCATTGGCAGCAATTTCTTATGAGGGAGTTGATCAATAGTTTCGCTATTGTCTTCTACATATTCCAACTAATTCATACACTTGAGATGCCCATTCAATACAAGCATGTGATTCCTAGGAAATCGCATTGCGTCAGTGGAGAAATATGCAAGTTTCTTTTTCATGTGGATTTGTAGATTTTCTAGTGATGTAGGATTATTTTCCAATGACACAAGATAACTTACCCATGATTTCTATGTTTGTAGTGATTTACACTATTTTCTTGTTTCAATGGAAACAAATATGCGGTATACGATTTAAATAGGTAGATCGTATTACAAACATGTGAGGCTTGGACATGAACACATCTAGCATTGATGAAATTGTCATGTGCTCATTGAAAAATTTGTAAATCTACCACTTTGAGAGATTTACATGTTCTTTCACCAACACATGACGTGTTGCCCAAGTCTCATATGTTTGTAGTGTGGAGAGTGACATTTTCAAGATGTATATGAAGACGTTGAAGTTATCACTCACTTATTCAAGTTGGAGTGTCTAGTCTAGATGTCAACAAAAAGATGTTCAAAACATTTTGGAAATGTTGCATATGTACGAGTCCCAAAGCACACATCCTATGCAACTAGTTTTTTTCTGTAAATATGACAATCAACAGAAATCATCTTCAAAACACTTGGAAATGTTGCATATACACTACCAACATGCGAGTCTCCAAGCACGTGCCCTGTACAAGTAAAAGAATTGTAAAGTTTCTCATCAACAAGGTTTTTTTCAAAGTACTTGAAAACGTTGCACATTGCTAGCTCACAAGTCCAAGAGCACACATCCTAAGCAACCGAAAATTTGCAAATCTGCCACCCTGATAGATATTGCAAAAAAAATTCCGCTGCGCAGGACGTTTGCTTTATTAGGGACCTGCATGCTATAAGTGATCCAATAGCTCACTATTTGTGCTTCTTTCTCAAAAGTGTGTTTAGACCTCGGTTCGCAACATCTTCAAGAGCTTGTTGACTCTCAAAGATAAGTACTGGTCATCTCATTGAAGATGCTCATGACTCAATGAGCACTAATTTGAAAAGAATGCAACATGCTTGTAAACAGTAAGGACAAATGGTACTTAATGTTCCCGTGGTGACGTCTTCTAAGTATACAAATGATGTAGGTTGTCTTGCTGGTCAAGGACCCGGGACTAAAGTGAGGGCCTACCAGAAAATATGAAGCTGAAAACATACATTGGAAGTCAGCCAGTTGAGAATCAGCTTTTGGGAGAATAAACTATTGATACGATACATTCCATTGAGGATTGAGGGATTTGGAAAAGCATTTCACAGGTGTGACTTTCAAGCATCCATCTGGTCAGAGCTTGGACAAGCTCTTAACTACACTGATATGTGCAATCAGGTTTTCTTCACGAATAAGTTGCCTCTTTTTATCCATGCAAATTATCTTGGGTCAAAACAAGATCGCAGAAAATTTACAACTTTTTTTACTCATTTGTGTTTGTAGCAACCGCAGTAATGAAATGATTATTGTGTTTTGTTATTGTGGTAGTAAATATTCAAGATAATGTGGAATGTCAATAAATTAGTGTGGGGTAACCTAATTGCACATATCACTATACATTTTTCACAAAGAGGTTACACTGCTAGCATGCAAGACCTGGAGCTCACAATAATACTCAACCACAAAAATTTGCAAATTTATCAGTGACAACCTTGCAAATTATTGCAATTGCGTAGGACATGTACTCTAGGACTCGTATGATGATACACTAAATAGTTACTAGGGTGGGTTACCATTTGAAGTTACATAACTCAAAAAAGGAAAACAACTATTATGCACAACAAAGAACATGAAGTAGGTTACTTGACCCAAAAAAAAATGATCTCAATATAACGTTATAGTGACATGTAAACCAAATGGTAACCCACCCTAGTAGGACTCTTTAACCCTTAAATGCTCATGCAACCCGAAATGGGTCGCCACCTAATATTCTAATGGATTTGCGACCCACTAGGCAGCAATCTACATGGATGGATAGTATCTATTGGTGTAAGGTGGTGCCCACTGCCATGTGGGCCGAAATAACACATAAAACCCTCGTACTCCAAGCATGTAGGATTTTTGGTTACTTTGGCATTGCTTGTTTTGGGAGGGAGCCCCATGAGTTGCCTAAATGTAAGAGCCAATATCTTTCACATATGATGCCTAATTTGGGTGGAGGTTTTTTCCTTAGGACAGGGTGACGGTTGTGCACAACTTGACTAGATGGATTTGGAAAATATTAGTGCACATGTTGCTTGCTCCATGAACAAGGGGAAATCTCCCAAAAATGACCTCATGTGACCTTCCAACTTTGAGTGTGACGGACTTCATCTAAATTTACTAAAAAAAAACCCAATTTCTTAGGAGTAGCTCATTTTTCATCCACATAACATATCATGGCAAAGTTGCCAACTTTCAACAATTTGTGGCATGACCAAAATGGTCATGAAACAAGAAAAAATTAGAGTTCTCTCTAGATGCCCCATGGATGAAGGCCATGTTCATATGTCTTCTAACCTAGCAAATGTGGTTCGATTGACTTCACGTTTTCACATAGAAAATACATGGTAGTCTAGTTCACATCCATACCATTGGATTTCAAGAAAACAAAGTCTATTTTTCTACATAAGAGAATTTTCACCACTGGTGCTTGAAATGCCCGAAAATGGAATGTGAAGGCTTGAGCGTTTGGGGGTTAATGTAGGGATGACGACAAAACACATGCACAAGAAAATGGACCATATAAGTGGCAAGAGAAGAGTGCAGCAGCAGCAAGACATCCAACTACATCTACACCTATACCGTATGTGCAATTAGGCTGCCTTCACAAATAGGCTACCTCTTCAACCATGCATATTAACCTGGGTCAAAACCAAAAACAAGAAAACTTATGGCTTTGTTATTCGTCCGTTTAGTAAACACATTAAAAAGAATTGTAAACTGTTACTGTGACAGTAAATATTTGAAATAGTGTGGAATATCAAAATTTTAGTGTGTGGCAACCCTAATTGCACATATCAGTGTAGATGTTTGTGGGACATAACCCCTCTCTGCTCATGGTCAGAAACTGGAAACTATGAAAGAAATCTTCTTTGTGGGTAGAACTGTTGTAGCAACCAGTTATAGTCCCAGAGGATATGACACTATCCACTCATTTGATACAAACCTGGTGTGATGCCTTTCCAAAGTCACACTGCCTCCTCACTCTTCACATCTTTGTTAGATAAAGTATCAAATTCCATTGCAAATTCCATTGCAACCCATCTCCTTTCATGACCTAACTCTTGATATAGTAAGTGACCATGCAGTTTTATTGGTGAAGCCAAGTGGATTAGATTCTCCGGAATACTTGAGCCATCTGAGAAATTACTCTAAAATTTATAACACTACTATAGGTATCTTGGAACAACAAAAAAAATACTATAACAGCAAATATCAGTTGTATACAGTCCAAGGTTTGTTAAGACCCAAATTTTTAGCACAAAGGAACCAAGATTCATTGCAGGATTACAACGGATTCCCATTGCCAATGAACAGGGAGAACCGACCTCTTGTTACAGATGAACCGGTTGAGTTTGAGAAATAGCTGGTTGAAGTTCAAGACTCCAGGAGAATTACCAACCATTTTAGAGGAATCTATGGAAATGAAGATCACAACATGTAACTGGTTGGATTTGGAAACACTAGGATTTTGACCAACTATGCCCAAAAATCTCCCAGGACACTGTCCATTGCATTGAGAAATACAAATACACGTAAGGCACCAAAACAACCCCAGCAAATAGGCTTGCAGGAAAAAGATCTCAAGTACGTGACATGTGGTTCCAAAAATCACCTGGAGCTCAAAAGCCTAAGATGTATTCTCTCAAGACATAATATAGTAAGAGGTATGGCAGTAGCAGCTGACAGTCAACTCTGACGGACTTAATGAGATTGCAACTCAAGATTCATATATGTGCATCACAGCAGTGATATCAAAGAACATGTGATTGAAACTACACCTACTAGGGCACTTGCTATGATATCTCGAACCATATGCATTTGATATGCATTTTGACTGCAACCAAATAGAAGTAACTTGTATCACGCTATCACTGGTGACTAAAATTCCCTCTTGTTCCAATAAGGAACCTCTCAGCATCAGCTGCCTACCGAATTTCTCTCCTGTATCCCTTTTTGGTTCTATGAAGCCCAATCAGCACCTCACCAATGAATTGAAGACAGTTCAAGCCACCCATTCAGGTGTCGTAGATTGACACCTAAAACCAGAGAAAAACTACCTAAACGACCACCCTCAAAGCAGTACTAGCCACAACTTCCTGAGCAACTTCGCGATGGGAGAAATTATGTCACAAAACCTAGCCCAAACTCCAGGATCAAGTATAGCGCCTAGCCTACAAAATGAAACCTAAAGAGCTTCTAGCTGCTTTCTCCTGAACTGTTTGCTTCCCCTGCTTCATCCAGGTCACCGGAAATAAGCTGTGAAATTAGAGCAGGAGCTACACTGCTGGATACTTCACGATTTCCTGGTGACGGGTTAGTGGCAAAACCACTCAAGGCTTGACTGTGGGCTGCTGATTGTTGAGGCCCATGGCTACGGCTACCTTCTGTAGCAGACAGTGCAGGGTTTGGTGACACCCCCTCTGGCTCATCATTGAGTTGGAGGCCATCTTTAACATGGCGAGAGCCATTTAAAGTTTGGCAATGGGGACAATAATATGTGATGTACTGATAATCCTCCTTCCTGGCCAACCCTGTATATCCAGTCCAGACCATATCAGTGTCAGGACCATCTCCTTAGAAGTGAAGTACTTCAAACTAGCGTGATCTTGAGAGTTTTACAGTCTCTATGTATTGCTCTATCTATTTCCTTTTAAGTAGCAAAATATACCCAATGGTTCTGTAATAAATGATTAAGATTCAGATCAGCAATCTGTTCAGATTGCACATCAATGTTCTGAAGGTGAAATCTGTATTCCATTAAAATGGTCCCAAGAACCCAGGGGTCTTCTGTTCCTAGGACCCAACCCAAGTTATCCCTGAACTTTGCAACCATACTAAGCAAAGAGATATTCGTTTTTAGGGCCGTTAGAAACTCCAAAGGTTCTGATATCATACTCTGCATAAGGTCACCTTATCCATGGCAAGTTATATAGAGGATCTTAATGAAGCCTTAAAATATTTAGACTTACTGAATATGACAAAGACCTCCCACTTGCACACACAGTAGACCCAGCCTCTTGATGAAGCTCTGTAACTGGCTTGCATAGGATTCTTAAGCGGTGTAGTCCCTTGATAAGCATCTTGGAGAGTATAATCTCAAAGAGATTTTTCGGGCAAGGTCTTTAAGTTATTTTTTGGTAGATGGAGAAGGCTTTGTCCCAAGATATGTAGCAAGGAGGTGCCAACCAATGAGACATTGCCACTTAATTATGCTTGGCATTCATGCATGTAATCAAGGACCTTGATTCTTGGAATTATACTTGAAGCTAGAATAGAAAGAGAACGTCCTTACATATGCTTAAGAATACTATGTGGTTAATCCAAATCTGAAGGAAAAAGTTGAGGTTAAAATGAGTACTCTTACCATTGTGTGCATGACATTTCGAACAAATGAGAGCATAACATTGGGTGGGATCTTCTCCCACGAGCATTGCTGCCAAACGTGCAACCCAACCCCCATCACTGGCCTTGTTGCGAGGAGGCCGCACATCCATGCCCTGCTCATCCCAAACCTCCAAGGCACCTGGGCCACCAGGAGTGTTCTGTTCGATGCCCTCCAATCTAGACATCCCAGATGACTGTGCTTGGCCAACACTGTCTCGGCGCCGCTGAGACTTGCGATTCCTCAGACCCACAGAGTCTACTGCTTCCTGCTCCCGACCTTTCACTGGGGCTGTGCGTTCACTAGCAGACCCCACGCTCTTCCCCTGGGCAGCTAGCTCCTCTTTGTTGGTGAGACCTGCAGCTAGAGCTAATTTGAGACCTGACTCTGCCCCCAGCTTAGATGCAAGGATGCTTGCTGCAGCTGCTTTCGCTGCTGGATCAGGGTCATATTGCTGTCCATCAAAGCCAAAGTCATTTAACCCAAGTCCATTAACCCCTAAAGGACTGGGGGTCTGTTTATACAGGATACATAACAATTTGAATGAACCCCCACACAAATTGAATTAATATTATTTGGCACAGCCTATTGAAAAGAGGAAGTGAAAATAAAGTCATGTGACAACAGTGATTAGATATGCATAGTATGTATATAAGTCTAGGTCAAACCTCCTTGTAGTTCATTTTATATGTAGTGTGCTTCAATTGGAATAATGCATATGATAAATGGGCTAATTTGAGATAGGGTCACTATTAACAATTTTAGTTTGAAAAATCCAAAAGTATTATTTAACCCCTCCTCCATATGGGCCTATCAGACCTTTAAGGGTCAGGTTCCCCTGTGAAGCAATTATTGAGACTGACAGAGGTTGCTAACTATTTCATACTTGGCACTTCGAGATTTGGAGAGGAGCATAGTTTGCAAGATCACTTGCTCAATGCTGGAAGAGGCACAACAGTGACCACCATGGCAGTGTGGCACTCATATGGCCAGAATGGCTCACCAACACAGTTGCTCCCATTAGTTAATTTGTAGCAGGCAATAGAAGCAAAGGTGGATCCATAAAAGAGTGCAGGCAGTGAAAATCCCTTACATCGGGCGCTGAGAAAGCGATCCAACCTGAATAAGTTGTTGTGTGATGTAATAATTGGTCTTCTCTTTCAGCTCATTGATTTTCTCCTGACGCTCTGCTTTCAAACGCTCCAATCTCTCCTGATCTTTGCGCTCCCCTGTCAGGAGTTCCAAAGAAAAATCAGCATTCAAAACAATGGCATAGATGTTACTACACATCACCAAATTAAAATTAAAATAATAAAAAATTAAAAAACAAAACAAAACAAAACAAGCATACATGCTTACAGAAGAGCTGCAATACAGGACTCGTGTATCATTAAGACATTCCAGGATGTAGGACACACTGATTCTTACTCATGCGGTGGTAGCTTGCGCAGGTCGAATACAGCAGAGTGACAACCGCAGGCAAGACAAAGACAGGAAGAGCACGCAGAGCGCGCACCTGCCATGGCAATTCTGTTGACCTTGTTGAAATAATAGCAAATCCCAATGCCAGAGCCTGACAAGAAGACATTCATATCAGCTCAAAACCCTGTTACTTGTGCCTCCAATTTGATACTTTTAAACCAACCTCGCTGTTTGTTAACCCCAATCACTTATCAAAAAAGGCATAGCTCTATCCCCCCTACAATGCAATTTTACAAAACGGGGGAGGTAAGGTAAGGTCGATGAAACTCACCAAAAACAGGGGATATCTACAAAGGTTTTAGAGATTCATGATGATTTGTTAAACCCATTTCTATATCAAAGAAGACATTGCCTATTCCCCCCAAACAGTGCAATTTTACAAAATGGGGGAGGTAAGGTAAGGCCGATCAACCTCACAAAGAACAGAGGACATCTGCAAGGGTTTTGGAGATTATAATGATGATGATTTCCTTCATGGAAATGATACTGAGGGTTAAAGAGTACACTAACCTCGCCAACGACGGAGTATATGATGATTGCTCGTGCCAGTTTTCGCCAAAACTGGCTCCGTCGTTTCAATCGGCTGTGCACGGCCACCTCCTCCTTGGTCAAGTGCTGTAGCTTCTTCTCGAAGTCGTTCTTGTTCCCCCGTGAGAACAGAAATCCCATCCCGCTCCAGATCCTCCCCACCATTCCCCTCTGCGCCTTCCGATCTGCCGGCTGCACAGCCATCGACGGCTGAGACGCCGCCTCCTCTCCCCCTTCCTTCATCTCGCCAATCTCATCCAAATTCCGCAGCTCCCAAACCCTCGCTCAACCCTCCCCTCCCCCCCGTCACCTCACAGATCCATCATTCACTCACAATCTCTCCAAACTCTGCAAATCGCCCCAAACTCTCCACCCACAACAACAACAACAACACGCTCGCTTTTCCAAGCAGAACTTTCTTCTTCCACTCAGCTGAGAACCCTAGCGAGAATCTGAGAATCTCCTGAATCCAAGCAGATCGAGAGGAAGGTTGCTACAGAAGAATCTACTTACTGCGACATGCAGGAGATAGGTGAAGTGAAGTGAAGTGAAGTGCGAAAGCTGAAAAGTTGTTTGTCATCAATGCAATGCAATGCTATGCTATGCTAACTTAGAACTCAGTCCGCAGCAGTTTCGCCATCGCTGCGACTGACGCGACCTAAACCCTAACTGGTGCAGCAGGCCAAGCCCTAGTAGAGGCAGTGCATGGCCAAATTCTTTTGAAATTCTAAGAACTTCTCTTGGCTTCCGGTGCCATGATGATGCTGCTGATCAGTTGTCAGGTTAACTGGAGGCCACACACGCCCAAAACCGGAGGTTTTCATAAAAATGCCGTCTTAGACCGGAAAGGCGAAACCCAATCTTTCATAAAAATGCCGTCTCGGACCGGAAAGGAGAAACCCAATCTTCCATAAAAATGCCGTCTCGGACCGGAAAGGGGAAACCCAATCTTCCATAAAAATGCCGTCTCGGACCGGAAAGGTGAAACCCAATCTTTCATAAAAATGCCATCTTGAACCGGAAAGGTGAAACCCAATCTTTCATAAAAATGCCGTCTTGGACCGGAAAGGTGAAACCTGATGTCTTGAAACTTGTAGTCACATTACATGTGCAAATAAGTTGTCGTTTTCATTAGTTTAGTGACATGGTCAGGTTGAAGAATCACAAGGTCTCACACACTTTAAAGTTAATTAGTTAGCAAATAGACCAAAAATATTAATTTTAAACGTGCACAACCCAATGTTGCATTTTCATTGGCTCCCAAATTGGTGGTTGTGTTTTTCCCCCACCGTTTTCCAAGAGTTAGCAGTTTGGTGGGGAGGCAAACCCCGTTCCCATCTGCCAATTCAATAGAGAATCAACTTTTTTTTAGCTCTCGGAATGCTAGGACAGTGGCGTCAATGGGGGAAAACCCCGGGGAAGTCACTCCATTGGTCAAGTTGACGCCATGTGCGATAAAAGTGAATCTACTTTTTCTAAAGGCATCACCAAAATGGGTCAAATTTTATCAAATTTTTTTTCTCTAGTAGATATATATGGTATCTATTACATAGTAAAAAATGGTAACCAAATTTGATGATCTCTTTTTTGTATAAAACATTCCGTTTCTAACTAGAATGACGCAGAATTGAACTAAAACAATTACTACAAAAAATGAAGATGACTAAAATTTTCGAAAAATTATAAAAAAATATATTATCAATGGTTTTGTATCTCTAGTAAAAATATCATCATTTTAAAAATTATTTATGACATATAATATAGGGGTAGCAAACTTTTATTGCACGTAGTGGCCTAATGTGCATGGAGTGACTTCCCCGGGGGAAAAACCAACACTTTCAAAGGATGTGTGGCCCCCCTTCAGTCAGTCGACCATTGTTTGGGTGGGTGGCAAGTTTGGAGGTATTGCAATCAAACGTGTGATATACATGTAATGTCATTCAATAATGTGTTATGTAATATCTTTGATCATTGTTAACCAACCTTATTTACTTGGAGAGGTTGCATTCAGTAATGGTGTACTCCTAATACTTGTAAATATGTTCACATGAAGTTGCTCATGAAGAAAGCCATCGACCCATAGGTTTTTGCAAAAAAACAACAACATTTGGATTGATAGGTTACACAAATTTTGCACATATACAGCAGCCGAATGAGTTGGAATCAAATTTTGGTACACGATATTATTATTATTTTTGCGACATTTTCATCTTAGCTCTACATTAATTATCCCAGTGTGTGTTACTATTTGGGGTTATGCAATGCTATAACTATTTGATGAGAATGTAATATTTTACCAAGCAAAGTCATATGTGTTCTATAATGTCAAACAACCTATTGAACTTTCGTTAGTACAAATTTGAACTCTTGAGTAAGACATGGTTGCACTGCATAACTCCAAATAGTAACACACACTAATTGGGATAATCGGTGTAGCATCGGGTATTTAACATCCATAAAATTCAATGGTTGAAATGTTTCAACGTGCAATTGCAAGTCACAAAAATTGTCATATCAAATTCAAAAAAGGTGTTGAGATGGGAAAATTTACATGAGGTGGTAATAAGTGTGTATATATATAGTAAAGCAATCATGTCTTCTCAACTATGTTCATTATTGATTCTAGAATGGTCTCCATATTTTGAGCACATACTCAATTCTCATTGATTTGATGTCAACCATTCCACTCCACTTTACATTCAAGCTTTGGGGAACTAGGAAGTTTGAATGAATGGAAAACTACATGGACTCTACATTACATAAAGTGGGTAATGTGTCAAGGGTTACTACACCGAACATTGTATTTAGTGTCATATGATATTTTATGTCACTATGGTAAGTTTTCTAATGACACTTCTTATGAACAAGTTTACAAATATTGTCATCCCAATTTCCTTTTTGTTCATCCACTTTTGGTAAAATTTGCATCCTAACATTTTTTATAATGAATTTTTGTCATGGATAATTAAAATTTTGATGAAAAACCACTGAGAAGAAACTCCAAAATCAAGTGATCATGTTGGTTGGAAGCAAATATTTGGATGACGAGTAGGTTACACTAGGGTTTGAGTTTAGCATATGGAAAATCGACTAGCCTTGCATAGGTTGATATGGGATTTAGGATAGTAGGTCCCACGTGCATACCCTATTTAAATCCCAAAGTTCTCTCAATGTTTTTGAGGTCATAAAAGGAGGTCCCAAAAGTTTCACCCAACTTTCAAAATAGTCTCCGATACACGGCGAGCGAACAAGCTCTAAAACTCTAACATAAATATAATTTGCACATTGGTATGTGCAAGTTGGTTGCCTTTGCAAATAGGTTTCTCTTTACCCACGCAAACTACCTTTGGTCAAATTCAAATTACAACCATTCATAACTTTGTTTATTTATCCATATAGAAACTACAATAAAATAAGTAGTTATTGTATTTTGATACTATCGCAGCAATCATAAAAATAACGTGGAATGTTGATATATTAGCATGGGGCAGCCTAGTTGCACATATTAATGTATTGAAGCTTTGTAGTTAAGGCTTGTTTTTAACTTCTCGATGTGTTAGTCATGTATGCACATTTTCTATGAGTTGTCGCAAATTTTTAAATCTATGTCATTTTGACTTAAGTGCATAACATTATTCAGACCCATGACAATATTCTATGGGATTGACAGTATTCCAAGGAATATTCCCGGTCTTTTCACATTCAATCTGACTGTGGGGAATATTCCTTGGAATACTCTCAGTCCCACATAACACTGACATGGGTCTGAATAATGTTATGTGGTTTTCAAATGACATTGGGGTACATTATCTTATGTCAAGGAGAAAAAGAGAACATAGCGATTTGTCACATTGATGATCGCTATACTTAATATCTGGGTTACAAACTTCCATTTTGGTCAATCGTGTCAAGAAGGATCCTATCTAAAATCAACACATTCTCGAGGTGCACTTTTCAAACCGAGTGGAAAAATGCACTTTATGAATGAAGTTAGTTTTATATCATGTTAGTTTTGACATAATAAGCCAAATGTGAAAGCACGTAGTTCAAAAATATACTTTGGCAACTCCACACTAACGTTAATATATTCTCGGCACATCGGCCTTCCTGAGGTTCGCGAATGGTACGATGTTGTTTCTTTGTTCTTCAGGGCTACTTCACACACGAGCCAAGAGCCGTGACCATGAAATTGTGAGAGCCCAAAAGAAAGTGTCTAAAGGCCGTCCCAACACACCTCCAAAATCATGTAGTGTGGTCAAGGATCCTCAAGTGTATTGTGAATTCATATGTGACCGTGCCCTCAACCAAATGCTATTTCAATGAATTCCTATTCATGCAGGTCTTCACACATGATAAAATAGAATAAAACAACAGTTGTGAGCGTTTGGAGTACCATGGTCTCCCGGTTTTATCTTAGGCCTACCTCCAAGAGGTGGTTTTTGAAAACATTCCAAGTGACCATGAAACATGATCCATTTGATGCTATGTAGGAATCCATGTAGACTTTACATCCATCTTGCATTCACATGCTCCGTTGGTCCCTCAAGCGTAGTGTGAAGCGAACTTGGACCGGCTCCGCCTTTTCCACCAATGAGAGTGCTTGAAGTGTATGGTCACGGGCTCTCAGTCTCGTGTGTGAAGTGGCCCTCAGTTCCTTGCAATGCAACGAATACCCTTCATAGTAAAAAGATAGACGGTACAATACAGAAATGCAATAAATAATAATAAATAAATAAATAATTGATTGCAATTGATGGATTGAGCCTCAGATGCAAACGAGTGTGGTTCAAACTGAGGATGGAGGACTTTGTTATTGAAGCTGTGGATTTCAGCCAAGAGTCACCTTTGTGAAGCTGTCAACATAGTATATCTGCTGCATGTGCTCTGTTAATACACTTGCTTCCCAACCGCATGCACTTCATCACACAAAAGCGGCCCCCAACCCTCTCCACCTAAAGAAGGACATTATTATTTTATTTATGTGGAGTGGTTGGCAACGTACATTTAGTACGAGCATGTGAGACGGCAACTTCCGGCATATTTCCTCTATAAAAGGAATGCACTTTGCATGAGTGCCCTTTCATAAGGGAGATGCGAGCGAGAGAGGGAGAGAGAGGGGGGGGGAATTATCATATACGAGCGTACCTCTCATCCATCCAACATAAAAGCCCTTGTATAGTATGCATCCCAAAGGTTACTATTTTGTTGAAATTAGCTTTTAAGACTCTAAGGGCCGCTTCACACACGAGACTGAGAGCCCGTGACCAGTACATTTCAAACACTCTCAGTGGTGGAAAAGGCGGGGCTGGTCCAAGTTTGCTTCACACTACACTTGAGGGACCAATGGAGTATATGTGTGAATGCAAGATGGATGTAAAGTCTACATAGATTCCTACATGGCATCGAATGGATCTTGTTTCATGGTCACTTGGACTATTTTCTAAAAACCACCTCTTGGAGGTAGGCCTAACACAAAACCGGGAGACCATGGCACTCCGAACGCTCACAACCGTTGATGTATTCTATTTTATCGTGCATGAGGACCCGCATGAATAGAAATTCATTGAAATAGCATTTGGTTGAGGGTCCGGTCACATATGACTTCACACTACACTTGAGGATCCGTGACCACACTACATGATTTTGGAGGCGTCTTGGCACAACCTTTGGACACGTTGTTTTTGGGCTCACAATTTCACGGTCACGGCTCTTGACTTGTGTGTGAAGTGGCCCTAAATTGGTCTATTCCAAGTCATTTGAGACGAATTGGCCACAACCGAAGAAGGGGTCCAGTTTTTGTGTTGGATGGATGAGAAATACACTCATATGCAATAATTTTCTCTCTCCTTTCATAAATTAAGGCTTGTGTTTTACATACATGACTCGGAGCCTATATGGCAAATTAATGAGCACGAGGAAGTTCGCTTTGTGAATGAATACATATTTGTATGAGCTCCGAAAATTATGAGGAGAGTGGCCCGCGTCACTGAGGCGCTGTGAACGGGCCTTGTGTGGTCGCGGGCATGGTGGATCCGGGCCGTTGATCCACCAAGGCCCATCCAAGGGCCTTAGTGGTCCTAGGTGGCGGGGGGCGGGCGGTGGTGCTTGCCACCAAGGTGGGTGGGGGCGGGGGTGGTGTTTGCCACCAAGGCGGGGTGGGGCCGTGGGCCTCATGTCTTTTTTCGGGGAGGCCAGCTTTAGGGTCTTGTCGGGGCTAGGTGGCTAAGCGGGCTCGGTGGCTAGGCGGATTAGGCAGCTAGGTAGGCTTATTTTCTAAGTGACTTGGCCTACTTACTAAATAACTACTTGGTTAGGCTTACTTAATAGGTGGCTAGGCCCACTTACTAAATAACTAGTTGCTTAGGCTTACTTACTAGCCACCTAGTAAGTAAGCCTAAGCAACTAGTTATTTAGTAAGTGGGCCTAGCCACCTAGTAAGTAAGCCTAAACAACTAGTTATTTAGTAAGTGGGCCTAGCCACGTAGTAAGTAAGCCTAAGCAACTAGTTATTTAGTAAGTGGGCCTAGCCACCTAGTAAGTAAGCCTAAACAACTAGTTATTTAGTAAGTGGGCCTAGCCACGTAGTAAGTAAGCCTAAGCAACTAGTTATTTAGTAAGTGGGCCTAGCCACCTATTAAGTAAGCCTAACCAAGTAGTTATTTAGTAAGTAGGCCAAGTCACTTAGAAAATAAGCCTACCTAGCTGCCTAATCCGCCTAGCCACCGAGCCCGCTTAGCCACCTAGCCCCGACAAGACCCTAAAGCTGGCCTCCCCGAAAAAAGACATGAGGCCCACGGCCCCACCCCGCCTTGGTGGCAAACACCACCCCCGCCCCCACCCACCTTGGTGGCAAGCACCACCCCCCGCCCCGCGCCACCTAGGACCACTAAGGCCCTTGGATGGGCCTTGGTGGATCAACGGCCCGGATCCACCATGCCCGCGACCACACAAGGCCCGTTCACAGCGCCTCAGTGACGCGGGAGAGTGGCTACGACGTCGATTTGGATTTGCTAACAATCTTGTACTAATCACATGTTTCGTATCCTAGGAGACGCAGTCCAGTTCGGAAAACGTAATAACTTCTTCGTTGTTGTGTGCTTAAGTTAGGGGGTGGAGGGTGGAGGCATTCAATGACTGAAGGGGTATAAGAGGTGCATGTTGCAGGCTTTTCAATGGTCATAAAATGTGGTTCTTAATTCGATAGCCGAGCTTCTATTTCTTCTACAATGTGTATGGCATTCAGGATCACTTATTACTCTGGCAATAATTAATAGAACTCCTTTCTACTATTAATGTCATGAATTCCAAATAATACATGTAAAAATTTAGTGTGCATATTATAACATATGCATAAAATTACTCTGTAGAAACTTACATTGTAAGTAGATAGTTTTAGCATTGCATAACTACAAATAGTAAGTGAGACTAATTACGATTGATAGTGTAGTAGTCTCTTTGTTGAGTTTTTACAAGTGCAATGAAAATGCAATAAACTTTGCAACCATTTTCACACATGAGTTGTTGATAAAGAATGCAACAACATGGTCTTCAAACTAAGTTTGTTTAAAGTTTGCCTATTGTCAAGGTGTTCTGAGTCATAACATTATTCAATAGACTCCTTATTCTATATTTTTATTTTTATTGTTCATAACATGCAAGGGAGAACACCATAAGAAATTACAAGTCACCAAATTATGTGAACAATTGGTTTTTTTTTGCGGGAGTTGATGGCACCCACTGAAGAGAACATGCTTGGTGGGGTCAGCCAACTAATGAGTTTAGGGGAAGTAGGCGGTGGCTTGGAACTGGTGAGTAACTAAAATGTGGTAGGTATCAGATCAAGGTTATGCCTCCATGATGGTTGGAAAGGGACAAGAAGGTCGTTCATGTGGGAGGTTGTTGTGGGAGATCGTTACTCATATGAATTCCCATTGCGGCAAACATCCACCCCATTTCAATTCTCGGAGAAGGCCTCAAATTGCAGCGAGAAATCCGGCATTTGACTTCTAGTATATGGATGGCATGCGCATGTGGGTGGGGTTTTTTTTTTTTTTTTTGGTTCTCCCATTTTGAGACCGTAGCTATGTCCGGGAAGAACCGGCAGTTAGTTACAGATGAACCGGTTGAGTTTGAGAAATAACTGGTTGAAGTTGGAGACTTCAGGAGAATTACCGATCATTTTAGAGGAATCTATAGAATATACCTCAAATGAATCAAGCAAAACCGGAAGATGTCAACATGTAACTGGCTGGATTTAGAATCACTTGGATCTTGACCGACTGTGCCCAAAAACTTCCCGGGCACTGGACCGTAGGATTTGTGGTGGGGGAGCGAGGTTCCTAGCTTATGGATTTGAAGCAAGGTTGATTGATTTGGAGTAAGCTCTATGGTTTTGGAGGTGGCTTTCTTTTTTGAGCAAGGCGTCTCATTTTGCAATGCTTCAAAATCTGCATTAGTCGTTTGGAATTGGGGACTTTGCATCGGATAGTTTCATGGCCATTTCTCTTCATGCGATTCTCTCTGCTGGACATCGCTCAGTAGCATCCGCAAGGTGAACCCATGAATTCTCGAGCCTTGTCAATGTCAGAATCTGCACCCTTATTTCCATTCGAAGCAAGGTTTCAGAGAAAGGTTCATGGTCCAAGACAACCCTAAACTACTGGATGATGGTGGAGAGATACCCAAATCTCAAGGAAGAGGTTGGCGGTTTGATTCTTGGCTGTGAGATCTCCTTTTTACTTGATAGAAACTTGCCAGGTGGTCAAGTGCCTCTTGTGCTTTAGCGCTGGCTTGCCCGCCTTCTGTCTCAAATTTTTTTTAAAGGTTCAAATTTTGAAATGGTTTTGAAGTTTGAAGTTAATTTATTTTTTTGCAGGTGATGGAGATTGGGGTGAGTTACCTATCTGGGTCGAATGTAAATGTGTATGCTGAGTGCCTTCATCACAACAATCGTTTTATTACACTAAATGCAGCTCGAGTATTGATTTTGAAGTCCACAAAGCCCCTCATTCAAAAGTATCATGAAGTATGGGTTCATTTTATGGAGGCCTCGGATATCTATAAGTGCAATCAAGGCTGTAAGAGCGGCAAGATACGCACTTCAGTTCCACCTTTAAATTTGGAGGAAATCATCTGAAACATTACAATTTGTACAACTACGAGTGTTTTGATGTTTATTCTAGGTATTCCAAGTTTTCAATGCATGGGTCATTCCTCTATGAGCTACAAGTTTTTTGACTGCCAATGGTATAATTCCCTTGCTATCCAAATGGAAGGACTCCCAAGGATAACGTGACTTGGTCCATATGGCAATTGCCATTGCTTCTCAAAGTGACTTTAGCAACCATAGGAGACAACACATTGGTTGAGAAGGACTAAGCCTTCGTGAGGATGTACTCTCTAGTGCAACCTACAAGTGGAATAAGCCGATTGTTGGAATGTATAGATTAGCTTGGACTCGAAAAGGGACTTTCACCTTTGTCTCGATGCTCAAAGAATCAAGTGTCACAATACTTGTGCATGATTGACAACATTTTATGAAGCTTTCAAGCAATTCCAATTATCCCACCCAAAGAAAAATATTTCTTTGTGAATAAATACATGTTTTAATGGCTGTGGTAGTTCTAACTTACATCAATGTCAAGATGTTTAATGACTTATTAGTAGAAAGGGGGGGTGCTAACATGTGAGCGATAACTTGTAAGCTGTGAGGTTGGCAAAATATTTGAAGATACACCCAGTAGTACCCTATAACCGTGGTATTTTGGCATGAATAGTAACATCTTTGTTCACACAAAGTGCAATCAACCTAATGAATGTCTTACTTTACTCTTAAAATCAACAACCGCAAGCTTGGCATGAGAGTTTGGAGATGATTTTTAACATTGTCGTTAGATCCCACATTCAATTTTAGTTTTAAATGTAGCTACATTCCAAGTGTCAAGCATGCTCTAGACCATATTTCTAGAATTCATGTAGGTTTGAGGAATGAAATGATAAAGGCATTGCGGAAATTTTAGAAATTGAAGTTGTTGAGCATAGATGGAGGAAATTACTCACACATATCAATGTCCATAAAGTAATGAGCACATTCAATATAGTCAATGTGGAACCATGCATAGAGGCTCCGTAACTACCCCTATCATCTTCCATTCCCTCCTCTTTGTCACTAACATGTTCAATACACTCCTGCGCCTTGACATTTATGAATGGTAAGATGCAACGATCATAACCCAACAACCTACTACAATGTGATTATCTTCGCCATTGAGCCACCCCAATAAGGTAAGGATAGAGTATTCTATGATTTTGCCAAGATGACATTGAATATGGCAACCTCTCTCTTGAATGCAACGAAGTACCGTTACTATACCAACAAGCATAAATAAATGCACATGCAAACCACATAGACATAGAGAGTATATTCAATGTTTGAGACTCACTATTACATTTTAAAAAAATCACTCACATGTAGATGTAAAAGCATCAATAACTAATCCTAGTTCAATCAACGGCTCTATTAAAAATTGCGAAGACTTTGTTTTTTTCCTTGTCCACCTCTCCATGACACATTTACTTTTATAATTTGTGTTTATGCAATAGTGTGATTGAAAAAAGTCGGTAGCTCTAATGAAATCCTCTCTACTGCCCATGTTAGCTAATTTTTCAAGTCTACGTGACCCTACTCCCTAGACCTTATTACTATCATGTTAAAGGTGATACTATTCTTGAAGGTTGTACCGGTACTCCTAACCCCCTTAAATTGGTTGAAACTCATAGGTGTACTTCTTTATAATTTGACCTACTTAGGATTGTATCTCAGTGCTAGTTATATGATATATCTTCTTATTTACTCCCTCTTATACCAACAACATTATAACCAATGTTGGATCCTTATTAAATACGATTAAGGTATCTATAATGAGGATGTCACATTTTTTATAACATTAAGATACATGTATTTGACAATATTTTTATTTTCGATACCATTTGGGTATATATACTCGGGGAGATCACTCCATTGTAGAGTTGAACAACCACGTGCGATCATTTTAGATGTAAAAAATGTAAAAAATGTAAAAATCATCACCAAAATGGGTCACAATTTTATCAATTTTTTTTCATGAGTAGATATAAATGGTACATGTTACATAGTAAAAAATGGTGACTAAATTTGATGATTTGTTTTTTTAATAAAACATACCGTTTCTAACTAGAATGACGCGGAATTGAACTAAAAAAATTGCTACAATTAATGAATATGACTAAAAATTTCAAAAAAATATACAAAAGATACCATCAATGGTTGTGTATATGTAGAAAAAATATCGTAAAATTTAAAATTATTTATGACACGTAATATAGGGGTAGCAAACTTTGTTCGCACGTGGTGTTCAACTCTACAATGGAGTGATCTCCCCGAGTATATATACCATGCAAGGACCCTCATACCTAGGTAAAATTGTACTAGTAACAATATGATTTAGAATGGTATTGACCCCAGTAATAATTTGGGCATATAAAGATTCTATCACCTTGACATGCCCACCAAATATCAATATTTGACTGGTATTACAATTTTCATACAATTTTCATACCCATGGGTAGGTTCTTTGATACCATTATTGATGTTGATTATTGATACCATGCAATCACCTATATACCAATCCAACACTGGTTATAATCCTCCAACCTATGATTATGCACTTCTACCCTTAATGACCTATCATATTTACTTCTAGCTGCATTACTTAGTCTCATGACCAAGATTAATGCACTATACTATGGAGGGTGGGTCCCTAGCCGGTAGTGATATTGAGGTGTTCACCAACTTAGACTCTAACTTCCTCTTAACTCTAACATTAATGTGGTAGATACTTTTTATTAATAAGAAAAATGAAGGTAAGACATACATAAGTCTCGTCTCCCCAAAAGTTCTTGGAACTAATTGCTTACACAAGCCGTACTACAACCACAAACAAGTTAAAAATTCCTTCCAACCCAAATACTAATATTCATTATCAAGGTTGTACACTACAAACTTCACCACTCCTTTGTACTACTCACCCGTTTTTACACTTTCTAAGTAGGTACTAGGATTTGTGGCTTGAGAAACCCTCAATTCACTATCTTAAAATTGTCCTCTTATATTTATCCTTCATAAATCTTCTCCCACACTGATAGTTGTGGTTACCTCCTAAAAAACAACCTAATTTTCCCTTTGATTAAATACTTAGTAAAGCATAATTCCTTGCCATAGGAGCTTTGTGAGCCCAGTATGGTGCCCACATATGTTTTTGTCGCAAAAGTTCCTTAAAACTTTGCTTTGACATTAACTCAACTACTCAAAAACATAAAAGAGTGTGAGGTTTTTTGTTGGGATTAAGTTAAGATTAAGGGTTGCGGGGACGTGACTGTTTGGATTGAGGGTAGAATGAACTGTGGGATGTGGACTAAGTGGTTGGGATGATTGAAGATGGTGTTGGGTATCCTCTTTTGTGGGTTATTAATTCCAAGTGCGGCTTAAGCATTGTTTTGGGTGGTTTTTGGTAAGGGGGATGTTCATTTAAGGGGTGGGGTAGTGCAACCAATGGGGACGGAGCTGGGATTTTGAATCCCTGGTGGGAGTTTTGGGGGTGGCTCTCCTTCCCGAAGGCTCTCGGCTCTGGTAGAGGTGGAGCTCGGAGCATGGAGAAAGGAGAAAAACTTATGAGATTGAGCTTCGGGGTTAGGAGCAGCACAGGGGCTTCGGCCAATTAGATTCAGATTCAAAGGTTAAGCTTCAGAGGCTTAGGCCAATTGGATTAGATTCAAGGGGTTTAAGCTTGAAGAGGCTTAGGCCAATTAGATTCAGATTCAAAGGTTTAAGCTTGAAGGGCTTCGGCCAATTAGATTCAGATTCAGGGGGTTTAAGCTTGAAGTGCTTAGGCCAGTTAGATTAGATTCAGGAGGTTTAAGCTTGAAGGGCTTCGGCCAATTAGATTCAGATTCAGGGGGTTTAAGCTTGAAGAGGCTTAGGCCAATTAGATTCAGATTCAAAGGTTTAAGCTTGAAGGGCTTCGGCCAATTAGATTCAGATTCAGGGGGTTTAAGCTTGAAGTGCTTAGGCCAGTTAGATTAGATTCAGGAGGTTTAAGCTTGAAGGGCTTCAGCCAATTAGATTCAGATTCAGGGGGTTTAAGCTTGAAGGGCTTCGGCCAATTAGATTCAGGTTAAAAGGTTGAGCTTCAGAGGCTTAGGCCAGTTAGATTAGATTCAGGGGGTTTAAGCTTGAAGGGCTTCGGCCAATTAGATTCAGATTCAAAGGTTTAAGCTTCAGAGGCTTGGGCCAGTTAGATCTATAATCAAGAGCTCAACAGGAAAGGCTTAAACTGATGAGATTTAGATTTTGGGTTAGGCTGCAGCACAAGGGCCTCGGCACCAGCATTCCGGTTCAGAAGGGGAGCAGCACAAGGGTCTCGGCACCAGCATTCCGGTTCAAAAGGGGAGCAGTACAAGGGCCTAGGCCAATTAGACTCAGATTCAAAGGGTTAAGCTTCAGAGGCCTAGGCTAAGTAGACTTAGACTCTGGGGTTAGGCTGCATCACAGGGGGCCTCGGCCAATCAGACTCATATTCAAGGGGTTCAGCCGGATGGGATTGGGCTAATTAGACTTAGAGTCTGGGGGTTAGGCTGCAGCACAATGGCCTAACCAGGCTACCCAAGGCTGAGCACACCTTAATCAGTTTTGATGTTTAAAGCCAAGGCTCAGTAATACCAGTGGAAGTAATGACGGGCTAGCTAGAATTGAATTCTTTTAACATTGTTTATGTAAGAGGCGGTTGTGTGTAACAATCACCACTGGAGCATTAGCATTTTTTAATGCTCATATCCTTTGAATTGAAAAAGAAAGCATGCATTGGTGCTAAATCTCTTGGAGTATGAGCATGGTTCTTCCCAAATCCACTAGTCACAACAACATGTGAGCGATGAACCTCCACCCGGATTACTGACGCACAAGGGTGGGGGTTTGTGGCTGACAAGCCCATATAGAGGTTTTGACAACACCATCTACAAAGAATTTGAGAAAAACAAAAGTCATTTTTGAGCTATCTTCAAGGTTACCCAAATGTTCATATTTGCATCATTGGCACTGAGCACATAAATTTCATTTTTTTTGAGATTTCTCAAGGTCACTTTCAAAACCATTTGTAAACCATACGAGGAAATAAATTAAAAATTTAAAAATATATTAAAAAACGTGAGAGAAGCTAAAAGGTACCCCAAATGTTGATATCAATCAAATGTTGGCACTGAGATGGCTAATTTCAAAATTTTGGAGACTTTTCAAAATCAATGTAAAAACTCTAGGAAGTGTTGTGATGGCCATTTTAAAATCCTTTGAAAAAATAAAATAAATTGTGAGAGAAACTAAAAGATACCCAATTGTTGATATCAATCACCTCAGCACAAAGATGATTAATTTCAAGGTTTTGGAGATTTCTCAAAGTCGGTGTAAAAGTCCTAGGAAGAAATGTAATGGCCATATTGTAAACCATTTGAGAAAAATAAGAGAAATTGTGAGATAGAACTAAAGGTACCAAAATCTTGATATTAGCACTCTCAGCAACAAGATGATTAATTTCCAAATTTTGGAAGGTTTCAAAATCACTTTGAAAACCCTGGGAAGTGATGTGATGGCCATTTGTAACCCATTTGAGAAAAACAAACAAAATTGTGGCCAAAATGAGTTTCGATTTCGCTTCATTCAAAGACACGTACTTATATCTTATAATTTGTTTGAATTTCGAGTATTTGAAAGATGTGACCATGGCCAACATTTGAAGGGTAAACCCACGATTTCATGCCATGGGTACGATAGCAAAGTATATACAATACGGATGGTTCATTGTTGTAATACCCAATCAGAAGATGTCACAACCCTATTATGATTTGGATAATTCTCTATGGTCAAGATCAACCAACAACACATGTAATTGTTTCTACAATTTTAACACAAAACCTTACAAGAATTAGATGTAAAGAATATAAGAAAGGATGTTGAAACACCATACTATGTTGGTGATTGTATTCTAGTGTGGTCACAAAGGAAGGCTTTGACAATCTTTCAAAATAGTTGAGATTGTGACCTTTCTATTACAGAGAATGAATTGATCACATGCTTTTGGTAGGTTCTTAGGGAGGAAAATTAATATGTGTTGTGGTATACATGTGTGTTAAGAGGGTATTAATTTGGGAGGTATAAGTGTACAATATTGATTTGACTACACCCAATTGTTCTACATAGCACCATTTTTTGTTAATTTCATCGATCCTATCGTTACTTGGATGGTGTACGAGACGTAAATTTTTAGCATGCTCTAGTTGTTGCAAATTCTAATTTTTGGCCATTAACTTTTGTTGTTCCGGAACATATGTCCTTGCATCCAACAACCCAACATAAAATGCACAAAGTACATACAATACAAGTCTATGATCTAGTAGCTAAGGCTCCTATTAAAAATTGGCTTACAAAGTATGCATATGGGAGGGCTATTGTTCCACCTAGTTATGTACAAATCAATAGGGTACTATGCTTCTTCTTTTCTGAGAGGCAAGTACCACAAAGTAAATTATATGAGTGTATAAAAGGGATTTTTTAGAGGCATTGATGTTTATATTATATCGAAGGGGAGGCTATTGTTTAATATAATTTTTTGTTGTCTACAAATAAAATGGCTACCAAGAATTTTAAATAGATAGGTGTAAAAATCACAATCTTAAAGTTTTCAAATTAATAGTATTTGTGTTTACCTTATGACTTAAACAATTCCTTGTCGGTAAATCTAGATTCTATCATTTCCCTAGCTTCAATGATGCATGTTGCATAGTCAAATTCTTGTGAGCTACATCATATGGATGAAAATCTTTAAAACCTTTTTCAAATTTGAAAGCGAGAGTAAATTGGAGATGAGGTATTTAATTTGTAAGCGAACCTTAGAACGAGATATTTAATCTAGAAGACGGTTTCCAACTCCAAAAAAAATATGCCAATAGGTTATACTACAAACACACGTGTATTGTGTATCTATTGTAGTTAAGGTTTTGTTAGGGCTCAAACCAACCCAAAGAAAACAACCTAGGGACTAGGTCTCAAGGAAGACTGAGCTAGTGTCTATATGGATTAATGTCACATTGGATTAAGGCTCTAATAACAATCTAGGTCTTTTACTCCTTTATTTCCTCTTCCTCATGCTTAATTTCCACTCTTATGGTTCATTGGTGCTTTGAGTTGTCTGTGGGTATGTCCTATCTGACGACTCCTATCACTCTAGTTTCATACTTGCTAATTCCGTCGTGAAGCTCAAAAGCTTTGGCAATAGTCTTTTCGTATCTTGGCAATAGTCTTCCAATGGATTTTCATCCTATTGAGGTTAGTATCTTTTTGTTCCATAAAACAACAATGCAATGCCATTGATCTTAATTCAAATGATTTCATTCAACACAATGGTTCAATTAGTTATTTTACTTATATTAATATTTCTTTATGAACTTATCTCATTCATGAACCATCACACATAACATCTTGGTCCGCAATCTCTGCACAATTCAAGATAAAACAAACATACATGGCTATATTTTGTATCAACATATTACTTAATTAACCAAGTGTTAATCACGTCCGATAAAACAAACAATATCAATTATTAATTTCTTAATCTTTCATCTTAGTGCCATGTGACAGGTTCACTGCTTAAGTAATGATGAATGTTGCACGCTTAGCCCATACTTCTCTCGCATCCAGGATTAGCACATCTCTGTTCTCATCATCAGGCTGCACTCCTCTCCACTTTGCCAACCTTCTCTCTCGGCCACTCTCTCACGCTGAGCCTAACTGATTCTCGGTGTTCTCGCCTTTCTCTCTCTCTCTATGGCGATAGGCATACTCACTCTCTGCTCTCTCTCTCTCTCTCTCGCCAACCTCTCTCTTGCAGGTTGCTAACTTCCTCAACTGTCTATAGTTTTTCTCTCTGGCTCTTAGTGTCCAGGTTATGCCTCAACCCTCTAGCCTTATCTCTCCCTTAGCTTTGCTCTTGAGCGGAGGTTCTTATCCTTGTTGGCTCTTGGCAATATCAATTAGGTTAATCTTTCGACATTACACTCCTCTCTTTGGGTAGAGACTCAATTTGGCTATAGTCAGGTTGCCTCGGCATCACTCTGTTTTTTTTCCGTCATGGCTCACTCAATCGCTCAATAATCTCAAACATTCTACTTCTGTTTTCTTTCTCACTGCTGTATCTTTTCGTACTTCGATATGCCTTCACTCATTCCTTCTCGGTACAATTACTTGCTATCAGACACTCAGTCTCTGGAACTCCCACTCAAGCTGTGGCTCCGATATTTTTCTTCAATTTGTTCAATGCATGCATTTTTTCCACCCAGGTTGTTACTCTCACACACTTACATCTTCGATACATCAAGATAACTCAATTTCATTACGGCTATAGCCTAATTACAATGCCTAGCTTCACTCTATCACAGAGTTGAAACAATGTCATTCAATCTACGGCACTTGGCCGATCCTACACATTCTTCGGTGACTGTGACTACTCTAGCATATTGTCTGAAAAACTCAATGATTATGGCATGTCTCCTCTCTTCGGCAATAGTCTCTTATCATACCTTCTTTGAAACGGTTATAACTCCTTCCTAACGTCACTCGGTTGCTAAAACCGCTACTGAGGTACTTTCATTTGACTATAGCCCAAAAATATGCTCTACATCTATATGCAAGGTTGAGTACATGATGACAAACACCTTTGTGCATACAACTATAACTTTGAGCTACAACAAGGTCATGTGCATCATAATCAAATTATATAGGGTTGCAACTATTGTTGAGCACTAATAGTCAATAATATATAATCAAAATATGATGTTAGTACATTGTTGATATATACTTTTATGAACTTTCAATATATGTAAGCAATTGTAGCTATTATTGAGTTCCATTTGCTAACATTCAAGCTACAATGATACATTAAGGCTTATTTCTAGATCTACAAATATCCAGTTGATTACATGGTAATAGACCCCTTGACAAGATGTAGAGCATGATTTCCACAGTAATAGGGCTTATTTTCAAATATAGAATGTCCCCTTGAAATCCATCTATAGCCACACTATTTGAATTTATGGAATATATTCTTAAAATGGAAACTTATATCTCATGTTATTGCTCATTACTCACATGTTACTACTCACCACTCACCGCTCACATGCTAGCTTCCCTTGCTAATAGAACAACCAATCTTACTTTTTGGTTGATGACCCTAGTCTACAACTAGTTGCATATGATTAAAGTTGTGTATTTCCATTGATTTGTATTCAAACTACAACTGTGTAATGTTTTCAAAAATAAAGGAAATTTAAATCATGTCATAATCTATACTTACAAAACCAACTAATCATAATGATGTCATTGTAAATTATGATTTTACTACTTAGTACACTGGAGCATTTTTTTGGGTCCACTTTACCATGCTTAGAACCACGTGAAAAAACATGTCTTGGCCTAATACAAAATGCGAATAACACAACTATTGGATATTTTGTCAATTTGATACGTCTTATATGAAGTTGTATATAGTGATTTTAACTTGACATTTATCTTTTGGGACATATGATTAGGTCCCCATCACCCACTCAACGCAAAGAGTTTGTACTCCTCACCCTCAATGGACCAAATCCCCATATTAAGGACACACTAAAGAACACAAATATCAAAACCAAGGCATTTTCATCCTCCCAACACTCCACTTTCAATAGGACCCCTACGTTGGGTTCGCATTGCTTCCCATGACAAATTTTTAAGCTTTATGCTTTTACTTTCGCCTTGATTTGTTTATACAATTCTTTTTCTAGCCTGCAATGTGTTTGCAAGGTTGCTAATTTCATTGGAAATCGCATTGTGAGTCTAGTGGTAACATTGATGCAACTATGGTTTAGTGGGTCATAACAAACATGAAACACTTAAGGGTTGTTTTACACATGTGACCAAAGAAATCAGTTAGGACTTCTCATGGTCATGTTAGGTGGTATGAAGTCAACATAACACTTGAACCAACTCTGCAAAGCCTTGGTAACAGGACATAGTGTAAAGGTGACCCAACACGGAACATGGTTTTTAAAAACCAAAATATAAAATAAAAAGCATTAAAGACAATTTGAAATTTGGGGCACATGATAATGGTACAATGATCACGATCCATCATAACCATGTCAATATTTAAAGAATAGCTAGAGAAATCTTGTATATTTTATGTCATTTTTGTTTCATCATGAATGTCCTATGTGTAATAAATGCATAACATCTTTGCTTGAGTACTGCAATCTTATTATGTTATTTGGTAATTAGAGCATTGGTGGACAAGATTTGTCATGAAATGTAGAAGTTCGCATAATTATAGAATCATTATGGCGAGTAGTTAATATGCATTTACATTCATTTTAGAAATTTGATTTTCATTGTGTAACCTAATTTAAGATAATCAAGTGGAAAAAAGTACACTAAAGCCCAAGCTCAACTTGCCCAACCCTAAAGTGAGATGTGTCCTTATACGCGGTTCTAGCTTCCTAGGACCGAACCTACTAGAAACAAGAGCCCACATATCAAGAGATAGACATTGCACATCCCAATTGCAACATAGGGAATCCCACGCTCAACTTAAGGTGAACGCCAAATCGGTTAACTTTCAAGTCCATGTCCATGTTTTTCATATCAATGTTTTAACCATTAACTTCATGGAGCGTATTAGATCATCTAGAAAACAAGCTTTCTAGAGCTCAATTTTGATTGTACCTAGACGAGAAGTTGTTCCTAATGATTTTAAGATCACACCGATACGGTAGCAATATTTAGTAATTTTCATGATTTTTTATAATGGATTTAGAATCATCAAACCTCAAGAAATTGTGATAAATATATGCAATAAAATTACATCCCTAACTTTCCAGAGTATATTAAGATTACATATACACTTTGAGGTAAGAAAAGAAGTTTGTAGAAAATTGACAATTTCCAATCAAAATATTAGTATGTTGCTATATAGTAATATATCAACAAAGGGAAAACCTAGTTCATTCTTGACTTTAAAAGTTATTGTGAACAACCATCTATTCATATGGAATCATCGCCATTGACAAGAAGATTTCACGAGGAACACAATGATACCTATTGTGACCTTCCTTTTGGATGAAATTGCCTTCCAAAGCCAATCATAAGCCCCAAACATGTCTTTTAGGAAGTTAAGGGTGAATGCTCTCTTAAGTGGATCGCTAAAGAAGAATTTTCTTTGTTTGGGCAACTGCCTCTACCTGACCATATTAGTGTTTTCTTTACATTACAATCCTTTGATTTAGAACTCTTGGATGGTTGAAATTTGGTTCGAACAACCTTAACTTTGCAAAGATGTCTTCCATACAGTCAAATCCATCGTTATGAATATTTGTTAAGACGACTTTGGAAAGATTTCGCTTGGACCTTCAGGATTTAAGGTATGCCTACTCAAAACCAACATTTTGTACCGTAATTATAGATTAAAGACTTTCAAATGTATGCTAGTGGTACAAAGTGTTGATTTTAGGTTTTGTGTTGGATTCAAATCTGCATACCTTACAGAGGTCAAGAGGAGGGTAAATGTCGAAGTAGTCGAGCATATCCACGATGAATTTACATGAAATTTATTTGTCGGTGAATGGAAAATGCACCAAAGTCTCTAGAGATGGGTTTTTACAGCCCTTTGTGTTGCAAGACCCTTTCAAACTTTCAGAACTCCGCCTATTCAAACACGAAAGGTAATATGAAAGTTACATACAAAAAGTACACCAAAGTGTGCTCATATCACACCCCTCGAACACAATACCAAATGAAAGAAAAGGGCTTCTTACTAACAAACTAAATCTAAAATGGTCTAACCTATTTTGGGATGCACCATGGATCACAGATGTCCAAATTACATAAGTACTGCAATTATGTTATGGTTGATACATGGGAAACAACCGGAAAAAAAACACACATCCTTAACAAACATTTGCCTACTTTGTAACCTATGCAACTTGAAAGAGAATGATAATTGCCTCCAAGTACTATCATGTTGCACAAATAAACATGTAAATAACCTCCGTACCAATAGACACAACAAGGCAATACATGCACAAGCTAACACCCTGCTAGCCCATCCCACTATGAGATGTTACACATTAATAAACACATGAAAACACCAAAATAGAACACCCGACAAGACCAACCCCTCGTGGCTCCTCCCATGCACATGTTCTCTCCCAAGATGTAAATCCCCCGCCCAACTATGCCTAGACATACTATGCGTACATGGCACAACGCACATGGCTCAACCACCATTCTCACCAAGTCCCAACTTAAAAATCTAAAATTTTGAGTTTACGTACTGCAACGACATGTTCCCGCAAAAAGCCACCACAAGAAAACTAGAAGAGTACAACATATTCCTACCTCTACTAACTCACTAAGGATGGATGGTTCTCCCTCCTAAAGATCATCACCGCTGGGATTATAGCCTCCATCCATACTGCTATCACTGAAATTCTTTTGGATCTTCTCAAATTTCTATTTAATACCTAATATACATCATCGTAGACAAAAGAAAACTTGAAAAGAAACAAGCACCAATACCACTAAACATAATATGCATCTAACACTTAATATATAATACTACCTACAACCCACCTATTGAAACATGGGCATTAAGCTACCCCCACCTACACATCCATACAGACATGGATAGGAGGTACTGAACGTATATCCCTTGTTGATGCTAAATATATGTTGATGTTCATTTTTATTTTCTTTCTTTGAAGGTAAAAACACAAAGTTATATGGTTATACAATTTGTATGAAAGAAACAACATTCTAGATTCGATAGTGTACATAAGCTTGTTTTGGTTTTCAATAAACAAGAATTATTGGTGCATTGTCGTATCTTTGCAACATGACAATCTTGCCTAATTTGCTTGAGAGTTGCTCAAATCCCACGTGGGAGATTTTTGTCAAACATCAAATAAATATGAACCAAACTCATCTAATGTAGTAACCTTTATTGGTGTGTATATATATCTATATATATGTGTGTGTATATATATATGTGTATATATATATATATATAGAGAGAGAGATGCACTACAACTTGAGAAATACAATCCCCCTTTCAAAATATTATGGAAATGAACTTGCATTAGTATGAAACAATGCTTTGTTTGATGCATGTCATTGTTCACAAAAGTTATCCTAGACCGGTCGCTCCAAGAGCCCCTTGGCCAGTGGAGAGCATGAGCTGGTAGCTATCCCAGTCAAGTGTTTCACACCCCACCCATTCATGGAGATTGACTCTTCATTGGCCGAGGACATGCCCCCATTGATTAACGAGAATCTTTGTCACACTATCAATATTCCCAACCACGAGCATGAGCCGGGTCAGACCATGATTTGGGCCACAAAGATTCACCCAAGTGTTAGAGGTGTGTGTTTTTGGTGCATGCACCATAAGACATATTGACATGCCAACCTACCAATGGGGGGTTCTTATTGTGCCATGTGTCAACTTATACCATAAGATGTTGTTGGTTGACCCCATTGGAAACACTCTTAGAACCTATAAACAAAATTCAAATTGAGAGTGCACAAATTATGTGAAGCAAGCTTCTTATTATGGCAAGTCCAAAGGGACAAGACACTTAATGCATACTCTAGATAATGGCTCAACATGGTTTCTTCGATTATTTGCATCACACTTGAGAAGGGGGCACAATGTGAATTGTAAAGTGAATGGGTCTTAAATGGACACTTATAAGATATGAAACAAGCAGCCAATGTGAGATGATTAGCAAATCCAAATTGCGCCCGCAACCACTTGTCTCGTAATTTTAAGGGCTTATATGAACACCATGTTCTTTAACAGAGTAAGAACTTACGAGTTAATAGATGATCATACAAGTCTCTCCATTTATGTTAACAACCAAATCTGGAATGATTAACAAAATTTGAACACGTAGTCCACTCCCTTTTCGACACATGTCTTTTTGATGTTTGTTCTTGAATTTACACCCAAGCATATAATAGATGTTCATTTAAGATTGAAAGCCAAATAAGGCACGTCTACCTTATCCGGATAGACCTCCGTGTTATGTGGAGGTCAAAGGGTCCGGTCTTGGGTCATTCGTGAGTAGTTTGATTGAATGACATGCTTTCCTTGTGTGACAGTTGGCCTTCGCCATCGATGTTGTTACTTTTCTTGCTAGGAAACCTCGTTTCATTTCCACAAATTTTTAAAAAAAAATCACAAGCATTTCAAAGTGACCAAAATTGACGTATATTCAACCTACAATTAATGGTCTTCTTATTGGTTCACACAAGTTAGGTTTAGTTGAGCAACATGATGGAGCCTTGTTTATTCATTCGAGAAATAACGTAGGCATGTATGTACATGGGCCGAGCTTTCAAGTAGTTACCTAGTTCCTTGACATCGTTGTTGCCAGCCGGGGATTCGTGGCGTCTATTTTGAAATCATCCTTCGGGGATGAAGGGGCTCTAGTAAAAAAAACAAGTCTTATACATGATCGAGAACCAAATGCATTCCATCTTCACTCCTCTACACTCATTTTGGGTTATTAATGTTATTTTTGGATTCGAATAATTTAAAAATAATCACTTTTAGGTTAGGATACGATTCACTGCAATTTCACCTTGCAATGGATGAGTTTACGTAGACACCACAAAGCTCTTGCCGTCGTTGCCTAGCTTTTGGTGCACATATACATCACTCATTGTCCAATCTTCGTCCAACCTCTATTAAGTCACCACCTATGCCGTATGAACCCTAAAGGGAGTTTATTTTATTTTATTTATGTTTTATTTATTATTTTATTAAGGAAAAAAGTTTTCCTGAAGAGCTTGATGTAACGTACCACAACTGGACAAGACATGCATAATCCCACGTGGAAATACGATTTTGACCATTGAGTTTGTTGAAATAAATATAATGGCACAGTTATTTGGTTGGCAAAAATTGTGATAACCTAGATGCCCCATGGTCACGCAGCTATTGAATGGAGTTGGCGAATGCACATCACATGTTAGTGTAAAACAAACATTGACATTCCTTTTTCTTTTCTTTTTCGTTTTCTAGTTTAGGGGTAGATGGGTTTCTAGATGAGTTTAGGGTTTCTAGATGGGTGCTATCTCCAACTAGCTCCCAAGATGTAAAAACATGCAACCGTTATAAGATGGTTAGCAAATCCAAATTGACGTCGTAGCCGATTTCCTCGTACGAAGCTCATATGATTATCTTACATATTATCATATTGAAGATGCTCGTGCTGATTAAATGGTCACATAAGTCAAACCCCTCCCCTTCCCAAATTATGTTGGCTATTGAGCCTAGAATGGTTATTATATTTTCGAACACAGAGTCTAATCTCTTTGAAACATGTGTCTTCTTGGTATCCATTCTTGAGCTATTGCAAACCATGTAGAACTCAAATATAGGCACCCTAATAAACAACAATGTGAAGGTTGTATGTCTTATATGTCATCACAAGATGACATGAGTCATACCGGTATGGCCGTACTAATATACGTGGTTGAGGATGTGTTTTAGCTTGACAATGTGCCGAATAATAAGATGCGTGAACCTAAAACAACCATCCATTATAAAGTGGTCAAAATCTTCTAAAAATTTAGCTCGTATCTTCGTTTTGGAATGTAAATTTAAGATTGTTGTACATGCTAAAACTTGTTTTCATTAAACAATGTTTCTTCCCCAAGAGTGCTCCGATTATGGAATCGGAACCCCATGAAACTGTTGTGGCTGGGAATGCCATGCACCAACTTAAGCAACACCTGTCAACCTAAATGAAACGAGTTACGAATCATTCGACCTAGTATCTCAAAATTCGACTTAGTCATGTTCTTGAGAGCGAAATACGAAGGAATCGTCCACCGCCCCCACACTATTTACAACATGGTTGCATATTGTAGGACGTGCCCAAAAATCTGTGAAGAAAATCAAGGATATTATACATGCTTCGGTTACGCAAGATTAGAGTTATTTGTGAAGTAAAGGAGATGAAACAATCCATGGTTTAGTCCCAACCCTTGACTTTACGAGAATTAACACAAAGTCACTCTAGTTTTTTTTCTTCTTAATGCTCAACTTACCAAAAGAAAAAGAAAAATCAATCCGACATGAATTTGAGCCCGTTGGCCCTACCTGCTCAAGAATCCCCTTGGTGCAGGGTGGGGTTTACTGCCTACCTTGCGGTGGGTGGGCTCTTGTTTGTAAAAGTATATGCTTAACTTACCATACACAAAGAGTGGTGTTGGGTTGTGAAAACTGGGTTTCTAGGTTGTCGTACTAGGGTAGATGGGGAAAACTGTCCTTGCGTAGGTTGGTCTAGGATTTATGACGGCGGGTTCCATGCACATACCCTATTTTAGATTCTAAAATTCTCTCAAAGTTTGAGAGGTGGGGAAAGGAGGTTCCAAAAGAAATCCCAACTTTCAAAATAGACTCCAATGTACGACGAGCTAATGATCTCTTAATAAAAAGTTTTTTCAAATAAGGAAAGATCGCACCACGGTTTTATCCCTCTTCGAGGAACTCTACAAGTACCTCTATTATGTGACAATATTCAATGGTGTTGAATTTCAACATATATGGAACATATAAATGATCCAAATATGCAAAACAATAGCTATGTTTCCGAACTTGGAACTTTTGCCTTGCCTCCAAGAGCTTGATCATAAAATTTTGTAAGTCGTTACCCTCTTACTTTTACATCATCAATTGTTTACACCATAGGTTGATCATAGACATTTTTATGGGTTGATCGCAAGTCAACATAATTTTACCATGCATATTTCCACCAATACGTATAGTTTCAAAAAAAATCTATAAGATCTAAACCAATCATATCAAGTTTCCCATCCAAAAAGTTTAAATTTGTGTGTTTCACGAATTTCCCAAAAAACATAATTATGGGTTCATATGAGAGGACGACGGTGATGACACAACATCTATTCAAACATTGTCATCATCTGAAGGTTGTATCTCTCGTCCGGGTTGGAATTCACTATAAATTGTTGTGAGTCAGTGGAAGGATGCATGATATATTAAATTTGATTGGATCGAGTTGGATTGTATAACGCATAGGATTTTTTGTAAAAACTGCAGAAAAAAGGACATCAATCTTTATCACTACGGACAATATTAACATCTGAATATTAACCTTTTAAGATAATGAGAAGAGTGGAGAGCTTGGGTGTTTGACTTGGGCAATGCAAAAGGAAGAGCAAACTGTGAAAAAAATGATTATAGAGGCGGATCAAGCATGTGATGAAGCCATGTATTCCTTGTTTCAAGCAACCTATTACATAGGAAAAGAAATCATTCATTTTTAAAATTTTCATAGTTTATGTTCTTTGCTTGTGAAGGTAAAAACTATGATGGAGAAATTTTACCATGGCGAGAGAAGTTGTGGTGAGATTTTATTTTATATTTCATCAGTGGTTTAAAATAAGTCTTTGATAGGGCCCAAAAATCTAGGTTCTTTAGTATTATGATTGATAAGTCTACATATATATCCGTAACATGCCATCTTATTGTATTTGCTAGTTTTATAGATGATGGTCTTCCTCTTTAATTTTTTTTTAGATTTTTGTAATTGAAGATGAAAAAAAAATGCACATATAATATTTGAACCATTAACAAGAAATATGAAAGACTGAGGACTAAATATTAATAAGTATGGAATTTACTTTTAATGGAGTATCAACCATGATCGGCAAATAAAATAGTATTACAATGCATTTGAAAGACAAGGTAAACCCTTTCTTTTCATTCATCCATTGTATGATGCATAGGATAAATTTAGCGACTATAGATGCAACAAAAATTTCACCTTGCAAAAATATGTTTAGAGAAATAAATTCACTTTTGAATTCAGTAGCAATGCATTTCAAAAAATCGTGTAAGACAAAAAAAATGTGTTGCTTTCGTTGCAAGAAAAACTTGCTAATTTTTACAAAATATTTATAAAAATACCAAAATTTTAGATGGTTGTTATGGTGGCAAGCTGTGATAATATTTTATGATTCTTTAGAAAGCTTTCTAACCTATCTTTATGCCAATCATGATATTATGGAGGATGAAGCCGGATCCAATATATTTATAAAATTTGTATGTTTAAGAGCATCTATGTATTTTACTTTTCGGTTGATATTTTGCATGTTTTATCTATGTAATCATATTTATTCCAAAATAAATTTGTGAACATAACTATAATAGATTCGGTGATAAAGATCCAAATTATCCAAATTCGTATGCTCTTCATTAAAGAGACTGTGGATTTGAATAGTGAGACCTTCAATGAGCAAACATTATATCACATTCTCCTTGAATTCAGTCCTTGAAGAGATTTAAAAAAATAAAATTATCCAATGATATTAGGGAAGATAAATATTATAACGTTGAAATGATACGGGATAAAATGGGATATGACCTCACGAATGTAGTGATATTTTGAAAAACAACTTACCTTGGCGGTGTACAATGCATTAGAATGTAGGTTTGGGAACAACTACACCATAACATCGTTTAAAGTGTTGTGTCTGACTAATATGTCTTCTAAATAAGTTGGTTTGACTAATTAGGGGGTAGTTGATTTGGAGTTGTTATGTGGCCAATATGGAATTGAGCGTGAAATAGAAGGAAGAAATAATCCTCGTTAGTAAATTCTATTGCATAAAAGAAATAAAGTTCTTTGCATTTAAATTACAACCAAATACCGATTGGTTGGACAAATGTTTCAAAGATGTTTGGTTAATGATCACTTGGAATCACACCTTAAAAGTAAAGTATGAGAATTTGTTAGTTATAGCTGAGATAGCTAGAGTGCAATGTGTTAGTATGACAGCTTTTGAGAGGGTATTTTCAATGCATAATTGTATAAAAACCAAATAATATTATATAAGAATAGAATGTTGACAAAAAATTTGGATAGTGTTTTGCAGGTTGTCTTAGAGGGGCCAATCAAAGGTTGCCATGACTTTTTTGATGAAGCCATAGGAATACGGAGAAACAACACCAAGTTCATGTATTTATTCTCTCACCTAAAACGATATCTATGTGAGAATGTTGATCATGAGCAAAAAAACAACTAATTTGTTATGATTTGTTTTGTATGAAATATAAATTATTTTGTTGGTGGTTTTTTGTACTAACCTCAATCCTTCTTGCCCTCGATGGCTTCAAATCGTCTAAGTGTGTGTTTTTATGTTTTGTATTGGAACATGTGAATTAATTTTTAGATTAAGGAGCTTTATTATTATTGGTTTGTGTTTTATTGCATGTCATATGTATAAGAATATATGTGCAAGATGAATTCGTTGATCCTCGTAGTCCTAGAGTCTTTGAAAACATTGGTGGTTTGAGGGGTTGTAAATTCTTAGCCTCCAACTGGCGGGGGGCATTTAAACCATGTTCAACTCATGCTAAGGATAAATTGGGTTTCGGTGAGGGAATGTAATTTAGTTTTAAAAAAATGAAAACCAGCCAAAAAATCATTTAAACATGTTTTTTACCGCTCAAATTTTTTTACATTTGGATTTCAACCAAGCTAAAATGCCAAGTGGGGGAAATGAACCGGATTAGCTTGGTAGATCCAACCCGAACTGACAAAGAATAGGTACCAACTGGTTGGGACCCATCTCAACCAATTATTTGAGGGTTCATGTAGAAAATCTCCTTGACCGTTGGTGCTGATAAGTCGACTGTCAAGGACATGCAATGTAAGCTTACCCACAAGGTCATGATACCACACCAATTTCTCATTCGATATAACTAGTGTGCCTCACTAAGGGCCACTCCACACATGAGCCAAGGGCCATGATCATAGAATAGTGAGGGCCTTTGACTATCATCCAAAGGCCGCACCATGGGTGTTGGGCTACCCATTTTGTGTGGGGACGGGTCCTCAAACATAGTGTGAAGTGAGAATGGACCATGTTGAGGGACCGTTGCATATTTTATTAGTGGGAAAAGAGGGGCAATCCTACCTCACTAGTTATAGTTCATTCTTTTTTTTTTCACTTTCTTTTTGAGTTTTACATTGGTGAGGAAGGAAAAGAGAGCATGATGGATCATATGGAGAGAAGAAGGAGGATGCTTGTTACATTGGCTCTATATTGGTGTTTGCACATGATTGTGCAACATGTGCTTGATATGCAAGCATTGGCACTCAACGGAGAATGGGAAAATGCCCTAATTTTGAGCATTTGTTTTGAGGGTTGAAGATGAGCGATCGTAGTGTGTGGGCATTTGAGAGAAATGTAGGGTTCACCGTTAGGTTATTATTGGGTTATTTCACAAAAAAATGTTCAAACAAAGAACTCATGTATGTCACAACATATTCAAGTTTTTTATGAGAGATTAGGTCCGTATTTGCAGAGAGAGAGAATATGTATGAGAGAGGCAATTTTAGTTGAGAGTAGAGTTGCAATGTCATTACAAAGGCTTGGAACTGGAAGTACTTTGTGTAATGTAGGAAAGATATATGGGGTGGCTGAAAGCACAATTTCAGAAATAGTTCGAAATTTTTGTAGATTGGTAAGAGTTCATTTGCAAGGGATTTTTGTACAATTTCCAAATCCAACTTGGTTTAGGGTTCTAGCCCAAGAATTTGAGGCCCTTCATGTTATAGGAGCAATCGATGGATCTCACATTCCAATCTTTGCACATGTAATTGGAGGATAGGATTATTATTGCATAAAATCATTTCATTCGGCTTTATTGCAAGGTATAGTAGATATAAAATGTGTATTTTGGGATTATGAATTTGGATGGGCAGGTAGTATATACGATTGGACATTGTTTCAATTAACAAAAGTTGGAATAGATTGCATTAAAAGTAATTTTTTACTTTACAAGCTGATTGGAGATTGTGCATATTCAGTGCGGCCGTGGATTTACAGTCCATTCAAGGGGTGTGCAGAAGGTTTGGAGGGTTACAAAGCAAATTGGAATTTCATTCAAAGTTCTACTCGTATGTGTATTGAACGTGCTTTCAGAATCTTGAAAGACAGATGAAGAATCGTTATGAGAAGAATTGATATACCATTACGACATATGGCTGATATAGTTGCTACATGTATTGTGCTACACAATATGTGTACAATTGAAAAATATAAATTTGATATGAAATGGATAGAAGAAGCAGAGAAAGAATTAAATAGACGTATAGATAATAGATTATTGAGAGAAGGGCAAGAAATGAGGGTTGAATTAACATCAATATGTGAGGTCAGAAATATCAGTATTACAAAACATAGTGCAAGAAAAACAGAAGAGGTTGATAAAGATACCGAAATTCTCTTGATAAAAGAAAATGAAAAAGAAGAAAAATTATTGTTGGAAGCTACAAAAATGCATATAGCAATCGCCAAATCTTTGTGGCAGATTAAGCTTCAGAAAGATTCAAACCTGGAATTCCAAAATATGGATATTACTTTTGATATGAGTGAATAATTACAACTTCTGTATCAAGGCTGTCATATGAGCATCCATAATTTTTCCAGTAAATTTGTCGTTGTTTGAAAAGATGCAATCAAATTAGAAAAATTACTAACTATAGGTTTTAAAAATCCTTCCATTTTGTCTTGAATTTTTTTCTTTTTGTCCTTTGTAGCGCTTGCAGGTGAATTTTATTGTGTGATTTACATACAATAATAGTCATCATCTTCTTAAGCACTTGTTGGCATTTGATTAATCACACTTGCACGTTGGCCATTCCATATATCCATATTCTTATAGTACTGACACTCTCATCTATCATGACATGAAATTTCATTTGAACACTTATCATTTTTGTACACCATTAATAGGACTTTGTATTTTTTCTTGCAGGCCAACCAAGTTCTTTCAAAATTGCGCAAATTGGATACCATTCGATAATGTAATTTGATCCAAGCATTCATTCCTGTATACATACAACTAGTATATATTTTAGACTACAATACAATGGAATTAAATACTATTTGCTAAAAACTCTATCAACTTGAGGAGAGGGATGTTATGGTCTAAAGCAACTCTAAGGTACCCGTCCATAAACAAGAGGCGTTGAGTTTGATCCCCGACCCCGACAAAACGCCCAAGTCCTCAATGGGGGGAAAGGGGGCAGGGGCCCCAGGGCAAGAGGCAAAGGCGAAGGCCTTCAAAAAGGCCCAATTGGCCCAATATGTATTTGTCGTTTTGTATTTTCACTCAGTTTATCATTTTGAAATAAACACTAATGAATCTGATGTACTAAGTCATACATACCTTGTTTTCTTGCAGATTTTGCAAATTTTTCTTCCATCTCACCGCAAATAGCTATGAGAGTTTCAATCTCATAATCTCACCATTTAATAGGAACCTCTTCTTCACCTTCCGAATCTCCCAACTCCACTTTATCTACTTTTTTTTTTTTTTCGGTGTTCATTTCGATTTTGAAGCCACTACCGTACCTCTCTTCTTTTTGCCGATATCATCTTTTTTTTCTAGTAGTATCTTCTGCCTCTCTTCTCATGCTCATATCTCTACTACCCTCCACATTTTGCGGCATTTGAGTTCCAATCACTTCTACATCTTCATCATTAAACAACTGAAAATTATTGAAATTCCTACTTCCTAGTGAGGGTCCGTGCAATCCAAATTGTGGTTGACTCCACGACATCCAAGGAGAATTTTGGCTCCATTGTTGGGTTTCGGAACCACTCCCATCTTGTGAAAATCATGCCATTGAAGAAAAAAAATTGTCAAAAAAATTCAATCAAAAAATTTGTCACACATACACTACTTCAATCATGCATACAACGAACTCCAAGAACTTCAACTTTTGTGCATTTGGGAGAAACGACTATCTGCATCTTATTAACTAGTCTACCTTGAAAAAGTTATTGTCGGAAAAAATATTAAAATAACCCTAGCAGCCATTGACAGATGTTTCATTGCCATGGTCTGCCGGAATTTGCGTCAGGCCTACCTCTTGGAGGTGGGCCTGATGCAAATTCCGGCAGACCATGCACCCTTATCCACAACCTGCCATGTAGGACTCCATGTAGACTTTTCATCCACGAACTTTTCTTTGGGCCTTTAGGCCTTCACCCCCTAGTGTGAAGTGAACTTGGACAGTCTCCGCCTTTTCGACCAATGAGAGCTCTTACATTGCCATGGTCAGGGGCCTTCAGCCTTGTGTGTGAAGTGGCCCTAAGTACGCATAGTAATTAGTAATTATTGTCATTTTGAGAAATATCCTACCTCCTTATAGCAAACATTACAGAAGAATTGTTAAGGTCAGAGGAAATAACTAAAATTACACAGGAGTGCGCCACAACGGTGACTTTTGACTTATTGCAAGTTACTGTATGTAACTTACAGCATTATTCCCTCATGATTCACGTACTCTGACAATCTTTATTAAGGAAAAATGCCTGAATTAGTTCCAAAATCTGCCGCCAAGGCCAAAGGCCAGATTATATAGTATTCAACTAAAATAGTCATTCAGGAAGAGGAGCAGAAACTTACTCCAGGCGCCCTCCCCTGCTTAGAGCATCTCCACTCACAGAACCGCAATCATGCCGCTACCATTGGCTTTTGGTGCTCCTTCTACAGCTGCAAATCTCTACATTAAGGGCCGCTTCACACATGAGACTGCTAGCCCGTGACCATTTCACTCTCATGGGTGGAAAAGGCGGAGCCGGTCCAAGTTCGCTTCACACTACGCTTGAGGGACCAAATGAGTACGTGAATGCAAGATGGATGTGAAGTCTACATGGATTTCTACATGGCATCAAATGGATCGTGTTTCATGGTCACTTGAACTATTTTCATTAACCACCTCTTGAAGGTAGGTCTAACACAAAAACGGGAGACCATGGCACTCCAAACGCTCATAACCGTTGATTTGTTCTATTTTATCATGTGTGAGGATCCGCATGAATAGAAATTAATTGAAAGACCATTTGCTTGAGCGCCTGGTCACATATGACTTCACACTACACTTGAGGATCTGTGACCACACTACATGATTTTGGGGGTGTCTTGGGACGGCCTTTCGACACTTCCTTTTGGGCTCTTACAATTTCATGGTCATGGCTCTTGGCTCATGTGTGAAGTGGCCCTAAGGGTTGGTTCATACGGGTCCTGAGTCCACTCGAGGTCATGAGTCCACTCGAGGTCATGAGTCCACTCGAGGTCAATCCGTGCAATCTCGACCGTTAAGAGCATGGAAGTTGGGATTTACCCTTCACATGGGGTCAAAAGTCCTAGTTCCAAGTATGCCATGGATGTCTACATGACAACACTTTTTGGAGCTAGGCTTGGGACTTGTGTCGAGAGTTGGGTCGAGCAAAAAGCCAGACCCAACTCTCAGCCCAAGTCCCACAAATATTCTTGCATAAGATAATCATGATCCAACTTTAATGATAATTAGAAATGTTTTAATGTTATCTCGAGGCTTATAAGTTGGGACTTTGCCTCCATGTTAGGACTTGCTAACATAAGCGGGACTTGGGACCCATGTGAACCATCCCTAACATGTACAATTAGGTTGCCTCACGATAATTTACCGACATTTTATATTATTTTGAATATTTGTTATCACAACACAAAATACTTCAAAAAAAACTTTGGTTGCTATATGGATGAATAAACAAAGTTTTAAATTTGTGATTTGATTTTGACGCAAGGCAATTTGCATGGGTAAAGAGGAGAGAGGGAATTATCGAATACAAGCGTACTTCTCATTCATCCAACTTAAAACTTTAAATGTATGTAGCCTTGAGGTTAGCTTTTGTTTAGTTGAGTTGGCACTGTAATTAGCTTTAAGCTAACAAAATTAGTTGACTCGAGATCATTTGAGATGAATCGGCAACAAACCTATAAGGGGTTCAATTTTTATGTTAGATGGAGGAAAGGTATGCTCATATACAATAACTCCCTCTCTCCACAAAGACGCATCCTATTCGCAAAGGCAACGTAACTGCACACATCAATGTACATGTATTTGAAATAATAAGCCTCGTCGAGGTCACCCTTTTTGATCGGAAACCATGGCGGTGGAACTCATGGTAGGGTTTGTAGTCAGAATAGACATCAAAATGACATGTGAAACTGTGAGATTGGTGCTCCAAAATAATGTTGTTCTTTTTCAACGTTCTTTGCGATAATTTGTTGTTTTCGTTGTGAATTGTCAATATTGGGTATGCCAAACTAACAACTATTTTCTTCTATGTGGAAATTTCTTCATGATTTATGAAGAAATTTGACAGGGATGTTGAACAAGACGACCTACACTGGAAACTCATAGACGGCGTTATATTTGGTGTCCAGGTGAAATATGTGTTGAATTGGACTTCATATATGGTTAAATTGTATAAACATAGGTCACAATCTACTTTTACAGATGTTATCAAGCTCACTATTAACTTGTGTTAGTTATTGAAATTGGGATGGACAAGTACATGTTTGACATCAACTTTGCATTTGTAAATTTCATATGTTCCTACAACCCATGTCAAGTCCCTTTCAAGTTTTAGTTAACCTCCACAAACTTAGAATAAGGGTTTGGGATACATCATTGCTAGTCCGTTGGTGCATTGTGAAACGACACTTCTAGCTACGGTTTTGGCGTCTTCGTGTGCACCCCTCATCCATGATGTGTATTCATCCATAATTTACATTCATGTCATGGTTTGTTTCATCATATATTGAATATTCAATGTCGTGTCTTTAGAATTACGAAGTTTTTTTTTAAGTTCTTACATGACATAAAACTTCTTTATTGCGTGTCACGGGCAAATTTTGAAGGCAAAGATTTAGAGGGGGAGGTTCTTGTCCACGTAGCCAATGGCGAGGCGTTCCCCATAATGGGGTCATATTTTTTACCAACTACGGAATTTAATGTACAATGCCTTCGTATCAGTAATCGGTTGTTGTAGTTTAGACTCTTTTAGTGCCGCAACTTGGCTGCCATGTACATCTTGGTTATCATAGGCCAATGTCGTGATGTGGGTTGGTTAGTGGTTAAAACTTAAACATTCATATTGATTAGTTGTTTCTCTAAGTAGGTTATTAGATTGATATTAGTGTGATTATTCTTCTAGTTCATGTAATAATTATGGTTAGTTGAAAATTGGTCTTAGTTTGTTGACTGGGTATGTTAGTTGTCAAGGTTGGATTAGGTTGAGTTAAGGCTAAATGGCGGTAGTAGAACCCTAGCCGCCAAGGTTTCCTTGTACCCTTACTCCAATGACTTCTTATTGGCCAAAGGGGTCTAAGTGATGGGTAATTAAGGAAGTGGAGTTGGATGTTTAGTCATAAGAGTTGGCATTTGAATCTTGGAGTTTAAAAAATAGCATGATTTTGAGAGTGTAAGTATTTTTCAAGTGCTTCCAAGTGCTCAGAATGTTTGAAGATACAAAGATGACTCAGGGAAGTGAGGAGAGACACTAGAAACAATAGTTGTATCTTCTACACTTGATCTATAAAGAGGGCATATATTTGGATATTGATTTTGATATAGTGTGCATATTTGGAGTATGATCTTGATATAAGATTTTAGAGATGTATTCTTGGTGAGGTAAATTACTTGTATACAAATTTGGAAGGCATGGTTTTTGTTGAAGAAGGAGCATTGGAATCTTGAAGTGAAGGGGTCCAAAAACTAAACAACTAAATGGCTTAACTTTTAGAGTTTGGTTCTCATTGAATATTGTGAGTGTGAGAGTGAAACTTGGAGGATAGCTATTGAGATGTCTTATCCAAACTGTATCAAAATCTTCAATACATTGAACCTATGGATAGGGAGACATGAACATGAATGCAATTAGGTATTTGAGGTAGTGTTCAAACAACAAAGTCAGTTTGAGGGAAACACTCTTCATATGTTGTATAAAATTCATATGGCCATGAAATTTGATACGTGAGATTTTGATAAGGTATAGAATTGACATGTGAAGAAAGAATGAATGAATTAGAAGCTACCTAGGCCGAAAATTGACTAGATCAAACTAAAATGGAATATAGGAATTAGAGAACTAGCATTGGTAATGATCCTCAAAAAGGAGACATTTTTGGGACAAATATTTACCACAACAAGAAGCCTTGTATTTTTCTAGACACACTCCATATTGTTTGACACTGGATGGTTGCACTTGGTCAACAATTTTGCGCTTGGTGCTCCGTCATGAAGACAACGTCGACTTCGAAATATTGTCATTTTAGTTTATCTTCAACACAGTGGCACCATTGCTAGTATTGCGTGCAATTGGAGGATGTCTGAGACTTTGTTTGGGGTGATCACTTCACCTTTCAATTTCTAATTGCCCATAAAATGTCTTGGTTTGTGATTTACGTTTGTGTTCATATAAATACATGTTGTATTCACATGCAAAAAGGAATTAACCCACACACTGGCAAAATTTCTGAACAACGATTGCACCGAGGGAGTTGATTGCACCGAGGAAAAATGTAACCAAAAACCAAGACAATACAAAAATATATCAAGGAGGACATGAATGATGAATATAAGGTGATGGAAAAGGTGGTTGTAGAGGTTCACCGAGTTATTCGGGCAATATAACAAACTAATTCTATAAATAGAAATGAGCATGCATCAAGGTTACCTAGTCGCTATGGAATGGAGACCCATCATTGTTGACAAGAATTCTTCAATTGACATCCATGACCTACATGAGCCTAATGTTGTCAATGTGAGCATTCAATCCCAAAACGGCAATGAATTCCCCATCCATTAGTGGGAATTGACCCATATTTCCTCCAAATCCAAGGAAGGTACGTGCATTAGGGAGACCCATGCCTTGATCATTCCATTTAGCCAACTCACCTTTGCTGTAAAAATGAGGCCACATAGTCAAGGGTGTTTGACATCACCCAACACATATTCTCCACCGTGCAAGCAAACACCCGTGAGTGGTGGCAATTGCAATTACAAAGAGGAATTTACATTGTTAGACTTGACTGTGCTAGAATACTAGATGACAATTGCACTAGGAATGGCAGCTTCAACAAACTTGCACAAACCAGGATGAATATAGGATATTGCATAGAGTAGCTATAGAAGATGATGATTGATGGTGTTGCAACCCTTGCTAGCTCCCCTTAACTATCTTGATTATTTTTCCAACTCGAACAAGGATTACGAGCGCTAACCCTTCGCATTCTGCCATGCGTATGGTTAGCTCCCCATACTGCGGACCTTATAGTTCATAGGAGAGGAACCGGGGAGTGCTACCATGTGAGCGGTGAGCGGTGAGCGATGAGCGGTGAGCGGTGACATGTGAGCGGTGAGGAGGGAAAGGATGTTGGTTTCACACACACTTGTATCCTATAACCGTGGATTTTTGACATGAAATATATGAACACTATCCGTGAAAATATGAAGGAGATTTGAAAAAATTGTATTTATTTTATTAATCTACATTAGTTTGATTATGTGCAAATGCTTAGGTTGTTTCTTAAATTCAAATCCATAGAAGTGGCCAACACATTGTTAAGGAAATGCTATCCCAATAGAAGCACCTTAATGGATAAATGATCTCAATGACAAAAGACTTGAAATCCATGAAGACCAAGTTAGCTTAGAACTTTGAAAACAAAACCCAACACATTGCATTCATCGATCAATCTCCACATTGCGTCCAACAAAACTCGTAAATTGTCAAAATACTCAAAATCAAACCAATTGTCAAATCAAATCGATTGTCAAATCAAATAAAAAACAAAACCAAATCAAATGTATTCATATACTATGGTCCTCTGTTGCCTCTAAGAGGAAAAAATTCTCCACTTGTGACGAAAACCTCTTTGTTCTCATACGAGGTGCGGGTGTGGACATGGTTGCATGTGCAATAGCAACAACCTCTGCATACACAGGAAGCGCCATTGCTCTCGGAGGGGAGTCCAATGACTCCATCAACTTTGCACTGCAAACACCAATTACGATATGAGTGAGAAATGTCAAAGAAATGCCAATGAAAAAATAAAAACATAAAAAAAATCCAAGGAGAAACTCACGTACTCAAACGAGTTTTCCTAGCCACTTTTCTGACAGGTTCTTCATCTTCCTCCATGACCATGGATTGTGTTGGTATTTGCACTCTAAGACGCTGAGCAGATAATGCACGAAGTGGAACGAGAATGGCATTAAAGATACGGGAGTCCGCCTCATACGCAACGAGGTGACGACCACTGTTCAAACACGCATGAACAGAAGCACCTGCAAACACCATTGACATACATTTCAATATGATATACTTAAAAATAAATTTAAACAAATGCACCCAGTTTTGTTACAAGTTAAGAGAATGAACTTGTTGATGCAGTGACATCTACAACTACTCTGCCAGGCTCAGTTAATGATTCGATAAACATTTGGTGTACGTCTCGATGTTTTTCTCGAGCACCCCACCACGGCACTGAGCCGTCCATCAATTGGTCCTTCTCTGAAGTGTAGTTGAAGATAATATCATCATCCTTGACACACACACCTTCTTTGACGAGGACTTCATTCATGTTAAATGAAATGGCCATGTTACCTTTCTTTGCTCGGCGGTACAAAAGTATGCGAAATCTCCTTGACTACAAAACCAACAACATTATGGACATTAGTATACGAGCGTTTATCAGGCCAACATTGATGTTTGCTTATAAGAAATTTGAAAAAATTATCAACTACACATACCTTTGCAGATGTATCCACACCCGAGCACAGATGCATAACGTTGATGCCCCACCAATCTCTAACAAGAACAAATGCGTACGTTGCTGCAAATGTTCGAACATCAAGTCGAACATTTTTGGACTCTGGCACGAATAAGAGAATGTGTGCATCATCGTGAAGAAAATGAAATGAGAATTCAAAAATTGCTTCTATTTCATCACTACCGTGTTTGTTCCATTCTGGAATAGCAGATGGTGAGATAAGAGGCACGGGAAGTCCTTCAGGCAGATCTGCGATCAACAAGTCAAATCCTTTGTGCGGGCAAATATCGTTTGAATTTTGTGTTGTACGCACGTCATCAAATTGCATTTGCAAACAATAAGACATCATTAGGGAAAATGATAACAATTTCATGTGTGGATAGTATAGTAACAACTAGATAATTATTGAATCATCAAAGAAAGGATGTAGATGCTCACTTGCTTTACAAAGTCGTGGGTTTTCAATAATAGAGGATGTGAGGGAGTTGATATCAATCCCAAGATAGAGGTGTTTTCCAACAACACTTGAACCAACGGATCTGCAATAGCGAGCAATTTCTCAAATTCCCTTGATCTGATACTTTTGATGATTTTCATATGGGTCTTTGATATTATCTCCCCCAATCCATGTTCTGACCTCTCGACGGAAGACGTAGTTTCATTATAAATTCTGCATGCCTCGTCTATAGCCGCAACAATTTCACGCTGCACATACGAATAGATAATAATACTTTAGATTTCGATATAAACATGAAAACAGACATACAAAAATCAAATATGGGTTGGAGATTCGACCTTATACAAAAATGCTGCAAATGCATCAATTGTTAAAGCATACCAAGTCGAATTGGTCTTTTTTTTCTCACTCTTTCTGTAGTCAGCAGCTGGAATTAATGATTTGAAATCCTCGAGAGGTAGAACACCAAAATGGCGAAAACGATGAAGTTTGTGAACAAGGTTGGTCTTCACATGATCACTTTCAGTGGACCTAGAAAAAAATAACAATTTTAGTCAAAATTATTAAAATCAAGTAACGAAACAACTTGCAAGAAAGAAATATAGAATTTATACCTGTTCACATCATGCATTGCTTCAAGGAGGACTCCAACATTTCCGGATGCATTTAAACATATGCAATCAACTGCATAGTACCATTCTGGATCCTCTGCATGAAAACGCTCTATATGTCGTCGCCATGAAATCACTCGGTGATTTCCTTCCCAAATAAAAAACATTTTGTTTCACAAATTGGCATAGTCTTCATCAGCATTAAGTTTCTCTTCAAAAGAAGTATTAGCCGCACGCCAATGAACATTCCAAGTTGCTTCAATTTCAGCATTCAATTCAAATTGATTGCCCTTTTGATCATAAATTGATACATAGATAACTCTGTCACCTTCTCTACAGCCATTGATAAACTCATTCTCTAAAAATTACACGTCAATCTCAAGCACAGGTCGAACCACAACCAATGATACCAACCGACATATAGGAATAGAAATCCTAGACTTCCATGGTTGTTGAATGCGCAAGCTGCTAATCACGGAATTAAAGTCCGTTTTTTGAGGTTTTTGCATGTCATTCACAATCTTCTCAACATCCTCCAATGATTCAACATTCGCATCATCATCATCATGATTACTAACGTTACTATCCTGAATCCAAAAAATAATGCGAATTAGTATTAACAAAATATTAAGATTCATACACTACAATTATATGTAAAAACTATATTTCATAAAAACTAAAAATCATGTATTACACACACACATACATACATAATTTCATTCATACACACATTCACCTTCTCATACACACACACATTCACACTCTCATACACACACACATTCACCTTCTCATACACCTCGGGGAGATCACTCCATTGTAGAGTTGAACACCACGTGCGAACAAAGTTTGCTACCCCTATATTACATGTCATAAATAATTTTAAATTTTACGATATTTTTTCTACATATACACAACCATTGATGGTATCTTTCGTATATTTTTTTGAAATTTTTAGTCATATTCATTAATTGTAGCAAATTTTTTAGTTCAATTCTGCGTCATTCTAGTTAGAAACGGTATGTTTTATTAAAAAAACAAATCATCAAATTTAGTCACCATTTTTTTACTATGTAACATGTACCATTTATATCTACTCATGAAAAAAAATTGATAAAATTGTGACCCATTTTGGTGATGATTTTTACATTTTTTACATCTAAAATGATCGCACGTGGTTGTTCAACTCTACAATGGAGTGATCTCCCCGAATCATACACACACACATTCACACTCTTATACACACATAATTTTATTTACACACACATTCACACTCTCATACACACATAATTTTATTCACACATACATTCACACTCTCATACACACATAATTTCATTCACACACACATTCACACTCTCATACACACATAATTTTATTCACACATACATTCACACTCTCATACACACATAATTTCATTCACACACACATTCACACTCTCATACACACATAATTTTATTCACACATACATTCACACTCTCATACACACATAATTTCATTCACACACACATTCACACTCTCATACACACATAATTTTATTCACACACATTCACACTCTCATACACACATAATTTCATTTACACACACATTCACACTCTCATACACACATAATTTCATTTACACACATTCACACTCTCATACACACATATTTTCATTCATACGCACATACACACATTATATCATTTACACACACACACTCAAACACACATATTTTTTCATTCAATTTTGTAAACACAATAGGTTGCACACTCCAAATTCCTCGCATTTGGCTTATCTCTCATATTCATACTAACACTCTTATTCTCATATTCGCATTCACATTCTCATTTACACTCTCATACATACATAGTTTTATTCATACTCTCATATACAAATATTTTTATTCACACACACACACATACTTTTTTTATTCAATTTTATAAACATAATGGGTTGCACACTCTAAGTTCCTCGCATTTGGCTTATCTCTCATATTCATACTAACACTCTTATTCTCACACTCACATTCACATTCTCATTCAACCTCTCACACACATATTTTCATTCACATTCACATTCACATTGACCTTCTCACACACACATATTTTTATTCACACACACACATACTTTTCTCATTCAATTTTGTAAATACAATGGGTTGCACACTCCAAGTTCCTCGCATTTGGCTTATCTCTCATATCCATACTAACATTCTCATTCTTACACTCACATTCACATTTTCATTCACACTCTCACAAATACACACAAACACATTTTTATTCACACATACACATTTTCATTCACACACACATGTCTTTCTTATTCAATATTGTAAATACAATGGGTTGCACACTTCAAATTTTTGTTTTCGGCTTGTCTCTCATACCCACACTAATACTCTTATTCTCACACTCATATACATATTCTTGTTCACATTCAAATACACATTCTCATTCACACTCAAATACATATTCTCACTCATACTCAAACACACATTTTCACTTATATTCATACACACATAAACCATTCACATACAATCATACCCATAGATATACATTCTTCTTTACACACAATTGCATTCATACTATACATTCTCATTTACACTCTTACACATACACATTCACATTTTCATTTACACTCTCATACATACATACATACACTCTCACTCACATTCTCACATATACACATGCATATTCTCATTCACATTATCATTCACACTTTCACACACACATACACACACCTTTGTCATTGGATTTGATGAAGATATTGTGTTGCACACTCCAACTTCTTCGCTTTGGCTTGTATCTCATATCCACACTAACACTCTTATTTTCACACTCACATATATATTCTAATTCACACTCTCATTTTTACTCACATTCTTAATCTCACTCACATTCATATTCTTACTTACATTCATGTACACATTTATATTCACACACATTCACACTCACATGCACACACACATTCTCACAAACGCACACTAATGCACATATTTTGACCCTAAACCTCTCACACACTTATGATAAACCCTAAAATTGAAAACATTGGGTTGCACACTTCAAGTTCTTAGCTTTTGGCTTGTCTCTCATACCCACACTTATACTTTCATGCTCACACTCACAACCATATTCTCACGAACATCCACACACACATTCTCTCACACATTTTCAATCTCACACACATATTCTCACTTATACTCATACACACATTCTTATTCACACTCTTACACTCTCACACACGATCTCATTCGCACTCTAATACACTCACATTCACACCCACATTCTCATTCACACAAACTTACACTCATACACACACACACATTTTCATTCATACTCTCACACACTCACACTCACACTCATACTCACTCTCACTCTCACACTCATACTCACTCTCACTCTCACACACACTCATACTCACTCACACACACACTCATACTCACTCTCACTCTCACACTCATACTCACTCTCACTCTCACACTCACTCTCACTCTCACACTCATACTCACTCTCACTCTCACACTCACACTCACACATTTATGATAAACCCTAAAATCAAAGACCTAATACGTGATTTTTTTTTGAAAATTTCACGACCCGGTGGGTGAGGAAATGGGGGTGAAGTTTTTTTTTCAAAGTGGCATCTCGGATCCGAGATGACAGTTTAAAAAAATATATCAATCCTCCACCCGAAATTTTCCACAAACAATTATATAAGTATTTCAAAAAAACACCTCAAAATTTTTGAAACATTAAAAAAACATCCCACAATTGAAGACTATTAAAATTTTGTGTAAAAATATATTTGTAATTTTTTGAGTTTTTCTTTGAACTCCTTTGAATCGTTTGTAAAACTTTCCAAGGGGGTGATCGTTTTATTTTAAAAAAATGGCATCTCGGATCTAAGATGTCACTTTCATAAAAGAAAACCATCTACCCCACATAAAATTATGCAATCAATTTAAAAAAAATTAAAAAGTATTTTCAAAAACACAAAAATAAATCACAAAATCCAAAACCATTGAGCTCACGTGTAGAGACATATTTGTGAAATTATTTGATGAGGAATCATGAAACTTTGCAGGAGGAGGGGATCGGTTTTTTTTAAAAGTGGCATCTCGGATCCGAGATGCCACCTTTGTGAAAACGAAACATCTATCTCCTAGAGAGTCTTACAAACAACTCAAGAAAAATCCAAAAAATTCCAAAACATCACAAAATCCAAACTTATGCGTGAAGAAACATTTGGGAATTTTGGGAAATTTTGGGAATTTTTCTGAATTTTCTTGGAATCATCTATGAAACTTTCCGGGAGGGGGGGGGGTCGTTTATTTTTTTTAAAGTGCTATCTCGGATCCGAGATGCCAATTTTAAGAAAATAAATGATCCCCCTTGCCTGGAAATTTTTACAAACAATTCCACAAAAATTCCAAAACAAAACTACAAAATCCAAAGCTATTGAGCTCACCATTTATGTGTGAGGACAAATTTATGAATTGTTTTGAATTTTTTTGAATCGTTTGTTTGTTAATGTGTCTGTGTTGTAGATCGTTCTCTTTTCAAAAAGATGCCATTTTGTTGTAAAAAAATGATCTTCCTCCCATAAAGTATTATAAACAATTCAAAAAATCCAAAAAATCCAAAAGAAAATCCAAAATATCACAAAATCCAAGACTACTGAGCTCATGTGTGAAGAAAAAATTTGAATTTTTTTGGAATCAACAATAAAACTTTCTGGGAGGGGGGGATCATTTTTTTAAAAATTGTATCTCGGATCCGAGATGCCACTTTTTACAAAATAAACGATCCCCCTTGGTCGAAAAGTATTGCAAACAACTCAAAGAAAATTACAAAACAAACCACAAAATCCAAAGCTATTGAGCTCATCATTCATGTGTGAGGACAAATTTGTGAGTTGTTTTGAATTTATTTTGAATCATTTGTTTGTTTATTTGTCTTGGGGTTACATCATTGTCTTTTCAAAAAATGTCATCTCGGATCCGAGATGGCAATTTTTTCAAAACAAATGATCCAACTCCCCTAAAATTTTCATAAACAATTCAAAAAAATAAAAATAAAATAAAAAAAATCCAAGACTACTGAGCTCATGTGTAAAGATTTTTTTAAATTTTTGGGGACTTTTCGAATTTTTTTGGAATCAACTATGCAATTTTCTGGGAGGGGGGATCCTTTATTTTTTGCAAAGTGGTATCTCGGATCCGAGATGCCACTTTGTATAAAATAAACAATACCCCTTGCTCAAAAAGTTTTGCAAACAACTCAAAGAAAATTACCAAAAAAACCACAAAACCCAAAGCTATGGAGTTCAACATTCATGTGTGAGGACAAATTTGTGAATTTTTTGGAATTTATTTTGAATCATTTGTTTGTTTATTTGTCTTGGGGTTACATCGTTGTCTTTTCAAAAATGTCATCTCGGATCCGAGATGGCAATTTTTTCAAAAAAAATGATCTAACTCCCCTAAAATTTTCATAAACAATTCAAAAAAATTCAAAAAAAATTTCAAAATTTTCAAAAAAATCCAAGACTACTGAGCTCATGTGTGAAGAAAAATTTGGAATTTTTGGGAATTTTTTTGAATTTTTTTGGAATCAACTATGAAATTTTTTGGGAGGGGGAGATCATTTGTTTTTTGAAAAGTGGTATCTCGGATCCGAGATGCCACTTTGTATAAAATAAACAATACCCCTTGCTCAAAAAGTTTTGCAAACAATCCAAAGAAAATCACAGAAAGAAACCACAAAACCCAAAGCTATTGGGTTCAGCATTCATGTGTGAGGACAAATTTGTGAATTTTTTGGAATTTATTTTGAATCATTTGTTTGTTTATTTGTCGTGGGGTTACATCGTTGTCTTTTCAAAAAATGTCATCTCGGATCCGAGATGCCACTTTGAAAGTAACCATCCATCCCCTCCCTATAAATGTCTACAAAGAATTCAAGCAAAAACTTCAAAAATATCCGATAATCCGTTACATCAACAGACACTCGACAATAGAAATTTGAGGGCACATGTGTTGTTGAATATGGAAAACTGTAGGGAGGATTGGAGAGGTCACTTCAAAATAAGATTTCTATCCCTCCACCCCTTGAATTTTTCCACAATCCCACAAACCCTTACACACACACATTTCAAAAAATCCAAAAAATTGGTAGCTCAAATTGGGAGCATTTGTCAAAGTTGAATTCCAAGATCTCAAAAATGAACATTGACATTCATACACACCCTCATTTGAAATTTTCGAAATATGCATACACATGTTCAAGGTTGTATGGATGTGAGTGTGTGTGTGTGTGAGGTTCATTGTTAGATCTAACTTCAGTCACACACGCGCACACACATACACATATACGCACACAATCTTTCTATCACACAGACAAAAACACACACAAACATAAACATACCTTGGTCATTGGATTTGGTGGAGACATTGGGCTGCTCACTCCAAGTTCTTCGCTCTTGGTTCCTCTCTCATCGCTCCTTCCTTCATCGGATTGAGTCTGCAATTCAGGGTTTTGGGTCTGTGCTTCAAGCTCCTGGCTTGTTGCCTCTACATTTGGCTCCTTGGTCCTCCTCCCTCGCCTGCCTCCCTTCCCACATCCCCTTCCTCGTGCCATCACACCTACCTTTTGTTGTTGTCCCTCCACCCAATGTCCACGGCTTCCGGTTCTTAATTCGCATCTACTAGCTCGCGGTTGTTGACTCGCAGCTTGCATCTCGATGTTGTAGCCCACGGAGGCTCGCTCTCCTCCCTCCGTCCTCTAACCTCCAACATTCGTCCTCCAAACTCGCTCCTGGTTAGGGTTTAGTGGGGCGTTAGCTAGGGGTTAGGGTTTAGGGTTAATTAGGTGGGTTCGATGTGTTAGCTGAGGTTTAGCTAGGTATTTAGGTTAATGCAAGAGACAATATTTGCCAACTTTGAAAGTCCTATATGACTATTCATCAACCATGAGACATTCAACTAAAACTTCTGCCTATATACTACGATTAAATAGCGATGACCGATGTGTTTTCTAGAGACTGATTACGAGCAAAACAACAAGTTGTGTACCTGTGTCTCATTATTGGAGTTGGAATCTGAATCGATGACCATGTCTGCAAAAATATGGAGATCCGCCTGGTTCGTTTGTTCGGTGCACAATGTTAACCCTCCTTCAAATGGTAAAGTCTTTGTTGTGTCTATGTCATTGCCTTCCCCTTCTCGTAATAAACGTTTGCCCATCCTTGACTTCTTTAGTTGTTTCTTGGTACTGAACCGAAAAGAAGACTTCCTTCTCCTTTTGGATGTTGTTCGCTCACATGTTGTGCTCTCACTTTGTATCACTTTGGGCATTGTTGTTAAATGTCATCATTTGCCATGATAGATCACACAATTTATTGTATTCCTTTTATTTGAATTTGTATCTTATCAGTTTAGGGTTTTGGTGATTTAGGGCCTGCCAATTTTTGTGTCCTTCCCCTCTAGAATATACTATGACTATATGAACTGTCATTTTAACCTACCCATGTGCCATGTGTCAGCGGAGGTAGCTAGGGTTCCCAATTAAAAATGTATTTCACTAAACGACATTCTATACAAATAAATGCACTTGTCCACATTGTGATGTGCATCTGATTCATTCTTTAATCATGGCTACTGTCCGCGCTTGTGGATCGTTTGTGCCCTTTACATTACCTCTTGAGGATAATGGTCATGTGAGTGTCTCAGAGGATTTACTTAGTTTGAGGTTCAATCTCCGAATAGGAACCATGTACGTGGAGCAAGAGATGTACATTGTGGATGGTGATATATCGGAAACAATATTGATGCAAAAGAACAAGAGTGAGGATGGTCATGTATGGATTTTGGGTCCGGGAACATTTAGGGTTATAGGACTTTCTGATTCCCAAATGCAAACTTCTTCTGTCATTTTAACGAACGAGTCTGTCACATCAACGGGCAAAATTCCAAGGGTCCCCACTGTTAAATTGGAGCCTATTGAAGATGGTGTTTTTGTATTGTCGGATTCTGATGAGGAAGTTTGTCCGTCACTTGTTCTTTCTGATACATCACCTTTTCCTATTAAAAATAGGATCCTGACTCCTTCCAAAGTCTCAGCGGATGTTGACAAAATCCCTTACAATCCACTTTCTATGAGGTTGGCCCACCATGGAACTCCATGTCAACGTCCACCTTTGCATCCTCTTGTCTCATCTTCAAGTTTGAATATTGTCGAGGCATTGAAACTAACAAAGTCCAGAAAAAGATCTAAATCTGATCTTACAACTATTGACTTTGACAACATTGATGTTCGTGATGTCAAGTATTTGCCACCATCTTTTGACGGTGACATTATTTTTGTGTTGCCCCCTTTAGCAATGGGAGTTCCAAGGGCTTATGGTCGTTCCATGGATGGCATGGACAAGATGTGTGACGGACATCCTTGGTGCACAACAAAAACAACTAATATCCAGAACGATTTTGAACTCTCATTCAGACGTTCTACTTGTGCTGGTCATCTCCAATGCCCAAATGATTATTGTGATTACCTGTATCGCAATGGAGGGGTCCGCAACAACAACGAATGGACATGATCAATTCCTATCCCATTTCATGTGGGAAATGTGGCCCCTGAAAGATCAACAATGGAGTGTAAGGTATGTCGGTCAAAACCTGTGTGCATTGCATTGTGTCATGCTCGCATAATATACGTTTACTCCACATCCCATGGGATGTCGAGGGCTTGTATTCATCTAGGTGTATATGACCACCCTGTATCTAATGGTACATGTCGTGAGTCACTGGACATGGCTTACAAATGCGTTGCTCAAGAGGTCATGAAAACACCTACTACCAAGAACTCTGCTATAGTAATGGCAGCGAGCAAACAATTCTTGGCAGACTATTTTCTAAAATCTCCATCAAATGGTGAAGGCCATCATTTGGCAGGGTCGTCATTAGAGGTAGTTATGGATAAATTCAGTACTCTTGCCTCTCCAAATTGTTGTAACTTTGTGTCAGGTTCGAAGCGTTTTGTTCGTAGTGAAATGGGTACGATGGATAGTATAATGGCGCTCAAAGACCATTCAGGTTTCAAATACATTCATGATAGTAGGTTCCTAGGGTAGTCCAAAGATAAAGTGTTTGTTTTCAAAATGTCAGTAGACCTTCCAGGGAGTGGTGTGGATCTTGTGAAGCGTATGCAAGTCGGAGGGGATATGGAGAATTCATGGATAATGTTTGACCATGTCAAACGTTTGAAGGATTGGACTACCTTGGCATGTCATGTGTACGATAGCAAATATTGTAAGGTGTTGACGATTGCGTGTTGTGACATGCAATCTGAAGATGGTATAGCACAAACACTCTTTTGGGAAAACTTGAATTTTGTCATGGCGGAAAATGGAGTGCCAAAGGTAAACTTCAAGGGTTTCATGGCAGACAGTGCTCAGGCTAATTGGAATGCAGTGAGGAAGATCTACGGGGGCGGTGACCCACGTCTACCCATGGTCGATCGTGAGCGCACATGTCTTTTCCATTGGTCTGCAAGTTTGGATAAGGTGACGCAAAAGTATATCAAACCATCCTTGCAATTTCAGCACAAGCAAATATGCAAGGATTACAAGAACGCAAAGACAATGGACGAAGCTGAGACTAAATATCATGTGCTTCGTTCATGGTGGTTGTAATCTGGAGCTGCCACTGAAGAATGCATTATCGGTCTCTCCGAGTGGTTGGGATTCTGGCACTTTCGTTACAGGCAATGGGGTGGTCATATGCTTATTGTAAGTGTATTGCTAAATTGTGCTCTTGAATGTTAATTTATTTTGAACATCTAAAAAATATGTACAATCTACTAAAATTTACAACTATGGTGTTTGCAGGATATGACAATAGATGAACGTGCGGAAATGCCAACGTGTAATCTTGCAGAGACGGTGCACAACAAGTGGCTCCAACAATCCGGCAACAAGATGACTTGTCTCTACGAAGCAACAGTGGACGATTTGATCCGTGCATTCATGCAAATTGCAAATTATAGGTCATGGTTGAAAGGGGGTTCCACTGGTAAAGGCCCTGATTCAGCTACCTTAAAATTGAAGGTTGCTGCCAGATGTGGAGATCCTAAGCTGCTAGCAGATGCCATGAAATCTTATCCGGGGGCAGAAGATCTTAACACTAGGGATTGTGCTTTGGAGGGATCGGAGTTGTTTGGGTCCACTAAACGAAAGCTTGATTTGCCACCCGGAGCCGATTGCAACTCACATCGACCCGACAAAGTGAACTACTCCATTCCTCGCCCTAACACTCGCCGGGCTAAAAGAGCATGCGTTGAAGAATCCTTGAATTCTGGAGAGCATGGTGTGGCTCATACCACATCCGTGTTATAGACTAACTGCCATGCTTTTCAGTGGCACATTGCTAGATTGCCCCCAAACTCGGCCAAAAGATGTTGGGCAATGCAAGCCAATACAGGTTCTTTATGCAATGCAAAAATCAACATTGGAAAACATGGCACTCCTGCTCCAACTTACAAAGGGTTGAAGAAGGAGTTTCGTTCCACCAACAATGTGGAGCACGAATTTTGGTTTTGCCCCGACGACATCAAGCGTTGTGTGAGCGGCAACAAAAAAAATACGTTTTGGATTGGCCTATAATACCCAACACATGGCCGGTGAAGATAGGTACCAATCTCTCGAGGGAGGAGGTGTTGGTGCTCGAAGATGCCGGGTTCCAATTGCAGCAGAGGGAAGCCCTTTCTCCACGTCGCATGCTTTCAACAATTGCGACACTCCCGATCCCTCGGTCGCATTTTTGTGTGCCCCCAAACCCGGACACCCACCCATCTTCTAGATTCTCAAAGACAGTGCGTCGCAATCCAACAGCACCCACGGCAGATCACAAAAACAAATGGGAGAGCGCCGGACTCATGGACGGTTACTATGTTGTTGGAGTGACTGCCATTCCATATCCAGGATTTGGAGTGATAATCAACATTGTCTCCAAGGAGGACATCTCATACCGTATCACAATTGGCAACATCCCGCATTGCACGTGCCCGGACTTCACAAAAATGTCATCTCAGGCTTTGGGAAAGAAAGGGAAATGGGTGCACTGCAAACATCTTTATTATGTGTTTAGATTTCTATGCAAGGTGGATTACAACAATGACAAGTTTATTCACGCTCCAACGTATGCCTACAATGAGGTCATGCGACTACTTGAACTTGCCGGTGTTGTAGAGTGTGAGTAATGTTCCAAGTGTTGTGTTCAACCGCATGCTTGAAAATGTCAATACGTGACATGTATTGGTGTGGAATTTTATAATAAGAATCAGCAATGGACTGATAGTTTTTTTAAGTATCCATGGTAATAGGCCTCCTTTATTGTTGTTCATTCAAAATATTAGTATTTTACAATTAAAAAATACAATAAAAATATTACCAAATTTAGAGTATGGACCCTACAATCGTGCATAGTTACTAAATATGGTGTCATCGCTCACATGTTACCGCTCACTGCTCATGTGTTACTGCTCACTGCTCATATGTTACTGCTCACCGCTCAATGCTCACCGCTCATAGCTCATGTCTTAGCTTCCCTCGAGAGGAACCAACCCTCCTACTTTGCTTTCGGGACTCACCCCTTAATTGGTAACCAATTCTTAGATGTAGATGTCCAATCTTATGTTGATTATTGCATTGCCGGAGCAACACTACAACAACCCGAACCATATTAGGCAACTATGCCCTTACATTGGGCCAATGCCCATGGAGGCCGTGCCGTTCGGCCTCGGGTGGGTTCGGCCACACCACCTCACCCATATAAGTCTCTAGGATCTAGGCAGGGCCCCTACCCCACCATCAAATAACCTTTTGTCTCTCTCCTAAGACTTGGGGCCAAGTAGTCATTTTTCCCTAGCCATTGGTATTGCATACCTCTCCATGAGGAGTGTCCGAAACACCATGGACACAAAGGGGACCCCAGAGTGATACCCAAGACTTGTGGTACCGTTGGTGAGAGGGCTTAAGTGGTCTTAGTGTGGGTGAGGGCCCCGGGCGTTGGGAACGCCTCCCACCCATGGAGACTAGGAGGCACGAGTGTAAGGCCATAAGCTATGCGTAGCTTATGGCGTGTTGATTCTAGAATGCCCAAGAACACCTCAATCGGAGGTGTCTCAGGACAACGCCCTGTTACAGCAGTGGCATGGGAGTGGCTATCGGGACTGTGAAGCTTTGAACATGCATAACTTCCTCAATACTTGCCCGAATGGGGCAAGTGAGTAGTTTATTGGCGTCTACGTGAAACGTAGATGACAATGGAGTGGTTCATTGTTAGCATAAGAGATCATATGAAGAAGTTATGGGGTTTTGAAGCTGCTGGGGGCTTTCAGCCCCAGCAGCTAAGGGAAAATGTCTACTTGGCCCCAAGTCTTGGGAGAAAGACAAATGTTACTTGATGGTGGGGTAGGAACCCTGCCTAGAGTCCTATAGGCTTATATGGGTGAGGTGGTGTGGCCGAACCCACCCGAGGCCGAACGGCACGGCCCCACGGGCATTGGCCCAATGTGAGGGCATAGTTGTCTAGTATGGCTCGAGTTGTTGTAGTGTTGTTCCGGCAACGCGATGATCAACATAAGATTGGATTTCCATGGATGGAAGTCTACATCTAAGAATCGGTTACCAATTAAGGGGTGAGTCCCGAAAACAAAGTAAGAGGGTTGGTTCCCCTCTTATGAACTATAAGGTCCACTGTATGGGGAGCTAACTATTCACATGGTGGAATGCGAAGGGTTAGCGTTTGTAACCCTTGCTAGAATCGAAAAATGGCCAAGCTATTTAAGTGGAGCTAGCGAAGGTTGCGACAGCTGGGGCTGGAAGCCCCCAACAACTTCATAACAGATGCCGATGGACTACCCACTTGCCCCATTTCGGCAAGTATTGAGGAAGTTATGCCTGTTCAAGCCTCGGCAGTCCCGGGAGCCACTCCCAAGTCATTGTTGTCCCAGGGCGCTGTCCCGGGACAACGCCCCACTCAAATTGCCATATCTCTTAGCTCACACCTCCGATTGAGGTGTTCTTGAGCATTCTATAATCGGCATGCCATAAGCTACACATATATTATGGCCTTACACTCGTGCCTCCTAGTCTCCGTGGGTGGGAGGCGTTCCCAATGCCCGGGGCCCTCACCCACACTAGGATCACTTGGGCCCTCTTACCAACGGCGCCACAAGTCCCGGGTGTCACTCCGGGGTCCCCCTTGCGCCCATGATGTTTCGGGCACTCCTCATGGAGAGGTACGCGACAAATGGATTGGGAAGAGCAACCGATAAACCTCACAACTAGACATGTGGTTCAAGGGGTCATGAAGCCACCTTTGGCTCCACTACCATAGGCCACATACAACTTCATAATTTGAATATCTTTTTAGTTGCCGATAATTTGGCAACCCCTAGGCAAGGGTGAGGAAAGGGCGTTGCCAAAGGTGCACATGAGAATGGAAGAAAGGTAGTTGCAAAGGTAGGGAGAGGTGGAGGACGTGGTGTGCCCCAAGAATGTAATAGTAAAGCCTCGATACCATTGTTGGGTAAGTAAGGTAGACGGGTGAAATTTGGTTGCATTTTTCTATTTGCTACCTTACTCATTATCAAATTCATGAGGTTGACATGAATGTGCATCCCCAAATGCATTCAAAGATGCTAGGGTCAATCCAATAAACGATTGGAATTAACAAAGAATTATTATTAGTGATCAAATGGTCATTGCATATCAAAGCATAGTTAACCAAATACAAAGCCATCACTTTTGAACACAAGTCTAGTGATAGATGTTTGTTATTAGACGTACAATGTGTATCATTCACTTCAGGTTAGTATTATTAGGCCATGTATTCCAAACTCTCATAAGATGTTTAATGTGGGATTTTGGCCCTAAAATTGATAAGATGTGGGGTGTCATAATTATGGGAAAAGTTTATAGTTGTAAGTACGCCAATATGGGTACTCCACGATGTGGCCAACAAAACTTGTTGTGGAGTGGTTGACTAGGTTTCCACCCCCTCCACCAAAACACCATAACCCACTAGAGTAAAATTGCTCGCACATTTTGTGAGGAGGGAACTCCACTAGTGACAATCACAAAAGTTTATAAGGGAAACACACTTATTATGTATATCCTAGATAACTCCAATTACCAAAGACCAAGCACGGACACCGCCAACATTGAGCTCTACAATGATGAAGTGGTCCATACATGACTTGGTACCCACGAAAGACCCTTAGAGTTGCTTGTTTATAACCTTGGGTGTCAGAAACGGGAGCTTCCTATATAGTAGAAAGATGTGCAATTTTGCATTAGAGCACATAGATGTGATAGTATACCCACACAATGTGTTAATGTTGTTTGAATGCCAATACAAGACAAGAAATAAATTACAATTTGTAATTTGCGTATATGCATTTGCATGTACAATACCATAAATATATTGGACAAACCCACATTAGTATATGGGCGTAAAGATGTGCCCTAATCAATTTGCATGGACACCTGCAAAATAATTAGATAGAAAATATTGTATGTCAATAATGAAATGGCAATGACTATTAAACATAGATGGAACATATGAAATACCCCCCCCCACACACACACACACATACATACATACATATAATATCAATTAGGCAAAAGCAAAGTGTTGGACTCCAACAATACATGGAGCCAACTAAATATCCATCATTCAATTGGCCTATATGCTTGAATACGGGTTCCCACCACAATATAGACCCATAATAATAGTGACAAGCTAATTAGAGGCATCAATTGATACTCCAAAGAAGACAACTCTTGACAATAGCACAACTAACATTTTAAACACCTATTTTGACAAATTTTCAAGAATAACGCAAAGAAGAGATAGCACATGCCCAAGATAACACTACTTTGAAAATTGAAGGACCCTAACCCCCTAACACCCTTGACTGCAAATGCCCAAGTTTGGCCATATCATCTAAACAATGTAAAAGATGTGCGTTTCATAAGACCCGTGAACACCTTACTAGTGTTTTGTAGAGTAGACATACGCATTTCCACTACCCCCCTCCCCCAAAATCTTAATACATAGAGTCCTCTAAAGTCGTGAAGTTCTACACAGGTAGATGTCATTGTCTAACATGATGGAAAAAGTCATGAAAAATCGAACATGTAGCTGTCACATTTAGTGGGATGAAAAAAAATTAAGTTCAAAGGGCACAAATTTGGGTTCCTTGAAAAGGGCACCACTAATAATACTCAAATTTTCGTCTCCGAGATATCTGAAATAGGTCAACCTATGTTGTGAATGAATCGGGAGATAATCTTGCGTTTAAAATTTTACAATAATTTCAAAACATAGAAATAAATTGTGATTTTTTTTTGGTGACATCAATTTTTAGACCTGTGAAAATCACTCCAACATCACACACATATACTACATTGATGCGAAAGTTGGTCAAGGTAACAAAAAATAGGTCTCTGTCTGCTCTAAATGTTGCATGATTCTCAACTCCGATTTGGAAACTTGCACTGACAATCTGCATGGTTTGCAACGAGATCAGACGAAGGTCAGACTCGATCGAACGGTAAGAAATTGTCTACGAAGTTGGAAGTGCCCACGATAGGGGAGAATATACACCTAATTGAAGCCTGATCTCCCCAAAAATGGCAGTTGGGCTCAACTGACAGATTGAGCTCCCCCCCTTAACAACAAAACCTAACCTCTGCGCCTGCTGGGCACAGTAAACCACGCAGCTACTTTGCCGTTGATGAGGCTAATTATGGATTTGGCGCTCACGGATGAGGAGGAGGAGCTATGAATACACAATATGCATAAAATAAGCTGCCGGTATTCAAGTATGTGTGCATGTATCGCCTAGCTAGCTAGTTAGTAGAGCCTGCCATGAATCCAAGCTACATTTTCTGCTCATCAATTCACGCTCCTTCCTCGAAGTCCTGGTCCGAGAGCCAAAAGCGTTGCTCAAGTGGCTCATGAGCAAAGGACTGTCCTTCTAGTGTACTGCTTGGGGACGGTTTCCCCAACACTGGAGATAAATTGGAGGCCAAGGAGGCCAAGGACTGGGCACATGGCCCTGGGCGTCCACAGCCCGGGCGGCACTTGGAGGATGCAGGCCGCAACAGTAACAACAAGTAACACAATTGAACGCAACAGGTGAGAATTTGATGTAAGAATCATATCATCCTCAGGCAAAACAAGTGTACACCAAATAGGATATTTAGTGGTCCGAGACGACCCTAAACTACCGGATGATGGTGGAGGGATACCCAAATCTCAAGGAAGAGGTTGGCGGTTCGAATCCCGGCTGTGAAATATCCTCTCTACCTAACGGAAAACTTGCCAGGTGGTCAATTGCCTCATGTGCTTTGGCGTTGGCCTGTCGGCCTTCTGTCTCAAAAAAAAAGAAAAAAAAGAAAAAAAAGATATTTAGTGTTTGATACACTAAATGCCCTATGAAATAACCCTATGAAAGTAAGTAACATTAAATGTAAACTCAAACACTAAATATCAACTATGGTAATATGTGGAAGTTACATGTTTGATTTTAGTGTTAGTAAGGATATGAAAGAAAAAAAAACAATGATAAAAGGAGAATTCCATCGTATCTTCTAGCATATCTTCTAACACTAATTGTCAATTGAAAATTAGTGTTGAGTAGGTAGGGTGGTAACAACACTAAATATAATCAAACACTACATATCCTATTTAGTGTAGTGTGTTGACATGCAACAACTTGGGATGTAAAAACGCAGGTTGCGTTTTTATTGCGTTCTGTAGCTTGTGCCATGGATGTAGCATGGATTTAGCTACATAGTCTCATTGCCTAGATGGTTGCCCGGCCTCTCAAGTTGTTGCATGTAGTTGAAGTGGCCATTTTTGGGCCATGTGCTCAACCCTTGCCGCACATAAGTTCAAGTGGTTAGGGCTAGACATCCTCGGGTAAAACTTGTAAAAATTGATGTATCACCCTTGGGTAAAAACACGTGTAGTGTGTTGACATGCAACAACTTGGGATGTAAAAACGCAGGTTGCGTTTTTATTGCGTTATGTAGCTTGTGCCATGGATGTAGCATGGATTTAGCTACATAGTCTCATTGCCTATATGGTTGCCCGGCCTCTCAGGTTGTTGCATGTAGTTGAAGTGGCCATTTTTGGGCCATGTGCTCAACCCTTGCCGCACATAAGTTCAAGTGGTTAGGGCTAGACATCCTCGGGTAAAACTTGTAAAAATTGATGTATCACCCTCGGGTAAAAACACGTGTAGTGTGTTGACATGCAACAACTTGGGATGTAAAAACGCAAGTTGCGTCTTTATTGTGTTATGTAGCTTGTGCCATGGATGTAGCATGGATTTAGCTACATAGTCTCATTGCCTAGATGGTTGCCCGGCCTCTCAAGTTGTTGCATGCAGCTGAAGTGACCATTTTTGGGCCATGTGTTCAACCCTTGCCACACATAAGTTCAAGTGGTTAAGGGCTATACACCCACCCTCTTTGAGTTGGGCCCCTACCACTGAACAAAGGTATGTGGGTGTTATTCAGTTCATTTTTCATGTTCTCCAACTTCTACTGATTAGATTTGCATAACAAAACTTGTGTTGCATTAGCAAATCTAGTATCGATAAAGAATCCGCAGAAATTGGATTGAAAATTGAACCTCCCTTGATTTAGATATGGTTATGGAGAGTGCATGTATGTTGATATCTTAATTAAATGCACGGGTCTTCCCCAGTTGTGGTCACTATTGAGTGTAGAATAGTTCATGATGTTCAAAGACATAGTCCAATCTCCTTAAAGTATGTGTTTTTTTTGGTGTTTGCTCTTTGATCCTCACCGAATCACGTACCAATCAAATATAGGGGTCCGATTAAGAAGAGGAACCAAATGACACCCACATACCTTATTTCACAACGTGAAAATGCGATCATTTATTATAGCGTGTACGTTACTCACAAATCCATGGGAGAGGGGGGATCACTATATGCGAGCATACCTCTCATCCATCCATCCAACATAAAAACCTCAACCCCCTATAGGTTTGTTGTCAGTTCATCTCAAATGCCCTTGAGTAGACTCATTTGGGGTCTTTATAGTTGATTCTGGTGTCAAACCAACTAAATGAAGTAGCCTATGGGTTGCATACTATTTCAAGCTTTATCTTGGATGCATGAGGGGTACGTTCATTCGCATATGATAGTTCCCTCTTTCCAAACCTACGGGGGCCAAGTTGTTACTATACTCCCTTTACCTTTGATAATAGTGGTGGGGGTCCAAGCTCAAAGAGGTGGGCGTTCAAACCTGACTCATACGAGGTAGGTGGGCCTATTGTAGGGCATTTCCAACTCAAAGGACAAACTTTAATTGCTGAATCGGATTGGAGATTGTCTCATTCCGTTAGTTAGTTTAGTTTTTTTTGAAAGAATTGAAATAAATTCATAAATTGAATTTTTTTGGCATGACACTAGTTGATACAATTCTTGAGAAGGATGACCTTATGTACGGGATGATTGGATGATAGTGGTTGGCGGTTTGATTCCTAGCTATGAAATCTTCTCTCTACTTGATGGTAAAACTAGCCAGGTGGCCACGTGCCTTCTTTGTTCCAAAAAAATAAAATTAAAGAAGAGAAGGAGGACCTTCTTGATAACTTAGGTGAAAAGGGGTGAGGATAAACTGCATTGAAGGTGGGAAAATATACATGGATACACATAACATTATTCAGATCCATAACAATGTTATGTGGGACTAACAATACTTTACAGAATATTCCATCATTCGGATTGAATGTGAGGAACATTCCACAAAATATTATCAGTCCCATAAAACACTGTTATGGATTTGAATAATGTTATGTAGAGCACAATGGCATACTGAATAATAACAAACTCAGTTTTGATTTTTTGATTTTTTTATTGTTTTTAAATTACTAATCTTTGCAAGTTTCATGGTTTTTTAGGGGTATACTACTATAGTGATCATTATTCCCATAAGCCCCCATAAATGAATACAAATTAAATATCAATAACCAAAGAGAGTGAGGCAATTAACAGGGGAGAACTGACCGCTAATTACAGATGAACCGGTTGAGTTTGAGAAATAACCGGTTGAAGTTCAAGACTTCAGGAAAATATCCAATCATCTTAGAGGAATCTGTGGAGTATACCTCGAATCAATAAACATTCCAAAACATCACAACATGCAACCGGTTGGACTTGGAAACACCAGGCTTTCGACCGATTATGCCCAAAAATCTCCCCGGACATTGGAGCGAGGGGAACGAGGGACTGGTAGGAATGGATATGGTCATGAGAATTGGGGCATGGACTTATTAAAGTCGTGTGTACATTACTTATATAATCATGATCATTGAATCTAAATTGAAAATTGCATGTGACAATCGAGTGGGTCGATGTAGTATTGGGTATGTTACTAAGAGTTGAATAACTTATGCATAACTTAGTCTTCCTTCTAACAACAAGTGACACCTCTACAAAATGTTATCAAATAGGATTGAATACACTAGGGATTTTTTTTCTAAAAATTATAATTAAAATCCCATATTTTGGTCACTCGATCCTTTTAGGGGGTCCTAACTTAGGGGTTAACTAGCGCTCAAGACCAAATAAACTCCAAAGCTGAGCAATCTTGTTGGTCCATAGTATAATTTTGGAACAAAAGGACTTTATGTTGGGGTTCTTAGACCCGATCATGAATAAAAAAACAAAGATTTGTTAATTCCACTTTCCCGTCAACTTGCCTTGTTGGTTGCAACTCAAGACTATTATTCTCCTAGTTTGATGTAATCAATCTTGAGTCCGAAAGTAAGGTCCATGAAGGGGTACTTTGGACCCCGAGTTTTTTGGATCAAAACCTTAATATAAGCCCCATCGTGAAGGGTGAGTTTTACACTAGGGTCCAAGACCAAAGACAATCCAAAAAATTGAGCAACCCCCATCGCAACGAAAGTCATTATTGCATCCAAAACGGCATCAATATTTCGTATCCAAATCTCATTGCTATACGTATCTTTTAAAGTGTCTGATCTTAACTAGACGCCTTGCCATATAGCGCTACTCCAACATAGACGTTCCATTAAGAAAAGTGACCACATACAAGGCCCACACACACACCTACCTTTCTTGTGCGATTGCATCTCGCGCACTCGATCAATGACCAAGTCGACACCGGACTTGTGATGAGTCTCGTTCCGCACCGGGAAAACCCTACGGCAATTAAACAACGACAAGGAAAACAACCCTTGTCAAGGGTAAGCAAGCAAGTCCATTCCGAGGGGTGCCGTATTCGTCACGAGGAAGACCATTCCTTTGTAGTACTACTACTTACCATCCTTACCTCACATCTTTCTTTCTCACCTAGGATGATCCTCTCCTCTCGTCTCGTCTCGTCATCAAAGGAGATGGACCACATCTTTTTGTTTTCTTTTTCTTTTTCTTTTTGGCACAAGTGACTTGGCTTCAATATTATCATCGTTCTATAAAGCTCCCCCACCTCCGCCGGCAGCAGCATCGCAGCTTCCTAGCCTTCCTGTCTTCCTGGAATCCACACGGAGGGGCTGAAGGCTGGATCTACGAACCGCCTCGCGAGATCTACGTTTTGAGTGGAGTGGATTAAAGAATTTTCTAGATTTCTGGTCCCGTGGAGGACCCCAGTAAGGCGAACCGTGTTTGCCCCGCAGGTGCATGGCAGTTGCATGGGTTTGGCTGGCTATGGAGGGAACCTTGCTGTTGATCAGCGTTTATAGAACACCCAAGAGGTAGCATTTTTCACCAGATGCTTTGAGTCGGAGGAGTCGAAGAAGGAATTTTGAGCTAGAAGGAGAGTTTCCACGTTGCAGAGAGGCAGAGAGGAATCTTCAGGCATTGTCGGAAGGCCGACTGTAATTTGTCTGCATTGTTGCAGGAGTTGAGCTTGGTGGTCGGAGGGAAGAGCCTCTACAAGTAGTGAAGAGCGGGGGTTTTGTTCTTCATCGTCGCAATTTTTCGTCTTTCTCATTGGAGCTTCCTGAACGTAATTTGTCCCCGTTCAGCCGGAGTACGAGTGGTTGTGAGGTAGTGATATTGGTGATTTCCTAGTTTTTGGATGTGGTAGTTGCTCATCTAGAGTTTGGCGGGGGCAGTGGTGTTGTTTTTATTCTCTGTGACATCAAATCTTTTGCCGAAGCTCTGTTTGCATCTGGCCTAGTAGGCCAGCGAAGATGAAGATTACCATCCCCTTTTTCCCGAAGAGCAGGTCGAAGAAGGAGGGGAATGAGGTGCACTTATCCTCTCAATCTTCGTCGGACTCCTCGGTGTCCTCATCGTTTTCCTCGGACACTTCCAGCCCACCTCTCTCGTTCCGAGACAAGATGACTCCTCAAGAGAAGAAGAGGATGGAGAAGCTTAAGAAGAGAAACAGCCTTCCGAAGCTTCGGAAGGAGAAGTCCGGGTCCCTCTGGGGCTTCAGATCATCACAACGACAATCATCAACGAGCAGCAGCGGGCGTCAAGCCTCTTTCGACCTCACTAAGGAGCTCACCGAAACGTTTCGGTACTTCGACAGGAACGGTGACGGGAAAATATCAGCAACCGAGCTTGGCCATGTCCTCACATGCCTTGGCATCAAGTCAGCACATGAGGAGCTTGAGGCTATGGTGAGTGCGGTTGATTTTGACAGCGATGGCTATATCAAGCTGGATGAGTTCATCAAACTCAACATGCTAGCTCTCGAGGCAACCGAAGGCGTACAGGGTGAGAGCAAGAGCATGGAGGAGGCTTTCGAAGTCTTTGACCTCGATGGAGACGGTTACATCTCCGCAGCCGAGCTTCACCGAGTTTTGTCTGGCTTAGGAGAGGCTGGCCTCACACTTGAGGATTGCCGCACCATGATTATGAATGTTGACCAAGATGGAGATGGCCTCGTAAACTTAGCCGAGTTCAAGTGGCTAATGCATGACCCGATTTACTGAGCATCTTGACGGAGTTAGGAGCCTGAGGACTTCAGTGTGATGACTTTTGACATGCTCTGAAGTTTTCCTTGCTTCTGGAAATCACATGCTGATGAGAACATGCTGCGTGTATCTTAGGGAAGAGCGTTGAAGGTTGAGATATCTGAGCATCCTGATGACTACTCCAGTGTTTTGAAGATTTCCTTACTTCCACAAAACCACCTGGTCAGACAGAGCCCACTACGGCAGATGCCTCCGGGAAGAGCGTGGAAGTTGAAGAGCTTGTACTATAATTTTTTCGTTTGCTCCTTCGGAGTGAGCCATGGCCAGTGTATGCTCAAGCATGTGCTGAAGAGGGAACCCTAAGCTTGTCATACAAAAAGACCGATGAAGGTAGCGTAGTCGACGAGGAGTAACTTTCTTGTACAAAGATGAGCGGGTAGTGACTGGCATCAGCAAACGTTGTACAATAGGTACTCTTATTATTTTCGCTGGGTCGAACTAACTTAAGCTGGCTGTCTTTGAAATAACTGCACAATGCAACGACTTTTTTCTTGCATTTTCCGCTACGTTTCGGATCAAATATACGGATTTCACACTGCATTGTTCTTTCTTCTGCATTGTTCCCGCTTCTGGTATATTGTTCAAAACGGACACACATTTATAAAGATAGGACGGGAACCATCCAAGGTTGACGTCTTGCATCTTCATTTTCAACTTTCGTCCACATTGCAATCTGTTCTTTACGTAGACAACAATGGTGGATTACATACGTGCTTCTGTATGCAGTTTTCGAAAGATTGGCTTTCATTGCAGGTTAATGTTTCCAGTGTTCCTTGTTCCTTCATGTTCATCCTCGCACCACATTGTAGCATATTCACAACGTAGACAACAATGGTTGATTTCAGACATGGTTGTGTTTCTTCTTGTAGATGGAGTGCGTTTCGTTATTGGCTAAATCTTTCCAGTTTTCATCTTCATACTCATCGTTCACCCACATTGCCTTATTCGGACATGCTTATTATTGTGTCATCGTGAAGGAATGCATTTCATGTAGGTGGCTAAATTTTCCAGTTTTCATCTTCATCTTTATCCTTGCTTCCACATTGGAGAATGTTCTTTATGTAGTCAACAATGGTGGATATACTTATGAAGTGAAAAGATTGATTGTAAAGTCTGGGAGGTCAAAAGGCTTATGGGGGGCTAGAAGTACATCAAGATGGTGTCAACAAGGTTAGTTCCCTAGAGTAAAGGAGTGCAAGTGGCCTCTGAGATAGCGGCTATTATCAGCTTGATCTAATTGGAATAAAGACTGTCTAGCACTACATTTTGAATTAGGGAAGGAGAGCTATCTATAATGGAGTTGTAGATGGGGTTATTCCAACACAAAATGTTGTCTAATTTTAACTACATTGTGCATCCTCTTCATAGTCATGGTCAGTATACCCGCTCCAGGTTCACATATGAGCTCGCGGCTATGATCAAGGTGAAGCGTCCCTCAGTTTAGGCCAGCCTAGAGGCTAGCGTCTTCTCTCTCTCTACATCTTCTTCATGAAGGGATGTGTTTTGTTGCCGGCTAGAAGAGTTCTCCACAAAGTTTCTCAACAAGGGGTCACACAAGGAGTTTGATGTTCTTTTTTAAGGACTTTGCTATTAACAACTCATTTGAGATTCTTGTGGTGGAGTCTAATTTTGGAATGTGGGTGAGATTCCTTGAACCTTGACTTTCAATCCAAGAGAGAGCTTTAAGATCTAAAATAAAGTTATCCTTAAAGACCTGACTTTAGACTTGTACCTTGAGTTAAGGAGCTTGCCTGCCCCATTTTGCCGGAGCTTTAATTAGCCCGGTGCAGCCTGCCAGCGCGGCTGCCTGCCTACATTTGGCTCAAGAAGGAAATGAGGATGCAATTGGAAAGTAGAAGGGGGTAGGGTGCCTCTAGAAACAAAGGAGTCAGGGTTAAAAGCTCCCGAGGGTCCCAACTCAAGGTTCCCAAAGATTGACCCTGTCATTATTTTTAGTCTACTGACACAAGAAGACAAACCCTGTAAATATAGAATAGATCTCTCAACTCGGGACTGCAGCTTGACTTTCACCCGGCATCCCGAGACTTTAAGGATAACTTTAATGTTGTATGACTTATGAGACCCGCCACCTTTAATCTTAGCTTGGCCTATGCAAGGCAAGTTTGTCCACATATCCTATAATGAAAATTTATAAAACCATATTTATATATCTTGACCCCACTCTTTTAGCATGTTCATTGAAGTTTTAATAAAACTAGGGGCACTTTATGTACTATGAGCTTCCAAATTCACTTTTTATCCAAATTACTTGGAGTTTGGCCTTGAGACTTTACAAATAACTCTAATGTCTCCAGTTGTCCACTTTAAACAAAGTGCACGTGTTAGCTCATGTAGGAGTTCGGTCCCCCCTTTGAGAGACTTTTTCTATCAAGAGTTTATTAGCTCATCTTGTTTCAAAGCCTCACTCTAAAATTTGGGTGAAAGTTGGAACTCCTTGGATCTCTACTTTTAAATCCGCAAAACTTTTGAGAGATTTGTACAACTTAAAATAAATTATACCCATGGGGCATGTCATCATGAATTTATGGGTTAGCCTATGCAAGACTAGCTTGGCCCACCCATCCTAGTATGACAAACTGGGAAGGCAATATTTAGTAGCTTGATACCTTTTTTTTTGGTTTTATTTTAATTTTTTTGAAATTAATTTTATTCAACCCTTAAAAAGACTTTAATGACTTTACGAATATGCTTTCAAGCTCAACTTTCTAACCAACTCACCCAAAGTTTGATATGGAGGCTTTACATATAACTCTCCCTCAGTTGAACATCTCCCATAAGGAGAATCTCAATCACCTAAGAGACTTTCTTCATCTAAGTTTTATGTGTTGTCCTACAACATTTGCATTGTTGTTGCTTTGTATTTATTGCTTGCTTCACGGTTTACTTGCAATGTCCTCTTCTCATGTGGGCCATAATTCTCGATACTAACATGTTCTCGTTCATGTACCCGCCTCTACATTCTATCATGTTCTTGCATTCCTCAAGATATCCTTTAGTGTTGGTCAATTATCAAGTTTCAAGACTCATCACGATTATAAACTGCGAAAACCATGGAGAAGTCAAGAATTCCAAGTTATGGATTTCTTTGACAAACAAATTATTAGTCTTTATCTCATAACTGAAGTTGTGAACCTAATATTAGACTAATAGTTGGTGTTCCTAATTTGGATCATTGGTTTCAAATCCATGTTGTTGTTATTGTTGTTGTAGCATTCCATTTTGAGCCATTGAATTGATAATCATTTTTTAAGATAACATCTTTATAGAGTGTGAATGAGGATATCATAATAAACACTAGTTATTATTGGCATCCATGCCTTCACAACTAAAAGGTTGCTATTAACAACATTATTTTTGAATGTTTCTATGTGACATTTATCTATAAAGACGAATTAACCAACTTTTTGAGACATGCAGATACATTTAATCCATAATCGCATGGTAATGAGGTTGATATCCAATCACAACATGTATAATTGCCAATATTAATATCCTCCTTGTTGCTTGCCGATGCCAACTACAATCTTGTTCATAGTTCATTTGCTTAACCCTTGAAAGTCAAGGTGTTTACTGATACTTGAGATGACTTAAGAGAAGGTATTTTTAATGCTCAAATGTTGCTCACATTTAAAGAAAAGTTGTTAAGCGTTATGTGCCTCTTGTAGTCATTTGTCTTAAGTAGACACTCATCTTTGAGTGGTATATGGCAAGGTTTGTAGTTGAGAACATACACCAAAATACATACATGTGTGACAATGAGATTGGGTCGTGTGTTCAAAATAGACACCATTCTAGGTTCAAAAGTGAAGACAATTTGGAGGGCCTATGTGATCACTTAACCCCTAAGCGTCTAAGAAACTCATACTGGGCCTCTCCAAGCAAAAAACACTGTATTTGAGCTACATACTTTCATTTTTAGCTTATTGTGTCAAAAGTGACCCTATCTAAATTAACTTATTCTTTCAAGGCATAATTTGAATTAGTTGAACTCTTTGATGTGGTTGAAGATTTGAGTTCAAATATGTAGCTTGGGTGCCCTTGGATGCAAATACTTACAATTGTATTTTGATCACGAATGGCTAGCATGACTATATTTTCTTCTTCTCCTTGACATACGACAATGTACATAATAAGGTTTCGAACACATAAATATATAAATTTTGATTTACGAATTGGTTAAGCCTGTAAATTTTGTATATGGCCTTTTATTGAGACCTCACATTCTTTAAGATTTCAAAAGAAAGAGAACCTTCTCCTTCACCTCCACCTTTGACAACTTTTGCATGTCAACTATGATCCTAGGGCTTGAAATGACATGTTCATGTTTCGCAATTGCTAACCAAATGAAACGTTTCCCAATCCATTCAACAATCAAAGTTGTCATGTAAGCATACCTCATTCAATACTCATCTTAAATGGACACCTATATTTGAGTGGTGTGTGGTTGGTCGTGGATCTAAGAATAGTTGGCAAAAGATATAAAAGACATTGAATATGTGCTCAAATTATTGAGCAGTCAAGGTTCAATCGTCAACATAATTGGGGTGAGACCTATATGGGCACTTATTGAGAAGGATGATCTTCACTTTGGCAACGAACAAGAGATTCACATGAGCTATTAAAATTACGAGGAAAATGACTACGGGTGATTTGGATTTGCTAACCATCTCACACTAATTGTGTATTTCATATCCTCATAGTTCAAGTGGGCCCAAAGCTAAAAGTGTTCGTTTAAGGTATGCTTACCTTATGTGGAGTTGGAGATGCCCACAATAGGACCACATACCTTAGGGCCGGTTCACATGGGGTCCCAAGTCCCAAGTCCCAAGTCCCAAAAATGTTAACAAGCCCAACATGGAGTCAAAGTCCCAACTTTTGAACCTCAAGAAGCCATTAAAATATGGTTAATTCTCATTAAAATCGGACCTTGGTTATTCGTGGGACTTGTGTTGAGAGTTGGATGTGGCTTTTCTCTTAACCCAACCCTCAACACAAGTCCCAAGCCTCACCTCCGAAAAGAGTTGCCATGTAGGCATCCGTGTCATAGTTGGGACTTAGGACTTGGGACCCGTGTGAGTGGTAAGTCCCAACTTCCATGCTCTCAACGGTTGAGATTGCATGGATTGACCTCAGGTGACTTGGGACTTGGGACTTGGGACCCATGTGAACTGGTCCTTAGTTGATACCTCTGTCTTATTATGTGTATTAAAGTGGTGTAGAAAAGCTGCAATTGCCCAAACAATGTCCTCTGTTCCGAGCCACAGGAATCTCACGAGAATTCACCTCAATGTCCGGGGAGATTATTGGCGTAACTGGTCAAAATCCTAGTCTTGCCAAGTTCAACCAGTTGCATGTTGTAATCTCTCAGCTTTGTCTTTATTAATTTGAGGTATATTCCCAAGATTCCTTTAAAATGATCGGTAATTTTCCTAAAGCCTTGGACTTCAACTGGTTATTTCTCAAACTCAACCAGTTCATCTGTAACTACAGTAGTGGTTGGTTCTCCCCGTTCATTGATTCACCTCAAGAGTAGGGGAATGGCACAAGGCACACTCATAGCCCACCCACACTTATTGGTGTGGGCCACCAGCGAACAGTTCCTACCAGCAAGGGCCACTTTTAGAGTTGGTTTAGCTAGTGAGTGCCACTGGTTGCAACCAGTGCTGGTACTCACCGTTCATTAGTGGCCCGCACCAGTAAGTGTGGGTGGGCTATCAGTATCCGGGAAGATTTTTAGGCATAGTTGGTCGATATCCTAGTGTTTCCATGTCAAACTAGTTGCATGTTGACATCTTTCGGTTTTTCTTTGTCAAATTGGGGTACATTCTACAAATTCTTCTAAAATGATCAACAGATTTTTTGAAGTCTTGAACTTCAACCGGTGTATTTGTAACTACGTTGTTTTGTCTAATTAGTGTGGGTCACCATTCGGAGTTACGTGTTGCTATAACATTTGATCAAGAGTATCAATTTTTACCCAAATTACATAAGTAGTTAGTATGCACACCAAAGAATATGATATAACTTAGTTGGTAAAAAATGATAACGTCGGTACAACGTCATAGCAACACGTAACTCCAAATGGCAACCCACACTAATTAGACAAAACAATGTGACTAATAAGTGATTCGATGCCCAAAGGATCATTAGCCTAATAATGGCACCTATATTCACCCTAATACCCTAGAGGGCGCTCTATTTTCATCTTTACTAGTGTCAAAATGTACACTAAATATGTCAAAAACTGTCCAATGATAAATTAGTGTCACCAATTCTAATTGTCTTGCTCAATACTAATTGTAAACCACGGTAAAGTATCACCAACACTAAATGTTGACCCAACATTATTTGCCATTCCTTGTAATTTTTTTGGGGGGATTCTAGAATTACAGTGTTGCAATTATTGCCACTTACCAAGTGATATTTCATCCAAATTTCAATCATCCATGACAATATTCCATCACAAGTTGCTGACCAGAGAAGGTACGGTTTTTGGCCAATGAATGAACTCATCCGTCATCCATGACAATATTTGTTCACTTCTTCATAAGAAGAGTCATGCAAAAAGTTACCATAGTGACATAAAATGCCATATGACATAAAATGCCATATGACACTAAATAACATATTTAGTGTAGTTCCTAGGGATTTTTTTGTAATTCAAAAGGGTCACAACCAACTAGGATTGACACGTGGCAAATTTCAAGGAAAGAATAATTAGTTTGGTTGGAATAGAGAGCCCTTTGCGGTATTATTAACAAGTAACTGCGACAATGCATTGAGTTACTCCATGTGAAAATCATTAATCACATGTGTTAAGTATTAGGAACAAAATAGCGTGAGCTTGGGAGCAACTTTAGCCATTCACAATGGTGGCATATTATGAAGGGTGTAAGGAGAGCGCATGTGGTTAATCATATTCTTTACTCATTTAAAGAGACAGTGTAAGAAGTGTTTAGTAAAACCATTTGTGAATGGAGTGGTTGGCGGTTCAATTCCTGCTGTGAAATCTTCTCTCAGCTTGACGGAAAAAAATAACTAAGTAGGTAGGAAGCCAAGAGCCCACCCACCACAAGGTAGGCAATAAACCCCACCCTACACCAAGAGGATTCTTGAGCAGGGTAGGGCTGATGGGCTCAAAGTCACGTCGGATTGCCTGAAGTTGTTTATTTGTTTATTCATTTATTTGTTTAGTAAAAGCTCAACTCCCACATGTCAAAGGTTGATTATGTGGTCATTCATACCTAGAAATCGCCCCCCCTCTTTGTTTGTGAAAGGTTTAACAACATAATCCACATTGTGGATTATTTTTAACTTCATATAGAATGTGATTTGATCGTCCTACTCATTGTCAATATGGGCTCCAACCTCCTCCCACGTTTTCTTGTCTATAGAATGTGGTTACAACCAAATTTCAAAGATGATATTTTTTTGTTTGTTTTACTAACACTCGGAACTACACTAAACATTGTATTTAGTGTCAATTACTATTTAGAATTAGGCAATGTTATATTTATTTATCCTATATCTTCTTTTTTTGTCAACAAAGTCAAATTGATTGTTTGGACTTCACAAAACACTCATAGGACATTAACATCTTTCCTTGGTAAAAAATTACATTATTAATAAAAAAAGATGTAGCATTGTGTAACTCCGAATAGTGAGTGACAACAAACGCAATACTGGTCCGAGATGACCCTAAACTACCGGATGATGGTGGAGGGATACCCAAATCTCAAGGAAGAGGTTGGCGGTTCGAATCCCGGCTGTGAAATCTCCTCTCTACCTGACGGAAAACTTGCCAGGTGGTCAACTGCCTCCTGTGCTTTGGCGTTGGCCTGTCGGCCTTCTGTCTCAAAAAAAAAAAACAACAAACGCAATATTTGGTGTAGTAAAATTTTACATCGCCTTGATTACACCGATTGAAATGACTTATTGATACATTCTCACTTACAACACTTTTTTTGGTAAGGACTTTACTTTATGCTTGCAGTGTCAACCACTCTAATGATTGTGTATCCACATAGGAATTAATAACTTGGATTTAAGTATATTGGAATTTATACATAAATTTTGGACAATTCCAACCGTCAATATGACATACACTAGATCACAAAACTACACAAATTTCGTGGGGTTGTTATACACGTGGAATACAAACATCCAAAGTTGTGGTTGTTATGGTGTTCCTTTTGATGTTGTTGTCTGATGTTTTTGTCCCCACAAGTGCACATCTCTTATCTTTTTTGGACGAGTGGTTTGTCCAAATATACTTAGATGTTAACAATGTATTCTTCACAATCTTACGAGGATTCATTTTATTAGTTTTGTTTTGTAGTGAAAGAATTTGAATATGGTTTAGAGCTCCATAACTTCATGCTCCATGTGACATATAATATTCCTTGAAACGATATGAATAGTTAAGGGAACATTTATGATGGGCCAAGGAGTCACATTGAATTATTCATGAAGTGCACACAAGTAGACAATGAACCCAAGGTTCAAGGGAGGATTCGACATTGACTATTGGTTGAAATTTTAATGAACACTATACCGATATAATGTTTGGAGAGGTTCTACTAGGATTAGAAAAGGGTATGAATAGTGGTCACTTGGTAATTTTATGTGATGAAAACTTACTTTGATAACAAGTAGGACCACTTTTTTTATATTGCATTTACACTTATAAAGGGTAGAAAACACATTGACAATTCCAATGGGTCCAAGAGTAGGTTATAGTAAAAGAGGCACAATTCCTTTGAAGTTGATACACATGATTCCAAACATATATTTGCATCACCCACGAGGTTGAAGATCATTGGTGCACCGCCCCTACCATTCTTGTTGAGACCAATGCTGGGCATGTGTAAGGTAGAAGCGCCCAATTTCGATACCTACAGTATACTTTGTCTCAAAGTCAAGCTACCTATTTAAAAATGAACACTATTCATATTACTTTGAGATCTAAAAACACAACTTAAAATTGTCAACGATCAACATTGTCCACTTGCACATTGTCAACATTGTCCATCTTTTCATATTGGAATGGGATCATTGCCATTGACAAGAAAATATCATCAGGAACACAATGATACCGATTATGACCTTCCAAGCACCTTCCTTTCGGATGAATTTGCCTTCAAGAGTCATTCATATGCCCAAAACGGGCCTCTCAGGAAAATTAAGGGTTAACATAGACACCATGAACATCAAGCCCATATTTTGGGTCCATAATATCTTGATACCATATTGATTCAAGGTTGTAGATGAAGATTGAATTTGGAAATATGATTCTCATGGATGATTAATCAAAATTTTAAATTGTTTCCAAAACATTCTAAGGGAGTCAAGACCTTTTTTTGAGGGGGAGAGGGAAAGGCACAGTCCCAATGAAACGGAATTGATTTAAAAGTCTAGAAAACCTTAAGACTTATGGGATCAAAAGTACATCGAGGTGCAATCGAAAAGGTTAATTCCTCAAGGTAATAGAGTACAATGGTCTATGTGAGATAATTGGTAATATCGACCCGATGATCCAAGTGGTAGAAAGCAGAGCCCTACATTGGGTGCCCATACCCATGCCCATGCCCAAACCCACCCATGCCCATGGGTTTTGGGTGGGCATGGGTTCGATATTATTGGGCATGGGTGGGCATGGGTGGGCATAGGTCGTTGCTGATGGGTATGGGTGGGTATGGGTACAAATTTGAAGGAAAATGTTGGGCTCTGGTAGAAAGACTAGAGACACACGCACAAAGTCATTGAAGTATGATATTGGGGATGACACATATTGCTTCATGTATGAAAAAATATGAAGTTTTGGGGGCTATAAGGTATATTTGGATGTTTTCTACTCAATTTGTAAGCAATCATAAGGGGGTCTTAGGGATACTTACCTCTCCCCCAACATTCATACTATGTGTTTATTTATATGAGATTAGATAGAACAATACCCATCCCATCTGTATACTTTGTAAGCTAAACTCTCATTGAATGCCCTTTTGTACAACCATGTGGTGATGTAATGTACATGCTACATTGAGTGCCCTCCCCAAACAAGATTCCCACATGAAGTGCTTTGACTTTCCCATCGTTGGCATGATCGCCCTCTTGCATGGTAAGGCATAGTAAGGCAACCATGCACAAGGAGGCATTCTTGCAACCCATGTGGGTTTATTTCCAAAGAACCTCATTTTCTTAAAAACATCCATCTTTTTATTTAAAAAGAAACCCTTCCAATTTCACTAAGAATGCATTTCCATTTACAAGTGATAAAAAATGTTGATGTCATGTAATATTCTCGACACATTTTGGATAGATTTTCCACATTTTCCACCTTGTAATATGGATCTTATAAACTTGGAAAATTGAAGCTTTAACCTTGGAGGTACTACTACCTACTTGGTGATATCACCATTATGTTGCGTTTGTGAATGGAACCAATCCTTCAATACCTATTGAGCATTGGAAACAAAATGTTGACGTTGTTAAGAATGTAAAGGTAAAGTTGATGAAAGGTAAATATTGATAGACTTTCCACCATTTCCATCTTGTGAAAAAAGGTTTATAGAAAGTGGGAAGCTAAAACATTAGCCTTATATATTGGAGAAAATAGTACCAAGGTGACAACAACAAGTTGTTCCCACTATTCATGAAAACACACCCTAAGTGTTGAAGGATTGTTTACATTCAATAGTGAAATGGAAAGCTAATTTCCACTTCTTTAAGTAGGTACTTAGTGTATTTCTAGGAGTTCAGCTTCCCACTTTGTTACAAAGGTGGGTGGGGTGGAAAGTCTATCCAAATTTTGTTTTTATGGAGAATCAAAATGTGCCATAAATTCTTGATGACATCAGTGTTTATTATGAAACCACCTCCTCCAGGTAGGTACCTCATGTCCCCCTCGTGTATATTTAGGGCTTTGTACAACAAACCTTCAACTCTCCACTTTGGAAAACTTACAAGTATTACAAGGTAGGGTGGAAAGTCCATGCCAAATTGCTCTTCGCACGAAGAAAAAAGATTGGCACTATAGATTCTTGACGTCATCTCCATTCCATTTCCGTTGCTCAATGAAAGCACAACTCACGTGTTATAGGATTGAATTCTATTCAAACATGAATGATGTTGTTGGTGTCAAGGCATTTGGTACCACCTTCTCCAAGCGTGTATCTAGTGTATTTTTAGGGGCGCATGTTAACTGAAACTTTAGCTTCGATAAAAATTTATTAATTACAAGGTGGGAGGTGTGGAGGGTTTATCCCAAAGTGTGCCTATTCATGGAGAAGAAATTGTGTGACAAATTCTTGATGACATTGACATTTTGAATATGCTACTTAAAGGAAATGAGTATGAAATGTTATAGAATTGATTTCCATTGAGTATGGTTCCCATACTACACAGTTGTCACACATGTGTCCCTCCTTGGTGACGAGGATTCTGAATCTACTCTAGTGTATGAGTGCAACTGTTCTTTTGTTGGTACCTTTTCCTCTTGGTTGTAGCCATATGTGGCATCTACTTAGACTTTGTGCCTTCTCATGTTTGAATTGGGTAGGTTGACTGGGTATCCTCTTTATTTTTTGGAATAAAGTGTGGCAAAGAGACATGCGTGGCAAAGAAGTCAGATTCATTTGGTTCATTTGGCATAAAGTGGGAAAAATGCTCGAAGAATGGCATGGTGGCATTTGCCACACAATCAACACTAGTTTTGTCTTCATCATGTCATTGAGGATGAGATGCACGTGCTATGGAGATGCGGTCGAACTCAATGTGTTGGGACTTTTGTAATCACCTTGTGTACAAGCTTGTATACCCAACATATGTGGACCATGGTCACAATTGATTTGACAACAATGCATGTTTGGGGACACACTACCTCCTTGTATATTAAAATTCACCCTAACTTGACTTCAATGGAGAGGTGTTTGCGTGTGGATGATATGCCTATGCCATTGTATGCACCATGATTGAGGAGAAGTTCATTTTTATCCACGTGTCCTCCCGATGGTGGTGTGGGTATGGGTGTCGTTGCTTAGACAATGGGCCCACGCGCATGACCCCGCTGGCGGTAGGTGGCGGAGCCAGCTGGCGGGCGGCAGTTGGCCGGCCGACCCGCGGGGCCCAATGAGAGCAGAGGGTGGCGTGGCGGGGCCGCACATGGGCCTCACGCCAAGGCCCGCCACGCCAACCACATATTTTTTTTTCTTCTTCACTTTAGCTATTTCAAAACGCTCATTTCACACTCAAAAAACTCCTTTCACACTCAAAAAAATGGAACCGGTTCACTTCATCTCTCTCGCGAAGGGCCCCCACCTTATCCTTGGCTAGGAAGGTGTTTTTTGGGTGTTTTTGACTACATTTTTTGTTGCAAAATTTTGAGAGCCATGGATAATCAAAGTTTGCTTACCTTTTTTGCATTTTTGGTGGTTCTTATCACTTTCTCTCCGCGTAGACCTTGATATGTACCACCCATTACTCCGATTAATATGTTAGATGGATTTTGTTCCACCACGCGTTTGTTGCCATTTCTTGTTGTGCTTGCTTGGAGACGGTGTTTTCCTCGTCGAATGTGGTGGGTTGAGCCTCGACAATATATCCACCACGATGTTGTGGAGGGAGATGTATGGCATACTTCTCCTCAGATGCGTGATTTGCGATATTGGCAGACGTACCGCATGATGTTTTTAAATTTTGAAAGGTTAGTTCAAGAGTTGACGCCTTTCTTACGAAGTGTTGCTATTACATTTGTGAGGCCCCCCATACCAGTTCGAAAGCAGATAAAGTTGGTGCTTTATAGATTAGCTCATGATGTTTCATGTGCTAGGATACACAATTTATACGGATGTGGTGAGTCTACAATTAGGAAATATACGATCATCATTTGTCGTGTGTTAGCTTCTCAAGAGGGCATTTTTCATCATTTTATTCATACACCTACTGGAGATAGACTTCAGGGTATTATAGAAAAATTTAGAGACATTACTAGATTACCAAACATTGCTGGTGCAATTGATGGTACACATATCCCTTTGACTTGTAGACCTTCTCGACGGTTTACACCCATGCCTTCAGACTTTTATAATAGGAAGAGATTCCACAGTATTGTCCTACAGGGTGTATGCGATGCATATAGGATATTTTGGAATGTGTGTGCAGGTCAACCAGGTGGAGTTCATGATGCGGGCCAGTTTGTTGTTTCTTCATTGCACACACAGCTAAGTACAAGACGCATTTTGGCTGAACCCATTATACGGTTACGGAACATTAACATCCAACCATACATTATTAGAGACACAACATACCCAAGCAGGCCGTATATGCTTAAGAACTATAAACCTGCAAATCCGGCTATGGTTGATAAGATGAGGTTTGATTCTACAGTGAATGGTGGCAGGGTGGTCATTGAGCATGCTTTTGGATCTTTGAAGAATCGATGGCGTATTCTCAAAGCTTTTAATATGTCAGTTGAGAAAACTGTTGTGGTTACTTTAGCTTGTTGTGTCTTGCATAATTACTGTGAGATCCAACATGAGCGTGTACCTGTGCCCGCAGATTGTAGAATTCGAAACGACCCGTATGTTGGGTTTCATGATGGTAGAATGCGATTGCCAAGAGAAGGAGAAGCTGCCAAGATAGCTGGAGAGGAAATGAGAGATGTTTTATTTACATCTTGGCTAGAGAGAAATGCAGAGTAGATTTATCGATTATGGGTTGCACTTGTATGCGCATATTTATAATGTGTATGTCGTACCATTGTCTTGCAATAAAAGTTTATTTATTGCAAACGATTACACTTGTACATGTATAGTAATCTGTATTCATGATAAACAACACAATATAATCTTACTCAGCATCTGGAGACGGCTGGGTAGTTCGTCGTATATCTACATCTGCAAAGAGGGCAGCCAATTTTTCATTTCCTGCTTGCTGCATCTTAAACATTTCTAGCTCTATACGACGATTTTCCTGACGATCTAGCAAATTGTCCTTGTGCATCGACAATGCCACTTCAATACGCATCTTCTCAATCGTTGCAGTAGACTCGTTCATGCGGTTTAGAGTATCCATCAAATCCCTGTCAACTCTTGCACGTTTCGCAGTCAAAGAAGTACCTTGACCTCGACATCCAATAAGATTTGCAGCACGTGTGCGAGGTGAAGTGCTAGCGGTACCACGAGTCTCTCCATTCCCATAACCTACAAATGCTGGTACAGTACGATCTGGTGATCTCGTCCAGGCTGGCTCACCATCTCCTTCACCCTCATTTTCAAGATTCACAGGAGCTGCAACAGTCCCTCGAACAGACTCTCCTTGGTCCATCGCACCTGGCACTCCGTTCGCCTTCGCAGTGTGACTCAAAATCTCATCGATGACGTCGTACCAAATGAACTTGGTAGCACCAGCACCATTGTTGTTGTTAGCCTTCTTGACCCTATAGTACTGCGACCGAAGCTTCTCCCACTTGTCTGAAACCGACTTCACCTTCCGAGTTGATTCTTGGGGAAATTGTGCAACAAGAAGCTTGTGAATCCTAGCCTCGGGGAAGTCACTTAGTGTATTATTTGGGGACACATGAGCGTACAACACATATTTTTTGGGAGGCTATGTAGCTCATTTACTGCATTTTAATGGATCCTATATTTTTTAATAATTCTACTTTCTTCAATTTCTTACCACCCTATGTGTAATTATAAATTAAAATCTCCATAATATTTCAAACCCTTCATTATTTATATTTATTTGAATTTTCCTTCGTGGACAATAGCATTGTACTATAGCATTAGAAATGGAATTCATCATGCAACAAAAATTAAGTTGTGTATACAAGAAGCATGTTATTTACATAATTGGTTACATGTCTAAGCCCATTGATAATGGCGTACTTAATTGTTTCATCCAAACATTGAAAGAAGTCCACAAATTTCAAAACAAACCAACATCACTAAAGTGTCCATAATGTGTTCATTAACACAGTTGCACTAACATTGCACATGTTATCATGCAAAGTGTGAAGACAATTTGAAATGCCTACTTATGAGTCCTACGTGAAAATTGAGAAACGATCATCACAAAAGATGCCACAACCTCTCGCCTAGAACAAATCCATCAATCCACCATAGATTCACCAAATATGGCCCCACGGAGCTCTTTAAACGCGTAGGGGTCAATGCACGATGATAGAATTCTTGTCTTGCGTGGGAGGAACAACCAGAGAATTATACAAACGTCAATGAAATGTTCCTCAAAAGTACACTTAATAACCCTCATCCAACGAGTTCATCCATTTTGTAGATGGATTTGTGATCATTTTTCATCTAGTTCTTAAATTTTGCTTACCCTAAACTCAACCTAAAAATATAAAAATCCCTACCAATTATTATAATGCTATTTTAGAAATACTATAAACATAATTTTGGGTATTACAAGTGACCCTATATTATATATAATGTGCTACCTCACATTTCTTCAAGGCTATGGTATATCAAAAAAATATATAATTTTTATCAACCATGAATAAATGTCACCCTATATTTGTTCTCTCATAGTTATCTAAATTTTCGACAGTGATTTCCCCGGGATCCTAGCCCATTGATACGAACGCATAGTGATCATGTTATGAGCCTCTACATGCTCCTTGCATTGTTGCAAAATAAATCGAATCGCGCCGGTGCTCCAAGTACGCTCCGGCTGTGAAGGTTGTACAATAGGGTCCAAAAATATTTCGAATTTTGGATGTACTCCCAGTTTTGTGCTTCAAAACTAGTTGCATTCAATTGCATGTAGCTACCTCATTATATATTCTTTTTTCACCAAATCAATTGCAACTTGTGAAGCCATTAGTGGTCTTTAGTTACCACCTCTTAGTCATGAGAACATGTCAAAAATTTAAAGATTTGGTTGTAATTAGAAAATTGTATTGTCAAGAGCTCAAACATGCAACTTCCCATTTGGGGCTCGTGGCGCCACCTCGTTGTTTTGATGACATGTATTCATTGCAAGGTTTAGTGTACAAAGTTCAAGATTACAACATGGAGTGTCATTGCAATGGAGATTGACTTGCACATATGAGATATGGCGGCTTGAAGTTGTTTTGGAGGTAGTTTGGCCATCAACATTGGAGTTGCCTTTGTTGTTCTGTTGGTGATTGAATCTATTGATTTTTAGATTGTGCATTGGGTCATTGAAAGGTACCATGCCGTACAAAATCTTGAGTGATGAAGAAAGGGGTCGCATTGTGGGAATGCGTGAGAGTGGAATGAAGAGTTCAGACATTGCATCTATATTGAATGTTCCACGATCAACTATTTCTACTATCTTGACAAATTGAAAGGTCTGAGGGAGTGTAGAATCTTTGAAACCCCGATGTGGTAGGCATCGGAAGTTGAGTGTTTGCGATGCTAGAGTGTTGGCACGTTATGTTAGAGATGATAGAAGACAACCATTGTCGGAATTATCAAGCCTATTGAATGTGACACAACAATTTACATGATCACCCTCAACAATTGAAATTTATGGAAGATGGTGCTCCAGTCCACCGTAGCTCACTTACGTTGCAATGGAGACAAGCTCATGGTCTGGCAAAACTAATTTGGCCTGCAAACTCTCCAGATTTGAATTCCATAGAAAATTTATGGAAGATTGTCAAAGATTTGTTACGACATCATCCTAGACCCAAAAACAAGGAGGAAATGGCACAAACCATTCAATCAACATGGGATACAATATCTTTGGAGCAACTCCAAACTTTGATTAGAACTATGCTTGATAGAATGCAAGTAGTTATTTCAGCAAGAGGTGGTAGCACTAGATGGTAGATACTATATTATGATAAAAAAATTAAATGTATTATTTTCAACTTTTGTAATGCAAATTTTTCATATTGTCAAAGTAGACTCTATTATCTTTCCAACACAATTTATGGCTTGTGAATTGATGAATTTTTGAACCTACAAGAGGTTTTCAAAGTTTGTAGTTTTCATTCTCATTCAACTCCAAGCCAAAAATTCAAAATATTTTTGGACCCTACTGTACAGGTAGTGGAGGAGGCCCTGATAGAGTTGCAGACGAAGGGAGACTACCTTGTGAACTTTGTGAACGCAGAAGAATAGGAAGGTTGTTGGCAATCATCATCCTTAGAAGGCTATTCTCTTCCTCCATAATGAAGCAAAGCAAAGAGTGAAGGGAAAAAAAAGATTGAGAGCAAATGTGAGGAAGAGAGGTTTCAAGAACTAGCTTAAATGGTCTTTTAAGATGTTAGGAAATATCTCAGAAAACCCTAAAAAAAGTGCCTTAACCAAGCATATAAGCCCCCAAAACCTTCTACCCCTCTTCATTTGCATTTTGGTACTTGAGAGGAAGCTTGTGAATTTGTTGTTTTAGTAGTGATTTACTAGTGTGATTTTTTTATTCATGTTGGTTGCAGGGCGGAGGCGGAGCTTGGTGGAGGCGTGGCGGTGTTGTACAACGCGGAGACGGGTTCCGCCGGCGGAGCGACGGAGTTCATCCGACCCCGCCGGCACCCTCCGGCACCCGCTGCCATGTGCGTGAGGCCAATGCATCATTGTCACATGTGTGAATGGCGTGTGCATTTTGTACTTCCGGGCTCCAACCATGTTGTGAGGGAATTGTGGTATTGGCCATTGTTGCATGTGGCCTTTGGTTTGTGTTACTTCTTACGGTCATGATGCATTGGCATCACACCCTTGTACAATAAGTCCATCCTTTGTCGAGTCTTCACCAAGATGTTCCCTCAAGCCCAGTTTGGGACATTAAATTGCCTTGTGGGGAGTGTATAGTCACTACCTTGGACCCATGCTGTCTCAAACTCATTGCACCTTACAAGAAGGAATTATTGCATATGAGCGTACCTCTCACTCATCCAACATAAAAGCCATGAAATAGTATGAAACCCATATGTTACTTTTCAAAGTTGATTTGGCACCATAATTAGCTTTAAAGACCCCAGATTGTCGAAGTCATTTGAGATGAATAACCACAAACATGTAAGGGATCAAGTTTTCATGTTGGTTGGATGGGACATAAGCTCGTATGCAATAATTCTCTTTCACCATTGGCCATGGACATGAATTAACCATGGCCACCACCACCACCACCTCGTCAATGGAAAAACGGCATTTGATGGAAAACCAAAGGAAAGCAAAAGGAAAACAAATAAAGTTGAAAGTAGTATTACAAGGTGAAAACTCTAGCCAAAGTTGTTGTGCATGAGAAATAAGTGACGCTAATAAGTACACTAAATATTGTATCTAGTGTCACCAAATCTATTTGTCTTGCTCAATATTAATTGTAAACCACCCATATAGTGTCACCGACACTAAATGTCAACCTAACATTAATTGTCATCCCTTGTTAAAACATTTTGGACATTGTAGATTCACAATGTTGCAATTACTGTCACTTACTAAGTGATTTTTCATCCAAATGTCAATCATTCACGACAATGTATTCATTTCAGAAGTGTTAAGATGCAAAATATACCAAGAGTGGATGAACTAAATTAAGTTGGGGTGATGGTATTTGTATTCTTATTCATAAGAAGTGTCTTCAGAAAAGTTACCACAATGACATAAAATACCATATGACACCAAATAAAATACAATGTTTAGTGTAGTGTGAGACCAAATAAGGGCCACTTCACACACGAGACTGAGAGCCCATGACCATTCCACTCTCATTGGTGGAAAAGGCGGAGACGGTCCAAGTTCGCTTCACACTACGCCTCGGGGAGATCACTCCATTGTAGAGTTGAACAACCACGTGCGATCATTTTAGATGTAAAAAATGTAAAAAATGTAAAAATCATCACCAAAATGGGTCACAATTTTATCAATTTTTTTTCATGAGTAGATATAAATGGTACATGTTACATAGTAAAAAATGGTGACTAAATTTGATGATTTGTTTTTTTAATAAAACATACCGTTTCTAACTAGAATGACGCAGAATTGAACTAAAAAAATTGCTACAATTAATGAATATGACTAAAAATTTCAAAAAAATATACAAAAGATACCATCAATGGTTGTGTATATGTAGAAAAAATATCGTAAAATTTAAAATTATTTATGACATGTAATATAGGGGTAGCAAACTTTGTTCGCACGTGGTGTTCAACTCTACAATGGAGTGATCTCCCCGAGCACTACGCTTGAGGGACCAACGGAGTAAGTGAATGCAAGATGGATGTAAAGTCTACATGAATTCCTACATGGCATCAAACAGATCATGTTTCATGGTCACTTGGACTATTTTCAAAAACCACTTCTTGGAAGTATAGTAGGTCTCAACACAAAACCGGGAGACCCTGGCACTCTGAACACTCACAACCGTTGATTTATTCTATTTTATCATGTGTGAGGACCCACATGAATAGAGATTCATTGAAATAGCAGTTGGTTGAGGGCCCAGTCACATATGACTTCACACTACACTTGAGGGCCCGTGACCAAAGTACATGATTTCGGAAGTGCCTTGGGACGGCCTTTGGACACTTTCTTTTGGGCTCTCACAATTTCATGGTCACGGCTCTTGGCTCGTGTGTGAAGTGGCCTTAAGTAGAGTCTTGATGACATCAGTAGGGTTTCTCCATGAAAATGCACCCAAACAAATGGGGAGGGAGCTGGGTGCATGACCAGGACGGGGGATTTGTCGCGGGGTACTCGGAAGCTCGGTCGCCATATTCTTCCCGCAACTCGCTCGGATAACAACAGTTGCGAGTCGCCACCAAGCCAATTATCGCTGCAATTATTGGACGCAATACAACAGAAAATAAGCTTTCTGCGCAGCTCGAACTTGTTGTCTCTGGATCCACGAAAACAAGTTAGTTATGTGCAATTAAAAATTAGGGACGAGGTTTGGTCAAAAGCCCTGATGAGTGTAGGTCGTCGGAGATAAGGGTTTGGTGCAATTTTAGGGTTTCGTGATGCGCGTCGCAAATTGGTGGTGCGACGACTGTGGTCAATCGCGGTTTTAATGGTAATGATGGTGAGAAGAGTCGCCGTGTTGAGCTATGTCACGGGAAAATGTGGATAGGGTTTGAGTGCCATGGTAGAAGATGATGGCAAGCTCGTGTGATTTGATTGGCGTCTGGTGTTTTTGAGGAGAACAACATCAACGCGATCCTCCCTCTTGTGTGCAATCAATTTTTGTGTGCGATGAAATCGAGAGGCGATGCGAGTCCGTTGGGGACTGTTACAGTGGTGGTCGGGTATGGCCTGTGCTCCAGTTTGCTGGCAGTCATAAACAAGTATGCCATAACCTACTTTCCATACCCGGGGTTACTAACGGCTCTCCAGTATGCAACAAGTGTGGTGGGAGTTTTAGTGGCTGGAAAGATTGGCCTTATTCACCATGATCCGTTGGTGTGGGGGACAGCCAAGAAGTTCCTTCCCGCAGCGTTTGTATTTTACTTAGCAATCTTTACCAACACAAATCTCCTCAAGCATGCCAATGTGGACACATTCATCGTATTTAGGTCGTCGACTCCAGTGCTGGTTGCCCTTGCTGACACTTTCTTCCGGAAGCAAGCTTTACCTTCGGGATATACATTTGCTTCCTTGATTGTAATTCTGGCTGGGGCAGTAGGATATGTAATCACAGACTCCGCTTTCACGGTGACGGCATACACATGGGCGTTTGCATACTTGATTACCATATGCACGGAGATGGTGTACATCAAGCACATGGTTACCGACATGGGGCTTAATACATGGGGGTTTGTGTTATACAACAATTTCCTCTCGCTCATGCTCTCTCCTTTCTTTTTGGTTGCGATGGGAGAGTATCGAGAGATTGCCCATGCTTCTTTTGAAGGGAAGCAATGGATGGTGTCATTCTTATCCGTGGGGTTATCATGCCTGTTTGGATTAGCCATCAGTTTCTTTGGGTTTGCTGCAAGAAAGGCAATCTCCGCAACTGCATTCACGGTGACAGGAGTTGTGAACAAGCTCCTTACGGTGGTGATCAATGTGTTGATCTGGGACAAGCATGCCAGCTTTCCTGGCTTGGTGTGCCTTCTATTAACAATTGTTGGAGGTGTTCTATACCAGCAGTCAACAACGATGACAAAGAAACCGGTGCCACCTTCACCCAAAGCAATTTCGAAACCCGAAGTTGATGAGGAGCAAGGGCTTTTAAGTGCACGTCGAGATGATTCAAGGCGAAAGGACAGGACAACGCTAATTGCTGGTTCTGTGGCATTGCGGTCTGTAGATGCTATGTAGGACATACCTATCATCATCATTGCCATTCATCTCTCAGGCATGGGCCGGCATATTGCTCTACAATGCCATTCGTTGAACTACTTGTACAATCCCCTAGGTATGATCTGCCAACCTGAGCTCCAATTCAATAATTCTTTGCATTCTCGCCTCCCCAGTTTGCACTTGTGATTTTTTCTCGCTCCTGATAGCTTAGAGCGAGGCTAGAGATAGCGGAGCCCCCTCACTGGCTCGCACAGGATCATTTCTTTCTAGCATGTGTGGTATGGGCTTCGGTTGGTTTTTGACATATACATACATATGTTTATCTCTGATCGGTTTCAAACAATCATGAAACATAGGCTTCAGAATCTTACCGGTACTTCTGAGTGTGCAGAAATTGAGTAAACGTTTCAGTGAATTTTCTTCCACATTTTGGGTTCCTGAGTTAGTTTCCAGACTGGGCCGTGATGACTAAATAGAGCTCTCTGTGTGTGAAGTTATGTAAAATTTGCACTTTTCCCACTTTTCATGAGTTCAAGCATAGATGCAGCAATACTCCCATACTTGATTGCTGCATCTATATGTACTCCTAGGTGATGTTCGCACCAGTTTCCTGTATGAATAACAAACCGGTGTACACAGTGACAAGGAAGATTGTCATCCGCAGGTGTTGACAGACGATGTGTTGTCATCTACATGCATATCTTCTCATCTTTTGCATGTATGTGTCGTTTGACAGTGGTATGAGATGGTTTCAAACTGGAAGACTTGGTTTCAAGTTTGTATCTTCCTTCGATCCTGAACTTGTGATTGTAGGACACAGATGGGCTTTACGTGAATTCAAAGTTGCATGAGTCATGATTTTCCCTTGTCGAATATTTGTGGAATACAAGTGGATGAGAAAATTGTGTAGAAACAGCAGTAATCCTTTTGCAACCTTGAACCTGCTGTGGTCCTTTTGCAAAATTCAGCAAAAATTTGCAGTACAGCATTGAGGGGCATGTATTTCAATGATATGATTCACATCTACATTGCTGAATCTTCACAGAAATTCTTGACATGAAAACATAGTGATTAGGTACAACAATTTAGTGCCTACTTGAGATAATGTGAGGATTGAAGTGTGTCTCCCTGGAACGTCTCGAAAATATTACGTCACAGTGCATGAGGTTAGAATTTGCCTCACTTTTGGGGGGGCAAATTAAGGAAGGAGCTTCACAGTATGCCTTCTCCATCAATTGAACATAGAGAATTATGGTAAACATGAGAGCAAGTGCAAATCAAAAAAATTACATTTTTGATAGTATTATGCATGAATCAGCTTAACTTCTACCAAGCTTAAGTCATGACAATGGAATGCTCCTTCATATGGCTGCATGTCATGGAAAGTTGGAGGTTGTAGAGCAATTAGTTATTCCTGATGGAAAATGTCAGGAAAACAGATGATGCCATGGATCCCCTCGGCTCCTTAGCAACTGATCTTAAGGTAAGCAGCCCTTAAAGTGACAACCCCAGGGTTTTTGCTGATTTTGGGTTTCTCACTTTTTTGAAAAATATCACGAAAATTAACATGATTAGCATATGGGTTAGAAACGTGCCTATCAATTTATGGTGACTCATATAATTCGTTGAAGTGCACTGCAGCATTGAGACTTTTGGTGTCACATAGGGTGTCCACAAAATGTTGGATTATTAGGTGAAAACCACTTTGAAATCAACCATGTCACCTTTCACGGAACACTTACACTGCCTCATTAAGCCTAGTTCCTAGATTTACCATTGTGATTGGCAATAGTTGGTGCTATTTTGCAACCATTTGAAATCCTTCCAAACACCACTATGATTGGTTAATGTAGTGCTATTTGGTACTTAATGTTGCATAAGTGGCTTTTATCTTTGGCTTAATGCACCGCGGCACTCACTTGTTGACACTTTAAGGATGAATTAAAGGTGTTGCTTTAAGGTTGGTGTTACTTTTAGCCACACATACCTTATGCCCTCTTGCTCTATGAAGTTTCTCAAACATGGACCAAACAAGGAGTATGATGCCTCTTTGAAGGACTTTTTGATTGTGAAGCACATATATATATATAGTTCTTAGAGCTTCTTGTGTTGGAGCTCAATTTTGAAACGTGGGTTGTGAGACTGGCTACTACTGCATACGAGGGCACGTTCACACGTTGTACATCAAACGCAAACACAAAGGGGTGCTAAATTAGGTAACATTGTTTTAGAGGGGAGTAGTCTCATTATATGTCTCACGCGTTCATTCTATATGAGCTTCGCAAACAATGGGTACTGTGATCAAAACTAATATCTTTCAATATAGGGGCCTTTGCATAAAAATGGTAGAAGCTAAAATTTTATTTGGTTACATGGAAATTTGGCATACACTAGCGAGAACCAAGTATTTGTTTAAGGGTTATTTATCTTAGTCATAAAGAAATTGGACCTTATAGTCAAAAAAAATTCCTACTTATCATCATTTTCCTCCACCCTATAAAGATCGTGAGGTATTGATAGTTGATTCTTTTATAGAGTTGAAAGCTGGGCTGCAATATACCCAAGCTATTCCAACCCGGGAAAGCTTTCCCGGCCCCACCAACGCTACTAAGCGGTTGGGCTTGACGCTTGGGTTTAGCTCCTGGGCTAAACTTGATGCTAACTTGTTGCGGGCCCTGTATTGATAAGAGGTGAACATGCTCTAAGTAAGTACATGGGTCCACAAAAAAGGTGCATCAAGCATGCACTTTGCTATTTTGAAAGAACTTGATAGGTATGTAAACTATACAATCTTCAATTAATCAATGGCAAGAGTGTTACTTGTGTCCATGGAAATATCCACAAATACTAAAGACGTGTACCCGATATTTTATCCAAGAAATGCAAAGACATCCATCTGTGACAACACCCAAAAAAAACCTTATATGCTTATACTTCATTTTTCATTACAAAATATGTAAAATATTAAGTACATGGTTAATTTTGTCAATAACTTTCAACACCATTTAAAGAAAAAATACCCAAGGAAAAGCAAGAACAAAATAAAAACTTATGATCGCAATCAACTTGAAACACATCTATTTTCCTATACACATATCATCATTGAAGCTCAAAATTGCTGAGTTCCATATCTGAAGTTTCAATCTTTTTCTTGCGTTTCCAATTATGCCGCATAAATTTGAGCAAAATTTTGAACATAAGATAACGAATTTTTTGAATTTTGGGACTCAAATGGTACCATCTTCTTCAAGGACGCCAAACTTGCATTGTGGTATGTTTAATTTGTCTGAGAATTTCAATATTAGCATAAAAAAATTTAAAAATTAAGAGCAATATGTTTTCAAGTAGTGCATCAAAACAATCTTTTAAGTTTGTGAAATCACATATTTGTATACAGAGCAGTTCTATAAAGAAACAAAGTCCTTGAGAAACTAAGTTGTAAGCGTTATTTGGCAATTGGTAAGATCCGTACATCGATGTCCGAAATTGTTGTTTACAATGGCAATTCCGTGATTGAAATTGTTGTTGACAACCATGTGATCTAGTATTGCCTTCTTGCACTAGACTAAGAGAAAAAGAAGAATACTCCTATGGATCAAATGGATTCATAGAACTTGAGGCATTTAAAATCACTAACAAATCATTCATGTCAATAAAAAGAACCACAATGTTGCTATTGTTTTGAGCACGTGCCCATGCCAAACTATTGTTAGTTGTGTCGATCAACATCTCATTCTCTTTACCATTTGAAGCATCAATTGCAAAAGTAAACAACGTACCTCGGGCATGTAAGATGCCAATTCCAAAAGTGAACAAAACCAAGAAGCCAAAAGCAACAAAAGAGAATAAAAACGGAAGGGTCCCTAACTACAGCTTGAACATCATAAATAAAACTAAAAATATCAGTACCTTGATCTTGCTTTGACAACCTTTGTTCTTCCTCATATGCATCCACAAGGTCAAAGGCACGCCCGACCTCATTGAGTTCACCATATATTGTTGTGCAACGTGCTTCATAACAATCTTGTCATATTTGTCATACCAAATGATACAAAAACATCATTCAGTTGTATAATGCAACAAAAGTGTATAGATTAAACTTCAAACCAGCACGATAAAGATTAATTACTCACTTGGCATAAGACTTTTGATTTATTTTTATTTTTTTTGAGACAGAAGGCCGACAGGCCAGCGCCAAAGCACAGGAGGCAGTTGACCACCTGACAAGTTTATGTCAAGTAGAGAGGAGATTTCACAGCCAGGAATCGAACCGCCAACCTCTTCCTTGAGATTTGGGTATCTCCACCATCATCTAGTAGTTTAGAGTCAAGACTTTTGATTGTGATGTCATGTAATACTCATTCCTATTTAAATTGTAACATGAGCCTCTTTCATCCATGATATTGTAGTTTTCATGGTTATTTTTTGTAACCTCGGGCAACTGAGGAAGCACAGGGTATGCTCAAGGGTGGAGCTAGGGGGGCTCAGCCCCCCTTGAAATCACTAGTAGAAAACTATCCCAAACGACTACATATATATATATTTTTGCGATTACAATGTTAAAATTTTGGGGCGTGTAATACACCGTTGGAAAGGTATTTTCAAGACCTTTCCAACGGTATATTATAAGCCCCTAAATTCCTAAAATTTCAATTTGTAAAACCCAAAACAAATTGTAGTCGTTTAGCGACTGTAGAGCAGGCTGGTCAAAAGAACCACAATGGGAAAACGACTACGGTTCTTTTTCACAATGTTTTCTACGAGTGCATTGAAGGAAAGTCGGGCATTTGCTTACTATTGGCAATGATTGGATGGTCGATTTGATGATCATCTACATTGAAAAGACCATTGCCAAAGCTTTGGATATTAACGACATTATCAATTTGTTTATGGGGATGTCAGCTCGATGAGTCCAAATCTCTCAATAAATAATCAAATTCGACCACCTATTGAGTTTTTGAAAATAAAATATACATTGGATATTTCCATATTCTGAGGTCAGCCCCCCCCCTATGTCAAAATCCTAGCTCCGCCCCTGGGTATGTTGAGGCCATGGAGAAATTGGCTACCTCAAACAATTAAAAGTAAGTATATATAGTGATTCAACCACCTCTTAATGGGTGCAACATGCCCAACAACATTCTTCAAGAGCGGCAGTGGCGGAGGATCGAAGAATGGTGGGATGCATGAATGTGGCATGGTGTGTCTCTTTGAGTTCACTTGCAAAGTTTGAATGTATTGTTGGTGCTTCAGGATCCATGCATGTTGGCAACATTATGCAGAAACAAGTAAATTGATTTAAAATTTGGAATGGAATGGGAGTTGTTTTCATTGAAGTGCCTCAACGAGGCATGAGGTAAATACATGCAAGGTCCACTTGGACCAACCAACCTACTTCACTATTTCCTATTATTCACAATCCTATAAGGTGTCATCAAGTGGACATTGACACTACTCATAATCTTTATGGTAATGCTTAGGCTCAAACGGCTAGGCGGTGTTGCTAACTCTTAGGGTCATGGCCGTTGGTCGGTGTGGCTTGGTTCAAACACAATTTCTTGTCCAATGTTGCAACATTATTCCTTCATGTGCTTCCAAAGTTGCCATCATACGTGTGGGGCAGTGAGGATCCATTCATGGGCACTACGAGGGCTTTGCATTTTGTGTCATGGGCCAACAGTCATATCTCCACCATTCAGGCAACATGTTTGCATGTGCCACAACAATACTCCATTTCATGCAAACCGTGGCTAAACCAATGAGGCCCAACATGGGCACATATGGGTGGGGTCTTATCTTGGCCACCTCCTATTATTTCTTGGTTGCCACATGGCACAAGGCTAGTCAATAAAATTTAAGGGCAACTCACTATCTGAACAAAATTGTCCATCTCAGCCTTGAGGACTTAATGGAAATACCTTCAAAATTCTATGGACAAGCAACATTCCAAGTTGGAAGCATGTAGGGTGAGTTGTGGCTACACTTTAAATTCTAAAAATATTGGAGTTAAAAAGTTGAATAGTCCATTGGTCCTGATTTTTTTTGAATTAAATGTGGCTAAGGGAAAATTTACACTACAGCTTGAGGGTCCATGACCATTGAAATCTAAAATCTCTCATTGGTGGAAAAACTAAGACCATCCCACTTCACTTTACACTAGAGCTTGAGGCCTCAAAGACAAAGAAAGCTTGAATGGATAAATAACCTACATGGAGTCCTATATAACATGAGCGGATGATGTTTCATATTTGACCGGAATTTACATGAAGCCTACCTCAAAAGAGGTGGGCCAGTCTAATACAAACATGAGAGACCATGATACTTCGAAATCCCACAACCCTTGATTATTTATAACTTATAGTAGAGTCGTAGGCATGTGACCACACTATTACAATTTCCATATGTTGGTTCGGCCTTTGAATAAGTGCAAGGGCCTCACAAGATCATGGTCATGCCCCTTGGCCATAGTGTTAAGTGGCCTTAATAAAAGTGTATTGTAATCTTAAAATAAGGGATGTATACCGTAGGTTGATACTAGGTTGGGCAAATCTTGCCCTAATAGTTAATTAATTTCAAAGAAAAGGACTTAGACGGTCTATAAAAATATATATGAAAACTTAGGCAAATATGTATATGTATACATATATTTATTCATTTACGCACATAGCGTATCCTACATAGAAATCCACATACTATAACTAATTTTTTCATTCATTCATGTCAGCTAAGTACGTGATGTTAGCCTTGAGGGTTTAGGTTAAGGCGTCTTAGTGTGCTAATTAGTATTGTGAACAATGTTTTCTATTGTTTTGCGCTCATGATCAGTAGAGGTTGTTCCAACGCACCAAATTTCCTAAAATTTAGACATTTTGATGATTATTTTTCTTTCATTTAGGCCATCTAGCCCAATAATTTCCAAAAATTAGGCTTAAATATTTTGAGTTATTAACCACCCAACCTGCTATTAGCCTACGGCATTCTTCGAGTTCTAAATGATTTTTGCTTTTGTTTTTTGAAAGGCCAATGAAATGAAATAAAACCAATTTGATAGTCCAAGAAGCTCAAAGGCTTATGGGACTAAAAGTACATTAGGATGGTGTCAAACCAACTAATTCCCTAGAGTGACGGAGTACGGTAGCCTCCGTGAGGTAGAGGCTAATATGAACTTGTTCGCTCAATGAAACAATTGATGACCCATATGGCACCCCACAACATTACTCAACTGATGAGTTGTGTTCAACTCCCTTGACTTTAGATTCACTCTACAACATTGGGATTCCAACAGACTTTATTCTCGAATCTACTGTAGGGCCCATGAACATAACTCATCAACTAAGTAATGCTATGCCCTCTAGCAAATACAAAATATTCTAGAATTTTTGAAGTGAGTTCAAAACTTCAAGTAGGGATTTCTTTTTGCATATACTCTCATCCAACTCAAGTTGATTTTGGAGATATTAGGAGCATTTGGTTGCAAAACTGTTGAAATATTGCCAGAATTTTTTTTCTTCCTTTCCTGGAAATGATTTATGAAAACGTATTTCAAGGCACTTGCTCCTGAAGTAGATTTTCAAATCTGTGCATATTACTAAAATTTGTCCTGAATTTATCCATGCCAAAATGGTGAATGTAAGTTTTCATGTCCTTGGATGATTTGGCAGAATGTAATACTCGGAGCAATGCCTACTTGAAACTTCAAAGCCATTTATCACAGATCATCTCATTATTATATATGCATGCTGGACTTAGCCAATTGAGAATTGCAGATATGGCAAATCACTTTATCCGAGTGTAGGGACTATGAGTGTGTGGGCCCTCTTGTGAAGTGCACTTCCAATCACATAGACAATTTTGGCCATGGGTTCAGAATGGAAATTGTCTTGTCCGGTCAGGAATTGCGAATCTCGCAGATTGTCAAAGTGAAGATTCTCTTTCTCTTTAAGTAACCACATAGGCCCTCATGAGAGTGTCAACTGTTGAAACTTGAATGGTGTCTAAATTTTGATCACATTGTCCAATGTCATCGTAACATGTGATGTTGGTGTCCATTCATCACTACAAACCTTGCTATATACCACTAAAATATAGGTGTCTAATTCAAAAAGGGCATTGTATAAGGCCCGCACACCTTAAATATATGATGATCTCAAAGACATAGCAATGGCACCTGGAGCAAGTTCCTCGCTTGTAACTCCTGAATTCCATGTCACTCACATGCTAGAAGAACCACTCTCCACAACAAAACCACATAAAAGGGGACGTTCTTGAAAAACTTGTCCCATTTCATCCACTATCACATGAATTCAGCTGTTCTGTTCAGTTTCAGGATCATCGGCTTTGGCAATGAGACTCATTCAAGATTCTCCTCAAAGTTTTGACTTGGCTGCAGCACCTGGCTTTACTTTCCGCAACAATCCTTCTTGAGAAGCTGACATAACGAGCTGCACAGAACAAAATTCAGGCCTTGAATTTATAGACGATTCTTCAATTTAGACTCTCAGGATACCACACCAACATGACCTAAAACCCAACACTGTGTACCACTGTCATGCATTTCGGTACCATAATCATGCCCCCAAATGTATTTAGACTCTCTAAATACCCAAAACCAACACATGACCTAAAACCAACACTATGTACCACTGTCATACATTTGAAGCCTCCAAATGTATCTACATACTACATAGTGTTGGTATTAGGTTCAGTGTTAGTTCTAGGTATATGTACTCTTAGTGAGCTCTGGGTAGGTTAGAAAAGAAAATATTTATATTGTTTCCACAGCTTCATGTGAGATGATCCTATGCAGACGTACAGTATTTGTCCTAAACAATCATTTATGATTCCAGAGATTCAAAATAGGCAGACAGGCAAAGAGGACATTACGACAATTAGGGCAACAATCAAGGATACTGACAATTCAAAAACCTTACCTCCCCACTTTGAGTATAAAAATGACCAAAAACTAATCCTCGACCATTGCTTGCTTGGGGGCTTGATTGCTGCAAGTGCATTCCAGGTATCACGAATCATTCTCGTAATCTTCTGTCTTTCACTGCTGTAAGCCAGGATACTTTACTTACTAAAATGCATCTTATTATCTGCCACTGCAAGAGACTTGAGGATAAAGCTCACAGTTAGTATGCACATGCCTAAACTTGATAATAGCTGGAATGCAGACATAATCTACTCCAAATAATATTGACATAATCAGCAAATGGACTGTCACAGGCATTGCCAAGTGCGTACCCAAAACAGGAGCCACTCATCAGCCCTGAATGGCTTATGGAACCACATTCTGCATCACCGATTTAAATGTCAAACTAAAATCTTGACAACATGGAACAGTTCCATTTTTCCTTGATACATCTAGCTGTAGATAATAGGAAAACTACCAGACTTCAGAGGGCTAGCCAACATTGTAGCCAAATTTCAAGTGTATCCTTTTTGGCAGAGAAATTATGAGAAATCGTACGAGTGATCCAGACTTAGAAGCCGCATTTCTGATCTGTGAGGTGCATGGGGCCTCAAGGTTGTTTCCAAAAATGTCCAATCGGACAAATAAGCAGCTGCACACCTGAGGATACCAAATGTCAAAGAGAGTTATGGATCTAGGCCAACCAACTTCAGAATGAAAGAGGGAAATTCTGTATAAGGTACATGGTCTTATTGTGGGTGCTTCCAAACATCACATACATTTATAGCCATTGGATTGGCTCAGGAATTATCACATTCAGTTAGCAATTCTGAATCACAAAGATTGTCATTTCATTTTTCTGAGTCAGAGCCGACGTCAAAGTGAAGATACATAGGGCCTCCCAAGTGTGTTGACTGTTGGACCTAGAACTGTGTCTATAATTTGAGCATGTAGTCCAATCTTATCATAATACATGTCATTTTTGGTGTCCATGCTTAACTACAACCTTTGCATATACCACTCAAACATAGGCGTCCGTCCAAGAAGAGTGACCATATAAGGTAAGGCAAAGCACACGTAAGATATGACCTAAAGTTACAAGTTTCTTCTAGATGAAGAATTTACCAGATCCAAAAAAAGCAGAAAAAGGCAAGAACAAGACTAACAGGAAGCCAAAAACATCCAAAAGGCCACCATGAAAGCAAATAGCAGATAAACAAATCTCAGCAACCCTAAACCCTAAACTACCTAAGATACAGAATACATACCGGTGAAGCGCTGGCTCATCTGTTAATTTCCCTTTTGCTTTTATCCATACTGTCTGCCTGCATTGCAACGAATGAGGGATTTGAGAAGATGTGTGGCATAATACGAAGATGTAGAAGGACAAAGCAGACGTTTCTTACTAAACTCACAGGAATATACAACAACACCAGACTTCAGCCCGAAGTAATCAGAATTGAGGTGGAGTAAGTACCATTGTGGCAGGACTACAGAAGAAACTTTATCAGTCGGTTCAGTTTCCTTGACATCCACAGGAGATGGATTCCGGGCACTCTTGACATAGTGTTCCTTATCCTTCCTGATGCAACAAACAACTACATGTAAACCCATGAAAACACTTAAAACAATGAGAAATCCCCTCAGGTTTTCTTTGTCAAGAAAGGGTTAATGTTGCCAAGAATAGGAGGCATAAAGATAACTTACAATGGGATTCGAGGATCAAACAAGTATCTTCTTTGTAACTCCTCCTTAAGTAAAAGCTGTGAAACATGACAAGACACAATTAGTTCTTTCTTGAAAAACGAACTACATAACCCTGGCAACACACACTCAAATATGAGAATAATTTCCTACCTTATCTGGAGCTGGTACAATTGGCATAATTTCCTGATGTTCAAGTCCCTCTTCAGGCCTCTGTAAAATGAACAAACATGATCATGTGCCTCTGTATTGTAGGCAAACTTCGACTAGAAGACCAGAATACCAAATATACAGTTCTGTTCAAGGATGTTAAAACTAGTTGGATCAAGTCCTCTATGGCTTTGCTGAAGGAATTACTCAAACCCAGCCTCGATAATAAGCTATTGAGAAGCCTCTGATTTTATTAAGACCTCTTAGCACACAAATCCATGAACTCTCCAAAATATCACTCAAGCAGTTGAATAATAGAGAGGATTACCTGAAACGAAGCATACATTGTAAAAATCACTCGACCCTTTTGCATTGCAAACACCTGCCGTGTTGCAAATGTGTGGCCGTCTCGAGTTCTATCAACCTTGTAGATTAATGGTACTGCATCCAACAACAATAAACAGAAGATTACTTTCTGCACCAACTAAGATCCACAAGATTCTCAGGAGAAGACTTCTGGTAATCGACTGACATTCAATCCCAAATAGACATTCTTTCCCAGATTTTTATATTTTATTCATTGCTTGTGCAGAGATTCTTACTAGACACCAACCTTATTACTGGAAGTGAGGTCTTTGTTATTTCTGATGTAGTACAAGGAGTTTGAATGTAGCTGACAGGAACATACGTTGATCATCTCCAGTACGGAGAAAATAAGAGTGAAGGCTGTGCACCAGAAGCGCAGGGTCTACAGATTGGCTGGCAGCTGCTAAAGCCTGCAACATGCACCAATTTTTGAGTCTTTACATTTTCATTTTCACACTTCCAACTGATAAAGAATTTGCATTCAAACTAATTTTGCCTGAAAATTGTGTCCCCAAACAAATTGATTATGGTAAATAGTGCAGCCCGCCCCCCCCCCCCCCCCCCAAGAGCTTATTTCCACACTAAAAAGTACTGTAGATGCACACTAAATATCAACCCACGGTATTCAACATCAAAGGTCCACGTTGTAGGGTATAATGTTTCTGTTGCATTGAAAATGGTGTTCATTTGGAAGACTTCCAACATGGGGGAAGGAGGTGGGCATATCACCAAGGCATGACAAGTGTAATGAGGGCTGCAAACTATTTTCTTCTCCTCTGTGAAGGTGTATTTTGTGGGCCACGCTACCATAGCTCTCTAGCAGCTTGGGCAGAAAATAATTAATTTTGAAGGTGCCTAAATTTCTGGGAAATTAATTTCGTTGAGTGTCCAAAAAAAAAGAATAACATTCAAAGAGTGCCTAAAATCACAATAATGTAAGTGACATAGTCTCTCACAAAGACCACTCCGTATAACTCTCACACAAAGCAAAACCATGACATACAAGTAAAAGACAAACTTCATGGTAAGGAATGTTGGTTAAGGGAAGTGTTTAGGTTAATCATAGCCGCCATAGATGAAATCAAGAAAACCATCCATGAATTATAGGAATGACTTGGATGAATGTCTAACGTATTTTAAATTACTTTTTGAATCTGCCCAATTTTAGAATATTGTTTTTTGGGCAGTTAACTTACTTTCGCACTTTAATTAATTATTAGACAGAAAGGTGCCCAAGCTGCTAGAGAGCTACGGTATAAGGCCGCCCAGAGTAAGTCACAATATTGCAGATGCACACTATATGCACACCATATATTCAACATCAAAGGTCCATGTACGTTACAATGTTTTTGTTGGATTGAAAATAATGTGAATTGGAAAGACTTCCAACATACGGAATGGAGGTGGGTATATCACCAAGGCATGACAAGGGTGACTAGGGTTGCACACTATTTACTTCCATGATGTGGTGTATTGTAGGCCACACTATAAGGTGGCCCAGGATAAGTTGCACTCTACATCTGCCCCCACTATTTACCATAATCAGTGTAGGGAAGTCTCCAAATCACAAGCAAATAGCAGAGGATAGTTTCGGTCACTTACTTGGCCCAGTAACTGCCCACCATACACATTGCCACCAAAAGAAGGGTATTCTTCTTCTGTAAATCCTCGATACAAATCAACCTGCCAACCAAAGGTATCAAAGCACATACCTCATGTGTTAAAATACTGCATCGTATCTGACTAAGTAATATCCCAATGATCCGTATCCTGATTGAGTTTCTGATAAATCTAAATTAAAAACCCAACTGGATCATTGCAGTGTAGATTAAGAAATAGATTTGGGGCCTGAAGTGTTCCTTCTTCTAAAGGCATCCTTAAAGTCTCTCAAAACCCATGTTTTGGTAAGGAGTTCTGCCCCACTTTTGACATTTTATAATGTCTAAGGGGTGTTTGTGTCGTGTCAGAACCCCAATTTTGTTGAAATGAAGAAGAGGCATTTGACTTTGGCCAAAAGACATCTATATGAACTCCTTGTCAAACTTTTGAAACCACCATTTAAGGTGTCCTCAAAAGTTTGCCATGTTATTGCCAAAGATATCAAAGCACGTGCCGCATGTGTTGAATGCTATATGGTATCTGACTAATTAATGTCCCATGATCCATATCATGGTTGAGTTCCTGATAAATCCAATTTCGAAACTCTACCGTCCATTGCAGCAGAAAATAATAATAAAATATGGGGAGTGAGTTTTACCTCTAATGTCTCCAGCTGCAATATGCGCTCAAGTATTGCAACACCACCTTCCTCCAGCTCTTGTGCCCAAATAGACACACTATAAAGCAAATCGGCATTCTCATGATGAAGTACAAAGCAAGTTACCTGCAGTTGTGAATATAGACCAAAATGTTACAAGTTTTGTTGATGGGATATTTCCATGTGAAATCTTTTCAAAACATCACCACAAGAACCAAGCCCTCAATAACACGGAAAGGTGGTGGCGTCCAACATGCAAACCTCCACATTAAACCTTGCATAACAAGTTACAAACGACTTTGATTCACAAGTACAATCACATAAAAATGTTACATTGGCCACACTAATTATCGAAGCCACGCTAATTGCAAGACAATAAAAGGTATTATCATGGGTTCTTGGGGATCACCAAGTCAAAGTGAAACAACAGCAGACATAATGCTGAGGTAAGGGTAACTAGGGGGCTTGTGGTCCAATTAATTATTCACATTACACGCCATAATCCTTAACAGGATTGCAACAAACAAGTAGTACAAGACCATTGTGCTCAACAACAACTAACCTCAGTAACAGCAGTGACATCCACTGTATGGAGAGTCTTATTTGGTCCAGCACAAGCTGCCGTCAAACAGACAAAAGCTCATTGGTCTGCATTCTTATTTAAAAGCATATTCGAGCATTGCATGGTCAGAAGATAATAGTTTAGCAATTGATGATTCCTGTACTCAAAACACCGCGTTTCCCTATTCTACTTAAGATTTGATTTCAGCAATCTTTAAGCAAGCCCTCACCAAATCCGAAATAATCCCCCGGCTTCAAGATAGCCATAGTATGGCCCAACTTCTCCCCACTGCTAGGAAGTGATACCTCTGCCTGCAAGTGATTTGAACAATAAATAATTGCTTCAATGACGTTGTCAATAGTGAAGAGGAAAAACCATTGAAGACTATAATATCTTCTCAACAAGCATTCCAAATGATCACATTTAAAAGGCCTTTAAAATACCTCTCCTTGCCAAAGAAAGTAAAGTCCTTCTCCAGGTGAACCCTCTCGTAGCAGTAGCTCCCCTTTTTCTGCACGTGAATGCAATCCTCAAAATTGACATTTCTTTCCATCACAATCCTTTCATGACATAAATTGAGGGCAGTTGCAGTAAAAAATGGAAAACCAAGGATAATAATGCAGAGTCGTCAAGAAACAATAAGATTTTTAAAACAACCTAAGAGTCCCACAACAGCCCAAACAGCCAAAGGAACATTTGTCATAATAAAAATGACTCCCTAAATTTTTTATTCACGTGACAAATAACTTCAGGTTATTAGACCCTACACAACAGGTCCTTGTATTGCAAACTGATGTCAAGGAGAAATAAAGTATAAACAAAGGTCGAGCAAGAAAATGATGTTGGCATCCACTATATCCATGTACATAATCTGCACATTATGTCCATAATTTCTTACCCACAGTTACAGAAAATGGGTAGGAAATTATGGACACAGCAATACCAAACATCTCCATTTTATATCCCGTGTCCCAATATGTGAGCCTTGTTCCATTTGGGTTCATTAGTTTGGGGAGCTCTATAGATATTTAAAGGGCAATCGTTTAAAGGCAGAGGTTAAACATTGATCAACTTCTACCACATTCAGATGCAAATATTTTGTATGTAACGCGGAGTCCACTATTAAAAGCAGAAGTAATAAGTAGAGTAATGGAGTGATGATGCAGATATTTTAAATTGGATGTCATAAACAAACACAAGCAATCAGATCCCCAAAAAAACTAAAATGTTGAGAAACATTATCATCTGCTTGGCATCAACACACACTCACCAAATCGCATAGGCTTGACAACTTCAGCAATTTTCTGCACAGAAGTCCCCAGCAGCTGCTGTAAGAGTGGAATGGACCCCAGAAATTCCGTCACTGCACCACATTGAGGCAAACTGAGAATCTCCTCCACTTGACTTGACACGAATATTGTGTGGGTATTTTGTTAAACCAAGGTATCAATAAGGATAGGTGTGCGGGTATAAAATCCTCAACCCGGATGGTATCACATACCAGTGTTGATACACTCGAGATTTGCACATAAACCATGTGAAATTTCATGGTAATACCAAATACATACATAAATACATACATATGTAGACACCTTTAAATATTTTTAATAAAATAACTTGCAGGGAATCAATTTTTTTAATTTTCATTCGATACCCTTACCCACTGTGACATTAAAAAAATGATACCTGCACAACACAGCTAAATACCAACTGCAGAAAGGTGGAACCAAGTACTCCTTCAGCATTCTCCCTGTCTAAGATTGCCTCATCTTAATTTGATCGCAAAACAAAGCTTCACCATGGCAAAAAAACTGACACAACCTTCTTCAATTTGCTTGCATTTTTTTGGTAAACAATGGAAGCAAGAAAGGCTACCATCAAAATTACATAGCAATCTATAAAATCACGCAATCTGCCTACCTTCTTCTGAGGTGACCCGGGTCTGAGGTCCTCCTCCTGCCCTGATTTCTGTCATTGGAATATATTTTTCTCCTCTCCTCCGTCTGCAATCGGAAGCTCTTCAATTTTGAGCAACAGGTAAAGTAGACATCATCGACATCCTCGTAAAGGACCCCAATTGCAAGCTCATGTGGTTACATTCATACACACAGTTACCACATCTCTCCATTTCCAAAACCACATATCTACCCTGTTATTTACATTTCTCCCAACACTTTTCACCTACCAGCTGATTGATTGAACCCCAATTTCCACCTAACCCAAAACCAAAGCAGGAAGTCTTTAAACCCAATGCCCATTTCTTCTTCCAAGCTAAAGTCCACCAAGTGAAGCTCAAACCTCTTAAACGATTACATGGCACAACTCGAAACTCTCCACACAACTGTTACTCTCCGCCTGCAATCAGAAGCTTTCTAATTGAGAAACCGGTAAAGCAGACATCATCAACATCCTCCTCGTACCGAACCCCAAACAGCGCTGATGGTTTCCAAACTCCTCACATTGACACACACAGTCACCACACCTCTCCATTACCAAAATCAACATACCTAACTTGTCAATTACATTTCTCCCAACCATATTCACATACCAGCTGCTTGATTGACACCCAATTTCCACATAACCAAAATCAAAGCAGGAATTACACGAAACTCCCACTTCTACTACTACTACTTCTTCTACTTCCAAGCTAAATTTCCAGCAACCGAAGCTCAATCCTCTCCTATGATTACATGGCACGGCTCGAAACTCTGGACACAAAAATTTACTCTTCGTCTTCCGATTGAGAAACCCGTAAAGTAGACATGATCGACATCCTCATCGAACCGAACCCCGATTGCAAGCTCTTTACAAATGATCACACACACACAGCCACCACACCTCTCCATTACCAAAATCAACATACTTACCTTGTCACTTACATTTCTCCCAACATATTCACATGTCAGCTGCTTGATTGAACACCGATTTCCACCTAACCCGGAACCGAAGCTGGACTTCTTTTCCCCAATGCTCCCCACTTCTTCTTCCAAGCCAAATTCCAGCAACTGAAGCTCAAACCTGGTGTCTATCCGTACACGGCACCGCTGGAAACTCTTGACACAAAAACTTACGATGATGCAAGTTTTGTTATGATTTAAGCTAGGTGGAGAAGCCGATCGGTCGCTTGCCGTGGCGTTGCAAAGACAAAAGGCTCGACGGAACAACGGGGACAATGCGACAAACTAAGCTGCGGCACGCATGTTGCTCAAGTTATGGTTACAGACAGACAGACAGAACAGAACAGAGAGGCAGTTGGCAGTGGCCCGGGAAGCTGCGGATTACTACTATTTTGGCAAGCATCCCCGCAATTCGGATCATTTGTTGTTTCTTGATTCCCGCTATGGCTATGAGAACGCCATCTCGCGCTCTCTCTCTCTCTCTCTCTCTCTCTCTCTCTCTAACCATGCTCTCCTTGCTTATCATGTTGGCCCTTCTGCTGCACCATTCCCACCGCCATCGCTCCATCTGGGCCGTTGCCAGGAATGTGATGGGCGGCTGCGATGCGGTCAACGAAATCAAAAGGCCAAGTTAGTGCGAAACTTGCTATGGACTACATAACTAGCTCACGTAGGCAGCTGACTTGCAGCTCCCGCGGCTTATCATCCACTCTCGTCTCGTTGGTTAACTAATGCACATAACCAGGCTGCTCACGGATGCATAATATAGGTTATGGGGAAAGTGCCCTCCACTTGGATGAGCGATCGATTATGTAATTTTGGTGGTATTGTTGGTATGGGGTTCAGTCTTTTCAATGTGTTAGGTATCTACAATATGTTAAGTTTCTAAGTTTGTAATAGGTAGGTAAGATATGTTTGTTGCTTAAGCTTCCAAGTTTGTCATAGGTAGGTGAGATAAGGTGGACTAGGGCTGGGGTGAAACAACCCGTACACTGGTTCCTTGGAGGCAAGGGTTTAGGCATCCAACAAGGAACGAGGGTATGGGTTGCTTCGCCCAAATCGGTGGACTAGGTACTTAAGGGTCCATTTCGACATCCTCCGCTCACCCACTATTCAAACGTCACTAAGGTAAGTGGGCCTTAAATGGACACTTTTCTCTTGGCACCCGCTTCTTGTAGGATATGAAACAAGTAGTTAGTGCGAGATGATTAGCAAATCCAACTTATGCCAATAGCCACTTTCCTCGTAATTTTTGGGGCTCATATGACTATCCTATTCATTGTCAAAATGAAGATTCTTTGAGTTATTATTGATCATATAGGTCTCCCCAATTATGTTGACTATTGCATCTAGAATGGTTAAAAAAATATTGAGCATGCACTCCAATCTCTTTTTTGGTGTATGTTCTTAGACTCACATCCAACCATATAACACTCAAATATAGGTGAACACTTAAAATCAAACACCACATCTACCTTAATGTGGTCAAAGCAATTGGAAAGTGTTTCTATATGCAATTCATTATGTTTCATAATCCTATCCATGAAGTGAGCCTACACATGATGGTAAAGAATGTGCAACTCACCCTTAAGTTATGAAGAGTTTAGTTACTATGGGTGGGAAGGAAAAAAATTCAGTCACCACATGCAAATCTAGAGGGAATCTCTAAGTCTAGAGGATGCACTAGAAGAAATCTTGTCCATTTCAACCCTCCTTGCGACTAGGCCATCAAGACTAAACCAAGAAAATGCATAAACAAATCAATTCGGTTGGGAATCGGGGGGCACCTTCCATGGGTACACCACGGGTACCTTCCAATTGCCTACCAATTGAATTGTTTATGCATTTTCTTGGTGCAAGTCGTGATGGCCAAGGGTTGAAATGGACACGATTTCTTCTAGTGATGGGATTTAGGGAGTACCCACCATAATAATGGGTGAATACACTTGAATAGAATGGGTGAATGGCCATACATGGAAACCAACCTTAACCTCTAAATGTCCAAGCCCAAAGCACTCTCGATGTCCTCAAATTTAGGACTGACTTTGGTCAATTTTTATATGCAATCTTGGAATGACATTTAACACCCAATCATAGCCCTCTCCAACACTTCTGGACCACCCCATGATACATTGACACACAAATTATACAAACCCAAAAATTTGGGTACGCCCATTATATGGGCAACTTAAGAAACCTATTCATCCTTGGATGAAACAAACAACCCAATATAACATGCCACCCATACCATCTCAACAAAACAAACACATGGGTGCACCTACACAATCAGTGCAACAACCCAACATTCAACAACACAATCAAGGAATATGGTTGATACATTAGCTCCTATTAGGGTTAGTTTCCATGTAGGCCACTCAACCACCAAATTCTATTGGAAATGTACATGCCACCAAGTGGAATCTACATTTCCACCAGAATTTGGTGGGCGAGCAACCTACATAGAAAACTTACCCTTAACCCATTACAACACCCGAGACCTCGAACCAGTGAACGCATGCACCTACAAGGGCCAATCCCTATACAACAATATCCCAACCTGGCTATATACCATGTATGTGCACCTCCATATCCACATGCATTACACACCTCAAACCAGACATCCTTCTCATGAAACCCCACCTCAACCATCACACTAACAACCAAAGATACCAATGTCCAAACATGGTCATTCTTGATTGCTTGGGCGTTTAGGGGTTAAGGTGAGTTATCTTTTTAACTTGTTTCCAATTTTTGAAGGTATCATGTTGAAGTTCCAAAGGGGTGAGCAAATCCATACAAATGCCATTGCAACTGAAAAATCAAGATTTAAGTCTCATATGAATTTAGGGAATCTATTCTGAACTTGAAGTGTGGGCCACAGTAATTTTAAGGACATGAGGCTAGACCAATGGCAGAATGGTCCTTTGTGTTGGTAGCTCATTCCAGTGTCAAATCAACCTTGTTTTGGGAAGAAAAAACTCCCAACCTCCATAGTGTTTCAAGGCATTTTTGTTGGATGAATGAGAGGTGCCCTTGTCTGCAATAATTCCCTCTCACCTGCAAACAATGATTGTGAAACTCGAACAAGGAGAAAGATCCCAATATACTGATGACAAAAGTAATAACAATATCAAACTCGACTTAAGTTAGAATAAATAGGCACTCCAGAAAGGTCCCTTGCCCCCAAAAGTATACTACATTATGTAAACTACCATAGAGCTGTGTTGGAGAACCTGTAGTTCCGCCCACTTCACTGGCTAGGATGAGATGTTAATTACTCTTGCCATGTGAAATTTCATAGTGGCCTTCATTACGGAAATAATCTGCTTTGTTCACAAAAGTGGTAAAACCAACTCCTAAAAGAGGCATAACCCAATTAGAAGCAAAGTCACTCCTCAAGCACACTTACAAAAATCACTACGGCCAGTCCTGCCCATACAAAGGGCTGGGAACTAAATCTGAGATGAAATTCTCGGAGGTCATGTCTCCTGTCTCTGGAGGAAATATGAATACTTCTACAATGTGATATGCAGAGGACCTAATAAGATTTTGATTAGGTCCTAAACCTCAAAACTTTACCTGGGTAACTAGTTGACACCTTATCACTTGCAGCAATTGATCATTTTCCAATGTTTGAATAATTGATCAACTTGTGTAGGAAAGAACTAAGGATCCTAATGTCTCTATTTTTACAATGAACTTGCATGTATGAGGGGCTAAAGGTTGACCAGAAAAATTAGTGTTCACCAAATAACACTGCCTCCTCAAGTGGAGTCGGCTCTCTCTTTGGGAGTTCAGATCCCTGGAGCACTGGGTCCGAAGGCAACAATTGACATTGTGCATAATGCTGTAGTAGTTGATCCACCAATACCAGGGCTACCATGGCCTCCACCATTGGAACGGCTGCATTAAACCAATAACCCTTCTCAAATTCAGTAACAAGTCAGAATACATACATAGGTTCTGACAGGACAAAGGTTTTTATGCATAGAGGTCTTCAACTACAGGAACACCCAAATTCCCATCTGTCAGCCTCCAGACCCTCACAAACATCCCAAGGTGTGCAATTCACAAGACTTCCAAGTGTAGTGTAAAGACATAAGCAACCGAGCTCTCAAACAAATGCTATCTCTTCAACATCCTATTCATGTGTGCCCTTCTACACATTAAGGCATAATAAATCAAGGGTTGTGAGATTTTGAAGCGTCATGATCTCCTGGATTTGTATTAGACCCCACCTCTTTGAGGTGGCCGTGATGTTAAATCTGGTGGACCATAAAATATTCACTGCATGCCATGTAGAACTCCATGTAGGATTTTCATGTATTCAAACATCCTTGGACCCTTAGACCCTCAAGCTCTCATGGAAAGTGCCCCTAAGGATTCAGTAACCTCATGAAACCCTCGGACCAAACAAAAACTTTCTAAACCTGACAAGTGGGCATACAAAACTGCAAAAGATAGATCACAATACCTCGTGGAACCACACAGGGATCATGGCGGCCACGTGCTCTGAGCTCTGTTTCTTGCTTGTCACGGGTGACAGTCTTTTGCATCGTCTGCAGTAAATACAGGTATACAAGTTCACTTATGATGGCATTCCTAAGAAATGTTTATCTGGCAGGTGCTTTCTAGCTTTACCACACCTGTAAGTTGACCAAAGAACTTAACATACTCTTAAGTTCAAAGTACGTGCAGTGCCTGTCAAATGCTGACTGTCTTGGACAATTTCCAGATGCTTAATAGCTACCTGACAAGGTGGACATAAACTCAATCTTCTGAAAAAAGTGAGGTCAATGTGATCTCTGCAACCCAAGTTGTACATGGACATGTCCAGAGTAATAAGAGTCAGGTGAGAACGTACGGTGATGGTAGATGTAGGCTTGAAAGCAATTCTCATTACAATCGTCTCTCCATTTGAAATCCCCCCCTGTCAACACACATTATAGATTCGCAATGTCATGTTTGCAGTTTACGTGAAGGTTCATTCCTCACACAATCGTATTATCTATTACTTGATCTTAAATTAACCTGTATAGAAACCAACTAGAAATATTTTAAAAAGCATTCAAGTATTGACTTCTACATCTTATAAGACTTTTTTTCATGAGCCACAATAATTGCAAAGCCCTACAAGTCTATGTTACTATGCAATTGGCACACAGTTGCCCAAAAGATGTCTACCATGCCATGAGCACCACTCAAGGACTTCTTTTAACGACCCACACTAATAAGTGTGTTTGGTGTAGTATCCTATCCAATGTTGAAACATCAACTCGACTGACAACTACACTAATTATGCCAATTAGTGTAAAATACAATTTTGAGTTACATATTTATAACCACTGTACAAGGATGTATCACTCATGCAGACGCAGAGAATGAGTGACTCAGGGATGCTATTGACAAGAAGATGTCCGCTTAACCGAAATCCTGTAGAGTCAGTTCACCTGAATGCCTCCAGATCTGTTTGTGCGTGTCCTTACATTCCCGCCCTCATCCATGTAGAATTCATCATTGTGCTGTGATCCTTGCATGAGTGAGCCTGTGTTTCACAAGAAACACAAATTAATACTGCTGAGGGACCTTGTTAAGCTACAATGTGAAGCATAGTCTTGCTGGTCATGTCCAAAACTGATGGCAAAAGAACCCCAACTACATGAAAAGAAAACAAGAAACCAGAACAGGTTCCTACCAGCAAAGCCACTTCCAATCTCAAATCCTTTGGTCGCCGGCAAGGACATGGCAGCCTTTGCCAGCTCTGCTTCTAGCTTGTCAAATACTGGTGAACCCAACCCCTGTTCAAAATCAGCCAATTGTCCAGCAATTAGAAACAATCACCTTGGGAAAAGGTCTAGCATGTTTTGCACTTAGAAGAAATATGTACACAACCAGGAAAATAAACAGCTGGTCACTTTTCAACAACATACTTTTGGAACATTTCTGGCGATGCAAGTCACAACTCCTCCCACAGAATCTCCTTTCACCCGCACAGCATCAATGGCAGCAATCATTTTCTCAGCGTATTCAGCATTAGGACACCTTACAATGTTGCTCTCAATCTGCATATAAGTTCCAGTAAGATTGTGCACTTAATGGGTGGGAAATGTACTCAACACAAACAAAACAATATATATCTGTCCTAGCCATTCAATTTATATGATTCCACCCAAGATAATGTCAGATTGCACAAAGACATCACAGTTGATATTACGTTTGGAAACTTCTGTATTGCACATCCTTACCTGGTCCATGCTCAGGGTCTCATGATCAACCATGTCCTCCGGCATTTCAACTCCATGTACTCTTGACACATAAGCTAACACCTCTGTGCCTGATTGCAACTTCAGTATCTTTTTTGCAACTGCTCCTGCAGCCACTCTACCGATAGTCTCCCTTGCAGATGACCGTCCTCCTCCCTGCACAGTCCTTCGAATATAAGAACCAACCTCTAGACTCAATTATTGTATGGTGATTCACTGTAATCCATCTTGCAAGCACTTTTGAGGTGCGAAGATACTCAACTCTTGCACTTAGGTCAGCAATTTGTGACATATTATGATGTTAAGCTTCACGCTAGTCCCACTCATGGTTGACAAGAACAGTACAAAGCAACAAATATTATCATACGTGCATGAAGATCAAAACCCCATATGAAACAGATAAGGTTGATTTGTCAATAGTTTTAACCTGAATGGCACGCACTCCATACTTGAAGTCGTACGTTGCATCTGCATGGCTAGGACGATATGCAACTGAAATCTCGGTGTAGTCCTGTTCACAACCCAAATAAAACATTGTCACAACTACACGTATTCTCATGTAATCGTGTTCACCGTCTGAAGCATCGAAACATATAGAGCCTCAATCTGAAAATTGCAAAGAGAGTAATGAAAGGAAACAATACCTTTCCTCTCTGGTCAGTGTTTGGAACTGTGACGGCAATGGGCGTTCCAAGAGTCAACCCTGCAAAGCACCCAATCAAACAACTCAAGCCTCTGCAATGTCTAAAAATTCCCAGTAATGAATCTCTGTACATCTCACTGGCCATAATTGTGCTATAGAAGGAGCGTTGTCACATACCATCTCCAACACCCGAGATAATTTTGCAAGTATCTGTCTCGCTCCTTGGGGTTGTTATGCGAGACTGCCCTGGCCTCCTGGAGAAACATTGCCAGACCCATAATTCAGTATATGCTAGTTATCTGGCCATAGAGGGTCCAAATGTAAAACAGGTTCTATTTTTTAAATGGAGGCCCTAGAAGCGGAGAAAACAATCTTCACTTAGCAGTTGTCGGTTCATTTAACCAATAATGCACCACGGGGAGGAGTGCCACTTGCAGGTGAACTTGCACCAACATGTGGATGGTTGCCCGTAGCAAGAAGGGAAGCTGTTGAATTCCAAATCTGTTTAGGGTCCCTGCCCACTGAACTTGAAATCTGTTGAAATTGAATTTGCAGTGAACTTGAACCAACATCGCATGTGGGTAGCTGCCCCATAGCGGGAAAAATGACTCCCAAGTAGCTTAGTCACCGCAACACTTAAATGCTTGAGAAATGGAAGGAGGTTGCATGCACGCATATAAGAGAGCAACAACCCTCTTCGAATGGACAATCTTCTCCTTTGCACTAGCGCAATCATCATCACAACTTAGCACTTGAGCCTTGTGGCCAGGCAGGTACTACTTAACTTTTTTCATGACGTGGATCCCTCAGTTCTCTGTTTCCTTTTGCTAAATCTTTTTGGCATGGGAGAGGGTACTACTTAGTGCTAATGAATCTAATTTTGACAGAACATAGGATGCAAAATGCGATAACCTCAACACACACTAAGGCACACCTCGAGACACAAGAATACCCTGCTGTGCTGCGTCCAACTGTTTTGCTTCCAGATACAGAAGACGAAGAAGAACTGCTACATCTGACAGTGGGGAGATCACATTCCGATTCCCATTACGAAGGTTACTGAGGTACCTTCTGTCGAGCTCCACTTTTACTTACATTTTTCCATATCGTGGATCCCTTGGTTTTCTGCTTCCTTTTGATAAATCTTTTTGGCATGGGAGAGGGGTACTACTCAGTGCTAATGAATCCAACTTCGACACGACATAGGATGGAAAATGTGTTACCCTCCCACACTTAAGGCGCACCCTCATGACACAAGAATGTCCCGCTGCTTCCAACAGTTTTTGCTTACAGATACAGAAGAAGAAAAACTGCTGCTACATCCGACACAGAGGGGAGGTCACATTCCAATTCCCATTGCAAGGCTAGTGAATTACCTTCTGTCCAGCTCCACTTGCATGTCAGCTTCCGACAGCGGCAGTCTGGGAGGGCACCCGTCAATCACACACCCCACTCCTCCACCGTGCGACTCCCCAAACGTGGTCACACGGAACACGGTTCCATATGTGTTCCCAGTCCCTGCCCGCACCTCTGCACCATGCAAACAGACAGAACTCCATCAATCCCCCACACAGACACACCGACATTGGGAACACTCTCCAAGAATTTCAGCAATCGTGGTAAGGAATGGCACAACCGCTAACTTCGCCAAAAACTACTTTGCTTTGACACTCCGCTCGTCATATCACAAAAAGAGTGCCCAAAAATCCTCAATCTCAGAAACAGAAAGGCAAATTGAAGAAACCCGCACAGACAGAGACAGACGCAAAGAAGGCAACGTGGACTAACCGAGCTTCAGCCGCTGCGAATGGAGCAGCGGCACGGTGAATGCCGCCAGCCGGACGCAGTCTGCCTTGCATCGCCGCAACCCGGAGGCAGCGTCCAGCAACCCCGCCTGCTTGCTGCTGCCGCCGCAGCTGAGCAACGACATCCCCGCCACCGCTTGCCCTAACGCCATGGCACTCATCTTCTCTGCCCTTCCCCGCACTCTGTCAAACACAACACGAATTGCACAAAACCGCTTCGCCGAAGATTGGTCACGGCGCTCTTGCAAGACGAGGAAAAGCAATGCGGAAACAGGGCGTTTGTTTCGACCTTCCACTGAGATTGGAAGATTTGGATTGCAATTGGGGAGTGGGAGGGGAGCCTCGCGGGATGTGAGGAGGGAGAGGAATGGGAATAATGCGCGACGGAGGCAAGACTTGGACTGAAAGAGGGAAGCGAGCAAGCCCACTCTCGCTGACTGCAACCACAGCAAAGGACGCGAAAAGGCTGCGTCTGGTCAGACCCACCCGGCGGCCTGCCTTGGGCCCTCCCAACTACACGAGTACAGAGTCCCTGGCACTTGTTGGTCGGCTTATCAAGTGTCCAAGGTAGTCTACATGGGTGGCTTATTACTAAGGGGCTCGTTTTCTTAATCGGACCCCTACGTTTGATTGGTACGTGGTTCCGAGAGGATCAAAGAGCAAACACCATAAAGACACATGTTTAAAAGTGGTTGCACTACGTCATCAAATCTAAATAATTGCTCTACACTCAATAATGGACATAGCTGGGAGGACCTACATATCCAGTTAAGAAATCAACAAACATGCACTTCCGATAACCATAACTAAATCAGGGGAGGTCCGATTTTCAATCCCAGTTTTTGCATATGTTTCATCATAGATTTGCTAATGCAACATGATTTTTGTTGTGGAAATCAAATCGGTAAAAGTTGGAGAGCATGAAAAACAAACCAAATAACACCCGCATACCCTATAAGTATGATGGTTGGTATTATGTGGCCCTTATTAATATTGTGGACACTTCTAACTTCACATGCATTTTTGGCGGTTGGATCTCTTCTTTTCAATTTCTCACAACGTAATCCTCATCGATTATGTTAACTAATATATCTAGAATGGTGTTTGTGTTCTAAACGTGCGGTCCAATATCATTTTGACACATGTCTTTTAGTATTTGTTCTTGGCTATGAGCCTTGGTGGCCATATGCCTAGATCAGAAGCCTATGAGATCCTAAATTGTATTGAATGTGGCCCTATTGTGGACACTTCCAACTACACAAACAATTTTGGTAGTTGGTTCGGATCAAGAGTTGTCTCCTTTTGTTAGCAATTGCCAGTCACAAAAGTTATCATCTCAAACTTCAAATTGGAGTTGATATGTAAGAATCGTAAGAGGCCAAAGTGAAAGGCTTTTATTCTCAACTCAACATATAGGCCTTCAAATTATATTAACTATTGAACTTAGAATGGTGTCTATAAGTTGATACACATTCCAATCTTGTCATGACATATGTCTTTTTGGTGTTTGTTCTTAACTATAAGCCTTGCCATATACTACTATAGATTCTAAAACTTTAGAACAACAAGGGTGCATGGACATTGACGCAATCGTTGTTACAAAGCTCCAAAACGTTCAGTTGTCGATGGGGGGTTAGTGATGGCATATTGAACAAACGGTGCAGGGATGACCTAGGATTCTAATTCACATGCACATGGTCCAACATGTTGGTATGGCATAGGCCCAAACTAGTAGGTGTTGGACTTAGAAGAGCAACTACATAAGGTCCACAAAGCTTAATCATGATTATAAACTATGAAAATTATGGGAAGTTGATATTTCCAAGTTATTAATTTTTTGTTACTCTAAAATGTATTCCATAACCTTGATTGTGAATATATTATAAGACCAATAATTGATGATTCCCGTCTCAAGTTATCAATCTGAAACTTGAATCATTGGTTTCAAAACCATCCTCCTAAATTCATATTTTAATATAATGTAATTAGTGATATTAAAATTGAGAACAACATGTCAAAACGGCCAAACATTTGTTCACACTAAGACCATTTGAAATCAATGGCGGGTACCTTGCTTTGTTTGTTGAGTCACCTAGATCGAAAATTGGTGTATTAGCATTAGGATCCCTCTTCTATGCCAATCACTTTTAGCACACAACATGTGCGGAAACCTTGTTTTCGGTTTAAAGAAAACATGTCTAGAAAGACGTGTATTGCATATTGTAAAGGATATAAAGGATTAGAATGAAGTCCATGTCAAAAGTTTAGGTGCCTCGATTTCTTGATATCCTCAATTTAGTTGTTGTTTGTAATTGGGCCAACATATGTTCATGGTGCATTGATCAAGCTCTTAAAGAAGCCTCACCTTTGGTAGATCATGGCTAGAGATAGTGGAACATGGTAAACTGGGTATAAAGATTTGAAATAAAGCAATGGACCGATATTGAACAAAAAAAATAATTGCATAAATGTCAAGAAGTATAGTACAACAAGATGGGTTTTGTGATAGAGAATAGAGAATAGCCTTAGAAAATTGTCCTCTAAGTCCAATTGCATCTAGGTTTACACATATGTACAAGCAAAGATTCTAGGTTGCAAGGGATGGGGAAAGTGAAGGTGAAGGTGCATGCAACACCAAATGCATGGAATACTCACTTTTTAATTAAAGTGTTGCAATGACTATCTTACTTGAGAAGCATTTTTCCCTAGTTGCTAAGGCCACTGCAACAAAGTGGACTACAATATTATGTTCTTCTTCAATATAATACCCCTAAAACCATGTTGTGTTTTCACATGTTCCCACTAAATACAAGGGAGTGACACCCCCCCCCCAAGAGAAATTTAGAGTGGGTTGAAGATTATTGTGGCATGCTTTAATTCTCATTATGATAATTAATGTGGGCTCTAAAAAATCATTGTGGCCCACAAAAATAGGGCTATGTAAGGTCAAGACATCTATAGTTGACCATATCCATTTAACTACTCACTAGGGTCATGTAATGCTGACATAGATGAGATTTGTGTGTTTCATGTGAACAAAGTTAAAGTTTTGTGGTGGTGGCTTGGGATTGATTAACCCCATAAGAGTTTTCACAATTGTCGTGGCCAAGGAGTAGCATTGAGATGAGCAGTTACGGGTTAACCTATAGATCGACTATGTGTAACCCTAAAATTTACGCTTCAAAATTTGTAGCAATTTCCATGTTCATGATTTTAAAAAAATTGCATTCTCCTTAGAATATGTTTCTCTTCGCAAGAAAAAACAATTCCCCCCTATTACTCCTCCTGAACATATGCAAACTCTCTTATTCTATCGGTTATAGGTGCGTCAACCATAATGTACTTAAATCACCCTAAGTGCCGAAGCATTGATATCCATTGAGAAGCCGAAGCTTAACTATTACGAACCCCTCAAAAATGCACTACAGTCAGGACTCTATAAATGTTACAGGTCAGGAGTAGCAAAAAAATAACATATATAGAATTATAACAAGTAACACTTATAGAATTCATACTGATGATTAATAACATTTATAGAAATAACACTTAAAATTTCCGAAAATGAAGAACATAACGTTTTATAAAAATAAAAAATGAAAGTACAAATGATAATACATAATTCAACTAAACTAATTGAAAGAAATAATCTATATAGTAGTAACTTGACGAGATTCTTCCAACTAAACTAACCGAAAGAAAGAGTCTATAGTAGTATGACGAGAAGCTTCCAAATGATGAGATGAAACTTCCTTATGGAGTCCTTGAATGCTCATGATGTGTGATAGGGCATCATTTGGTCTTTGTTCAAAGTATTTCTTCAAAGTCTCTAGAGAACGCTCAACAACACTCAATCTTACAACTTCTTCTACCACATCAACCATAACCTCATCAAGATCAATTTCTTGATGTACTGAGGAATACATATCCAAAAACTCCTCGTCGGTAGGTTCATGGGGGTTGTTTAAATCAAACTCCATCTCATAATTGAGGTATTCATGAGCACTCATCATGTCACCCACCTCACTATCAAATGACAACAACGTCAGTTGATATTTGACTTGTTCGCAAAGAATATGGGATAAATGTGATTACATGTTTAAAATGTATGCTTTCATATATTATTACCTTGATTTTCTCAAAATTAACACTTATAGAGGTGCAATTAACAAAGAAGGGAGTAGAGCATGTTATAACACTTAACACATAACACTCACTAGTCTTACCAATTGTGTTTTTGTAGGGGAGTAAAATTTTCTTAACATATATGAAATTATAACGCTTATAGGGGTAACACTTATAGAGTCTTGACTGTACTTGGAGAAGATGACATCAAGGTGACACGAGCTAACTTGACCTTTATGTTTCGCATCTCGATGGGAAATGTACTCCTAAAGTAGGTCCACACTCCACACGTTGAGTGAAGTTATGGTGTTATGAGGACTTGCTTGGTTTTTGAAACTCATGTGAAAATGAAGTTACATAAAAGCCATGCAGCCATGTCCGTTGACTTCCGCTATGAAACCGGTCTAAGGTGGGCCATGAGGTCTCCAGTCTTCCATAACAAGCAACTTTCTCTTTGCAAACAGTTGAAAGTCCTCCACCTACGGTAACTCATTCAGTAGCATACTAACATGACATGACTTGCCTTGCTTCGAGTCCTCTCTTGCCACCCTCGTCACTCAACCCATGGAGCAAAGGCATATAGAACTCACAAAATGTTACAAAACTTTGCATAACATTATTCAGATCCATAACAATGTTCTGTGGGACTGACAATATTTTGTGGAATATTCCTCACATTCAGTCTGCACGATGGAATACTCCGCAGAATATTGTCAGTCCCACAGAACACTGTTATGGATCTGAATAATGTTATGTGAGTTACTCAATACTATTGGCATGACACAACCCGTTCTCAAGACATGGGTTTGCAAACCCCTTTGTATACACAAGCAACCTAAGCAATTCTAGCATATTTAAGACAAACATAAATCCACACAAACTAGAGCATGCCTCAATGAATATGGGATCGGTTATGGTCCAAGATAACCTTGAACTACCGGGTGATAGTGGAGAGGTACCCATTTCCGAATGCAATGGTTGGTTGTTCGATTCCCGTTGTGAAAACTTCTCTCTACTTGACCAAAAAATCTAGGCAGGTAGGTAGGAAGCCAAGAGTCCACCCACCGTGAGGTAGGCAGTAAACCCCACCCCGCATCAAGAGGATTCTTGAACAGGGTAGGGCCAACAGGCTCAAATTCACGTTGGATTGCTGTGAGCCCAAAAGGGTGCCCACATTTAGTCTTAGACCCTTGAAACGTTAGTTGATGCACTTTGAAGTAGCATGTTACTTCACAAAAATATAAAAAGAGTGAAATGTTAGTCTTAGAAGTACCATGTTGTAAGAGGCTAGGATGTGAGTTGTTATTGTGTTTTTACCTTCGGAAGGATTTGAGTGAATGAGGATAGGTAAGGAGAACTTGGATTGAGTAGTTAGTGAGTAGGCTAGTACAAATGGATGGAGACAACCAAAGTGACTCAAGAGGCAAGTGCATTCGAATTGGGATGAATGGAGGATCACATGGAGCGCACAAGTGGACCACCTCATCATGGCCACTTAATGGGGAAGGTCCAAGGAAGAATGCAAGGTGGAGGATAAGCAAATTCTCAAAGCACCAATCAAATCACGAGTTAAGCATCGTGGTTTGAATTAAGTGGTGAGCAACGATTTGGGAAAGTAAGGGGAGAAAGTTATGGCGGCGGAAAGCGAAGGAGGCTAAGTTTGGGTTGAAGCATCCCAAGTTTGGTAAAGTGTGGTAGGTAGAAAGCCAAGGCTAGTTAAATGTTCGAATTAGGATCCTTGTTGATCATTTGAGGGAGGAAGGCTTAGAAGATAGGATTGGCGCCTACTAAGTAGGAGGAAATCTCAAGGGCTTATCGTGAGCCTTGAGGGTGCTCACCCCCTCAAGCTTACTATATAATCCCTCATTCTTCCCTCACTCATCCTCTCTTTCCTTTGTGCTCCAAGGCACCCCACGAGTTATAAGTGTGGGTGTGGGAAGCCATATAGGAGCACATGTGTGTGCTTAGTTTTTAGTTTGAGAGCCAAGGCTTGTTAGCCTTGAAGAGGGCTTGACCTCTTGGTAGAATTAGTGTTGACGTGAAGGATTTTAAAGTTAATTCATGATTCCAATTTGTGGTACTTAAAGTTCATGTTTTGAATACACGTGGTTGCAAGTTCCATGTTTAAGAGTTGAGCACTTGAGGTTGTGATGAGTGCAAAAATATACTTGTGTGGATTAGTTAGTCTTAGTGAAGTTAGGAAATTCTCTCTCCCCCTCTCCTCTCTAGGATTTTAGGATTTTAGGATTAGAGAAGAATTGTGTGATTAGAAAGGGGTTGTTAGTAGAATTAGGAAAATTAGGTAGGAAGATTAGTTAAGGGCTTGAATAATTAGTGAGGTAGTTGGGGATTACAACTACAAAGTTGTGGGTTCATGAAGGAGTTGGGTTTATGAAGGAGCTAGGTTTATGTAATTAGAAAGTAAAGAGATGGGTTCATGAAGGAGCTTAGTAGATAGCCTACTTAATTAGCTCATAGACAAGTAGTTAGTTACATTATGCTAGTTAGTGTTATGTGTGGCTTTCACAAGTAAATGTATTTGAGATTGACTATAGAGAATAGTGTTTTTTAACACTTGCATCCTCTCTTTAAAAATAAACCACATGCACAAATTAATGGAGAATGTGGAGCACTCTCGCGATGGCAAGACAAAGGAAGCAAAGACCAAAGTTAAATCCAAGACCACTTGAAGGGTGAACCTTGCACTATGGACTCATCCAAGTCCAAATCCAATACCGCGGAGGAATGTGAGCCCAAACCCACTACTCGGACTACGGACGCTTAAGGGTGGGGGGTTTGGCCTCACAATTGCCCGACGTTGGTTATTTATTTATTTATTTATGAAATCGGTTAATTAATATTCTTGTTATGGTGACTTTTCATTTTTCATATACGGATGACCTCATATTATATCTATTAACGATATCCTATAAGTAGTATACAACAAATCTTACAAGTTGCTAAGAAATTATGAGGCTAGAAAACTCTTGTCAGAATATTTTAATTTTAATTTTCACCTAACATGCACAAATATTCAGATATTCCATCCAATGTGGGCATGACACGTGGCACACAACTTATTTAAAAAAATCAAATCTGTCAAACCTTATTGGCATGTAGATTGAAGTCATAGTGAAATCACATGATGAGTGCCAAATCACTCATCAAGCATCATAACCCTTCCATGTCACTTTCATTGCCACATGGCGCAAGGTAATTGGAAAAATTGAGGGTGGTTAAGAGTCATAACACTCTCCAACATTGACTCTTTAAGTGAGGCGTATATCTCCACAATGTTAAGGGTCTTGATCTAGAATGGAAGAGGGGGTTGTGTCCGATAACCGACTCACCGCTTCGTTGCTTGACTAGTTATCGAATGCATATCCATTCTTGAACTCCATGGGTGAAAGGTTTCAAGTCTTCTCGAGGGCCAGTTCACACATGTCCCAAGTCCCAAGTATGACATGGATGCCCACATGGCAACACTTTTTGGAGGTGAGGCTCGGGACTTGTGTTGAGAGTTGGGTCGAGCAAAAGGCTAGACCCAACTCTCAACACAAGTCCCGCAAATATTTATGCATAGAACAATCAAGATCCAACTTTAATGATAATTAGTCATATTTGAATGGTTTTTTGGGGCTCAAAAGCTAGGACTTTGCCTCCATGTTGGGACTTGGGACCCCATGTGAATCGGCCCTGAGTTGTTTGTTGCGAGGGAGCCAATAATAACAATCGGATGTCAAGGTTTCAAGTGCTTTTTGTAGACCAACATTCGTAAAGAAGCAAAAGGGTTTGTCCATATCGATGGCCTTGAAAGGTGGCTTCAAAGGGTCAAAGGATGTGTCAATGCAACATGAGGTAATGTAGGTGTGTGGTATTCGGATATTTTCTCTCTGCATACACTTCTCATTTGTTACAAATGCGTAACTAGTGCAAGATGATTAGTAAATCCAAATCGTGTATGTAGTCATTTGCCTCATAATTTTCGGAGTTCATATGGATATCTTGTTCATTGTCAAAGTGAAGATTCTCACGCTCATTAAGCAGTTATATAGTCCCCCCCTATCATGTTGATTGTCGATTCTATAATGGTTAGCATATTTTGAGCACGCATTCCAGTTTCTTTCTAAACACATGTCCTTTTGGTGTCCATTTGTAGATCCACCCTTAACCATGTACCACTCGAATATAGGTGCCCACATATAGGATTGTTGTGTTGAATTTAGGCACATCTACCTTAGTGGGTCCCAAACAATTCACACATGTGTGAGTTGAGGCATACAAGCCATGTAACATTGTTAAGACATGGGCATGTTAGCCTCTTATTTGCCCACGGGTGCAATCCAATGAACTTGATATGCTCATATCATCCTTGATGTTGAGGGTAATTCAACCCACTATCACCAACACATGTTATGATGAACTGCGTGTATGTGGAATCCAATTCCACAATGAAATGTGGAAAGGAAAATAAATTGTTTTCACTAAATTTGAGAAGATTCAATGGTTGTAAACTCTAATTCAATTATATGCATAGATTAAACACTTGTGAGACTTTGAATTTCCAAATTTGGAGTTCATATGCATGTTTTAGAGGTGGTTAAAGTTCATTGACTGGATCATGAGTGTCTTTCACAATGAATTTGAATGCCAATATTGAAACATTATTGGTTCGGGGTGTTTTAAGGAAAAATCACGAAGAATGAGATTCATCATAATGCGCATGGAATCATTTCCCACTACTCAAATGTAAGTTTCCCTTAATAATAATGTCAACTGCCAACTCTCTTTCTCTAAGAAGATTAAGGCACACTTCCATGTTGTGTGTACACGTGTGTGTGTGGGGGGGGGGTAAGCTTGTTTCCAAAGTAAAGTTACCTCTATTCACACTTGGACCAACTTTAAGGTTTACTTAGGAAACAATACATTAGTTACCTACAAGCCCATGTAAATGGGATTGTTTTATGTGGATAGCTTATCACATCGCAAATTGATGGTTAAGGACGTGACTATGAAAAAAATTTGCTTGCAAACAACCTCATGATTTAAATAAGGTGGGGTTAGAAATGTGAGCAACACCACCACAACATGCACCACTCCGCTAACTTACAAGTAGGTTCCATGTGTAAGCCCAACTAATGTGTGCATGTATATATATAATGTCATTGCAAGTGTGATAGACTAGGTTAGGAATATAATAAAAATAGATAAAATTTATGATTATATTAACTTTACCTACTTTACCCACCTAGTGGGAACTCTCACTAAGGGTTTGCTAACTGTGTGGGTTAGCTACACCAAATATGATATTTAGTGTCAACAATTATATTTGTCTTGCTCAATATTGTTTGTAAACTGCGGTATAGTGTCACCAACACTAAATGTTAACCCAACATTATTTGTCATTCCTTGTTAAATTTTTGGGGGATTATAGATTTACATGGTTGCAATTACTGCAGACCTTTTATAGCCCATTAGCTAGCTGGGCTAGCCCATATTTTTGAGGCCTCGATCTAGCCATAGCTAGGCTAGCCCATATTTTTGAGGCCTCGATCTAGCCATAGCTGGGCTAGCCCATATTTTTTGAGGCCTCGATCTAGCCATAGCTGGGCTAGCCCATATTTTTCAAACCGCGATCTAGCCATAGCTGGGCTAGCCCATTTTTTTCAAACCGCGATCTAGCCATAGCTGGGCTAGCCCATTTTTTTCAAGTACCGTTTTCAGCCATAACTCTTAGCTATTGGGTTAGCCGCTAGCCCAAAAAGTCCGTGGGCTAGCGGCTGTACAATGAATGTAGTTTCGGGAGGCCATGTTCATGAAAGAAAAACTCCACGGCAAAGAGAACCACTTGGGTGGTGGGGGGAGCGTAACCAAAACTAGGAGATTAGTTTAGCAATAACTAGGAGAGGTTTGAAAGGTGGGGAAGATGGTAGTGTTAGGGGTGACATGGTTGGGCCTTAGCTTGAGCCAATTGAGTTACATGACTTATCTTTAGCTAGCTAATAACTAGTTGGGCTAGCCCATATTTTTGAGGGCTTGATCTAGCCATAGCTGGACTAGCCCATAATTTTTGAGGCCTCGATCTAGCCATAGCTGGGCTAGACCATATTTTTCAAACCGCGATCTAGCCATAGCTGGGCTAGCCCATTTTTTTCAAACCGCGATCTAGCCATAGCTGGGCTAGCCCATTTTTTTCAAGTACCGTTTTCAGCCATAACTCTTAGCTATTGGGTTAGCCGCTAGCCCAAAAAGTCCGTGGGCTAGCGGCTGTACAAGGTCTGAATTACTGTCACCTACCAAGTGATTTTTCATCCAAATTTCAATCATCCATGACAATATTCCATCAGAAGTTGTTGACAAAAGAAGGTAGGGTTTTGGCCAATGGATGAACTCATCCATCATCTTGACAACATTTGTTCACTTATTTATAAGAAGTTTCATCTGAAAAGTTACATAACATTATTCAGACCCATGACAATGTTATGTGGGACTGACAATATTCCACATAATATTCCCACATTACAAGAATATTCCATAGAATATTGTCAGTCCCACATAACATTGTCATGGGTATGAATAATGTTATGTATTATGACATAAAATACCACATGACATTGATATCATATATAGTGTAGCTCCTTATGAGAAAAAGATAACTCAAGGAATTAAGTTAAGGTATGTGGGTGTTATTTGGTTTGTTTTTCATGTTCTCCAACTTCTACCGTTTGAATTTTCACAACAAAATTTGTATTGCATTAGCAAATCTACAATGAAGCATATTCAGAAACCAAATTGATAATTGGACCTCCCTCGATTTAGTTATGGCTATTGGAAGTGCGTGTGTTGTTGATTTCTTAATTGGATACATACAACAAGTCCTCCCAATTGCGTTCACTATTGAGAGTAGAGTAGTTATTAATATTTGAAGATGTCATCCAATCTCTTTTTAAAACATGTGTCTTAACGATGTGTGCTCTTTGATCCTAACCGAACCACACGCCAATCAAATCTAGGGGTCCGATTAAGAAAACAAGCCACTTGAGACCCATCTAAGTTCCCTTAGAGAATTAGGGTTTAGCCACGACTCCCGAGGATTCAACCTTCACTCCAAGGTAAGTTCCATGTGCAACCTGACTTTTATTTCATATGGCTTGATTGATTGATTTAATTGAATGATAGGCTTCAAGACTAGATCAAGTAAATGTAGTTAAAACAAGTGGCATAAGAAGAAGAAGAAGAAGAAGAATGAGAACAAGAAGGTGACACTCCGCATATTGACACATGGCGCAATGCAAGGGTGTGGGTTGACTTCTTTGGTGGTTTGCATTAATGACAAAATTCGTGATATAAGGGAGAGAAAGGTGACACTAAGGAGTGAGATTTGAACTACGCACATCTGTTCCCTAGGGTTTCGGGATATTAGAGAGTGAGTGACATTGTGGAGGTTGATATTACGGAGTTTAGGGTGTACTCTAAATGTCATAATGTAGATATTTTTTCACTTGAAGAAGTTACTTATGTTGATGAATGGAATTATATTGGCATTTAGCAGGCCTGACACTTTGAGACCTCTAGGCATCTAGTTTAGGCCCGTCGCAAATAGTGAGCGTGACACTAAATACCATTAACAGTGTAGTGGGTTAGTCAGAAAAAAGTGACCATTTAAAGTTCATCTCCCTGAAGTATCTCACATCCATCCGATCTGTCATCGGAGCCAATCTTGACGCCTGCAATGCCATAAGTTTATTATAACCTACGTGTACTCTTGTTGTCATGATTCAATTGCAGCCTGTTGGATCGGCGGGCAATCCTAAGAATTGAAGGAAGGAGGTTCAGAGGTGACAGCTTTAACTCGATATTTAGGTGAGGTAGTTTGGAATTGGATTGTAATTCATTCAAGTCCCGGAGGTTGGACTCGGGCGCTGCTGCTTGCATCGTCTCTTCTGGGTACGACAAGATCGCTTGTTTGTTTGTTGTAGGAGATATTTCTGGCTTTTTTGTAGAACACTTGATGTTATCCCTTACTCAGTTTCAATGATAGAAAGGATTGAGAAAGAGACAATTGAAGCTCTTTCTCTCTTTCTTTCTTTCTTTCTTTCACATCGTTAATCCTTTGGCCATGGCGTCAACTATGTGAAGTGAGTTTACTCTGAGTGTACTGGTGAATTTGTTCATGTATCAGATTGTTAGCCCAATTGTCCAGGACCTCATTTTTGGCCATTGATCCTAGGGTAGTACATAGCTAAGAAATGAGATTTTCCTCAGGACTTCAATTTGCAATCCCTTCTTTCTCTCAGATTTGCAGAGCATCTGAATTATGTTAAGGTAGAGGGACCCCTGAGTTTGAACGGTACATTGTGGGTGTATCAGATTGTCAACCCAATCGTCCACAGCCTTATTTTCGGCCAATATTCATGATCTGAGAAGGGTAGTGCAGAGAGAAGAAATTAGATTTTTTCTTAGGAAATCAACCTGCAATCTCTTATTTTTTTGTCTCAGGTTTGCAGAGGATCTGAATTGGGTTAAGGTAGATATTGGAATTTCTCTGATATTCAATGGTGCATCGTGGGCACCTCGTAATATGGGTTTAAAGGCTAATTGTGAATGTCTTATCTCTGAATCTCAAATTGCAAGTGACCAGCGTTTGGAGTCAGTGCTGATGATTCATACTTTAATATCAGAGTTTTAAGTCTGAGGTTTAGTATCTTTTGTGCCAACTTGACATCTAGCTACTGTTTCAGTCAACATCAATTCAAATCATATTCAGCCTTTTAGGTCTTGCAACTATGAATTATAGGAACAAAATATTAGAATTGCATCCTGTGTTTGGTAGTCATCGATTTATTGGTGTAGTTGGATGTGATTGTGTCAATGTGAAATCAATGTTGTTATAGGGATTCAGGGGTTTGTGAGGCATCTTAGCTGTGAATACTTGCATGGAGGGAAAGACCTTTGATCTTGTAGGTTGAATATGAAGACAATTCTGCGATTTTTCTTCAAACAGATCATGCACTTCATGATAGTGGAAGTGTCATTTTTGCACAGCTTGACTCCGGATGTCATAAACTGAAGGTGCAAATTGAAGCTTGCAACGATGGGGAAAGTGGAGGATGGCGTACAGGGATCTGAATACTCCCCCTTTGTGGCATATATGTGCGTTTCCTTCTCTCCACTTATTTTTTCAATTATATTGCACGTAAAGAGTGAAAAAGGAAAATGTTACTGCTCTATAGTGGATCTTGAGATTAAATTTGTCCAATTCCGTGGGATATAGATAAGCCTCAAAGCGTGGCAAAATATTAGGGTTTAGGGTTTAAGGTTGCTTCAATGATATTCCTTTTTAGATTACTGAAAGATGTGAACATGAGGCTTTGGGGTTACGAAATTATTGATGTGCTTGAATGGGAAAGGGTGCAGCTATATCTTCAACTTGATGGTTGGAACAGGATGCTTGGCTCTGCCATCGGTGTTGTTGAAAGGAGGCTGGGTATGTGTTTGATTGTGCTGTTCCTTGTTTTTTGTATCGTAATAGGTACCTTGAAGTCCTTCATTTTCATTAAATTTTGTTGTCTTGGAGCAGTCTAAACCAAATATCTCCTTATGGTGTCTTCAGTTTTATGGCTTTCTCACTTGAATTCAACCTTCCAATTTATCGGACTCCAGTCGGCGAGGGCATAGTGTAAAATTTCACACTGGTTATTTATGATTGCAGATTTTGGGTGGCTGTTTCATTATCATTGTGGCATTGCTAAGGTACACCGACAGCCTCATACTTTATCATTGCCTCTATTTTCATTTTTCTGCAACAAATAGTTGAAAACTGGTTTATGTGTTTTGAGGGATTCAGAAGTTTATTGTAAAATGGAGTGACTGAAGGGAATTTAGCAAAGCTGATGGAGGCATTAAAAGACTTGTGTCTCACGAAAGTCCTATTGTGTCTCACACTGCATTATTGGCTGTGCAGTTATGTAAGTGTAACGTTCATGCTTGAAGCAATGGCCGCCGCAAATGCCCTTCGTCTCAAGCGCAAGGTTTTTTTCATTTTCACCGTTCCCTTCCTTCCTGTGGAGTTACCGAAATAACTGAACGCTGGTTTTAGGAATATATTGAATTTGAAGGAAGTCGACAGACAACCTCAAAATGTATGCATAAATTACCGTTTCTTGTCTACATGTTATGCTATAATTCATAATTTCTGATTCTGAAGAACGAGTGGTTGAGTTAACAGGGTGGAGTTGAAGAACGATTTCTTCCAAGTGAAGAGTCCGGACTTATAAGAGGGGATGGTACTCCTAATAGTCAGGTCCAATTGATAGAAACAGGCAAAATCTTGTTCCGAATTTCAAGGAGGACAGAGGTCGGGGAAATGGCGGTAATTGTCCAACCCAACGATTGCAATCTCCGTTTACATTATATAGCTCTGCAACTTACTTCTTTGTGCAAAGTTGAGGGCATGGGTTCTCCCTCTATTTGAAGATAGAGTTATGCTTTAGTTGTGGTGTTTTATCAAGGTTTGTGTTGTTTTTTTGTCCGCTCAAAAGTTTGTGGGATGTCTTCAGGGTCTATTTTTCAACCAGTGGGCGTTATAATGTTCTACGCCACGTTGATTGTAATGTTCTCACTCAAATGCAATTTTTCTTGGCTTCATCAGTTCTTAGTTATGGGCATTTGAGAATGAACCTATATCTGTTGGCTTGTTTGTTCGGTGAACCCAACTAAATTATAAATTTTTGAAAAAGGTTTGCTCAAGATGAGGTTTGGATGGGGGTGCAGATTTATCTTATTGGAGATGGCATTATCTACAGCACTTTGGTTGCGAGATCATTGGTGGGCTTTTTCTCCAACATTACCCCAGCTTCATGGGCATTTGATCTGTATCTGGGCTTGTTCTTTTGCTTAAGTTTACCTCTTTGGTAACCATTCATATTCCTCATGATATCATCAAAAATGCCCTAGCTTATTTCCCTGCTGAGAAGCTAGGTAGTACAGAAAATGGCTTGTATTCTGACTTTCTGATTCACTACGGTAATTGACATCACGTAAAGGGACTAGTGTCACTGCACCTATTCTGGACACTTTTCGGATTTCAGCATAGATTTGATAAAAGGCTAAAAACTACATGAGCAAAACCAAATGAGGAACGTGGGAATTCAGTTTGTTAAATTTGGATGTCTTGCTTGGGTAATTTGGATATCTTAGTTATATATCTTCTGAATTTTTAAATCAAATTCTGAACAGTTCGTGGTTTTTTTCGGAAGACATGTACATTTCAGAATTGGATATGTACCTATCTATTGGAATATATTGTTGGTCACGGTTCATGATATGTGCACTCGGCCTAAAATATTTTATATTGTGGATTGTGTTTGATTTCTTGCAGCTTGTTTGATTTCCAGAAGACAAAACTATTGCAGTTCACAACACTGGTGTGCTTTTTACCACTCATAACTCTAATTCAGTTTCACATTCTTTCTGTTGGTACTCAAGTGGCCACTTAGGAATTTCAAGAATCTCGGGATTAGATAAATAGGGACAGCTATATCAGTGTAGGCCCTTGTTTATTTGAGTATTCCGTCCAGTAGATGCATCTTTTGTAGATGCATCTTTTGTAGATGCATTTTGTTTGAAATGCATGTAAGATGATTCAGCATGTGGAAATGCAATTGGAAGGATTGAAATTAGCAGCGTTTCAGATAAATAGTTAAAGGCAAGTAGTACATTGCATATCGTTGAATTTAATCAACAAGTGCTTGGGTTGTATGTTTCTTTTGAGCAGGCAATTCGAAATGTTTCACTTTACACGTACGTAATCCTCTTGCCTCGTGGATAGCTTGCATAAGTCTGGGTGTGGGATTTCTTCTTCTAAGTTACTTTCGTTTACAAAGTGCTATCTGGTTCATGGTTTCTTAACTCTGTTAATACACGCAGCATGATTGGTTTGTCTGCTTGGAAGTTGGTAAAGGAAGGCCGTCAAGACGCAGGTGTTCCTGGCATCAAAATTTCGTAAGTTACTCGCTCTTGTCATATTTCGTATTCTGTCCTAATACTTTCTTGTCATATCTCGTATTCTGTCAATCATAAAAGTTGGTTTTATTATTTTCACAAGATGGTCTTATTTTTAGATTCGTGTTTTTATTAAACTACACTAACTATGGTAAATAATATGGGCCACAGTGGTCAGCATTATTTACACAATGGACTCTCTCCGTTAACCCTTTCCAAAAAGTATTAGATGCCAAAGTCACAAAGATCAAAGCTGAGGCCAATCGGATTTTAATTTTCATTGGATGGCCATAACCATTCAAGTCTGATGTTTTGATTTTAGTATTTGGGTTTCAGTCCATCTCTTTATATATTTCACTTACCATTCCACGAATTCTCATGGAATATAAGCTGATTGTGCAGAGCCTTGCCGAATCTGTTTGGGGGAGCTGTTTATTCGTTTATGTGCCACCACAGGTATATATAATAACTTCGCCTTATTGAACTGTGTGGCCAGCCTACCAAAGGATTTGCAGTTGACTTTGTTTTAGTGCAAGAATTCAGCTTGCAATTCATATGTCCATCTTGACTCTTTGTTGGCTCTGTCCTGCAAGGGCAGAGACCGCATCGAGTCAAAAGCGGATAAGATTCATAAAGAATGATGGGTTCAAGAATGTTGTTTAGTGAAGGTAGTCATCTAGGGGCTTCACAGCTTTGGCGAAAAGATGTTAATGAAGTATTTGAATGTTGTTGATATAATAGTCATAACCTTCATTCTTAAGTGGCCATAGCATGTCAATGCATTAACAAACTTGTTCTGTAAATTGGAAATAGTTTCTAAAATGTTCAGTGTGGTTTCTGATGCAGTTTACCTGGCATCATCACCCCAATGAAAGACAAATCGCACTTACAGCGAATTGTGGCAATGGCATTTGGAAGTGTGGTTTTTGTTTACTTGTTGCTCTTCATCACCAGTGGGCTTGCTTTTGGTACTTCATCACAAATATCCAAAGTGGATTTATTACGTTTAATTACACCTAGTGGTCTATACCATATTATGCATAGAATTGACGAGGATATAAAAGTAATATAATAATCGTGACATCAATTGGAGAAATAATGTTCAATCGTTCAACAATGTCATTCTGTGTCTTTACATTTGTGATGTTGGTTCTCATTCAAATTGGTTTGAATGACAAGTGTGAAACATTAATATTCAAGTGAATGTACTTCTAGTTTTGACGAGGACCACTTTACATTTAATTTCTCAAAGTCAAGCAATTGATGGCAATATTCTTTATTTGCAGGAACTGGTGTCATGGATCCACTGACCTTCAATTTTCCTCCAGAACGTATCCAACATAGTTTCTCTTACCGTGAAGTTTGATCTGCTGCAATTTCTTTTCATAATGTACAATGAGATTCCTTGACAGGAGCTTTTAGAGTACGGATTCGTTGGCAACATGTTATTGCTCTTTCCAGGTTTGTATATCATTCTGATGGCCTGAAACAACATTGCTTCGTTTGTCAGAGGACATTTAATATTTGTTTAAAGCATGTGATTTAACTGGTACGATGTGGTGTACCTTACTATTACCAGGATACTTTCTTAGAAGTAGAATTGTTGGCTCGACTCTTAAAATGTAGTGGTCAGACCAGACGATTTTGTTGATGTGTCTAATTGTGATTGTATATCTGATTTGTAATTATCTGTTTGTATTTCCACGAATTGTGGGGGCGTTAACAATGGTGTACTTACCTGGTGACCATAATGGCCTGGCGGCAATGTCGGTAATGGGCATTTGTCGCCCTGCTATTGGCTGTAGTAGGCACCCGCTAACTAGTTTCGAATCACTGGTTTTTTGGGTTGCAGTTTTCACATTGTCATCTTCCTTTCCCATGATTTCCATAACACTGCGGAACAACCTCAACACTTTTATACAGCTTTTGTCTCAGAAAGGTACATTCCAGGATTATCTGTTATAATTTGTTGTTATAGCGTCTGATGTTAAAGGTAGATGGGTCTCATATGGACAGTCCTCTATCAAAGACCTTTATACTAACACCCTTGAAATTCATAGACGTTTTCAATGTTTTCAATATTAAGTGCATTGTGGCATGGTTTCCAAATAAGGACGGACACTTAAAAGACGTGAGGTGTGTGCAAACTATGAACACGGTTCGGGTTTTAATATTGAACACAATTGGGCTGGGTGATCACTAAGAGGTCAAAGAGAGGTTCTTAACATGTGCCATTTATACTGATTCTGAAACTTGAAATGGCAATCTTTGTGATTTATTGCAATTCCTATTCGGATGAGGCAATTCTCAATTCGATCCAACAACCAAAATTGTCCGTGGAATTGGAAGTGCCTACATAGGCCCACATACCTTAAGTGTGTACGCCCTAGCTTTATGGCTTCAATATCTTGTGGACATAAAATTTCTTGAGATTTTATTTTTAATACACACTGAGTGTATTCTAACAAAGAATGACATGATGGGTTCTTAGCAGTAAGGCGTGAACCTATGACCTCAGATTCAGTCGTTCCAACACCTCAGCAGGAAGAGGGCTGTCATCAATTTGTGCTCACATTATTGGCTGTGGTTCCTCCATTCGTACTTGCCTTCGTTGCTGAGGTATGTCTTCCATGCTCAGTTCATTTATAGGTAGTAGTGTGAAACGGACGAAGCAGAACAACGTTATCGAATAACATTTAAGACCTTTGCATCTTTTTAATAGGTCTTTTTTTAATAAAGCAGGAACAAAAGAAGCTCTTTTAACTCAATGGGACTTTTTGTTGGGAGTTTGCCCCTGCATGGACGTTTCATAAGGATTAGTTGGTTTGCAAACAAAACTAATGATATTCTCTCTACTTATAATTCATTGTTGTACAAGTACGTTGAACCGGTTAATAGGGTAAAGTGTATGGTACTTTTGGTTTGGAGTCGGTTGTTTTGCTTACATTATCAAATACTTTATTTTGACTTGTGGTGCATGCTCGGAGGTAGTGTTAGAATTTGAAAGAAGAGAAACCTCTTTCGATTCAGAGTGCAAAATTCATCTTAGACTCCCAAGAAACCATTGTAGGATATTATTCATCATACCTTGAAGCCTGCACCTAGAAGTTATCGAACATCGAATGTGTTGTATGAAACCGACTTGCGACCAAAAGTTCAACGTGCTTGGTGCTTGTCACTGGCGGGGAGACCATGGGTTTCTGAGATAAGGCACTATCATATGTTTCTGCAACGAAGTTACATATCATGGGAGAATGCATACTTGTTTATGGTCTCAATAATCACGCATGTGTGTTCTTTGTACTGATTGCATGCCGGTAAGGTGCCTAACGTTAGTGCCAGATGTTTTTGACAGCATTCTCATGTTTCCGTCGATTCGCTGGTGGGTGTCACGGGGGCATTTGCTGGATGTGTTGTTATGCTCATTCTCCCAGCCTCCTTTGTGTACTGCTCAAGAAGGTAAGCTTAGTACAACTCTGTTGCCATTTTGATTGTATTACTTACCTCTTGATTTTTCTTTGCGATATACACAAAGGTAGAGGATCCTAAAACTGTGACTTTGGGCTGAATATAACTACTAATTTCAAATTTGAAGGTATGGCTTTAGGTCGAGTTTCAAGGTTCCTCACAATTTTCTGGTCTTTAAAGCCTTAATATGCATGATATTCTTCAACTTTATGGTCAATAGTGTTGTATGTGAATTTAAGGGGAAGACGTTTTTGGATACAGGGTGTATAAAAAGGCTTACCGGGCTGCATGTGGTCAAAGAGCAATGCCAAAATCGGCCATGCCCAAGAACGTACATCGGTCTCCTTTTGGTAAACAAAGATGGGTGTTTGCGACTGTAACGTGGGCGGTACTGTCTATTGTTTTCAATCTTTATCAGAAACTCAAAATATCTCCTCCCGCTTGAAGGACAGCAAATTATTTATTTACTTCTATTATTGACATTGATACATAATTACATTATTGACTCTCGATCTGCACCGCAAGAATTATGAAGCTTTCAGCACACGGAGGATGTGGACGTAGACAATAGAAGGATATGGGTTTAGGGTTTACTGTATTGAGTTTCTCACATCTATATGTTACCTCATTTTTTTCGAAGGGACTGGATGTGGAAGTAGTCCTACACATTGGCACATTGGGAATATACATTGTTGTTTGAATGTCTAGTAATATTTGTCCATTCAAATTTATTGAGCTTCCAGTTTTCTCAAGCGTCCATTTCATGTAAAATAAGACTTCGCATATCTGGCATTCCATGTCTCGGTATTACGACACATTTCTGCGAGACTAATCTTTTCAATTAAAACTCTTTTATACGACTACGACACTGCGACATTTAGAATCTCAGTTTTGTTGTATTAGGAGGTACTTAATGCTAAAATTTCTTTCATCTATTTTATGTACATCTGAAGAACATCCATTTTCACTTGGGAACTACATGGTTAGGGTTAGAGTGACCTCCTGCCTAGTATGTTGCCTTGTACACGGTGATATAGTATCACCAATATCTTGATGCTAAATGTCATGCATCATTCTTGTCTAGTTTTTATTAGAGAACTCTTTATATTATCATTGCTGTTAATGAAATTATTACTTTTCAAAAGTTAGTAGGGAATTTAGATAAGAGGACAGCTGTTAACTTGGGTAAGCAACACCAAAGATCTCTGGACTCCTATTTCAAGAGTTCTTGAGAACATTTGTTTTTATTTGGAGTTATTATTTCATACCATCTGCTTAAACTCGTTGTATATATTTTTAAACTCATATTACTTATGTTTACGTATTCCCGCAATAATACGACAACTTTATGCCATTTGTCATATTATGCCATTTGACACCTCGATAATACGACTTTTTTTGTGTTTCCCAAACGAGTCATACTAAAGAGGGAGAACAGTACAGTACTACCTAGCAAAAGACACAACATAAGACTACCGAGATTGGAATAAAATGGAGCTCAATAAAGTAACTTGCATACATTACTCTTTTCCCAAAAGATCCTGACGACGAATATAGGTTTCTGATGCTCTACAGCCATAGCCATGATGAACATTCAAAATTCCTACGCATAGTGAGGGTCTACACCTGTTGATCTGTGTTTAAATAAAATTATCTTGCAAGTAGACCGTTGTACATTCAAACGGATGACGTAACTTCAAACATCAAGCCAAAGAACAATCGTTGCATTGCCTGCTAATTTGTGAGTGTCATTAATAATTGGTCGGAGTAGTAGAACAAACACTGAGGATGTTAAACAAAATCAAATACGAATTGAAGGAAAGAATGAAAGTCTGCCCATATTTCTCATCAGCACAAGTTTGGGTCTAAGATTTCTAAAGGAGACGGCTCGTCAGTGGTTACTTTTCTTGTTCACTAAGAAGTACAACGCCAATTCACAAACTCTCAATTTTTGGCTGGTACGTTAATGTGGGTGGAGAAGTTCGGGGCCTGCCCTGAATTGCTAAGATTTTTTAAAAGCCATAACTCAGGGCCCCCCAAATCATGCTCACTATGAAGCCTAGAATGGTTAACAATATTTGAGCAATCTTATTTAAAGACATGTCTTTTTGGTGTCCGTTCTTAGACTCATACCTAACCATGGAAAGCTCAAATATAAACATCCATTTCAGACAAGTAACCAAATTAGGCCTGCTTATGGAATTATGCTCTAAATTGCTAGTAAACCGTGGAAACTGACACACGTCTTAATCACTTTCCCCCAGAACATGCGGTATGAATAAGGATACATTACACGAGGTCCTCTACCAGCCATGGGCCATCATTATACTTCCTCTCTGCTAAATTGTTGCCCCTGTCTGACACTGAACTACGGCCTACATCTGTATCTGATTGACGCAAAATATCACACATTGTGAGCCTAGGCTGACTTAAGATCGTGCTGGAAGGTAATTGAACAATTTCCTTCGAAGGAAAATGTATGCCATCTCCCTTGGGGCGTGCATTGGTTGGAAGTATTATCCAGAGCCACCAATGTCGGCCTCCAACATCCAAGACATTGCGCAGATTTTGAAGCCTCCCAAGGTCGAACTCATTTGACCAGGCCTACAATCAATCAAAAGAGGCCATCCAAGGAAAGTGTAACTGGATCATTAACGAACCTATTGACAAAAAATTCACGTCCAAGAAAAACTTGGCTAACAAAGTTATCCTCTAACTCAACATGACTTTTGGTCCGGAGTTGGTTGTTTTGCATACAACACATTCCAACTTCAGGAAGTTTGTGGTGCATGCTTGCAGGTAGTGTGGAGCTTTGAACAAAGAGCATTGTCTATTGGTTTATAGAGAGTGAAACTCATTTTGCCATGCTAAGAGGTGCTAAATCGAGTTTGGCAATTTAATGAACTGAAATAATTTGCTCTTTACTCAAATTCAAACAATACCTTGAGCATGCACCACAAGTGGAAAAAATTATTGATATTGTATGCAAAACAACCAATGGAAATTCATAGGGGACCAACTCCCGATGAAAAGTCCCGTTTAGTTCAAGGATAATCCTCTAACAGAACACAGGACCAAACGGGCCTCTTAACAATCAGGAATAGACTTCAAGTACCCTCATATGGAAACACCCAAAGGGGGTCACACAAACATATTTGGAGGAAGCAGCAGAGAAACGCTGGGAAGAGTAATAACCCCTGGAGTTGCTTCAGAAAACAATTTCTATAAAATGCTTCTTTTAACAAAAATGCTTTGTTAAGCAAGAGTACCTCTCCAACACGATGTGCCTCCTGCTGCCGTACTCGATTACCATAGAAATCTATAGTTGTCTGGAAGGCATATCAACAATCAAAAGTGACTTCAGTTCTACAAATTACTAGGCTAAGAGTACTGGAATTCACAGAACAACATAGATGCAAGATTTAGTTCTTTCATTGATGAATTGCAACTCAGAATTTGAAAACAAACCTGTGCGGTCAGGACTACATATATATGCCAGCCGAGTAAGAATGACATTGATAAGAAGACTGCCAGAGAGAGTACAAAAGAAAACAATACACCAGTATTGTCTTCATCATCTTCCTGAAATGCAGAACAGCACAGTGAAGTAGCTCAGTTCTGATTAGCTGTGTTGTAACTGTGTTGTAACTGTGTTGAATTTTAATCAATGTAAAATGCAAGTAAAAATCTCGCTCCACTACAGTTCCAAGAAGCAGATACGATTGTTTTGTACACCAGTACCAGGTTAAGTATGTCTTTATGAGCAGGATAACAGAGTAAAATTTGACCGACTTAGTTTCTAGGGCAAATGTTACAGAGATGTAAAGTCGAATGGTGCATACATTTTCAAGATGAAATAGTGGAATAGCTGCCATGATTGATGAATATAAGCACCCGACCCACATGTAGAACACTGGTGCAACCAACATGTCAGATGGATTATTTGTTCAACCAATTCGTTTTTTTCAGTTATTTCGGAAAATGATTCGCATTTTGTTGGTAAAGCTCTATGAAGCAAATACAAATAACAATGAGTTACTTGTGAAATGTTCAAATGAGAAACTGTGAAAGCAGGCCTTTGGGCAGAACTCCAATGACTTCACAGTACAAGAATCCATACAGGGCACATGAACTAATACATAAATGTGAGGTAGTGGAACTTACAGAAAATAAAGAAGAAGCAATAGTTATAAAACCCAATGCAATTGTGCATCCATGCTAAAGAGGAAGTTAAGGGGATGCTCAAAAAAGAAGGGTGCATTCATTGCATATATCAACTCCTAAAGACAAGACACTACCCCAATTGAAAACAGGCATCTCTAGTAGCTCCAAAAGACCAACAATGAAGAGATAAAATAAAAGACCACATAACGGAAAAAAAAAAAAAAAAATTGAGCAAAAAGGGATTGCATATAAAGGCAGGATAACAACAGAATAATATGGAAAAGGCCATGAGGGACAAAATCCTCCAGACAAAATTTATGATGGGGATACGACAATGATGGTCCATCTTGAGGATGCACCTGCAGTTATATGAAACAATTTGAAATTTCAGACTATGCCCATGGGACCTAAATGAACTGTAGATAGATTGCCAACTCAATAGAGACAATAGAATGTCCAATAGAATATCCAAAATAGCATCTCTAAACTTTAACACATCTTCATGAAGGAATACAGACCAAAGGATGACCTTCTTGACATGAAGGCGACTAAAAAGATTTTGAATCTACACAGGAGTAATTGAAGGATGGCACAAATTATACAGCTTTAGACATTACCTTTTGCAAATATGACAGTGGTGAGTCATCGGGGGTTTCGGTTTACGACCTGTTGCATAAGAACGACAAGTTTCAGTTATTCACTGTGACATAGATTCAATATCTAATAAATTGGTGAATAATCAAAGCTTAACAGTAGAGAGAAAGCAGAAAGATATGCAACCAAATATATCACACACTACGACTTGTGGACATTGCACTCAAACCAATTAGCTCTTATTTATTACATTTAATTACACTTAACATCAACCAGACAGATATTAAATGTTAACCTCCAACTCAAACATGTCAGTTGGTCAGGAGTTGGTTGTTTTGCATACAAGACTTTCCATGTTCAGCAAATTTTGGTGCACGCTTGGAGGCAGTGTGGAGGTTTAAATGAAGGCCATTGTATATCAGTTCATTCAAAGTCTAACTTACTTTGGCATGCCAAGAAATGCTTGTGATGAGTTTATTCCTTGATGAACCGAAATAGGTAGGCCTTCATTCAAATTCAAACGCTGCCTCCAAGCATGCAACACAAGTGCTAAATTATTTTTTTGATTATTTGAGATGCAGACCAAATGATGGCAAACCATAGGGGACCAAATTCCATGAAAACCTCATTGAGTTGAAAGTAAGATGCTATTGGGTTGCCTCAATTTTATTAATACACTTCAATATATTACCAGTCTTCATGATTTGCTAGTGAGTGAAAACATATAACAAACTGAACAGAACAGCATGTACAAAACTACAAACCAAAATAAAACAAAACAACAAAAAACAACCCAGCTGTGGTGCACTAGTACCAGTAGATTAAGGTTCTCAATTCTCACATCTTTTGCACCATCTGGCAAAAGGGGTTGATGGACCTCCAATGTCCATCTCGTAGCTTTCCCCAGGTATTACCTCAGTGCCTGCATCCTAAGAGAAAATTTACATTTTCAGACATCAGTACCCTCCTAAATAACCCTTCTTCCAATCCTCGTGAAAATGCAAGAAACTTCAAAAACCTTCAAAAACTATGGCACTAACGAGGTTTTGAAAATTACAAGCACAGGCACCGATGGCAAATTGCCAGGATTGGTGATGATGCAATGAAAATAATTGAAGAGGACATTAAAGGCTAGCCACCCTGCAATTGAAAGATGGACCATTCCTTGCCAAGAGGAGAGGTCGTGCATAGAAGGAAGTACACATGTCAAGAAGAGGTAGATGACAGCGCTGCAATCACAAAAAAAGGAAAGACAAAAAAAATTAGATAAAAAAACCTGGCATCAACAGCAACAGAATAATGTAGTGCAGTTAACTCCAAAGTTTGCGTCACCTCTTACTAATTTCTCCTTTGGAATGTAATTCAAACACTTAATAACTCCTCTGCAAACACTCTCAAAGTGGAGAATTAAATTGAATAAATTGGGCCAAAATTAAAAATTTCCTTCATGAAAGTCAAAAGTCTCAGGCTCCTAAATCACAACTTTAACAAAAGTAACACACACACGTACACACACACACGAATTCATTGATGATACAGATGAGTGGTTGCAAAGACATACCACATCAGAGAAAATGCAAGAATAATATACATCGGCCCAGCAGCTTGGACTGTATAGTCCAAACAATGATGAAGCCTCCCAATGAAGGAATGCCATCTGCAATAAATAAATAAATGAATGCTTGTAAATATAGTGTTTCAGAATAAGACTTATTGACTTCAGTAACCAGGAAACCTTATTTGTTCCAACAAAGTCTGATCAATTTCCTATCTGCCCTTACAGGAACTACCATTGGAAATGCAGCACTTCTTCACTACCGAATAACAAAGAGAGCAACAATGCACTGCAGTGATTTAAGCTTTTTAAATTGGAATCTCTATTTTGAAGGAAGGGTTGAAATATATTTAGGAAATTAGAAAGGAAGTAAAGCACAGGAAGATACGTCTAGTTAGTTTGTGTTTCTACTCTTGATTACAGTAAGCTCAACTTAAACCTCTATACTTCCCAAACCCAGTTTTATCAAAAACCATGAATGTGTAGAAGAGAGGTACTAAGGTAAGTGGGCCTTTCATGGTCACTTTTTCTAATCACACCTATATTTGAGGTGTATGGTTAGGTGTGGATCTAAAAAGGGACAAAAAAAGCGCATCATGTGTTTGGAAGAGAGTGGACTATGTGCTAAACGTTTGCTAATTATTCTAGGCTCAATAGCAATGATTGGGGAGAACCGACCCCTAGTTACAGATGAACTGGTTGAGTTTGAGAAATAACTGATTGAAGTTCAAGACTTCAGGAAAACTACCCATCATTTTAGAGGAATCTAGGCAATATACTTCAAATTAATAAAGAAAAACTGAAAGATCACAACATGTAACTGGTTGGACTTGGAAACACTAGGATTTTGACCAATTATGTCCAAAAATCTCCCTGGACCCTGGTCAATAGTGAATATAAGCTCCAAAAATAGTGACCTCCAAAAATTATGATGACAATGGCTACAGACACGATTTGGAATTGACACGCGTGTTCACATCCTACAAGACATGGGTGCAGAGCTAAAAGTGTCCATTTAAGGCCCGTTTACCTTACTTGTTGTGAAAATGATGGGTTTCTGACAAAATCACATCCAAGGAATATTGTGAGCAAGAAGTGAAGGAAAAACCAAACTTACGCATATCGGACCCCTGATGGGCAGCAAAAACCTGTTGTTGGCTGCCTATACAATCCCAGTAGCTCCCGACGTCGCCCAACAACCACATTCTTCAACCCAAGCAGGAAAGCAAGTAACTTGTGCATCTTGTAGCTTATAAAAAGGTTGAGGATAGAAAAGGTTCCATAATGAAGCCAATTACAACAAAAGTTGTAGGTCTAGCTACTCAGTTTTGAAAAGGTTTTTCATGCAGTTGACTACTTGGGAAAAACTGTGAATTTTTGCTGCATACACAACAACAACAAGGAACAACCACAGTCAGGCATTCAACCACTCTTTTGTATGTAGCTGACAAAACGTAACAGTACTTTAGATACTAATCCAATCACACAGAGGACCTTCAAGAGTTGGATACAGCCAAAAATGGACTTAAAACTTCCCACAGAAAGAAGATGCAAACATTTCGAGACTTTTCAGAGAGAATCCTCAAATTGTCGCTTGTTTCTTTTATTTGATGTCTTTGATATGGTGCCAGTGGTGGAAAGACCAGAAACACCAACCACGTTTTTCTAGGCAAATAAATCTAAACCCTAAACCCAAAACCCTCTGTAAACTCAAATTGTAAGGGAACCAAGTTCCAGCATACTGAAGTTTGATGGTAAACAGCAGGCACCAAAACTCACAACTACTAAAACACCGACAGAGTCTCAAACGTACACAAATCATCAAGTAAATTACCACTACCTTGAGAAGCTAATTATGTTTATCACTACCACGAGCTTATCATATTGGTCTAAAGTTTTATCAAAAGCAAGCTTTATAACTTACGGCGACTCCGCTGAATCTCAACACCAATCCCACGGACTTCCAAATGAGTGCTATAGTATGCCGTAAAAACACAGAGATTCTCCGCTACCACATGATGACTCCAATCTTTCGATGCACATTAGTAGTCGTAAATCCATTCATCTGTAAAGAGTCCTGAGACAGGACACACATTTTCAGTAACGCTAGTTATGATGTTCCATTGGGCTCCATTGAATGTGAACCGAACAAGAAGCCAGCTTTGCATTCACAACTCAGTTATGTACACCCCATAAAATTGAATGACACTCTTAAACCCTTACAATAATCTCCGTAATTTGCAATGGAATTATGGAACTGTGCATGTGAGCAGATGTTACAACTTAGTACATTTTGTTCCAACCCCGAGCTCTGTAGTATTTACAAAGTCAACACGAGCCAATCCAAAAACAAAAACGAGCCGCTAGTAGAATATAGACAATGCACAATCCCATTACAAAATTAGTACTAATTTGGTGGAACTGCCAATCCGCAAATTTGAATACAAGATTCAAACCTGACACTATGTATTCATGGCAACTGAAATGAATTGGCACATTGTAAAATACATTCTGTTTGTCGAGACTGGTAAATTCCACAGATCAAACAAGGATCAGACTCTAATCACTATGGGGGAAAATCTACTTTAGTAGGGAACACATGTATAAAATGCTGATCATAAAAACTACATACAAATCTTTGAGCTCATGTTATTACCTACCAAGGTACCACTGTTTATTCCTCGCTCACTCGTCGATTTCGCTTGCTTGTTCCAACTCCTTGTTCCTCATATTGTGTCACCTTTGGCTCGCTGTATAGCCCTTTAGCTTTCAGCTCCTCCATCTCCTCTTCCTGTGGCAAGAAATCACAGCAAAAAGCTCTTCCAAGTGAGTGCAGGGATATTAGAGTTGTCATCAATGTCTCTCAAAAACTCAAGTTTTGGTACGGAGTTTCACCCCACTTTTAACAACTTTAAAATGTTGAAGGAATATTCAAGTGGTGTTGGAACCCCCCATTTTGGTGAAATGAAGCAGAGGTGTTCAACTTTGGCCAAGTGACGGTTATAATGAAAATTGAACTCCTAATCAAAAATTCCATATGAGGTGTCTTCAAAAGTTTGCGATGAAATTCAAATTTGTATAGCCGTCTTTAGGCCCCAGTCAAACACATCCCTGTGAGCACAAGAATGATCAAGTTTATGCCACATCAGAGTACCGAGGACTATCTGAAGGTTCAGAATTCAAGCATTCTCATTTCATATTGATTAGATTGATTGAAAGGAAGCAAACACATGCAAAAGGATCACCATTTTTGCTTCATTGATCTCATTGATTAATACACCACACTCGTCCAACTTCATATTTTTCTTTGTAGAATTTTGCTAAAATGATCAGGTGTCACCCAACATCCTCACTGTTATTCATCATTAACAAACAACCTTCAACATGGTACTTTCACACACGACCAAGAACTTTGGAGGAAACCGAAGATGTTCACATGCTTCTTTGGCCTATGGTTTTTTGCTCCATAGGCCAGTTGGCATCACGTCAACTGATTTTGATAACATTAAAGTCCTACATCTCTGATTGTGAAGAAAACACCTGATCTACTTGACGTTTCATCATGCCAAGCATTTGGAAGGAATGTTGTGGTTCTCATGCTGTAGAATACAGCTCACCAAAGGTCAAACTGTGATGTCCACCAAAACCCAAAAAACCTGGGCTAAAAGGATAGACAGAAGAATTCTCTCCATGAAGCAAAGGGTTCCCATTGGATTTCTCTGAATCATATTATTGTGTCTATGTTTTCCAATCAATGGCCTACTTGGGCAGGACGTCAAGAACTTCAAGTGTGTGATCACAAGCGAACGACGAAAACGTGACATTCACTAATTCCACCGTAACCAAAATCATTTAAGCTAAAAGGTTGGACAGAAAAAATTGTCGCCCTGAAGGAATGGGTTCCTCTTGGTTTCTCCGGATCCATGTTGGACAATCAATGGCCTACTTGGGCAAGGACACCGGCATTAGATTGAATTTTGTTCTTGAAAGAAACCCCAATTTAGGTATAGGGTTTAGGGTTTAGCAGGCATTGTTGTGCTCACCTCCTCTCGGATTTGGTTGTCCATACCCTTGGACAACAGGAATCCACCGATAGCAGCGAACGCCGCAAGGGACAGGACTAGTGCAACCGCTGCCGTGGCCGTCACCCACATGGTATCCCCCCCGCCACCAGCTTCAACCCTTAAACCCAAAACCCTCCGCCGGTTCTCGCTCCCCCTCCACACGACGACCGCACCGTTCATCCCCACCGCCTCCCGCCACGCTCTCACTCTGTCCCCGGGCGCACCTTCGCACACTTGTGTTGCACTTCTCCCTCTGCTGCCAATCGTCAACAAATTGGCTGCATGGCTAGGACAATATGCAACTGAAATCTCGGTGTAGTCCTGTTCACAACCCAAATAAAAGATTGTCACAACTACACGTATTCTCATGTAATCGTGTTCACCGTCTGAAGCATCGAAGTTGAACATATAGAGCCTCGTATCTGAAAATTGCAAAGAGAGTAATGAAAAGAAACAATACCTTTCCTCTCTGGTCAGTGTTTGGAACTGTGACGGCAATGGGCGTTCCAAGAGTCAGCCCTGCAAAGCACCCAATCAAACAACTCAAGCCTCTGCAATGTCTAAAAATTCCCAGTAATGAATCTCTGTACATCTCACTGGCCATAATTGTGCTATAGAAGGAGCGTTGTCACATACCATCTCCAACACCCGAGATGATTTTGCAAGTATCTGTCTCGCTCCTTGGGGTTGTTATGCGAGACTGCCCTGGCCTCCTGGAGAAACATTGCCAGACCCATAATTCAGTATATGCTAGTTATCTGGCCATAGAGGGTCCAAATGTAAAATGGGTTCTATTTTTTAAATGGAGCCCTAGAAGCGGAGAAAACAATCTTCACTTAGCAGTTGTCGGTTCATTTAACCAATAATGCACCCGGGGAGGAGTGCCACTTGCAGGTGAACTATGTGGATGGTTGCCCGTAGCAAGAAGGGAAGCTGTTGAATTCCAAATCTGTTTAGGGTCCCTGCCCACTGAACTTGAAATCTGTTGAAATTGAATTTGCAGTGAACTTGAACCAACATCGCATGTGGGTAGCTGCCCATAGCGAGTAGGACAAATGACTCCCAAGTAGCTTAGTCACCGCAACACTTAAATGCTTGAGAAATGGAAGGAGGTTGCATGCACGCATATAATAGAGCAACAACCCTCTTCGAATGGACAAACTTCTCCTTTGCACTAGCGCAATCATCATCACAACTTAGCACTTGAGCCATGTGGCCAGGCAGGTACTACTTAACTTTTTTCATGACGTGGATCCCTCAATTCTCTGTTTCCTTTTGCTAAATCTTTTTGGCATGGGAGAGGGTACTACTTAGTGCTAATGAATCTAATTTTGACAGAACATAGGATGCAAAATGCGATAACCTCAACACACACTAAGGCACACCTCGAGACACAAGAATACCCTGCTGTGCTGCGTCCAACTGTTTGGCTTCCAGATACAGAAGACGAAGAGGAACTGTTACATCTGACAGTGGGGAGATCACATTCCGATTCCCATTACGAGGTTACTGAGGTACCTTCTGTTGAGCTCCACTTTTACTTACATTTTTCCATATCGTGGATCCCTTGGTTTTCTGCTTCCTTTTGATAAATCTTTTTGGCATGGGAGAGGGGTACTACTCAGTGCTAATGAATCCAACTTCGACACAACATAGGATGGAAAATGTGTTACCCTCCCACACTTAAGGCGCACCCTCATGACACAAGAATGTCCCGCTGCTTCCAACAGTTTTTGCTTACAGATACAGAAGAAGAAAAACTGCTGCTACATCTGATACAGAGGGGAGATCGCACTCCAATTCCCATTGCAAGGCTAGTGAATTACCTTCTGTCCAGCTCCACTTGCATGTCAGCTTCCGACAGCGGCAGTCTGGGAGGGCACCCGTCAATCACACACCCCACTCCTCCGCCGTGCGACTCCCCAAACGTGGTCACACGGAACACGGTTCCATATGTGTTCCCGGTCCCTGCCCGCACCTCTGCACCATGCAAACAGATAGAACTCCGTCCATCAATCTCCCACACAGACACACCGACATTGGGAACACTCTCCAAGAATTTCAGCAATCGCGGCAAGGAATGGCACAACCGCTAACTTCGCCAAGAACTACTTTGCTTTGACATTCCGCTCGTCATATCACAAAAAGAGTGCCCAAAAATCCTCAATCTCAGAACCAGAAAGGCAAATTGAAGAAACCCACACAGACAGAGACAGACGCAAAGAAGGCAACGTGGACTAACCGAGCTTCAGCCGCTGCGATTGGAGCTGCGGCACGGTGAATGCCGCCAGCCGGACGCAGTCTGCCTTGCATCGCCGCAACCCGGAGGCAGCGTCCAGCAACCCCGCCTGCTTGCTGCTGCCGCCGCCGCTGCTGAGCAACGACATCCCCGCCACCGCTTGCCCTAACGCCATGGCACTCATCTTCTCTGCCCTTCCCCGCACTCTGTCTATCTCCCCTCCGCTAACACCGTAAACACAACACGAATTGCACAAAACCGCTTCGCCGAAGATTGGTCACGGCGCTCTTGCGAGACGAGGAAAGCAATGCGGAAACAGGGCGTCTGTTTCGACCTTCCACTGAGATTGGAAGATTTGGATTGCAATTTGGGAGTGGGAGGGGAGCCTCACGGGATGTGAGGAGGGAGACGAATGGGAATAATGCGTAACGGAGGCAAGACTTGGACTGACAGAGGGAAGCGAGCAAGCCCACTCTCGCTGACTGCAACCACAGCAAAGGACGCGAAAAGGCTGCGTCTGGTCAGACCCACCCGGCGGCCTGCCTTGGGCCCTCCCAACTACACGAGTACACAGTCCCTGGCGCTTGTTGGTCGGCTTATCAAGTGTCCAAGGTAGTCTACATGGGTGGCTTATTGCTAATAAGGGGCTCGTTTTCTTAATCGGACCCCTACATTTGATTGGTACGTGGTTCCGAGAGGATCAAAGAGCAAACACCGTAAAGACACATGTTTAAAAGCGGTTGCACTACACCATCAAATATAAATAATTGTTCTACACTCAATAGTGGACATAGCTGTGTCGTGTAAACTAAGATCGTTAAACACAACAGATCGAATGTCGTCATCAACATCAATTAGCAAAATAAACATAGCAAACTAATATGCTAAACAACCACCTCTTCAAGATGAGGGTTTCTCTCTCTAAGCTCAAGAAACTAAGAAGTCTCCTTACAAAGATTAAAAAACTCTGAAATTCACACACAAGAGTCAAGCTATCTCTCACTCCACGAAGGGAGAATCCAAGAGTGCAAGTGATGGAGAAAGAATGCAAAGGCTTTACTCATGATCTACTACACCATAGCCACAAAATAGCAACAACAAGCTCTCTCTCTCTCTCTCAAAACACACTCACAAGACTTGACTTGACAACAATGGCAAGTCAAGATGCTTTCCTCTCTACATAACCCCCCGTCTAGGTGGATTTCATCCATGGAGTGGATGAACAACTATCTAGGACTTCCAATGGAGTCCATTACTCATCCAACCACACATGGACTCCTATTGGAGTCCATTGACTTCTAATTTGACGTGATTTAGCCCCCGATGTCACCTCACGTGACAGCTGTCGTGTAAACTAAGATCGTTAAACACAACAGATCGAATGTCGTCATCAACATTAATTAGCAAAATGAACATAGCAAACTAATATGCTAAACAACCACCTCTTCAAGTGCCCCCCCTAGCAGATAAGGAGCCCCTCCAATCAGCTAGGAACAAACACACTCATCAGTAGAGGTGTTGAACATGATGAAGTTGTTGTTACATCTGTACATATATATGTTGGTGTAGTGGTAATCTAAGGAATTAAACTCATGGTTGAGGAAGTAACCCAAGAACTGTAGGCTGGGTGCAATGTGAGCCCCATCCTTAATCGCCTTCAACAATTTATGTTGAATTCTTTGATAACTCTCCCAATATGATTTTCAATCCCATAAAACTACCGACCAACTAGATAACAACTTCACCACTAAAACATGTGGCAAACATCCACAAAGTCCTCAATCATGACCATTAACGGCCATGGAATGGGAGGATTTCCGACAACGAGGACAAACCCAATTGCCAGAAGGAAGAGTCAAAAGGGGAGGTGTCAAACATGTCATGTGTCATCCACGTTGACATTGATCGCACAATAACATTGTTGCACCTTCTTTTTTCTCTCCACACACATAACAAGGCAGACCCTGTGGTACAACCGCCAATTCGGGATGCACAGAGCCGTCGATGGGAAGGTGACATGGAGCACAATTCTTTGAATGCTCACGACATTCCCGTCCATCCTTGCCTTCAAGCAATAATATACCACTTGGTAAAACATCTTTTATTCGCAAAATTGTAAGCCCAGCCTTGACATCCAATGTCGTGGGCGCCTCCCGTTGCAAGTAAACATAATCCCCCTTGGAAAATCTACGAACCTGAGGTCGATAAGCTCCACTGCGGATCTGGGCATACCGTAATGTATCACGATGTTGAGCTATATTTAAGTTTTCCATGGCCATAGGCATGGCCTTCTGAAAGAATACTGCTCGATCATGAAGACATTGAGCCCAAACATCTGAATCATCCAAGTTTACCACATGAGCCAATTTCTCTCGCACCGAGCTAGGTAAAATTGGCTCCCAACCATACAAGAGTTGGTAAGGACTATAGGATGCCAAAGATGCTTGCCTGCTGAAACGATAACCCATTGCTATCCATGGTAACATCAAGTCCCATTCGCGATGGTTGCCATGAAGTAAACCATACTTCCGCAAACCGCGCTTGACAGTCTGAACAACTCGTTCAGCTAAGCCATCTGCCTCAGGATGATCTCTGGAAGTTGTTCGATGATCAATCAAAGCCTTGGTACACAAAGCCTCGAAAGATCCAAGAAATTCTCTTCCTTAATCCGTCAACACCTCTGCAGGTGCTCCAAACCGTGCCAAAACTCGATCAAGAAATGCCATAGCTGCCAATTCTGAGGAATTTTGGGGAAGAGCCACGAGTTCAATCCACTTACTAAAATGCTCCACCATCACAAGTACATACTTTGCCCCACGTGGAGTGACAGTAAACGGTCCGGCAAAATCCAAAGACCAATGATATCCCAAGCCCATAATAGGTAAAGGTTGAAGTTGAGGTGATAAAGTATTAAAATTTGACCTGACTCGGTCACATACTTCACACCGGGAAACATAAGTGGCAACATGTTGATACATACCAGTCCACCAATATTGGTTGCATAACATAGAGTGTGTCCTTCGCACTCCAAAATGTCCAAGCTCCTCGTGTACTTGCCGTACTAAAGAAGCTCTTTGATATGGCCTTAGAACGATGCGCCTCGTTCCGTCCGGCCACACACGAAATAACAAGCCGTTTGTCCAACGAAACCTTGTTATTCGGTGACTAACTCTATCTCGCTCCATAGCGGATAGTCCAAGGGGATATGTCCCTTGTTGAAGTTTGTGCAAGACCGCGTGGTCTTCCTACACATCACTAATAATGAGAGATTTATCGATCTCCTCATCTTGGTGTTCCACAAGGATCTCAGCAGCCAATCCTGACATAATTGTGAGATATGTGGCAGCATGCCAACCCGGCACCGCCTCACGATCACAATCTCCATGCCATCTGGCTCCAGTTAAATCCTCATCTGAAAGACTTGGATTGCGAGACAATCCGTCTGCATCCAAGTTGGCAATTCCTGCTCGGTGGACAACTTCAAAGTCATATTCTTGAAGTAACAATGCCCACCTAGCAAGTTTCCCGGTGAGTTTATCTGATTCCATAAGCCATTTTAAAGGCTGATGATCGGTCACCAAAGTAAACTTTTGCCCATATAAATAAGGTCGGAAATGTGCAATGGCCCAAACGGCCACCAAGGCCTCGCCTTCATAAGAAGAATAATTAGATTCAGCACTATTATTGCTTCGAGATGCATAAGCCACCACATATTCTTTTCCCTCTTCATCTTTCTGTGTCAATACCGCTCCCAATCCCACTGCACTCCAATCCGTGTGCAATTGAAAAGCTCTAGATACATCCGAGCGTCGAAGCACTGGCGCTGAACCGAGCCTCTGCTTCAATGTATCAAATGCCTGTTGTTGTTCCCGACTCTAAATCCATGGTTGGTCTTTTCCCGTGAGAATGGTGAGAGGTTTGGCAATCAAACTAAAGTTTTTGACAAACCTTCTATAATAATTTGCCAATCCTAGAAATGCCCGAAGTCGTGGTACATCACTAGGTGCGGGAATTTTGTGCAAAGCATCCACCTTTGTCTGTTGCACACCAAGACCGCCAGGAACAATCATGTGGCCCAAATAGGGCAGTTGATCATGGAAAAACTTACATTTTCCATGATGTAAACGAAGTCCCCACCGTTGTAGTCGTTCAAATACCGCTTACAAATGTCTCACATGATCCTGTGGACTATTACTAAAGATGATAACATCATCAATGTAACATCTAGCAAACGGTAAACCAGCCAATAATTGGTCCATCACCCGCTGAAATTCAGCTGGAGCATTCTTGAGACCAAATGGCAAAAATTTCTAATGATAAAGTTGATCCTTGCCATCTTTATCAATTCCCCAAAATGTGGTCTTCACCCGATTATCCACCAACAAAGGTAATTGATGATAACCAGACCTCAAATCCAGAGTGCTGAAAATTCTAGCAAATCCCAATGCATCCAACAACTCCTCTGGCATCGGCATTGGGTATCGATCCGACTTGGTCTTGCGGTTGACTGGACGATAATCACCACACATCCGTTTTTCCGTCCAGTTGCCAAAGATATCTTTCTTTGAAGGCATAACCGTCGCACAAGCATACTCTCCATTGGAGAGTTCAATCAATTCCGCTGCCAATAATTATTGACATCGAGTTTGAACACCCAACCTTTCAGATGTACTAAGTCTGTACGGCCGTCTGAAAATAGGATGGTCGTCCTCAAATTGAATACGAACATGTTTACCTTTATATCCTTCAAGATCATGAAGACTAAAGGCAAAATAATTACGGTAAGAGCGAATAAATGCCCGTACCTTTCGTGCTTCGGCACCAGTAAGTTTTGGCCCCACTTCAATTGGCCAATTGTCAAACTCCGTGGTTTCCTTCTCCATAGAAGGATTGCCACTTGGTGCCAGCACAGCCTGTGATTGCTAGTCCGTGGAGAGGGCAACACCTTTGCCCCCATCATCTGTACTTGAAATCAAATGCGTATCATCTCCACTACAATCAGACATACCAAAATCTTGGGCCAAAGCAACAAAAACACGTTGAGCTCGAAGCTCTTCTGCAGCATGCTGCTTCAAAGAAAATAATGCCTCAGCATCATTGACCTCCATGTGAAATTTGGATTGCAGCTCCATTGCCCCCTGACCATTGTCCTCTGTCCTCAGAGTAAGCAATTGGTCATGAAAATATTGTTAAGCAGCAAAACAAATTCCAATAATTCACACCATGCTATTGAGATCCATAGCTTGTCCCAATAGGAAACGTCTCTGACCTTCTTGAAGCCCGTGAGCAGCTGTGGTGCCTGTAGAAAAACCCATGGCTCGTTCCCGTTCATCTGCCGTAGGCTCATCGTATGTTTGGGATTTTGAATTCCAAACCATGTCTAGTCCACGAGATCGAAATGCAAAAGACCGTGGATATGTCACAAAAGTCGGTAGTGCACCTCGCGGGATTCCCACCTTGTTAATTACTGCAAGTGGCAAGGTGTCATCCTTGGTAACCGCCAATGAAACACGATGATAATCTAAAATGTCATCCACCTTACGATTCATAAGCCGAGGAATTCGAGCGACTGCCGCTGAAAGCACCTGAGGTGATACCAAATTGGTCCAAAATCAACGAGGCCGGTGAGCAAAGGATCCCAAGGATGCAGCATCCAGAAATGTTGGAGTACCCAAAAGTTGATTAATGTACTCACCATCTTTCACCACTTTGTGCCGTATATCACCCAATAATGGCACATTTTCCAAAATGTACCCTGGCGGAGTTGATTGGTGGGCAAACCACCATTGTAGCAATCGCATCAAATCCGCAAACAAAGTAGACCTAGGGTCATCCAAACCTTGGCCAGTTCCTGCACGCGAATGGCCTTGACACGGCCATCCTGCAATAATCAAATCCACATGGCCCAACCTTCTCAAATCCTCATCACTAATCATAGTGACGTCTTGAGGGAGTTGACCACCACATCCATGAATAGCAGAGGCTGACAATTGTGTGGGATACCTCAACAACAATTGTTGGATGTGGTGTCGAACGGCTCTGTTGGCTGCATATCCATTATCCACATGAATATACCGCCTAACTGTAATCCCAGCCTCCAATATTGCAGCCAAACCTGTGCCAATGCCCCCAAAGATTTCTACAAGAACAATACCTTCAGGTGACGGTTGCCAACGAATGGGTTGGGCAAAAGAAATTGAGGATGATATTGGAGGTGTCTCCCCAAGCTCCAAAGCCGCTACAATGTGTCGACAATGGTCGGATAACTCCTTTGAAGTACGCCATGGTGGAGATGGATCCTTGAAATGTCAAGGAGGAATTTCGATACATGGCAAAATTCGTTGCTCTTCTACATTACAAGTGTAGGCCAATGTTTCCTCCAACAAAATTGGTGAACAAGGCAAGTCTGAAACTAAACCACTACAACCAAACATTGCCTCCGCAACCATAGTCATAGAAGTAGCTGCAAATGCTACAGGAATAAATACCTTCATGCCATCACCAGTAGACCATCCCGGTCTAATCCACGCCTCCTCAGTCCAATTATCCAAACCAAAGCCAAGTGGATAAAGAGCTTGCTGACCAACTAGTATATCATAGTTGGTTGCATTGATAACAACACACTTCATTGTCAAATGAATGTAGGTAGGTCATGCCCCCACGTTAAAAATCAAACGGAGAGGTGCCTTGGTATAACTTGTTGCACGTTCAGTGAATGGACAAGGATCTAAATTTACTGGCATCAACCCTAGACTGTGTCACCCAAAGTTCTTCACCCTTGATTTCGTCCTAGCCCGAGTGTGAAATGTTGGACTGACACATAATAACTCCCTCCTCGGTAGTTCAATGTATAATTATTTCAACCAAAAGAGTGCGAGTGTTTAAAAACACTTACCTCAATGGTCAATCACCAATACATTCAAAAGTTACACACACCCCTTCCTACCTAATGAATCCAACACTTTAAGTCTAAACATCATAAGTCAAAAACTATAAGAGTGTGTCACTATTTTTTTGGAAGTTTGGATATAGTCTCGGTTTTTTGGCTCTCAAAAATTCATATGAAGTCCAAAAAATGAGTTCTTGGTATCTATGGATAGATAATGAAGTCCTCTACATGAATATGCAATAATATTTCTACTGTCAAAAAGTATATGGTCGCAATTCTACGTTGTTCCCTTTGAATCTGTACTTTTTCACTATTTTTTGGAAGTTTGGACATAGTCTCGGTTTTTTGGCTCTCAAAAATTCATATAAAGTCCAAAAAATGAGTTCTTGGTATCCATGGATAGGTAATGAAGTCCTCTACATGATTATGCAATAATATTTCTACTGCAAAAAGTATATGGTCGCAATTCTACACTGTTCCCTTTGAATCGGCACTTTTTCACTATTTTTTTGGACGTTTGGACATAGTCTTGGTTTTTTGGCTCTCAAAAATTCATATGAGGTCCAAAAAATGAGTTCTTGGTATCCATGGATAGGTAATGAAGTCCTCTACATGAATATGCAATAATGAATGCCTTGAGTCTAAACCACATCTAATAATGTAAGGCTAATCTTCAAGACTAATTGATCTTGACTCTTCACCTTATAACCTCGCATACCTACGTGCCTCTCTCTTACTCCACACACACACAAGCTCACCTACTTCAATAATGTAACTTTGTAAGTCCAATAAAACTACATAATTCAATGTTTTCCAAACATAACCTTGTAAGTCTAAATAATTATAAGTATGGATATCATGAATCCAAGTACTACAATTTGAAGACTTTAAATCACACTCTAAATTCTTCCAACCCAAGCTACTCCTAACAAGAAGTCAAGCCCACCTCAAGGCTCACTAGTCTTGGCTCTTCACCCTAAAACCATGCACACACACGTGCTCCTATTTTGCTTCCTACACACCCACACTTATAACACGTGGGATGCCAAGGAGCACGAAGGAAAGAGGAAGAGAGAAGGAAGAATGAGGGCTTATATAGTGAGTTGAGAGGGAGAGAGGGCATGAGGTAAGGATAGGGTGAGAGGATTAGAGCCTCCAATCACAACCCCTTAACATTCTCCTTCTAAGTAGGGACTCATCCCATCCACAAGGTTCTTCCATTCCTAAACCAATAAGGTGGATCCTAATGTGGGCATTTAACCCGCGGATCCCCTCTCGCCTCACCTTACTCCATACCCACCTAGTCAAGATATTACCTCATTGAACTTAAACCTTAAGACAATCACACAACACCCCCTAATGTCTAAACTTAATCCACACCACACTTCATTTTTTTTATAATTTTGTGAATAATTAATAACCGTTAAAACATAACTTCTAATGGTCTCAAAGACTTAAGAACATATGTGGACACCATTTTGGGCTCACAGACTGTCAGCAAGTCCTTTGCCAATCATAACCGGTTGAGCACCAGAATCCATCATAACTCTCAGTGGTGTAACACGAATAGCGGGATTATCCGTGCGTGACACGACAAACAAAGCTTTGTCGTTCACCAGACGTACAACTCCAGGTTGTAAATTATGCCGCTCTCGAGCAGATCTTACAGAAACATCTGCAAGATATGCTGCTCCTGCTGCATAATGTGAAAAAGACGTGTCCATTGATGGAATTATTAGAGGAGGAATATCAGTGTACTTACCAAAAGCAATGATTGCCGCATCCGCAAGGTTCGCTCGCAAATTGGCTAAGTCTTCCACCTCCTCAGCCACAGGCACGTCAACAACAGCTTGGGATACTTGAAGGGATGGCAAATCCGCCTTGCCTTCTAACATTCTCCCAGCTAAATGAAAAATTCCAGCATGTTTGAAATCCGGAGCAATCAACTCCGAACCCGAGAAAATTGGCATATGAAGAATTTTATGTGCCAATACCTGCATAACGTCCTTTGAAATGGAATCCCCATCTCTCAAAGGCAAAGAGTTTTTAGTCCCAACAGCAGTAGTAGTGTCTACCAATCCAAATGATAGAGATAGCCGTGCTTGACCAACTTGGTCTGCTGGCCGACATGGCGAGGAAGTGAAGCCTCGTTGCTCCCAACACTTGTGGAAGCCACTGAATTTGCCAATGTTTGTACGCGAGTAGAAGCTGCAGCTACCACCTCTCCAAATGCTCCAAACATATACATGTCAGAACCCGAAATGCCAACATCTGCCTGCGGCTCAGAAATTTGAGCAAAAGATGCAGAAGATTTGAGCTTTTGCTCAAGCTCTGCAACCTTAGCCTCAAGAGTCTGCTCCCGTAAAGATTTTCCAGACACATAACTGGCAGGCCGCCTCTCAGGATGAAGTTGGAAACAATGATCCACATCGTGGTTAGTGCCGCCACAATGGTTACATTTCAATTGCCTCTTCTTAGAATTTTCCCCCGCCTTTATCGGTTCTATCTTTTGTTTTATTTTCCCAAAGGCTGGTTTTTCTTCTTCTTGGGACAATTGGCATCATTCTTTGAATGACCAGCTTCTCCACAACCCCAACAATACAAAATCCTTTGCTCCTTAACAGGTTGAGTCTCAGCTAAACTACTAGTAGCTGTGACAATTCTTTTTGATTTGCTAGTCTCTGTCATCCAAGATACCATATCCGTGGCATCATGTTGACAGAGAGCTCGATCACATCTCTCAACCACGGCAAACGCTTGTGAAAGCGTAGCTCTGTGTGAGGCCAAACCCCCCACCCTTAAGCGTCCGTAGTCCGAGTAGTGGGTTTGGGCTCACATTCCTCCGCGGTATTGGATTTGGACTTCTCTATACTACCACTTGAACTATCACTTGTGTATTCCGTATCGCTACTATAAGAGGTCTCACTTGGTGTCTCCATACCGTACATAAGCCTTTAAGTATTAAGAAATACTTATGTGACTTATGTCAATCTCTCCCTCGCACCTTTGGTCTTTGCTTCCTTTGTCTTGCCATCGCGAGAGTGCTCCACATTCTCCATTAATTTGTGCACGTGGTTTATTTTTAAAGAGAGGATGCAAGTGTTAAAAAACACTATTCTCTATAGTCAATCTCAAATACATTTACTTGTGAAAGCCACACATAACACTAACTAGCATAATGTAACTAACTACTTGTCTATGAGCTAATTAAGTAGGCTATCTACTAAGCTCCTTCATGAACCCATCTCTTTACTTTCTAATTACATAAACCTAGCTCCTTCATAAACCCAACTCCTTCATGAACCCAACTCCTTAGCTTCTAACTAAATAAACCCAGCTCCTTGTGAGCCCAAAAGGGTGCCCACATTTAGTCTTAGACCCTTGAAACGTTAGTTGATGCACTTTGAAGTAGCATGTTACTTCACAAAAATATAAAAAGAGTGAAATGTTAGTCTTAGAAGTACCATGTTGTAAGAGGCTAGGATGTGAGTTGTTATTGTGTTTTTACCTTCGGAAGGATTTGAGTGAATGAGGATAGGTAAGGAGAACTTGGATTGAGTAGTTAGTGAGTAGGCTAGTACAAATGGATGGAGACAACCAAAGTGACTCAAGAGGCAAGTGCATTCGAATTGGGATGAATGGAGGATCACATGGAGCGCACAAGTGGACCACCTCATCATGGCCACTTAATGGGGAAGGTCCAAGGAAGAATGCAAGGTGGAGGATAAGCAAATTCTCAAAGCACCAATCAAATCACGAGTTAAGCATCGTGGTTTGAATTAAGTGGTGAGCAACGATTTGGGAAAGTAAGGGGAGAAAGTTATGGCGGCGGAAAGCAAGGAGGCTAAGTTTGGGTTGAAGCATCCCAAGTTTGGTAAAGTGTGGTAGGTAGAAAGCCAAGGCTAGTTAAATGTTCGAATTAGGATCCTTGTTGATCATTTGAGGGAGGAAGGCTTAGAAGATAGGATTGGCGCCTACTAAGTAGGAGGAAATCTCAAGGGCTTATCGTGAGCCTTGAGGGTGCTCACCCCCTCAAGCTTACTATATAATCCCTCATTCTTCCCTCACTCATCCTCTCTTTCCTTTGTGCTCCAAGGCACCCCACGAGTTATAAGTGTGGGTGTGGGAAGCCATATTGGAGCACATGTGTGTGCTTAGTTTTTAGTTTGAGAGCCAAGGCTTGTTAGCCTTGAAGAGGGCTTGACCTCTTGGTAGAATTAGTGTTGACGTGAAGGATTTTAAAGTTAATTCATGATTCCAATTTGTGGTACTTAAAGTTCATGTTTTGAATACACGTGGTTGCAAGTTCCATGTTTAAGAGTTGAGCACTTGAGGTTGTGATGAGTGCAAAAATATACTTGTGTGGATTAGTTAGTCTTAGTGAAGTTAGGAAATTCTCTCTCCCCCTCTCCTCTCTAGGATTTTAGGATTTTAGGATTAGAGAAGAATTGTGTGATTAAAAAGGGGTTGTTAGTAGAATTAGGAAAATTAGGTAGGAAGATTAGTTAAGGGCTTGAATAATTAGTGAGGTAGTTGGGGATTACAACTACAAAGTTGTGGGTTCATGAAGGAGCTGGGTTTATGAAGGAGCTGGGTTTGTTTAGTTAGAAAGTAAAGAGCTGGGTTTATGAAGTACCTGGGTTTGTTTAGTTAGAAGCTAAGGAGCTGGGTTCATGAAGGAGCTGGGTTTATGAAGGAGCTGGGTTTGTTTAGTTAGAAGCTAAGAAGCTGGGTTTATGAAGGAGCTGGGTTTATGAAGGAGCTGGGTTTATAAAGGAGCTGGGTTTGTTTAGTTAGAAGCTAAGAAGCTGGGTTTACGAAGGAGCTGGGTTTATTTAGTTAGAAGCTAAGGAGTTGGGTTCATGAAGGAGTTGGGTTTATGAAGGAGCTAGGTTTATGTAATTAGAAAGTAAAGAGATGGGTTCATGAAGGAGCTTAGTAGATAGCCTACTTAATTAGCTCATAGACAAGTAGTTAGTTACATTATGCTAGTTAGTGTTATGTGTGGCTTTCACAAGTAAATGTATTTGAGATTGACTATAGAGAATAGTGTTTTTTAACACTTGCATCCTCTCTTTAAAAATAAACCACGTGCACAAATTAATGGAGAATGTGGAGCACTCTCGCGATGGCAAGACAAAGGAAGCAAAGACCAAAGGTGCGAGGGATAGATTGACATAAGTCACATAAGTATTTCTTAATACTTAAAGGCTTATGTACGGTATGGAGACACCAAGTGAGACCTCTTATAGTAGCGATACGGAATACACAAGTGATAGTTCAAGTGGTAGTATAGAGTCAACGGCACGGACTCCATTTAGGAGAGGGATATCCTTAAGGGCTTGTGTAGCTAAAGCGGCCGGATGGACGTTAGAAGCAAACAAAGACAAAATAGCACCCGAGCATAAGGAGGTTAAAATAACATAGTTAACTTGTGCATTCTCCACATACGTATTGAAATCGTACATTGAGTTGTTAAAAGTGAAATTCCAGTTAAATCCAAGACCACTTGAAGGGTGAACCTTGCACTATGGACTCATCCAAGTCCAAATCCAATACCGCGGAGGAATGTGAGCCCAAACCCACTACTCGGACTACGGACGCTTAAGGGTGGGGGGTTTGGCCTCACACTCCTTCATAAACCCAGCTCCTTCATGAACCCACAACTTTGTAGTTGTAATCCCCAACTACCTCACTAATTATTCAAGCCCTTAACTAATCTTCCTACCTAATTTTCCTAATTCTACTAACAACCCCTTTCTAATCACACAATTCTTCTCTAATCCTAAAATCCTAAAATCCTAGAGAGGAGAGAGGGAGAGAGAATTTCCTAACTTCACTAAGACTAACTAATCCACACAAGTATATTTTTGCACTCATCACAACCTCAAGTGCTCAACTCTTAAACATGGAACTTGCAACCACGTGTATTCAAAACATGAACTTTAAGTACCACAAATTGGAATCATGAATTAACTTTAAAATCCTTCACGTCAACACTAATTCTACCAAGAGGTCAAGCCCTCTTCAAGGCTAACAAGCCTTGGCTCTCAAACTAAAAACTAAGCACACACATGTGCTCCAATATGGCTTCCCACACCCACACTTATAACTCGTGGGGTGCCTTGGAGCACAAAGGAAAGAGAGGATGAGTGAGGGAAGAATGAGGGATTATATAGTAAGCTTGAGGGGGTGAGCACCCTCAAGGCTCACGATAAGCCCTTGAGATTTCCTCCTACTTAGTAGGCGCCAATCCTATCTTCTAAGCCTTCCTCCCTCAAATGATCAACAAGGATCCTAATTCGAACATTTAACTAGCCTTGGCTTTCTACCTACCACACTTTACCAAACTTGGGATGCTTCAACCCAAACTTAGCCTCCTTCGCTTTCCGCCGCCATAACTTTCTCCCCTTACTTTCCCAAATCGTTGCTCACCACTTAATTCAAACCACGATGCTTAACTCGTGATTTGATTGGTGCTTTGAGAATTTGCTTATCCTCCACCTTGCATTCTTCCTTGGACCTTCCCCATTAAGTGGCCATGATGAGGTGGTCCACTTGTGCGCTCCATGTGATCCTCCATTCATCCCAATTCGAATGCACTTGCCTCTTGAGTCACTTTGGTTGTCTCCATCCATTTGTACTAGCCTACTCACTAACTACTCAATCCAAGTTCTCCTTACCTATCCTCATTCACTCAAATCCTTCCGAAGGTAAAAACACAATAACAACTCACATCCTAGCCTCTTACAACATGGTACTTCTAAGACTAACATTTCACTCTTTTTATATTTTTGTGAAGTAACATGCTACTTCAAAGTGCATCAACTAACGTTTCAAGGGTCTAAGACTAAATGTGGGCACCATTTTGGGCTCACATAATTGGCGACCATCGGGGGATGAATCCAAACATCTCTTGCTCCAAGGGTAAGTTGCCTAGTCAAGCTCGGTACTCCTTACATCTACTTCCCGATGTACGGGTAGGAAAGAGCTCACCATTCAACGTTTCCAATTGAATTGAATTATTAGGAAAGACCTCATAGACAAGGTAAGGTCCTAACCATACCGCATCGAATTTCGCCGGAAATTCAAGCTTTCGTGCGTCTTGAATCATGACCATCATTCCCGGTGTTAGGGCCCTTCTCTTATGTCGTTTGTCGAAAGTAATCTTTCTCCTTCTTTGGATTGCCTCAATATGTTGAGCCGCCATTCTCCTCCCTTCGTCAAGTGCTTCCAAATCGGTTAGTCGATTTCGTAAGGATTGACTTTCGGTAAGTCTCGTACTCACGGCCACCCTAAGTGACTCGACTTCATATTCGATTGGTAGTGTCGCTTCAAGACCATAGACTAAGGAAAATGGTGTAGCACGCGTAGTTACCTTATAGGTTGTACGGTATGCCCAAAGTGCCGCCGTTAGTTTCGTATCCCAATCCCGCTTCGAGTCTATAACCGTCTTGCGTAGTATACTCACCAAAATTCCGTTAACCCTTTCCGTTTGTCCATTGGTTTGTGGGTGGTAGGGAGTAGTCTTCCGGTGATCAATTTTAAATTTCTCTGTCATCTCTCGAATCAAGTCATTCAAAAAGTGAGTACCCCTATCGCTTACTAGGATCTTCGGCACCCCGAACCGCGAAATTATGTTTTCGTACATAAATGTTGCCGCGTGTTCCGCCGTGTCGGTCTTCACCGCTTTGGCTTCCGCCCACTTGGTGAGGTACTCGGTTGCCACCACAATATATTTCATTCCTTTTGAAGATTGGGGATGGACCTCACCCACATAGTCGATGCCCCATTTTTCGAAAGGAATTAAGGGTAATGATACATGTAAAGGCATCTCCATTCTAAGGTCGTTTCGGGCATACCGTTGGCAAGCGTCGCATTTCCTTACATAGTCATGGGCGTCCTTAAATAGTGTAGGCCAAAAGTAGCCCGCTCTAAGTATTTTTTGCCCGGTGAGTTGACCCGAGAAGTGACCGCCGCAAGCGCTATCGTGGCAAGCGATTAAAATCGCTTCAACCTCCGTTTTTGACACGCATCGTCGTAAAATACCATCGGACCCCCTTCTAAACAACCTATGGCCCACTACAACAAATTGCCTACTATTTACCCTCACCTTCCTTCTCTCTTCTTTTGTCCACTCTTTGGGCAACTTGTGGGTTGTTAGAAATTCCACTATGCCCGCATACCACTCCGGTGTAGAAGTGACCACAAAGAGGCTATCATCTACTAACATATCATTTACCGGATTTTTTCCTATCTCCTCCGACAACCTAGACAAGTGGTCCGCTTGTAAATGCATACGACCCGGTTTATATTCCACCGTGTAGTCGAATTCTTCTAATAACAAAACCCACCTAGCTAACCTACCACTTAACTCCGCCTTGTTAACTAGATACTTGATAGCCATGTGGTCAACAAAAAATACAACCGGGTTGCACATGAGGTAATGCCTAAACTTTTTAACGGAAAACACCATGGCTAGGCACTCCCTCTCCGTTGTAGAGTAGTTTCTTTCGGCGGGGGTCAATTGCTTACTCGCATAAGCTATAGGTTGATCCTTCTCTTTTTCTCCCGTTGCTTGACAAAGCGCACTCCCTATTGCCACATTACTAGCATCACAATAGACGTGAAAAGGTTTACCCCAATTGGGTGGTATCAACACCGGATAGGTGCTCAACCTATCCCGCAATTCCTCAAAGGCTTTTTGACAAGCATCCGTCCGCTCGAATTTGACATCCTTTTTGAGCAAATGGGTAATGGGCACCGCTATCTTTGAAAAATTAGGAATAAGTTCCCGGTACCATCCCACATGTCCTAACAACTTAGAGATCCCCTTGGAATTGGTTGGAGTTGCCAAGTCGCTTATGGCCGCAATCTTATCCGGATCGGGTTCTCTACCTTTCTCACTAACAACATAACCCAACAACACTCCCTTATTCACTCCCAAAAATGTCTTATCCGGGTTCAATGCTAACCTCATCTTCCTACACCTAACCAATGCCTCCCTAACACAATGTAGGTGATCGTCCACATTACTTTGTGTGCTAAAATCGTCCACAAAGACGGTCATGGATTTGAACAACAAGTCGGTGAAGATATACATTACTAATCGTTGGAAAGTAGCCGGGGCATTACATAACCCAAATGGCATCACTACCCACACAAAAGTACCCCAAGGTGTAGTAAAAGCCGTTTTATGGATATCTTGGAGGGCTATGGAAATTTGATTATAACCCGCATACCCATCCATAAAGGTATATCGCGAATGACCTCCAACCTCCTCAAGCAACAAGGTGATAAAAGGTAAGGGGAAGTGATCCTTTTGTGTGCACGAATTCAATTTCCTATAGTCGACACAAACCCTTAATTTCCCATTTTTTTTCTTTACTAAGATCATAGGAGAAACCCAATCCGTGATTTCCACCGGCTTGATAAACCCGGCCTTCAATAACCTTTCCAATTCCGCTTTCACCAACAATTGCAATTGAGGATTCATCCTCCTCTCCTTTTGTCTAATTGGCCTCGCCCCCGGAATTAAAGGAATCCGGTGCTCTACCATTTCCCTAGGAATTCCCTTAAGCTCATCGTAGGACCATGCAAAAGTATCACTAAACTCATCCACCAAATTGCTATACTCCCTAACCTCTTTCTCCCCCAATTTGGAACCCATCTTCATTTGTCGGGTTTTTCCATTCTTTAATTTCACATCCACGTACCGCCAATCCGCTTCCGACACATGTGCTTGTTCCTCTTTGTTCCGATACCAATCGGAAGGCACATTGGGGTAATCTTTCACATCTTGACCTACAACTATCCCCGTAGACGTGGTCTTGAAATGTAAAGGCTCCTCCAATTTCGATGACTCAATAATCACATCCTCCTCTTGAGTCCCATCTACATGAATTAAACTAACCTCACCCTCTTCCACGTCATCTACCCAAGGTGTTAACCCACCGCTAACCCACTCTTCCTCGGTGAGCACCTCACATGGCTCCAACAATGAGCCCTCTCCTAAACTAACACTAGGAAATTCACTCCCTAAGCCTACTTGGTGAAATGTAACCATTACATCAACCTCGGACTCGGGGTACTCCCTTAGCCATTGGGCATAATCCCCATTATCCCCATAATTGTAAAAATTAGGACCTAGACTTCCCGAGCCCGAATCTATAACAACCCTTTGACCTTCGGGATGGACGACTCCCACCAATGCCTTGCCAATCTCATTCTCGTTTAAGTCATCAATTTCCTTCTCCAATGGCAAATACATCTCCTTCTTCATCCATCCTTCTAATGAACCAATGGACACTATGACCCTATTACCCTCCGGACCATAAGTGATGGATGGTTTAGGTCCACCCCAATTGACCATAGCATTCGCCATCCGCAACCAAGGCTTACCTAGCAAAATGGGGAAGGTGTCCTTGTTGGAGTGCATTTTAATGACATGGAAGGTGACCAAGTACTCCTCGCCTCCCGTAGTCATTCTACAATCCTTGATCATCCCCAAAGGCGTAGTCGAACTTTGATTTGCCATATTTATGACCAAAGGTGAAGGCCCCGTGAGTCCAAGTCCCAATTTTTTCATAGTATCCTCCGGTAGTATATTTAGACTACTCCCTCCGTCGACTAGCACATTAGGAACCACCTTATCTACTATAACAACTTCTATTTCTATAGCTTTCACGTCTCTTCCACCTTGTGATTGGATCCTAGCGGCTATTTTAGCTTTCACCTTCCTCATCCTCTTGTGTACCGGCATTCCCTCCTTTAATGTTTTCCTTGCCGTGGGTGAAATTTCCAATAGTTGGCCGAAAGTAATATCCGCCTTGAGTGTACTAAGGTCCGCCCACAAGTCGTACCCGGTAGATCTTTCCACCTTAGAATTACCCACTACGTCGAATTCGTCTACGGGAACCCCCGGTCCTTCCCATTCACCCACATCGCTATTATCCAAGTCATGTACCGCATTAGTCCTCTCCCTATCTTGTAAAATTATATTTTCCCTCTCCACATCCTTAGTAGCTCTTCTAGCTACCCTATCCAACTCGGAGAGATTAATCTCTTCATCCGAAGAGTAATTTCCTTGCTCTCCTATTCCTACCTCCAACGGGGCATCCCCTCTCCTAGCCCTAGTAGTTACCGCTAGTGCAGGTGCTTCTTCAACCACACCCTTACCCTTCACTAACTCATATGTAATAGCATTGGTGTGAGGAGGCCATTGACTTTGCTCCTCTCCAATTCTCGTTGGGAGAGGAAGCATGTCATCACATGTGGCCTCCAACACTCCATCCATGAACCTAACATCTTGGGAGTTAGATGGTCCCGGATCCGTTGGAGGCGCTTGTCTCCCGTTACTACCATTAGGTGGAACTCCTTGTCTATTTTGTATTGGAATGTAACCGGTTGTAGTTTGCAAGCCCGCCGGTGGATGAAAAGTTTGCCTAGCATTACTATGGTCATAGTATAAGTTAGGTGGCCTAAGTTCATTGGCCGGTACTCCTTGTGGCCTAGCACCTCGCATATTATCCCTTGCTTGTTGTTGTGGATTAGCCACCGGGTAAGGGACATTAATTATTTTGTCCGGTTGGCGACACGTATCCGAGGGATGACTTCCTCCACAATTGCTACAATTAAACTCTTGACCTTCGGACCAACATTGTCCTTGAGCGTGCCACCTTCCACAAAAGGGATGAAATTCCTTCTTCTCTAAATTTTGGCCACCTTGCCCTCTAGGTTGTGGTCCTCTATTGCTTCCATTTCCATAGTGAGGTGGCGCTTGACCTCGTTGATTTTGTTGAGGTGGGTTACCGTTTCCTCTTTGGTCACGGTTTTGTCCACTTCTACAAAATTGACGCGTGTGGCCCGGTTGGCCACATTGGACACACCATAATCCGGAAGAATGCCTACCCGACTCAACCGGGGGTGGAGGCCCCGGTTGTTGACTCCGGATCATTAATGACATTTGATCCGTGAGGCTTTGCATTTGTTTTATCATAGCCTCTTGGAATCCTAGTTGGCTAGCACCTAGTCTTCTCTCAACCTCCTCCAAGTGTGGATCCGTTCTAGGGGCCGGTAGTGCCAAAAGAGGTGCCGGTTCCCTAACCGCTAAAGGTCGGGGGCCGGTGTCCACAATGGCATATGGAATTTGGTTCTCATACTTAGCGGGTTCTACCGCTACCACCCTAGGGCGTATGGGGATGAATTGTGGGATCAATTCATCCTCCCTTCTCCATAGCCTTTCGTGATCTTTATCCAAGTTTTCAATATCTCTAGCCGCACGCTTGGCATCCGCCAAGGTCAAGGGATTCCTTTCTAGAACACCCCTAATAGTTCCGGACTTAAAAAACCCTTGAATGAAAAATTGCTTTAGCGTGTCGTCGTTGAGCATGGTACCCACAAATCTAGTGCACACTAAATCAAACCTCCTAATGTAAGCCGAAATTTCTTCCTCCCTTCCTTGCTTCAATGACGACAATGCCCTTAATGCGGTACTTTGACCCACTTCCGGCCTAAATTCGTTAAGAAACTCCCTTTGTAATTGTTCCCATCCCCTAAAATGTCCCTCGGCATGATCCCGATACCATTCATAGGCTTCCCCCTCTAGAGTGGTAGGAAACCACACTAACCAATAACCCGGGTCGGTTATGAGGAAGCTAGCCAACCGTTCGATATACCGTTCCATGTGCCGAGAGGGGTCCTCATCCTTGGTCCCATAAAATTTAGGGAGATGAGATGGCATATCCATCGCCGCTAAATTTTGTGGAACCACAATTGGTAGGCCTCTTGGCCTAACCAATGGGTCTATTGGAGGTATAGGAGGTATGGGCGGAATTGGGGGTATGGGTGGTGGATCCATCCCCCGTTCCTCGGCCATGGTGACCGGTGAACTATTCAACAATCCCCTATCAACTTCTACCGGGAATTCTTCTCTAAGTGTGTAATTTTCCGAAGAAGTTTCACCACTCAATTTGGAGGGAGTGATCTCCTCTTCAAGTTGAGCTCCAAGTTCTAAGGTGTCTAGAATTGACCTAGTCCTAGGTTCGACGTTCAAACAACTCTCTATTCTAACATTATCTTGTTCTAATCTATCACTGATTTTAGAGGACCGCCTCTTTCGAGTAGATTTCTCTAGTCCTACTATCAAACTTGGTTTTTGTGAGCGAGTCCTACCTTGCATTCCATAAGAATCGATCGACCCTCACTTGACCACACATAATCCTAGCAATTCCCCTCTTAATATTTTCACTTGTCTTGGTGTGGTTATAATTTTTTTTTAGGAGGTGAGGAAAAGAACCTGCAAGCCCACTTAGGTGAAAGAATCCCAATAGGGGATAGGCATGTTCATGTTAATTTTTTGGTTAAGTCGGAGCATCACCTCCGCACCTTCCCGCAAATTAACACTCACCACAATACCGATTGTGAGGGGGTGACCTTCCGAGTAGATTATGTTAAAAGTCGAGGCTTCACCCTTCAACTTCTCACACCATCCACAATTCGGGAATTACCCTCTACAACGGATAACAACAATCACGAGTACAAAAGGCATTCCTTAATTAGTTAATGAGTTCACTTTGAAGAAATAAACATACCTTGAGCAATCGCATCCCCCTGTGAGTTAGCACTCCCCTCAATCGTGACTCAATGTAACAACACCATAAACTTTGTGAAATATTAATTTAATCTAGAGCATGAAATGACAACTCCCAAAACTTTGAGACTCACCCCGAGGTGAGTGTCAAAGTTCAATGTCCTAAGGTGAATTTACCCTCTAATGTTTTAATGAGCTACTCGGTTATAGGTTCCTTTTAAGTTCTTAGCAAATCCCCAAAAAGGTTGAGGACGTACCTTCGCCGCGCTCCTTCCTCAAAAATGAATTTGCGTAATTGACAATGCAATTCATTCCAAGGAATAGTTGAAATACAATGAATTCAAATGTAACCCAAAGAGAGAATACTTACCGAGTTTCGGGTGCTCCTTCCCTTCTCTCAAGTTTGTGTCTCCAATTTTTCCTAGTTGCCTCCAAGTCTCCTAGTCGCCTCCAAGTCTTGTAACTACCTTCCGCTTCGCTCCCGGCGGACGCACCAATTATGTGAGGCCAAACCCCCCACCCTTAAGCGTCCGTAGTCCGAGTAGTGGGTTTGGGCTCACATTCCTCCGCGGTATTGGATTTGGACTTCTCTATACTACCACTTGAACTATCACTTGTGTATTCCGTATCGCTACTATAAGAGGTCTCACTTGGTGTCTCCATACCGTACATAAGCCTTTAAGTATTAAGAAATACTTATGTGACTTATGTCAATCTCTCCCTCGCACCTTTGGTCTTTGCTTCCTTTGTCTTGCCATCGCGAGAGTGCTCCACATTCTCCATTAATTTGTGCACGTGGTTTATTTTTAAAGAGAGGATGCAAGTGTTAAAAAACACTATTCTCTATAGTCAATCTCAAATACATTTACTTGTGAAAGCCACACATAACACTAACTAGCATAATGTAACTAACTACTTGTCTATGAGCTAATTAAGTAGGCTATCTACTAAGCTCCTTCATGAACCCATCTCTTTACTTTCTAATTACATAAACCTAGCTCCTTCATAAACCCAACTCCTTCATGAACCCAACTCCTTAGCTTCTAACTAAATAAACCCAGCTCCTTCATAAATCCAGCTCCTTCATGAACCCACAACTTTGTAGTTGTAATCCCCAACTACCTCACTAATTATTCAAGCCCTTAACTAATCTTCCTACCTAATTTTCCTAATTCTACTAACAACCCCTTTCTAATCACACAATTCTTCTCTAATCCTAAAATCCTAAAATCCTAGAGAGGAGAGGGGGAGAGAGAATTTCCTAACTTCACTAAGACTAACTAATCCACACAAGTATATTTTTGCACTCATCACAACCTCAAGTGCTCAACTCTTAAACATGGAACTTGCAACCACGTGTATTCAAAACATGAACTTTAAGTACCACAAATTGGAATCATGAATTAACTTTAAAATCCTTCACGTCAACACTAATTCTACCAAGAGGTCAAGCCCTCTTCAAGGCTAACAAGCCTTGGCTCTCAAACTAAAAACTAAGCACACACATGTGCTCCTATATGGCTTCCCACACCCACACTTATAACTCGTGGGGTGCCTTGGAGCACAAAGGAAAGAGAGGATGAGTGAGGGAAGAATGAGGGATTATATAGTAAGCTTGAGGGGGTGAGCACCCTCAAGGCTCACGATAAGCCCTTGAGATTTCCTCCTACTTAGTAGGCGCCAATCCTATCTTCTAAGCCTTCCTCCCTCAAATGATCAACAAGGATCCTAATTCGAACATTTAACTAGCCTTGGCTTTCTACCTACCACACTTTACCAAACTTGGGATGCTTCAACCCAAACTTAGCCTCCTTCGCTTTCCGCCGCCATAACTTTCTCCCCTTACTTTCCCAAATCGTTGCTCACCACTTAATTCAAACCACGATGCTTAACTCGTGATTTGATTGGTGCTTTGAGAATTTGCTTATCCTCCACCTTGCATTCTTCCTTGGACCTTCCCCATTAAGTGGCCATGATGAGGTGGTCCACTTGTGCGCTCCATGTGATCCTCCATTCATCCCAATTCGAATGCACTTGCCTCTTGAGTCACTTTGGTTGTCTCCATCCATTTGTACTAGCCTACTCACTAACTACTCAATCCAAGTTCTCCTTACCTATCCTCATTCACTCAAATCCTTCCGAAGGTAAAAACACAATAACAACTCACATCCTAGCCTCTTACAACATGGTACTTCTAAGACTAACATTTCACTCTTTTTATATTTTTGTGAAGTAACATGCTACTTCAAAGTGCATCAACTAACGTTTCAAGGGTCTAAGACTAAATGTGGGCACCCTTTTGGGCTCACACTCTGCCTTCATAGTCCAGGATAATCCGAGGTGATGCCAACTCAAGTAGCCGCTTATCAATCTTAGACAAGAAGATTTTGACAAGCTGGCTCTCAGCGAAAACACCTCCCGACTCAACAGCAAATCGCGCAAGTCGCGTGTACATGGTCCGTGGAGTGTCATCCTTCTCCTGGCAAAAATCTTGGATGCGTTGTATCTGGTCTCGCCTAAACCCACCATACTCCACCTCCAAATGTGCGACAAATTCAGCAAGGGGATTAAATGGAGGTGGTGGACCAACAGCCGTCAATGCTGCCTGTGTAACACGTGCCATCCGTGAAAGGGTAGCCGTGCTACTGCTAGCCACTATTGGCCCAAGTGCCAGTTCTTTGTCCTTAGGCTCCTCCAGTGGTTCCTCCTCCTTTAAGGTGGGTGGAGCTAAGGTGGCAACCGCCCCATCTTTAAGAGCTGAAATAAGCTCAACCCGCGCCTCCCAATACTGCTCCACCTCCCGAAGTTGTCGCTGATGACCTTTTGTCCAACATTCATAAGTTTGGAGTGCCTCATACTCCAAATGCTGAGGCAGAAGTTCAAAGGCATACCAATCATTAAAATTGGAAGACCTTTGACGTTTCTCCTTAATCCAGGTACGAAACCGGAGTTTCCAATCTGGCAAGGAAATGCCCCCAGCTCGACCTGAGAACCGATCACGCACTGAACCGTGGTGATCGTCCTCCATTTCGTCGAACGTGCCGACACTCCAAATCCGAAGCCTACTAGTAGTGTCCAACGCCGAAATAGGCTCAAAAGCCTCGTTGGTATCTACCTCTGGCTCAAGATTTGTGGTATGCACGTCCTCCAAGTAATCTGGTGATGGAGATCGATAATATCGGCTCCTAGTTTGCACCATAAAATAATTACTTGAATACCTACAACTATCTACAAGGTAATGGGCAACTTGCACATGTTGCGGGCTATCTAAATGGCAATCCCTTGCCAAATGCCAAGTGTTTATTTATGCCCCCAGAATTCCAAAATTGTGCAAAGGTTTGAGATTGGTAATTAAAATCAAAAATCAGCGTTGAAAATGCTCATTTCCAAGGTGATTATGGACTCCAATCAACAAACTAATTGCACCAATGGACTCCTAGGAAGATTTCACACAAATTAGGCTCAAATTTCACTCCGTTCGGAGTTAATTTGCTCTCAAAAACAAAAATCAGCGTTGAAATTAATAATTTCAGCAATGATTTTGAATTCCAATCAACAATCCAATTACACCATTGGATTCCTTGGCAAATTTCACACAAGATAGGCTCAAATTTCACTCCAATCGGAGCTAGTATGCCCCCAAATTTGAACCTCAAAGTTTGTGAAATTAAATGCCAAGTTGAAAGGTGAAAGTAAAAATGTAAAAACAAAAACCTAAAAATTAAAGTAAAAAGGTGAAAAGTAAAACGTAGCAAGTGAAAAGGTAAAATCAAAAGTCAAAATCAAAATGTAAAAAGTCAAATGTAAAAGTTAAATTGAAAACTCAAAATCTAAAATGTAAAAGTAAAAAAAAATAAAAGTAAAAAATGAAAATGAAAAGTAAAAAGTAAAAATGAAAAATGCAAAGTAAAAAAAAAGTTTTAAAAAATGAAAAATGAAAAATGAAAAGTTAAAAGTCAAAAACAAAATAGAAATAGAAATAAAATAATAATAATAATAAATAAATAAATAAATAAATAAATAAATAAATAAATAATAACTTACCTGGGGGGGTTGGCCCCCCTCGCCGCCTCCAGCTGGCCAGCTGCGGGCCTGGCTGGCGCCCGCCCGCCCCGGGAGCTTCAGGAGCTCCAGGAGGGTGCGGCAGAGCTCCGGATCCGTCCGGAGCTCTTACAAAAAATTAAAAACCAAATCGGAAAATTTGAAAAGAAAAAAAATTAAAATTAAAATTTGCTTACACAATTTGCAAGCAAGAAAGATGTGACTTGAGATTCCATTTGGTCTCAAGATTCAACCATCAACAATTCAAAAAAAAAAAACACACAAAGAGACACCAAAAAAAAATGCGGAGATTTCTCTCAAAATCTTCTTGAGGGTTGCAAGGAATTGCAAACTAAGCTTTCATACACCTGTATCACTCATTTGCTTCCACTACTGGGCCATCTTAGCTCAGAAATACAACCAAAAATGAAAAATAAGCCATTGTTGTCAAGTATGAGGGTTTCTCTCTCTAAGCTCAAGAAACTAAGAAGTCTCCTTACAAAGATTAAGAAACTCTGAAATTCACACACAAGAGTCAAGCTATCTCTCACTCCACGAAGGGAGAATCCAAGAGTGCAAGTGATGGAGAAAGAATGCAAAGGCTTTACTCATGATCTACTACACCATAGCCACAAGATAGCAACAACAAGCTCTCTCTCTCTCAAAACACACTCACAAGACTTGACTTGACAACAATGGCAAGTCAAGATGCCTTCCTCTCCACATAACCCCCCGTCTAGGTGGATTTCATCCATGGAGTGGATGAACAACTATCTAGGACTTCCAATGGAGTCCATTACTCATCCAAACACACATGGACTCCTATTGGAGTCCATTGATTTCTAATTTGACGTGATTTAGCCCCCGATGTCACCTCACGTGACAGCTGGGAGGATTTACGTATTCAATTGAGAAATCAACCAACACGCACTTCCGATAACCATAATTAAATCATGGGAGGTCCGATTTTCGATCCTGGTTTTTGCATATGTTTCATCGTAGATTTGCTAATGCAACATGAGTTTTGATGTGAAAATCTAGTCGGTAGAAGTTGGAGAACATGAAAAACAAACCAAGTAACAACCACATACCCAAGTATGATGGTTGGTATTATGTGGCCCTTATTAATATTGTGGACACTTCTAACTTCATTGGATCTCTTCTTTTCAATTTCTCACACCGTAAGCCTTATCGATTATGTTAATTAATATATCTACAACGGTATCCTAGGATCCCTCTTCTATGCCAATCACTTTTAGCACACAACATGTGCGGAAACCTTGTTTTTAGTTGAAAAAACATGTCTACGTAGACGTGTACTGCATATTGTAAAGGATATAAAGGATTAGAATGAAGTCCATGTCAGAAGTTTAGGTGCCTCATTTCTTGATATCCTCAATTTAGTTGTTGTTTGTAATTGGGCCAACATATATTCATGGTGCATTGATCAAGATCTTGAAGAAGTCTTGCCTTTGAAAAATCGTGGCTAGAGATAGTGGAACATGGTGAAGCTAGGTATAACGATTTGAAATAAAGCAATGGACCAATATTGAACAAAAAAATAATTGCATAAATGTTGAAAATTATAGTACAACAAGATGGGTTTTGTGAGCGATACTAGAGAAGAGCCTTAGAAAATTGTCCTCTAAGTTGAATTGCATCTAGGTTTACATACATGTATACGCAAAGACTCAAGGTTGCAAGGGATGGGGAAAGTGAAGGTGAAGGTGCATGCAACACCAAATGCATGGAATACTCACTTCTTAATCAAAGTGTTGCAATGACTATCTTACTTGAGAAGCATTTTTCCCTACTTGCTAAGGCCACTGGAACAAAGAGGACTACAATATTGTGTTTTTCTCTTTGAACTAAACCAAATAGTCCTATTAGTGTGGGTGGAGTCTAGGGTGGAAATAATTAGCATGGGCCACACTAATCTTCTACTCGAGGTGGAATTACTATGGGTCCAAGACCCCGGGTCTTCCCCTAAGTCTTCATGAAGACTTCTGACCAATACTTTACATAAAATGCAATAGTCACCTCACATCAAAAGTAGCACAAAAACAAATAATAACCCATGTTAATTTTCTAGAAAAATAATTATTGTGGCCCATGCTAATCTTCCAATAGAATTTTTTTTGGGGGAGTCACTCTTGTATTTCAAAAAACTACATGAGAACAAATGAATGGTCCCCTTTAAAGTTGCCACCTACAAATTATGAAACATGTACTTGTAATAAAGGCCAAGTTATATATATGAATCATATGGTATAAATAAATTAGGGTGTTTACAAATGGATCACGTTAGAGAATTTTTTTTAAACAAACATGCCATATAGTAGGGTGGGAAATTGAGATAATATATATTAGGGCCCCACACTATGGATGAGCATCATTGGAGGATATCTCATGGATGTATCTTGGTAGTTGGATGTGATTTGTCATGTTAGATGCGATAAGGGGTCTTGAGATGTTTGGGCATTATGTTTAGTTTTATGAGTTCTCAGTTAGGGTTTGTGGGAGCTCTTCGAAGTATTCATGTATGTGCAAATTCCTACCTTCTTGTGAACTTGGCAAGTGTTGATGGTTGATCCCGGGGAGGTCACTCCATTGTCAAGTTGAACACCACGTGCGTTAAAAGTTTGCTACCCCTATATTACATGTCATAGATAATTTTAAAAATTATGATATTTTTTCTACATATACATAACCATTGATAGTATCTTTTGTATATTTTTTTGAAATTTTTAGTCATCTTCATTTTTGTAGTAATTGTTTTAGTTCAATTATGTGTCATTCTAGTTAGAAATGGTATGTTTTATATAAAAAAATATCATCAAATTTGGTTACCATTTTTTACTATGTGATAGATACCGTGTATATCTACTCGTGAAAAAAATTGATAAAATTTTGACCCATTTTGGTGATGCCCTTTAGAAAAAGTAGATTTTGTCTTAACGCACGTGGTGTTCAACTTGACAATGGAGGGACCTCCCCGAGTGGTTGATTATTGAAGGTTATATAGTAGGCGCACACACATAGTTGCACTCCCCCGGGGAAGTCACTCCATTGGTCAAGTTGACGCCATGTGCGATAAAAGTGAATCTACTTTTTCTAAAGGCATCACCAAATTGGGTCAAATTTTATCAATTTTTTTTCTCTAGTAGATATATATGGTATCTATTACATAGTAAAAAATGGTAACCAAATTTGATGATCTCTTTTTTGTATAAAACATACCGTTTCTAACTAGAATGACGCAGAATTGAACTAAAACAATTACTACAAAAATGAAGATGACGAAATTTTTTGAAAAAATATAAAAAAGATATTATCAATGGTTTTGTATCTCTAGTAAAAATATCATCATTTTAAAAATTATTTATGACATATAATATAGGGGTAGCAAACTTTTATTGCACGTAGTGGCCTAATGTGCATGGAGTGACTTCCCCGGGTGCACTCCTCAAGTGCGCCCATCCCAAGCTTCATCTTTCCTAATTTCATATTTTTGTTCACTTGGTAGATGAGTAGGGTTTAAGGGTTTGGCTTTTCTGTTGTGATTTCTCACATTTTTAGGGAACTATTGTCGATGCAAAGGAAGGGGGCAACGTCGGTGAGAGGCATTCATGTGAGCAACTCAAGGTACTCGGTTACAACGAGGTTGTTGGTCACAAACCAAGTTTTGCAATGTCTTTGAAGTTTAAATTGTTTTCACTTGTTGATTCCAATGTTTATTGGACCTTGCGAGTGTGCTAAGGGCGACACATATGCCAAACTCATACCACTACTTGAAGGTATCCATCTTGTAGATTGACCCTTTCAATCTTCAATATTGAGAGTAGATGTAGGATTAATTATAAGCTTGAGGGGCTCAATAGAGTTTCTTTGAATATATATGTTCTTGCGTTCATAAGTATGTAATGTCTTGATATTTTGTTGGCTCTGTCTGTAGGATAGAGACTATGCATCAACTTTTGTGTTTCAAGAGCAAATTTCCTAATCGCTTTGCATTCACACTTGGACGCTATTTGTTCTTGCTATTTTGATCCTAAACATATGCAAACTCTCTTATTCTATCGGTTATAGATGCCTCGACCATAGTGTACTTAAATCACCCTAAGTGCCGAAGCATTGATATCCATTGAGAAGCCGAAGCTTAACTATTACGAACCCCTCAAAATGCACTACTTGGAGAAGATGACATCAAGGTGACACGAGCTAACTTGACCTTTATGCTTCGCTTCTTGATAGGAAATGTACTCCTAAAGTGGGTCCACACCAGAGCCCTACATTGGGTGCCCATACCCATGCCCATGCCCAAACCCACCCATGCCCATGGGTTTTGGGTGGGCATGGGTTCAATATTATTGAGCATGGGTGGGCATGGGTGGGCAAGGGTTCGATATTATTGGGCATGGGTGGGCATGGGTGGGCATGGGCATGGGTGGGCCAAGACTTGGTGTAGGCGGGTAATGCACATTACACAATTTTTGAATACATTGGCGGCAATTTTAATGGCATGGGTGGGCATGGGTGGGCAAGGGTTCGATATTATTGGGCATGGGTGGGCATGGGTGGGCAAGGGTGGGCATGGGCATGGGTGGGCCAAGACTTGGTGTAGGCGGGTAATGCACATTACACAATTTTTGAATACATTGGCGGCAATTTTAATGGCATGGGTGGGCACGGGTCATGCTATGGGTGGGCATGGGTGGGCATAGGTCGTTGCTGATGGGTATGGGTGGGCATGGGTACAAATTCGAAGGAAAATGTTGGGCTCTGGTCCACACATCGAGTGAAGTTATGGTGTTATGAGGACGGACTTGCTCGGTTTGTGAAACTCATGTGAAAATGAAGTTACATATATAAAAGCCATGCAGCCATGTCCGTTGACTTCCGCTATGAAACCGGTCTAAGGTGGGCCATGAGGTCTCCAGTCTTCCATACCAAACAGCTTTCTCTTTCCAAACAGTTGAAAGTCCTCCACCTACAGTAACTCATTCAGTAGCATACTAACATAATAACATGACTTGCCTTGCTTCGAGTCCTCTCTTGCCGCCCTTGTCACTCCAACCCATGGAGCAAAGGCAAATATGAATCACAAAATGTTACAAAACTTTGCATAACATTATTCATATTCGTAACAATGTTTTGTGGGACTGACAATATTTTGTGGAATATTCTTCACATTCAGCCTGCATGATGGAATACTCCGCATAATATTGTCAGTCCCACATAACATTGTTATGGATTTGAATAATGTTATGTGAGTTACTCGATACTATTGGCATGACACAACTCATTCTCAAGACTTGGGTTTGCAAACCCCTTTGTATACACAAGCAACCTAAGCGATTCTAGCATGTTTAAGACAAACATAAACCCACACAAACTAGAGCATGCCTCAATGAATATGGGATCGGTTATGGTCTAAGATGACCCTGAACTACCGGGTGATAGTGGAGAGGTACCCATCTCCGATTTCAGTGGTTGGTTGTTCGATTCCCGTTGTGAAAACTTCTCTCTACTTGACCGAAAAAAACTAGGTAGGTAGATAGGAAGCCAAGAGTTCACCCATTGCGAGGTAGACAATAAACCCCACCCTACATCAAGAGGATTCTTGAGGAGGATAGGGCCAACATGCTCAAATTCATGTCGGATTGCTTGACGTTGGTTATTTATTTATTTATTTATTATTTATGGAATCGTTGATTAATATTCTTGTCATGGTGACTTTTAATTTCTCATATACAAATGGCCTCATAATATACCTATTAACATTAGCCTATAAGTAGTACACAACAAATCTTACAAGTTGCAAAGGAATTACGAGGCTAGACAACTCTTGTCGAAATATTTTAATTTTAATTTTCACCTAACATGCACAAATCTTCATATATTCTATCCAATGTGGGCATGACACGTGGTACACGACTTATTAAAAAAAAATCAAATCTATCAAACCTTATAGGCATGTAGATTGAAGTCATAGTGAAATCACGTGACGAGTGCCAAATCACTCATCGGGCATCATAACCTTTCATGTCACTTTCATTGCCACATGGCGCAAGGTAATTGGAAAATTTGAGCGTAGCCAAGAGTCATAAACCTCTCCAACATTAACTCTTTAAATGAGCCGCAAATCTCCACAATGTTAAGGGTCTCGATCTAGTATGGAAGAGAGGGGGTTATGTCCGATAACCGACTCGCCGCTTCGTTGCTCGACTGGTTATCGAATGCATATCCATTCTTGAACTCCATGGGTGAAAGGTTTCAAGTCCTCTTGAGGGCCGGTTCACATAGGTCACAAGTCTTAAGTCCCAAGTATGACATGGATGCCCACGTGGCAACACTTTTTGGAGGTGAGGCTCAGGACTTGTGTAGAGAGTCGGTCAAGCAAAAAGCTAGACCCAACTCTCAACACAAGTCCCGTGAATATTCCTGCATAAAATAATCAAAGATCCGACTTTAATGATAATTGATCGTATTTGAATGGTTTCTTGAGGCTCAAAAGCTGGGACTTTGCCTCCATGTTGGGACTTGGGACCCCATGTGAACCGGCCCTGAGTTGTTTGTTGCGAGGGAGCAAGATGTCAAGGTTTCAAGTGCTTTTTGTAGACCAACATTCGTAAAGAAGCAAAAGGGTTTGTCCATATCGATGGCCTTGAAAGGTGGCTTCAAAAGGTCAAATGATGTGTCAATGCAACATGAGGTAATGTAGGTGTGTGGTATTCCGATACTTTCTCTCTGCATACACTTCTCATTTGTTACAAAACGCGCAACTAGTGCAAGATGACTAGTAAATCCAAATCATGTATGTAGTCATTTGCCTCATAATTTTCAGAGCTCATATGGATATCTTGTTCATTGTCAAAGTGAAGATTCTCGTGCTCGTTAAGTGGTTATATAGCGCCCCCTCCTCCCCCCCCCCAAAAAAAATAAAAATAAAAATCATGTTGACTATTGATTTTATAATGGTTAGCATTTTTTGAGCACGTAGTCCAATTTCTTTCTAAACACATGTCCTTTTGGTGTCCATTTGTAGATCCACCCTTAACCACATACCACTCAAATCGAATATAGGTGTCCATATGATTGTTGTGTTGAATTTAGGCACATCTACCTTAGTGGGTCCCAAACAATTCACACATGTGTGAGTTGAGGCATACAAGCCATGTAACATTGTTAAGACATGGGCATGTTAGCCTCTTATTAGCCCATGGGTGCAATCCAATGAACTTGATATGTTCATATCATCCTTGATGTTGAGGGTAATTCAACCCACTATCACCAACACATGTTATGATGAATTGCATGTATGTGGAATCCAATTCCATAATGAAATACGGGAAGGAAAATAAATTGTTTTCACTAAATTTGAGAAGATTCAATGGTTGTAAACTCAAATTCAACTATATGTATAGATTAAACCTTGTGAGACTTTGAATTTCCAAATTTGGAGTTCATATGCATGTTTTAGAGGTGGTCAAAGTTCATTGACTGGATGATGAGTGTCTTTCACGATGAATTTGAATGCCAATGTTGAAACATTATTGGTTCGGGGTGTTTCCCACACTACTAAATATATATGGATGATCCCTGCAGTGGGCAACATCCAAGCATGAGAAAATGAATCCTCATTCAAAGTCCTCAATGACCTTCTACGAGCTTCAAAATGACTTTAGAGCATCATTCTTCTTCAAATTAAGACAAAGTCAAACGAGACTTGCACCTATCTATTCCTTATACATTGAAATCTCCATGCTTGAGGGGTAGGGGGCAGATGAAGACATGACATGGCTCCATGATGACCATGGGACTCTTGGGGGCAATAAAGGGCGAACTAGTTTACCTAAACATGCAACTTAGACAAAACTACCATATACAGGGTAAGAAAAAATCACGAAGAGTGAGATTCATCATAATGCGCATGGAATCATTTCCCACTACTCAAATGTAAGTTTCCCTTAATAATAATGTCGGCTGCCGACTCTCTTTCTCTAAGAAGATTAAGGCACACTTCCATGTTGTGTGTGTGTGTAGGTGGGTGGGGTGGGGGGGGGGGTAAGCTTGTTTCCAAAGGTAAAGTTACCTCTATTCACACTTGGACCAACTTTAAGGTTTACTTAGGAAACAATACATTAGTTACCTACAAGCCCATGTAAATGGGATTGTTTTATGTGGGTTCGCTTATCACATCGCAAATTGATGGTTAAGGACGTGACTATGAAAAAAATTTGCTTGCAAACAACCCCATGATTTAAATAAGGTGGGGTTAGAAATGTGAGCAACACCACCACAACATGCGCCACTCCGCTAACTTACAAGTAGGTTCCATGTGTAAGCCCGACTAATGTGTGTGTGTGTATATATATATATATATATATAGTGTACTTGCAAGTGTGATAGACTAGGTTAGGAATGTAATAAAAATAGATAAAATTTATGATTATATAAACTTTACCTACTTTACCCACCTAGTGGGAACTCTCACTAAGGGTTTGCTAACTGTGTGGGTTAGCTACACTATATATGATATTTAGTGTCACCGATTGTAATTGTCTTGCTCAATACTAATTGTAAACTGTGATACAGTATCCCCAACACTAAATGTTAACCCAACATCATTTGTCATTCCTTGTTAATTTTTTGGGTGGATTATAGATTTACACTGTTGCAATTATTGTCACCTACCAAGTGATTTTTCATCCAAATTTCAATCGTCCATGACAATATTCCATCACAAGTTGCTGGCAAGAGAAGCTAGGGTTTTGGCCAATGGATGAACTCATCCATCATCCTGACAATATTTGTTCACTTATTCATAAGAAGTGTCATCTGAAAAGTTACCATAGTGACATAAAATACCACATGACACTAAATATCATATATAGTGTGGCTCCTTATAGAGAGCTCCTTATATATAGGAAAAAGAGAACTCAAGGAATTAAGTTAAGGTACGTGGGTGTTGTTTGGTTTGTTTTCCATGTTCTCCAACTTCTACTGTTTGAATTTCCACAACAAAACTCGTGTTGCATTAGCAGTTCTACAATGAAACATATTCGGAAACCAAATTGATAATTGGACCTCCCTTGATTTAGTTATGGCTATTGGAAGTGCACGTGTTGTTGGTTTCTTAATTGGATACATACAATAGGTCCTCCCAATTGCGTTCACTATTGAGAGTAGAGTAGTTATTAATATTTGAAGATGTCATCCAATCTCTTTTTAAAACATGTGTCTTAACGATGTGTGCTCTTTGATCTTGACCGAACCACATACCAACCAAATCTAGGGGTCCGATTAAGAGAACAAGCCACTTGAGACCCATCTAAATTGCCTTAGAGAATTAGGGTTTAGCCACGACTCCCAAGGATTCAACCTTCGCTCAAAGGTAAGTTCCATTTGCAACCCAACTTTTATTTTTTTTATGGCTTGATTGATTGATTTAACTTTATGAATGATAGGCTTCAAGATTAGATTAAGTGATGAAGTTTAAAATAGACAAAGTTGGATTAAAAGTAACAATTATCCACCCACAAGTGTGAACCCAAGTTTGCTAGTTAATAATCCCTTGTGTGCAGTATGAGGGGAGGGAGCTAAAAGTTAGAGAAGAAGGGTTGAGACAACACAAGGTTTCAGCCTTTCAAGCCTGCCCTTCTTCACTCCAACCGCTGGAGCAGCGCAAAAAAAACAAACCAGAAAACCTAATTCTCTCGAACGCGAAGAGCTCCCTTCCCCGCCCTCTCTCTGTCTCTTTCTCTCTCTCGCTCGCAATCCTGATTCCCAACTACCTTCGCCATGGCGGGGAAGGCACCAGCTGGCGTTCCGGTCGACAGGGAACAGGTACATTATACATTGGCAGCCGTATCTCTCCGTGTCTGCAACGCTGTTATTTTTAATCGGTAGTTGCAAGGGTTTATGCAAGATTTGGAGGCAATGGACACCTTGGGAACTCAGCATGGATCTCTGGGGTTTGGGGTTGCAGATTTTCGGCATGGCGCAGCAGGAGATGGAGTACAGAGTCGACCTATTCAACAAGTACGTATCAGGGTGTTCGATGTCGATTTTGTTCATTCCAATCGGAATTTAGGGTTCGTTAGCCTCTACGGTGCGAAATGCTAAAATTTGAAGTGCTTTAGGTTTCTTGGTTGACGTTCATTGGTGGTTTGGCGCAGGCTTACGCAAACATGCTTCGACAAGTGCGTTGAAAGAAAGTGAGTGCTGGATCTGTCGCCCTCTGTTTGATGTAAACATTTTAAATATCTTGCTGGGGTTTGCATTTGAGTGACTTAGAGTTTTCTTGCAGGACTCGATTTAGGGTTCTGGTCCAGTATTTTAATTTTGCGTTCTGAACTAAAAGAATGATCAACAGATTATCGCCTATAAGCATATATCCTACTGTTCGAGTCAATGCCGTCATTTTGTGATCCTCAAACCTAGCCACTTGAGCTTCAAGTCTAACATGTCAATACGAAATACAGTAGACTCTGTAAAACCGGAGATATCGAAGAATGTTTTGTGTTGAGGACCTCGAATTCAATGCTTGCAATTTTTTGCATTGCACCATAGGGTTATCTGCTGAAGGTGTTAATGCTTCCTAGGAAGCTACATTGAAGCAGAATACAGTACTTACGATAATTTCATTGGTTCTGGAATTCTTGAAAGAGAAAAGTCCTTTCACACTTTCTGAAGTCAATTTTTATTTATCTGTGATTCTTCTCTTTTTATTGATGAGGAGATTGTTGCAATTTGTAGGTACAAGGAGGCAGATCTCAATGTTGGGGAAAACAGCTGCATTGATCGTTGTGTTGCCAAATACTGGCAGGTGCGTTCTTATGCATGCTCATTTAGAGCTTCCCTAGTCCTTATGGGATACTAAACTTTGAAATACTAAGCTATGGGAAAGTTGTGTAGTACATACTTTTTCACTACATTAGTGTTGTTCTGTATGTGTAATATAACTTCTGGGATCATTTGGACTCTTCTTGGTTCACTGGTTCGAGTGCTGCAAAAATGATTATAAATTTTTGCAGTTCGAAGTAGATCAATGGGAGGTTGATAGAATGTAAAATACATCTCAGGAAGTAACATACATAACTAACTGAATAATTGACTGTTGGTCTTACCTTCTTTTCCAGGTGACAGGAATTGTCGGACAAATGCTAGGATCAAATAGGCCACCTATGGGTTAAGTTCAGTGTGGTTCATATGCTTTTGTGTCTCATCATGAGTTTGCATTTGGTTAAACGAGCCCATTATAACAGATTTGTTGTGGGGACAACTGGCAAGCAGGGATTTTTTCCTTCTGAACATGGAGCTTAAATAGATATTCAAAACATTTAGCTACAGATCTTCTGTGTCTCCATTGTATCCTGTCCCTCTTTAAAGCAACTGCCCTTTATTCTTTGCAGTTCAACACTTCCCAACATTGGTGTCACAGTGATGTGGTTGATGGTTTTTTTAAGTAGGAAGTGTAGTTGAGTATCTGCAAGTGGCTGTGGAGAAACCTTTGAAATTCTACAAATTCACAGGGCATCAGTGTTTTTGGATCTCTAGAGCATGTAACTATCCAAGTAAACCCTTGCTCTTCAAATGTGCACTTCCAATTGAAAGTTTCTATGTGGTTTATCGTATTAGTGCATCTATCTCAATATGTGTAGAGGAAACTATGCATTTCTATCTCTGCTTGGAATTTGCGGACATGACATTGTTCTTGCAGAATAGAATTGAAAAAAAAACGTGCATGGCAGTAGCCCAGGAAAACTTGTATACCCAGGTAATGTCAGTCGACTACATTGATCATAATAAATACTGTAGGCTGCAAGATTCAGCTTATTCTCACACTTAAAAACAATGGGATGCACACTATTCACCAACGCGCAATATAGACAGACCCATGTCCGATAACCCCCCAAGTTCTAATACATAGGGTCCACTAAAGCCGTGGAGTTCCACATACGTACCCGTCATTTTCTAGCCGCGGAAAACTAGCTTTCACATTCAGCGTTATGGAAAAAATAAGTTAAAATTGAGTTCCTAATAAGGGCACCGATTGTCCGATAAAGGTTGATATATACTATGAATAAGGGCTAGGAGAGAATCTCGCCTTCGGAAATTTACGGTAATTTAAAATAACCAAATTGTGATCAATTTCCAAACCTGCGAAGATTCACTTCAGAATCACATTTGTACTACACTCATGCTTACGGGTGACGAAATGGGTCTGTCTACCTTTACACTATTTCAATTGTGTGCTTTAAAAGACTTCCAGCCTAGAGGAAGGTGGGTATCTCAAGGCATTAAGTGTGAATAGGGTTCCACACTTTTTTCATGCTTGATGGTCTGTGTATTGTATGCCACACTACAGAGTTATCCAGAACCAGGGTGACTCTATACCTCTGCCCATATCATTTTCATGCTTGATGGTGTACGCTGTGTCACACCACACATCTGCCCACATGACGCATGACACAAAGCAATAACGAATATTGTGTTCATGCGTTCAATACCAAACTGGTTATCTTGAGTGAATGATCTTAAGGACTTGAATACACTATGATGACTGGATCGTTTGTGGTTTAGCAAGTGCTTGCATAGTCTTAAGCACAAAATGTCCATCCCACAATCTCACTCTTTCATTGGGTCAGACAGAAAGTGACACCTCCGAGTCCATTACTCACTCCATACAGTAAGTAATGAGCTGAAACTATGTGGCAAACCATAAAATCTAGATGAATGCACAAAATATTGCCATTTTATTAACAAAAATACCAATGTAATGCAACCAATTAAAAGCCGGCTCCATGAACCGATTCACCCACTGTAGTGCCAACAGATGGACCACCAGTCCGGTATGCATTCAGGTGCTCAATTGTAACACCCCCAATTTTATGTGCCGTGATGCCAAGGTCCACCAATCCCATTGCTGTCACAGAAATGGAATTGTATAAGTGACAGATACCAAACATCGTAAGGCAGGTAAGTGAACCTAATAACTAACTAATATATCACAAAGAGCTAGAGAGTTTGTAGAATTTGCCATTTATACCCCAGAACTTTTTAAACTGCACTCAGGACAGAAAATGCTACTACCTTTGTTACAAGTGCAAGCAATTGCACTACATAGTGAGGATATAATCTTACCATCTGGGGAAACAATGCTATCAACAGCAAGTTGGTCCAAGTAATCTTTCAGATACGTGGTTGGGAAAGGGATGGGGATCCCATTTTTCAATGCTATCTCCCTTGGCAAAGAAGCAAGCTGTATAGGAGGAACAAGAAACCTCAGTAAAATCAGTAAGAACCTACCTCAGCGAAGTGAGCAACTACCATTCTGCCCAAGAGTAGATGAAGGACAAGTCTAGTGATGCAAGTCAATCAAAGCCCAAACACTTATCACCTTGGCAGCGAACATAGGTATGTGGATCATGCGTGGGTGTTCTCGAATTGCCTCAAACATCAACTCAACCTGCATTGATCAGAACTTTCTAATGAGCTCCAGAACCAACAATCCTGTTGGTAGCAGAAACGCATGTATGCTCCAATGCCCGATTCTATCTCTAACACCTCATGAGATGAGCATTCACTTTCAGAAAACTATAACATTTGTGGAGTCATGCTCTAAGCATTACATTTTTTCAACCATATCATTTTGTCCCATCCCAAACCAGAAAACCTTATCATCAATGACAGAAGTATATTCGTACAAGCTCATTCATGGTGAAAACATCTGGTCCTCCAAGCTCAAATGTCTTGCCCATGCTGAAGCCTTCATCTTTAATGGCTGCTATGACTGCAGCAGCAACATCAAGAACAAGCACAGGCTGAATCCTGCAGCACAATCAGCATTCAGTGCTCCTTGGTTACTCATTAATGCATCGACATCTTTAAATAAATAGAGATGACAAGTATGTTGTGATTACAAACAAACTAAAAACAAGGCCAATGATAGAAATGCCTACTTGTTGAGGCCATCTCCAGGGATAGGCACAAAAGGCAATTTCTTGGCTTGGATAGCCCATCGATTCAGCAATCGATCCTCGGTCCCAACCATTGGTGCTGATCTCAAAATGGTTGCCTGCATCACATCCAGCTCAATCAGATACTATACATACCTATGCAGATAGTGGCAGATGGTAATAAACTGAATGGAGGGACCAACCTCAGGGAAGTTTTGCAATGTCACTTCTTCACCGGCAGCCTTGGAGCGCAAAAGGCTTGAGGGGGAATCATTGGATGCACCTAAACATGACATTTGTATGTACTTGATAATGCCTCCATGCTCCTTTGCCAACTGTTACATTGACAACCCAATCACTCAATGACATCCATGAAAAGATCGTAAATTGAATTTAAAAGCAAAAAAACAGCATAGTAGGTACTCCAACCAACATTTTCTAAATGTATCAGAATGTACCAAACAGTATCAGTTGCCATAACCAAGAGGTTACTTTAAAGTACAAGCAACTTATATTCTGAATGAATGCTCCAAATTTGAGTAAAAGCTGCACCTTAGAGATCCGATTGGAGTTGTGATAGTTCACATCATCATAACTGAAATTCCGGGTCTCATATTCCCTTCCTGAGCGATGGCAAGCAACACACATTATACATATGAAATGTGTATGGCCATCTCCAAGTATATCAACCAAATGTTTTAGACCCACTTGGCCGTTTTATGTGCATGCATGAATCACAAGATAATAATAACCCACTAATTGCAGACTGATAGTTTGGAAATTGCCAGTAAGCTCTTAGGTCAGAAATTGATGTATATGTATAGAAATCAGACATGCAACGGGCAATAGACTCACATGAAACATGAGCTGTTCACAATGAGATGTTTCTTTGCAACCTCCTCAACAAGAGCCTCTACTTTTTGTCCTATGGTCTGTAAATTTGAATTGCAGTTACAGAAGGTTGACAAGGGGAGATGATGCCTACCAATGCAGTTTACTATGACGTTGGAATTGGCAATAGCTGCTTTCACAGAATCCTCATCCCTCACATCATACCTGACAGGCACTATCTGATGACAGTTCAACAGATGCCCCACAAACCAGAGTGCGTCCATGTGAGTGTCGGAGCCACCTCCACATGTATCACTGGTTCAAGAAAGTACTTTCTAGAGTACTACATGCAGCAGCTGATGAATAAAGGAATTGAGCATGAAAATCACTAATGAGATACAAAATATGATTTTTACAATAATTAGGGCTTGATCCAAAATTGAAATGAGATAACCTGTCCAAGGTCTCCCATAAGCTTGAGATGTCTCCACTCTTCATCCACACCTCTATAAGGAACCATAACTTGTGACCCCATCCTTGCTGCCAAATGACGAATTGTATTAGCATGATACTGAAATATCCAGCATTATCATGTTTCAATGTAAAGGAAGTTTGCTGACTCTTGTACCAAAACAACACTGTGAAGTACTAAAACCCCAAACTCTCATATTCTCTAAGAGACTTCGTCTGCATCCTCGTGATAAATTTTCTATCTACCCTCAAAGAATGTGCCACAAATACACAGCACATTTGTAGAGGAAAATGAACATACCAAGTTGCTGAACAACATATCGCCCCAAAAACCCGGTAGCTCCGAACACAGTTGCGACCACTCCACTGTACACAATCCACAGGTAAAAGTTACATTTGGCTGAAATTCGATAATTTGATGGATGAAGAATGAGATCGTTAAGAGAAAAGTGGATTCGAGCCACAATTGACTTTAGCTGACCAACTAGGTCAAATGCAATAAGAAGATGCTACTAAAACCTTCCAAATGGCGTTTCCTTAGATTAAACTTCTTAATTGCCATAATTCCTCATTGAAACAAGTAAGAAAGTGAACAATGGAGATCCCGGATTAGTTGGCAATCAAACAAATTGAAACCGAGTACTTGAGTTTTAGTCAACAAACGGGCACAAGTGATTTCAGCTGCCCAACTAGGTCAAATGCAACAAGATGCTACTAAAACCTTCTCAATGGCATGTGCTTAAATTCAACCTCTTAACTGCCATAGGTCCTCGTTGAAATAAGTGAACAATAAAGATCCCGGATCCGTTGGCAATTAAACAAATGGACACCGAGCACTTCAGGTTTAGTGAGCAAACGACCACAATTGACTTCAGCTGGCCTTCTAGGTCAAATGAAACTAGAAGATGCTACTTAAACCTTCTGAATGGTATGTAGTTAAAATGCAACTTCTTAATTGCCATGAATCCTCACTGAAACAAGTATGTAAGTGACCAATGCAGATCTCCGATCTGTTGGAAATCGAACAAGTAGGGAAACCATGCATTTGGGGTTAAGTCGACAAACGGCAATGAATTCCACCTTACTGACGATCTGCCTCCAGTGCCACGCTTCACAGGGCGATGACTACCCGAAACTGCCAGCGAGGAAGAGAAACGCGTGCCACCAATATCTGCAAGGCCAATGTGCGGTTTCAGCCATGTGTTTGTCGAGAACGACCAGAATCGGAGGATGCGAGAACAAAAGATAGGCAAAACCGGAGGAGAAACTGACCTTGATCGGGGTGACTCGGGAGAAGGCTCTCTTGCTGCGTGAATGCGGCAGTCCAGGACCTTGAGCCTGGGCCTGCTGCCCTTGAGCCCGCGTTCTTGACGAGGGCACCCGCCATAGCTAAGTTGTCGCTGCAACCCTAATAAGTTGTTAACACTGCTCGCTCGCCCTTCTTCTTCCCTCGCGCTCTCTCTCTCTCTCTTCCTTCCTTCTTGTTGGGAACGCGCGTTCCCTTGACCCAGGGCCCCTATTCCTGCGCATATTGCATTTTCGACCTTATGTAAGGTAGAGGGTGCTTAAACCAACCCTATAGTTCACTAGCCTACATATAGCATCCAATTTGTATAAGAGATGGCATGTTTTCCATTGAAAATAAAATAAAAATATTTTCACTACAATGTGAATATAATAGGCAATTTCTTTTATGACATATAGTATACCATTTATGACGTTCAATGTCACTTATTATTTGAAATCATGTGATGTTGTAAGTTCTTATTGTGGACTTTATGTTTAGCTAAAAAAATGAAATAGGTTGTATGGACACATATACAACACGAATGCCTTAATTAATCAAAACTTGCATTCTTAGCAAAAAATTACAGCATTGCGTAACTCTGAATAGTTGGTAACATTAAATACCGTACACAATGTAGCTTCTCAATGTCATCATGTTGGGGGGGTTGACCAGGCCACTATCTAATTACAAAGTGATTTTCTTATAGCCTTAATTTGTCCACATCTAGTCTTTTCCTAGCATGTCCTACCCTTGAGTCAACTTGCCGCAACCTTAAGCCATTCATCCTCGTTTTTGGCATTTGGTCTCAAAGCCATCCATGTTAACCCTATGAACTAGACCCCACATGACTTAATTAGTATGCAAGCTAACACATTGCTTACTAACTTTGGCATCACTAAAGCTAGCTAACTACATTTTCTAATTAGTCTTTGTTGACCCCAAGTAGCCACTGACATGCCCAATCAATGCCCAATCTCACTACACCAAATATTGTATTTATTGTCACCAATTCTAATTGTCTTGCTCAATAATAATGATAAACTATTTGTGTAGTGCCACCAACACTAAATGTAAACCTAACATTATGTGTCATTTTTTGTAAAAAAATGATAACGGGCATTATAGATTTACAATATTGCATTTTTTGTCACTCACTAAGTGATTTTTCATCCAATTTTCAATCACCCATTACAATATTTCATTGCATAAATGTTAGGATGCATGATATAGCAAAACTTTGTTTCAAAATTGGCATTTAGATGAACTAAAAGTAAGTTGGGATGATTGTGTTCGTAAACTTATTCATAAGAAGTGTCACCAAAAAAATTTACCACATTGGCATAAAATACCACATGACACAAAATGCAATATTTAGTGTAGACAACACACTCGATGCCGACCCTTCAGCTACGTACTTACAATGGGATGGATTTTGGTTGCATAAAGGTATTGGGAGGGTGTCCCAAGGGACAAATTTAGGTAGGAGTCAGAATTAGTTGCCTCTACCTTATTATAATTGTCACCCACAAAGATGATTTTGCCTGGTGCCTTCCATTCAAAGAACAAAAAGCATGTTAATTGTTAAAGGTGCAAAGGAGTCAATGTAAGACCTATAACTTACATGTACACAATTCCTACGAGCCCCACCGAGTCTTAATGTCATATATTTGTTTGTTGATGGGCTTGAATTTCTAATGAGTTCATTGTTTCATATTAACCCCTAATGTCCTATGCGACCATAATATGGTCGTGAACAATTCATTTTGATCCCTTTGACACCAGTTTGGATGGTTTATGGACTATTTCAAGTACTGCTCTTGTGTCATGTTAAGGTTTGCTACGTCTTGCCATGTGGATAATTCGATTAAGTAGAGTTAGCTATTTTTGGATTAATGCAAATATGGGAGTGTGCCCACAATTGGTTTACATTGGAACCAGTCCACAAATGCATACTTGACATTTGTCACCTCCACGGTTTAGGGGCATCATATTCTTAAACATGTTTTTTTGTTGATCCCTATATGCAAATGATTCCCAATTGACCTGAAAATTTGCATGACACTGAAACGCAACATGTCCTAAACATCTACAATTGGAATTTTTAGTTGGACATGTGTTGGTGGGTGTAAATTCATGTGTAAGGTGCACATTTGTGGCACCATGATTGCCTCAAATTGCAAAGCTTCCCAAAAAATCATAAAAGAATGGTTTCAAAATTTAATGAGCCGATTTGAGTAGTATATTGCCCCTCTTTTGAATGAGGGTAACATTTGTCATTTGGAGATGATTTGAGTGGAGGTTCAATCCAAAAACCAACCCCAATTTAATTTCTAAATTGTTGCCCCTCAAGATCACTGCACCCATTTATGGTATTTAGTGTCACATGCGTAATAGTGTCACTTAACCTATTTTGTGGCGTATGCTAGGTTACATTGATGCTTAACAACTTCACCATAATTGTCACCTCATGACACTTGGCGTTCAAGTGTGCTTACAAATATCTTGGCATGAGCATGTTCAATAGTGTTATGAGGGGCATGCCTATGTTACACAATGGTTGACAACTTGATAAAGTGTACACAAATGACACTTGCCATTAGTATGCTCAAGAATATCATCCTCTTGCATACTAAAGATGTAAACACATGACACTTGCCATTAGTACACTCACAAATATCTTCCCCTTGCATACTAAAATGCAAGACTATCATCTAACGTATCCCAATGTGCTACCAAAAATGTCATAATGTAGATTATTTTTTCACTTAAAGAAGTTACTTATGTTGACAAATGGAATCATATTGGCAATTAGCAGGCGTGACACTTTGAGACCACTAGGCATCTAGTTTAGGCCTTTGCAAATAGTGTATGTGACACTAAATACCATATGTATTGACATTCCTATTTATAATCTCATACATGACAAAGCTTCAACGTTTCAAATTTGGACTGTGAGTAGCCACCTCTAACTTGCAAACATCTATATAGTTGGATTTGTCAAAAAAAATTTTTAGATCTTCAGCTATAGTCGTTGAAATCAAGGTCACATTTTATGGGTATATTGGAGGGAAATTGGGCTTAGAACGTTAGGGGGTAAAAGAGAAATATAACATGCACATTTATGACATTGATGATTTAAATGTAAAGTATGACTCTGCATCCAAGGGCATTCATGATGTGCATTTGAATCAATTATTCAATAGAACTAAGGTATCCTATCAATATGAAAAGTGCACTTGAAGAATTTGGTAATTTAAGGGAGGTAATTCATTTGGACACAATTAGCTTAAAAATAAGTATGTAACTTAGATACACATTTTTGTGCATGGGGGATGCCTATAATGGGCCTCTTGGACACTTAGGAGATAACCCTTAAAGGTTTCAGAGGTCCACTAAGTTATGGGCCACAATGCCTCATATGGAGGTGTTTAAGGTGAAATGTCATATTTATGTTGGCCATGATGCCTTTAAGTGTTAATCCCTAAATGATTGAGAGGCATCATATGGGCCTTTACATGCACAAAAACATGTACTCAATTGAGCGAGCACCAAGCCAATAAGGTAGGTGAGGCTAATGTGGACACCTCCAATTTTGTGGAATCATCTAGCTAATGGATATGAGCATTATAAGCTTGAGCATGTTAGTAAGTGCGAATCATGACCAAAGAATTTGAAATCGTTGAAATTGGAGTTGAGGAAGGTGTTGAACTAGACTCCATAATCAAATATTCTATGCTGCCCAATTTGATGTTATAGGGGGGACCTTTTTATCGTTCAATATTGTGTAAGTGGATGACATCATTAGCATATTCTATGTGGGTTATTTGCCAATGAAAACCAAGTTTAATGCCAATGTTGGTTGTGTCATGTCTCTAAAGTGGTCACGGGTAAGATAAAATGTTGTTGAATTGGCTTTGGCTTTTCATTATAGAATACTCACAATACAAGTTGGTTAGCACCTCACATTCACATGTTGCCTCCTAATTTGCCTACTTTGTGTCATAGCTTGGTGGGTAACACTCCTAATTATGGAGGATGGTGGGTGTAGTTTAATTCTTGCGAAGGCGATTGACCCAAATATAATAAAGGTGGTGGCTAAATCACCATGTATTACACACCCACCAAATTAGAGCGATTGTACCGCCAATTAAGAGCCAAAAACATGGGTTTAATTAAGGAAATTGACCCAATTAGCCTCATCTACCTTAGTTGGAGTGGTTGGGACCCATCTTCACCTTTGCTAATTTTATGGTTTTGCACATAGCCATGCTAGTAATAGTCCACCCATTTATTCATTGGGCCATTGGGTCAATTGGTCATCTCAAAAGTTGTCGGTATTAAGGGACTTTGTGAGCCTACTCGTTAATGGGTGAGAAACAATGGGCAACCCAAATGCCCTAATTATGGTTGTTAGAAAGAGTCCACCTCTTAATTAAAGGTAGTATGTTGGCGTTTCGTATATTGTTTGGGGATTTGTTGAATTTTTTGAAAATAAAATTTCATTTATGTAGAGAAAACATGGTGATATAAGATGTGTACTATTCATTTTGCAAGCATGGCCCATGACATGTAGGGTATTAGAGTTATGCGTAATGTGAAGCAAATGAACCCACGGGTTTAGTCTCAAACCATGAGAATTAACACAAAATCACCCAAGTTCTCTTAATGCTTAATTATCATACACAAAGAGTGGTGTCAAAATATTAAAACCAACTTTCTAGCTTGTCCTACTAGGATGGGTGGGCCAAGCTAGCATTGCATAGGCTGATCTAGGATTTAGGTCGATGGGTCCCATGTATAAACCCTATTTCAAATCCTTAAATTCTCTTGAAGTTTGGGAGGTGGAAAGAAGAGGTCCCAAGAGTTTCACCCCAACCATGCTTCTCTTGTCTGAGTTGGGCCTCATTTGATCAAGTTCATGACCTAAAACCTAACAAACTTCAAAATGAACTCTTAATAGAAATTTTTCTCAAAGAAGGATCAAACCCACAATTTCATCTCTCTTCGACGGACTTTACAAAAAACTCTATTCTTTTTCTTTAGAAACTCCCAAAATTCCCAGCACTAGGGTACAACATCCTAGTGCTAAATATGTAATGTATGTTGGAATCATTAGGCACATCTACCTTACCTTTACATTTTGCAATGGGCATGCCAATACTGAAAACCAAGTGAGGGGAAGACAAAATGGAAAGCAAAGGAGCCCACTTTCCAAGAGCCTTCCCTTCCGTTCCTTTCCTTTCCCTTTCTATCCCCTTTTCCTTTTCCTTTCATCCGGAAAGTATGTAATAGGTAATGCATTTGGGACAGTGTATTATGGAGAATAAGAAAACGGCTGGGGCGAACCAACCCGTATATCGGTACCTTACCGGGGAGGGCGAACGGCTGGGGATTCGTGGCACTCACTTAAAATCAACCATCCTATATATCATGGATGAAGTGGCTCCAATACAAAAAGATCCCCTATGGGGTTGAGGGCCGATTCATTCGAATGTGACATCACTAGACATCCGGTAAGGTACCAATGTATGGGTCGGTTCGCCCTGGCCATAAGAAAACCATGTGAAACAACAACCGAGCATAGGTGTCCATGTTCCTCGTAACGCAGTCCCCCGAATGCATTAAAAACCCAAAGTTGAATATTAGCGACTTGGATTGGTTGAGAAACATAATGCCTTGCCCAGAAACGTAATGCGTTCCGAAATACGTGAGGTGCATTACTCAAAATAAGACTATCAAAAGAAGACTATCTCAGATTACAAAGGGAAATTCGGCCTGGGTCTTTACGGCACCTGGTTAGCAACTCGCGAGTCAAACTTGCTTACGTACTCCCAGTTCGGCGAAGAATCCTTCCGCTGTCGCCAAGCAGGCCCAATCGGTGCCCGCCGGCACTTTAGCTCCTCGTCTCATCATTGCCTCACAGATCGCCGTAACAGAAGGCGAAACCAACCGCACTTGAAGTGGTGGCTCATAAGCTTGCATCCTTCTTGCTTGTGTATTGTTGGAAGTGAGAGAAGAGGGAGGGTTTGCAGGAGGAGCAGGGGAGCCATTAGGGTTTTGCCAAGACTCTTTCGCGAGTTCGCGAAATTTGCAGTTGCGAGGAATCTTTGGTCTTGCTGCTCGTGGAGTACTTATGTGCGAGTGGCTGTTCACTTGGCCGCCGCCTTCGATCTTGCAAGTTTCGCAGGAGGTTGCTGAGTCCGGTTCTTCGGATCTTGTGCTTGTGCTTGTCCGTGTTTTTTTCTTCCCCTGTGACTTTGTTGTGGTTGTAGCAAGGCAGGATGAATGGGGCGAGCACTTCGGAGGAAGGGGGACCCGTGGCAGTGAAGAAGGAGTCAAAGAAACCGAAGTATACGAAGTTCACCCAACAGGAGCTGCCAGCATGCAAGCCGCTGTTGACACCGGGATGGGTGATGGCCACGTTCATGATCGTAGGCATAGTGTTCATTCCCATCGGGGTTATTACACTGCTGGCGTCGAACTCTGTGGTGGAAATCGTCCACAGGTATGACGCAGAGTGCATCCAAAATGCCACGAGTAAAGCTGACCGGGTGAGCTATATCCAAAATCCCGGGTTGGATCATACGTGTGTTGTCACCCTGACTGTGCCGAAGAAGATGAGTCAGCCTGTGTATGTGTACTACGAGCTTGATAATTTCTACCAGAACCATAGGCGGTATGTGAAAAGCAGGAATGATCAGCAGCTCCGTGGTGATAAGGCAACTGGACTTTCGTCATGTGACCCCATCCAGACTGTTAATGGTGGAGCTGATACCATTGTTCCATGTGGGCTTATTGCGTGGAGCTTGTTCAATGATACTTATAGTTTCACCTTGTCCAATGCCCCGGGTGCGGCGGCTTCAAATACATCCATTGTTGTGGATAACACAGGGATTGCTTGGAACAGTGACAAGCAGAGCAAGTTTGGGAGTAATGTGAAACCTGAGTTTTTCCCCAACAACAACAGTACTGGTGGGTGGGGGCTGATTGGAGGTGCTGCGTTGCCTCTGAACAAGTCTCTCAGTGAGGATGAGAATCTTATTGTGTGGATGCGAACGGCTGCATTGCCAAACTTTCGTAAGCTGTGGGGGAAAATTAAGCAGGATTTGGAGGTAAATCAGACAATCAGTGTCACCATCAACAATGTGTACAACACTTACTCCTTCAGTGGGAGCAAGAAGCTGGTGCTGTCGACCACGAGCTGGATGGGTGGGAAAAACACATTCCTGGGAATTGCATATTTGACTGTGGGATTGCTCTGTGTGTTGTTGGCGCTCGCGTTTTTCTTGATCCATCTTAAGAATCCACGACCCCTCGGAGACACTTCATATCTTTCTTGGAACAAGAAAAGTGGCATTGATCACTCCAGGAATTGAGTCCTAATGATTCTTTCACCACTCCCAACTTGCCGCCACAAGGTGCTTGTTGATTGATTTACATGGATGTATGGAGCCAGACTGCCATGCAGGCAGTTCGTTGCAAGCTCCTCAAACGATTTTCCTTCTACCTGAAATTGATTCCTTGTATGATATTGATATCAAAATCAAAGCTGAGGTCTTAATATCTTTTCAAGTGCTCAGTGTTTGGCACGGTCTTGTTGGAGTAAGTGGACACCAAGTTATAGACTACCAGTGATCTGTAAATAATTGCTGCCTTGATCACCTTCAAGGTCAATATGAGAATTCTGAGTCCTCTGGGTTTTGATTTTTTCTACCTGGAGCTTTTGCAACTAAAACCTTCTGGATATCATGAGATTACTGATGATGGCTCAAGATTCTTCTCGGTTGGGAGCACTTGTGATGTGTATCAGACCGCAAGTGTGATGTAGGCTTTGTCATGGTTGATGACAATGAGTGTGGGTGAACATGGTGAAGTCTTGAGTCTCTTCAGGGACGAAAGTGATCATCTTGTGGACCTTGATGCCATAATTTAGCTGAAGTGGCAGCACTTGAAGGCATCTGATAATTGTTGGCTGAATTTGGCTGAATTAGCTGCATCTGAATTGCCAGAGCATTGGATCATATATGTTGTTGAGATACACATGATCTGTGTACTATGTGATGTATGTTTTCTTTGGGAGTCTTGCGTTGGTTTTTCCATTGGTAATGAAGGAGCCATGATATTTGAATTCTGGAAGGGTTTATCTCAATGACCTTTGGTTGTCTTTTGGTTAAACCTTCATTTGTAACTGTTGTCTTTATAGCAGGTATTGATCAATGATCTTCTGGTCAGTAATCCCTTTGCAAGCATTTTCCATTCCCACCTTCATGTATCGTCTTTTTCATTTGAGTGCTTCTCTTTGCTGAAAGCTGGCTCAGGTTAGGAGTGTTGTATGGCTGGGTAGGTGTTTGGCTGAAGTGAGGCTGGCTCTGTTAGTAGGATCTTCTTGTCATATTTTGGCTGGAGTGCCAGCATTCAAATCATTGAGTACTAGGATCACATATGCTGTTTAGATACACATGATCTGTCCTACATGATGCATGTTTTCTTTGGGAGCCTTTGTGTTGGCTTTTCCAGTAGTAATGAAGGAGAACATGAAATTCAGATTCTGAAAGGTTTATCACAATGACATTAGGTTGTTGTTTGGTTACACCTTCATTTGTAACTGTTGTCGTTATAAGTAGCAGCTATTGGTCCTGTCAGTGAACCCTTTCCAAGCAAATTATCCAGGCTCAAATGTTGTCTTGTTTCATTTGATTGCTTCTCTTCGCTGCATGCTGTTTTGCAAAAACCTGTCTTTGGTTAAAGTGGGGCTGGCTCTGTATGTATTTAAAATCACCTGTAACCCTAAGTAACATCTTCTACCTTCCATGTCTGTGACAATAGCAGTTGTAGAACTAGTGTGAGGGGGTTCTGGTGCAAGGATCTTGACATCGGAGAGAGGGAATTATTGCATACAAGTGCACCTCTCATTCATTCAACATAAAAACTCTGAAATTAGTATGCAGTCTGGATGTTAATATTTTTAGTGTAGTTGAAACCGGACTTGGCCTCAAAGGCCCTGCGTTAGTCTCATCCAAGTTATTTGACATAATTTGGCCACAAACTTATAGGGGGTTAAAGTTTTTTATGCTGGATGGATGAGAGGTACAATCGTATTTGAAGATTTTCCTCTCTCCCTTGACATTGGCTAGGGAAGTAGGAAAGTTGGCTTAGGGTTTGTTTGCCTGTAACTTATATTCTAAGAGCAGAGCCTGAAAGTAAATGGCATATATGAAAATAGTATTGTCTGAATTGAGTGGAAGCATATTACAGTAGAAGGTAATTGGGTCTTGAACAGACACTTTTAGCTCTGCAGTCTGTACCCACTTTTTATAGGATATGTATAACACCCAAAATTTATGCAAGATGATTAGCAAATCCAAATTTTGCCTGCAGCTATGTTCCTCATTATTTTTGAAGCTCATATGAATATCTTATTCATTATGAAAGTGAAGATTCTCTTGCTCATTGAAAGGTTATATGAGGTTGGTCCGAGATGACCCTAAACTACCGGATGATGGTGGAGGGATACCCAAATCTCAAGGAAGAGGTTGGCGGTTCGAATCCCGGCTGTGAAATCTCCTCTCTACCTGACGGAAAACTTGCCAGGTGGTCAACTGCCTCCTGTGCTTTGGCGCTGGCCTGTCGGCCTTCTGTCTCAAAAAAAAAAAAAAAAAAAAAGGTTATATGAGGTTGAGTGTTAGAAAATCAACACACCATCCAAAACTAATACCCTAAACTCTTGCACTATAAGTACATATTGATTTTGAGAATGTTCACCACCTTAACATCAAGCTTTTGTATTGGTTTTGGGTCATCTACCAATAAAGCTTTGAACCCCATACAACTTTTGCATACAAATTATTTTAGATTAGTCATACTTTGGTGCATTAGTGTTCCCTTTCAATTGCAAACAAGGAACATCTTAACATTTATCAATATAATGTTACTTCATACACTTAAAATCTAAAGTGACGGTTTTAGCACTTTAGGTTCACCCAATTATGTTGATTGTTTGTGTCTAGAATGGTTAACAAAAGTTCGAGAATGTAGTTCCTTAAAAATATGTCCTTTTTGGTGTTTGTTCTTAGATCCACATCTCACCACTCAAAAATAGGTGTTTGAGTAATTGAATTAGGCCCCCTAGCCTTAAGTTCACATTATGTTGAAGACATAAATATCCACTTGGGTCCTTATAATCCTCTTGGGATTGAAAGTGGAGGTCCGAGGTGTTTCTCTCATATTTCAAATGATCTCAAAGATGGACCAAACTCCAAGTTTTGTCCCTCTTTGAGGGGCTCTACATAAAACTCCGATGTATTTTTATTCTTATATACTTTGATTCTTCCGTGCTTGGACTTGTAATTAAATACATGGTTAGAGAGTCTTTCCTCCTACTCTAGTCCTCACCAAAGTATAGTTCCAAGTACGATCAATTTTCTTAAGTTCCAAGTAAGCTTGGAAACTTCTTGGGAGCTGTGATGTGAGTGGGCCTAATGAACTATATATATCTAGAGTGTTTGTTGGAATTGGGGCGTTTCCGGCTAACACACCAAAGACAAGATGCACCTTCAAACACCATGTGGTTGCTCATGATCTTTTAAGGATAACTCTATTGTGAAGGTTGTGATGCCACCATGTTTACAATGCACTTTTAGTCTTTATGAGAGACCTTCGAGAAAACTTTAAAATCTAAAATAGGGTTTTCACATTGGATTCAGTACCCTAATCCTAGATTGGTCTATGTAAGGGTAGATTGGCCCTCTGATCTTGATATGACAAGCTAGAAAACCAATTTTGTAAATCTAGACACTGCTTTTTTAACATGTTAATTTAAGCCTTGAACTTTTTTTGGTGGCTTCAATTTCACCTTTTAGCCAACTCACTTGGAGTGTGGTCCCAAGACTTTACAAAGAACTCTAATGAAACTCATGATTTTTCCTTGTGGTTCACCCTCTTTCTGACCTTTTGAGGATAAATCTTGGGGTGTGTAGGGGAAGAGTCTTGGCCCCTAATTTAATTGCTTAAGGGTTTTTTGCAATTTGAAAGATAGAGTACAAGAGAAGGTACACCAAATACACTGCTTATGGCATTTAGTGTCGCTTACTATTGAGAATTATACAATGCTATAACTATTTATTGTACATCCTGTTTTTCATAAACAAAGATTGCATTGGTTGTTTGGAGATTATAGAACAACAACATCTTTACTTGGTAGAAAATCACATAAACCATAAAAAAATTATAGCACTACATAACTCCGAATAATAAGTGACACTAAATACCATAAATGGTGTAGGCCTATTATAATGTTAGATCAATATGTTGACCAAGATATCCCATATGCATTATATGAACCAAGGAGGAACACTAGAAGAAATCTTGTCCATTTCAACCCTCCTTGCGACTAGGCCATCAAGACTAAACCAAGAAAATGCATAAACAAATCAATTCGGTTGGGAATCGGGGGCACCTTCCATGGGTACACCACGGGTACCTTCCGGTTGCCTACCAATTGATTGTTTAGGCATTTTCTTGGTGCGAGTCGCGATGGCCTAGGGTTGAAATGGACACGATTTCTTCTAGTGGAAAAATACAATAAAGAGCAAGGCAGAGGGTGGAGGTGATCATTTCACTCCAAACATTATTAATATGCCTTTGTGTATGTGTATTTGCATGTGCAATCTGATCTCTAATTCTATTGTGCTTCAATAAGTTATGGGTGCATTCACGCAAGTTCTAGAGTTAGAGAATTGATTGCTAGTTGATTAGGGAGTGAATCTTGAGAGGTTTTAGTGCTCAGAGAAGCTTTTGGGGTGCATTGGTGTATGTTTGGTGCATTGGTTGATGCTTGGAAATGTGGAGGTTTGGAGGTTTGGAGATTGAAGCCTTGGAGGTGTATAAATGCACATTGGAGGTCGTAAGTGTTGATTTGAGTGTTTGTAAATGCTTGAATGATGATTTGAGTTGGTTGAGTGCATTTGTGCATATTTGAGTGTATTGAAGGTCATTTGAGTTGAAGAGGATTTGATTTGAGGGTGTTGGGTATCGTTGTGCACATTTGAGGGCATTAAGGTCATTTGAGTTTAAGAAACATGATTTGAGGTTGTTGAGTGCAATTGTGCACATTTGAGGGCATTGAAGGTCATTTGAATTGAAGTGGATATGATTTGAGGTTCTTGGGTGCAATTGCTCACATTTGAGGGTATTAAGGTCATTTGAATTGAAGCGGACCTAATTTGAGGTTGTTGAGTGCAATTTCACACATTTGAGGGTATTAAGGTCATTTCAATTGAAGCAGATTTGATTTGAGTTTGTTGAGTGCATTTGTGCACATTTGAGGATATTAAGGGCATTTGAGTTGAAGAGGACCTAATTTGATTGATTTGAGGGGTGCAAAGGCACATTCAAGTTAAAAAAGGCTTGATTGGAGTGACATGAGGGTGGAATACATATTAATTGAAAGAGGGCCCAATTTGAATGATTTGAGTGTGCAAAGACACTTTTGAGTTGAAAAATACTTGATTTGAGGATATAAGGTACATTAGATTTGAAGAAGATTTGATTTGAGTGGTTTGAGGGTGCATAGGCACATTTGAGTTGAAGAAGATTTAATTTCAGTGATTTGAGGGTGAAATGCACATAAGAGTTATAGAGGTTCTAATTTAAAGGTGCAAAGGCACGTTTGAAAGGAGGGCTCATTTGAGTTGAAAACGATCTGACTTAAGTGGATCAAGGGTGCAAAGACATATTTGAGAACAAGAGGGTTTATTTGAGTTCAAAAGGATTTGACTTGAGTGGATCGAGGGTGCAAAGACATTTTTGAGAGCAAGAGGACCGATTTTAGGTCCAAAACATCTGACTTAAGTGGATTGAGTGTGCACAAACACATTGAGAGCAAAAAAATATGATTTGAATGGATTGAATGTTCAAAGGCTCATTTGAGTTCAAGAAGATCCAACTTGAGTGGATTGAGAGCAAGATAATCTGACTTGAGTAGATTAAGGTGCAAAGGGTTCTTTTAGCTTAAGAGGGGTTGATTAAGGGTTGTGAAGCCTTTGACTGCATATAATAGCTTAAAAAAGACTTATTTGAGTTAATAGAGAGTACATTCCCAATTTATGAGCATAAGATAACATCACTTGAAGGTGAAGGTGCTAGAATTATTGACAAGTTCAATGGAAATAGCTTCAATATTTGGAGCTTCAAACTGGAGATGGGGTTGGCTTCTGCGGAAACTTGGTACATTGTGGATGAGCCCGAGGAAGCTCCACCTTCTAACATTGATCCTAAAGTGAAAGAAAAATAAAATACCAAAAGTGTGTAAAAATTGCAATAACTATTGTTGCACTCAACTTGGCAAACAATCAACTTGCACGTATTAGGAGTTGCAAAGGACCAATGGAGATATGAAAGACCCTTTGTAATATGCACAAGATGAAGAGCTTCATCAACATTCTGTTCATTTGCTGCAAGTTCTTTACGTGCAAGATGCAAGAAAATGGTGACTTGTTGGACTACATCAATAGGATCAAGGCATTTGCAAATTAGCTCGTTTGCTTGGAGGTATCCGTAACAAATGAAGATGTTGTCATGACTTTGCTCGAGAACTTGCCACCCTCTTATGAACACATGATTCGGCCAAGTATTGAGGGAGTTATGGCTGTTTAAACCTTGGCAATTCCGGGCGCCACTCCCAGGTCATTGTTGTCCCAGGTAGCGCCCCACTCAAATTGCCAAATCTTCTAGCTCACACCTTTGATTGGGGAGTTCTTGAGCATTCTAAAATCCGGACGACATAATCTACTCAATGCTCGTGGCCTTACCCTTGTGACTCATAGTCTCCGTGGGTGGGAGGCGTTCTCAACGCCCGGGGCCCTCACCCACACTAGGATCACTTGGGCCTTCTCACTTATGACGCCACAAGTCCTGGGCGTCACTTTGGGGCCTCCCTTGTGCCCATGGTGTTGCCGGCACTCCTCATGGAAAGGTGTGCGACATGTTTGGTTGCATGAGAGATGGTTTGTTCATAGATGATAGTACAAGTATTGGGAGTGATTTGGAAATACATCCGAGTGGAAGAATGAACTCCAATGGTGGTTGAGATGGGCGATTCTTCCAAATCGTCTTCGTTTGATCTTGGTGAAGATATTGAGGAACATGAGAAACAAGTGGGAGATAATTTAGTTGCATTTCAAGAACTAAGAGGAGGACCGGCAAGCAAAAGGTGTTCTTCAACACCTCTGCCCCACAATAATTGTATTGAGGAAATGCAACTATGTTTAGGTGTTGTTGAAGAGGGGCAACCTTTAGAGAGCGAAGATACCCCTCAATGGAGAGCCGACTACTCATGAATGGTGAAATAACCACATATTACTCCAACATGACAAATGAAAGGCCAATGTGGCCTATTTTGGTGATTATTAGAAATTGTGTAAGGTCATTGTAGTTAGTTTTTGGCTATCACTTAAATCAATCAAAGAAACCAACCCAGATAACGAGATCTCATGGAAGACTAAGCTAGTGTCTATAAGGATGAGTGCCACATTGGATTAAAGTTTTAATGACAAGGTATGCTTATTTCCGTTTCTTATTCTCTTCTTAGTTAAATTAACTCACTCTTAAGGATTCATTTGTGCCTCCTGTGTCGTGTGTGATTACGTCCTATCTTTGGGGATGTCGTAGCACGGTGGTAACGTATTCAGTTAATTAACCTAATTAACGCGGAAAACGTCAAAACCGCGCCGAGTTCGTTCCCACGAAGAACCTGCGGTCGTTTACAAGACAAGAGAGAGGAAATCGTTGATGAACACACACACACACAAGAAACACCATAAACTAAGATAACACAAATCGGATTAAGAAATCCGGGATATTACGGAAATCATAGCACGAAAATTTCCGCCTTCCCGGTAGTGGACCGAAGTAGAGAACACAAAACAAAGTATGGACAAGCTCCCACCATAGAGTAGTAACAACAATAGACTCAGCGTCCCGAATCCATAGTATAACAACTATATACACTCCATTCTAAGATTCCTTATTACGGGTCATGACTTCCGGGATAAGGTTTCCGCGATAGAGGTAGCGGATTTGACTTGTATTTCCACTATCCGCTAGATTTTTGACCGTGTCACAAGGACAATAATTCTAGTGTTTTAGGCTAGAATGCTCAGAGAGACTTGGTAGTTGTTCATCAGGATCTCGCCCTTTGGGTTGATTTCTTAGGGTTGTCTCCCTATCTCCACTTCCTCCGCCTAACTACTACTCCCTTAGATTGGTGTTATGATGGGGGCAGCCCTCCCTTGGGAAGGAGTCCCACTCAAGTATCCGACGCGTGCCACCCCCTTTGACGGGGGAAAAGGTGGAGGAAGTTTTGGGTCTACAAAACCAACATGATCCGCTTTCCGTGATGGCACAGTTTCCACTATACCACACGCGGAAACCGAATCCTCCCTCGAGAGAGGTGGAAACGCAACATCCGCGTCCTATCTTCACAATGGGTAGCTTGTGCTGCTCCACCGGTCACACAAGATAGGACCTAAGGTCTGTTGATTTCCGTGACGGCGGGGCTAACATAGGGATGGGGCTACCACGCCTACCATCCGCGGTGGGAACCAAGCGCCAGTCGCGGCAGGTGCATGAGTGTTCTAGACCATTCCGTTACTGCTGATCGGTGTGATCCACCTCCAGGTCACGGCAAGCGGAAGGCGTAAACCAGAACCCTCCCCCTACTATTGGACATGTCTATCCACTGCTACTCATTGTCGGTCCCTAGTTGGACGGAGTAAGTGGGGAAGAACCTACCGTGTGTGCGGAACTCCCCTTGCCCAACAACCCCACGGTGGGGTTCTTTCCCCTTGCTCGTCCAATCATTTCCGCCTTTCCGTGCTTAAGATTCCTCCGCCCATCACCTGCTCACACAGGGGCGTTTTAACCACACGCACCTTGGGGTGTTACTGACCCCCTGTCCTATCACGGAATACTAACCTAACTAACCTACACAGTGATAGGGAATGGCGGAAAACTCGGAAACCTCAAGTACGGAAAGGAGGGACCACTTGCATTACACATGGACTTAAGACTCAACTCATACCGAAGGTGAAGTGAAGCATAAGGTCTGAATTGAACAAAAGAACACTTGCATTGCAAAATGATGAGAGAAACACCGAAGTGTTCTCCCTTTAAAACCAAACTAACACCCACATGCCATGGTTTCCATGCTGGAAATCGCGGGCCACGTGGCAATCCTGACAATCCACCTCATTGAGAGGTCAGGCCCTAAACAAAGAAAATGACAAAGCACACAACTCGGGGCCACCTAACTACTTGCCCAAAACAAACCAAAATGGAATCCTAACTAAAATCTACTCCTTATCCTTCCGCTTCTTCAACTTGGCTTCCTTCTTATTTTGCTTCCGCTCCTCGCGGCGGTCCGCACTGTCAATTGCCAAAGATGGAGCACGTGGTGGTGGCACTGACACCTCGTGTCCATCGGGTCCGAGAATCACTCCCACGTGGTCCGCCGTCCCCGCAACATCCGGTGCCAGTGGTGCGGACAGTTGGTTGCCCGGCGGAAATCCCGGAGCAAGAATTGCAAGTGGCGGCGGATCCCGGGCAACCACTTGGAAGTCCGTGGCAAGGCTCGGTGTTGTCACCTCGGCCATGTGACAATCATCCCGGGTTTCCTCTCCAACCGTGGCGGAAACTGGGGTGGCATTGAGAACCACCACCTCGGTGGCGGAAACCGGCGGGACCGTGAGCGCCGTGATGTCCTCCACCTGGTCCACCTCTTCCGCATGTGGGTTTCCACCTTCTACCGCGGCACCTTGAATTTGCACCATGTCATGAGGGGTCAAGTCCGAGTAGCCCGATGAGGACTCCCCTTCCTCCGATGACTCAACTACGTCGGGAAACAACTCCGTGCAGCTAGCAATGAGGGCCTTCATTGCTCTCAAAGATGCGTCCATCTTACTCCCTTGATCCATGATGAAAGTAACCATCTTCGACCCGGAAACGTGGCCCGCGTTCTTCAATTCCGCGTCGAACATCTTGGCTTTCCACCACACGTTCCCCGGGATTTCTACCATATCACTCAATTTTTGTACCGTGAGAGTGGTATCCTTTACCCGCTTAAGGAGCTTCTCTCGCTCCGCCTCCAACTTCCGCACTCGCTCCTCGGTCTTCCGCTTTTCCGCAGTAAGGTGGTCCACCTTACTCTCCAGCTTCCGCAACCGGCGCGGATCTTGGATGGCCTCTTTTATTGCGGCAAACAAACTCTCCCGCGGCGGGTTGCCCACCAATTCCCCTACTTGGTGCATTTGCAGCTCATAGTCCACAATCCGGGACCGTACTCCCTCCAAGTCGCGGATAATGGAGTCCACCGGATTGTCCTCCAAGGGAAAGGTGGAGGTTCCACCTCCTCCGGGTTTGGTGGCGGACTTGGTCCGCGTCGCACGATTCCCCAACATGAGTTTCCGCTTCTTGGTCGCAGGCCGCTCTCCACTGCTCAACTCCACTATGTCTTCCTCCTTCGGACCCTCGTGGCCCATCTCCGGCTCCGAATCGGTAGTCTGGAGTTCCCGCATGAATTGGTGCGACGTCCATTGGGTTTCCTCTTCGTCAGTGAGTAGGTTTCCGTGTGCGTAAAGGTGGAAGAGGAAAGGCCCAATGTAAGAAGGGTGGCCGCGTTTGGTGTTGGTTGCCAACTTGTGCACCAACTCTCCGATGATGCTTCCCCAATCCACCACCTTCTTCTCAGAGTACGCAAGAAGCAAGGTGGTGGCGAGAGTAAGAGTGATGTTATAGGGCTTCTCCGGGCTAAAGATAGGCACAAGAAAAGCTAACATCCTCCTTTCCCTCTCGTTTTTACAATCCTTCACAAAGTAGCCATACTTAGGGTCCAACCTAGAGGAGAATTTATCCCTCGTACAATCCTCTCGTTTAGTGGCCATGCCTTCCCCTCCCGGTTTGAACCCGTAAACGCCACTCCAAAGTTCCGCATTCCACCTATCCGGTCGGCCCCGGATGGTGGAAGCGTAAACGCGGTCCACCTCCCCGGTGACCAGTTCCCTCACCATATCCTCACTCCGCACTCTCCACGATTTCTCCCACAATCCGAGGCAGCCCATGCGTCTCAAATCCGCCTCCAACTCGTTGTTCTCCTCACGGTCGGAGGGGGTGACCACGTGCACCTTGCGGAGGGCTACCTGCTTCTCCGCGGTCCGCTTCCGAGTTTGGGTCGCCATGGCGGTTGCGGCCCGCTCTAAGGTTCCCAAGCCGAAAATGGAAACCTTAACACTAAACTAATTTAATGGTTTTAGCTACTTTAAGGATTCAACTCTTTCTACTCGATTCTAAATAGCACACCTAACAATCTATCTATAAAGTGCTTAATTTATGATCTTTTACTTTGTCAAACCTATCTTTTAAACGTAAAGTAAGGTTACTTAAGAACTTTAAGTAAAAGTGGGCCGCGACAGGGGACTCTCTATCACTCTAACGATTTGACCTACTTCAGTGTTGAAGCTCAATAGCTTGGCAAATAATCATTAACTCATAGTTAGGACAACATGTCCGGGGTACCATCTTTGATTGTCATGAATTATGCTTGCGGTGTTCTCAAATTTAAGTTCTTTTGATTAACTTACGACCATCATGCAAATCTTCAAAAACTGTAGCAACCACCTCTGTCTTCAAGTAGATCTGGCAACTCATCTCAAAGATCATCCACATAGCTAATACAAAAACAATGCATAATAATTAGGCTATATATTTTAATTTATGTATTAATATATTTACCCTCAAAATGACTTGCATTGAGTACAATCTTACTCTCACAAGGTAGAGTCCTCTTCCTTACAATATTGTCTTTACAACATGTATCCTATAGCTTCGTTACTCCCACATGCACACTATGTCTTTTACTAGCAATACGCGGTCATCTAGGCTATCATGGTGTTCACCACACGATAATGTCTCTTTTCTTTGTAATTAACTTGTCTTTCTGACATGGCTATAGCTCGTTAAACTTATGTAGTCATGATTGTACCCATCTAGGCCTCTTAGTCTCTTCCTCTCTTACTCAAGTTAAGTGCCATCCATTCCTTTGTAGGGATTGAGTTCCTCTCAACTCACCCTTTCTCTGGCCATTGCTTAGTCTTCGGGTAGCTATGGTCTTTTCTCAAGATCTTCAATCTTTCTATTTCTTTGTTTCACTTGGTTATCTACCTTTTATTTCCCATGCAGAAATTACTTGCCTCTCCCTTCCATTGGTCACGTACTTACACAATCTTTATAAGATTATTGCCCTTATCTCATCAATTAGTCCTTACCTCCTCTCACATGCTTGGTAAAACGACTTACATGTTTATTGCCGACTGACTCTCACACTTCTTACATTCAAACTCTCTCTCTCTCTCTGTTTATTGTTAGAACTGGTTATTTCTAGATTACTTTGATCCTTAAAATTCTCATACACTCATTTGCCTCCTTTTACACACAGTCCATGGCCAATAATTCACTCAGTCAAGTCAACTCAATCTTGGTTTCCCAACCCTCAACCATTCACTAGCATAAAGCTTTCTCTTAGACTATCGCTTATATTAATTCTGTCAATCATGATATTCATAGACATTATGTCTCAACTGAGGTTGCTTTCCCTTCTCAAGTTCAAACTTTCTTCTACTTGGCATGTCGCCCGAATGCACTTTCTTACACTAGACTTCAACTCTCATAATCTTTAAGTAACTTCACTCACTTTGACAAATGACTAGGCTAGATAGATTCTCATAGCCACTATTCAATCACATCCAAGATATAACTTCTCACTCTTTCCGAATCACATAACAACAACCATCAAAGTTCCACTTCAAGACATCAAGACCATTGCACATCAAAGGAGTACTAAAGCCAAATTGGTTCTTTTGAATTTTCAACGGATCTTAATCCTTTGGTGACTAGCACTTGCAAATTGAAGATTCTTTAGTGGGTGCATGGAAGCCTAATGACCTGTGTCCATGGCAGACCACCATAATGTGGCTGGATGGCGACTTGTGCTTAACTACTTGCAAACACCTCTGACCCACTATTATGTAAAATCTAGTGGGCGAATAGTCTACATGAAAACTCATCCTTAGTACCCCTATTGTTGACCCATTTGGTTGGGTATGGCCCACGAAGAATGCACCCCCATGACACCTTCAAGACACCTTCACGCTCACTCCCTTCCACTTGAGATCGTCCTACAAGAATGGACTATCTTAAGTTCTCTACCAGTTGTAGCTGGCACAACTTGCTCAAGGCATTCACCCTTAACCAATGTTCAATATTGAAGTCTTCAACACATGTCAAATGCCATTTTGGCCGTCTTTTTATTATTATTATTATTTTTATAATAAATTTTTAGCACTTCACAAAAATGTGCTCTACAAAATTTCCACCAGTCACAGTGAAGGCCTCTTCAAAAACTGCATGTCACAAAATACAGTAGTTGCAATTTGCAAATAGAAACATAGTTGGACTCCAATCTTGGCACTCTAGCAGACACTTCCAAATTCCAATAACTCTTGCAATTTCAACTCTGCAACTTCGACTTGGCACTGATTGCAACTTCGGCTTGGCAAGCACAACTATATGTGAACGTGGATTTTCCAAACAAAATTGGGTGAAAAGTGATCGCAAAAGTCAATTGAAACTTGAAACATTGGATGCATTGATGTGAGAGTCATTATGCAGTCTTCCGATGAAAAATATGGATTGGGCTAGAATTTTTGACACTTGGAAATCGACCAAAAACCGGAGGGCTTTGCCTTTGGAGTTGGATGACGATTAAGTGCATTATGTAGGGAATCTAAATAATTTTAGTGCATCATTCTATTGCATGTACTTCTTCAATATAGTGAGACATCATATTATTTTCATATTCAATACAAAACGGCCAATATCAATTTTTTTTTGTGAAGTGTTGCAAAAAAAGTTTGAAAGTTTGAGTGAAGTGTGATTATTTTGAAGCCCTTCACATTGAAATGCATGTGCACACTTCAAACTGTCTTGAACACTGCCCTTAACCATGCAATTCAATACCACCGCCCCACCCCATAAGGAATGACATTGGCACACCAAGTCCAGTTGATCCTCATTTTGATGTACTACACCGGATGCACCTGAGATGCACCCAACATTTATTTAACTACAAAAATGCTTCTATATCAGTCTAATATGCAAACAAACACCAATGAATGGGGAGAACCTACTGCTAGTTACAGATGAACCGGTTGAGTTTGAGAAATAACCAGTTGAAGTTCAAGACTTCAGGGAAATTACCCATCATTTTGGAGGAATCTATAGAATATACCTCCAAATTAATATAGAAAACCGGAATATGTGAACACGTAACTGACTGGACTTGGGAACACTAGGATCTCAACTGATTATGGCCAAAAAATCTCCCGACACTGCCCCAACACACATTAGACCCTGCAATTATCGAAATCCTTATGTCAGGCGTATGATTCATCCCCCATAATCACACCTCCATCTTTGTTTCTATCTTAACTTGGTCTACCAACTAGCACTGGCGGTAAACCTCAACAAGCCCCATGACGGTACCTAGAGCCTGTTTATCCAAACTGTTGTACACATTGTTCATCAGATTGCACAAAAGTGGTGTTATCTTTTTCATTTGTTCTTTTATCATAGTGTCTAGAAACTACACTGATATGTGCAATTAAGTTGCCTTCGTGATCTGCCTCTTTACTCATGCAAATTACCTTGGGTTAAAATTAGATCACAAACTTTTAACTTCGTTTATTCATCTGTATAGCAAACACAGTAAAAAATAAATATTGTATTCATCTGCTGTGGTAACAATATTCTAAACAGTGTGGAATGCGCATAATTTAGCGTGTGGCAACCTGATTGCACAAATCAGTGTACATATGTACTAAGATGTGATGAAGTCTTCTTTCAATTTCCAACAAGATCCAAAATGCTTAAAAGAATATATATAGGCGGAGTTACCATAATGAGGAAACTCCTAAGTATTCAAGGAGATTTAAGTACTTGTACATTCATTCCAATTTCATTAAACTCACCATTCACGCAAGTAGGTGTGATACGGGCATCCACGGCTTTTAATTCTTGTCTGCGCAATGAAAGCTCTTCCTCAATCTCTGCATCTTCAGGCTAACTTATGATCTCTTCTGTGCACCTGATGAATTCACTTAAAGCTCTTCATCTCCATCCTTGTATGCAGGCGCTTCTGATTCCATCGCTTCACTGCTTTAAGCTTGGTACTTACTTGTGAGGGGAGAGATCTGAATTGGAAACAAACAGGCAGGCTCCTCAGGCAAAGGTGAATTGGAGGTGAACCAATCTGAGCTGTTCCTTGTGTTTCTCTGACTAATCATCCTGTGTATACATACAATGTTAATGCTGGATGTGTCGTGACACTTTCTTTAATTTATGACGTACTGCATGTGTTGTGATATCAGTAGCTGCAAGCGTTGCTTCAGCAGTTGATCTGGACTATACTCATCTGTGTTGTTCAAGGCTTCCTTTGGAGATGGAGTCTGTGTTGATGCATGATGTTTAATGGTTCGGAGAGAAAGATCAGAGTTTAGTTCAGAAAAATGTTAGCCGACATGACAAAATCTTTGCCTGGCTACCCAAAAGATGACAGTTGCGAAAGAAATGGTAGTCTAATTTCTGGCAAGTGCACTGTTATCCTTTCGAGAAATGCTTGGATTTGCAAGGATAGTTTGATAGCTTTGCCATAACAGCATTTTTAGAAAGAATAGAATATTTACATCGCCTGGCCAGACTATGCTTGTTAATAGATTTTTCATCATGCATTGTATAGCTGATGAGAAATTAATCCTCTGCTCTGTAAGACGTTGCATCATATTGGAGTTAGGAACAGAAAATGGTACCAGTTGCAAGATTTTATGAAAAATGAAATTATAGCACTGCCAGCCTGAGGTTGTTAGTCAAGTTAGTCAGATTTTGCTTCTCCAATCCCTCCTATTGAAGATTAGTGTGTGTAATCACTACTTACATGCAGACTTGATCGATGGGGGAGAGTACGAAGACATTGCTCTGCATGGATGTAATGAACTGGCTCTCCGAATTCTGGAAGGGGGACATCGAGATCATCATGAGGGATCCATGGAAAGCTTTGCGCAGCACCGACGAGGCCGTCGGGGAATTCGTGCAAGCCGCTCGCGCATCCAATTTCGACGTCATAGTTGTCACAGGTTCGGATGCAAAGACCGATCAGGCATGGCAGACGTGGCGATCGCGGCGCGAGAATGAAATTTGCGAGGAGAGACGCGGAATATGTATGGGAGCGAACATCTTCCTCCTAGAGGCATTCGAGAAGCACGGTGTGCGAGTGGTAAGACCTATCGGTGCCGATCCACACAACGTTCTGGCAGCTATGGCGGTGGCGAAGTCTGGAATCGTGTTGAGCCGAGACCGGGGTTTTTTCTACTACAATGTTCCGGTTACAGTGTGTAGAGAGTTTTCCGTGTCCAGGGGGAATCTTCGTCTGGGACCCATCTTGACGAGAGATACTTCTTGCTATCCGAGAAACATTTCACGAGTGATTCAACCGGATCTTGCAAGCCTTGAGGCCAGTGGAAGTCCCGAACACGAGTGGACTAGAGAAATTGTTACGAAGTATAGACCCTCGCTTATGAATGATGCTGTTTATCGTGGCACGAGTGGCTCCTCAGACAAGCGCATGGGGAATCTGCATGTGCTGGCCCGGCCATTGCGTGCTGCGGTGTATTCTATCCTCGGAGAGCAGGTGGCTGTGGAGAAGATGCCAGAGTGGAGTGAAGTGGAGCGAAAAGTGACTTGGAAGGAGACACAAGTCTTGGCGGATCCTGCGCTCATCCCTGTGCTCAAAACTCCACAAGCTGTGGCTGCGTGGCTCGTGAAGCGCGATGCCCGCGTTGCTCCACAGTTGGAGCCATGGCGAGCAACGGAACGGCTCTTCAACACTTGCGCCATAGCCTCAGAGATGGTGGTGGTGTCCTCGCAGGTATTGAGCAAAAAACATGATAGAGCAACAATCTATTGAGTTTCTTTGCACTTTCTACAAGGAAATGACCACAATGCTCATGATGTGCAAAGTACTCGATCTCGTCTCGGAGAGTTCGCGAGCAACAACTGACTGTCCTGATACACTTCCTGTAGGTTCTAGACGCCACAGCAGGTTCTAAAATATGGCGGGAAACGTCAGGTTCAAAGTAGAGGTTCCAGACCAGTGATTGTCTTGTCCACGTAGGTTTGATTACATTTTGAAGTGTTGTGTAGATGTCTCGCTGGCATGTCAATGAGTCACTTTACTAATGAGTTAATACGTAACAATAGCAGGGGGGCGCCGTCACCACTATGCACGAGTGCATGGAACTGTTGTCGAAAGAGCTCCCGAATCTCAAGAGTAAAAGCCCATACCATAGTCAGCTTCCTTCATCGCAAAACTCCGGAAGCAATGTTCCTACCGACGCAGGAGATGGCCGAGTTAATGAAATGGTTGAGGTAAGTACTACATAGTAGTTCAGGTTCAACTCTTCAAATGCTTTGGATTCTCGATCTGCATATTCTTGTCGCGGTGCTAGAAATATTCTTGGCTAGCTATGTCGAATTGAGCTATACATACTCCATGCATACTATTACATAGAACTCTTTCCAGCTAGATTTCTCTAAGATGAACGCTGCAAAGAAGAAACGTTAGGGTGAACCGGCTTAATTACAATCGACAGTTCCTGTTTTTTGGTGGCAGGAACTACTTCGACGATTCGCACAAATCTAGTCCAAAAGCCGATGAGTGCCAATGGGAGAGAGGGTGCAGGTTGGACTCGCTGAAGTTCCTTCACTCATAACGCGATGGAAATCTCACCGTCGAAAACCTTGTATTGACCTCAACATCTTTGTCACCAAACGCTTTTTGTGTTTCTGGAGAGTACATGGAGTTTTGATCGCATCAATACTCACAGATTCCAGGCCAGCACTCCAATGCCCATCTTTTTGGGAATCCTTCGAGGAAAACATATTACAAAAATTGAGGAAGACTAGCAGCTATCAAACTCATTGATGAGCACATCCAGTACTCAATTATGAAACTGAGCTTATTACACCATTTCTCTTTTGACATCTTATGAATTCTGAAGGTTTTTGCGTGGCTGATGTTCATATCCAATCATATCTGGCGATTTCTTCCAGATTCACTGGCTTACAATATTGAAGATATGAATCAGTCTCATATCTGTGGCTTCTTGGCACCGAATTCTCCAAAATTCTTGTATTGTTCAGATGAATCAGATTTTCCATGTCTCTCCTTTTGATCAGGAAACACAAGCGCTACTTACACACAACAATTTAGTGAAACAGTTAGGTGCTGGTCAGTTTTAGGCATTCACTAACCTTCCAATCCTAAGATGAAGGTATTATTCAGTCTTGGCAGGGGAAAAATGTATATCAACCTCAAAAGTTGTCACTTGCCGTTTTTGTTGGTATTTGGAGAAGACATGGAGATTCCATTGCATGAAGTATTATAAACCGAGAGTCCAGGCCAACACCGTAATGCCCACCGTTCTTGAAAGTCCTCCGGGAAGAACTTGGTTCTAACAAACATCATATCACGAATACAGATTTAGAAGATTGACAGCTATGGAGCTCATTGATTAGCAAAATCTGTACTTAATCGAGACTGAGACTACTACCCCGCTAAGCTTTTTGACATCTTATTATGTGTTGTATATTCTTTAAGTAGTCGGTTTCAAGTCCAGTTAAAATCTGGAAATAGTTGTCCATCTTCACTGAGGTGCAATATTGAGGATATTAATAATTATCACATCTGTGACTTCTTGGCACTAAATCCTCAAAAATCTTGAATTTCTAGTTGAACAAATACACTTCAATTTAACTCAATTTGATCAGATAACACAAGCACTCACGCAATCAAGAATCGAATGCACAAGTGCCTGCTCCGTAGCAGGTTGGCCATTAGTGCGACTAAACACATTCAGCTCCCATAGCAGAATTGTAATTCTAAGACGAAACAGAACATGAACGCAACAGGAGTGCAGTGAAGTGAACTACCGCCGAGCTGCTTCTGTGTATATGCCTGGTTTAATTTCTAATCGAAGTGCAAACCAGATTCCATTGCAAATAAGACCAAAGAGCACTTTATTAAGTGGAGAAGCCCGTAAACCTTCGAATACTTCATTACCGTTTCCACCAAATGCATTGATCAATTCCATTTGCAAAGCTGTAGATTTTCTTCAACGTTGCAGGCACTACCCGTAGCACCCAATAACCAAAAGTCGGTACACATTGAACAACATCAAATTTAAGGGGAGAGCAAGTGATAGATAGAGGGAGATCCTTTTTGGGACATCCCATGCATGATACCTTCAAATTGGTGACAGCAATGACACCTTTAATACGAGAGTGCCTCCTGAATACTGATTGCCGAAGAATAATTACACCTCAAATTTCTAGTTGAGATTTGTTGTGTATGTCGCATGATGAGATATACCCACCACAAATTGAGTTTTATTGCATCGTTATCATGTCTCACCGTCGTAGTCTCCAGATGATGTTTCTTTCAACACATAATTGAATGCAAGTAGATTTGTTGCCGCCCGCAATTGAATGCTTCGGATGCCATCATTAACTTGCAACTGCTCGAGATAAAGCAAGTAGCAATTCATTGTTTTCCTGGACTGTCATATATTGATCCCTCAACTCCAAAACAAGTATTCCAATTAATGAATAGTAAATAGTCGCTTTTGCGTCATGTCAACTTAGAGCTGCCCGCTGAGTTGATTGCGAACCTCGAAGCTTCGAGGCCTCTCCTTTGGATTCTTCTGGGTTCCTGAATTCTTCTCACATGCTAACGGGCAGTGAATACTGCATCTTCGCATTAAGTTGTAATCATGCCTTTTAGATTTTGCAAAGAGATATAAGTGTGGGAGCTGTGCCTTTGTGCACTGGATTGTTCCAAATCCAAGCAGGCTAGTATTTGTTTAGAATGTGAAGGGTACAACTGATATGTAGCACGCACTACGGGCGAATTGGGTTAGATTCAGGACCTTTTGCATTGTTATCATGTCGATTGCATTCTCATTCTTGCCAGTCAGCTTTTGACAACGATCAGACTTCCAGATGGGTCAGCTCTTTCGTCCTGTGTAAGGAAATATGATGTTTCAGATTCTTTCAGGAAGAACGGCAACATGTAATCTGAGTGTGGGAATACATGTCTAACTTGGCTATGGAATTGAGAGTTTTGACGGAATTGTACTGAACTTGCTGAACAGTTGCATGTAACGTAGTATTGTGACCTGTCTCTGAACTATCAGGACACAATTTTCCATTGCAGCAAGAAAATTTCAACAACAATTGACACAAATGGTTTTACCTTGTGTTGCAGTTTAGCGCCCGGCAAAGAGGATTTCTTGTCTCTCGTTATTACCATTGGCGCAGCCATAGCTGCAATCACCATGTTTCGACCTGGCACTGATGTTCCGACTTCTAACCACTCTAGTGCGGTGACACTGCGAATCGATGTGGATGGTATGGTGAAACTGTTGGATGGAAAATTGGGAGCTTCATTGCCAACAGCATGCAATTTTGAGAGCGAGAATTGGATGGAGGCTCTGTACACTGTTGCATCGCAAGGCATCTCGTTGGAAGCATTTCAGGCATGGGGACGAAGGCTAATTAAGGGAGACTGCATCCCCGACTTTGCATTTGATTCCCGAAAGGCTAAGTTGGCAGACTTGATCCCCAACCTGTTCCTGCTAGGCATGACCTACAAGTGTCCCAAATCGCAGAAGTTCTTTGAAGGACTCGATACCAGTAGCTTTGACAAGCTGGTGCGAGAATACCGTCGGAACCTCGACAGGTCTGATCACGAGAGACAGGAGCGAATGCTCTCTCGTATAAAGGAATGGCTGCCTTCGGTGCCCTCATCGAGAGTAACATGCCGAGCCTTTATTGACGTGGTGGCGGAGGGAACGCAATGGGCTCCTTTCATTGTGACGCTACGGGGAACAACCGGCCCTTGGGGAATCCATTACAAAAAGGATGTTGCAAGATGGATCCTGAGTATCAGGAAGGCAGTCGACTTGAATTTCGATCCGGAAGGGACAGGTCCTCCCCCTTGCCCTGCTGATATCAGTTCTAAACGCTACTTGGAGGAAATCAAATGGAGCAACCAGGAGGCGATGAAGAAGATGAAATTGGACCACGAAGGTGACATCTAGGGCAGCAGAAGGCTCCATTTTGTCATTAGGTTTGTCATCACTGGCTCAGGATCCGAGTACATTATGTTTCAACACAATTTGTTGCCACATGTACACGCTTTTCGAGCAATATCAATGTTTCAAGGAAGCTTCCTTGGCTGTCAGTGAAAAACTACAGGCCTCAATTGTAAGACTTGCGTGAGGTAAACGGGTCTGAAGTGGCTCGTTTCTTAATCGGACCCCTAGATTTTATTGGTATGTGGTTCAGTGAGGATTAAAGAGCAAACATCATAAAGACACATGTTTTAAAAGGGATCGGACTACATCTTCGAATATCAATAAGTACTCTACACAAAATAGTGTACACAGTTGGGAGGACCTATGTATCCAGTTAGGAAATCAACAAACATGCACTTCCGAAAACCATAACTAAATCAGGGGAGGTCCAATTGTCAATCCAATTTTTGCAGATGTTTCATTGTAGATTTGCTAATGCAACACGAGTTTTGTTGTGTAATCTTATCAGTAGAAGTTGGAGAACATGCAAAATGATTCAAATAACACCCACATACCTTAAGTCTATTACATGTTGAGTAATTTCCATTTCATCAAAATGCATGTGGCCTGCCAGAAGCACCAGAGAATCGATTGAAAGTACTAAAATGCTCTTGACCCACCTGACCTTATGAAAGACTGGCATTATTAGGTAGAAATGCCCATCTATTGCGGAGTTGGCTCAGTAGTCACCACAATTGCCTGGAACCTGCTGAGGTAAGTTATGTGGGATCTAACAATAACAGAGGTTTCTCACTTGATATTACTATTAGAGGCAACCTTGGTGAGAAGAGGATTTGAATCAACACATAAGCAGTCAGATGTCTCACTTGTTTTCATGACAATTTAGCATGCACCATTCTTTGCCAACATGATGTTCCTTTAGTTTATTGCATTGCACGACACTTGTTTTAATGCCTGTCACGCCAACTACAACACCATTTTGGAATCAAGTCCACCGCCCATGTTGGTAATATTGCCTGCTTGTTAACATGCGTTTGCACCTGCTCTTCTCAAAGACTGGGAAAGAGAAGCTGGAAGAAATCCATGCCACTTCCTCGATGCATTTCCTCCACTCTGAAACTTGTGAAATTCGCTGCACCAAAGAAACCGGTATTACAATTAATATGCACACAAATATGGATTTCTGGCTGACCAAGAGTGAGCCTTACTCAATCTGCGGTTGCTATGCCAATGGATTGATGTGAGGTTGGTGGGTGAGCGAGTGCATCCTATAAGAGTAGCATGAGGAGTTGGGCACATGAAGGGTGTATGCAGAGCTTCCTGCAATGGTACAGGCAAAGAGAAAAGACATTGCATCGTTTCTAACATCCATGATTACTAGGAAAATGATGTGGAATATATTGGAAACGATCCCTGCATAAGTAAAATCTTATAGAAAATCCCCACGTATAGAAGGAAGTCCTTCAACTTCCATGGTTGTTTGTTCCCTATCCAATGTTTAGGTTTAATTGAAGGAAAAACTGCAAGAGAATTGATCTCATCTTCTTGTATTACAGCATGAATTTGTGTTCCTGAGGTGTGCTATATATCTTCTCAATCAATCGGATCAAGGGCATGAGTGGTTGGAGCAACCATCACTATGATTGGGCTCAGACTTCGTTGTCCTACATTACATGAGCTGAAGAATGTTCGTAGTCATCTACTATATCATACATATTTGTAACCTAGACAGTAAAATTCGAGTTGGGTTTCCAACACAGTTGCAAATTTGAAACCCTAGTTCAGGTTCAAACCCTTCAAGATGATCTTCACCTGCATACAAAAGGCATTGGAGGGCAGATGCAAGTGGTAGAATTTTAGAGATGACAATCACATCCTCCTCCTCTTCGCTCAAGAGCTTGCAAAAGAAATTGATAGGCACAATTGCATTTCCCATAAGCTACATGCAGAGTTATCAAGAAGTTATTTAATGGACCTGCAGCTCCAACATTAACTAAGTATGATGTTGCATCTCTTGGAGCCAATCACTGGTGCTGCTTTTGGAGCCTGCAAACCCCAAAAAAACCTGGAGGATTGAGAGTTGCGAATGGCAGCTTCAGTGATAAGAATGGGTTGTACAGGGTGCCAGCTTGGCGCAGCAGTGGTGGGAAAGCTAACTAAATCCTAGCTAGAAATGCCCTAAAAACTCCAGTGGTAGTGTCAAGTGAGCACAGACCTTAAGCATCTCATATGGTAGAATGTCCATAGACCACTTTCCCTCGGCATTCTGTGACGTGGAGATTGTGGCTTGACTTTGTTAGGATTCTACAAGATGATTAGGATTGACGTCTACATTTTTGGAGCAGGTGCAATACCCTCAGCACACAATGATTCAACACCAAGTAACAAAGTTGTGCAGCTAAAACACTTAAGTAGTATGTTCCAGAACTTCAAATCAGTGGCATGACCGACACTTTGGATTGAGCTGTGAAAGTCACACATAGTCAGTTCCCAAGGTGACTTAGCACTACGTAGATCAGAATGGCATATAAAATTTCATTTCTTAATGCGTAACCCATTGTTGACCTAAGCCAGTGACATTGTGGAATATATATGTAACTTTCATTCTAAGGTAATAGAAAACTGAATCTTGACCAGTATTGACCCTTCAGAGTAAAAGTCAAAGGTTTGCCCAGGCTTCATCACAATAGGTACCTGGTTAGTTTTCATGTTAATGGACAATTTTCTTTGACAGGTACATTCATTGATTCTACTGCTCACCAGATCGAATGAGTGCAGCAACAGATGACAGCATCACACACAATCTGACTCAATTAGGCTTGCATTAAACTCCAACAGATCCTATATAGTCTTGCCTCATGCATTGAAGTAAGGGACTTCGTCACTCTTGAGAACTTGGGCACGGAAGAGCTCCAGATTGAGATCTGGTCTTGCCATCTCACCACTCTCTGTAACTGCTTCAGACAAATCAAAAGTGTGCTTTACCAGAATGAACTCGAAGCAAAGAAAATCAAGATGGAGTTGACTGTTTCTGTTACATCTGCATTCTTCTGTATGTGAAGATGATCACAGGTTATTTTCGTTTACTGAATAAATGTGGTGGAAAGCTCCAGTAATTGACAGACTAGCCGCTTACCTGAAAGCATGTCGAACTGTTGATCCCACTCCTCAAGTGTCTGAAATTACATGCATGGCACAAGTGAGCGACTTCCCTTTCAATGAATTCAAGTGAACACAATACAATCTCCTAAATACATTGCTATACATTGGAATCGATTCACGGACACTCGTCTTTGTCAGAACTTTTTAGAGCAGAAAAATAGGGCTTCACCTTTGCAAATGAAGTGTAGATTGGATCGTCTGCATCACTAGCCACTGTCAGGCCAGCCCGAGCTTGCAGTTGACATAATAACGTCCTGTTTTTCACCAGAGTAGTTCGTGCTGCATCAATAAGATCCTGCAGAGTTTAAACAGCCACTGACTTGCTTACCTTAGAATATGTGATGACGTAGTGTGCTGCCAGAATTTCCAACGTTCCTCATAAGTGTTGACTTCTGCAAGTCCTTGGTTATCTGTGACAATTTACTTTGTAGAGATTTTCCCATTGAGTGCAAGCTAAGATAGTAGAAGAGATAGACAACGGGAAACAAGGCACTAGGAAGTTTGTGTTGTTATTTAACTCATGGTCAGGCCTATATTTCAAGTGACAAAAAGTATATGACGTGGTCGTGACGTGATCTGGACAGCTCGTAAATGCCATAGCTCGATTTTCAGGCTGTCATTGAGTTATAAATTCAAAGCCTAAATCCTATCCCCAGTCCTTCCTTGACATCATTGAGCACATCGCCAGCCATATATATGTAAGACTAGTTGGATTAAAAAGAAGCGTAGGATCATGCACACGGGTCGTGGAATTTTAATTATATATTGTTTGCCCAGGTGTGCTGTCGACTACCGCCTGTACAATAGCTTTCGAGATACGACGTTATAACCGACCAACGATACAACAATACATAACATATATTCTGTAAGGTTACTTTATTTGCTAATAGCTGGGATCCATGAATAAGGGATGTAAACAGAAATCAGATTGAGAAGGTGCAACGACCTGTTTAGCAGCTAAAAGCTTGTAGCATTCCTCTTTTAGGAAAGGAAGCTCATCTTGTAGTCTCTTGGTGCGGGCAACCAGCTTTAGTGGATTTGCCTGTTAACAACACATCGCAAGCAAAACGAAGTGAAACGACAGAATACCATCAAGAGCAGAAAACTGCATGACATGGTATAAGTAAAATAATATGCTGCTTACATTGCCAGTGCATGTCTTGTCGAACTCGTGCTCCAACTTGTTGTGCACGATCTGCATTATTCAGTAGCATAGAGGACTCAGAAAGTATTCTAGAACATCAAATTCTGAGCTCAAAATGAACTCTAAAAAATGAAAATGCGTAGCCACATTAGTTTCGCCATTCCTTCAGAAAGAGGTTTGACAGCCACCCTGTCACGTATTCTCTTCATATTTGATTTGGGAAAGACAGTACACTGGAGAACTTTTCCATAACACCAAAATGCCACAAATTTTTATTTGGAAATGATTGTGAGATCCTCGGAAAGAAGGAGCCACACGCCGAAAATAGTCCTTATTGGTTTCAACTGTGCTCCTAACCCTCAAACTGTGAATGACATTGAAAAAGCGTTCACTCTCATTTAAACCTATGCGAGTAAGTTGCAATTGCTAATTCACAGGTCGATTTGTCCGACAGATTGTATTGTAGAATTTAAAAACCACATGGAAAGAACTGACGACTACGGCAGCTTGTTCAATGTAGACAGTGAAGGCGGGCTAGAACAATACGCCTGGAGCACGGATTCTTCTGGAGTTCATCTGTGGCAGAGATACGAACGAAGGAAGGAGAAATTTGGTGACGTCTAATATCGCATCAGATTGCGTATAATGATTGCAAAGAATATATGGAATCCTCGTAAAGTACACGCCGAAAAGAATCCTTACCAATTTCAACTTTACTCCTAACCTCTCAAATTGTGAATGACATTGAAGAAGCATTCCCACTCTTCTGTGCCTCTATGCGAGCAAGTTGCAAATGCTAAAGTGGCAAGTTAATGCGCCCAAGCGATTGCATGTTAAAATTCCAATTCCACATGGAAAGAATCAACGATTCCGACATCCCACTCAATGTGGACGGTGAAGAAAGGGAGAAAATTTGGCGGACCTGTAGAATCGCATCCGATTGCGCAAAATGAGAATCTAGTGTCTTCAATGCGCGTTCAAGACTTTTCTGATCCCTATCGAAACCCCTGTCCATCTTCAACGCCCCCTCGGCGACCTACAATGCGCTATGCTCCCTTTGCGCCTTCTCCAGGCGACAATTCTTTCTGAGTGCCAAGGTGCACAAGAATCACTACGGCATTATCAATCACCTCTGCTCTCGGACCAAAAGTGGTGCAAGCTTTACACCGATTGCAACCCTCGCAGTCTTCTTGAAACTGGAAAAGAGGCAATCACACACTATTGTAGCTTCTTCCTCACGAACTCCAAACTGCGACAGACTTCAAATGCCAACATCTCTCTCTCTCTCTCTCTCTCTCTCTCTCTCTCTCTCTCTCTTGGCGCCAACATACGCACCGGGCAGAGAGGCCAGGCCCTAAATTCATATTGTGTATAGAGGATTCATATTTTAATTCTTTATTCTTTTGGATTGGGTAAGTTCTGAAAATTTACATACTATAAAGGCCCATCTCCACATGGCTTTACCAAATAACCAAAATCTTTCTTAACAACTGGGCAAAGCTCTCTCAATTATGGCGGAGGCACCCCGACTATCCCAATGCACCTACAAGAACTTGCTCCAGAGATTTTCGAGTAGGTTCTAGTTACATAGCTTTCACACATAATCATTGGTTTATCTACCAGCAATGACATGTTGGATAGTTTTTGAAGCAAGGTCAAATGCATCTACCTTACCATAAAGCAACCAAAAGCAAAAGCAACCAAAAGCAACCAATCAAAAGGGCTGGAGGCAACACTTTTGAAAGTCCTACATTCTTGCCTTGTCTCTAGGTACCAACAGAAGGGTCAGTGCTTGAGGCTTAAAACCTTTGTTTTTTAACCATGTCACATCCTTTGCCAACTAGGCTCAGGACTAGATAGCAACGATGGTGTGGAAGCCATGTTTTTAAACAAACTTTTAGGCTAAAGTGCGATTATGCTAAAGTTATAGGAGGATAGAGTGAAGAATCTCCATCCCTTTAAGTTTATCACATAGGCCCTTCCAAGTGTGTTAATTATTGAACTTAGAATGGTGTTTGTATTTTGAGCACAATGTGCAATCTCTTCAATTTCAAATAACACTCAAATATAGATGTGTGATTATGAAGAGTGACCACATCATAAGATCCACAAGCTACCCATGTAGAAGTGTATTTTGTGTCAAATTCCATTTGGTGTCACTAGTATGTGGAACACATAACATAACTATTTAGAAATTAAATATCAACAACCAATGAGAGCAAGGGGCAACGAGAGGTCTAGAAGCTAGGGATAGGACTAGGAGAATTGGAGGAGGGCCTATTAGGTATTCCTTGGACAATTATGACCGACGTTGAAACTAAATTGAAGGATTCATCAAACAATCAAGGCCACCAATGTAATATTTCTTATGTTAACTAGTAGTTGCATATCATTGCTAGGTAGTCATATTCCTGGAACTTAATAAAGCTTACACTTGAACACAATTGTGGGGCAAGGGAAGACCCTATGGATACACGTGAGCCATAAATCATGCACTTGAACATCGATCCACTTCAATACCACTCAATTGCAAATAGCTTGCATGTAAGTGATCCAATACTAAAATGGATGACCTTGGCCTGACCCCGTCTGCTCTCATTTACACCTACCATACTGATGGTCACTTATATCGGTACTCATCACAGCTATGATGCTCTTGCTCAGGTATTGTATAAGATAATACCAAGATGCACAATGTGGCAGTTTGGGCTTGGTTCACAGACTCCTTAGTATTGTGCAACAGTTGAGTGAAGACTTGTAACCATCACCAAAAACAGATGCATTGTAAACACAACAAATGCATAGTGATGACTTCCATATAGATACATGGGAAGTGCACAATCAATGGTCTGCTTAACTTTTGCAATTGCCATTTCGTTCAGCACAATCAGAGCATCACTGCCCAAATACAACCTAGCTCATCTAAATAATGTCATGCTACCCCGTCGCAATCATTCTGGTGAATAATACAAATGACAGGGTGATCTAGGCTACATGAGAATAATAAATTGCGGGACAGCTGCACAATGCCTTTGCTGACTGACTGCCACCACCCAAGCTGAATGGCTGACAGTAATCATGATTGCTTAACTGCAAAGGAAACATAAGGTTCATAACAAGAGTTAATAAACTACAGGGGAGAGTAAAAGTTACAATTGTTGCATGTAACAAACGAGGGCAAGGAAATATGTCATCCGAACCTCATGCTGTCTTTGGCTTTTTACTCAATGCCTTTGCCCGCTGTCGAATCATGTGTGTGTACATTCCAGGACTCCCTGCAATCAGATGGCAGGTGTTAGGCAGAAAGTTGATGAATCACAAACAGCAGCAATTAATATAGACCTTTCATCACAGTGCTGAATTACTTGAAGCCTACATGACATCAGTGATCAACTTCACTACCTGTAGTTGCCTATCTGGTTCGACATAAAATAATTCATTTTGGAAATGAATTTTCCACGTGTCAGTTATGGCATTGGTTGGTACCTTACCACGTGAAAATTATGTTTCGGCACTTGAAGTATTGAACCAAGTAGCCGTCTATGGTAGTGTTGAACAAGAAAGACACTCACCACCTCTTATTAAGTAATATATCCCCCTACAAGTTTCTCCTATATAGCATGGTGGATGGCTATATGTATATATGTATATATCATATTTAAGATATTTCTAATCATATCCTCAGCTGCCAAAACATAATAAGGACCAAACATGTTGAAAAAAAACAGAAACAAGGTGATTCAATTGCAAAGATTGTGCCATGTGAATCTACAATCCGTTAGAATGCAGTTTCATGAAAGATTGCAGAGGTAGGCAGTTTACCTGGTAAGTAAGAAATAAGACCCAAGATGGATGCATAGTAATAATCAAAGCCGAAATTCAGCTTATTTGGCATTCGCAAAGAGTAGAGACCAGACTCCTGTTCAGGTGAACTCATTAGAATGATTGACCAGAACCTTACAACAGCAGAAGCATTCTTTATTTTCAGATTAGACACAGATTCAAAGAATAGCAGTAATCTTCTTTCAAAGTAACATATCCAGCATGATGCATCTCAATTTAGACGACAGTTATAAATAGGTGGACAAGGTAGTGTCTTACTCGCATGAATGGCAGAGCAATGAATATCAGGCCAGCTTCACTGGATATGCCTGTGGGATAGAGGATGTAGAAGGTGGTGTATCTGCCAGCATTTAAAGTCCAGACGCACAAGATTGCTTTCAGCAGCTCACTCATTTGGAATAAACGTCACAGAATGTAATAGAACTATTGTCTAATAAGAAATATCAATGTGAAGCAATTGCAAACATGATGAGACTTGCGACTTCTGCATGGACGATGAAAGTGAAACCATTTACATTTAATGAGTGTCAAGTAACAGAATACTAACAAACATAGGTGAACTTCACCAAATAACACATAACAATGAAGGGAAGAGGAGGAAAACCTCAACCAAAGAACCAGGCGGGGTGTGGAACCAAACACCTCTTTCACGCCAAAGAAAAAATACCGAATCACCTGATGTAGTAAAAAAACTTAGAATGTAATAAAAAAACTTAGAATAATCCCTTTAAAAAGTCATCATTTTAACTCACAAATGTTCACGACAGAAAATGTCCTGATATTATTGAAACTTAATGGCAAATACCAGATGAGATCATTCCTCACCTCTGTGACAGACCAGCTCAGTATCAGTGATGTTACCAACCAGTGAGTCCTAACCTGCAAGTCCATGTAGCCACTGGTCTGAGGTCAGTAACAAAAAGTAGAAATCCTGCTGATCCTTTACAAAGCCTACCACAAAGCACGAAAAGAAGAACACCTATGTGAGATTTACGGTATTAAACTCACTGCCATATTGAAGAACGTTTCAAGAAGAAAATTCAATCCTGCAAATCGGAATCTGAAGAAAAATAATTCTTGAATATCAAGGATGCAGCTATGTTTCAACTGCTACATTTAAATATATGATATGCAGGTATAAGATTGAGCTGATTGTTCTAGCCTTGTCTAAGATAAAAAGAAGGGAAATTGTAGGCTGCTTACTTCAGGGAAGCTATAGAGAATTCCCCAGGTGAGATAGACTCGCGATGCAATCTGTGGCAGTGTTGCCATCACTGGAGACCTCGTGATCCCTGCACAGAATGCAATGTTGGTACAGCTAGAATACAAAACCCAGCAGGTCTTTCTTATTCAAAGGTAAGAGGGCATTAGGTGGTCTTATAGCTGACTTTTATAGTGATTGCGGAAATGTAAATACATACAGCCAGATCCTCTACCCAAACCAAACTACTGAAAAGTATAGCATTTAAGTGGTGTAGTGGGTATTCTCCCTAGATAAGCATCTTGAAGAGTATACAATCGGTGAGATTCTTTTCGGCAAGGTCTTTAAGTTGAATCTTGGTAGATGGGAAAAGGCTTTGTCCAAAGATAAGTCACAATGAGGTGGGGGCTAATGAGAGCTTGCCACTTGACTATGGTTGGCATTCATGCATGTAATCAAGGACCTTGATTCTTGGATTTATTCTTCAAGCTAGAATAGAAGAGAACATCCTTGCAGATGCTTAAGAAAGCTATAAGACAAGAAAAGACCAGACGCAAGGAAAACCAAAGCGCTGAAATTGAGGCAGAAACAAATGTACCTACAGCACTGTTGAATATCTGGAATTCGAGGTAACGCAGCGATAATTTCAAAGTGCACACCAAAAAACACACATCAGCGTCAAATCCCTCTCAATAGCTTTGAAAAAAATCTGAAGCAGATTCTGCAAACATACAGAGGATCCCTAGGGAATGGCGTTTAAATTAGAAAACAAACTAATTTATCAAAGTTATCCGGGACGGCGGGTGTCTCCAAAGAATTAATCCAACAACAATTCACACTTGTGCAATGTGTGGAGGACGACAAAAAAAAACCTCAAAGACCGCAGCAGTCTGCCAAATCTGCAGCGGCTTCTCCACAGCATCATAAACTGCAGGAGGCCCTGCTGTGTACAAAGCTCTCACAGCAGAGTACAAAATTTGCATCCTGTTCAATCCAAGCATGCCCCACTTCCATGTCACACAATGGCATTTCAACCTCCCACACACTCATTGTTCGGACCCAAACCCTAGGCTCTCGAAATTTGAAAACAGCAAGCAACTCCTTTAATTCTAAGCCCTAGCTGAATGCTACCAATAGAAAGAAATAAACTCTGCCCTCATCCATCTCCTACTCGCAAAACCCCTCGTCAACTCCGCCGATCTCAGAACCCATTTTCTGGAGTACCAAAAAAAAATAGAAAATCACCACAACCCTTCACATTCATGTCCCCGACATGGAAACCCAAACGCACGGAGCGGGGGAACGAAGGTGGTGCGTCTATGAGCTTGTTCATATACATGTAAGTCAGCGCGACCATCTTGTCAGGGGGATTTTTGAGCAGGGGAAACCGCGAGCTCAATGCAGGGCTTACCATCCGGCAAACAAGACCCAGTTGTAGACAGCGAGGTAGAGGCGGACGATGGCACCCATGGTGGGAGCTGGAAGTGAAGCAAAATAAACAAACGATGGCTCTGTTCCTCAGCAACAGCTGATGAAGGACGGAGAGAGGACACAACAGAGGAGAAGAGCCGTGTGGTTGGGAGGTAGGAAATTTTAAGATGGTAGGTAGGTGGGTGGGTGGGTGGGTGGGTGGGTGGGGAGGTGGGGAGGTGGGGAGGTCAGTGGCCCAAAGCAGTAAAGGTGGATGGGTCTTAAATGGTTACTTTTGCCAGCTAGCCCGCTTCTCTTAGGATATGAAACACACGAGTTTAGTAGAAAAACGGAAAACGGTGAATGGCCACTACTGGTGCACTAGACCAGGAGTAGAATGATTCTTGTGTGGACCCAAAATGGCTAACTATAAAACTGGTGGCCCGAAAGGATGCAGTGATTGGTCATACTTCAACACATAATTCCATCAACTTCATAACATTAGCCAACATCATGGCTCACTTCCATCTTAAAAAATAACCCATAATTTTCATGCCCTCCGCACAACCTAAGATCATGTTGACATTGTTTATATTTCATTGTGTTGCACAAGATATTCTTGGCAGGGCTCATGGCTCACCCAACTCCCTAGCTTTGTTGGATAATTATGTTATCTTTCCTAGAAATAAATGAAATAGCAAAAGTTATGGCAGGATGGAGATAGATAGGAGGGCCATAAAGTAAGCAATTTTTATAGTGACACCCCCAAATTTTTGCAAGTTTTGGGTTTCTTGATGTAATTTGTTTTTTCAAGAAAATTAACCTACATTAAGTTAGGAAATGGGTTAGAAACATGCTCATCATCATAATTTATTTATTTTAAATAAAATTCTTTTGTGGCCTCTTATCAAAATGCATTGCATCATTGCGTTTTTTGGCATCACATGAGGGGGGTCTTCTAATGTACAAATTGTTAGGTGAAAACCATCACAAAATCAACCTTATAATGCATAGGAGTCTTTTATTGAACAAGGAAATTGTTCACCTTATGTAAAACACTTCAAGAGGGTAGATCCTAAATCATCCATTGTAATCGGCCGAAGTAGTGCTATTTTGTACTTTATGACACACATGATTAGAGGTTTTTATCACTGGCTTACTTAATACACCATTTGCACTCACTTGTTGACACTTTAGAGATGAAATATGGTTGTTGCTCTAAGGTTGGTGTTATTTTTAGGCACACATACCTTAGTCATTGTCACCCTCCGTGGTTGCATTTCATATGTGGAATACCTAATATATGTCTGAAATTTTTGTAGTAGGTACTAGGAATAAATAACTTCATGCTTCAACTTGTAATTATTTTTTTGGCCACATGACACTCTTATTTTTGTTAGGACTCACACTCAGATGCTACATGAACACTTCCTTTCAAAGCATAAAAAAGGATGAACCAAGAACCACAACAACACCCATAAGTTAGTTGTAATGTCTCAAGGTCGGTTCACATGGGATCCCAAGTTCCAATTCACTTGAGGTCAATCCATTCAATCTCAGTTGTTGAGACATGGAAGTTGGGACTTACCACTTCACACAAAGTCCCAAGTATGACATGGATGCCTACATGGCAACACTTTTTGGAGGTGAGGCTTGAGACTCATGTTGAGAGTTGAGCCTACACTAAATATCATATTTAGTGTAGGTTTTTGCTAGACCCAACTCTCAACACAAGTCCCAATTTTTTTGCATAAAATAGTCAAGATCTAACTTTAATGGATATAAACCATATATTAATGATTCCTTGAAGCTCAAAAGTTGGGACTTTGCCTCCATGTTGGGACTTGTTGAAATGAGTGGGAGTTGGGACTTGAGACCCCATGTGCATCAACCCTCAAAGTTGAGTTTGGAAGTGAATGGTTGCTAAGATAGTTATGATCATTGTGTGTTGTTAATTACAGTTTGATGGAACAACTCAGAGTGAAGGCAAAGAGGTAAAAGGTAAGTGACCCTAATGTGGGCACTTCCAACTCCACAAAGAATATTGGTCATATAGAATCATTAATTAGCAATTATAAATCACAAAGATTGTCATTTTAAGTTTCCAAATCAAAGTTCAGATGCAAAAGTTACAAGAGGTCAAAGTGAAGATTCTCTTTCTTTATGAGTGGTCACATAGACCCTCCCAATTAGGTTCACTATTGGACCTAAAATGGTTATCATATTTGCAGCACATAGTCCAATCTCATCACAACACATGTCTTTTTGGTACCCATCCTGATTCCTCAAGTACAACCCTCACAAAATACCACTGAAATGTACATGTTTGATTAAGAAGAGTGACCAAATTTGACCCACATGCCTCAATATCGAAGTAGAAAATTGAGATACATAGCATTTAAGTAGATGCCTGCTCCAAGTTAGGGTTGCAGACAGTGTCATCATTGTGCACTTTTATGTGTCTATAAGGCTCTGCTCTTCAGCACAAACGATCATCTTTTCTTACTTCTCAATCTATGCTAAGCTCTGAATCTGAACCGGATCAAGCAGAGCTCTATCTTATCAGCCAATCCACTTACCGGAAGGCCCACCATTGAGTTTTGTTTCAAGTACACTAATTTCACCTACTAGTTGCAAGAGATATGTCAAAAAGATAAGATCTTCAAACATCTACAATGGAAATCTTGGAGAAACATGAGAATGCAACTTACCTCAGACCAACCTTGTCCATAGAGACTGGCCAAAGTTGGCAACACCCATGTTAAATAAGAGAGTAAACCAGAATGGGAAAAAGTTCGATCTCATTTGAGTGACTGTGAGCACAATTCAGATAACTTAGTAGATCTCAAATCAAGGAGGAATAACAACATACCCATCTCACCATAACCTATGCTGCGTCAACATATCCATCTCCTCGGTGGAAGCCAATCCTGTCACTATCGTGCTCAAAAAGACTCCATGAATGACCCTCCAAATCCCCAGAATGCCTCCAAGGAGAAGAAGGCCAAGATGTGAGAAAGGAGGAAGGAGAACAGACACAAAGCTTGTAGAGATGAAATCATTTGTCAATGTACAATTATGATGCCAAAACAATAGGTTACTATAATTACTTAACTATGGGATTAACTATGCTAGAAATGCAAGGTTCCCCTGACAGAAAGAAGGGCAACCGTTGATAACATGTGATCCCACTTGCATTTGTTGCTAAATCAGGTTGACTTTTCTTAAATTGTTTCTTTTTGAAATTTACACTGTAGAATCTACTCTGGCAAAAGTTTGCACCACCCATGTTCAATAAGAGAAAGAGTCTGAATGGGACAGATTTCTATCTTCTTGAGACTGTAAGCACAATTCATATAGTAGACACATCAGGAGGAATAACATAATTGCTGTGTCAACATATCCATCTCCTCAGTGGAAGCCAATCCTGTCATTGACATGCTCGAAAACACTCCACGACTTTTCCCTTCAAATCCCCAGTACACCTCCAAGAAGAAGAAGGCCAAGATGTGAGAAAAGAGGAAGGAGAAGATATACAGAGCTTGGAGAGATAGAATCATTTGTCAATGTACAGTTATGATGCCAAAATAATAGGGTTACTCTAATCACTTAACTATGGCATTAACTATGCTAGAAGTGCAAGGTTTCCCTGACAGCAAGAAGGGCGACCCTTGATAGCATGCGATCCCACTAGCATCAGTTGCCAAATCAGGTTGAATTTTCTCAAATTGTTTCTTCTTGGGGTTTAGAGTCTCCTCTGGTGCACCATCGCAGCCTTCCACCGTCACCTTCTCCCCAATTTTGGCGTCCGGCGGAGGAACGACCGGCTCACATTGTGTATGGTCGCTGTTGGATGCACAGAGGACTAAGCCGGCAGACAACACGTCACGAACTTTACTGGCCTTTACATTCGCTAGCACGATAACCTTCCGGTTCATCATTTGCTCTTCAGTTAGAAACTTCGCTAGGCCACTGACAATTTGCCTAGGGTTAGGTTCACCGATGTCAATCTCTTCCACATACAACGCATCAGCTCCGGGATGCTTCCATACATTCTTGATGACTCCTACCCTGATGTCTAATACGCTAAAGCTCGTGTCACTCTCCTTCTTCACTGCTGGTGCCTTCTCTTTCTTCTCTTTTTTCTCCTTCGGTTTGGTCTCCTGGACTTCGGGTGCCTTCTTGTCTTTGGGAAGGACCTCTGGAGTCTCAGTCGTCACTGAGACCACAACTTTCTTCGTCACTGTGACCTCAACAGTCGATGATTTTTCTGGTTTGACTGCACTAGCAGGCGATGATTCCTTGGATGGCTTAGACGTCGCAGAAGATCTGTCGATCGATGGCGGCAGCACAGTCGTTGTCTTGGGAGCTTGCACAGCTGGCTTTGGGGGATTGAACTTGGCCTTATTGTTCACAGGAATGTGAGGGTACACCTGTGCAGCTTCATCTCGACACTGAATGTAATCAATCCACCTCAACAGATGAGGCACCTTCTCAAGCTGCGGGTACATCGGCTCCGTCACAAAACCGTGGACAGCAGCGAAAATTGACAGATCCGCTACCGTTATCTCCAGCCCTTTACCTGCAAACACAGAGCGTGTCTCCAGATGCACATTCAACACCTGCAACCTAATATCTACATCGGGACTCTTGGTGCTAAGTTCATCGACCACTCCTACCCAATGTGCCACCTCCGCCTGCACCTCCGCCGTGCTTCCCAAGAGAGCTGTGGCGCCTGCCGCTTCCACATACGCCCTGCACTCAGACCCTAATCCACGTCCACCCCCTGTTTTCAAACCCATTTTCGACGATCCAGAGCAAAAATTGGCGACCAGTCGTAGAGCTCGTTCATGCCGATCATCGCCCGCCATAGCCACTCGTGCTGCAGAGGCCATCTCTCCGCCCTCGCACTCTACTTACAAATCCTGCGAAGTTTTCAACTCCCTATCGTCGTCTCCGACTCTCCGCAAATGGGTTTAACAAAACCCCACGGCCAAGTCCAGACCTAGGGTTTCAGAAGGAGCTAGTTCCCATGTTCTCAATGGTGGGTTCCCAGTGCTCCTAATGCACTAATCTAGCCTTATGTATGTACACTCTAACCTCGATAATGTCACACCATCCATTTCACCAAAAAATGTGATATAAACAAGGTGTGACATATTTGATAATGTCACATTTGGAAGATTTATGCATAATGTGATATTATCAAAGAAATAGGTAGAAAAACAAATAAAAATTACAATGTTCACAAGAAAATAACAAAGATGAGAATTCAATGTTTTTAAATATAAAATCAAATTCAAAAGCTTGAATAACAAAGATAGCACATCATAATGTGTCATTGAGATCAAGTAAAGACCTCTCACTAGAGACAAAGAAGCTCCTAATGTCACATTGTTTTGTCGACATTGATGTTAAATGTGCAACACCAATTCTAATGAACTTGTCATGGATTTTTTCCATTCCTAACAACTCCATAGTGTTGAAAATTTGAGAACCTTGACTATCCATAAAATTCAAAACATCTTTAACATATTTTTGTGCATCACTTAACTTCACTACCTTAGACTCAACATCATTGCTATCATCAATCAATGGGTCTACTTCTACGGGATCATGTACCTCCTGGCCATCTTGCACTAATTGCACAAGCTCCTCAGTAGAATACTCCACCTCAAAATCATCTTCACCTTCCATGTTTACGTACTCCAATGGAGAAAGCTTCTCTAGAGGCTTGCCTTGGACATCAAAGCCCAAATTCAATGTTGCAATGAGATTTCCCAATTCCAAAGCTGCTTCCTCCATTTTGGTCTTCCTCCATTTTGGTCTTCATACATTCATCAAGATTGTTAATATTTGCATTCCACTCTGCATGCAATATGGCGGACTTTCTCCAACAAAATTCCATAGAGTTTGTTGTCCATCTAGCCTTTTTCATCCATATTACTTGTTATTATCACACTTACACTACACATTTTGGAAGAAAAAAAATAGTGACTGTTAAGGTAGGATTTAGCACTATGTTTCATAGATTGTCCTAAGGGCAAAAAAAAAATGCCATTTTACTAGTTGACGTCAATTCTATCCTTAATGCAACTAGTTGTTAGGACGTCCACTAGTTGGGTTTTACTGTTTTACTGCTGAAGACTCTATTCACTAGTAGTAATTATTTGGTGTTAGTAACTTAGCTGGTCAGAAAATGACTTGTAGGTCCAAAGTTATTAAAATGTCATTGCGAGTCTTTTACTAGTTGACCGTTTTTTATGACAGTGTGCCAGCTGGTCATGAACTGGACAGAGGGCAAAAACGCGTCAGGACAGCTAGTTGCAGCGTTTTGACAGGGTGGCAACCTACCAAGTTGACTCACCTAGTAGGTAGTTGTTTTGAAGTATATAAGGATGGTTTTAGAGCCTTTTGGCTCTCTTAGTACACATATGCGAAGATAGCTTAGACTCTTAGAGAAGGTGTGTATGCTTGTAAGTTTTAGATCTGGACGTGTAGCGTCCTACAAATGTGTGGCAGTCCGGACGGACAACAGTTTTGGAAAACAAGCAATAAAGTGTTGAAAGAGGGATTTAGAGAGTAGATCCATTGTTGGCATTCTCTTATTACTACTCTTATTGTAAGCTACCTTAGTCCTTAGTGTCGACAGGACGTAGGTGTTGAATGTGTTACTAAAAATATGCATCGGAGAGTTTATGATGTAGTACCAAGGAATGCATTAGAAAGTAGGAATGGTGGATATGCGCGGACGTGACGCTCAGGGGAGGACGTCCAAAGCAAGTAGTTAGAATGACCTAAAAAATGTACCATAGGTTGGTAGAAGGTTAGGGAGGCCAGATCCGGACTCGGTTTGCGAAAACCACCTCCGGAAGTTGGCCGATCTGATCAAAGACGTTGGCTGGTCAGAAATATGAAAGTAGTCAGAATGACCCGAAAACTCTACCATAGGTTGGTAGAAGGTTAGAGATGCCAGATCCAAGCTTACATTGTGGAAACGACATCCGGAAGTTGGCCGATCGGGCCAAAAACGCGAGCTGGTAGGTAGTGTCCAGGACATATTTTCAAGCCTTAAACGGAAGTTTTAGGGGATTATACGTCAAGGAGCTTTCTAAGGATAAAGGACTAGCTTGGGAGATGTTTCTGCAAGGCTTGGACGTGACTAGTGGCGAACTAGTTAATGGAGCAAGGAAGGAGTGCGAAACACCATTAACATTTGGCGACCATGCAATGGTATCGCAACTCTATCTCATTTGCTTTCTTTGAACTTTAGGGTTAGGGTTATAGTTGCATGGATCTAGATCTGGAACAAGGAGTACAGTTGGTATAGATGGGCGAAACTGTGGTGATTTACTTGCGGCAAGGGGCAGAAACTACTTGGGGCGTGGAAGTACATCTAGGACAGGAGGGTGCAGCAAAGATTCCAGCAACCAAATGAGTTGGTAGACAGACTGTGGCCACTCAGCCAGATCTACTTAGTCCGAAGACGTTCAAGGGTGACCTGCCACTGCAAGTGTGAATCAAACAGGAGGCAAAGACACATACCAGATCTGGCACAATTAGAATTTAGGCAGTTGTGATGGCACGCGTGCGAACCAGAAGCATGACTAGGCGAAGGGCTATGGAACTTCATCCGGATCCGGACGTCTCATCTAGTAGTGATTCAGAACCAGAGAGGTCCACTAGACAAAGTAACTCAAGGGAAGCCACCCAACAGGTAGATGCCATGCATAGGGCATTGTTTCCAGAGTATGAGAATTACAGAAATCATCACATGTACGGCCGGCGGAGTGGGGACGCCTGTCACCAAAAATCCTCCACCCTTCGATTTCGTCCTAGCCCGAGTGGAAAAATTTATAATGACATGTAGAGACTTCTCTCTTTGTAACCCAATATATAATTCCAATCTACCTTTGGAATATACACAACTTGATTAATACCACACTATGTAGTTTTACATTCCTTAATGTCGGGCAAGGTTATATCCTTAGCCTTTTCTAATGTCCACCCGGCCGCTTTGGCCACGCATGCCTTCAAAGATATCCCTCTTGTGAATCGAGTCCTTGCCGTCGACTCCACACTACTACATGAGTTTTCGCTTATTGATTCCGTGATATCACATGTCATCGTGGTTGATTCCGTATTGGTACATGACACTTCGCTTGTGGATTCTATGAGCACATAGGCTTTAAATACAAGTATTAAAAAATACTTATATACTTATCCTTGCCCTTCCTTCTCTAAGTTCTTCTTGATGTAAATCTCTATCAATGTCTTCCTACTAAACTTCAGAATAGTATAACTCCCACCCAACTTATATTCTTCAAGTGAAATTTGATACACTTGTTAAGTACCTTATCAAAAATCTCCACACCAAATTTTGGCACAAACAGAGTTCATATGCAAAAGTTATGCATGAAATTCTAACTCTAACTACTTAGTATGAATGCTGTGATAAAACATCCGGTCATTAAAACTCTAATAACTTCCAACTCCTACGTCCAATCAATCTAAAATTTTGACACAAGATAGATATATAAGTTCAGAAGGTAGTGTCAAATTTTGGTATCCATATCTATAACCCTCTAAGAGATACATATTTTCAAACCTTGCTGCTTTGTTCCTAGACACCCTCCCCTTCAACTTTTAATAACTCTTTCATCCCAATGACTGAAGCTCTCAAATTTTTACCACAACTCCCATACTTTATAATAAATAATCCCTCAAATTTTCATACCCATTGAACACTCTGATCATCCATAATTGACAAATATCTCACTATAAAGTTCTGCTCAAGTTCATAACTAATAAAACACTACAAGTAATGCACCTAGTACAATCTAGTCACTCTAAATGCCACAAGTTTAAACAAGTTTGAACTCTCTCACTTCAATATGAATCTCAATGCAACAAGTTGAAGTTTACAATCAAACTCCAAATTCTTTAAACCCAATCTACTTCTAACAAGAGGTCAATCCCTCTTCAAGGCTAAATAGCCTTGGCTCTTCTCCTAAGAACTAAGCACACACATGTGCTCCTATCTTGCTTCCCACACACCCACACTTATAACCCGTGGGGTGCTTAAGGAGCACGAAGGAAAGAGAGGATGAGTGAGGGAAGAATGAGGGATTATATAGTGAGTTGAGAGGGAGAGAGGACATGAGGTAAGGATAGGGTGAGAGGATTAGAGCCTCCAATCACAACCCCTTAACCTTCTCCTTCTAAGTAGGGACTCATCCCATCCACAAGGCTCACGATAAACCCTCGAACTCTCCTCCTACTTTGTAGGCTCTCATCTTATCTCCTAAGCCTTCCTCCCTCAATTGATCAACAAAGATCCTAATTCAAACATTTAACTAACCTTGGCTTTCTACCTACCACACTTTACCAAGGTATGTCCTCATACTACTTAAATCCACTCCACACAAGCCTAATGCTTCAAACTTAGCTTTCTTCAAGCTTCACTCTTTTTATATTTTTGTGAATAATCATAAATCAACAAAACACCACTTGTAATATTTTACAAGTGTTAACAACACATGTGAGCATCAATTTGGGCTCACAACGCCCGACCGCCGTCACCCGTCATAGGTGAAGATTTATCAGCTGGACCTGACGGCTTAACATCTCATCAGGAAGACCATGTACAACAGTCCGACCCACCAGGGTTTGGAACATCCAACGACTTGCTGGAGCATTTACGACAAGAGTTCCCTGATTTTGTACCATCCCAAAATCACGTCACGTCTCATTTTGGACGTCCCACAGGATCCATGGACCAGGACGTTCCAGCGGGCCATGGAATGCCATGGGTGACTGATGAGGCTGTCACTTACGAGGCATTCAGCCCAAATGTTAACCAACATCAACCACCTGTCCGAAGACGTGTCACATTTATAAGGAGAGAAAGAGAACCAGATCTGTCTCCAGTGGTGGAAGTTTCATCGCCATTGGAAGACGTATCTCCTGATCTTCCAACCAGTGCCGCACGTCTGGAATCACCCATGCCATGGGGGCCCACCCCAACAGGCAATATGGGAGGATGGCGCCCAACCACACCAAACATTCCACACCCATGGGGCGTCTCACCAAGCCCATGAGACGCTGCAAGCCATGAAGCCCCACCTTACAGTCGCTCTGCACCAGTCTGGTTGTCAAGAGTAACTTGTGAGAACAAGTCTACTATACCCACGTCATTACTGTAAGGTGGGGCTTCATGGCTTGCAGCGTCCCATGGGCTTGGTGAGACGCCCCATGGGTGTGGAATGTTTGGTGTGGTTGGGCGCCATCCTCCCATATTGCCTGTTGGGGTGGGCCCCCATGGCATGGGTGATTCCAGACGTGCGGCACTGGTTGGAAGATCAGGAGATACGTCTTCCAATGGCGATGAAACTTCCACCACTGGAGACAGATCTGGTTCTCTTTCTCTCCTTATAAATGTGACACGTCTTCGGACAGGTGGTTGATGTTGGTTAACATTTGGGCTGAATGCCTCGTAAGTGACAGCCTCATCAGTCACCCATGGCATTCCATGGCCCGCTGGAACGTCCTGGTCCATGGATCCTGTGGGACGTCCAAAATGAGACGTGACGTGATTTTGGGATGGTACAAAATCAGGGAACTCTTGTCGTAAATGCTCCAGCAAGTCGTTGGATGTTCCAAACCCTGGTGGGTCGGACTGTTGTACATGGTCTTCCTGATGAGATGTTAAGCCGTCAGGTCCAGCTGATAAATCTTCACCTATGACGGGTGACGGCGGTCGGGCGTTGTGAGCCCAAATTGATGCTCACATGTGTTGTTAACACTTGTAAAATATTACAAGTGGTGTTTTGTTGATTTATGATTATTCACAAAAATATAAAAAGAGTGAAGCTTGAAGAAAGCTAAGTTTGAAGCATTAGGCTTGTGTGGAGTGGATTTAAGTAGTATGAGGACATACCTTGGTAAAGTGTGGTAGGTAGAAAGCCAAGGTTAGTTAAATGTTTGAATTAGGATCTTTGTTGATCAATTGAGGGAGGAAGGCTTAGGAGATAAGATGAGAGCCTACAAAGTAGGAGGAGAGTTCGAGGGTTTATCGTGAGCCTTGTGGATGGGATGAGTCCCTACTTAGAAGGAGAAGGTTAAGGGGTTGTGATTGGAGGCTCTAATCCTCTCACCCTATCCTTACCTCATGTCCTCTCTCCCTCTCAACTCACTATATAATCCCTCATTCTTCCCTCACTCATCCTCTCTTTCCTTCGTGCTCCTTAAGCACCCCACGGGTTATAAGTGTGGGTGTGTGGGAAGCAAGATAGGAGCACATGTGTGTGCTTAGTTCTTAGGAGAAGAGCCAAGGCTATTTAGCCTTGAAGAGGGATTGACCTCTTGTTAGAAGTAGATTGGGTTTAAAGAATTTGGAGTTTGATTGTAAACTTCAACTTGTTGCATTGAGATTCATATTGAAGTGAGAGAGTTCAAACTTGTTTAAACTTGTGGCATTTAGAGTGACTAGATTGTACTAGGTGCATTACTTGTAGTGTTTTATTAGTTATGAACTTGAGCAGAACTTTATAGTGAGATATTTGTCAATTATGGATGATCAGAGTGTTCAATGGGTATGAAAATTTGAGGGATTATTTATTATAAAGTATGGGAGTTGTGGTAAAAATTTGAGAGCTTCAGTCATTGGGATGAAAGAGTTATTAAAAGTTGAAGGGGAGGGTGTCTAGGAACAAAGCAGCAAGGTTTGAAAATATGTATCTCTTAGAGGGTTATAGATATGGATACCAAAATTTGACACTACCTTCTGAACTTATATATCTATCTTGTGTCAAAATTTTAGATTGATTGGACGTAGGAGTTGGAAGTTATTAGAGTTTTAATGACCGGATGTTTTATCACAGCATTCATACTAAGTAGTTAGAGTTAGAATTTCATGCATAACTTTTGCATATGAACTCTGTTTGTGCCAAAATTTGGTGTGGAGATTTTTGATAAGGTACTTAACAAGTGTATCAAATTTCACTTGAAGAATATAAGTTGGGTGGGAGTTATACTATTCTGAAGTTTAGTAGGAAGACATTGATAGAGATTTACATCAAGAAGAACTTAGAGAAGGAAGGGCAAGGATAAGTATATAAGTATTTTTTAATACTTGTATTTAAAGCCTATGTGCTCATAGAATCCACAAGCGAAGTGTCATGTACCAATACGGAATCAACCACGATGACATGTGATATCACGGAATCAATAAGCGAAAACTCATGTAGTAGTGTGGAGTCGACGGCAAGGACTCGATTCACAAGAGGGATATCTTTGAAGGCATGCGTGGCCAAAGCGGCCGGGTGGACATTAGAAAAGGCTAAGGATATAACCTTGCCCGACATTAAGGAATGTAAAACTACATAGTGTGGTATTAATCAAGTTGTGTATATTCCAAAGGTAGATTGGAATTATATATTGGGTTACAAAGAGAGAAGTCTCTACATGTCATTATAAATTTTTCCACTCGGGCTAGGACGAAATCGAAGGGTGGAGGATTTTTGGTGACAGCACCTATAGTCAAGGATGGGGGGCTGCCAACCACACAAACCTCCCAAGACATGAAGCTCAACCCAACCAGATTAATCGCCAGACTACAATTCTTCATGCCGTACCAGTTGGTCACACGGGTCACACTGGTCACATTGACGTAAATGCAACAACTGGTTACACTGGAGCAGTGGGAGGGACTAGTTTTAATGACATGACAGGTCAATCAGGACAAACTGGTCGAATTTACCTCCAAGAGCCCTATGGACAGTGGAACCAGAACGAACACCCATCACGCATCGGTAGAACGGCTACACGAGCACCAACCAGTCACATTGTACCGACTGGTCGTCTGGCCTATGATTATGAGCCAAGGACAACAAGCGCTCCGGTATCGACCATGCATCAACCACGAACGTCCACATGGGTACCACCGCTGGTCACCACCTCCCGGGTCCATCCACCAACGGACGGGCTGGTAGGTGGTCATGCATCACATAGCCCGATACGAGGTGGTCAGTCACCACACCTACCCCCACATCGGACGTCCCGGCGTAGTCCTTCTCCAAGCGCAGGATACCCAGGTGGTCCTCCAGAAGGAGCACCCCCAGGGCCCCCAGGAGGGGGAGGAAGTGACGACACAGACGACAACGAGGATGATGAACCAGAAAAAGAACCAAGGAGACGAAGGTCAACTAGGAGGGTATCAAGACGGATGGAGGAAGAGACAACTCCAGCCATGGCACCTTGGCCATGGCCAGGATACTACCCACCAGGACCCCCGCCAGCACCAATAGCGAGGGTCAGTCCTAGTAAGTCAGGGATCAAGCTACCACTTCCGATATATGACCCCAAATCGGACCCAAACTCACACGTCCGTACTTTCAAAAAATGGGCATATACAATGGGGGAGACGGACGATGAAGCATTGATCAATTTATTCACGTATTCTTTGCGGGAGAATGCGTCAGAATGGAGTGAAAATTATATTGATAGTCATCCACATTGTACTTTGGACCAACTGCTGGATGCGTTTGCTAGGAGGTAAAGGAAGGTGCAGACGGACATGCAAGCGTACATGGCGCTGAGGGCCTTAAAAATGAGAGACACGGAGGACGTGGAGGCATATTACGAACGGTTGATCAAATTGGTGAACTGCTTGACGTACCGTCCAGATGACGAATGGTTGAACACATGTTTCAGGGCAGGCCTACCAGATTACCTACGAGTAGCTACAGCTGGTATGGCCAAGAAAACATTGATCAGTTTGAAGGAATCGGCAATGGCTTGTGAAGAAAGTGTTTTTGACGCTGAAGGAAATCGAATTCCTTGGAGGGTGGGAGTGCAACCAGTAGAAAATACCAGTTCGAGTAATACGAGCCAACATATGAGACATAAAGATTTGGATCTGTTGTGCTCATGTTGTGGCGGAAGAGGGCATAAAGCGGAAAATTGTTGGGGTAACCCGCAAAGTGCAAACTACCGACCCAACATGAAGAGGCCTTCACAAGCTACCGTGCATACTGTGGGGACGGAACCAGTCAGACCCAGGTACAACCAGGACGACCAAAACAAAAATAGGTGGCCACCACCCAGACCAATTAATAGACCAAAATTTTGTTTCATATGTGGTAGTGTTGAACATTTAGCATTTCAATGTCCGTCCGGAGAGCAATCTCGCCAACAGTTTGGGCAACACAAACGGACGGACCAAGACCATCCGTCCCCAAAACCGGACGTGACTACAGTTACTATGGTTGCTGTAGCAACCAGAAGCAAAGCAAGGCTGGTACCAGAAGAAGTGGCCTTCTGAGAGAAGGAACCATTGAAGGGTAAAGGTCATGATGAATGGAGGCAAGAGGAAGAGTTGAGGCATGGGTGCATTAAGGAGGTCCAACGCCTTCAAGAGCTGGAGAAAGAAGAACTAGCCAAGCAGACGGAACCAAAACGTGTACGCTTCCAATTGGATGAAGGGGAGCAACATAATTTCTGCACTGAGTGGGCTGGATCACCAAACATAGACCATGACAATCAAGACTGGACGGGACCAAGTGCGTCAGAACCTAAAAACTACGAGGTAGGTGAAGGAGGTACGGCAAATTTGGATGCATCCTTTGCCTTGGTTACAAATCAGGTATTGGAAAGTCGATTCACATTAACCTTAGGTCAACTATTACAGTTGGCACTAGGGTTGAAGGACTTCATCATGAGGCAGGCCGTCCCGTCCTGGACTCCAAAAACAACACCGACTCCAGCATCCACGACCCCAACCAGTATGGTTGGTGCCATTGCAGTGGACTACACCATGCCGGTTATCACCATCAAAATCGCAAACAAATATATCTCGGACGTCCTAATCGATGGGGGAGCTGGGGTGAACATTCTCACTGACACCTTGAGGAAACGTTTGGGATTGCCCAAACCAAAAGTGGCCACCTACAACATCAAGATGGCTGATCAGAGCACCACAATGCCAGTAGGACTATTGGAGAACATCAACATTGAAGTGGAAGGTATGCCCTATCAAGTCACATTTTTTGTAATGAGTTTGGCGTCACATAACGACACCCCAGATTACTCTATATTGTTAGGCACACCGTGGCTGGTAAATACTAAGGTGGTACATGATTGGGAAAATGACCAGCTAGTAATTCAAGGATTGATGGGGAGTAGACGTGTGAAGGTCAACCGAAAATTACCAGGGGACACCCCCCGGCCTCAAGTCCTACTCATGTATGACTGGCAAAATGGATTGACGGACGAAGAAGAGGACAAACTGCTCCTATCAGAACCGGACTTGCTTCCAGTAGCCACTGCGACTATTCCTGAATTGCCACTACAAGGACATGGCGTGACGCAGGAGGAGTTGGACGTCCAAAGATTGACCGCTGGTGAACTGGATACTAACAAAGACCTTGGGAAGAATCATGTTGGTAGCAAACTAGATGCAACTAATCCAGAGCGTGACGTCTGGACCAACATTAATGTGGATCATCACATCTCAGCTGGTCATGTTCCAACTGGTCAGGTTCCAACTGGTCATGTTCCAATTGGAGGCCAAGATGATTTGAACAGACCAATTGGTACTATCCCAAATGATGACGGCATGGACAACCCACTAGATTGGGGGTCACTACATTTCGCACCTTGTAGCTCAACAAGAGGAGATGTTATTGTAGAAGCAGCTCCTGCCAAACCAGTGAGTGTGGGGCAGCCCTTGGACGTCCCGCCCGAAGTGGATAAACCAAAGGACTATCCGGACAACTTCTACCAGTTCACAGAGGGAGATGTGCTAGTAGACGAACAACCAGCGCAGGAGAAAGTGAAAGACATGAAGGTGGCTGGTTGGATGTTGTCGGAGCAGGAGCAGATTAAGAGGGTAAACTTGGGCACAGAGATGGAACCGAAGCATGTGAAGGTCAATGCCAAGTTGCCTGAGAAGCTTGATAAAGAGCTACTCGAGTTATTGAAGAAGTTTAAGGGAGTATTTGCATGGTCCCTCAAAGATTTGAAGCAAGTACCGGCAGAGTTTGCAACACACAAAATTGACTTGGACCCAACCATTCCACCGGCTCATCAAACCAGGTATAGGATGAACCCAAACTATGCCAAGGTTGTGAAAGAGGAGTTGGACAAGTTGATTGCAGCTGGCTTAATTCAACAGGTGGACGAGGCCAGCTGGTTATCACCAATTGTGGTGGTACCAAAGAAAAATGGCAAGTTGAGGATATGTATTGACTACCGAAAACTCAATGCTGCCACTAAAAAGGATCCATACCCTCTACCATTCCAGGAAGGAGTTTTGGACGCTGTAGCTGGGTGGGCCATTTATACTTTTATAGACGGGTACTCCGGGTACTACCAGATACTGGTTTGGTGGATGGACCGTTACAAGACTGCGTTCATCACAGAATGGGGCGCGTACGTTTGGCTGGTCATGCCGTTTGGACTGATCAATGGACCAGCTACATACCAGAAAATGGTGAACAGGGCATTCCGGGAGTACTTGGACAAATTCATGAAACTATTTTTGGATGATTTTAGCATCTATAGTGACATGGACAGCCACTTGGAGAAGTTGGAACTTGTATTTGAGAAATGTCTTGAATATGGCATAAGTATCAACCCGGAAAAGAGTGCATTCATGGTGACGTCCGGCTCGTTACTAGGACATATTGTGTGTGAGGCTGGGAAGTTCCCTGATCCAACCAAAATTGCTGCCATAGTGAACATGCCACGTCCTACCTGCCTAGTTGAAGTACAACGGTTCATGGGGGTAGCACAATTTTTGCGCATCTACATCAAGGATTTGGCGAAGATCATGGCACCCATCACCCGGCTGACTAGGAAGTCCGACACGTTCTTATGGACGGATGAATGTGAGGCGGCTATGGAACTGGTCAAGGAGAAGTACACCAACGCACCTATACTTATTTCCCCGAAGTGGGATTTGGAGTTTCATGTCCATACAGACGCCTCTAACATTGCCCTGGGAGTAATGTTAGCCCAAAACGTTACAGGGAAGGCGGACCAACCCATCGCGTACGCGTCCAGACTGCTCAATACGGCAGAGAAGAATTACACAACCACGGAACGGGAAGCTTTAGCCATGGTATATGCGTTAAATAAGTTTAGACACTACCTCCTAGGCAACAAATTTGTGTTTTATGTGGATCACATGGCCCTGGTACACTTGGTCAACAAACAACAAGTGTCTGGACGGATTGCTAGATGGTTACTGTTGTTCTTGGAATACGATTTCACGGTGGTCTACAAACCAGGGCGGTCCCATATCATGGTGGACACACTGTCACGGTTGCCAAATGGTGAGGCGGCTACAGGAGTCCAAGACCAAACCTCGGACGCGTCATTATTTTTAGTGACAGGAGTATGGTATCAGGACGTAGAAGAGTTTTTGCGGACGGGGATTGCACCGTCCAACCTAAGCAAGGATCAAAAGAGGAGGTTGTTTTTGAAAAGCATTCCATATAGTTTAATTGACAACCAATTGTACAAAAGGGGTGTCGATCAGGTGGTGAGACGTTATGTCTACCCGGGGGAGGTATCTACCATACTCCATGAGATGCACAACCAACCAGGGGGAGGATATTTTTCAACCGCCATCACAGTGAAGAAGATATTGCAAGGAGGGTATTGGTGGCCAACCTTACATGCGGACACAATGCACTGGTGTAAAGCATGCGACAAATGTCAGCGGACGGGTGGACTACCAGGAACAGGACAAGCCACCCTTACCTTGGATGTACCAGCTGAACCGTTTATGAAGTGGGGATTGGATTTTGTAGGTCCCATCAAACCAGTGGCCCGGTACACATCAAATAAGTACATACTGGTAGCCACGGATTACGCAACAAAGTGGGTGGAAGCACGAGCATTGCGGACAAATACGGCTGTAGTTACAGCTCGCTTTATTTACGAGTGCATCTTAACCAGGTTCGGGTGTCCAATGGTGTTGGTAAGTGACCAAGGGGGCCACTTCATCAATGATGTGATGAAGACGTTGACGGAGCATTTCCTATTACAACACCGGACGTCCACCCCGTACTACCCTCAAGGGAATGGACAAGCAAAGTCCACGAACAAGGTATTGACAAACTTGTTGACCAAATTGGTAAATGACAAACGGACGGATTGGGATGAACACATCCACACGGCCTTATTTTCCTACCGAACAGCATATAAGGTGAACACCCACCATATTCCATTTGAACTTGTCTATGGTCTAACACCGTTGATGCCAACTGAATATATTTTGCCAACCAGCCGTACGTCCGACCTCATAGATTTCAACAAGGTCCGAGTGCTACATGCAAGATTGCAGGAATTGGAGCACCTTGACGAAACTCAAATATTGGCCCAAGATTTTTCAGAAGCGGCACAAGAGCAAAGGTCCAATTGGGCTGCAGGAAAATTCAAGACGAAGGAATTCAACATTGGCGATCACATCCTATGGTTTCCCAAAGGATAGAAGATGAAGCCAGGGAAATTCAAAAGCAGATGGTATGGACCTTACCAAGTACAGTACAAGCTGCCGAACAATACGGTACTTTTGGTTTCAATGGAGCATTTTGAACCAAACCCATTCTTAGTGAACATCAATAAATTGAAGCCGTACCATTTCTTAGAAGAGGTGAGCCAACATCAAGAGGGCTCCATGGTTGTTTTACCCCAACCAGATTCAGAATTAAAAGACAAGATAGAGCCGAATTCAGAAGAAGGTAGTGTTGAAAGGCGTAGCCCCAATGTGAATGTCCACGTCATCAACGCCACTCATAATCCCATACCTAGTAGGTGCCCGCATGGTCATACAAGCCCCTGGGAACCCCCCACTAACTTGTGGACCTATCAGTCCGGGTTACTCAACCTACCAGTCCGAATCATTGGACCTGCTAGTCCAAATTACTTGACCGACTTAGTTCCAGAATTGGTCAAATCCACGTCCACATCCACGTCCGCGGCCATCCCCCGCCTATTCAACCCACTGGCCAAAAAGTCAAACCGGTTGCCGCCCTCGGCCAACTTGGTTGAGGAACCGGTCAAGGCGGCGACGTCCACGTCCACGTCCACCTACTACCTATTCAACCCACCGTCCAAAAAGTCAAACCGGTTGCCACCCTCGGCCAACTTGGACTTGACACCAATGTGGACCTTGTCTCATAGACTTGGACGTTCCCGTCTCTACTCAACTTTTGATGACCTCTCCAACCGGCGAGCCGAGAGGATTCATTTTTACATGTACCAACTTTCTTTGGAAACACCAAACCCACCTTGGGAGACATTGTTGGTTGAGGGATGAGGAGTGTGGAGCGGGAGTGATGGTTGGGAGCGGCTGGACGATGTGGATGTGGAGGACGCTGTGAGGACGAGGAGAGTTCTAGGTGTGGAAAGGTGCGACAGTAGTTTGGACGAAGTGTGGACAGGTTGTTCACCACAACTTAAGGCGAACTGGTCATATGGTTTTCTTCTCAACCCCCTTCATGTGTTCTTTACCTCAATCATTACTAGTAGTGCACAACCTTCTATGCCAAGACGATGGGTACTTCAACCTCTACCTCTCCATTATACTAGTATTCATAACAATATTTTAGTCGTTACACATCAACATTCAACCTCACATGGACATGCAACTATACATGATGAGAACTGGTCCACGTGCATTGTACTAGCCACCCTAGTTTTTCCAACTCAAGCACATCATTTTTTATGGGCAGAACTATACGCATCAGACTTTCATGCCAAAAATTTTGTCCTCATTAGAACGGGCCAGTCAAAGACTACTCTCTACCAGCCTAGGGCCAGGAAAGGATTTACATGTCTCCAATCAATTTCAACTTGTGTTTACTTTAGAGGACCAAATAATCATATCTTCTCCCGTCCACATGCAGAACTAGTAGAATCTGCAGACCCTACAGAACTGGTAGGACATGCAGAACTGGTAGGACATGCAAAACTGGTAGGACATGCAAAAATGGTAGAACTGGTAGAACTTGAAAAACTGGCAGAACAAGTCAAATATGTAGAGTTGGTGGAACATATAAAACCTAGTAGTGCTACATATCCAACTAAGGACTTGGACAGCAAGATCTTCCAGTTTCAAGCACAAATATCCTTTGGTATACCAAGTGTTCTTTGTAGTTTCATGCGTATCACATCCCGTCCAGTTCACCTTAGAAAAAGTATGGACGGATTGCAGGAACCACAAGGAGGTGCAGTAGCCATTTCTAGGCCTTCAGGTTCAAAAATGGCGAGATGCAAGCAGACGGGTGGCGACAGGTGGCGGCAACAGGTTGGACGTAACAGTCCACCTCGAGCTCCTCCCCGAGGAAACACATGGATGGTTATTCCCACCTGGAAGTGTTTTACGTCCGTGTCCAAGTGGCAGGACCTTAACGATTTGGAGTGGGCCAACAAAGTCGGACTTCAACCAGTTTTCTCCACCAACTGGACTCGTGTGGTGCCGCGGAAGAAGCTGTTGGAGGAGTTTGTTGTTGGTGTTCGAGTGTTGGGCCCAGAGCGGATTGTGGTGCTCATTCGCGGACGAGAGCTTACCTACACCGCCGAGAACATCGCACAGATTCTCAGGTTTCCTCACATCTCTCCTCATACTACTCATACACCTATGATAAACCTCTCGCAACAGGAATGGAACAAAGAGATTTCTGCATACTTTTCACCGGACGAGTGGAATGAGGACCAGTCCGGGTATCCAGTTAGGGACGCCCCTGGACGTTGGTCATCCAGGTTCAGGGTAATTAATGAGGCAATACAGATGCGTAAAAAACACTCATACATTGGTCGTCAGCTCCTTGCGGAAACATTGACGTTGCATTACAATCCTCCCTTCAACTGGGCCGCAACCTTATTAGCATATATCGAAAAAGAGTTAGATAATATTCAAAAATGACGTATCAAATTTTCTTTTCTAGGACAATGGATTGAACTCTTGTTCCGCGAGGTTTTTCCACCAACTAAAGGGGACGATGACGATGACGATGCGGACGTCTCTGACGAGGGACGTCCGTCTAGTGCCGCCGCTTCCGATCAACCTCCAGACGAGCACACTCAGTCCAGCGCCGAGACGCAGCAAGTGCCGGCGATACAAAGGACTCGTCGACATAGAGACACTAAACGGACACAGGAGGATGGAGAGGTGCGGTCGTAGCCACCCAAGCGGCGTAGGTTGGTGCAACTTAGCCAACTACCTGTCCACGTCCAGATACCCCACCGAATGGTCACACGTCAAGCAGCTCGTGCGGAGATCCCACAGAGGCCACCGATACACTATCTCATGTCCTCATCGTCGTTGGAGCACTCCGACGAACCAGCTGTAGCGATGCCGGCAAACTTGGCACGTACCACCTCAGGTATGGTCCCTCCAACCAGCCCACCAGAGGACGAAATGGCCCCATCCTCCCTTGGCCAACCTAATGTGCAACAGGATGATGACGGGTTTATAGTGCAACCTAGTCAAGATATGACATGGATAGCCCCAGACCATGATATAGACTGGACCATATCGCCGTCTCACGATGTAGAGGCGGGACCTGGAATCACCCGTCTAGGGTCGGACAGTCCCCAACCAGTTGCACCGGACGACCCAGTGGTTGGACAAAGCTCAAGGTCTAGTAGCAACCCAATGGACGAGTCGATGTTGCGCAGCTCTCCACCACATATATTCAACCCCTGGCCACATCCGACATACAATTTGCAAGCCCTGGTGGCTGCAGTGTCACAAGCTGCTGGTGACACAGAGCAGAATCTTAGGATGGCCAAGCAGTGGAAATGGCATCTTGACCTCACTCAACAAGAACTCACTCGGTCGCAGTCAACAGTGGGACGTCTACGGCAAGAGAGAGACGCGATACGAAAAGAAAACCAGGCCCTGTAGACGGCCTTAGCAAAATCTGTCAACAAAGCCAGAGAAGAGAAGCTTAAGGTTGAGCATGAAATTGAGGCATTACGGGAGGCTTCCGCCAAATTGGCCTTTGACCTCGAGCGGTTACGAGGAGAACTGGTTTTGAGACAAACACGGACCACTCCAACTCAACAGGCTCAGAACAATTTAGCTTTGACAAAGCAGATTGCATCCTTAACCTCGGAGTTGAATGTCAAAAAAATGGACATCCAAGCTGCTCTTAATGAAGGGGACGCACTCCGTAGTCAACTTCAAGTGGCGGATTATACGGCACGAGCTAAGGAGAGTGAGTGGACAGTGGAGAAAGCTGAACTCCAAGAAGAATTATTCAACGTCCGACAACAGCTTACAACGGCAACCAACCAGGCACGTCCACCAAGTCAATCCGACGTCCACAACGAAGTCGCTAATCTCAAGGCACAATTGGCAAAAGTTGTCGGGGAACGGGATGAAGCTATGGCTTTAACTGCGACTCAAGTCCGGAACAAAGCACGATTGGCTGACTATGAGGCAATGCAATGTGAAGTAATTGCCGCTAAGGCCCTCTTGGATGCATTCAAGAAAAAGAACCCCTCATTGGACCCCTCCAACTTCCAGGCACTTCAGTCAAAACTGGAGGTACACATTCAGGAAACATTTGAGGCTTACCAACGCGATGAAGCAACTTACCGCCGACAATTGCAACGAGTGGACAAGGCATACCCTCATTTTATTTATTGGAGTGATTTGGAGGACAGTGAAGAACAAGACACCCCTCCCTCTGGACGAGGAAATAGGACGTCCCAACCAGCTGGTAGTTCGTCCACACGTCCCCACCTACCAGGTACTCCAAACTACCGTCTGCCATCAATCGGCAGTCCATCCACTCGTTTTCAGCTTCCTGGTAGCCCGTCCACCCGACTACGACCAACTGGTAGCCCAACGTCACAACAACTACCAGTTCATGACTTGACCCCACATGATGGCCAACCCCAACGGACGTCACAGGAGCTGATGACGGCAATCGCGTCCATCTCCCTCTCAGACCCCCACGGCAAGCGGCCAGTGAACTAGCTGGTAGAGCACATAATGTTTGTCACGAGGACGTGACAAAGAATTGAAAGGGGGGATAATGTTAAGGTAGGATTTAGCACTATGTTTCATAGATTGTCCTAAGGGCAAAAAAAAATGCCATTTTACTAGTTGACGTCAATTCTGTCCTTAATGCAACTAGTTGTTAGGACGTCCACTAGTTGGATTTTATTGTTTTACTGCTGAAGACTCTATTCACTAGTAGTAATTATTTGGTGTTAGTAACTTAGCTGGTCAGAAAATGACTTGTAGGTCCAAAGTTATTAAAATGTCATTGCGAGTCTTTTACTAGTTGACCGTTTTTTATGACAGTGTGCCAGCTGGTCATGAACTGGACAGAGGGCAAAAACGCGTCAGGACAGCTAGTTGCAGCGTTTTGACAGGGTGGCAACCTACCAAGTTGACTCACCTAGTAGGTAGTTGTTTTGAAGTATATAAGGATGGTTTTAGAGCCTTTTGGCTCTCTTAGTACACATATGCGAAGATAGCTTAGACTCTTAGAGAAGGTGTGTATGCTTGTAAGTTTTAGATCTGGACGTGTAGCGTCCTGCAAATGTGTGGCAGTCCGGACGGACAACAGTTTTGGAAAACAAGCAATAAAGTGTTGAAAGAGGGATTTAGAGAGTAGATCCATTGTTGGCATTCTCTTATTACTACTCTTCTTGTAAGCTACCTTAGTCCTTAGTGTCGACAGGACGTAGGTGTTGAATGTGTTACTAAAAATATGCATCGGAGAGTTTATGATGTAGTACCAAGGAATGCATTAGAAAGTAGGAATGGTGGATATGCGCGGACGTGACGCTCAGGGGAGGACGTCCAGAGCAAGTAGTTAGAATGACCTAAAAAATATACCATAGGTTGGTAGAAGGTTAGGGAGGCCAGATCCGGACTCGGTTTGCGAAAACCACCTCCGGAAGTTGGCCGATCTGATCAAAGACGTTGGCTGGTCAGAAATATGAAAGTAGTCAGAATGACCCGAAAACTCTACCATAGGTTGGTAGAAGGTTAGAGATGCCAGATCCAAGCTTACATTGTGGAAACGACATCCGGAAGTTGGCCGATCGGGCCAAAAACGCGAGCTGGTAGGTAGTGTCCAGGACATATTTTCAAGCCTTAAACGGAAGTTTTAGGGGATTATACGTCAAGGAGCTTTCTAAGGATAAAGGACTAGCTTGGGAGATGTTTCTGCAAGGCTTGGACGTGACTGGCGGCGAACTAGTTAATGGAGCAAGGAAGGAGTGCGAAACACCATTAACAGTGACATTATCAAGGGTGATAGGGATAATAACGGGGGAGTTTTACACTATAAAATTTGGTTTCGAAGTTTTGGGTGACAATATCAAGGTGTTCTATAAACAAGGGTGACATTATCGAGGTTAGACTGTACACCCAATTGACTCAATTAAGTTAGGGCCATTTCACACACGAGACTGAAGGCCCGTGACCATTGCATTCTAAGACCTCTCGTTGGTCGAAATGGCTGAGACCATCCAAGTTCACTTCACTCTAGAAAGTGAAGGTCTAAGGGTCCAAAGAATTTATCATGTGTGAAAAAACTACATGGATTCCTACATGGCAAAGTGCAAATAATGTTTCATGGTCTATTCAAGTCCACCTCCAAGAGATAGGTTTAACACATATTCTAGCAAACCATGTCAATGGCACGGTTTTTGGATGAGAATCGAAGGCTCTCACAATTACATGGTCTCGGCCCTTGGCTCGTGTGTGAGGTGGCCCTTAGACTATGGATGTTGTTGCACCCTATTGCATGTTGAAATATTGTATCTTCGGTAAAGGGACCAATGACTTTGATATGTAATAAGGCGTGTGGTTGTTATTCAGTTTTTTTTAATCATTTACCTATTATTGATTGGTGTGGTTCGGGCATGATCAAAGAACAAGTACTACAAGCCTCGGAATGTGGAAGAATCGCAAGTTTGAAAGCCCAAAAGGCAACCAAAAAACACACACACACACACACCAAACATCATAACATTATTCAAATCCATAACAAATTTTTGTGAGACTGACAGTATTCCACAAAATAATCCCGGATATTTCCCACATTCAGTCTGAATAATGTTATGATCTTGAGATGTATACAAATATATTTAACAATTTTAATAATGGAAATAGGCTTATGTGTTGGACACAATTACAAGTATAAGTTTCCTTTGGAAGCAACCAATGCCGTGCCACTCAATCATTTCAATAGTATACTTTGTAAGACTTGAAGGTTTGAATTGCTAGGCTAGAAATTGGGACACAACATATTGGGGGAGGAGATGGATTCTTCATTGAGAATGGGAGCTATGTGCATGGGGGACCCCATATTATAACTCCTCCTCATAGGCGCAAAAATGTATTTAGTGGGGTGGTTTCTTGGAAAATATACAACATTTTTATGACAAAAAAAGAAGATTATGTATTTAAGTTATGGACTACATAATAGTAGTAGTCTCATGTACATATATGATAGTTATAATTGTCTAGTATATTGAATTGTGTTCATACGAGAAGGACGGTCCATTTACTCACCAATTTTCAAATCTTATCCCGTCCTACTGTAGTTCTCTATCAGCTTGGGCATCTTTTGCCTAATAATTAATCTCGGGGAGGTCACTCCATTGTCAAGTTGAACACCACGTGCGTTAAGACAAAATCTATTTTTTCTAAAGGGCATCACCAAAATGGGTCAAAATTTTATTAAATTTTTTCATGAGTAGATATACATGGTATCTATCACATAGTAAAAAATGGTAACCAAATTTGATGATCTTTTTTTTAATAAAACATACCGTTACTAACTAGAATGACGCAGAATTGAACTAAAAAATTTACTACAAAAATGAAGATGACTCAAAATTTCAAAAAAATATACAAAAGATACTATCAATGGTTATGTATATGTAGAAAAAATATCATAATTTTGAAATTTATCTATGACATGTAATATAGGGGTAGCAAACTTTTAATGCACGTGGTGTTCAACTTGACAATGGAGTGACCTCCCCGGGTAATTAATTAAAGTGCGAAAGTAAGTTAGGCAGCCCAAGAAATTATATTCTAAAATTGGGAATATTCAAAAAGTAATTTAAAAGAAGTTAGACATTCATCCAAGTCATATTTATAATTCATGAATGGTTTTTCTAATTTCATCTATGGCGATTTTGTGATTGTAGGCAATCTTTGAATGTTATTTCTTTTTTTGGACACTCAACGAAATTAATATCCCAAAAATTTAGGCACCTTTAACATTAATTATTTTCTGCCCAAGTTGCTAGAGAGCTACAATATTAAGTTGCCTACCACATGGATGGTTGCTTAAATATGAGGCTTACCCAAATTCCATGGGAACTCCAAGGCTAAGCAGCGTAAAGTTGAAATAGTGCTCGGATGGTGACCTTTCTAACACTTGATTTCTAGTGCACCCTATCACCTATGGTCCATCCAATCATAAGTGTATCCATTATCTAGGTAGACCAAAAAAATTCAACCAACTAAGGGGGAACCTAGGAGATTGTCCTACAGATAAATATGTGCATGTCAGTTTGTCTGCACATAATCAAGGTGTTCATCTTTTAGAGGAGGCATTAAAAATCTTCAAGATAAACTTCATTCTCTTGCTGCTCGTCTTGGGATTACATATATAGACTTATACCAACTCGAAGATGAAGCAGCACCAAAATTCACACCAGGGACAACATCAAAGTCGTCCCTTTCTTTCTCTAGTACTACAGTGTACCACATTCCATCCATACTACACTAATTATCCCAAATAATGTGTGTTTCTATTCGGAATTACGCAGTGCCGTGACGTCTTACTCATGAGTTCAATTTTTACTAACAAAAGTTTAATAAGTTGTTCGGACATTATAGAAAATAAATGACTTTGCTTGGTAAAATATTACATTCACATTAAATAGTTATAGCACTGCATAACTCCGAATATTAACACCCACTAAGTGGGATAATCAGTGTAGCAACTGAGACCTTACGCCAAAATCTGAAGGGATGAATGAAAGATCATACAAACTAAGTTTTCGAGCTTACCCAAAACATCTTTTACCTCATGGAAGCTCATTTCCAAAGCTCCAACTGAACATGCATTGATTTGCAAAGCTCCATAGTCACATACATCGAAATAATAGTTTATATATATATATATATATATATTGCAACTCTAAATCCATTGATATATAAATTTGTATTTACAAATTATATAGCAAAACTTGTGCACAATTAATCAGCCTCAAATCTACCAAACCTCTAACATTTCTCAGAAGATCCCACCAGTCATTCATTTTGAATCTTGCCTCCAACTTTTGAAAAATGGTTTCACATGTATTTGATTCAAGAAGACTTAGGGTTGGTTCACACGGGTCCCAAGTCCTAAGTCCCAAGTCAATTCAAGTCAATCCGTGCAATCTCAGCCGTTGAGAGCATGGAAGTTGGGACTCACCACTTCACACGGGGTCCCGAGTCCTAAGTCCCAGGTGTGACACGGATGCCTACATGGAACATTTTTTGGAGGTGAGACTTGGGACTTGTGTTGAGAATTGGGTCTAGCAAAAAGCTAGACCCAATTCTCAACACAAGTCCCACAATTATTTTTGCATAAAATAATCTGACTTTAATGAAATTAAGCATATTTTTATGGTTTCCTAAGGCTCAAAAGTTGGGACTTTGCTTCCATGTTGGGACTTGCTAATATGAGTGGGCCTTGGGACTTGGGACTTGGGACTTGGGACCCCATGTGAACCAACCCTTAAGGGTGGAACCGATTTAACAACCTCGTTCCTGGATAATTGAATGAAAAAAAAACCAAGATAGTACCACAATGTGTGCAAAAGACATGTTTATCTATAAAAATGTTATTCAAATTATACGTATAGATTTATAAAATGAAACCAAATTGATCAAATGTGGAAAAAAATTGACAATTTGTTAAGTGCGCATACTAAATCAATCAAAGGCATGTGATTGAAACATCAAGACCAATGCAATTGCAAGATTTTGTCCCATTGATTTCACCATGGATGATGCTCACATTAATAATATGACAAATAAATAAATAAAATGTTCCATGTTATGATATGGACTCATATTAGGTTTTTAAAACCATGTAACATATTATAAACTCTATCAAAGTCCTTGTTGAATGTGTATGAATGATTGTAAGCCTCTCATTGATATTTAAGTATATTTGGACAAACCATTTGTCCAAAAATAATAAGGCATGTGCACTTGTGGGGACAAAAAATCAAACAACAACATCAAAAGCCACAACACAACAACCACAATCTTGAATGTTGTTTGTATTTTATGTTTGCCAACCACCATATTTGAAATCTAGTGTATATCATATTGGACGTTAGAATTGTCCAAAATTCATGCATATTAAAATCCAAATATACCAAAATCCTAGTTCCATGAATTCATGTGGTCCATGTGAAAAAATCGATAGATGTTATGCAAATTACAGCTTATGCTAATTAGTTATGTTCTGTAAAGCCGCTACTTATGTAAAATCATTAGGTTCATATTAGAATCATGAGAGGCGAGGTAATAAAGACTCGATTGGCACATATTGTGATGCTTGTGTCCCCACCACTTAAATTATCATTTTATAATATGATCAAACAACTCTCAAAAGGGATAAAATATACTTACTTAGTCATTTTGTCCGAGAGGTGAAAACTAAGCGTACGTTTCTATTGTAACCAAGCTTCATAAAATACACTAAGCGAGCTAAGATGCTTGAACATTGAATGTCTTTGCTTAGGGCTGGTTTACACCATGGACCATGAAGTCGGACCATGGAAGATGGCCTTTTTTCATGGTCCGGCTTCATGCTCCAACTTCCATGGTTCGATTTCTTCAAAAAAAAAACAATTTCCAAAGCCTTTGGGCTCCTCACTAGGTGTAAACCGAATGTGGACCAAGAGGAATGACTGTGCACAAAAAAATGAATGTGTTGATTTTTTTAGTATATGCCCAAAAATGGCAGTTTTGAAAAAAAATTCAAGTTTGACCATTCTCTTGTCTTCATCTTTTCTTCCCCAAAATTTTTTCATTAAAATTTTATTATAACAACATTTCTCTGCCATGGGTCCCTATTTTTTATTTTATTTTATTTTTTTTTAATACTAGAACACCTCTTTTGCCTCTCCCACCGCAAACCCATTGGATCATGTCAGTGGATAATGTAGGCCTTAAAATATGTCTTTTGGGGACCTCGAACGGGGAGTGCTACCATGTGACTCAGCGGTGAGTGATGACATGTGAGTGGTGAGGAGGGAAAGGATGTTGGTTTCACACACACTTGTATCTTATAACCGTGGATTTTTGACATGAAATATATGAACACTATCCATGAAAATATGAAGGGGGTTTGAAAAAAAATTATTTATTTTATTAATCTATATTAGTTTGATTATGTGCAAATGCTTAGGTTGTTTCTTAAATTCGAATCCATAGAAGTGGCCAACACATTGTTAATGAAATGCTATGCCAATAGAAACACAATGGATAAATGATCTCAATGACAAAAGACTTGAAATCCATGAAAACCAAGTTAGCTTAGAACTTTGAAAACAAAACCCAACACATTGCATTCATCGAGAAATCTCTACATTGCGTCCAACAAAACTTGTAAATTGTCAAAATACTCAAAATCAAACCAATTGTCAAATCAAATAAATTGTCAAATAAAAATGAAACCAAATCAAATGTATTCATATACTATGGTCCTTTGTTGCCTCTAAGAGGAAAAAATTCTCCACTTGTGATAAGAACCTCTTTGTTCTCATACGAGGCACGGGTGTGGACATGGTTGCATGTGCAATAGCAACAGCCTATGCGTACACAGGAAGCGCCATTGCTCTTGAGGGGAGTCCAATGACTCCATCAACTTTGCATTGCAAACACCAATTACGATATGAGTGAGAAATGTCAAAGAAATGCCAATGAAAAATAGAATCATTAAAAAAAATCCAAGGAAAAACTCACGTACTCAAACGAGTTTTCCTAGCCACATTTTTGACAGGATCTTCATCCTCCTCCATGACCATGGATTATGTTGGTGTTTGCACTCTAAGACGCTGAGCAAACAATGCACGAAGTGGAGCGAGAATGGCATTAAAGATACGGGAGTCCACCTCATACGCAAAAAGGTGACGACCACTATTCAAACACGCATGAACATAAGCACCTGCAAACACCATTGACATACATTTCAATATGATATACTTAAAAATCAATTTGAACAAATGCACCCAATTTTGTTACAGTTAAGAGAATGAACCTGTTGATGCAATGACATCTACAACTACTCCGCCAGGCTCAGTTAATGATTCGATAAACATTTGGTGTACGTCTCGATGTTTTTCTCAAGCACCCCGCCACAACACTGAGCCGTCCATCAATTGGTCCTTCTCTGAAGTGTAGTTGAAGATAATATCATCATCATTGACACATACACCTTCTTTGACGAGGACTTCATTCTCGTTAAATAAAATGGCCATGTTACCTTTCTTGGCTCGGCGGTACAAAATGATGCGAAATCTCCTTGACTACAAAACCAACAATATTATAGACATTAGTATATGAACGTTTCTCACACCAACATTGATGCTTTCATATAAGAAATTTGAAAAAATTATCAGCTACACATACCTTTGCAGATGTATCCACACCCGAGCACAAATGCATAAAATTGATGCCCTACCAATCTCTAACGAGAACAAATGCGTACGTTGCTGCAAATGTTCAAACATCAAGTTGAACATTTTTGGATTCTAGCACGAATAAGAGAATGTGTGTATCATTGTGAAGAAAATGGAATGAGAATTTAAAAATTGCTTCTATCTCATCACTATCGTGTTTGTTCCATTCTGGAATAGTAGATGGCGAAATAAGAGGCACGGGAAGTCCTTCAGGCAGATCTGCGATCAACAAGTCAAATCCTTTGTGCAAGCAAATATCGTTTGAAATTTGTGTTGTATACATGTTATCAAACTGTATTCGCAAACAACAAGACAACATAAAAAAAATGATAACAATTTCATGTATGGATAATAAACTAACAACTAGATACAATTATTGAATCATCAAAAAAATGATGTAGATGCTCATTTGTTTTACAAAGTCGTGAGTTTTTAATAATAGAGGATGTGAGGGAGTTGATATCAATTCCAGGACAAAGGTGTTTTCCAACAACACTTGAACCAACTATGAAAAATGCCTTGCAGGTTGAACCACATTCGGGACCTGTTGCGAGAAGGAGAGAGATTTGTCTATGTCCATAGGAGTAGATGTACCTGTTGCATCGTTGGTGGTCGCATTTAGGGGTGTAGGTGGAATGTCAACATTCTTATTCCTTTTACGTTTTCCGGTTTGTGTGGCCATACCTTCATGCATGGATTGGGGACCATCATTGTTGGTTTCAATTGTATCTTGTGATGCATCAAGGGGCGTACTTCCGATCACAGCCTTGCGCTCAACCTCCTCCTATGTTGGGTAGAAAGTAGCAGACAATCCACAAACCAAGGATACTCTTGAAGAACATTAAAATCCCAAAGTTTTAATTATGCGGGAGTGTAAATGTAATTTTTGTGGATTTTATCAACCCAAGCATTTAAGAAAGCAGGCAAAGAGAGAAATTCTATTGCTTTCTTTCTGAGCAACTCCCTGCGCATGTACCTATATTCAATAATCACACATAATTACTCCTCGCATTGCAATGACCATTTTTATAAAGATATTCAACAAACTCAAATGCGGTATTAAAATTCAAATTACATGTATAAAACTCTCTTCATAGCTATCTCTCCAAAAGGAAAGTCTAAAAGCTTGGTGCCCTTAGAGAATGGAAATATTGCACGTATTAAAGTGAAGAATACTTTATCCTAAAGTATAATACATCATTTCTCGACATAATCAGAGGCCTTGACTATATCTTTTCTCCATTTGACTTTACTCATTTTTTTTGATATTCTCAAATTTATTTACAACCTCATCCTCCAACTACATAATTAAAAAATATGAACATACATAGAATCAATAAATAAAAATAAAATAATATTAAGTAATTAAACATCCATATGTGACATGAAATTGAAATATTTTGAAATACATGCACCCACAGAGAGACTTGAGCAAGAAATGACTCCAATTTTTTTCTTTTATTGAAGAATGCGGAAAATGATTAGATGCACGCAACATAGGGTTAGAATTCTACCATCTCAACCACCGTACCTTGTATGTGCCATGAACAACTGATGTAGCAATTTTTTGCAAATTTTCCAAGGTTATCTCCAGGGTTGCCTATTGTGTCGTGACGGAGGCTTATCCCGGCATAATGTCGTGCCGTCACGACACGTATCCGTCACGACATTATGCCGGATTATGCCGGATGCTGTCTTTATCCTGCCGGACTTGAATTTTACCGATTTTTTTGTGTAATTACATTACCCAATTTCGGACACGTAGGATTTACATTGTCCACGTGTGACGACATGTCAGCAAAGTAAAGGGAAAGTGGGGAAAATTCTACTAGCGCCCGTCCGCCCCCTCGTCCGCCCCCGTTCCCAATCCCCGTTCCACCCCGTCCGCTCCCGTACCCAAACCCCGTCCGCTCCCGTTCCCAACCTTCGTCTGCCCACGTCCCCCGCCCCGCTCCCAACCCGTCCGCTCCCCCGTCCGCCCCCCCGTCCGCCCCCCCGTCCGCTCCCCCGTCCGCTCACCCGTCCGCTCCACCATCCGCCCCCCCCCCCCCCGTCCGCTCCCCCGTCCGCCCCCCCCCCCCCCGTCCGCTCCCCCCCCTCCGTCCGCTCCCCCGTCCGCCCCCCCCCCCGTCCGCTCCCCCGTCCGCCCCCCCGTCCGCTCCCCCCCCCCCCTCCGTCCGCTCCCCCGTCCGATTCGAACACTATAAATTGAGGGTGCAAGGTGCCATTTTTGCCTCCACTGACATAGTGTGTCTCAAGTCTTTTGATTCTCCTTTGAGGAGTGAGGATTGAATGCGTGAGACCCGAATGCAGAGTATACTTTGTCCAATCTAGTGTCTGTGAATTAGGGTTGCCCTCGTGGCACTCTTGAACAGGACCTAGTATGCGATCAAAGTGACTTGCTCTAACTTGTTTGTATTTGCAGGTTTTGTTGAAGTCATGCCACACCGAAACGATGCATGGGATCATTGGTACGAGGATAAGGGGAGGGTTCCCGGTAAATCACAAAGGCAGGTTAAATGTAGGTTTTGCCCGTTCGTCATATCTTACCGAGGAGATAGAATGTTGGCCCACCTTGGTTATAGACCTCATGTAGGGGGTGCTTCTGATGTTTCCACATGTAGGATGGTACCCCCGCATATTAGGGCCTTGTTTGAACATTGCGGAGGCATTGTGCCCTTACATGTAGGCATTGTAAATGAGGACTCTCTGGTGGCAGATATTGTACCTTTGGAGCCTATTATAGCGGGCTCCGTAATTAGTGAAACAGAGCCTTTGCTTATGTCCCAAACCACTCAACATTCTGATGTTGTGATATATGGCACTCCTCCTCGTGAACTACGTCAACTCAACATAACGGAGGGGTTCAATGTGTCAACAAAACAACTCCTCGATAGAGCATGGACAACGGCTTTTTATGAAGCTAACATTCCTTTCAACATTGTGAGACATCCTGCATTTGTTCATGCTGTGCGTGAAACTGCCCGTCATCGAATGCCAGCCTACACACCACCATCGTACAATGCCATCCGTACGAAGTTGTTAACTGATATAAAGGTTGACCTAGATAGGCAAGTGAAGGAGAAGCTGGGGAATTCCGTTGAAAAATACGGTGTTACAATATGTTGTGATGGATGGGACAACGTGCAAAACCGACCTCTCCTAAACGTTCTTCAATGTGGCACAAATGGAGACGTTTTCTTGGGTACCATTGACACCACGGGAAATCACAAGGATCATGTCTACGTTGCTGCTCAAATTCAACCATTTGTGGAAAAGGTTGGTCGACATAATGTGGTCCAAGTTTGCACCGACAATGCCCCAGTTATGGCCTCCGCTGCTCGCGACTTGATTCGAGCAAATCCCGATCTATATTTTCAAGGATGTGCTGCACATTGCCTAGATCTCCTCTTAGAAGATTGGAGGAAGGAGGAATGGGTGAAAAAATTGGTAAAAAAATCCCGCCATATTTGTGTATTTGTTAAAAACCATCATGCTTCTCAAGCTATATTCCGGAGGTTGTCACCAAATCTCTCACTCCGCCTACCTGTAGAGACCCGTTTTGCTACGAACTTCATCATGATTGAACGTCTTCTCCAAGTACGCAATGCTTTGGAAAGAATGGTGGTTGATGAGGATTGGATCACTCTAATGCGTGATATGAGGAGGAGATCTGGCACCTCTTACATGAAGGGCTCTGTTGTGCGAAGCTTTATACGTTCTGATGGATTCTGGAACACGTGCGAAAATTTCTTGTATATGGTGATCCCGGTTGTTAAAGCTCTTCGTGTATTTGACGGCAAGGCGCCTGCAATGGGAATGGCTTGGAGGGTCATGCATGATTTACAAACCCATATTCGTGGATTCAGTAGACCTCCATTTCGCTTAAGCCCTGAGCTTGCTGCAAATGCTATGGTAACGTTTCAAAATAGATGGAGGTTGATGTTGAATGATCTACACTGGGCTGGAGCGATGTTAAATCCGCTTCTACGTGGTTGGGCCCCACTCCATGAGGATGACAATTCGAGGACAATCCTAAATCGAGTTCTTCGCAGGCTTGCTCAAGATGAGGACACTTATGTCCAAATCCTCCACCAGTACCAAGATTTTCTTGAAAATCGAGGGCCTTTTGCTGATTCTACTGACCCGAGCGTGCATGCCGCACCTCTCCATGAATGGTGGGATGCAATGGGAGGTGGAGCTAAAGCCCTCCAAACAATAGCAAGACGTATCCTTGCACAAGTATGTTCCGCATCCGCATGTGAACGCAATTGGAGCATGTACTCATACGTTCACAACAAGAGTCGCAATCGCTTGAAGCATAGTCGTGCTGAGGACCTCGTCTACATATATACCAATAGTAGGCTCATTCGACATCGGAGGGGCCCAAGACCTGCTCAATGGTACGAATTGAATGAGGTCCATTCTGACGATGACCTTGACGAAGAAGATGACAACGAAGATGACGTGGATCCAACTGATAGGGCTGGAAATGATGAAGACAACAATGTTGATGACATCGACTTTGATTTGGATGACCTCGATTCCGAGAATCATGGTTCAGAAGATGAGGATGGCAATGGTAGTGATGGAAACCTTGGGGTGTTTGAGTTTGATGAACCGGATGTCCCCCAACATAACGACGGAATGCATGACGATCATGAGGGGTCTATTGGAAGACCGCATGTTGAAACTCTCCACACTGGAGAAGGGTTTCCATCTGACCATAATGTTGCTATGGGGGCAAGTGAGAATGTGGGAATTGAAGTAGATTCCTTGCAACATCGGAGCGATTCTCTTTCATTTGGTGAAGGCGACAATGTACTACCCGTAAATGAGCCAACGCACGTTCAACATGATCCACTTCCAACCCGAGTACATTCTGAATCCATGGATGCCTCCCTCATATCCAACCATCGTATAGAAGATCCAACGCCCAATGTTCCTGAAATGCCTACAACTCGATTCCGTGCTCTTCAAAGGATTGCATCCACCTCTACGGTGCAATTGCATGCACAAGGTCAACATCGTCCTCTCACTCGAAGTATTGCCAATACTTCTAGATTGGGTGTTTCACGTGCAACTGCGGTGGGTGCTACTTTGGTTGCTATGCACAATGTTTCAAGAAATGTTACTATAGAGGCGCCACGTCGTCCTTCTGTACGACGACATGTTGTTGAGAACATACCAATTGCAATTCCACCCGCGTCTGTTTCACTTCCACACAGTCAATCCAATGGAAGAGGTGGTCTTGGAGTTGGAGGCGGAAGTACAACGGGGGATGTTTTTATAGATGGAAGTAGAGATGAAGTGCACTCAAGTCGTGGTACGGGTGGAGGGCGCCAGAGAACTACGAGAGGTGTCAAACGTACTAGGAAGAGGTATCAGGGACGATCGCTTCCGTTTACTGCTGAAGACTACAATGAAGATGAGGGTAGACCACATCTAGATGAAAATGGCATACAGGATGCAGATGGCTCCCGGCCGACCAAGAGGATAATTTTCTCACAACGTGACCGAGAGTTGCATCTTCGAAGCGCGACTCCCCAAACGGATGATGATTTCAGCACAGACGAGTCTGAAGAGGACCCAAGATGTGTCGAAGCAAATGATCCTACAGTACGGATTCGAACGTAATGGTTTTGCACAAATGTGTTCTTTCGGTGCTCCCACGTACTCCCATAATTTATTACTTCCGTCAAAATTGATACAAGTTACAACCTTAGGGCCTTCGGTAAGACATTTAGACCACAAAGCGAACGTTACGTTCGAAGTTGTATCATTTTATTATAGTAATAAAATTATTTATTGCATGTTTTTTAAAATTATTTATTGCATATTTATATAATTATATCTTTATGTGGTATTCAATATTGACTATGTAGTCAATAGTACTTTTGGTTAGACTATCATATGAATTACAAATATTCAAGTGAGTTTTTAAAAGTTTCGAATAACATTAAAACATGTGACATCCATATGCTATCTTTTACACGATCTTAGAAATGACAACTTGTCGGTAACTCCTCTTTATATTACATATTCTTTGAACATGAAATATGTTCAATGTGTACAAAGTCTTCCTCCGTTCCTATACAACTTTCTAAACATGCTACAAAAATGCCTAATCCGAATCTGAATCGAGGTCTATTGCAGCTGAAGTAGATCCTCGTCGTGCTCGTGATGATTCCCCGGCTTCCATCATTCGCGTGGTTTCACGGGTGAGATATGGACGACTTCCAGGAGACAGTGGAGTGGCATTACGTGGTCTAGGCCCCCCATTTAGCCATCTCAATACCGCATCATCCGTAACTCTATTCAAGAGTGCTTCAACTGCCTCCAACTGCGTTCTGTGTTTGTGGTACGACTGCTCTAAGTGCGCTTCAAAATGAGAATCCCGTTCCATGGGCATCTCATGTGCATCTTCTTCCAACTCATGCTCCGATATTGATAGTTCACCACTTGCATTGTAAAAAGGAGGTTGAATGCCTCTCCGTAATTGCATGGTTGTCGCATCCCAATGCCAACCAAAAGTTTGGTACAAAAATCTTTTCATGCCATGATTTGGGGGTTTGTTGGGAAACAACTCGTCTGCAACATACAAAATTTGACGTGGATTTTGTGTCCATTCGCCATCTTTGTTATCGTTCCAAAGTTCAACCGTTGCACGATTGAATAACCAATTCCACTCAACAGAAGTCTCATCAAACTCGCAAAGGTTGAAGGGATAGTCTGTTGGCCTTACCACCCAGTCCTTAGGCATGTAATCCCGAAGGCCAAATTGGAGGTACAAACGAGGGTGGAAGGGTGATCTGCAATGGGGACATTGCCGTCTCCTGATCATTGTCACTATCAGACATTGTGGATGGAATTGGCCCCCACACGATCCAACTTGAAAGCATCCCTCTGGGCCAAATGGACTGCCGCAAATCCCACACACGGATCCGTCGAAGACCATTGGATGTGGACCCGGCCATAACAACTCACCCCTCATGCTGTATGGATATTCATGCACTTGGGTCACATCCCAATGATGATCGGAGTCGATCAGTTGCCGCCAATCCAAGCTCCCGTTAGGCAATTTCAAGTCATCCTCATCATCCCACCTACTAGGGTACATATGTTCTTGATCTGGCCATGACGTGAGCATCAAGTTCCGCAATCTATGATTGCGGTTCCATTCTCGCTGGATGCTCTCAAATTCAGCTTCATATTGACGAGCCTTGGCCATAGAAAGCAATGTCCCTGTCCTCATATTGGTTCGCTCCACGATCGCATCCGATAGAAATTTCCTCAACCTTGCATTCTGCTCCTCCAGTGTGCCAATCTTGGATTCGTGATCGACAACCACTTCATTGACCACTTGAAGTTGTTGTTGCATGTCCACCACCTCCTTTTGCAAAGCCTCCATCTTTCCTTGCATTACTTCATTCCTCGTACATACGTCCGCTGCTTGTGACTTTGCAATCATGGCCTCCTGTAAAGCTGTATCCCTCTCTGCTTCCAAAGACTGGATGTTAATTGGTGTACTACTTGAACTGCCAGCCTCCCCCATCGTAAGTGTTGCAAGTCGATTTTCCAGCTCGAGAATCCTTGCTTTATACTCACGAATTTCCTCGGCATGTTGCTGGCGCAATGCCTCCATTCTGCTCTCCATCATGTCCGCACCAAGTTGACGAGGGTTTACCTCGTTTAGGGCCTCGTTAACCACCTGGTTAACCAGCTCGTTAACCACATTGACATTTACCTCCATGCCCTCCTCATCCATATGCTCAAACGCCTCCTCGATGGTCATCTCCACGTCATTGGCTGGTCGTTTGCGAGTACGTGGTTTTTTTGGTTCCCGACCTTCTGGAATTGGTGCCCCAGGCTCATCCACTAGTTTAGGATTCTTCCTGAACCACTCCGGAACGGGAGTGTATGGAATATCCGGAACTGTGCATTTAGTGAATGCAATTCCAATACCCCCAAATTTTTGATCATGCAGAGCACCCAAACTTGACCAATCCACCCTAACTCGCAACACGTGCTCCGCATACATCATACACGCCACCGACTTTGGAATTGCACTCTTGGGCCATCTATCCAAATTGGAGATACTTCTAAGTATCGTTAGGAATCTCCATTTTGCCTCCACGTCTTCAAGCTGCGTATAGCTCGCATTGACGGCCTTGCAATGTCGCTCGTGACAATGTCTTGGCCACAACCGATCAAAGTGAGGGAAGCCCACGTACTGCATTGCAGTCTTCGCTAACCACGGTTGTGGTACATTCTCCCAACCTACCCTGGCTTTTTGGGAGGGATCATCGTAAACATTCCACTCCAAATCAGCGGCCTTGCGTCCATGTCCTCTGGAACACCCAGAACTAGATCCTCCACTTGCACTTGCCATGTCTCCAGTTCCTCCACTTGCCATGTCTGAAAATTGGAGTTTCTAATTCTAATTCCACCCAAATTGGAGTTTCTAATTCTAATCTAGAACTCTACTTTTTAAAATACTAATTGCACTTCATAATAGTGCTACAAAATATCCAAGCATACACTTCAAAATAGTGTTGCTGTGGAATTAGTTCAAAAATGTCCCTAAAAATTAAAGTTCAACTATTCGGCACACCCTTCGAGCACCCCGCTACCGGCGCTCACGCAGAGGCCAGTTGACTGGGCGCGTCACAAGGAATATGCCAAATAACGGCCACGTGGATTTGCCAAAACCGGCGTTCCCATCCCATACGCTCCAGTGTTCCCATCCCGTCCGCTCCTCGTTCCCATCCCGTCCGCTCCTCGTTCCCACCCGTCTGCTCCTCGTTCCCACCCGTCCGCTCCTCGTTCCCACCCGTCCGCTCCTCGTTCCCACCCGTCCGCTCCTCGTTCCCACCCATCCGCTCCTTGTTCCCCACCCGTCCGCCCCGCGTTCCCTCCCGTCCGCGCCACCGTTCCCCTGCCGTCCGCTCCGCGTTCCCCTGCCGTCCGCTCCGCGTTCCCCTTCCGTCCGCTCCGCGTTCCCCTGCCGTCCGCTCCGCGTTCCCCTGCCGTCCGCTCTGCGTTCCCTACGTCCGCTCCGCGTTCCCCTGCCGTCAGTTCCCCCCGTCCGCCCCCTGTTCCCCTCCCGTCCGCTCCATGTTCGCGGACGGGAGGGAACGCGGGTCGGACGGGTGGGGAACGCTGAGCGGACGGGTGGGAACGAGGAGCGGACGGTGGGGAACGAGGCGCGGACGGAGGGAACGCGGGGCGGACGGGTGGGGAACGCTGAGCGGACGGATGGGAACGAGGAGCGGACGGTGGGGAACGAGGAGCGGACGGAGGGAACGTGGCGCGGACGGGAGGGGAACGGGGCGGACGGGTGGGGAACGTGGACCGGACGGGGGGGAACGGATGAAAGATGGAACGATTAGCGGACGGGTGGGGAACGCGGAGTGGACGGGAGGGAACGGGGCGGCAGGGGAACAGCGTAGAATTGCGACCACATATGAATTGGACTTCATATGAATTTTTTAGAGCCAAAAAACGGACACTATAGTCACCATCTATAAATGTTAACCCTCGGGAGTGGATCAAAGTGCGATTGAGCGGCCCAACTTTGTTGAGAGTCCAAAGAAATGAACCCTAAATAGCCAATAAAATATAGTAAGGGTAGCCTTAGTTGGGCATAGTGTGAAGCCTCCAAAGGCCAAGCCCAAAAGTCCAAACTCAAAGGAGCATGCCACTTTATTACTTGCTCAAAATAACCCCTCCAATCTAACGGCCAAGATCTTGTCAATGATTGATTATTATAATGAAAAAAATGTAGGCATCGAAAAAAAAGCAGGTGGGTTCGTTGGAAAGCTAGGAACCTAAACCCTCAAACCATGTATGGAAACACTTCTACATGAGTGTGAGAACAAATCAATGGCACATATGTGGTAGTAATTTGGAATGACGTAGGGTTTAGGGTTTAGGGGTTTAGGGTTTAGGGTTTATGAACCACTAAGGTTGAAGCACAAATTAATGATTTATTGAAGGAAAGTGCATTCGGATGGGTGACATCGGTTATGAAACCATATGAACCACTAAGGTTGAAGCACAAATTAATGATTTATTGAAGGAAAGTGCATTCGGATGGGTGACATCGGTTATGAAACCATATGAACCACTAAGGTTGAAGCACAAATTAATGATTTATTGAAGGAAAATGCATTCGGATGGGTGACATCGGTTATGAAACCATATGAACCACTAAGGTTGAAGCACAAATTAATGATTTATTGAAAGAAAGTGCATTCGGATGGGTGACATCGGTTATGAAACCATATGAACCACTAAGGTTGAAGCACAAATTAATGATTTATTGAAGGAAAGTGCATTCGGATGGGTGACATCGGTTATGAAACCATATGAACCACTATGATTGAAGCACAAATTGGTGATTTGTTGAATGAGTGGATAACTAATCAAATATGGAAAGTTCAAAGAGGTATCAAAGAGGTTTCCAATGCGGATGTCGGAAGATTTTTTCAAAAGTGTACATTTTTAACCTAACCAACTTTATTTTTATTCCGATTGCGTTGACTTTATCTTACTAACGAGAATTGGATCCTCTACATATTGGATTACATCAATTATTGGTCATGGTCATCAAGTCCTTAGAGGTCAATATATAAGTAGATCATTGAGACTCATACATATAACGAAGGTAGAGTATCATGGATAGGATGGGAAAGGGGAGAGTCATGTTTGAGGGTGTAGAATGCGATGAGGAGATACACAATTTAGACGATCCCCATATTCCATTCAATGCAACACCCGAGCGTGAGAGAGATGAGAGAAGTGCTAGGGATCGATTTCGTGATGAGTATGTCATGACTCCCTTCTCACAATCTACACAAGCTTGGAGGATGAGGGCGGCGGAGGAACAACGACGATATGCAGACAACTTTGAGATCGATGCGGTGGAGAAGGACCACACACAATGCATGGGTGGAGATCTAAATGATCTAATTGATTTGTGTGCGGATATTTTGGAGAAGCCCGGGGATGTGGATGTGGATGTGGATGTGGAGGAGACTTCAATCGACATTGAAATAGTCAAGGTAGCGGGGGAATCTTCAAAGACTATGTATATTCGTAAGAAGAGGAGAGGATTGTCGCCTCATCGGCTACCATTGAAGGAACGGATGAAAGACCGAACGATTAGCTATTTTGATTTACTTCAGCCGAATCCTCTTCCAAAAATGGAGCCTCGCCGGAAGCCAGGAGCATCTACGAGGTTGGGATGACGGAATGAAGTGGAATATTATAGTTTGCATGGTTTGTTCATGTATATGATTAATAAAGGGCATTTGTAACGTTGTCGCAATAATAAAGTTATGACTTGTATAATATGTTGTACCACTTCTATGATTTATTTATTTATTTTTAATTCACCAACCGAACAGTTTCTGTTGAGATAAACAAGCACAAAGCAATATGAAACTATGCATCCACTTCTCAGTTCCAAGAGAAATTTTTTTAACCACTTTACGTTCACCCTTAGTTGATTATTGTTATTTTAGTGTACTTTATTATGTGGATGGGGGACTATTATGTAGAGGACTTTTATTGCATATTCTTGTAGAGGACTTCATTACCTATCCATGGATACCAAGAACTCATTTTTTGGACTTCATATGAATTTTTGAGAGCCAAAAAACCGAGACTATGTCCAAACTTCCAAAAAAAAGTGATTGTGAATTATATAAATATAAATATAAGCAATTGTGAAGTATGTGTGCAATATGTGTGGAGTACAAGAAAGAACATTTAGAGATGTTTAGGATCACGTGTACAACCGATATAACTATTGCAACATTGTGCTCAACTTTAGTTAACTAGATATAACTATAGTTGACTACATTTTGTGGCATACCAAAATTAGAATAAATATAGGTAATTGCATTTTGACAAGACATATCACGAACAACTATAGTTAATTTGAACTTAGCACATGGATGTGATAACAACGATGTGAAAGAATGATGTGGCCTCACGAGAGGCGAGAACCTTGGTTAGTCTCCCATAGACTTCTTCTCGATTATGAAGCAAAAATCCTCATGGAGTATGAACATTGCACTAAGATCCATAAACCTCATACAATATACAAGTTGTGTATGAAAAAATGATGGCTTTATTTACATCTCCAACGGTTACAAAATTGGTATGATCCAAAATTGCTGCAAAGAAAACAAAAAAAAACTATTTTGCAGTGTCACGGAAGCACATTGTCGGGTTAACCATGTTGTATGGAGGCGACTTCAACATGTTCACTACGTGTGTGATGGTTGACCTTTCCGCTGGATTGGGCTTCGTCAATGCATCCAATGCTATCTCAAACCGCATCTTCAAGCCATTTGGATCACTGTTTAGCTGAAACAACGAGGAAGTCGAATCCCTGGCATAAATCTTCTTTGCCAAAGCACCCACTGAGAAGGACTCCGAGAGAAACGTGTGCCTATGTTTCCGAGCCATCCTCACCGGAGAGGTAGATGTTCCACGCTGCCCTCGTACATGGAATAATTCTGGACCAGCACAGTTGTATTTTATGCGGTGCTTGTTCATCTCATCCACTGATTCTTTTCCATAGTTGGAGGGTGCGTCTTCATCTCCCCATGATGCCATCCCCCAATCACACACACCAATGAAAACCGTGTTCTCACGGTCTTGTGGGAAATGCAGCATGACATTGTTGGGATTAAGGTCATTGTGCAACACGTCATGCTTGTGCACTACATCCACAATGCACATTAGAGCCCATGCCAAATAAGCTCGATGCCTTTGATATACAACCAACCGTTTCCGTGCTTCAAAGTCTGCCCCAGGCATTTGAAGGATTGTGCGCTCGTGGGTTTCCGGAACTTGGTGGTCATAGACCCTCATGTTCTTCAAGGAGCCTCCATTCCACCACATCGAATAGGATTCGTATGTTTTCGGGTGGAGGTATTGTAGCTTGATTATCCCATGATGATCTACTGGGCATGCCAATGCTTCAACCGAACGCTCCTTTCGGTTCTCCAGACTATTCGTGGCCTTCATGGTCTTCCCAGCCCACTCTATCCAGTTAGGGATGAATGATGCTCCATGAATTGTGACTCTCCGCACCACTCCGAAGGTCCCTTGGAAGATTTCCCTATCCAAGGGTTTGATCTCCACATTCCTAGGCAACCATATGACACCCTGCCGTCCCTGAGTGGCAATGTTGTCTGCCAGCTGCCTGTCAATAAAAACGGGAAGGTTGCGGGCGGATGTGCCTTTTGCTGCTATTACGCCTCTTTTCCAATTCTCTAGCTTAATGTACAGCTCGGACCTCCTCCCACCACTACTTCCCTCTCCAGGATGCATAGCCTCATATGACATCGTTGGATTGTAGATTGCTTCCACAGCTTGTTTTTCAATCCATGTGTTCCAATCGCTCATGCCCCTAGCTTCCTCAAACTCCGGTCCAGACGTGGCTTCCGTGAGAATAAGCATCAACTCGTTCCTCGCCAACTCTAAACCCTTTGTACCATCATTGAGGTATTTTTTCTCCAAATAAACCATGTGTGAGCCCAAAAGGGTGCCCACATTTAGTCTTAGACCCTTGAAACGTTAGTTGATGCACTTTGAAGTAGCATGTTACTTCACAAAAATATAAAAAGAGTGAAATGTTAGTCTTAGAAGTACCATGTTGTAAGAGGCTAGGATGTGAGTTGTTATTGTGTTTTTACCTTCGGAAGGATTTGAGTGAATAAGGATAGGTAAGGAGAACTTGGATTGAGTAGTTAGTGAGTAGGCTAGTACAAATGGATGGAGACAACCAAAGTGACTCAAGAGGCAAGTGCATTCGAATTGGGATGAATGGAGGATCACATGGAGCGCACAAGTGGACCACCTCATCATGGCCACTTAATGGGGAAGGTCCAAGGAAGAATGCAAGGTGGAGGATAAGCAAATTCTCAAAGCACCAATCAAATCACGAGTTAAGCATCGTGGTTTGAATTAAGTGGTGAGCAACGATTTGGGAAAGTAAGGGGAGAAAGTTATGGCGGCGGAAAGCGAAGGAGGCTAAGTTTGGGTTGAAGCATCCCAAGTTTGGTAAAGTGTGGTAGGTAGAAAGCCAAGGCTAGTTAAATGTTCGAATTAGGATCCTTGTTGATCATTTGAGGGAGGAAGGCTTAGAAGATAGGATTGGCGCCTACTAAGTAGGAGGAAATCTCAAGGGCTTATCGTGAGCCTTGAGGGTGCTCACCCCCTCAAGCTTACTATATAATCCCTCATTCTTCCCTCACTCATCCTCTCTTTCCTTTGTGCTCCAAGGCACCCCACGAGTTATAAGTGTGGGTGTGGGAAGCCATATTGGAGCACATGTGTGTGCTTAGTTTTTAGTTTGAGAGCCAAGGCTTGTTAGCCTTGAAGAGGGCTTGACCTCTTGGTAGAATTAGTGTTGACGTGAAGGATTTTAAAGTTAATTCATGATTCCAATTTGTGGTACTTAAAGTTCATGTTTTGAATACACGTGGTTGCAAGTTCCATGTTTAAGAGTTGAGCACTTGAGGTTGTGATGAGTGCAAAGATATACTTGTGTGGATTAGTTAGTCTTAGTGAAGTTAGGAAATTCTCTCTCCCCCTCTCCTCTCTAGGATTTTAGGATTTTAGGATTAGAGAAGAATTGTGTGATTAGAAAGGGGTTGTTAGTAGAATTAGGAAAATTAGGTAGGAAGATTAGTTAAGGGCTTGAATAATTAGTGAAGTAGTTGGGGATTACAACTACAAAGTTGTGGGTTTATGAAGGAGCTGGGTTTGTTTAGTTAGAAAGTAAAGAGCTGGGTTTATGAAGGACCTGGGTTTGTTTAGTTAGAAGCTAAGGAGCTGGGTTCATGAAGGAGCTGGGTTTATGAAGGAGCTGGGTTTGTTTAGTTAGAAGCTAAGAAGCTGGGTTTATGAAGGAGCTGGGTTTATGAAGGAGCTGGGTTTATAAAGGAGCTAGGTTTATGTAATTAGAAAGTAAAGAGATGGGTTCATGAAGGAGCTTAGTAGATAGCCTACTTAATTAGCTCATAGACAAGTAGTTAGTTACATTATGCTAGTTAGTGCTATGTGTGGCTTTCACAAGTAAATGTATTTGAGATTGACTATAGAGAATAGTGTTTTTTAACACTTGCATCCTCTCTTTAAAAATAAACCACGTGCACAAATTAATGGAGAATGTGGAGCACTCTCGCGATGGCAAGACAAAGGAAGCAAAGACCAAAGGTGCAAGGGAGAGATTGACATAAGTCACATAAGTATTTCTTAATACTTAAAGGCTTATGTACGGTATGGAGACACCAAGTGAGACCTCTTATAGTAGCGATACGGAATACACAAGTGATAGTTCAAGTGGTAGTATAGAGTCAACGGCACGGACTCCATTTAGGAGAGGGATATCCTTAAGGGCTTGTGTAGCTAAAGCGGCCGGATGGACGTTAGAAGCAAACAAAGACAAAATAGCACCCGAGCATAAGGAGGTTAAAATAACATAGTTAACTTGTGCATTCTCCACATACGTATTGAAATCGTACATTGAGTTGTTAAAAGTGAAATTCCAGTTAAATCCAAGACCACTTGAAGGGTGAACCTTGCACTATGGACTCATCCAAGTCCAAATCCAATACCGCGGAGGAATGTGAGCCCAAACCCACTACTCGGACTACGGACGCTTAAGGGTGGGGGGTTTGGCCTCACATAATTGGTGCGTCCGCCGGGAGCGAAGCGGAAGGTAGTTACAAGACTTGGAGGCGACTAGGAGACTTGGAGGCAACTAGGAAAAATTGGAGACACAAACTTGAGAGAAGGGAAGGAGCACCCGAAACTCGGTAAGTATTCTCTCTTTGGGTTACATTTGAATTCATTGTATTTCAACTATTCCTTGGAATGAATTGCATTGTCAATTACGCAAATTCATTTTTGAGGAAGGAGCGCGGCGAAGGTACGTCCTCAACCTTTTTGGGGATTTGCTAAGAACTTAAAAGGAACCTATAACCGAGTAGCTCATTAAAACATTAGAGGGTAAATTCACCTTAGGACATTGAACTTTGACACTCACCTCGGGGTGAGTCTCAAAGTTTTGGGAGTTGTCATTTCATGATCTAGATTAAATTAATATTTCACAAAGTTTATGGTGTTGTTACATTGAGTCACGATTGAGGGGAGTGCTAACTCACAGGGGGATGCGATTGCTCAAGGTATGTTTATTTCTTCAAAGTGAACTCATTAACTAATTAAGGAATGCCTTTTGTACTCGTGATTGTTGTTATCCGTTGTAGAGGGTAATTCCCGAATTGTGGATGGTGTGAGAAGTTGAAGGGTGAAGCCTCGACTTTTAACATAATCTACTCGGAAGGTCACCCCCTCACAATCGGTATTGTGGTGAGTGTTAATTTGCGGGAAGGTGCGGAGGTGATGCTCCGACTTAACCAAAAAATTAACATGAACATGCCTATCCCCTATTGGGATTCTTTCACCTAAGTGGGCTTGCAGGTTCTTTTCCTCACCTCCTAAAAAAATTATAACCACACCAAGACAAGTGAAAATATTAAGAGGGGAATTGCTAGGATTATGTGTGGTCAAGTGAGGGTCGATCGATTCTTATGGAATGCAAGGTAGGACTCGCTCACAAAAACCAAGTTTGATAGTAGGACTAGAGAAATCTACTCGAAAGAGGCGGTCCTCTAAAATCAGTGATAGATTAGAACAAGATAATGTTAGAATAGAGAGTTGTTTGAACGTCGAACCTAGGACTAGGTCAATTCTAGACACCTTAGAACTTGGAGCTCAACTTGAAGAGGAGATCACTCCCTCCAAATTGAGTGGTGAAACTTCTTCGGAAAATTACACACTTAGAGAAGAATTCCCGGTAGAAGTTGATAGGGGATTGTTGAATAGTTCACCGGTCACCATGGCCGAGGAACGGGGGATGGATCCACCACCCATACCCCCAATTCCGCCCATACCTCCTATACCTCCAATAGACCCATTGGTTAGGCCAAGAGGCCTACCAATTGTGGTTCCACAAAATTTAGCGGCGATGGATATGCCATCTCATCTCCCTAAATTTTATGGGACCAAGGATGAGGACCCCTCTCGGCACATGGAACGGTATATCGAACGGTTGGCTAGCTTCCTCATAACCGACCCGGGTTATTGGTTAGTGTGGTTTCCTACCACTCTAGAGGGGGAAGCCTATGAATGGTATCGGGATCATGCCGAGGGACATTTTAGGGGATGGGAACAATTACAAAGGGAGTTTCTTAACGAATTTAGGCCGGAAGTGGGTCAAAGTACCGCATTAAGGGCATTGTCGTCATTGAAGCAAGGAAGGGAGGAAGAAATTTCGGCTTACATTAGGAGGTTTGATTTAGTGTGCACTAGATTTGTGGGTACCATGCTCAACGACGACACGCTAAAGCAATTTTTCATTCAAGGGTTTTTTAAGTCCGGAACTATTAGGGGTGTTCTAGAAAGGAATCCCTTGACCTTGGCGGATGCCAAGCGTGCGGCTAGAGATATTGAAAACTTGGATAAAGATCACGAAAGGCTATGGAGAAGGGAGGATGAATTGATCCCACAATTCATCCCCATACGCCCTAGGGTGGTAGCGGTAGAACCCGCTAAGTATGAGAACCAAATTCCATATGCCATTGTGGACACCGGCCCCCGACCTTTAGCGGTTAGGGAACCGGCACCTCTTTTGGCACTACCGGCCCCTAGAACGGATCCACACTTGGAGGATGTTGAGAGAAGACTAGGTGCTAGCCAACTAGGATTCCAAGAGGCTATGATAAAACAAATGCAAAGCCTCACGGATCAAATGTCATTAATGATCCGGAGTCAACAACCGGGGCCTCCACCCCCGGTTGAGTCGGGTAGGCATTCTTCCGGATTATGGTGTGTCCAATGTGGCCAACCGGGCCACACGCGTCAATTTTGTAGAAGTGGACAAAACCGTGACCAAAGAGGAAACGGTAACCCACCTCAACAAAATCAACGAGGTCAAGCGCCACCTCACTATGGAAATGGAAGCAATAGAGGACCACAACCTAGAGGGCAAGGTGGCCAAAAATTAGAGAAGAAGGAATTTCATCCCTTTTGTGGAAGGTGGCACGCTCAAGGACAATGTTGGTCCGAAGGTCAAGAGTTTAATTGTAGCAATTGTGGAGGAAGTCATCCCTCGGATACGTGTCGCCAACCGGACAAAATAATTAATGTCCCTTACCCGGTGGCTAATCCACAACAACAAGCAAGGGATAATATGCGAGGTGCTAGGCCACAAGGAGTACCGGCCAATGAACTTAGGCCACCTAACTTATACTATGACCATAGTAATGCTAGGCAAACTTTTCATCCACCGGCGGGCTTGCAAACTACAACCGGTTACATTCCAATACAAAATAGACAAGGAGTTCCACCTAATGGTAGTAACGGGAGACAAGCGCCTCCAACGGATCCGGGACCATCTAACTCCCAAGATGTTAGGTTCATGGATGGAGTGTTGGAGGCCACATGTGATGACATGCTTCCTCTCCCAACGAGAATTGGAGAGGAGCAAAGTCAATGGCCTCCTCACACCAATGCTATTACATATGAGTTAGTGAAGGGTAAGGGTGTGGTTGAAGAAGCACCTGCACTAGCGGTAACTACTAGGGCTAGGAGAGGGGATGCCCCGTTGGAGGTAGGAATAGGAGAGCAAGGAAATTACTCTTCGGATGAAGAGATTAATCTCTCCGAGTTGGATAGGGTAGCTAGAAGAGCTACTAAGGATGTGGAGAGGGAAAATATAATTTTACAAGATAGGGAGAGGACTAATGCGGTACATGACTTGGATAATAGCGATGTGGGTGAATGGGAAGGACCGGGGGTTCCCGTAGATGAATTCGACGTAGTGGGTAATTCTAAGGTGGAAAGATCTACCGGGTACGACTTGTGGGCGGACCTTAGTACACTCAAGGCGGATATTACTTTCGGCCAACTATTGGAAATTTCACCCACGGCAAGGAAAACATTAAAGGAGGGAATGCCGGTACACAAGAGGATGAGGAAGGTGAAAGCTAAAATAGCCGCTAGGATCCAATCACAAGGTGGAAGAGACGTGAAAGCTATAGAAATAGAAGTTGTTATAGTAGATAAGGTGGTTCCTAATGTGCTAGTCGACGGAGGGAGTAGTCTAAATATACTACCGGAGGATACTATGAAAAAATTGGGACTTGGACTCACGGGGCCTTCACCTTTGGTCATAAATATGGCAAATCAAAGTTCGACTACGCCTTTGGGGATGATCAAGGATTGTAGAATGACTACGGGAGGCGAGGAGTACTTGGTCACCTTCCATGTCATTAAAATGCACTCCAACAAGGACACCTTCCCCATTTTGCTAGGTAGGCCTTGGTTGCGGATGGCGAATGCTATGGTCAATTGGGGTGGACCTAAACCATCCATCACTTATGGTCCGGAGGGTAATAGGGTCATAGTGTCCATTGGTTCATTAGAAGGATGGATGAAGAAGGAGATGTATTTGCCATTGGAGAAGGAAATTGATGACTTAAACGAGAATGAGATTGGCAAGGCATTGGTGGGAGTCATCCATCCCGAAGGTCAAAGGGTTGTTATAGATTCGGGCTCGGGAAGTCTAGGTCCTAATTTTTACAATTATGGGGATAATGGGGATTATGCCCAATGGCTAAGGGAGTACCCCGAGTCCGAGGTTGATGTAATGGTTACATTTCACCAAGTAGGCTTAGGGAGTGAATTTCCTAGTGTTAGTTTAGGAGAGGGCTCATTGTTGGAGCCATGTGAGGTGCTCACCGAGGAAGAGTGGGTTAGCGGTGGGTTAACACCTTGGGTAGATGACGTGGAAGAGGGTGAGGTTAGTTTAATTCATGTAGATGGGACTCAAGAGGAGGATGTGATTATTGAGTCATCGAAATTGGAGGAGCCTTTACATTTCAAGACCACGTCTACGGGGATAGTTGTAGGTCAAGATGTGAAAGATTACCCCAATGTGCCTTCCGATTGGTATCGGAACAAAGAGGAACAAGCACATGTGTCGGAAGCGGATTGGCGGTACGTGGATGTGAAATTAAAGAATGGAAAAACCCGACAAATGAAGATGGGTTCCAAATTGGGGGAGAAAGAGGTTAGGGAGTATAGCAATTTGGTGGATGAGTTTAGTGATACTTTTGCATGGTCCTACGATGAGCTTAAGGGAATTCCTAGGGAAATGGTAGAGCACCGGATTCCTTTAATTCCGGGGGCGAGGCCAATTAGACAAAAGGAGAGGAGGATGAATCCTCAATTGCAATTGTTGGTGAAAGCAGAATTGGAAAGGTTATTGAAGGCCGGGTTTATCAAGCCGGTGGAAATCACGGATTGGGTTTCTCCTATGGTCTTAGTAAAGAAAAAAAATGGGAAATTAAGGGTTTGTGTCGACTATAGGAAATTGAATTCGTGCACACAAAAGGATCACTTCCCCTTACCTTTTATCACCTTGTTGCTTGAGGAGGTTGGAGGTCATTCGCGATATACCTTTATGGATGGGTATGCGGGTTATAATCAAATTTCCATAGCCCTCCAAGATATCCATAAAACGGCTTTTACTACACCTTGGGGTACTTTTGTGTGGGTAGTGATGCCATTTGGGTTATGTAATGCCCCGGCTACTTTCCAACGATTAGTAATGTATATCTTCACCGACTTGTTGTTCAAATCCATGACCGTCTTTGTGGACGATTTTAGCACACAAAGTAATGTGGACGATCACCTACATTGTGTTAGGGAGGCATTGGTTAGGTGTAGGAAGATGAGGTTAGCATTGAACCCGGATAAGACATTTTTGGGAGTGAATAAGGGAGTGTTGTTGGGTTATGTTGTTAGTGAGAAAGGTAGAGAACCCGATCCGGATAAGATTGCGGCCATAAGCGACTTGGCAACTCCAACCAATTCCAAGGGGATCTCTAAGTTGTTAGGACATGTGGGATGGTACCGGGAACTTATTCCTAATTTTTCAAAGATAGCGGTGCCCATTACCCATTTGCTCAAAAAGGATGTCAAATTCGAGTGGACGGATGCTTGTCAAAAAGCCTTTGAGGAATTGCGGGATAGGTTGAGCACCTATCCGGTGTTGATACCACCCAATTGGGGTAAACCTTTTCACGTCTATTGTGATGCTAGTAATGTGGCAATAGGGAGTGCGCTTTGTCAAGCAACGGGAGAAAAAGAGAAGGATCAACCTATAGCTTATGCGAGTAAGCAATTGACCCCCGCCGAAAGAAACTACTCTACAACGGAGAGGGAGTGCCTAGCCATGGTGTTTTCCGTTAAAAAGTTTAGGCATTACCTCATGTGCAACCCGGTTGTATTTTTTGTTGACCACATGGCTATCAAGTATCTAGTTAACAAGGCGGAGTTAAGTGGTAGGTTAGCTAGGTGGGTTTTGTTATTAGAAGAATTCGACTACACGGTGGAATATAAACCGGGTCGTATGCATTTACAAGCGGACCACTTGTCTAGGTTGTCGGAGGAGATAGGAAAAAATCCGGTAAATGATATGTTAGTAGATGATAGCCTCTTTGTGGTCACTTCTACACCGGAGTGGTATGCGGGCATAGTGGAATTTCTAACAACCCACAAGTTGCCCAAAGAGTGGACAAAAGAAGAGAGAAGGAAGGTGAGGGTAAATAGTAGGCAATTTGTTGTAGTGGGCCATAGGTTGTTTAGAAGGGGGTCCGATGGTATTTTACGACGATGCGTGTCAAAAACGGAGGTTGAAGCGATTTTAATCGCTTGCCACGATAGCGCTTGCGGCGGTCACTTCTCGGGTCAACTCACCGGGCAAAAAATACTTAGAGCGGGCTACTTTTGGCCTACACTATTTAAGGACGCCCATGACTATGTAAGGAAATGCGACGCTTGCCAACGGTATGCCCGAAACGACCTTAGAATGGAGATGCCTTTACATGTATCATTACCCTTAATTCCTTTCGAAAAATGGGGCATCGACTATGTGGGTGAGGTCCATCCCCAATCTTCAAAAGGAATGAAATATATTGTGGTGGCAACCGAGTACCTCACCAAGTGGGCGGAAGCCAAAGCGGTGAAGACCGACACGGCGGAACACGCGGCAACATTTATGTACGAAAACATAATTTCGCGGTTCGGGGTGCCGAAGATCCTAGTAAGCGATAGGGGTACTCACTTTTTGAATGACTTGATTCGAGAGATGACAGAGAAATTTAAAATTGATCACCGGAAGACTACTCCCTACCACCCACAAACCAATGGACAAACGGAAAGGGTTAACGGAATTTTGGTGAGTATACTACGCAAGACGGTTATAGACTCGAAGCGGGATTGGGATACGAAACTAACGGCGGCACTTTGGGCATACCGTACAACCTATAAGGTAACTACGCGTGCTACACCATTTTCCTTAGTCTATGGTCTTGAAGCGACACTACCAATCGAATATGAAGTCGAGTCACTTAGGGTGGCCGTGAGTACGAGACTTACCGAAAGTCAATCCTTACGAAATCGACTAACCGATTTGGAAGCACTTGACGAAGGGAGGAGAATGGCGGCTCAACATATTGAGGCAATCCAAAGAAGGAGAAAGATTACTTTCGACAAACGACATAAGAGAAGGGCCCTAACACCGGGAATGATGGTCATGATTCAAGACGCACGAAAGCTTGAATTTCCGGCGAAATTCGATGCAATATGGTTAGGACCTTACCTTGTCTATGAGGTATTTCCTAATAATTCAATTCAATTGGAAACGTTGAATGGTGAGCTCTTTCCTACCCGTACATCGGGAAGTAGATGTAAGGAGTACCGAGCTTGACTAGGCAACTTACCCTTGGAGCAAGAGATGTTTGGATTCATCCCCCGATGGTCGCCAATTATGTGAGCCCAAAAGGGTGCCCACATTTAGTCTTAGACCCTTGAAACGTTAGTTGATGCACTTTGAAGTAGCATGTTACTTCACAAAAATATAAAAAGAGTGAAATGTTAGTCTTAGAAGTACCATGTTGTAAGAGGCTAGGATGTGAGTTGTTATTGTGTTTTTACCTTCGGAAGGATTTGAGTGAATAAGGATAGGTAAGGAGAACTTGGATTGAGTAGTTAGTGAGTAGGCTAGTACAAATGGATGGAGACAACCAAAGTGACTCAAGAGGCAAGTGCATTCGAATTGGGATGAATGGAGGATCACATGGAGCGCACAAGTGGACCACCTCATCATGGCCACTTAATGGGGAAGGTCCAAGGAAGAATGCAAGGTGGAGGATAAGCAAATTCTCAAAGCACCAATCAAATCACGAGTTAAGCATCGTGGTTTGAATTAAGTGGTGAGCAACGATTTGGGAAAGTAAGGGGAGAAAGTTATGGCGGCGGAAAGCGAAGGAGGCTAAGTTTGGGTTGAAGCATCCCAAGTTTGGTAAAGTGTGGTAGGTAGAAAGCCAAGGCTAGTTAAATGTTCGAATTAGGATCCTTGTTGATCATTTGAGGGAGGAAGGCTTAGAAGATAGGATTGGCGCCTACTAAGTAGGAGGAAATCTCAAGGGCTTATCGTGAGCCTTGAGGGTGCTCACCCCCTCAAGCTTACTATATAATCCCTCATTCTTCCCTCACTCATCCTCTCTTTCCTTTGTGCTCCAAGGCACCCCACGAGTTATAAGTGTGGGTGTGGGAAGCCATATTGGAGCACATGTGTGTGCTTAGTTTTTAGTTTGAGAGCCAAGGCTTGTTAGCCTTGAAGAGGGCTTGACCTCTTGGTAGAATTAGTGTTGACGTGAAGGATTTTAAAGTTAATTCATGATTCCAATTTGTGGTACTTAAAGTTCATGTTTTGAATACACGTGGTTGCAAGTTCCATGTTTAAGAGTTGAGCACTTGAGGTTGTGATGAGTGCAAAGATATACTTGTGTGGATTAGTTAGTCTTAGTGAAGTTAGGAAATTCTCTCTCCCCCTCTCCTCTCTAGGATTTTAGGATTTTAGGATTAGAGAAGAATTGTGTGATTAGAAAGGGGTTGTTAGTAGAATTAGGAAAATTAGGTAGGAAGATTAGTTAAGGGCTTGAATAATTAGTGAAGTAGTTGGGGATTACAACTACAAAGTTGTGGGTTTATGAAGGAGCTGGGTTTGTTTAGTTAGAAAGTAAAGAGCTGGGTTTATGAAGGACCTGGGTTTGTTTAGTTAGAAGCTAAGGAGCTGGGTTCATGAAGGAGCTGGGTTTATGAAGGAGCTGGGTTTGTTTAGTTAGAAGCTAAGAAGCTGGGTTTATGAAGGAGCTGGGTTTATGAAGGAGCTGGGTTTATAAAGGAGCTAGGTTTATGTAATTAGAAAGTAAAGAGATGGGTTCATGAAGGAGCTTAGTAGATAGCCTACTTAATTAGCTCATAGACAAGTAGTTAGTTACATTATGCTAGTTAGTGCTATGTGTGGCTTTCACAAGTAAATGTATTTGAGATTGACTATAGAGAATAGTGTTTTTTAACACTTGCATCCTCTCTTTAAAAATAAACCACGTGCACAAATTAATGGAGAATGTGGAGCACTCTCGCGATGGCAAGACAAAGGAAGCAAAGACCAAAGGTGCAAGGGAGAGATTGACATAAGTCACATAAGTATTTCTTAATACTTAAAGGCTTATGTACGGTATGGAGACACCAAGTGAGACCTCTTATAGTAGCGATACGGAATACACAAGTGATAGTTCAAGTGGTAGTATAGAGTCAACGGCACGGACTCCATTTAGGAGAGGGATATCCTTAAGGGCTTGTGTAGCTAAAGCGGCCGGATGGACGTTAGAAGCAAACAAAGACAAAATAGCACCCGAGCATAAGGAGGTTAAAATAACATAGTTAACTTGTGCATTCTCCACATACGTATTGAAATCGTACATTGAGTTGTTAAAAGTGAAATTCCAGTTAAATCCAAGACCACTTGAAGGGTGAACCTTGCACTATGGACTCATCCAAGTCCAAATCCAATACCGCGGAGGAATGTGAGCCCAAACCCACTACTCGGACTACGGACGCTTAAGGGTGGGGGGTTTGGCCTCACACCATGCTGTTACTTCTAAACCAATCCAACAACACGATCCTGCAATGATTTCGAGCCTCATCGGTCCACGGGTCGCGTTTGCCTCTATGTTTCCTTTTCTTTGATTGCGAACCCGATGCCGCGGACCCGTCCTCCGTCCCTTCCGAAACTGCTGGGCGTTTTAATCCCCGTCTTTCAGTCTGCTCCGAACCCTGAGGTACATCACGTGCAGGGCTCTCCGGTCTTGATGTCCGCCGTGTCGGAGATTGTGGTGGCACGTTCTCCGAACGAGCCGGTGCATGTATTTCTGTGGAACTGCCTGAGCTTGGTCCCCTTCCAGTTCTCCCTCTATGTCCACTGTTTCCCCGACTCCCACGTGTTCCACGGCTTCCCCGTGTTTGGTTGCCTCCCGAATGACCAACAGCCAAGAACTCTTCGTCAAACTGAAAGGGATCTGGACGTGGTGGACGTGCTGCAGTACTTCCACTTCCAGGATCGCTTCCCGTACCCTCGGCAGTATTCGCCGATGCATTGCCTACGAGCCAAGCACGGTGCACCCTCAAATCCTCGTTCTCGTAAGGAGCAATGCCCTCCCCCTCCATCGTGATAAAAATCACGTGAGTGAGTGAATCTGAAAATGAGTCGTGATAAAAATCACGTGAATAAGTGAGTGTGAAAATCTCTCGTGATAAAAATCACGGGAGCGAGTGAATCTGAAAAAAAAATTGCGAGGGTTCCCCCACAATTTGCCCTGCCCTCCCAAACCCCTTGAGACCCGCGCGGTGATGCTGTCCTTTGGGACGCAACAAGGTCTCGGGTCCCTATGTGGTGGGAGGAGAGGAAAGTGGTAGGAACTAAAGCCTCACGGCTTTATATAGGCAACGAGGAGCCCAATCATTATGGGATCCCGGTCGGAATTAGGGTTTAGGGTACGAAAACGACGTATGGGGAACGTGGGAACTAGGGGCGGACGGGCGGGAACTAGGGGGCGGACGGAGGGAACGAGGAGCAGACGGGTGGGGAACGCGATAGGGAACTCGGGCGGACGGGAGGGAACGAGGCGCGGACGGGAGGGGAACGGGCGGACGGAGGGAACGTGGCGGACGGAGGGAACGTGGAGCGGACGTGAAGGGAACTCGATAGGGAACGCGGGCGGACGGAAGGGATCGGAAAGCGGACGGGAGGGAACGCGGAGCGGACGTAGGGGAACTCCGAGCGGACGGGGGGAACGCGGGGCGGACGGGGGGAACGCGGGGCGGACGGGGGAACGCGGGGCGGACGGGGGGAACTCGGGGCGGATGGGAGGGAACGGGTGCGGACATGATGGGAACGGGGTACGGACGACGGGGAACGTGTGGCGGACGGAGGGAACGCGGGGCGGACGGGGGGAACGCGGGGCGGACGGGGGGAACGCGGGGCGGACGGGGGGAACGCGGGGCGGACGGGGGGAACGCGGGGCGGACGGGGGGAACTCGGGGCGGATGGGAGGGAACAGGTGCGGACATGATGGGAACGGGGTACGGACGACGGGGAACGTGTGGCGGACGGAGGGAACGTGGAGCGGACGTGAGGGAACGCGTGCGGACGGGAGAGGAACGTGGGGCGGACGGGAGGGAACGAGGAGCGGACGGTGGGGAACGTGTGGCGGACGGAGGGTAGCGGACGGGAGGGAACGCGGGGCGGACGGGTGGGACGGGTGGGACGCCCCACCCCCCCCCTCTCCCGTCCGCTCCACCCCCGTCCGTCCGCTCCACCCCCGTCCGTCCGCCCCACCCCCCCTCCCCCGTCCGCTCCACCCCCCCGTCCGTCCGCTCCACCCCCGTCCGTCCGCCCCCCCCCCCTCTCCCGTCCGCTCCACCCCCCTCCCCCGTCCGCTCCATCCCCCTCCTCCGTCCGCCCCTCCCCTCCTCCGTCCGCCCCACCCCCCCCCTCTCCCGTCCGCTCCACCCCCGTCCGTCCGCCCCACCACCCCCCCGTCCGTCCGCTCCACCCCCCTTCCCCGTCCGCACCACCCCCCTTCCCCGTCCGCCCCACCCGTCCGCCCCCGTCCGCCCCACACCCTCCTTAGTAATATTTTATTACTTTGATTTTAACACAATGATAAACACAATGGCAAAATGGTCTACGTGGCAGGGGAAATATGCACATCCACGTCGACGTTTTCTGCCACATAGGACGCCACCTTGGCAAGAAGGTAAGTATTTTACCCACCCTAGTCGGCTCCCCCTATGTTGACCCTACGTGGACCCTATTGTGTCGTGACGGAGGGGTCCGTCACGACACGACACGTCGTGACAGCATGACACCGTCACAACGGCGGGATAGACAACCCTGGTTATCTCCAATTCTGGATTGGAATTCTCATGCGTATTGACATGGAAAAATATTTAAACAAATAATATATATCAAGTATACAATATTAAGATATGTAAAAATTAAAGTATATAAAAATCAAATATTTAATTATGTAAAAATTTAAGTATATATGAATTCAAGTATCCAATAATTGAATATGCAAGTATGCAAGATTTCAAATTTATAAGAAATCAAGTATACAAGAATTCAAATATGTATGAAATCAAATATGCAAAATTAAAGTACACAAGATCTAAATATGCAAAAACTAAGTATGTTAGATTCTAAAAACATGAAAAACAAAGATTAAATTTGCAGGAATTCAAGTATATTAAAGTCAAATATGTAAGGAATCAAATATGAAAAAAATTAAAGAAATAATTCATAATGAAAAAAATTACAAATGAGAAATAAAATTCACCTCCTCCAAAAATTCCACCCTATTTCTTGGATCTGTAACAGCGAGCAATATCTCAAATTCCCTGGATCTAATATTTTTGATAATTTTCATATGTGTCTTTAATATTATCTCTCCCAATTTGTATTTTGATCTCTCGATGGAAGGCGTAGTCTCGTTATAAATTCTACATGCTTCGTCTATAGCCGCAACAACTTCACGCTGCATACATGAACATATAATAAAATGTTAGATTTTGATATAAACATGAAAACAAACATACAAAAATCAAACGCGGGTTCAACATTGGATCTTATACAAAAATGTTGCAAAGACATCAATTGTTAAAACATACCAAGTTGAATTGGTATTTTTTTCACTCTTTTTGTAATTACCAGTTGGAATTAATGACTTGACATCCTTGAGAAGTAGGACACCAAAATGGCGAATGCGATGAAGTTTGTGAATAAGATTGGTCTTTACATGATTACTTTCAGTGGACCTAGGAAAAATAAAAATATTAGTTAAAATGATTAAAATCAAGCAACAAAACAACTTGCAAGAAAAAATATGGAATTTATACATGTTCACATCATACATTGCTTCAAAGAGGACTTCAATATTGCTAGATGTATTCAAACATATGCAATCAATTGCATAATGTTATTTTGGATCCTCTACATGAAAATGCTCTATATGTCGTCGTCATGTAGTCACCCGGTGATTTTCTTCCCAAACAAAAAATATTTTATTTCGTAAATTGGTATAGTTAACATTAGCATTAAGTTTTTTTTTCAAAAGAAGCACTAGCCACATGCCAATGAACATTCAAAGTTGCTTCTATTTCAGCATTCAATTCACATTGATTGTTCTTTTTTATCATAAATTGATACTTAAAAAACTATGTCACCTTCTCTATAGCCATTCATAAATTCATTATCTAAGAATTGCACGTCAATCTCAAGCACAAGTCGAACCACAATCAATGATACGAACCGACATATAGAAATAGATATCCTAGATTTCCCTGGTGGTTTAATGCGTAAGCTGTTAATCACAGAATTAAAGTCCGTTTTCTGAGGTTTTTGCATATCATTCACAATCTTCTCAATATTATCCAATGATTCAACATTCATATTATCATCATCACGATCACTAGTGTTACTATCCTGACTCTAAAAATAATGTGAATTAAAATTGACGAAATATTAAGATTCAAACACTAAAATGGTAATTAAAAAATATAATTATGTAAGCTTCAAATATATACGTAATTTTATATATGTAAAAAATACATTTCATAAAAATTAAAAATCATAAAATTTCAAGTATGAAAAAATAAAATATGAGAAAAAATCATGTATGAAAAATATATACATATACACACAAGCGCGCGTGCACGCGCACACACACATCATTGGATTTATTGAAGACATTAGATTGTATATTCCAAGTTTCTCGTATTTGGCTTGTATCTCATTTTCATACTAACACTCTCATTCTCACACTCACATACACATTTTCAATCACACTCTCTCATACACACATTTTCATTCACACTCTCATACATACATATTTTCATTCACATATATACACACCTTTCTTATTCAATTTTGTAAACACAATGGGTTGCACATTTCAAGTTCATCACATTTAACTTATCTCTCATATTCACACACACACATATCTTTTTTTATTCAATTTTATAAACACAATGGGTTTGCACACTCCAAGTTTTTCGCATTTGGCGCGCGTCCACACACACACACATTTTCATTCACACACACACGCATACCTTTCTCATTCAATTTTGTAAATATGATGGGTTGCACACTCCAAGTTCTTCGTTTTCGGCTTGTATTTCATACCCACACTAACAATCTTACTCTGATACTCATACATATATTCTCATTTACATTCAAATACACATTCTCATTTACATTCAAATACACATTCTCACTTATACTCATACACATATTCAAATTTACACACAATCGTATCCACACATATACATTCTCATTCACACTCTTACACATATACATTCTTATTCACACTGTTACACATATACACTTATATTTTCATTCACACTCTCACACACACACATACTCTCATTCACACTCTCACATACTCTCATTCACACTCTCACACATATATACACACACACACTCTCTCATTTACACTTTCACACATACAAACTCACATTCTCATTTACATTCTCACATACACACATTCACATTTTTATTCACACTATCACACACACACACACACACACACATTCTCATTTGACAATCACACACACACACGTTCTCATTCACACACATATATACATACATTTGTCATTGGATTTGATGAAGACATTGGTTGCGCATAACAACTTCTTTGTTTTTGGCTTGTCTCCCATACCCACATTAACACTCTTATTCTCACATTTACATATATATTCTCATTCACACTCTCATTTTTACTCACATTCTTATTCTCACTCACACTCATATTCTTACTTACACTCATATACACATTCGTATTCACACATACTCACACTAACACACATATTCTCATTCATTCTCTCACACACTTATGATAAACCCTAAAATTGGAAACATTGGATTGCACACTCCAAGTTCTTTGCTTTTGGCTTGTCTCTCATACCCATACTTATATTTTCATTCTCATACTTACAACCATATTCTTACTAACATCCACACATATTCTCCCACATATTCTCACTTATACTCATATACATATTCGTATTCATATTCTTACACTCTCAAACTCTCACACTTACACACACGATCTCATTTGCGCTCTAATACACTCGTATTCACACCCACATTCTCATTCACATTCACACAAACTTACACTCATATACACACACATTTTCATTCATACTCTCACGCACTCACACTCACACATACATTCTCACTCTCACACTCACACACTTATGATAAACCCTAAAATCAAAGACCTAATATATGATTTTTTTTTGAAAAATTCATGGCCCGGTGGGTGAGGAAACATGGGTGAAGTTTTTTTTTACAAAGTGGCATCTCGGATCCAAGATGATAATTTGAAAAAATATATCGATCCCCCACCGAAAATTTTCACAAACAATTCAATAATTTTTTAAAAAAAAACCTCAAAATTTTTGAAACATTAAAAAAACATCCCACAATTCAAGACTATTAAAATTTACGTATAAAAATACATTTGTAATTTTTTGAATTTTCTTTGAATTCCTTTGAATCGTTTGTAAGACTTTCTGAGGGGGTGATCGTTTTATTTTTAAAAAATGGCATCTCGGATCCGAGATGCCACTTTCATAAAAACAAACTATGTACCCCATATAAAATTATGCAATCAATTTAAAATAAATTACAAAATATTCTCAAAAACACAAAAAATCACAAAATCCAAAACCATTGAGCTCACGTGTAGAGACATATTTGTCAAATTATTTGAATTTTTTGGAAATTTTCAGAATCAATCATGAAACTTTGTGGGAGGAGGGGATCAGTTATTTTTTTTAAAGTGGCATCTCGGATCCGAGATGCCACTTTTTTAAAAAACAATGATCTACCTCCCGGAAAGTTTTACAAAAAACTCAGAAAATCCCAAAAAAATTCTCAAAAATCCAAACCTATGGAGCTAATGTGTGAAGACAAATTTGAGAATTTAGTGGAATTTTTTGAACCATCTATGAAACTTTCCGGACAAGGGGGATCATTTATTATGTACAAAGTGGCATCTCGGATCTGAGGTGCCACTTTTCTGAAAATGAAACATCTACCTCTTAGAGAGTTTTGCAAGCAATTCAAGAAAAAACCAATTTTTTCTTAAAACATTACAAAATCCAAGCTCATGTGTGAAGAAACATTTAATTTTTTTTGGAATCATCTATGAAACTTTCCGGGAGGGAGAGGGATCGTTTATTTAAAAAAAAGTGGTATCTTGGATCCAAGATGCCACTTTAAAAAAATGATCCCCCTTGCCCATAAATTTTTACAAACAATTCCAAGAAAATTCCAACAAAAAAAACCACAAAATCCAAAGCTATTGAGCTCACCATTCATGTATGAGGACAAATTTGTGAATTTTTTTGAATTGTATGTTTGTTAATTTGTCTTTGGGGTACATCGTTGTCTTTTCAAAAAGTGGCATCTCGGATCCGAGATGCCACTTTTTCTTTAAAAAATGATCTACCTACCATAAAATTTTATAAACAATATAAAAATACCCAAAAAATCCAAAACTATTCAGCTAATTTGTGAATTTTGTGGAATTTTTTGAACCAATTATGAAACTTTCTAGGCAAGGGGGATAATTTATTATTTAGAAAGTAGCATCTCGGATCCGAGATGCCACTTTTTTGGAAAAGCAACATCTACCTCTTAGAGAGTTTTACAAACAATTCAAGAAAAATCCAAAAAAATCCAAAAAATCACAAAATCCAAGAGTATTGAGCTCATGTGTGAAGGAACATTTGGGAATTGTTTGGAATTTTCGGAATTTTTTTGGAATCATCTATAAAACTTTCTGGGAGGGGGGGATTGTTTATTTTTTTAAAGTGGCATCTCAGATCCGAGATGCCACTTTAAAAAAATGATCCCCCTTGCCCATAAATGTTTATAAACAATTGCAAGAAAATTCCAAAAAAACCCACAAAATCCAAAGCTAATGAGCTCACCATTCATGTGTGAGGTCAAATTTGTGAATTGTTTTGAATTTTTTTGAATCGTTTGTTTGTTAATTTGTATGTGGGGTACATCGTTCTCTTTTCAAAAAGTGGCATCTCGGATCCGAGATGCCACTTTTTTGTAAAAAAATGATCTACCCCCCAGAAAGTTTTATAAATGATCAAAAAAATCCAAAAAATCCCAAAAAATCACAAAATCCAAGACTATTGAGCTCATGTGTGAAGAAATAATTGTAATTTTTTGGGATTTTTTTGAAATTTTTTGGAATCGGCAATGAAACTTTCTGGGAGGGGGTGGGGAATTATTTTTAAAAAAAGTGGTATCTTGGATCTGAGATGCCACTTTTTATAAAATAAACGATCCCCCTTGCCTAGAAAGTTTTGCAAACAATTCAAAGAAAATCACAAAAAAACCACAAAATCCAAAGCTATTGAGCTCACCATTCATGTGTGAGGACAAATCTGTGAATTTATTTGAATTTGTTTTGAATCGTTTGTTTGTTTATTTGTCTTGGGGGTACATTGTTGTCTTTTCAAAAAATGTATCTCGGATCCGAGATGGCAATTTTTTTTTAAATGATCTACCTCCCATAAATTTTTATAAACAATTAAAAAAATCCAAAAAAATTACAAAATCCAAGACTACTGAGCTCATGTGTGAAGAAAAATTTGTAATTTTTTGGGACTTTTTTGAATTTTTTTGGAATCAGCTATGAAATTTTCTGGGAGGGGGGATCATTAGTTTTTTGAAAAGTGGTATCTAAGATCTGATATGCCATTTTTTTTAAAAAATAAAAAATTTCCCTTGCTCAGAAATTTTTGCAAATAATTCAAAGAAAATTACAAAAAAACCACAAAGTCCAAAGCTATTGAGGTCACCATTCATGTGTGAGAACAAATTTGTGATTTTTTTGAATTTATTTTGAATTTTTTGTTTGTTAATCTGTCTTGGGGGTACATCGGTGTCTTTTCAAAAAATGACATCTTGGATCCGAGATGCCACTTTGAAATTAACCATCCATCTCCTCCCTATGAATGTTTATAGAGAATTCAAGCGAATTCCGAGAAAACTTCAAAAATATCTGATAATCCGTCACATCAACAGACACTCGACAATAGAAATTTGAGGGCACATGTGTTGTTGAATATGAAAAATTGTAGGGAGGATCGAAGATGTGACTTTGAAATAAGATTTCTATCCCCCCACCCCTTGAATTTTTCCACAATCCCACAAACCCTTACACACACACATTTCCAAAAGTCCAAAAAATTGGTAGCCCAAATTGGGAGCATTTGTCAAAGTTGAATTCCAAGATCTCAAAAATGAACATTGACATTCATACACACCCACATTTGAGACTTCCGAAATATGCATACACATGTTCAGGGTTGTATGGATGTGAGTGTGTGTGTGTGTGTGTGTGTGTGTGTGAGGTTCATTGTTAAATCTAACTTCAATCACACATGCACACACACATACTCACATACGCACACAATCTTTCTATCACACAGACAAAAACACACACAAACATAAACATACCTTGGTCATTGGATTTGGTGGAGACATTGGGCTGCTCACTCCAAGTTCTTCACTCTTGGTTCCTCTCTCATCGCTCCTCTCATCGGATTGAGTCTATGATTCAGGGTTTTGAGTTCGTGCTTCAAGCTCTTGGCTTATTGCCTCTACACTTGGCTCCTTGGTCTTCCTCCCTCGCCTGCCTCCCTTCCCACGTCTCCTTCCTCGCGCCATCGCGCCTACCTTCTGTTGTTGTCCCTCTGCCCAATGTCCATGGCTTGCAGTTCTCAATTCGCATCTACTAGATTGCGGTTGTTGACTCGCAACTTGCATCTCGATGTTGTAGCCCATGGAGGCTCGCTCGCCTCCCTCCGTCCTCCGTCCTCCAACATCCGTCCTCCGAACTCACTCCTGGTTAGGGTTTAGTGGGGCGTAAGCTAGGGATTAGGGTTTAGGGTTAATTAGGTGGGTTGGGTGTGTTAGCTGAGGTTTAGCTAGGTGTTTAGGTTAGTTCAAGATACAATATTTGTCAACTTTGAAGGTCCTATATGACTATTCATCGACCATCAGACATTCAACTAACAAATATGGCTATATACTACGATTAAATAACGATGACCGATGTGTCTTCTAGAGACCGATTACGAGCAGAACAACAAGCTATGTACCTATGTCTCATTATTGGAGTTGGAATCTGAGTCAATGACCATGTTTGCAAAAATATGGAGATCTGCCTGGTTGGTTTGTTCGGTGCACAATGTTAACACTCCTTCAAATGGTAAAGTCCTTGTTGTGTTTGTGGCATTGCCTTCCCCTTCTCGTAATAGACGTTTGCCCATCTTTGACTTCTTTAGTTGTTCCTTGGTACTGAACTGAAAAGAAGACTTCCTTCTCCTTTTTGATGTTGTTTGGTCACATGTTGTGGTCTCACTTTGTGTCACTTTGGGCATTGTTGTTAAATGTCATCATTTGCCATGATAGATCACACAATTTATTGTATTCTTTTTATTTGAATTTGTATCTTATCAATTTAAGGTTTTGGTGAGTTAAGGCCTGCCAATTTTTGTGTCCTTCCCCTCTAGAATATATTATGACTGTAAGAACTGTCATTTTAACCTACCCATGTGCCATGTGTCAGCGGAGGTGGCTAGGGTTCCCAATTAAATACGTATTTCACTAAACGACACTCTATACAAATAAATGCACTTCTCCACATTGTGATGTGTATTTGATTCATTTTTTAATCATGGGTACTGTCTGCGCTCGTGGATCATTTGTGTTCTTTACATTACCTCTTGAGGATAATGGTCATGTGAGTGTCTTAGAGGATTTACTTAGTTTGAGGTTCAATCTCCGGATAGGAACCATGTACGTAGAATAAGAAATGTACACTGTGGATGGTGATATATCGAAAACAATATTGATGCAAAAGAACAAGAGTGAGGATGGTCATGTATGGATTTTGGGTCCGGGAACATTTAGGGTTATAGGACTTTCTGATTCCCAAATGCAAACGTCTTCTGTCATTTTAACGAAAGAATCTGTTACATCGACAGTCAAAATCCCAAGAGTCCCCACTGTTAAATTGGAGCCTATTGAAGATGGTATTTTTGTATTGTCTGATTTTGATGAGGAAGTTTGTCCGACATTTGTTCAATTTGATACGCCACCTTTTTCTATTAGAAATATGATCCCGACACCTTCCAAAGTCTCAGCGGATGTTGACAAAACCCCTTACAATCCACTTTATATGAGGTTGGCCCACCATGGAACTCCATGTCAACGTCCACCTTTGCACCCTCTTGTCTCATCTTCAAGTTTGAATATTGTTGAGGCATTGAACTAACAAAGTCCAGGAAAAGGTCTAAATATGATCTTACAACTATTGACTTGATCACATTGATGTTCATGATGTCAAGTATTTGCCACCATCTTTTGACGGTGACATTATTTTTGTGTTGCCCCCCTTTGGCAATGGGAGTTCCAAGGGCTTATGGTCATTCCATGGATGACATGGACAAGATGTGCGATGGACACCCTTGGTGCACAACAAAAACAACTAATATCCAGAACGATTTTGGATTTTCATTCAGATGTTCTTCTCATGTTAGTCATCTCCAGTGCCCAAATAATTATTGTGATTACATGTATCGCAATGAAGGGGTTTGCAACAACAACAAAGGGACGAGATCAACTCCTATTCCATTTTATGTGGGAAATGTGGCCCCTGAAAGATCAACAATGGAGTATAAGGTATGTCGGTCAAAACTTATGTGCATTGCATTGTGTCATGCTCGCATAATATACGTTCACTTCACATCCCCTGGGATGTCGAGGGTTTGTATTCATCTAGGTGTACATGACCACCATGTGTCTAATGGTATGTGTTGTGAGTCATTGGACATGGCTTGCAAATGCGTTGCTCAAAAGGTCATGAGAACACCCACTACCAAGAACTCTGCTATAGTAATGGCAGCGAGCAAATAATTATTAGCATACTACCTTCTAAAATCTCCATCAAATGGTACAGGCCATCATTTGGCAGGTTCATCATTAGAAGTGGTTATGGATAAATTAAGTATTCTTACCTCTCCAAATTGTCGTAACTTTGTGTCAGGTTCGAAGCATTTTGTTCATAGTGGAATGGGTACGATGGATAGTATAATGACACTCAAAGACCATTCAGGTTTCAAATACATTTATGGTAGTAGGTTCCCATGGCAGTCCAAAGATAAAGTGTTTGTTTTTAAAATGTCAGTAGACCTTCCAAGGAGTGGTGTGGACCTTGTGAAGTGTATACAAGTTGGAGGGGACATGGAGAATTCATGGATAATGTTTGAACATGTCAAACGTTTGAAGGATTGGACTACCTTGGCATGTCATATGTACGATAACAAATATTGTAAGGTGTTGACGATTGCGTGTTATGACATGCAATTTGAAGATGGTATAGTACAAACACTCTTTTGGGGAAACTTGAATTCTGTCATGGCGGAGAATGGAGTGCCAAAGGTAAACTTCAAGGGTTTCATGGCAAACAATGCTTATGCTAATTGGAATGCAGTCATGAAGATCTATGGGGGCGGTGATCCACGTCTATCCATGGTCGATCGTGAGCGCACATGTCTTTTCCATTGGTTTGCAAGTTTGGATAAGGTGACGCATAAATATATCAAACCATCCTTGCAATTTTAGCACAAGCAAATATGCAAGGATTACAAGGACGCAAAGACAATGGACGAAGCTGAGACTAAATATCATGTGCTTCGTTCATGGTGGTTGTCATCTGAAGCTGCCACAGAAAAAAACATTCACGGTCTCTCCAAGTGGTTGGGATTCTGGCACTTCCATTATAGGCAATGGGGTGGTCATATGCTTATTGTAAGTGCATTGCTAAATTGTGCTCTTGAATGTTAATTTATTTTGAACATCTAAAAAATATGTACAATCTACTAAAATTTACAACTGTGGTGTTCACATGATATGATAATAGATGAATGTGCGAAAATGCCAACTTGTAACCTTGCAGGGACGGTGCACAACAAGTGGCTCCAACAGTCCGGCAACAAGATGACTTGTCTCTACGAAGCAACAATGGACGATTTGATCCGTGCATTCATGCAAATTGTAAATTATAGGTCATGGTTGAAAGGGGGTTCCACTAGTAAAGGCCCTAATTCAACGTCCTTGAAATTGAAGGTTGCTGCCAGATGTGGAGATCCCAAGCTGCTAGCAGATGCTATGAAGTCTTATCCGGGGGCAGAAGATCTTAATACTAGGGATTGTGCTTTAGAGGGCTCGGAGTTGTTTGGGTCCACCAAATGAAAACTTGACTTGCCACCTGGAGCCGATTGCGATTCACATCAACCCGACAAAGTGAACTACTCTATTCCTCGCCCTAATACTTGCCGGGCTAAAAAAACATGTGTTGAGGAATCCTTGAATTCAGGAGCACAGGGGGTTCACTCCATGGTCAAGTTGAACACCACGTGCGGCCAAAAAAAATCTACTTTTGGTAAGTTGCATCACCAAAATGGGTCAAAATTTTATCAATTTTTCTTCATGGGTAGATATAGACGGTATCTATTACATAGTAAAAAATGGTAACCAAGTTTGATGATATGTTTTTTTAATAAAACATACCGTTTCTAACTAGAATGACGCAGAATTGAACTAAAATAATTACTACAAAAAATGAAGATGACTAAAAATTTCAAAAAAATATACAAAAGATATTATCAATGGTTATGTATATGTAGAAAAAATCTCATAATTTTTAAATTGATCTATTCCATGTAATATAGGGGTAGCAAACTTTGGCCGCACGTGGTGTTCAACTTGACATGGAGTGAACCCCCCGTGTTCAGGAGAGCATGACATGACTCATACCACATCTGTGTTAGAGACTAATTGCCTTGCTTCTCAGTGGCACATTGCTATATTGCTCTCAAACTCGACCAAAAGATGTTGGGCAATGCAAGCCAATACATGTTCTTTATGCAATGCAAAAATCAACATCGGAAAACATGGCACTCCTACTTCAACTTACAAAGGGTTGAAGAAGGAGTTTTGTTCCACCAACAATGTGGAGCACAAGTTTTGGTTTTGCCCCGACGACATCAAACATTGTGTGAGTGGCAACAAACAAAAAAACGTTCAAGATTGGCCTATAGTACTGAGCACAAGGCCAGTGAAGATAGGTACCAATCTCTCGAGGGAGGAGGTGTTAGCGCTCGAAGACGCCGGGTTCCAATTGCACCAGAGGGAAGCCCTTTCTCCACGTCACATGCTTTTAACAATTGCGACACTTCCGATCCCTCGGTCGCATTTTTGTGTGCCCCCAAACTTGGACACCTACCCATCTTCCAGATTCTCGAAGATAGTGCATGGCAATCCAACAACATCCACGGTGGATCACAAAAACAAATGGGAGAGCGCCGGATTCATGAACGGTTACTATGTTGTTGGAGTGACTGCCATTCCATATCCAGGATTTGGAATGATAATCAACATTGTCTCCAAGGAGGACATCTCATACCGTATCACAATTGGCAACATCCCACATTGCACATGCCTGGACTTCACAAAAATGTCATCTCATGCTTTGGGAAAGAAAGGGAAATGGGTGCATTGCAAACATCTTTATTATGTGTTTAGATTTTTGTGCAAGGTGGATTACGACAATGACAAGTTTATTCACGCTCCAACGTATGCCTACAACGAGGTCATGCGACTTCTTGAACTTGCCGGTGTTGTAGAGTGTGAGTAATGTTCCAAGTGTTGTGTTCAACTGCATGCTTGAAAATGTCAATACGTGACATGTATTGGTGTGGAATTTTATAATAAAAATCAACAATGGACTGATAGTTTTTTAAAGTATCCATGGTAATAGGCTTCCTTTATTGTTGTTCATTCAAAATATTGGTATTTTACAATTAAAACATAAAATTAAAATATTTCCAAATTTAGAATATGGACCTTAAAATCGTGCATAGTTACTAAATATGGCATCATCGCTCACATGTTACCGCTCACTGCTCGTATGTTACTGCTCACTGCTCAATGCTCACCGCTCATAGCTCATGTCTTAGCTTCCCTCACCTCGAACTTCATGATCACTTTGACATTTTTCCTTGGAGTAAACCGAAGTGGTCCCGAGACAAGTTTAACGGCCAATCACAGATTTAACAAGGCCTTGGGACAACTTCATGGTCCATGGTGTAAACAACCCCTTAGTAGTGAATGACTAGACGACTTGACGTGACCAAACATCGAAGATCTTTGCTTAGCCCCCATCATGGCTGGGGCGAAACAACCCGTACATTGGTTCCTTGGAGGCAAGGGTTTACGCATCCAACAAGGAACAAGTGTATGGGTTGGTTTGCCCAAATCCCCCCATCATCAACTTAATAAGTTAAAAAACAACCACTTCTTGAATTTGCTACTAGATTTTGTTCCAAGAGATGGCCTTATGGTGCAATCATCAATAGTGTTCGGGGAGATTTTTGGGCATGATCGGTCAAAATTCTATTGTTTCCAAGTCCAACCGGTTTACATGTTGAAAATTTCCGGTTTTTAAAAATAATTTGAGGTATATTCCACACATTCCTCTAAAACGATCGATTAATTGTCCTGCAGTCTTGAACTTCAACCGGTTATTTCTCAATCTCCACCGGTTTATCTGTAACAAGCGGTTGGTTCTCCCCATTCATTGATCATCAAGTTTGTTTTTGTGCCTTTGAGTATGCGGTCTATCAAGTTCATTTGCTCAGGTCCGGTATGATCCTAAACTACCGGGTGATAGTGGAGAGGTACCCATTTCCAAATGGAGTGGTTGGTAGTTCGAATCCTATTGTGAAATCTTCTCTCTACTTGACGGAAAAAACTAACTAAGTAGGTAGGAAGCCAAGAGCCCACCACCACAAGGTACGCAGTAAACCCCACCCTACATCAAGAGGATTCTTGAGCAGGGTAGGACCAACGGGCTCAAATTCACATTAGATTGCCCGACATGGGTTATTTATTTATTCATTTATTTATTCATTTGCTCTAGTTTCAATACATGACAATAAAACTTGTTTACAATAAGTAAGTATAACACTGCTATCTTCATTACAACTACTAGGTTTAACATCATCTTCAATTAATTCAGAATAAATATAAGAATTAGTCCAAATATGTTTTTGACTTGGAAAATAGTGAACATTTCAAAAAAAGCTTGTCTCATTGAATGATCAAAACTTGTTGTTTTGACCCTCGTACAAATGTTTGAAGCCATTGGTTTCAAGAAACATAAGAACAAGCTTGGTGAGGGTAGTCATATTGGTTTGAAGCTATACTTATTATACACAACTTGAGTGATTTGACAAGTGTAGTAGTAGAAATCGATTTAAACAAACAACGGGGTTTTCTAACTTGTATTTATTGAAGATATGTTTGTATCACATTATAGGTGAAGATTATGAGCATTGGTATGATAAATACCTTTTTTTGGTCACTGAATCACCTAATTAAGTAAACTATGTGGAACCACTAAAAATGGAAAAATAACACATGTCAATCACCGCCAATGCAAGAAAATAATATGATATATGCACATCAAAACATGAGTTTCCTATAAAAACATGCTTTAGATTATACATATGATTTTTCTAAATGAGACCACTATTTTCCAATGTGAAAATAATGAAAATTTTGTTAACAGCTTCTACTCAAATAATGGAAGATATATGAGAAAAGAAGAAGCAGTAACGTATGTTGTAGTGACAACCACATATGTATTTGTTTTCTTTGACCAATACTTTCAATATGATGTTGACCTAAAAGTTAATAAAATAATAGTGCATGTTCCTCCCAACCAACTCTAAGTTGCTTCGCAATTATGTAGATCATTTTTTTATATCCCTTCTTGTAGGTCATCATCTGAGTCATCACCTAAAAATATGTGATATACCCAACAAAAATAGTTTAATGTGGTGTTTTTTTACGCTTAAGAAAATGTTGTGTTTTTATTATCATATGTGTATATATTGGTTTGTTCATGTCATGCATAATACTAAGTTCTAGTCAAGCAAACCATATACACTATCATTTAAGCATCAATGTCGTAGAGTACTCTCTATCTTTCCATAAAATTTTAAACTACTTTATCTCACATGTATACACCATCATAAACTTTGAATAATACTTTATTTTTCCTTGAGTCTTCATTCAATGCATTGCCAAAAAATGATCCAACCACTGAACATTTGCATGAGTCCCTAGTACCCTTTATTTTTTTTCCATTGTACCTTCACAAGATATTATTGCAATGGTTTTATGCCAACCAAATAACACATATTTCTTACCGAGATTGATGCCATAGTGTCACATGTGTACCCTTGGCATCCTTGAAACTATTTGTCCACCGGTTTTGAGATTGTAGAATTGTGTAAGAATTCTCATAATAGCCCGAGAGCACTTGGTTGGTTTCATTAACACCATGAAGGCAAGTTCCAATCAACATGGCATGTGGAGACTGTTTGATTGGCATCATGGTTTTTTTGGCAAGAAAATTCTTGCCTCCTTGCACAAGTACTTGAAAATTTGGCTCCACTTGAGTGGGATCATGTTGTGGGCCATTTGGATTGAAAAGAAATGATTTTACTTTCACCAACAATAGATGGGAACAAGGGAAAGTGCACCAAAATAATTGAGGAGGCCTATCCGAATGTACTAGGATTGCATGGGCAAGAGTGTAAGAGGAAAGCTTTAGCTACAACAAAGTCATGAACAATTTCGACGCGTTACGAGGAGGCAGCCTGGGGAGTTTACTTAGAAAATTTAGCAAACAATGTGGACACAAATATAGGGTGGCGCATATTAAAATGTGAATAAAAATTTGAAAATTATTTAGAAAAATCAAAGGTACTCCTAAATGGCAAAAATGAATAATAATCAAGATAGTGGTGTGAATATGTGGGAAGACATATATTCTCCTTATATTTAATATAGATTCTCTAATAATAACTATCAAATAAAAGGTAAAATTATGATGAAAATATGAATGGGTTGGGTTGAAAGGAATGGATGAAAATATTGAACTTATATCCATGTTGGACCTACAGAGGGTGGAGGACGAGGGTGGACTCTCTACGTTGCAGTTGAAGGTTTTGTTTTCGCTTGAGATTGTTGGTGTGGCTACGAGTTTTGTTGTGAGAAAGGATTTGATTTTGGGTTAGAGTGTTGGAACAATTGGAGGTTTTGTCGTTGGGTTAGAGTATTCTTGTGGCTAAAGGTTCTTTTGTAGATGAGGGTCTCGTTGTGAGCATTGTAATTATTGTATGACTGAGAGCTAGAGGGTTGTGAGTTTAGGAATTCAAATATGTGAAGTCTCAAATGGTTGCTGCTAGGCTGTGACGAGGCACAATGCCAACACACTTTGGTTTCATAAGCTTCATGCAAATTGAGACATATCACTATATTCGTTAATTTGAGACTTTCTCTTGTCTCAAATTAATATATGGACCACAACAACATGGTCTAATGTTTGGGTCATCCTACCTAAACCATCTTGATATGAGTTCTTAATTGGGTTCTTGATATGAACACCCGCTTCAAAGTATTTGCATCTTACAACATTCTCCAATATCTATGTGATTTTATCCATGTTCTTATATTTGCAACTGTCTCAAAATGCCGAAAAAGTCCCAAATTAACGAATATAGTGATACATATGCAAATCTTTGTATAATTGCTCTCAAGTCGAAGAGTGTTTTTGCATGGCCCTTTGGTTTTTGGGGACAAAGAAGAGCGGGGGGGGGGGGGCACTGGCGCTATTTTAGAAACGATGTGTGATAAAATATAGGGTATTTAATATTCATTCGAGGTAAAATTTTGAAGAATTCTATATAAAATATAGGGGCGAATTAATCTTGGAAACCTCTTATAAAAATAATATCATGAAAAATAATATATGTAATTTTATTATAGTTTTAAAATAAAAAAATAGCCTTGAATAAATAGAAGTAGATTAGCACAATGTATCGTACCATATGTTATATATAAATTTCTTATGGATATATAATGGAGCCTAATGTAGATCTAAACAAAATATGCAATCTATGTCTTACAAATATATTCCACCCTACCTTTTCTCGCACATTGTTTCTACCTAAATCATTGGTGAACTCCCCTAGACTATAAAAACAATAATTTGAGCTCAACAAAGAGGTCTTGCATCCATTTTAGTTTGCATTCGTGTTCATTGAGGTCTTTATTGTGTGCATTGTATGTGTGTGAATTTGAATGTTGTCTCATTGTTGTCTTAGTTGTGGACTTGGTTGGACCCTACAGTTCTAAACTCATAACATTGTACATGTGTATGTGATTGTGTTAAAAATTTGTTGGTGTTTTTTGTTGTTCAAGTTTTTGAATTAGGCAAATCATTCTTTCCAAGTAAGGGTGTTGTAAATAGAGATGCTAAAAACATTATAATGAATAATACCCTAGTTTTAATTGGGTGGTTTTAGCGAATTTGAGAATTAAAAGGGTGCCAAAAATTGCTCTAACTTAGAAAAAATACCCCCCACCCATTATAACATCATGTGTTCTCGGGTGGTGCCACTAAAATACATGGATTGACCTCCCTAAGGGAGGCAACAATCTCCTCTACTACATATCCAACTCCAATGTCTATTGGAATGTTAGATTCCCTTTAGATTGTTAATTTATTTGATCATGCTTATTGAGTCGTATTGTTCTTGGGATTGTTTGTTTCCTCCGTGTGTAACCCACAAAGTCATATCCCTGTCTATTTGGAGTCTTAGTGGCCTTGTAAGAAAAGAAAAGAAAAAATGAACACTAACATGTGATGTCCATTTACCACCTTCTACCTATTTTCCCTAGTGGCCAAGTTGTTGATTATTGGGCAATAAAATAAAACGTCTCATTTGTCTCAAAAAAAGAAAAAGAAAAAGAAAAAAGTTTCTCCAACACATTCTCCACAATGAAATGGTAATTTGCTGGTTGAGAACTTTTGGACGTCACAATGTCCGGGATTTATGCATGACTTTTGGACAATTCCAACCACCAATATGACCTGCACTAGAACGCAAAACTACACAAATATGATGGTTGGCGAGTTTGGAATCCAAACACTCGAAGTTGTGGTTGTTGTGATATTGCTTTTGTTGTTGTCGTTCGATGCTTTTGTCCCCACAAGTGCACATCCCTTATTATTTTTGAACAAGTGATTTGTCCAAATATACTAAAATGTCCAAAATTTGGGCAAAATTATAGATCCAAGTAATTCCAATTCCAACCGGCTACATGGTGATGTATATCTTTCATTTTTCCTTTATTATTCTATAAATTCCTCTAAAATGATCGGCGATTTCCCTACAGTCTTAAACTTGAACTGGTTATTTCTCAAGCTCAACCAGCTGATTTGTAATTAGCGGTCGGATCGCCCCGTTCATAGATTGGACATGGCAAAGTGGTGACTACATTGTGCTGTCAAAGTACAAGGTTACAAATGAGCCCAATGTGTTTGCATCTCAGGGTCAATCTCTCAATCAGTTCCAGAATTACTTACAGCTGATCTGCAAGGCTGTAATCTGCACCAAAATATAATTACTGGTTGTGCAAAAATGATTGCTGCAATTAGCCTGTGCAGTTACTAGCATAATGACCCTGTATGTTATAAGTCTCTGAATCATGTGTGACGCTTTTTGCTGGAGTATAGGCACAGGCACTCACTTAAGAATATTTGTGAGTACTTATACCTCATTGTGTATTGGGTCCCCTGTTCAAATTTATCACTGCGTACCCTTCTCCCATGCCAAAAAGATTTATAAGCAAGAGGCGAGGGATCCTTGTCATGACAAAAGTGATGTCATCCTCAGTCACATGCATGTCTCAAGTGCAAAAGTAGTGCAAAGGAGAAAGTTGGCATTTTGAAGAAGGTTGCTCTCCTACATCTGTACACAGCTACCTTCCATTTCTCACCATCTATTAAGTGTTGTGGTGATTAACCTACTTGGGAGGCATTTTAGTCTACTTGCAGCTTCAAGCCACTATCTCACACACCGGTTCAAGTTCGCTTGCAAATGGGGCTTCGTACCTGTGGTGAACACATGGTTAAATGAGCCGACAACCGATATGAAAAGAATTTTTTTCTCCACTTTGAATGCCCCCCCCCCATGCCCCATTATAGTAAATTAATTTTTTAAGTAAAAAAATCCATCTCACATGAGGACTCCTTTACAGTGATCCCTTTACAAAATAAATCAACTTAGAGCTATGCAGCTGCCACATAGCTGGTCCCATGAGTATCAATTGACCTGCTTGCTGCTATTAACAATGTGAAGCACTGAAGAGGCTACAGGGAAAATGCATTGATCAATGACTTCAATTTTCGCAATATGAAGTTTATTATTCTGGAATCGGAACTAGCGTTGTAACTTGCAACCTTTCTGTAAGTAGTGAAACCGGAGGGTTATTTCCTTGGGATGCTTAATATCCTCAAAATTATCATGTTTGAAATACACAGTAGAAGAGTTTGGAAATCATTCAATGAATCAAACAAGGCCTTATTTTCGTTGTGGTGAGCTAGCTATATATCCAGCTATCAGTAGCATGAAGCATCAGCTAGCATTGCATATGAGTGTAACGAGATGCACTCATCAGCTCAAGATTTCATGATAACAATTTAGAGCGATGCAAAGGAAATGGAAGTGTGAGGAAAGAGGCTCTATGGAAGCAGATCACTGGTACAACGTCAAGACTTCAGAGTCATTTGCAGCTCATCTCAGCAATCAAATTAATGTCGAGATTATGATCCATCACTTTGAATTCTTATCACTTTTTCATGTCCATCTCAGGCATGTCTGACTTAATCCAGCTCCTTCAATGGCCTGGAATTACCTAATCACTACTGGAATCCAGTGGATTTAATGTCATAGTCGATTGTCAACTTTGTTACAGTCTTAGTTTCGACCGAGAGAAGTGTCATATTTGTGACATTATTGTGCTCAATAAGTTGACATTAACGCAATCAAAACGCATTAGTAGCTAGTCTTGTGCTAACCAACTTCCAAGCCTCTCGGATGCACTCTGCATTGTTGGGCTAGCTAGCAACATATATTTCTAGAACTCAATCTTATCCGATGTCATTAGGTATATTCGTTTCTGGTCCTCTGCACGGAGAATGATCTAGGCTGGATTCAAGGGACAATGCCTGTCCTGGATGCAGACTGATGCAAATGCACGGTGGGAGGAATATTGTCTGTGCAGTATCAATGGAGTCATCAGGAGACAATATGCACAACGTGACGTGGTATGTGCATCAATATTATTTTAGAAAAAAAATTCCCCCAGAAAATATCTACTCTGGAACACAAATAAATTTCATTAATGGGGCCAGGCCATTCGTTGTTGTAACGGACTTCTTGTTTTGCTCTTGATGGCTTCCTTCCTTCCTTCTTTCCTTGCGCAGGTAACTGGAACTCTGGTTGCAGTTACTTAACAGAAGACAACTGAAGAAGCATCTTGGTGACTGCCAGAAATGATCAAGGTCTTATCAGGTTGCCATAAATCGGAAAGAGGTGATGGTATTGAACTACATCAGAGCATGTTATATATCTGTTGTAAGGTACCGAAACACTGCAATTATTTAATAAAACTCTCAGGTGAAAAGCCTAGACGACAGGGTTAATCTTGGCTCTGGAAAGCACGATGAAGCACTCTAAATGATATTGCTTATGGATGATCGACGTCTGCATATGCTGCCAAGGTACGTGTCTACATAGACTTTACATTAATAAGACGACGGATGGGTTTACCTCATGAGTGTAGGTGTAGATCCAGGAACTGTAGTGGATGGGAGCTACTTTATAGGAGACAATTGAAGAGTCTTGGTGAAGGTCAGAATTAGTGGGCCCAATTATTTGGGGATCACTAGTGTGAAATTTATCAAGGGTTATCAGGTTAGCATAAACCGGAAAGAACGTGTGATGGTATTGAATTGCTTCAGAGCATATGTCTGTGTGCAACTATCATTGTAGGAAGAAGGCAATTCACTGCAGTTATGTATATGATAAAACCCAGAGGTAAAAACCCTAGACGACAGGGTTAATGATCAAGACTCTAGTAAACGTGGCATTGGAATCATACAGGGATGACACCACCGGCTAAGAAGGATGTAAATTAGAATTAGCAACGCAATCAGTCACAGTCTGCAACAGTAATGAACAAACTTATTGCTATAATGTCTTTGTTTCCCCCAAAAAGGAAGTATCTGATTATGGGGGGATTAATAATAGTGAATTGTCACCCGAATGTGCACCTGCAGGGAAAGGCCGAGAAACTAATATGGTAAACCGGCACCAGGCTTTTGTATCGAATGCTCATAGTTCAGCTCAATGATAAGATTCACCACCCTTGCAAGAGTTATGTTAATGTAAAGCCATTTGAGTAGATAGCCAGCCCTTTCTTTCATACGTTAAGAGTATACAGCGGCTCAAAAATAATCTCAAAACATGTATCCTGAAGGTTTTAAGATCTCCTGAATGTGTACCTCTGGGGCAGGCAGTACATGGCATGACTTACTTGATTCTAACATTGGGAGCTTATCATTCCAACCCAGAAAATTTTGTCGAAAGGAACTACTTTGACGACGTCTGCGAATATACATGGCCTTGCAAAGAGACAGGGAGCTGGAAATAAGATGATTTCTGTTAATTTGATCATTCCGTCCGGGTTCACATGTTGAGTTGTCAAGCGCCAATCACCAATTTTCTACATTACCACAGTGCTAGAACAGCCACCTACATATTATATACTTGCAGACTGGCTGGTCGATCATCTGTCTTACACATGTTTCAACATCTAATGATCAGCACCAGTATACCGTGATAGGCAAGAGAGTATTTAAGGTGCATACATCCATGTGAGAAACTTGCTCCCTACAGTTTTGTGGGTAATTCGTCTCAACTGGGTCTTTAAAGCTAATTGCGGTGTCAAATCAACTGAGTTGTTGATTTGTTATTGGAATTACCTTCACAAACCCAGAATTTCAAAGTCACAATGCGGGCTACAATATATCAGATAGTGGAGGACTTTGATATCTTCGGTACGTAGTGTTTGGGGCCAAATCTATCAGCTTTATTGTCATATGGTCTTCCTTTACTGACCCATCCACAACAGGAGTCAGATCCACACAAGATTTTCTATGTACATAAGTTACAACTACGACACAGCAACATCCTACAGGACACCACCGAAATATAAGTGGCAGGAGCGCATCAGGTCCAGTTCAACTTGCCTATGCGGAGAAATCCACTTGTAGGAGAATTCTCTCGTAGGAGAATTCTCTCCTATATCTCATGTCGTGGAGATTGTCAGCTTAAACAGTAATGTGGCCGGACAACCTAAAGTCCACATCTGCATAAAGGCACCATCGTGTCCAAGGTGCAACGGTATAATTGATCAAAAGTGTCGTTGATGAAGTCCCCCCAGAAGCCCACAATGCAATTACAGTCCAATCTTCCAATTATGGGAACCTGCTGCTGGTGAATGACAAACAGAAATTCTGGGACTGGTCGATCACATGTGCATTATGGCGGTGGCACTGTTCGATATTATGATTGATGTGACATGTCAAGATCATGTTGTCCCAACTTGATCTGAATCTTGTAGATATTGCATTTATCTATGCAATCAACCTGCACTTCAAAATTGTGGTGCGGGTCGAATATTGAACTCTTTCCTTCTCTTCTCACAGTCATCCTCTGCTTGAATTAATCTGCCGCCCGAGGATGTAGCCTGCAAATTGGCTATCAGAACCCATCTAAATTATTTCAAAGCGAAAATTTGTCTGCCTCGTTGTGGGGAAGTAGACTTGAACCAGTGGTCTGCTAATTCTGATCCCGCAAGTACATTTTCAGTAGCAGCAACATGATGTCAATTTGCTCCGTAATACAGTTTCACAATGTGCACAGATCAGAATCTCTGTATTTTGTTGGTGATGAATGTCGGTGGGCAACGAACCAGCTCCTACAGAAATGCTTCCTTTCTAATAATAATCCTTCCTTATTAATGATGATGATGATGTCATGCTAAAATGTCTGGAATGCTGCCTTCAGAGCTCGTATTATGCTTGATGATGATCGCCTTTGGTGAGACTCTGGAGGCGGCAACGGCTGTTGAGGAATACCATATGCAGAATGCACAAAGATCAGTCTTGACAGGTCAGGCACAAATTAGATCTTGCAGAAGGCCTCTTACAAACATATATTAAAAAAAGTAAATTGGCAGGTTGGAGGACATATATACATACCTTCACCGTGACGATGCAGATTAGTGAGTTGTTAATTCTTGTGATGCTGCAACATGTCACCGCTAAAGCAAAGGACTCTAACGCACCCAATAGGCTGCTATGGAAGCTGGGAATAGGTGTGCAAATGATCTCAATCACTAGTGTCTCGCTTAAAGATTCAGAATGAACTTGAAAGCCCTGAACGCAGTCCCGGAGCTCTTTGGAGATGCTTGCCGTTCCAGTAGTCATTGTTTCACATTTTCTTGGTATAATGTCCGATTTAACACTTTGAAAATTATTGAACGAGATGGAGGGTGAGCCTGTCTCATCAATATTCGCTTGACGTGAACGCTGCTGCTTGTTGGTTGTCGCCTTTGAGGAGTCCTTGAGAATTATCTTCTTGAGCTTCATGTCGGTCACCTGTTTGGCCGAGGCAAGCGCCAATTGCAGCTTAGAGCGCCTCTTGGAAACCTCCTCCTTCCTATGTTGCAGACTCTTCACCAACTCCATGCTTTCTTCCACAATTTTAGATCTGTCACGCTAACATCAAGATCGGATTCAGGTAGGGAGAGAAGAAGATGGAATTCACGATGAAACTCAACAATATTCATTTCAGCATATCTAAATCTCCCAGCAGATGTTTCATCCAAGACATGGCAAAAACACATAACATTCTTCAGCAATGTCAAGGATGTCAACCCTTTTAATTATGAAGAATAAAACTGCACAGACCCTGAGTATGCTGCGATCTTCAGTTTGAATCTGGGTTCGGGAGACGCTTGGCTCCTATTGTAGCGTGGACTATAGGGTACAGGTCGCGGAACACAACTCGATGAGTTTTGGACTATATATATACATACACTTTATTAGTCTCCAAGGTAAGTTCAAAGATTGGGGAGAACTTTTCATTGATTTATGACATGCTGGTATTACTATCAGCTTATACTGTGAAAAGGGTCACTAGCCAGGAATCCAAAGAATGTTATGCAAAGGACTCAGAAGGAGATATCACCAGTAATTGGGGACTTGTCAATACTAGTTAAGACATATTTAACTTGTGCATTTTCGAGAGAGACAAATAGTGAGTATGTTGAGGTTTCGAAGAGGAGGGATTCCCATGTCATCGAGATCACTCAAATGCTACACTTGGTGGTTGATCCTATCGATGCTGCAGTGATGAAAACCTAGACTTGAACGAGATGGAAACCATCAAACCTCACTGACAGAAGGTTAGTAGAGGGAGGGTTACTTTTGAGCTGGGAGGCAGGAGAGACTCCAAGGTCAAGAATTTCTCCGCCATGTCATCTCTTCGCCAGCGCTCTCGCACAATATGCTCCACTTTGTCGAATTGGCGTGTCATTTGGGTCCGCTTGGTGCAAAGGGACGGATCCCTTCTCGCCCTCTTTTGCTGTGGTGGACATGGGACACTGCCTTGATAGCTTTCGAAGCCTCCATTCATGTAACCAGTGACCACTGTAGACAGACTCAATGGGGTAACATTACAAGGTGCCAAAAGTTTGGGGACCACACGGTCGCCGGAATTAGAGCTCTGCACTAGCTGGGGTAGAAATTGAGCTATGGGTAAAGCATCCAGAGCCTCCAGCTGTGAGCCTGGAGGAGATATTGAGGGTTTGGCTTCCTCTCGCTGCAGCGTTGAAAGCTTACGTCGTGCTACTCTTGCACTTCTACTTACAGCTTGTCCTCCTCCCGGCTTACAATCACCTGCCAAGTTCGAGAAGTGACCCAATTTGGCTGCGTCCGGTACTGGGAGTGAATTTACTGAGAGCAAAGCTGTTTCAGGTACAGTTGCAGCCGGTAGCTGGGCGTGCATGAGAGACATGGAGCTAATTGAAGGCTTAGTACTGCTAGGATAAGGATGATGAGGATGATGTTGTGCGGGAGTGTGGAAAGGAGAAGATGTCGATGTCGACACAAGATGGTGCACAATTTTTTTCTCCAGTTGATAATAGGGCAACGATTCCTCCAGAATCTCCGGGAGGTCCTCGAAGATTTGGTGCATGTTGTTGTCAATATCCAGCTCCGAGAGGGATAGGGTGCCAAAGTCGCATTGGGTGTGCATCTGCTCGCTGCTGCCCACTTGACCCCGGCACTCGGCCAAGAGGCCGACAGACAATGCAGAAGACTCACACCATACCGCGGTGGAGCCACTTGCTTGATGATGATGATGATGATGATGATTCCTCGAACTGCAATGGATGTTGCTTCTCGTGGACTCCATGGCCTGCACCCAAACCCAAAATGAGCAGTATACCACTTCAGTTGCCGCCACTTCCAATGTCGACGTATACCTACCTAGTGTTTCTATATCTTTGTTAGTCCAGACTCTACAGAAAAAAGCATGACAACGTTCAGCATCGCCCTACTTACTGCAGCTTCCAAATTTGGCTGCCATCATGTGCTCAGGGGTGCGAAGAATCCCAGTCCTATCCCAGCCTTCATGTAGGAAAGCGTGTCGAGGGTTAAAAACACTAAATTGCAGTCGAAAAACAACTCCCTCATTTTTTCTTTTTTTATAGGCTTAGTCTAAGAAGATTGAATCATTAGCCCACTTCTCCGAGTGAAAGCTGAGACTTCGCACAGACATGATGAGTCGATCCAACGTTTCTTAGTCGTACAAATTAGCCCACGGCAATATCCACGGCAATACACGTGTCAACACAAATAGACTCGTAGTACCGGTGCAGGAACAATTCCATCTTGAAACTAACCACCACCACCACTTTCGTCGCAGCAGCAGCAGCGGCAACAACAACAACAACAACAACAACAAGTGGCCCATTCTCAAGTTCCATGTCCCAGCCGCATCGGCTTGTCAAAACAAGCCTACCAATTTCGATCAATGACAGGAGGAGCCGGTGACTCCGAGATGCTTCATGAGCAAGTCGAATATCGCAGCGATGTCACCCAAAATTAGTCTCAGCCCAAGAAGAAGCAACATAAAACTCATTGCCTACTGACAGCCGGCCGGGAGGTGCCCCTCCTTCCTTCATCTAGTCGTTCATCCAACCACACATGACCACATTCACTCACTGACAATTTGCATTCACCATAACTTAGTTGGATCGTGGCCAATACCGATGGCCGTGCGCACTCCCCCACCCCCAATCCCACTCCCGCAGAAGGGAAGTCGGCCACACAGGAAGTGAAGAAGAGACTCCAGGTTGAGACTAGACGAAGTGTGTTAGTTAGCTAACTAACTAGCTAGCTAGCCCGCCCGCCCTTGCCTGACCCCCACCCCACCCCACCCCGCCCCACTCCTCCTCCCTCTCCTTCTCCAAGTCCTCCTCCGTCCCTTTTGTTTGCAGGCAGGCAGGCAGGCCGGCCGGCCAGCCTGTGAGTGTTGTGCTGCTGCTGCCGCCGTCGCAGGGTGTGGCAGTGATCTGCAATCGAGGTGTGAGTTGGTGTTGCTGGATTGCTTGCTTGCTGCCTCCTGGTGTGGAAAGCCTGAACTACCTCGAGCGTGAGGGACGAGACTCGAGGGCCCCCACCAAGTAAGTCCTACGAGAAGGAAGGAAGGAAGCACGCACGCACGCAGCAGCTGTAGCTAAGCTCGACCTACTTCCGGCGGGCAGGGTGACTACCTAGTGCAGGAAGTGTGCGTAGCAGCTTATATCATCAGTGTCCGTGGAGAGAGAGAGAGAGAGAGAGACTCTGGTAGCCTTATCTCTCCGCCTTTGCCTTTGCTTTTGCTGCCGCTGCTGCGGCGATTGCTGCGCCCGCGGCATGCACACCCGCCGTCCCGGCATCTGTCTCTTCTTCGTCTCGCTCTCAGACGCACGTGACAGCAACAGCAACGCCTCCTCCACTTTCTTCCTCCTCTCCCTACCTACTGCAAAAGAAAAGAAAGAGACCGCCCTTGGAACCAAGCTCCTCAATAGTACTGTTCTCCCTCTTTAGTATGACACGTTTGGGAAACACAAAAAATGTCGTATTATCGAGGTGTCGTCTTCTCGTTAATATGACAAATGCCGTAAAATTGTTGTATTATCGAGGGAATACAAAAACATAAGCAGTATGAGCTTAAAAATATATACAACGAGTTTAAGCAATATAGATTGTATGAAATAATAACTTATAACTCCAAATAAATATAAATATTCTCAAGAACTCTTGAAATAGGAGTTCAAAGATCTCCGGTGTTGCCTACCCAAGTTAGCAATTGTCATCTTATCTAAATTCCCTATTAGCTTTTGAAAACTAATAATTTCATTAACACCAAAATGTAAAGAGTTGTCTAATAAGAAATTAGACAACAATGGTGCATGACGTTTAGCATCACAATCTAAGCTTTACTGTAGGTGAAGCATTATCATCCACATTTACTGAATGTAGATCAACATTAAGATCAAAGTATTGTGCATAACTGATTCCCAAAGCAACATCCACCAACTCATCAATACTCAATTCTAACTCAGTAATCTCTTCCCCTTCCATCTGAATGTAAGTCTCGATTGACATCTCTTCATCACCTAATCGCAACTTTGAAATCAGAGCATCAAGTTCATATGATTCTTCTTGCATTCCATCCTTCTCCCTTTCATCAACTAGGGCAAAATCAACATTCCATGTTGCAGGTAATATACATGCCATCCTCCAACAATTCCTGACTATATGTGCATCCAACTCACTCCACATGATAGCATGTCTGATGTTGGGCACCACCTTCCTTAAGTCCTTCAATGTAGCATCATCATAGTGTGATAAAACCCACTACAAAAGTTTCTTCTTGTACTGAATTTTGAAAGATGTTATTATACCACTAGAAGAAATTTCTCGGAGCCCAACTATTGTCCATTTTTTTCTTACACCCCTAGTAATTTTTTCCACGCTATTTTACATGTACTGATTAGATAAAAGAGGCCATTATATGTCATGGTATTTTACATGTAAACATGTTTCACTATTTTAAAACCCCCTATATTATATGTACGTTTTTTTGCAAAATTTACCTACAATGAATATATTGGACCCTATTTTTTATCGCACGTTGTTTCTACAATTTTCGCCAGTGATCTCCCCGAGAACCACGTGCGTTCACTATGGGTACCTTCCATGGGTACACCACGGGTACCTTCTGGTTGCCTACCAATTGAATTGTTTATGCATTTTCTTGGTGCGAGTCGCGATGGCCTAGGGTTGAAATGGACACGATTTCTTCTAGTGTACCTTGATCCAAAGGTTGAACTATGCTTGTAACATTGGGAGGAAGAAATACCAAATTCATGCTGCTCAATTCCAAGGTTGAAAAACCACAAGACTTACCAACTTTGGCAGAACTAACAACATGTGAAGATGCATTATCCAAAATCATAATCACCTTTCGATTTTGGCCTTTGAATTGATTGTTGAGTTGCAAAATCCAAGCTTCAAATATATCCCCCTTCATCCAAGTTGTCTTATTTGAGTGCCACCGAACATACTCATGAGGTTGCCACCTTCCAAAACATCGTGGTTGCTTAGACGTATAAATCACAAGCAACTTCAACTTATCAGTCCCAGTTGAATTAACAACAAGAGCAAGTGTTACACGCTCCTTCTGTAACTTCCAACCCTTCACCTTCCCTTGTGCTAATGTTTTATTAGGATGTGCTCTAAATACAATCTACTCTCATCCATGTTATAAACACCTTCAGGCTCAAGAATTTGACAAAAGAATAGGAAGTAGGCCACTCTAATCCTAACCAGGTCCATTCTACACTAGTAACCCTAATTATCATTAAGTTCCCAATGATAAGTGAAGTTCCCAAGTGAAAATGGATGTGTTTTAGATGTACATAACATAGATGAAAGGAATTTTAGCATTAATTACCTCTTTAATATGACAAAATGAAGATTCTAAATGTCGTATTATCGAGTGTCATAGTCGTATAAAAGAGGGAGTTTTGAACTAAAAAGTTTGGACGCGCAAAAATGTGTCGTAATATCGAGGGTGTCATATAAACGAGTGTCATACTAACGAGGTTAGACTGTAGGCACATGTTAACTTAAGACTAGAATTTTTATCTTGGCTTGCCAAACTCTGTTTTTGGAGAAACCGGCATTTTTGAAAATGTGTGGCCTCCACATGAGGACCAAAGAACAAACGTCGTAAGGATGAATGTTTAAAATTCTCATGTGGCATCACTAGAGAACTTCAAGGCCAACTTACTCCTGGGAGAAAGTGGAGGAAGCGACTGCTTTCGTACTACAATCCAAAGGCAATAAGGATAATAATGACTTTAATCTCCTTTAGAGTCCAAGCCCTAAACCAATCATAGATTGCGACTTAGAAGATTGACCCCACCGTCCTAGTGGGTGGAGTATAGGGATCCAATTGACTTGATGGATTGTCCCATCAACATGGAGATTGGTTTATATTGGTATCAAAAAAGAACCAACAAATAAGTGGACTTACGATCTTACAGATCATTTGATGATAGATTTAGAAAAAATAATTGCATTAGCTTCGATCTATGACATATATCTAGACTTAGATGCTTATAAGTTACATTTAGGGGATGAAAAAGTATTCAACGATTTTATTAATGAATGCTAGGGTTTTACCTTAACAAGGTTTTAAGATTATATAGTGAACGCACGTGGTTCTCGGGGAGATCATTGGCGAAAATTGTAGAAACAACGTGCGATAAAAAATAGGGTCCAATATATTCATTGTAGGTAAATTTTGCAAAAAAATGTACATATAATATAGGAGGTTTTAAAATAGTGAAACATGTTTACATGTAAAATACCATGACATATAATGGCCTCTTTTATCTAATCAGTACATGTAAAATAGCGTGGAAAAAATTACTAGGGGTGTAAGAAAAAAATGGACAACAGTTGGGCTCCGAGAAAAAAAAATTGGGGTAAAGTCAAAAAAATTGGTTACTTGGGATATAAAGGGAAAAAATGCAGTATAAGTCAAATATGGTATTTTAAAACGATTCCCCAAAAAATTTATAATTACTGATAGGTTGTATTAAAATACAACCATTTACTTTTATTTTGAAAAATACCATACCTTAAAATCTTTTCTACAAGGTAAATAGCCCCCCAATAAATAGGTCATGAGCGCACGTGTATGCATCAATTAGAGAGGGAGTGATCTCCTTGAGACATGGTTCTTGGTTTTAATGAAAGGTGCACCCCTGGGGGAGTTGAGAAGTTAGTGATTGGTAGGTTATGGTATTGTACCATGAAATTCTAAGTCCTTTCATAAATCTGTTGTTGCATAGGGATAGTAGGTATGGCCATGTCATATGTGTCTTTATCGATTTTGTGGCAAAGTGTGTAATTAGAATTCGTGTTTGCTTGGAGCTAGTGGATTTATCATTTTTTTTTAATGTAGATCCCATGTATGGAGTACTTTTAAAATTTAATAGATATGTAGTTTGTGCTTCAGTGGTTTGTTACATTTTCTTTAAGTGCTTTGGAGAGTTTGTGGTTGAAATTGTCATTGGAGACCCATTATTGGATTTTTTTGGCAACGTTGTTATGAATTTTTAAGGTCATTGGGTGGTCAACGCCCCGAGCTAAATCACATTTGTGTTGGGCTGGGCCCAGCCCCTCCCACGCCCCCTTCACTGCTTGGTCTTCCTGCCCGCACATGCGTGGGAACTCTTCCTCATTGGGAACCAATGTGACAATACCCAGTAGAAATTACAAATATTCAAGTTGACATCACTTTCATTATTCCCAAGTTAATTGATGGAGTTCCTTCACATGCCAAAGAAGCTTAATGGCTTAAGTGACCGGGTATTGTCACATTGGGGAAGAGTTCCCACGCAGGTGCGGACAGGAAGACCGGGCAATAAAAGAGGTGTGGGAGGGGCGGGGCCCAGCCGAACACAAATGTGATTTAGCCCGGGGCAGTGGTCAACCCGCCTCCCCAACCCAACCTAAAAATGAAGGGTTCAAATCCTGACAAAAATAGAGCTTTTAATTTTGAAGTATCTATTTGGAATGGTTAACTGTTAACCCCTGTCCAAATTTATTTATTTATTTTGAAATTATCATCATAATTATTGTATCATCACCGATGCAATTGAACAATGTTTAAGCACTAAGAAGACTTCACCCTTTGTTGATGAAAAAATTCACAGAAAAGGTGACAAAAAAACTGACTCCACTGCAATCAAAGTGAGAAATACAAGACCCGTGATAATCATACCCTGAATAAGATTGGAGTGCATTTGTATTTTTTTATTTTTTTGTCTTTGTTTGTGTTGTCTGCATCTGGTTGGCTTAATGTGGATTAGGGATCGACCCATGAATGGATGTACAGGAGGGATTTCATGGAGATCACATTAACCCTTAAACGACGGAGCGGCCCTCTCAGGGCCGCGTTGACCCTAAACTATTTGACCATAAGATAGCGTCAAAACATGTCGGAATTGCAAAAAAAATTCCCCAAAATGTGTATATCAAAATTCCATATCTAAATATATATGCCAATCGCACTAAAAGAATTACATGGAGGTCTGAAATGGGGTAAACATAGGCTGATGGGAGAGGCCCTCTCACCTCCCCCCCCCCCTTGACCTTTAAGGGTTAATAAGGTTATGGGAAAAGGAGCATTCACAAAGTGGCCCCTCATTGAACACTTATACACTCTAAACTCCGGAGTATCACACCTGTGGCAACCAAAGTGCACGTGATATTACGGAGTTTTGTAGTGTTAACATGGATGCATGATACTAGTGAATTAGTGTAGCATGTGACACTATGGAATAACACAAAGTGCAACATATTAAATGGTGTGGTGTGGTCCACTCCACTTGGCCTTCCCAAGCGATGTGACATATGCATGCACCAACATTCAACAAGTGGCATAAGAAGAAGAAGAATAAGAAGGTGACACTCCACATATTGACACATGGCACAATGCAAGGGTGTGGGTTGACTTCTTTGGTGGTTTGCATTAATGACAAAATTCGTGATATAAGGGAGAGAAAGGTGACAATAAGGAGTGAGATTTGAACTACGAACATCCATTCCCTAGGGTTTTGGAATATTAGAGAGTGAGTGACATTATGGAGGTTGATATTACGGAGTTTAGGGTGTACATCGGTGACCTACATTTGTAACCAATATTTTGAATGGCAACCGACAAAACATAGGCCACATCAAAAACTACATAAATTTAACCCCACCAAAAGAATCAATTAGCCATCTCTCAACAACTAATCCTTTTATGTCTAAGTAGTTGAGTTGAGCTCCCACCGATTGAAGCTTTGTTGTGGGAAGAAACCAAATGTGTGTAAGAATGAGCTCTCGCATTTGGTAAATTGCCCATTTGCCTATACGTTGATCCGCCCCAAGGACCAATTTTAATTCAATTCAATTTGAATCTAGTCCTCCGGTCTAATGAGATCCAAATCCCAATTACCGTACCCGGCCGTCAGGGTCAACATCTCATGCCGAATAATTAATTAAAGTGGAGAAAGTGGGTCCGGCATGGTAAAAATAAATTAATAAAAATTTCAACAATTTCAAAAAATATTTGTAAAAGATTCGGCACTTTAATACAAGGCTAGTTCACAACAATGAAAGATTTCTTATTTTTTTCACCCTTTTGTGGCGGCCTTGGTGTGTTTAACCTAATTGAATGCCCTAATCTCAATTAATGGTCCTTTGTATGTGTTACTTTTGGATCCTAAAACGCCACTACAACCTCTAGGTTTGCCATGATTTTGGCCACAAGCTCTTCATGGGTTAATTCAATTTGCTCTGCAAACAATAGAAAATTCGAGCTCATAATGTCCGGTTTTTTTAAAAATAATTTTTGCACGAACTAGTTATGATGCTACGGTATGCAATATTTTGGGATTTTACTGTGGAGGTCACCACCTACAACCTTCCAGCCTTAGACGGTGTAACCCGCTGCTGACCGGTTTACACGGACAATGCACCTATCCAAATTAGGTGGTTCGCAAACCTTTAAATTCCGAAGGTGGTTTGATACATTATTTTCCTAATAAGTGATATGATGTTTCCTCTTTATGAATTTCTAAGGAGAAAGGAGCCTAAGCTTTCAAGCTTATGTTCCCCTAAATCCTAATGTCAAGGTTAAGTGTTATAAACATAAAGAGTGCTTTTGCAATCCATGTAACAGAAAACCAACATTCTTCAATTCCATTTTAATTTCAAATATCCTCAACCAAAGTTTACAATCATATTATCAATCTATCAATGTAATAACTTCAATGTAAGATTTGACTACTTGATGGTCTTCAAATTCTCTTATTCTCGAATGGTGGCTTGAAGCCTTCTTAATGTCTTCAATCTCTTAGAGATTCTTTTTGTCTGGTTTCCCTTTGTATTCTCTAATTATGAATCTTAGTTCTCCGGTCTTGAGAGAACCTCTTTCGGTCTTCATTCTTCAAGAGGATCTTCCTCCTTAGTCTCCAATCTTGAAGAGAATCTTCAATCTCCTAAAAATGCCTTAGCCTTGAAAGTAGTCTTCTTACCTTCGAAAAGTATTCCCTTAGCCTTCAAAATGCCTTTTTAGTCTTCGGTCTTCAAGTTCTTCTTAGTCTTTGGTATCACGGTCCTCCAGTCTCACGGGCTCTCAGTCTCGTGGTCCTTTAGTCTTCAAGTTTCCTCGAAAAGTCTTCAATTACTTTGAAGAAGTCCTCAAGTCTTCTTTCCTTTGGTCACGTGGTCCCTCAGTCACGCAGGCCTTCAGTTTGGAAGACCGGCTTCGTATGAAATATTAGTCCTTCAATCTTAGTCTCGCGGGCCTTCAATCTGGAAGACCGGCTTCGTATGAAATAACGATCTTCCAATCTTGAACTCGCGGGTCTTCAATCTTCAAGGCTCACCAAAAGGTCTTCAAGTCTTCTTGCCTTCGGTTTCGCGGTCCTCCAGTCCGCGGGCCTTCAGTATCGTGGGCCTTCAGCTCCAAATTCGGTCTTCAAACTCGAAGCCTTTCGGTCCTCGAGTTTCTTCAAGAAACTTTAAGTCTCCGAGTCTTCATCTTCTTGCCTTGCGGCCTCGTGGTCCCTCAGCCTCGTAGCTTTCCGATCTTCAAATTTCTCTAAAAGCCTTAGAGTCTTCAAGTTCGTCGAGAAGGTCTTCAACCTCGAAGCCTTCCGAAAAGGTCTTCGAGTCTTCACGCCTCGCAGTCTCGCGGTGCTCCGATCTCTAAGTAAATCTTCAAGGGCTCAAAGGCTCCTTAATCTTCAATTAATTCTTCAAGGGCTCAAAGGCTCCTTAAGTCTTCAAGGGCTCAAGGGCTCCTTAGTCTTCGAATAGAATTTCGCTCCCGATAAAGCTTTGACGCTCACGTTATATTGTCGTGATAGAATGAGGTGAATTAGGGCCCCTAAGTGCCCTCTTTATATAGGGTATGAAATCTATGTGTTTTCTAATTAGGCGGTTAGGCCTTAGTCCCCTATTGCCACATGTAGGATTCGGCTATTTTTAGCCCTGTATCTACCTACAGTCTAATTTTAGCCCAGGCGGATCTATTTTAATAATGAGCACATGCTTAATTTAAATGTTCATGTGGTATGCATATGATGTAATCTTCCTCTTTCCTAGATGTGCCTAAGGTATTTGGTTACCATCCATATGATTCATTCATTCAAAATTCTCATCTTCATTGCCGAATGGTTGAGGCGGTTGTGTCCATCCAAGGGATTTTCATCCCTTGGCATTGTCCTTCATCTACATCCTTTAATGAGTAAGTACGTGTCCACTAAGTGTTTACTAAAATAACTAGGTGTCTACTAAGCAGTCACTAAAAAGCTAGGTGGCTACTACCTCTAGTTACTAATGTACTCACTTACCATCCCAAGAGGTGACAACATGTGTACTAGTAACTATCTAAAAGTAACTACACGCTCACTAGTTTAGCCTCCTTACTAATTCGGCCGTTCCCTATGGTGTGTCTTGTTCCCGCCGGCTTTAGGTATCGTTCCCGAGGCTTAAGCACGTTCCCAACGGCTTGATGCCCGTTGCTCTTCGTGACCGCCTCCCATTGCTCCACGTGGCATCGTCCTATGGGTTGTTCCCCCCATTAAGCCCCGATGCCAGCTCTTGGTCCCTCAGATTCCGCTTGCGTTCCCCTCGGCCGCTCACGTTCCCAGGGACCGCTCCTTGTTCCCAAGGGCCGCTTCACGTTCCCAGTGACCCCTCCTTGTTCCCAAGGGCCTCTTCACGTTCCCAACGACCCCTCCTTGTTCCCAAGGGCCTCTTCACGTTCCCAGCGACCGCTCTCATTCATACCGTGGCTGCTCCCGTTCCCACTTCCCCAGCTCGGCTACTTCTTGTTTGCACCTTGGGCTTCTTGCCCTCCGGCCTTCTCTTTGGCCTTGGGGGGGAGGTGAGCTCTCCATTTACTGCATGAAGTTGGCTCAATTTTGTAATATTCGGCATGCTCTTCAATGAATAACTTTTCTTTTCAACTCTCTTCTCCAATAATTTCCGATTTTTTTCAACTTCTATTTTTTTATTTAATTTTTGCCGACCCTGACGGCCGGGTACGGTATTGGAATCTCAAATTGTGCCCTCGATACACGTTGTTAGTGTCCGGGGAGGTTTTTGGGCATAATCGGTCAAAATCCTATTGTTTCCACGTCCAATCGGTTACATAACATTACTTAATGTGCAACTCTCGTTTCATGGGCCCTCAAAATCTAATAGTGGGATGCTCAAAAAGTTGCACAGGGAGACTCATATTCAAACTGAACTCCCAATATTCTCATTATTATATTATGAGGGCCCGTAGAACCTGAATTGGTTATTTCTCAAATTCAACTATCACATCTGTAACTAGTGGCCGGTTCTCCCCGTTCATTGGTTGTGAGAGCACAAAATTCACTTGCTTTAATGCCAAACCTATGATGTCCCTCAAGGAAGCTATTACATTTGTCTTCTCCAAAGTCCACAGTGGACCTGACCGTACACAACGCACTTGTGGCCTTTGTAGTAAGGGGTTGTTTACATCATGGACCATGAAGTTGTCCCTTGCTCCTCTAAAATATGTGATTGGCCATTGAACTTGCCCCGGGACCACTTTGGTTTACATCAAGAAAAACAATGTAAGAGTGACCATGGAATTTGAGGTCCCCAAAAGGCCTATTTTCATGCCTACATTATCCACTGTCATGGTTCAATGGGTTTGGTGGTGGGAGAGGCAAAAGAGGTTCTCTCCCTACAAATGTCAAGGGACCATGGCAAAGAAATGCCATTGTTATATTTTATTTTATTTCTATATTTACCCCCAATGTTTCCATAGTTATGAGGAACAAAGCGAAGAAGAAGGGGAGATCTCAAACATGAAGAAATTTCTCAAAACTGTCATTTTCGAACATATTAAAAAAAATCAGCACATCCACTTTTTGGTGCATGGTCACTTCTTGTGGTCCATGTTCGGTTTACACCTAGTCAGAAGCCCAAAGGCTTTGAAAATGCATTTTTTAAGAAATCAAACCATGGAAGTGTGACCATGGCAAAATGCCCTCTGACATGGGATAATTTCATGGCCCATGATGTAAACAAGCCCTAAGAATTTTAGATTATTGTAACTTAATCAACATCAATCAAAGTGAACTTGGGTTGAGCTTCGACCATGGAAGGAAGTCATGCCTCAACTATTCCAAAATGACCAAGAATGGTTGCAATCCCTTTTGATTGTAAAGACATGCTTCGTCACTGAGGCCATGGCCACCCACATGGAACGATGGCAAAGCTAAGGGACCACACTAAGCCATATGAAGGCTAAGTGCAAGGGTTCTCTAGAAAGGAACACCACTCTTCTAATTGCCCAAAATTTAGATCTTACAAAACTAAGGTGATTAAACTATCATTAGAAGTGTATTTTCAAGGAGTTTTCCACAGTGTAAAATGGTCTTGATCAGACAAGGAACGCGGCTTGTAAAGCCGTCAAAGGTTGTGGAAGTTGTTAACCCAAAATTGATAGTTGGCCTCACTTCGAGGTGGACATTGTATTCTTCAACATTGAGGTGGGGGCCTTGCACAAAGGACTAGAGGTTAGTATGAGTGGGGAAAGATAGTGAAGTAATAGGGTGGTGTTCCAAGAGTTTTCCCATTGCCAGGACTAGTGTGACTAGTCTCCATGAAGAAATTTTGGCTCTCTATCGATCTACATTAGTAAGTGCATGTTCCAACCTCCTGATTGAGAGTCTCAAGGCTAATGAGTGGTAACCATAGTTTGCAATGAGTTTAAGGCATGTCCCTAGGACTAGGAGTCAAAGTGACTTTGGGACATATGCCATGCACTCTGCATATAGGTATATCAAGGGAAATTGGACTAACTCATGCGTGGTTTTGGTTGTGCAGAGTTGGTGGTATTGCAAATCCATTAAATCCCACTTGGCCAGCGCCATTGTTACACAATGGGCCACCTTCAAACCTCGGGGGAGGCACTGGCGAAAAACGTGTGAACTATGTACAATAAAATATAGGGTCGCAAATATTAATCATGGGTCAAATTTGTACAATAATTACATATAATAAAGGGCACTCTAGGTGTGTAAAACATGATTATATTTAATATAGCATTTGATAGAATATCATAAAATTATTTTAGTGGTACATGTAAAATACCATGGATATAAGGGGCTAGACATGAAAAATCATATACCTTACACTTCAATGAAGGAATATGGATGAATAATTGTTGATTTTTGGTGATGAATCAAAGGATGGATGAAAAGACTCGTGAGGTGCGGCCTAGGGTTTCATGGGGGTTGCGCCCTTGTCACCCCACTTTCCTAATCTTCAATGCCAAAACCTATTGTCCTCTACATCACATTAATTCTTCTTCCAGTGTGGACTGAAATTGAGATTTATGGATTTTGATTTGTGTGGGGAGTTTTTCAAGTTAGGCTCATTTGAGAAACCATGTTTTCTTCTTGTGCAAATATTTGGGAGTAACTTTGAGAGCAAGAGAGTTTGGAACATGGCTTGAAGTTAGCGCTACTTCACACTATGGTTGTCCAAGTCGAGAGGTTGTGGGATTGAATGGCCAAACTTTGTTGAGAGTCCAAAGAAATGGGCTGAAAATAGCCAATAAAATATAGGAATTGGAGGCTTCGGCCGGGCATAGTGTGAAGCCTCCAAAGGCCAAGCCCAATGTCCAAACCCAAAGGAGCATCCCACTTTATTCCTTGCCCAAAACAACCCCTCCAATCTAACAACCAAGATCTTGTCAATGTTTGATTTTTTATGAAAAAAAATCGACAGCCTCTCGACCATAGTTTGGGTTTCCATGACCATCCGACCCAAACTTCCAGACCTTGGACAGCTGGCCAACTAGCATCAACTAGCTAAATTTTCCGGCTCCCTATTTGTCACTTAGCTTTAGCTAGCTGGGTGCATTGAACCTAGGATTCTTACTTAGCTTTAGCTAGCTAACTTTTCCGGAACTCTCATTTTCACTTATCTTCGACTAGCTAAAAAATTGTGTGACATGCATATTCATTCTAAAGGAGAGAGAAATCCATTCAAATGAAACCAAACAATATATATTTGGTTGTATTGCTCTCGGAGTCTCGGTTGGCTTTACATTTTCATATTGTTGCACAGTGAAATTGAAAGGCTTAAAATCAACATGTATAGTCGGCCTCCTCAGTTTCGAATGGCACTGGTGATAGACCATCATCTTCATTATTGTCATCATTATCATCATCATCTTCGTCTTCATCATCATAATCTTTTTCATTTTCATTATCATCGGAATCATCAATGTCATCTGGCAATTCAGGACGAGATAAAATCAAGGTCTTCCAAATCGGAGATTTCGCAACATTTGCTGGATTATTAGAAATTAGGCTCATGTTCAATTTCAGGAACATTGTTGCTTCAACGAGTCATGGTTTGAGAGATGACCGTTTGGGTGCAATGACATCATTCATTTCATTGAGATTACATTCATATTCCTGCTAGCTATTAGCTAACTTCAGCTAGTTAACTTTCCTCGCCCGGATTATGGCACTTAGTTTTCGCTAGTTATTCTTTTGAGGCACCAAATTCATGCATAGCTTTAGCTAGTTGGGGCTTTTAGCTAGCTAAATAGCTACTCACTTAGTTAGCTGTCCGAGGTCTGCAAACTTCCTTCGAGAGTATGTTGCCTTCATAAAAAAGTAAGCATTTTAAATTGCGACAACCTTAGTGTGAAGGGTCGAGAGGCCGAATTCTTGGCTTCTTGCAACTTGATTGGTGGAAATCGATGGCCTTTCGACCTTCGGCCATAGTGTGAAGCAGCCCTTAGATTGATCACTTAGCCATTGTCGTCACATTAATTTCTTCTAGTGTGAATTGAAATTGAGAATTCTGGATGTGTGTGTGTGTACGTGTGAGGATTCAAGTTAGGCTCATTTGAGAAACCCTCGTTTCTTCATGTGTAGAGATTTGGGAGTAAGCTTGGGGAGCGAGCAAGCAAAGAAATTGGAGATTGGCTTGAAGATAGATTGATCACTTGGGGACCACTCGGGCAACCTTGGGGGATTGATTATTTGAGATTGCGTGTTTATTTTCCTATTGTGTTTGTGGAGCTTGGAGGTCAATTGTTAGAGCTTATGCTTGAAACATCTTATGTGCAAGCACTTGAAAGTCAAGATGATGATGATGATTGTGGGCTAAGACCCCACTAAAACCAAATTTCCTGCATAAATTTTGAAATCACAACTTACACAAGAAGTGAGACTCAAGTTAATTTGGCATGAAATTATGAGTACCACATACCAGACATCCTTTGCATGCTTCTTTAAGATGGTGTTGTAGTTGTCATTGATAGTAGTATTTTGAAAGCCCTTTGACTTACTCTAGTCTTTTCACCTTAGATCAATTCCTTCTTAGTTATTAATCATAATGGGTCCATAGTCACAATAGTTCTCCCTATTTGCAATGATATTCAGATATATGGCATCGTAGAGTGTGATTCATAAACCATGAGCCCTAGAGAATGCTTGTTTTCCTTGTTTTGTACATGTGCTTCTTATGATGATTGTAGTTTATCATGCACTTTAAGGACTTAAAAAAATTGCAATTTTTCTTTACATATAAATAATATAGGGTACCATTAAATCAATCATTTAACCATTTATGACTATCCATAGGGTGCCATTCATCACAAAAAATTACCATTGTTTTTAAAATTAGCATGCATTATAATATATTCTAGTAGGTAAATAAGCGCCCATATAATCCTATGTTATCACATGTGTATACTTATTCTAAGAGGAAGTGATCTCCCTGACCTTCAAACTAGTGTGAGTTTGGGTTGCGACTCTAGCTCGGGAAGGTCACCCTACGGAAAGTAGTAAACCGCATGAGTTAAACTATAGGTGTTGTAACCCTTGCTAGCTCCCCTTAAGTAACTTGGTCATTTTTTTTCAACTCTAGCAAGGATTACGAGTGCTAACCTTTCACATTCCGCCATGCGAAAGGTTAGCTCCTAATACCGCGGACCTTCTTAGTTCATAAGAGGGGGACCAAACCTCCTACTTGGTTTTCGGGATTCACCCCTTAATCGGTAACCAATTCTTAGATGTGGACTTCCATCCATGGAAGTCCAATCTCATGTTGATCATCGCGTTGCCGGAGCGACACTACAACAACCTGAGCCATACTAGGCAACTATGCCCTCCCATTGGGCCAATGCCCATGGAGGCCTTGCCGTTCGGCCTCGGGTGGGTGAGGCCACACCACCTCACCCATATAAGCTCTAGGACTCTAGGCAGGGCCCCTACCCCACCGTCAAGTAACCTTTTGTCTCTCTCCCAACACTTGGGGCCAAGTAGACATTTTCCCTTAGCCGCTGGGGTTGGAAGCCCCCAGCAGCTTTAGAACCCCATAACTTCCTCATATGATCTTTGATTCTAACAATTGACCACTCCATCGTCATCTCGTTTCATGTAGATGCCGATAGACTACTCATTTGCGCCATTTGGGCAAGTATTCAGAAAGTTATGCCTGTTCAAAGCTTCATAGTCCCGGAAGCCACTCCCAGGCCACTGCTGATCAGGGCGCTGTCACGGGACAACGCCCCACTCAAATTGCCATAACTCCTAGCTCACACCTCCGACTGAGATGTTCTTGGGCATTCTAAAATTGACACGCCATAAGCTACGCATAGCTTATGGCCTTACCCTCATGCCTCCTAGTCTTCGTGGGTGGGAGGCGTTCCCAACGCCCGGGGCCCTCACCCACACTAGGATCACTTGGGTCTCTCACCAACGGTGCCACAAGTCTCGGGTGTCACTCCGGGGTTCCCCTTGTGCCCATGGTGTTTCGGGCACTCCTCATGGTGTGAGCCCAATATGGTGCCCACATGTGGTGTTAACCTCAAAAGTTCCTTAAGACTTGATTTTGGCATTTCTTCAATTATTCAAAATTATAAAAAGAGTGAAGCTTTTGTGTTTAAGTTTAAGATTTAGTTTGAAGTGATGAGCGGGTGTTGTATTGGGATTGGAGTTAGAGGAATTAGTGGGTTGGTTAGTGTGAGCCACTCAAACCGCTCACTGTTTGAGTTTAAGCTCACTACCTGCAAGAACGAGGAAGTTAGCTAGTAGAAATAGTCAATATATAGATGAGTACTAAAGCTTGGGACATCCGCCTGTGGATGCGAGTGGTCTAAGAGACTGGTATTAGGTCTGGACCAACCCGGGTTCGAATCCGGGTGGTTACATTGACCGGTGCTATCCCAAAGTTGAGCTAGTGGTAAAGCAGGAATAATCTGTAGGTGGATACCGAGAAGAAGTTACTACGCGCGTGTGCGTAGAACCTTCTCAATTATATTATCTTTTAGAAATATTTTATTTACCCGCGTAAATTAATCAAACCGCCCGCGGTCGGGTTAAGGTTTGCGCTCTAAGTTGAAGGGAAATTATTAGTTTAGAAATTAGACTTAGATCAAGTAGTTAGTATGAAGAAATGTGGAGAAAGGACATCGAAGGACAGTGAATAACAGTGAATGACAACGGAGAACAGCGTAGGACATGGTCGAATGAATACAGAACAGCGTCGAACGAATGAAGGACAACGTAGGACATCGTCGGATGGAGAACGACGACGAACGGACGACGATGAATGAAGGAAGGACAGCGAATGACAGTGGAGGTTGGTGCACGACAGCGAATGACAGCGGGCGAACGGAGACGAACGGAAGATGATGTCAAGCGGATGAAATTAGGGCGGATGAAGGCTGTTGGATCTAGGATGGCGATCGAAGACCATTGGATCTAGGGGTTGGAGAAAGGTGGCTAAGGTAGTGGCGGCCGTGGATGCCAACCGTTGGATCTAGGAGTATAGATCAAGGGTTAGGGTGGTGACGGCCGTGGATGCCAACCATTAGATGTAGGTGTGACTTGATCTACGGTGGGGAATGCTTGGGGTTGGAAGGGGGTAGTCCCATGGAGGAGAGCACGGAGGCTCATTCTCGCCTCTCTCTCATTCTCTCTCTTGCACTAGGACTTCTCTCATTGGGACCTCTTCCACTATGACTTCTTGCACTAGGATCTCTTCACTTGTTACTTGTGATTTCTTTCTCTCTCCCTCTTTTCTATGTAGTTAGAGCAAAGAAGTTGTAAAAGAATAGGAAGATGACTGTAGGACAAGGGGGTTTATGAATCCTATGAGTGTTGAATAAAAAGGTTTTTGAACCCTATTGAAGAGTTATGTTATTGCTTAAGTCACATTAGCTTTGATATCATGAGTTAGTAGTTGTATGAGTTATTACTTCACCTCTTCTTCCATTAGTTTCAGCCTTAGTCCATGCATTAGTCTTTGCATTCCATTCTGCATTAATCCCCTGTTTTAGGCCCTGAACTAGTGTCCTACATCAGTCTTTGCATCCCATTCTGCATTAATCCCCTGTTTTAGGCCCTGAACTAGTGTCCTACATCAGTCTTTGCATTCCATTCTGCATTAATCCCTGTTTTAGGCCCTGAACTAGTGTCTTACATCAGTCTTTGCATTCCATTCTGCATTAATCCCCTGTTTTAGGCCCTGAACTAGTGTCCTTCATTACATTCTGCATTCTATTCTGTATTAATCCCCTGTTTTAGGCCCTGAACTAGTGTCCTACATCAGTCTTTGCATTCCATTCTACATTAATCCCCTGTTTTAGGCCCTGAACTAGTGTCCTACATCACACTCTGCATTATATTCTGCATTAATCCACTGTTTTTAACCCTGAACCAGTGTCCCATATTAAACCATGCATTCTACTCTCCGTTGACCCCCTGTTTGGGCCATGAACTAGTGTTCTGCATTGAACCCGGGTTTCCGAAGCTAAGGGATTAGCAAGGACATGTGAGCCATGGATCTCCACCTGGACTACAGACGCAAAGGGGTGGGGGTTTATGGCTGACACATGGAGAGGTACGTGACAATAGGGTTCATTTTATTCATTGGAGGAAAATTTTATATAAGACTTGGATCTACCATAGCCTTCAATTAATGTTTGAAACGTCATTATATGTAAAATAGGGTATTGGAAAAACCCTCATTTTTTTCAGTAGTAGATATAAATTAGTATGAATAAAATCATGGGAGAATTTTTCTTAATATTAGGATGAGTATAATCCTAGTCCTTTTAGTAGACAGATGAAAAATAATACATTTTCAATACAATATAGTGATAAAATCATCACTAAAAGTATATCACGGGCGTAGGAGGGAAAATTTTGCCCGCGGGCTGGAATTATTGGTCCATTTTCAAATCGGTTTAGGGTTTCGGTTTCGAGCCTAGGAGTGGTGGTGCCACTTGCTCCCATTTTTCACTTTCTCGCTATGCAAGTTTTGAACACTCACCATAGTTGTAATGCATTTTGAGGCACTAGTTTTTTTGTTCTGCTGTGATTTTTTATTTTTGTGATTTGAATGGTTACTCAATTGCTATTCTCGTTTGTTTTATGTTGCTTTCTAGTTTGGTTCAAATATGCTCATGTACATTGCATATGTCCACGCCAAACACTTACCGCAAAACATTTAATGTCCATCTAAGCAAATGCCTAAGTTTTATAAGTACTATAGCATGCCAAGAATTAGGCGACATTTGGACTTAGAATTACCTATAGGGTGCTTGGAATTAAGATCAAGTAGTTTTTTTTCTACTAAAAGGGTCTCTTAAAACCATGATTACTAGGTAAATAGCCCCCAAACAAATACCCGGTTAACGCACGTGGTTACAAAATATAAGGGGAAGTGACCTCCCTGAGGACTCTAGTAGTATGCAAACTTTTAAACATAAAGAGAATTTTCACTTTGACCGTTTGTAAATATGTATCTCTAATGAGAAGTTCAATTCTTCAGCTTGAATTGATATATTGTGTGATTCACAATTGCCGACTAGATGAAACAATTTCCAAGTCAATCGAATGGTCAAAATTGTCAGTGGAGTTGGAGTGCCTACAATAGGACCACATTTATGTATAATGGAAGACATGGTGGTGGTGGCGGTGGTAAGGCCTAAAAATGTACAAAGTTTCCAAAGAAAAGGGCCACATCCTAGGCACATGCAAGACTAGGCGCCCCATGAGCACAAGGGCAGGTGGCATCTCGGCCGTTGGAGCACAACAAGGAATCGATAGCCAAGGGCAAGGTTGGGCAGGTTGCATAGTGGGCGGGCAAGGGGTTACAGCCCGACAGACATCATGGAGGCAATTGGAGTTGGATAATGCATTTATTAAGCAATTTTGAACATATTTTCAAATTTTGGACTTTTGGTTGCTTCAATTCTATGGGTGGATCCATGAATACACTTTTGATATGCTTAAGTTTTGTTGGAGATATGTGAGTCCTTGGTGATCATTTCAATGTTATGTTATTTAATTATGAGGGAAGCATCAAATATCTATTTTTGATGTCAATTTGAATAAATAAATGTTGCATAGTGAAAATACAACAAATTGCTATAATAATATCATAGTCAACTATGCATATTATATTGGATTATCTTACCATACACTTCTATCGTAGGATCCTATGATAGGTAGATATTAACGCTAGCTCTAGATGGAGCAAGCATGAATGAAGAGCCTCTTCGCCCGTAGGCTACTTCCCCATTTCGAGGGTGGGCTCTATCCCAGGTAATTGTGTCATAAGTAGCCGATGTAATTGTGGTAGGTGGGGGCGAATCCATCAATGGGGTCTGGTGTGCGGCAACTTGTATTCGAGTTTTCTTTTCCTTAAGACAATGGCGGAAAGGGATTATAGAGCCGTGGTGTGTAGTTGGTGTTGTAGTTTATTAATTTTGGTTGGGGGAAGTTTGAATTGTTAGGAGAGGCTATGTGAGGTGTTGACATGGATGCTTCCTCTTTGACCAGTTGTGAGGACAAGTAATGCTTTGACTTTCCAACCTCCTGCTTCAACGACTCTTATTAGAGTAGTGTATTTGTTAATTTTTCCCTTGATGGCTATGTATGGGAATTGTAAACTCAATTTTTGGGCCATCGCCTAGCTTTCGAGCTCAAAATCTCTAACTTAATAAGAAGTAGCGGCAATAAGCAGTGAGGAGTTAGTTTACAGTGTGAACAGAGGGCTATAGCCGTTCCAAGGCGGTTGCAACCACCTTCCCCTTCCTCGGCTGATAAGAAGGAGACAGGCTATCGCCCAAGCAGGCTATTTACCATTGTAGAATCAGAAGTAGTCTCAAGATAGAAGCAATAGGCTTGTAGGAAGTGTTAGCACTCAGAGATTGAGGCAACATACTTAGCAATAGGCAATGCCAAGCAAAAGGCTGGCATAGTTAGAAGCAGAGTTGAGAGCCGAGGGATTCGGACTCTCAGAGACCTTTGAAATTTGACATTGGGAGTAAAAGTTCATCAAAATGCAATTGACTAGAGTGGAATTTTGATTGTTGATCTTGGTGTTTGAATATAAGTAATGTCTTGTGTGATTTTTGGCTATAGGCCATGAGCGTTGAAGTAGACAAATTAACCGCCATGAGGGCGAGAAAGATTAAGGGTAGTGGCTAAGAGGCAGTAAAGATGGCTACCAGACTATGACCATAAGCATGGAAGTTGGCACACTCAATTTGAGATACTGAGCAAAGGTCGATTGTTGAGGAGAAGGGCAATAGCCTTGTGAGGGACGCATAGTTGATAGCCAGAGAGGCAAGTGATCGATTGAAGGCTATGAGAGCATTAGGTAGCAAAGACAGATAGTCTTAGGTGATAGGCCAGTGAGTGGCAAAGCCAAGTTGCCTGAGAGAGGACTTGAGAGTCGAACGAAGTCTAAGAGAAAGAAGTCATGAGAGTAATTTCTTAGGCAATAATCTGAGCGCAAAACACTTAGCATGAGAGAGGAAATTGTAGGCGATTAGCCAAGAGTGTGTAAGAGAAAGCAATAGTCCCGAGAGAGGTAAGTAAGAGAGCAATAATTTGGAGTCGAGCCAGTGAAGGCAACTAGCCATGAAGAGGCGATTGCCTATTAAAGAGAGAGGAAGCCGAAAAACCCAAGAAATGCTATAGCTTGTAAAACAAGGCGAGTGCCTACTAACATGAAGAGCCTGAGAGGGGCAGTTAGGAAATAGAGAGTCAAGAGAGACCGGAAGAGGCGATTAGCCAGAGCGACAAAGGAAGCGTCGTAGAGAGATGTAAGAGGTAGAGTCGTGAGAGAAGAAGGGCCGAGTAGGCCATAGGCTTACAGGTGTCATTCTTGAGAGAGAAGGCAAAAAGGCCTCTTTGGCAAAATAGCTTGAGAGCTATTACTAGACTTAACTTGGCACGAAGCTAATGTGGTGATTGCAGACAAAGGACAGACTTAGTAGCAAGCTATAAGATTCAAGAGACAATACCAACCCGAGTAGGAGAAATTGCTTGATTATAATAAGTTGAAGATGAAGATGGTGATTACAATTTTGGAAGAATGGCCGAATGACAGTAAGTCAAACTAAGAGGAATTAATTTGAGATTATTGCAAAGCATAACTCATGACATTTAAAGATGATGTGGCATTCAAAAGACATTACCCCGGACTTCGGTCTTGACAAATTGCCAATGACTACTTGCCAAGCTCTTGAGCTTCACGACTGATTAGAGGATGGAATTAGAGTGATAGGAATTCACACAACACATAGGACAGAAATCACTCACGACTGGAGAAGCACAAATGAACCATAAGAGTGGAGAATAAGTAGAGTAATGAAGGAACTAAGGAGTAAAAGACTTAGATTGTTATTGTAATCCTTAATCCAATGTGACATTAACCCTTATAAACACTAGCTCAGTCTTCCTTGTGACCTAGTTCCCTGGGTTGTTGTTTTTAAGTGATAGCAAAAAACTAACTACATGAATCTATCATGGCAATATGTGAATTCAATGTAGTCTAATGTGATTGCTTGAATGGGTTGAGTGGGGGGAAGTGCATGGGTAGGGAGGCCTTCGATGAGGAGGATATCTGGACAAAGTTGAATGGGACATTGGCATGGGAGAGGGGGACATGTGCAACAGTAAGGGAGGATCCAACTAAGAACTGTGTGTTCACATGGATTGGTTGGTGTCGAGCTACCATTGGTGAGGCATTTCCATCTTGTGAGGTGATGGGTGAGGAGCATTTCCCGTATGTGATTTAAGGTTTTGTTGTGTCTATCCATGTGTAAGCCTTCTATGATAGGATGGTGGCATGATGCTAGTAGGTGTGGCCATGTATCAATGTTGACTGAGTGTTGGTTGCACAATGGACAAAAGATGGATGGGAAAGGTTTTGGGGCAAAAAAATGTTTTCTACAATTTCCCATATATTGGTCATTTCTAAATTTAAGGATTTGGGAGATGTGTGCCTAGAATATTTTAGGATCATTCCAAAAGACATTGGAGAGTGTGTGGTCCAATGCGTCATTTGAGGTCCATTTTTTGGATGGAGGGTTGTTTGGGAACAATGCAATGTTGTAGTTGGTGTTTGTATAAAAGTAGTAGGTGTGTGTGCAAGTTTCGGATAGGCCATGTGTGAAATGTTTTGCTTTGGAGGTAGTGAGGAGATGCGTGGTAGATATGCATGGGGTTCCCATCAGTGGCTTCGGAAGGTTTGTCTACCCCGAGTTTGGCAAGTTTGTCCGCTTTTTCATTGCCAAAGATGCCTACGTGGGATCGTACTTTAAAGAGTTGGGTGGGGCGTGGGAGTTGTGCGACTTGTGTGAGAATGGCCACAAGAAGAAAATGATTAGGGCGATGTTTGTGTGCAGAAGGGGACTTTTTGTAATTTTGAAGAAGGAAAGAGAGACTAAGCTATTGATGAGAATAGATGTGTTCCTTATGGGTGTAAAAGGGTGGTTGCATTGTGAATAGCAATGATTTCTACTTGCAGTATGTTTTGGCGACCTAGCAGGCAGATTGCTATTTGTTCCTCAAAGAATGATGAGTTAATGCCATAACTAGCACTAGTGTTTAAAGGAAGTTCCAAATACAGAGCCATATGTATATATACTTTCGAGAATGGGGAATTTTAAAGGGGGGGGGTCAATAGGGAAGTTGGGAAGGGGTGGGGAAGGGTGGGTGGGTGAGTGGTGGTGGTGCCTTCTTCCAACTCCGGGAGGTGAGGGTTTTGTTTTGAGTGTGTAGGTATGTGGACGGGGGTTGCATTGGTGATTGGATGTGGAGGTAATATGGGAATTCCATGGTAAGGGGAGTGGAAGGCCATTGGTGTACACATATTAGTGACGTGGCTTTTGGTTTGTTTTTTTGTGTATGCAGCTTGGAAAGGGGTGGTTTGTGCAGTATTTGAGTGTGTTTTTAGGAAAATGGGCTAGAATTTGGATGTTTGAGTTTGGGTGTGTCATTGGGTTGGAAAGGGTGTTCCAGTTGGTGTCTTGGAGTTGGAGGATGGTAAAGGTTGTGCTATGTTGAGAGGCGGAAATTTTAGAGTTTGTTTGGCTTCAGGGTGTGGAGGTATAGCTATTCCATTGCCATGCCATAGGTTCCTATGATAGAAATCAACATGTTATTATTATGGATTTGGATTTAGTTCAATTTTATTTGAATTTTATATTTGGGTTTTGGTTGGGGTCGGCAACCATCTTGGTGTGGGCCGGGAACCCCCTTGATGTAAGGGGTTGAGCATGGTTGTTGGAATCTTTGTTTTATCAAGGGAACTATAGGTACCTAGATGGGCCTAAGGTTGGTACTTTTCTCTTTGTGCGGGCGCCCACTTCTTGTAGGATATGAAACTTGGAAACAATGTAAGCTAATTAGGCATATTCAAATTGTGCATGTAGCCATTTGCCCCATAATTATTGGAGCTCATATGAATATCTTATTCATTATCAAACTGAAGTTTCAAGTGCTTATTAATTGGTTATATGGGTCCTCCCAATCATGTGGACTACTAACCCTATATATATAGTATTCAAAATGTCACATTCACATGTGACGTTTTTTTGAAGGCCAACTTAGTTTCTAGTCTTGCGGAGTGTACTTCAACTTTGGAAAGAATTGCATATTCAAATTAATTTTGTATGGGCATTTATGATACAAGTTCATAGAATAAAGAAGAAGTCTTTTTATATCATAAATGTTATGTTTAGATTGCTATCAAGAGTATTTGAAGTAACATGAAGAACACAACATTCATGATTAAAAAAAAAGACTTCTACTTTTATGTCTTCAACTACGCCATTTACATCTATCGCATTGGGTTAAAATTTCATTTTTTATATCATGTGTGAGGACCCACATGAATAGAAATACATTGAAATAGCATTTGGTCGAGGGCCTGGTCACATATGACTTCACACTACACTTGAGGGTCCATGACCACAATACATGAGTTTGGAGGGGTCTTGGGACGGCCTTTGGACACTTTCTTTTGGGCTCTCACAATTACATGGTCACAACTCTCGGCTCGTGTGTGAAGTGGCCCTCAAATGGATTAAAATAGACTAATACAATGTTTTAAAATTTGATTTTGGTGCCACATCAACTAAAAATAATAACCTCCAGGTTGCATACTATTCCAAGGATTTTAAGTTGGATGAATGAAAGGTACGCTCGCAAAACCCTAATTTGCTCTTTCTCATTGGTTGTCCAACTTCACCTAACTTGACTTGACTTGAACTTAACTTAGTTTTGTTACCTAGCTAAACCGGGGCTAAATCAACCCCAACTAACAACCAGTGTGTATGTTTGCCAAATTTTATTTGACGTTCAACTTCAAATCCAAAGTGTCACTTGACGTTTTTAAAAACAAAAATGAATGTCAATTGACATCTACATTTTCTTCTAAAATGCCACCTCAATGTCACATGCCTAGTAGTATGTGTCATTTCAATTTCTAAAGTGTCAATTGACATGTGGTTTTTTTCTTCACAAGTCACACTACATGTCAAAATCTAAATTGTGTATGTCAATTGACGGGCATTTTATTTTTGTGCAAGTTTTTGAGTGTCAAATGTCAAAAACTTGCAAAAACTTTGTCAAAAATACACACTGCTAACAACCCCTTACATGAGGAAGATTCTCAAGTGGACAGCCCCCGCCAGTGGGGCTGCCAACCTCAACTAAAGCCCAGCTATGGTCTTCTCCCTCTGTCGGGTAGAGAGGGTTCCGCCTTGGGAAAGCACTGGGTTTTTGGCTGCAACTAGATTTGTTTATCGAACCATCGAATCTTCTAGTTTTCAAGAGTCTCGGTCTTCAATTTCTTCAAACTCTTCGCCGTCGACCTATCATGTTGTGGCTCTAAACGGGTTAAGGGTAAGGGTAGGGTGATAAGAAACCACAGGCCTCGGACGGGTAAAACGGGACGTCAGATCACGAGCTGACGTCCGAAAGATTGGCTCCTAAACTTTCAAACCCACGGTGACCAGCAATCACGCCTCACCAATGGGAACAACAGAATACAACCTTGTGGGTCACCAATCCCACTTCGTTGTCACAAACACAAAATGAGGCTTTTGTGGTTTCCCACAAAAAACCCGCAACAATTTTACGATGCTAGAAAATCAAGTACATTTAGCCTCCAAATCCGGCTGGGAATCACAAAAAAAATGACAACGAACCACAAGCCACAACACACTTGATCTTGGAAATTCTTCAATCTTCGTATGCACACCAAATTGATCGATTCAAATCTTTACAAAAAAAAACTAACGATAAGTGCTTCACTTTCCTCAAAGGTTTGTTGCAAACAAACGACTTGTCCGTCTTTTTGTGGTCGGTCGAAGTCTCAGCCCTTCTATGCAAGTGCCAACAGACCCCCCCCTCCACTCAAACTAGCACAACGTTTGTTTTTGCTAACTCTCATTCAAGCAAGTGATCACTCAAGAGAAAATAGTCCCACGAAACACAACTCTTGCCTATTTTATTTTCAAATTCTCCTCAAAATCCACCAACACACAATGAGCTTTCCACCACAACAAAAACTCTTGTCTTTTTTTTTTTCTTCTTTCCAACCACACACGTGAGATAAGCCCCCAAATCCTCCTCTTATCCTCATCACATGGCTACTAATTATCCGTTGGTCTAAAAATGAACTAAGGATAAAACTAAAAGTAAGACTAAAGAGGTAAACAAAAAGTAACTAAGAATAAAACAAAAGGTAATCTATTTCTATTCCTTTTTACTTTCCTCCAAATCAAAGAATCACACTGTAATACAAAATAAGTACACATCTATATAGTGTACGTATTTACATTACGACACTGCGAGGCCATACTTGGCCATTGACTACCCTATTGCGCTCCAACGGCCGAGATGCCACCCGTTTTTGCACTCCAACGGCCAAGATGCCACCCGTCTTTGCGCTCGTGGGGCACCCTAGTCACAATGTGGGCACGGAGGACATACGGATATGGGCATATGGACACGGGATCATGTGTTGGCAAGGGTGTATTGGGGTTTAGGGTTGACTCAAGATATTAATTTGATATGTACGGGTGCAATGCATAACGTTATTCAGCCACATGGGTCGGTTTCGTGACCTGGGAATATGTCAATTATACACCATGGGCCCCTCCAACAATTGGGAATATTCTATTACTATTCATACATTCAAGCTAAACTTGGAAATTTGGGTAGAGTGATACTCCCAACATTATGTACATGAGTTATTGTTCACCCTAGGACTATGATTTGGGCGAACCAACCCATACGTGCGTTCCTTGTTGAATGCCTAAACCCTTGCCTCCAAGGAACCAATGTACGGGTTGTTTCGCCCCAGCCCTAGGACTATTTGCATGAAACATTGTTCATCCTCGTATTACCCCCTTGAAATTTCTATTAATAGCAACAATACCATTGAAAATACCAACACCGTTCACAATATTCTTACTATTCATGGGTCCAAGCTAATACTTTACAATGTCCAACCACACACAAATTAAACTCAAGGTCAAGCTTTTACCCCCACACATGAAACTCTCAAGCTTGAGCTTGAGCTCAAGTTCAAGTTGTTTGTGTGGGGGTTGTGTGGCACTAAAGTATGTGAACTCAAAGTGGACATGGATTGTGAAGTGTTTGTAACCATTGAAAAGTGTAGCTTATTTTGAATTACAATTTTAGAAACATCATACATTAGAAATAGTTTACGTAAAGTGTTGGTTTAGAGTCACTTGGGGCCATTCATGATTGGGGTGCCAAGAACGAGTGTCTAACGGAAAAGGGACTAAAGTAGATGACTTTACATAGTTGGTGTGCTTAGATTTGTATTGTGAAGCATTTTTTGGATCATACCTACATTTAATTTCCATAATCAATACAACGACAAAGTTAATTTACAAGGATTAGGGTTATCTAAGATATCATTTTGATTCCTTAACCGTTATCTATGTCAGAATTGTTGGCCTTAGGATTAAGGAAATGAAAAGGACAACAAAAATTAATTGAAATGACCCCAATTTTCTTCCTCACACTTATCATTCAATTATGTACCAATAGAACTAGACATGTATTGCATACCAATTGCATAGCTTTACATATGACACCAAACATGGGCTACATTACACAATAACATGGCTACATGAAAAAAGAACATTAAGAAATAGAATCGGACATAATATATTATATGTATGGACACATGACACTTACACCAAGGCACTAGGATGGAAATCAGGAAATAATCCACCTCTGATGTACAGTTCAATAATGAAATTGCTATTGATGTGGCCAGACAAGTCCTATGACCCCTCTACAAGTCCTATGACCTATCTACTCATTTCATAAAAGATTGATCTATTATTGGTTATTATTTAATAATAAATAATATCTTTCTTGATAAGTCCTATGACCTATCTACTTATCTATTTAAAATTTATTGATTAAATAATAGTAAATCATAATAAAAAGTCAAGATCCAATGCGACATAGTCCTTGATTCCTTTGTCCCAAAAGTAGTACTCCGCTTACCTTAAGCGCAACAAACATATAAGAGAGTAGGTAATGCACATTGGCTACACCAAGGACGCAATTGATTTGTTACTTTGATCAATGTTGTCCAATCATGAGTCATTAGTTTTAGAGTTTAATTAGCAACATCTCCAATTGTAGGGGAGGACTAAGGGATAAGTCATCTTTTGTGTATCACATTCCTATGGAGTAGAGGTGAAGTCGGAGTATTATTGAAAGTGAGTGAACTTTCATGTGGTCATCCAAAATACATTATCCTCAAGTGTGAATGCAAAGTGTTAGTCGATATATTTGATGACTATAAATAATGAGTAATGCTTTTGTTAAGTGGTAGGATAATAAGTTGTCGTCAACCTTGGTTAATCATGATCAAGATAAGAAGAACATGCTCCAATTCACGTCGGTTTCATGTTGGTGTACGCTTAACACCAACATCATTTTTATTTATTTATTTATTCACAATAACTTGAGTTCTAAATTCCTTGGTTATATCATTGCTTTTTGCATACAGACTTACTAGAACTTCATTAAAGATAATGTATATAAGAGAAAGGAGGACCTGTGAGCCCAAAAGGGTGCCCACATTTAGTCTTAGACCCTTGAAACGTTAGTTGATGCACTTTGAAGTAGCATGTTACTTCACAAAAATATAAAAAGAGTGAAATGTTAGTCTTAGAAGTACCATGTTGTAAGAGGCTAGGATGTGAGTTGTTATTGTGTTTTTACCTTCGGAAGGATTTGAGTGAATGAGGATAGGTAAGGAGAACTTGGATTGAGTAGTTAGTGAGTAGGCTAGTACAAATGGATGGAGACAACCAAAGTGACTCAAGAGGCAAGTGCATTCGAATTGGGATGAATGGAGGATCACATGGAGCGCACAAGTGGACCACCTCATCATGGCCACTTAATGGGGAAGGTCCAAGGAAGAATGCAAGGTGGAGGATAAGCAAATTCTCAAAGCACCAATCAAATCACGAGTTAAGCATCGTGGTTTGAATTAAGTGGTGAGCGACGATTTGGGAAAGTAAGGGGAGAAAGTTATGGCGGCGGAAAGCGAAGGAGGCTAAGTTTGGGTTGAAGCATCCCAAGTTTGGTAAAGTGTGGTAGGTAGAAAGCCAAGGCTAGTTAAATGTTCGAATTAGGATCCTTGTTGATCATTTGAGGGAGGAAGGCTTAGAAGATAGGATTGGCGCCTACTAAGTAGGAGGAAATCTCAAGGGCTTATCGTGAGCCTTGAGGGTGCTCACCCCCTCAAGCTTACTATATAATCCCTCATTCTTCCCTCACTCATCCTCTCTTTCCTTTGTGCTCCAAGGCACCCCACGAGTTATAAGTGTGGGTGTGGGAAGCCATATTGGAGCACATGTGTGTGCTTAGTTTTTAGTTTGAGAGCCAAGGCTTGTTAGCCTTGAAGAGGGCTTGACCTCTTGGTAGAATTAGTGTTGACGTGAAGGATTTTAAAGTTAATTCATGATTCCAATTTGTGGTACTTAAAGTTCATGTTTTGAATACACGTGGTTGCAAGTTCCATGTTTAAGAGTTGAGCACTTGAGGTTGTGATGAGTGCAAAAATATACTTGTGTGGATTAGTTAGTCTTAGTGAAGTTAGGAAATTCTCTCTCCCCCTCTCCTCTCTAGGATTTTAGGATTTTAGGATTAGAGAAGAATTGTGTGATTAGAAAGGGGTTGTTAGTAGAATTAGGAAAATTAGGTAGGAAGATTAGTTAAGGGCTTGAATAATTAGTGAGGTAGTTGGGGATTACAACTACAAAGTTGTGGGTTCATGAAGGAGCTGGGTTTATGAAGGAGCTGGGTTTGTTTAGTTAGAAAGTAAAGAGCTGGGTTTATGAAGGAGCTGGGTTTATTTAGTTAGAAGCTAAGGAGTTGGGTTCATGAAGGAGTTGGGTTTATGAAGGAGCTAGGTTTATGTAATTAGAAAGTAAAGAGATGGGTTCATGAAGGAGCTTAGTAGATAGCCTACTTAATTAGCTCATAGACAAGTAGTTAGTTACATTATGCTAGTTAGTGTTATGTGTGGCTTTCACAAGTAAATGTATTTGAGATTGACTATAGAGAATAGTGTTTTTTAACACTTGCATCCTCTCTTTAAAAATAAACCACGTGCACAAATTAATGGAGAATGTGGAGCACTCTCGCGATGGCAAGACAAAGGAAGCAAAGACCAAAGAGGAATGTGAGCCCAAACCCACTACTCGGACTACGGACGCTTAAGGGTGGGGGGTTTGGCCTCACATAATTGGTGCGTCCGCCGGGAGCGAAGCGGAAGGTGGTTACAAGACTTGGAGGCGACTAGGAGACTTGGAGGCAACTAGGAAAAATTGGAGACACAAACTTGAGAGAAGGGAAGGAGCACCCGAAACTCGGTAAGTATTCTCTCTTTGGGTTACATTTGAATTCATTGTATTTCAACTATTCCTTGGAATGAATTGCATTGTCAATTACGCAAATTCATTTTTGAGGAAGGAGCGCGGCGAAGGTACGTCCTCAACCTTTTTGGGGATTTGCTAAGAACTTAAAAGGAACCTATAACCGAGTAGCTCATTAAAACATTAGAGGGTAAATTCACCTTAGGACATTGAACTTTGAAACTCACCTCGGGGTGAGTCTCAAAGTTTTGGGAGTTGTCATTTCATGCTCTAGATTAAATTAATATTTCACAAAGTTTATGGTGTTGTTACATTGAGTCACGATTGAGGGGAGTGCTAACTCACAGGGGGATGCGATTGCTCAAGGTATGTTTATTTCTTCAAAGTGAACTCATTAACTAATTAAGGAATGCATTTTGTACTCGTGATTGTTGTTATCCGTTGTAGAGGGTAATTCCCGAATTGTGGATGGTGTGAGAAGTTGAAGGGTGAAGCCTCGACTTTTAACATAATCTACTCGGAAGGTCACCCCCTCACAATCGGTATTGTGGTGAGTGTTAATTTGCGGGAAGGTGCGGAGGTGATGCTCCGACTTAACCAAAAAATTAACATGAACATGCCTATCCCCTATTGGGATTCTTTCACCTAAGTGGGCTTGCAGGTTCTTTTCCTCACCTCCTAAAAAAATTATAACCACACCAAGACAAGTGAAAATATTAAGAGGGGAATTGCTAGGATTATGTGTGGTCAAGTGAGGGTCGATCGATTCTTATGGAATGCAAGGTAGGACTCGCTCACAAAAACCAAGTTTGATAGTAGGACTAGAGAAATCTACTCGAAAGAGGCGGTCCTCTAAAATCAGTGATAGATTAGAACAAGATAATGTTAGAATAGAGAGTTGTTTGAACGTCGAACCTAGGACTAGGTCAATTCTAGACACCTTAGAACTTGGAGCTCAACTTGAAGAGGAGATCACTCCCTCCAAATTGAGTGGTGAAACTTCTTCGGAAAATTACACCCTTAGAGAAGAATTCCCGGTAGAAGTTGATAGGGGATTGTTGAATAGTTCACCGGTCACCATGGCCGAGGAACGGGGGATGGATCCACCACCCATACCCCCAATTCCGCCCATACCTCCTATACCTCCAATAGACCCATTGGTTAGGCCAAGAGGCCTACCAATTGTGGTTCCACAAAATTTAGCGGCGATGGATATGCCATCTCATCTCCCTAAATTTTATGGGACCAAGGATGAGGACCCCTCTCGGCACATGGAACGGTATATCGAACGGTTGGCTAGCTTCCTCATAACCGACCCGGGTTATTGGTTAGTGTGGTTTCCTACCACTCTAGAGGGGGAAGCCTATGAATGGTATCGGGATCATGCCGAGGGACATTTTAGGGGATGGGAACAATTACAAAGGGAGTTTCTTAACGAATTTAGGCCGGAAGTGGGTCAAAGTACCGCATTAAGGGCATTGTCGTCATTGAAGCAAGGAAGGGAGGAAGAAATTTCGGCTTACATTAGGAGGTTTGATTTAGTGTGCACTAGATTTGTGGGTACCATGCTCAACGACGACACGCTAAAGCAATTTTTCATTCAAGGGTTTTTTAAGTCCGGAACTATTAGGGGTGTTCTAGAAAGGAATCCCTTGACCTTGGCGGATGCCAAGCGTGCGGCTAGAGATATTGAAAACTTGGATAAAGATCACGAAAGGCTATGGAGAAGGGAGGATGAATTGATCCCACAATTCATCCCCATACGCCCTAGGGTGGTAGCGGTAGAACCCGCTAAGTATGAGAACCAAATTCCATATGCCATTGTGGACACCGGCCCCCGACCTTTAGCGGTTAGGGAACCGGCACCTCTTTTGGCACTACCGGCCCCTAGAACGGATCCACACTTGGAGGAGGTTGAGAGAAGACTAGGTGCTAGCCAACTAGGATTCCAAGAGGCTATGATAAAACAAATGCAAAGCCTCACGGATCAAATGTCATTAATGATCCGGAGTCAACAACCGGGGCCTCCACCCCCGGTTGAGTCGGGTAGGCATTCTTCCGGATTATGGTGTGTCCAATGTGGCCAACCGGGCCACACGCGTCAATTTTGTAGAAGTGGACAAAACCGTGACCAAAGAGGAAACGGTAACCCACCTCAACAAAATCAACGAGGTCAAGCGCCACCTCACTATGGAAATGGAAGCAATAGAGGACCACAACCTAGAGGGCAAGGTGGCCAAAATTTAGAGAAGAAGGAATTTCATCCCTTTTGTGGAAGGTGGCACGCTCAAGGACAATGTTGGTCCGAAGGTCAAGAGTTTAATTGTAGCAATTGTGGAGGAAGTCATCCCTCGGATACGTGTCGCCAACCGGACAAAATAATTAATGTCCCTTACCCGGTGGCTAATCCACAACAACAAGCAAGGGATAATATGCGAGGTGCTAGGCCACAAGGAGTACCGGCCAATGAACTTAGGCCACCTAACTTATACTATGACCATAGTAATGCTAGGCAAACTTTTCATCCACCGGCGGGCTTGCAAACTACAACCGGTTACATTCCAATACAAAATAGACAAGGAGTTCCACCTAATGGTAGTAACGGGAGACAAGCGCCTCCAACGGATCCGGGACCATCTAACTCCCAAGATGTTAGGTTCATGGATGGAGTGTTGGAGGCCACATGTGATGACATGCTTCCTCTCCCAACGAGAATTGGAGAGGAGCAAAGTCAATGGCCTCCTCACACCAATGCTATTACATATGAGTTAGTGAAGGGTAAGGGTGTGGTTGAAGAAGCACCTGCACTAGCGGTAACTACTAGGGCTAGGAGAGGGGATGCCCCGTTGGAGGTAGGAATAGGAGAGCAAGGAAATTACTCTTCGGATGAAGAGATTAATCTCTCCGAGTTGGATAGGGTAGCTAGAAGAGCTACTAAGGATGTGGAGAGGGAAAATATAATTTTACAAGATAGGGAGAGGACTAATGCGGTACATGACTTGGATAATAGCGATGTGGGTGAATGGGAAGGACCGGGGGTTCCCGTAGACGAATTCGACGTAGTGGGTAATTCTAAGGTGGAAAGATCTACCGGGTACGACTTGTGGGCGGACCTTAGTACACTCAAGGCGGATATTACTTTCGGCCAACTATTGGAAATTTCACCCACGGCAAGGAAAACATTAAAGGAGGGAATGCCGGTACACAAGAGGATGAGGAAGGTGAAAGCTAAAATAGCCGCTAGGATCCAATCACAAGGTGGAAGAGACGTGAAAGCTATAGAAATAGAAGTTGTTATAGTAGATAAGGTGGTTCCTAATGTGCTAGTCGACGGAGGGAGTAGTCTAAATATACTACCGGAGGATACTATGAAAAAATTGGGACTTGGACTCACGGGGCCTTCACCTTTGGTCATAAATATGGCAAATCAAAGTTCGACTACGCCTTTGGGGATGATCAAGGATTGTAGAATGACTACGGGAGGCGAGGAGTACTTGGTCACCTTCCATGTCATTAAAATGCACTCCAACAAGGACACCTTCCCCATTTTGCTAGGTAGGCCTTGGTTGCGGATGGCGAATGCTATGGTCAATTGGGGTGGACCTAAACCATCCATCACTTATGGTCCGGAGGGTAATAGGGTCATAGTGTCCATTGGTTCATTAGAAGGATGGATGAAGAAGGAGATGTATTTGCCATTGGAGAAGGAAATTGATGACTTAAACGAGAATGAGATTGGCAAGGCATTGGTGGGAGTCGTCCATCCCGAAGGTCAAAGGGTTGTTATAGATTCGGGCTCGGGAAGTCTAGGTCCTAATTTTTACAATTATGGGGATAATGGGGATTATGCCCAATGGCTAAGGGAGTACCCCGAGTCCGAGGTTGATGTAATGGTTACATTTCACCAAGTAGGCTTAGGGAGTGAATTTCCTAGTGTTAGTTTAGGAGAGGGCTCATTGTTGGAGCCATGTGAGGTGCTCACCGAGGAAGAGTGGGTTAGCGGTGGGTTAACACCTTGGGTAGATGACGTGGAAGAGGGTGAGGTTAGTTTAATTCATGTAGATGGGACTCAAGAGGAGGATGTGATTATTGAGTCATCGAAATTGGAGGAGCCTTTACATTTCAAGACCACGTCTACGGGGATAGTTGTAGGTCAAGATGTGAAAGATTACCCCAATGTGCCTTCCGATTGGTATCGGAACAAAGAGGAACAAGCACATGTGTCGGAAGCGGATTGGCGGTACGTGGATGTGAAATTAAAGAATGAAAAAACCCGACAAATGAAGATGGGTTCCAAATTGGGGGAGAAAGAGGTTAGGGAGTATAGCAATTTGGTGGATGAGTTTAGTGATACTTTTGCATGGTCCTACGATGAGCTTAAGGGAATTCCTAGGGAAATGGTAGAGCACCGGATTCCTTTAATTCCGGGGGCGAGGCCAATTAGACAAAAGGAGAGGAGGATGAATCCTCAATTGCAATTGTTGGTGAAAGCGGAATTGGAAAGGTTATTGAAGGCCGGGTTTATCAAGCCGGTGGAAATCACGGATTGGGTTTCTCCTATGGTCTTAGTAAAGAAAAAAAATGGGAAATTAAGGGTTTGTGTCGACTATAGGAAATTGAATTCGTGCACACAAAAGGATCACTTCCCCTTACCTTTTATCACCTTGTTGCTTGAGGAGGTTGGAGGTCATTCGCGATATACCTTTATGGATGGGTATGCGGGTTATAATCAAATTTCCATAGCCCTCCAAGATATCCATAAAACGGCTTTTACTACACCTTGGGGTACTTTTGTGTGGGTAGTGATGCCATTTGGGTTATGTAATGCCCCGGCTACTTTCCAACGATTAGTAATGTATATCTTCACCGACTTGTTGTTCAAATCCATGACCGTCTTTGTGGACGATTTTAGCACACAAAGTAATGTGGACGATCACCTACATTGTGTTAGGGAGGCATTGGTTAGGTGTAGGAAGATGAGGTTAGCATTGAACCCGGATAAGACATTTTTGGGAGTGAATAAGGGAGTGTTGTTGGGTTATGTTGTTAGTGAGAAAGGTAGAGAACCCGATCCGGATAAGATTGCGGCCATAAGCGACTTGGCAACTCCAACCAATTCCAAGGGGATCTTTAAGTTGTTAGGACATGTGGGATGGTACCGGGAACTTATTCCTAATTTTTCAAAGATAGCGGTGCCCATTACCCATTTGCTCAAAAAGGATGTCAAATTCGAGCGGACGGATGCTTGTCAAAAAGCCTTTGAGGAATTGCGGGATAGGTTGAGCACCTATCCGGTGTTGATACCACCCAATTGGGGTAAACCTTTTCACGTCTATTGTGATGCTAGTAATGTGGCAATAGGGAGTGCGCTTTGTCAAGCAACGGGAGAAAAAGAGAAGGATCAACCTATAGCTTATGCGAGTAAGCAATTGACCCCCGCCGAAAGAAACTACTCTACAACGGAGAGGGAGTGCCTAGCCATGGTGTTTTCCGTTAAAAAGTTTAGGCATTACCTCATGTGCAACCCGGTTGTATTTTTTGTTGACCACATGGCTATCAAGTATCTAGTTAACAAGGCGGAGTTAAGTGGTAGGTTAGCTAGGTGGGTTTTGTTATTAGAAGAATTCGACTACACGGTGGAATATAAACCGGGTCGTATGCATTTACAAGCGGACCACTTGTCTAGGTTGTCGGAGGAGATAGGAAAAAATCCGGTAAATGATATGTTAGTAGATGATAGCCTCTTTGTGGTCACTTCTACACCGGAGTGGTATGCGGGCATAGTGGAATTTCTAACAACCCACAAGTTGCCCAAAGAGTGGACAAAAGAAGAGAGAAGGAAGGTGAGGGTAAATAGTAGGCAATTTGTTGTAGTGGGCCATAGGTTGTTTAGAAGGGGGTCCGATGGTATTTTACGACGATGCGTGTCAAAAACGGAGGTTGAAGCGATTTTAATCGCTTGCCACGATAGCGCTTGCGGCGGTCACTTCTCGGGTCAACTCACCGGGCAAAAAATACTTAGAGCGGGCTACTTTTGGCCTACACTATTTAAGGACGCCCATGACTATGTAAGGAAATGCGACGCTTGCCAACGGTATGCCCGAAACGACCTTAGAATGGAGATGCCTTTACATGTATCATTACCCTTAATTCCTTTCGAAAAATGGGGCATCGACTATGTGGGTGAGGTCCATCCCCAATCTTCAAAAGGAATGAAATATATTGTGGTGGCAACCGAGTACCTCACCAAGTGGGCGGAAGCCAAAGCGGTGAAGACCGACACGGCGGAACACGCGGCAACATTTATGTACGAAAACATAATTTCGCGGTTCGGGGTGCCGAAGATCCTAGTAAGCGATAGGGGTACTCACTTTTTGAATGACTTGATTCGAGAGATGACAGAGAAATTTAAAATTGATCACCGGAAGACTACTCCCTACCACCCACAAACCAATGGACAAACGGAAAGGGTTAACGGAATTTTGGTGAGTATACTACGCAAGACGGTTATAGACTCGAAGCGGGATTGGGATACGAAACTAACGGCGGCACTTTGGGCATACCGTACAACCTATAAGGTAACTACGCGTGCTACACCATTTTCCTTAGTCTATGGTCTTGAAGCGACACTACCAATCGAATATGAAGTCGAGTCACTTAGGGTGGCCGTGAGTACGAGACTTACCGAAAGTCAATCCTTACGAAATCGACTAACCGATTTGGAAGCACTTGACGAAGGGAGGAGAATGGCGGCTCAACATATTGAGGCAATCCAAAGAAGGAGAAATATTACTTTCGACAAACGACATAAGAGAAGGGCCCTAACACCGGGAATGATGGTCATGATTCAAGACGCACGAAAGCTTGAATTTCCGGCGAAATTCGATGCGGTATGGTTAGGACCTTACCTTGTCTATGAGGTCTTTCCTAATAATTCAATTCAATTGGAAACGTTGAATGGTGAGCTCTTTCCTACCCGTACATCGGGAAGTAGATGTAAGGAGTACCGAGCTTGACTAGGCAACTTACCCTTGGAGCAAGAGATGTTTGGATTCATCCCCCGATGGTCGCCAATTATGTGAGCCCAAAAGGGTGCCCACATTTAGTCTTAGACCCTTGAAACGTTAGTTGATGCACTTTAAAGTAGCATGTTACTTCACAAAAATATAAAAAGAGTGAAATGTTAGTCTTAGAAGTACCATGTTGTAAGAGGCTAGGATGTGAGTTGTTATTGTGTTTTTACCTTCGGAAGGATTTGAGTGAATGAGGATAGGTAAGGAGAACTTGGATTGAGTAGTTAGTGAGTAGGCTAGTACAAATGGATGGAGACAACCAAAGTGACTCAAGAGGCAAGTGCATTCGAATTGGGATGAATGGAGGATCACATGGAGCGCACAAGTGGACCACCTCATCATGGCCACTTAATGGGGAAGGTCCAAGGAAGAATGCAAGGTGGAGGATAAGCAAATTCTCAAAGCACCAATCAAATCACGAGTTAAGCATCGTGGTTTGAATTAAGTGGTGAGCGACGATTTGGGAAAGTAAGGGGAGAAAGTTATGGCGGCGGAAAGCGAAGGAGGCTAAGTTTGGGTTGAAGCATCCCAAGTTTGGTAAAGTGTGGTAGGTAGAAAGCCAAGGCTAGTTAAATGTTCGAATTAGGATCCTTGTTGATCATTTGAGGGAGGAAGGCTTAGAAGATAGGATTGGCGCCTACTAAGTAGGAGGAAATCTCAAGGGCTTATCGTGAGCCTTGAGGGTGCTCACCCCCTCAAGCTTACTATATAATCCCTCATTCTTCCCTCACTCATCCTCTCTTTCCTTTGTGCTCCAAGGCACCCCACGAGTTATAAGTGTGGGTGTGGGAAGCCATATTGGAGCACATGTGTGTGCTTAGTTTTTAGTTTGAGAGCCAAGGCTTGTTAGCCTTGAAGAGGGCTTGACCTCTTGGTAGAATTAGTGTTGACGTGAAGGATTTTAAAGTTAATTCATGATTCCAATTTGTGGTACTTAAAGTTCATGTTTTGAATACACGTGGTTGCAAGTTCCATGTTTAAGAGTTGAGCACTTGAGGTTGTGATGAGTGCAAAAATATACTTGTGTGGATTAGTTAGTCTTAGTGAAGTTAGGAAATTCTCTCTCCCCCTCTCCTCTCTAAGGATTTTAGGATTTTAGGATTAGAGAAGAATTGTGTGATTAGAAAGGGGTTGTTAGTAGAATTAGGAAAATTAGGTAGGAAGATTAGTTAAGGGCTTGAATAATTAGTGAGGTAGTTGGGGATTACAACTACAAAGTTGTGGGTTCATGAAGGAGCTGGGTTTATGAAGGAGCTGGGTTTGTTTAGTTAGAAAGTAAAGAGCTGGGTTTATGAAGGACCTGGGTTTGTTTAGTTAGAAGCTAAGGAGCTGGGTTCATGAAGGAGCTGGGTTTATGAAGGAGCTGGGTTTGTTTAGTTAGAAGCTAAGAAGCTGGGTTTATGAAGGAGCTGGGTTTATTTAGTTAGAAGCTAAGGAGTTGGGTTCATGAAGGAGTTGGGTTTATGAAGGAGCTAGGTTTATGTAATTAGAAAGTAAAGAGATGGGTTCATGAAGGAGCTTAGTAGATAGCCTACTTAATTAGCTCATAGACAAGTAGTTAGTTACATTATGCTAGTTAGTGTTATGTGTGGCTTTCACAAGTAAATGTATTTGAGATTGACTATAGAGAATAGTGTTTTTTAACACTTGCATCCTCTCTTTAAAAATAAACCACGTGCACAAATTAATGGAGAATGTGGAGCACTCTCGCGATGGCAAGACAAAGGAAGCAAAGACCAAAGGTGCGAGGGAGAGATTGACATAAGTCACATAAGTATTTCTTAATACTTAAAGGCTTATGTACGGTATGGAGACACCAATTAAATCCAAGACCACTTGAAGGGTGAACCTTGCACTATGGACTCATCCAAGTCCAAATCCAATACAGCGGAGGAATGTGAGCCCAAACCCACTACTCGGACTACGGACGCTTAAGGGTGGGGGGTTTGGCCTCACATTATCATTAGGTTGCCAGTTTTGTAAAAGTTTACTCTCGATTGAAGAAAGAGCTAGCATTGGCTGGAAGTTAGAGACGGGGAAGCTTGGGTCTCTTTCTTTCCTTTCGATATACCTATTTAATTAGAATAAGGATTTTCAACTTTTTAATTTTGTGGATATTTTTGGCTGCCACCTAACTTCTACACGAGATGACGGGTACGTGCTGTAACATATCTCACAATAATGAGATTCAAGAGGCATGTTCCACCCAACCTTAGAGCTTATATACTAGATACTACTATGAGTTGAGGCTCCCTTCAACTAGTAGTTCTAGATATCTTAACTAGCTCTCCCTCCATGCCTTTAAGATAACTCTAAGTATAAATATATATATAACTCTAAGTTATATATATATAACTCATGGTCGTTACTTACGAGGTGATAACCTAGTGTAACACCATAGTCTCAACTAGTAGTAACTCCCTTTACTTTGTAGAACTACTAGAGCACCTAGGGTGGAGCCTCTAGTCTTCTACCAAAGGAGTTTAGTTGAACTAGAGGTTGTAAATAGTAAATAAATAATAAATAAGTAAATACACGTTACACACCTCCCCACTTAGGAATGAACGTCCGCATTCATGTATTATCCCAAATCGTAATGCGTCAAGACATAGAGTCAAGACCACCACTAATTAAAGCGAGCTCTGGGATTTGTATCTGTACCCATGCTCCATGCCAATTGGCAGGGTGAAACAACTTAATAATAACACCCCATTTACATGATCTTGTGCAAACCTGAAAGAACAGAAGGCGTCTACCCTGAAGATTCCTTCCGCCTCAAACGTTTCTGTGCAGTTGGGGCTTCGCGGTCACGCTTGACACCTTTACGTGTTAGCCTGTCCTCTGACTTGGCTACCTCATCCTAGTACTCCTTGAGGACTTCTACACTCAAGTTGCATTCCGGCTCCCATGAATTATGCTCAAGTGCATATCCGAGCCATTTGATAAGATAGAATTTCTTGGGGCGAGAACAAGACCCTCTATCTTCATGTAAAAGCACACGTTCTACTTCATAAGATGCATCTTCCGCAAAGATTGGCGGAGGGGGAGGTTGTACCCTGCCATCGGCCACATAAGGCCTAAGAAGTGATACATGAAAGACATCGTGTATCTTAAATGTATTTGGCAGTTGCACGTGATATGCTACAACCCCTATCCTCTTGACTATCCGAAATGGACCAATCCACCTTGGTAAAAGCTTTCGAGCTCCTGGGACCTTCAACTTAATGTTGGCAATACTTACAAGCACTTGTTGGTCCACCTCAAACGATACCTCTCGTCTGTGCTTGTCAGCATAGAACTTTTGTCGTTGTTGCGCAACAATCAAATGTTTCTTGGTCAAACCAATTACATCTGTCATATGCTCGACAAAATTCTGCGCAACATGAACTTGACACCTACTGTTCCCACTTATTGGTGTCCGGGGATGCTGACCATAATTTAGGACAAACAGAATATTCCGTACTGACTCTTGCCAGAAGTTATTATATGCAAATTCAACCACTACAAGGAATTCATCCCAATCATCTTGCACTGGGTTGACATAATGCCGCAACATATCCTCTAGGATACGGTTTACCCGTTCTGTCTGTCCATCGGTTTGAGGATGGAACGCGGTGGACATGGCCAACTTTGTCCCCAAAAGACCATGCAACGCATTCCAAAACCTACTTGTGAATCTAGCGTTCTTTTCGCTTAGGATTACCTTGGGTAGACCATGAATCTTATAAACATGATCACGAAATAACCTTGCCGTTCCTTCACCAGTAACATGTGTGGTGGTTGGCATAAAGTGGGCCATCTTGGACAACTTATCCACACACACAAAGATGGCATCATAACCATTAGCAGATGGAGTCAAGCCAGAAATAAAATGTATGCTTACCACTTCCCACTTACGATCAGAAATCTCCAATGGTTGTAACATGCATGTTGGCTTAAGAGTAGGGGCCTTACTCCTTTGGCAAATCTCACAAGATTTTATATAGCTTCTGATGGACCCTTGCATCTCAGGCCACCAAAAGTTTACTCACACCCTCTTATATGTCTTAGTTATTCCTACATGACCGCTATACATCGCGTCATGGTATTCACGGAGCAAAAATGACTTGATATTCGATCCTTGGAAGGACACATCTGGAACCACAACCGCCTTATCATACCACCAGATGTGGTTCTCATAAACAAAATGTTTCAGATTGTGCGGGTTTGAGAACCAAGGATCAAGAGCATACCCAGCAATGATAGTTTGATATAACTTTTGATCACTGACGAACTCCGGGTACCCCTTCACATTGTTGTCTCGCTGTCCGGGATCACTACGCATAGCGTCTGCAGCCACCATTTGGAAGATCGAGTTACTTGGAGCAACCTTAGGTACCATCAAGGCTTTTTGGCCACCCGTGTCTAGTGGTTTCGACTCAGGGAATCGGCCATATTAATCCTTTCTGGTCGGTATACCCAACGGTAGACAAAATTTTGCACCAAGAACTCCAACCATCGAGCTTGATGCCTTGATAACGTCTGTTATATTTTTAAATACACTAAAGGATTATGATCTGTAATAATAGTACAGTCTGCTCCCTCTAGGTAACACCACCAGGTTCGCATGGCGTGCACAACTACTACTAGTTTTTGCTCACCAGTAGTGTAATTTTTCTCAGTTGGAGAAAATTTTTTACTCTCAAAAGCAATAGGTTTACCTCCCTGAAGTAATATTGCTCATGCTCCGAGTAAAGAAGCATCACTTACGACCTCAAATGGCTCCCCTAACTTGGGTAAGGTCAGTATTGGCGCATGTATTAAGGCATATTTAACATCCTCAAAAGCGTGCTCACAATTGTCAGTCCAATTGAACTTAACCTTGCTTCGTGTCAGAGAAGTCAATGGTACAATTAGAGTGGAATATCCATGAATGAATCTGCGAAAGTAATTGCAAAGCCCCAAGAAGGACCTAAGTTGTCCAACTTCAAGAGGTCTATGCCACTTTGCCACAGTCTCTATTTTCCTAAGATCCACCTTAATATCCTCTTTGCCTACTACATATCCTACTAGATAGTGCAATTCATTCTTTCCAAAATGACACTTAGACATCTTTGCATAAAATTGATTCTCTCGTAGAATTTGAAGTACTTGTGCCTAATGGCTAACATGTTCCTCCTCATTTTTGGAAAAAATTAAGATGTCATCCAGATATACTAAGACAAACTTTCCGATGAACTTGTAAAAAACACGATTCATCACTCCCTGAAAAGTTGCCGGAGCATTAGTCAATCCAAAACTTAACACTTTGAATTGATAATGTCCAAACGGTGTTCGAAACGCCGTCTTTGGTGCATCCTCCTCGGATATTTTAATTTGGTGATAACCTTGTGCCAAATCAAGAGATGAAAATATAGTAGAGCCTGCTAATTGGTCAAAAGATCATCAATGCAAGGCAACGGATAACGATTTTTTACCGTTTGTTTGTTGAATGCACGATAATCCACTACCATTCGCAACGCTCCATCCTTTTTCTTGACAAACAAGATAGGACACCCATAGGGCGATGAACTAGGCTCAATCCATCCCTTTTTCTAAATACTCCTTGATCTGTCTCTTGGCCTCTTGCAGCTCTAGAGGACTCAACCTATAAATTGGCCTAAATGGCGGCTTGCCATCCGGCTCTAAAGGAATAGTATGGGCCATTTCCCGCTCTAGAGGTAACCCTGTAGGTATAGGCTGAAAAACATCAGCATATTCTTCCAACACTGTGGCATAAAGAGCTGCCACTGTGTCCTCTACATCGTTTCCAACTGCAGTCAATTGAACTAGGAATGAAGTTGCTCCCTTCCGAATTGAGCTTTTGAATTGCATGGCGGTGAGTCTATGGGGACTTGGACTCTGACATTGCACTGGGTTTACATGCATTGTCATTTTACGGCGGCCTTTATAAAACATGCAACATTTAGATTCAAAATTCAAGCGTGCCTTGTGTTCTACTAGCCAATCGTTGCCCAATATCAAATCAACACCATCACTTAACTTGGCCACAAGACAAGTAATTTGACTATGATATTGCTGTATTTTAACAAGGATTTTAATGTATCTATCCGTGGGGACTTCATCATCATTGCCTAATACCAATGTGTTACTGCCATTTTTCACTTTTAACCAAAGGTGTTAGAGAAAATAGAACTCACAAAGCAATGTGATGCTGCACTATCCATTAATATAGATGCATCCTGATGAGCTACTTGCCCAAAGAAACTCATCATCAGCTGAGAAAAAAAAGTGAGCTGGTTTAAAACATGTGGCCTGGCTTCATCCAGATAAACTTGCCAAAGTTTTGACTGTGATTCAAATTGATGTACCAACTTAAATCTAGGCAAAGTCATTTTAAGACTTTTTGCTCTATATTTCTCAACAATAAAGCAAGCACTAGTATCATAGGGCACTCCCTGTTTACCGTGCAAATAAGACTTTAAGAAACTTTGTAAATCCTCCACTGATGGTTTAATTAATGAAAAAGCTCCATATACCTTGGACTTCTCATCAAACACATTACTAAGTGGGAGTAACGGAGTTGGCAAAATGATGTTTTTATTCAAAATATCAGACACGATTACATCAAATTACTTATTGATTTTGTCATGGATAGCTTCCAATGTATAACTAGACAAATCAAACACAACCTCCGAAACTTGATCAAGTCCTGACACTAGCCCACTGCCTAAGTGTCGGATTTGGAAAAAAAGTTTCTTGCCTTTTTAGCAGTCTGCTGCTCTGCACCCTTTTTGTTATCAGAACAATCCCGAGCCATGTGTCCCTCCCTATGGCAGAGGAAACAACGACCGTCCTTCTTATCGATGCTCTTAATCGTGGAGTCCTCCCCCTTAGATTGTTTGTTCTTCTTATAGAAGGTTGAAGAACGACCTTTAGAGCGACGTGACTCCTTGTCCCGTACCGGCCCTGTGTTGCCAACACCTTTGGCAACTGCTGCATCTGAATGAGACTTTACATCGTCCCGTCCCTTCACAGCTTGGGTATAGGTAGCGTCTATCGTTACAGCATAGTTGATTAGACGCTTGATGTCCTCCCATGGCCCACCGTCACGTCGTGGATCCACTAGGACTTTGCTCCGAACATCCTCTTTAAGCCCAGAAAGAAATCTTTCTACCTTGTCTCCCCTGGAGATAGGTGATTTCATAATCTGGGAACACAGTTGTTGGAACTCATTAGCGTACTCATCCACAGAACCTCTCTGTTTTAGAGTGCGGAGCTTATTCCGGGCCACCATTTTCTGGTTCACACTGCCATAGGCAGTGATGAGTGCATCCTAGAAATTGTCCCAGAGTAACGGATCTTTCTTATCCGTTCGGAGCTCCATTGGCAATACGTCCCAATGTTGTGCGAGATTGGTCTCCAAATATGTAGACGCAATGACCACCCATTCCGCACTAGGCACCTGACGTGATGTCAAATACTTATGCATTTGAGCCAGCCATGCCAGAATAGTGACCTTAGACTTATCTTTGAATTTCTCCGGTTTAGCAAACGCAGTGGTGGACCGGACCTTGTCCGTGTCTTGGTATGCTTGTAAGACAATCAACTGACATTCATGCATATCCAAACGCCTGACATGTTTAGGATACATAGCCATTAATTGGTCACACTGCGTCTCTATCCGTTGAAACTGATCATGGTCATCAATGAGTTTCCCCTCACAATATTCCCGGATCTTTCTAGCTACCAGATGACCCATAGCTTCATCCGTATCTACGGATGTGGGAGATGTGACCACGGGAGGAACTACAAGAGGGCTACCCTCAGTTGATGGACCAGATATGTCCATGTCAATGGCCATTGGACCAAACAAACACCCAAAACCCAAATAAAATGTTCAAATTTTTGAAGAAAACCGGAAATAAAATACCAGAAAAATTTCTCAAAATTATAGAAATTGCTCTGGCTCGAATCAGAGGCCTGACTCGCGATTTGCTTGCGCGCGCCCGCGTAGACTGAAACGGGTGAGATTCCTAACATGAAGCGTTCGATCTCTCGTTTCCTCGTGATGCGGACCACATGCAATCAGTACCTCGGCAATCGTGTGTGCAAATCACACAGTCCATAATCTGAGTGGAGATCAGCGGGATTTTTCTGCGAGCTCGCGGCCGTCGCCTGTCGCGCTGCGCGTATGCGTACGCAGCGGTTCGTATGCGTATGCGGCCCAGAATACAAAAAAATAAAATTACACCATTCCCCAAATTCTGCTCCCCCTTTCCCCAAATCTCAACACAACAAAATGCTCAACGGAATAATAGCAACACCCAAAAATGAACAAGGTTCAAGAGCTCTGATACCAATGTAACATATCTCACAATAATCAAATTCAAGAGGCATGTTCCACCCAACCTTAGAGCTTATATACTAGATACTACTATGAGTTGAGGCTCCCTTCAACTAGTAGTTCTAGATATCTTAACTAGCTCTCCCTCCATGCCTTTAGGATAACTCTAAGTATAAATATATATGTAACTCTAAGTTATATATATATAACTCATGGTCGTTACTTACGAGGTGATAACCTAGTGTAACACCATAGTCTCAACTAGTAGTAACTCCCTTTACTTTGTAGAACTACTAGAGCACCTAGGGTGGAGCCTCTAGTCTTCTACCAAAGGAGTTTAGTTGAACTAGAGGTTGTAAATAGTAAATAATATAATAAATAAGTAAATACATGTTACACGTGCCTAGGCTTCGCCCATGTGTTTTTTTATAGAATATTTAAAGGTTTTCATCTAAGAGGTCCATTGTTTAATGATTGACAGAGAACAAACACGAACTTGACAACATGCTATGCTGAAAGAAAAGAAATACTAACATTTGTGATTTGTTATTGACGTGAATATGAGCCCGTTGGCCTTATCCTTGGTAGAGAATAGGGTACATTGTCTACCTTGCAGTAGGTGGGCTTTATTTAGTGTTAAAGTGTCTAAATCCTAAGTCAAGGGGTGCATGGGCTCTTGCTTCTTATATAGTTTACTTTTGTTGAGAATGAGGTATGTGAGGTATTTAGTGGTTATTTCTTTCCAAAAAAAATCATGCAATATGGGGGTATGCAAGCGTATGGGACAATAAGGGGAGGGGGTTGGAGGCTAGGGGAGGGAGGCTAGAGAGAGGCAGGGGGAGGCAGTTAGAGAAAGAGGGAGCCTAGGAGAGAGGCAAAGGTGAACTACCCTCTACCCGTGCAGCAGACTTCCGTCAGAATAGTGAAGTGCCATTCTTGAAACCGATAATTGCGAGGCTGGCAGATTGATATGCGTGTACAATCACTTTAGCCAAATTTAGTCACGTTTGACTACCATCAATCATAGTTTAATGTACTCACGAGTTAACCGGTTTAGGTGATGTTCTGTGTGAAAATGAGGATTGCCATGTTCGGTGTAAGGAGAATCTAGTGAACGAGTAGGGGGTTTGACAAACTTTCCACTTTGAAAATTGTAGAATTTTTCTTACAGGGAATAAAAATATGAAACAACTTGCATTTTCTTCATGAATCCTTCTCTTCTATCTTGGAAAACTCTCTCATGATCGTAAGACCATATCTCCAATGCGAAACACCTTATTTTCACGGTTTATGGTATCTCTACCTTAGTGGCGGTTGGGAGGGCGGGGCTAAGCAATAAAGAAGAGAGTCGGGCCGGGCAGGGCCGGGCAGGGCACAGCTGTCCTTGCAGGGGTCCCGTGGGGGGTGATGTGGCCCAATTTCTACCATACTTGCACAAAGCCACTTTCTGCTAACTTATGAGGTACTAGCTAGGGGCCTGCGAAATTCCATCAACATTAAACAAGCCTTCGGGAACGATCTAAAGCAGCATCTGTACCACACCGGCCGGCCTTCCCGGCTGGTCCAAAAAGTGGAGAGAGGGAGATCATCAGTGACGGGCCGAGTTTCAGCACGTGTTGCAATCTGATTATTATTGCTATTGTCGGCTTGTAGCAGACGGTGTTTAGATTTTCAGTCGAGTAGATGCAACGTGGCAGCCTCGGCAACCACTCTGGTACTCATGACTCATGACCCAATCGCAGGCAAGTTAGAGAAGAGGGAATGGTTGTTGCATTATATACTACACTAAATAATGTGATACTTTTAGCGTCACCAATTCTCAATTGTCTGGCTCAACACTAATTGCAAACCACGGTATAGTGTTGACCCGACATTATTTGTCATTCCTTGTAAAAAAATTTCGGGGATTATAGGTTTACAATGTTGCAAGTACTTGTGTCGCTTTACCAAGTGGATTTTCATCCAAATTTCAAGCACCCATGACAATATTTCATCGCAAGTTGCTGACAAGAGGAGGTAGGGTTTTGGCCAACGGATGAACTCATCCATCATCCATGACAGCAATGGTTTGCTTATTCATAAGAAGTGTCATCTAGTCCGAGACGACCCTAAACTACTGGATGATGGTGGAGAGATACCCAAATCTTAAGGAAGAGGTTGGCGGTTCGATTCCCAGCTATGAAATTCTCCTCTCTACTTGACAAAAACTTGCCAGGTGGTTAACTGCCTCCTGTGCTTTGGCATTGGCTTGTCGGCCTTCTGTCTCCAAAAAAAACATAAGAAGTGTCATCCAAAAAGTTACCATGGTGACATTAAATATCATATTTAGTGTAGTTTACTTCTCATTTGTCCAACATAGAAGCCCTGAAGTCACAAGCAACTTGGAGGGTTTTTTTTTAAAAAAAAATTAATTCATTTGACACTGGAGTTGTCTTTCAGGGTCCCAACTCAGTGTACTCGAGGTCATTTCAAATGAATCAACAACAAATGTCTTAGGAGTTCTTGTCTTGTGTGCACCAATGAATCTATAATACGTCACATCCAAGGAGGTTACTGTGAAACATGATAAAAAATTTCTTACTAGTAGCACTAAATTTCGGAAAGAGATGCATTTTCCTTATCAAGAGGGACTCCTCACATTGCATGGGACCAACAACTGGCCTTCATGTGGACATGGTATAAGTTAGGAGTTGTGTTTTTGGATTGGTTGCCATTTTTGGTCATACTTCCAAACGTTTGCGAGAGTGAGGAAGGGAGCGATTTAGACTTGGGGGCGAAGGTCATTTTCCCTTTTTCCTTGTCCATGAGATAATGAAATCCAATGTTCTTAGTGGGAGAAAGTTTTGGTTGACTCTTGAGAATGTCATGTGGGGTTCAAGCCAACCCAATTTCCATTTAGTATTGGAAATCAGACTTTCCCTTATTTAGATATGGCGATTATCAGAAGTACATGTTTGTTGATCCCTTAATTGAATATACACTCTTGAGTGTGAAGTAATTAATTAATTTTGAAAACATGTCCAATCTTTTCTTAACAAATGTGTTTTATGGTGTTTGTTCGTTGATCCTCACTTAACCACACACCGATCCAATATACATGTCCCATAAAAAAAAGTGACCAAATAACAACCACATACCTTATATAGACCATTGCGGTGCCAACTTACTTGCATGGGTCAAGTTAGAAGATAGGGCCATCCCGTGCTATCAATGATATGTGAATGAATGTACCAATTGGAAGGCAACCTAACCCCGGTACAAAAGGACACGAAAAGAAGTTGAAATATAGCCCGCCTTTGCTACATTCACCTGCTATTAGCTTACTTCTAAAGTACAAGCAGAGTCCGGTAAGGTTTTTGGGCACAATCATGCCCCGATCACACCAAACTTTCCGTCCGGTTCCAACCTTGAAATTGCTGGAGATTATGTTGAGAAATAGATGTTGACCCACCACTTTTCACGCTATTACAGCTGGAGATGTCGACGGATGGTGTCTAAACTAGCCAGTGTGATCAGCCCCTCAGTTGAGATCCTAGCGTTTCCAAGTTCAACTGATAAGATGTTGTGATCTTTTGATTTTTTTATTAATTGCATAGGTATATTCCATAGATTCCTCTAAAATGACCAGTAATTTCCTAAAGTCTCGAACGTCAACTGGTTCATTTGTAACTAGCGGTCAGTTCTCCCCGTTCATTAAGTAGAAGTTCCTACTATAGACAACCTTCCTAAAGTGGTCCATATTTTGTAGAATGAAGCAGATTCATGCATTTTACAATACAAATCTAGCATGTGTCCGTTGGCAACCATTTTGGAAGAGGTTGTGTGCATGATGAGCTTCTTTACCATTCCATCTTGCTATTTAGGTGGTGAGCCAATACATTCTAGTACGATAGATAAGGCTCAATTAATATGAATAGGATTTTGGCAAGGCACTTGTATATTTTGCCAAGGAAAAATTATTGTAATTTTCTTCCATCATCAATCAACAATCAAACATGTCCCAAGTGGCATCGGGATTATAGTTTCATGGTGTCTATGTGAACTCATTAATCATGGACGAACGGGCTGTAGCAAAACATTCCAACTGGAATCCACTAAACTGATTTAGGACTTCTAAACCGTTTGTGAAGTAATATTTTTTGAAAATGGAAAGAATTCAAGCTTTCGAAGTGGTAATCATGTTTTCGCCTTCCTTCACATAAGCAATATAAGGTTTTGGCCATCATAAACCAACTCAATGTACCTCGAGCAAACATGGGTGCATGTATGAGCATAACTCATAAAAATACAATAGATTTAGTCATTAATATTAAAATAGAACATGGAACATAATATAGTAATATACTATTACGTGTGATTTAATACTATGTTATTTAATAACATGCTTTGATGATGAATCTGCACTAGTTGTGGCATCCCATGATTATATTCTCGGGGCCCACATGAATGAACGAGCACTTGCTTAATAATGTTATGACCCACTGGGAGTACAATTTATGTTTGTATGTGTCCACATTAATGACAAGGTTTTTGTTCATAACTCAAGTAGCTCTAAGGTATATGTGTTCTATGCAGTGATGTATGTATACACGAGAGTGTGTCTTATATGGTCACTTGTCTCATTATATGGCGAACCGGTATGGGGTTTTAATGAGAGGTTAAACACACATAAATTGGACATAACTATGATCATGTTCATATCAAAAGCGATGTGGCCATTCTAAAAATGTTTTGAAAATTGTGAAGCAGACGTCCACTTCTATGCATGGACTTGATGACCACTTGATGTTATCACTTGAAGGAGTGGAGTCCTAGGGGATGTTTACACCATGGACCGTGAAGTTGTCCCAAGGCCCTGTAAAATTTGTGATTGGCTGTTGAACTCGTCCCGGGATCATTTCGGTTTACACCAAGCAAAATGTCAGAGTGACCATGATGTTTGAGGTCCCCATAAGACTTATTTTAATGCCTACATTATCCACTAACATGATCCAACAAGTTTTGCGGTGGGAGAGGCAAAAGAGGTGCTCTAGTAGTAAAAGGCAAAGGCCCATGGCAGAGAAATATTGTTGTAATAAATTTTTAATGAAATTTTTTTAGGGAAGAGAAGATGAAGACAAGAGAAAACGAAAGAATGGCCAAACTTGATTTTATTTTATTTTTGGAAAATGCCCCTTCTGGACATATATTTTGTAAAAAATCAACACGTTCATTTCTTGGTGCATGGTCATTCCTTGGTCCACATTCGGTTTACACCTAGTGAGGGCCCCAAAGGCTTTGTAAATTGATTTTTTTAAAGAAATAGGACCATGGAAGTTGGATCATGAAGCCGGACCATGGAAAAAGGCCATCTTCCATGGTCTGACTTCATGGTCCATGGTGTAAATTGGCCCTTAATGTGTAGACATCTTGGGTCCACTTTCATATATCCAACAAATATATCACATGCTGTGAGGCCAAACCCCCACCCTTAAGCGTCCGTAGTCCGAGTAGTGGGTTTGGGCTCACATTCCTCCGCGGTATTGGATTTGGACTTGGATGAGTCCATAGTGCAAGGTTCACCCTTCAAGTGGTCTTGGATTTAACTTTGGTCTTTGCTTCCTTTGTCTTGCCATCGCGAGAGTGCTCCACATTCTCCATTAATTTGTGCACGTGGTTTATTTTTAAAGAGAGGATGCAAGTGTTAAAAAACACTATTCTCTATAGTCAATCTCAAATACATTTACTTGTGAAAGCCACACATAACACTAACTAGCATAATGTAACTAACTACTTGTCTATGAGCTAATTAAGTAGGCTATCTACTAAGCTCCTTCATGAACCCATCTCTTTACTTTCTAATTACATAAACCTAGCTCCTTCATAAACCCAACTCCTTCATGAACCCAACTCCTTAGCTTCTAACTAAATAAACCCAGCTCCTTCATAAACCCAGCTTCTTAGCTTCTAACTAAACAAACCCAGCTCCTTCATAAACCCAGCTCCTTCATGAACCCAGCTCCTTAGCTTCTAACTAAACAAACCCAGGTCCTTCATAAACCCAGCTCTTTACTTTCTAACTAAACAAACCCAGCTCCTTCATAAACCCAGCTCCTTCATGAACCCACAACTTTGTAGTTGTAATCCCCAACTACCTCACTAATTATTCAAGCCCTTAACTAATCTTCCTACCTAATTTTCCTAATTCTACTAACAACCCCTTTCTAATCACACAATTCTTCTCTAATCCTAAAATCCTAAAATCCTTAGAGAGGAGAGGGGGAGAGAGAATTTCCTAACTTCACTAAGACTAACTAATCCACACAAGTATATTTTTGCACTCATCACAACCTCAAGTGCTCAACTCTTAAACATGGAACTTGCAACCACGTGTATTCAAAACATGAACTTTAAGTACCACAAATTGGAATCATGAATTAACTTTAAAATCCTTCACGTCAACACTAATTCTACCAAGAGGTCAAGCCCTCTTCAAGGCTAACAAGCCTTGGCTCTCAAACTAAAAACTAAGCACACACATGTGCTCCAATATGGCTTCCCACACCCACACTTATAACTCGTGGGGTGCCTTGGAGCACAAAGGAAAGAGAGGATGAGTGAGGGAAGAATGAGGGATTATATAGTAAGCTTGAGGGGGTGAGCACCCTCAAGGCTCACGATAAGCCCTTGAGATTTCCTCCTACTTAGTAGGCGCCAATCCTATCTTCTAAGCCTTCCTCCCTCAAATGATCAACAAGGATCCTAATTCGAACATTTAACTAGCCTTGGCTTTCTACCTACCACACTTTACCAAACTTGGGATGCTTCAACCCAAACTTAGCCTCCTTCGCTTTCCGCCGCCATAACTTTCTCCCCTTACTTTCCCAAATCGTCGCTCACCACTTAATTCAAACCACGATGCTTAACTCGTGATTTGATTGGTGCTTTGAGAATTTGCTTATCCTCCACCTTGCATTCTTCCTTGGACCTTCCCCATTAAGTGGCCATGATGAGGTGGTCCACTTGTGCGCTCCATGTGATCCTCCATTCATCCCAATTCGAATGCACTTGCCTCTTGAGTCACTTTGGTTGTCTCCATCCATTTGTACTAGCCTACTCACTAACTACTCAATCCAAGTTCTCCTTACCTATCCTCATTCACTCAAATCCTTCCGAAGGTAAAAACACAATAACAACTCACATCCTAGCCTCTTACAACATGGTACTTCTAAGACTAACATTTCACTCTTTTTATATTTTTGTGAAGTAACATGCTACTTTAAAGTGCATCAACTAACGTTTCAAGGGTCTAAGACTAAATGTGGGCACCCTTTTGGGCTCACATAATTGGCGACCATCGGGGGATGAATCCAAACATCTCTTGCTCCAAGGGTAAGTTGCCTAGTCAAGCTCGGTACTCCTTACATCTACTTCCCGATGTACGGGTAGGAAAGAGCTCACCATTCAACGTTTCCAATTGAATTGAATTATTAGGAAAGACCTCATAGACAAGGTAAGGTCCTAACCATACCGCATCGAATTTCGCCGGAAATTCAAGCTTTCGTGCGTCTTGAATCATGACCATCATTCCCGGTGTTAGGGCCCTTCTCTTATGTCGTTTGTCGAAAGTAATATTTCTCCTTCTTTGGATTGCCTCAATATGTTGAGCCGCCATTCTCCTCCCTTCGTCAAGTGCTTCCAAATCGGTTAGTCGATTTCGTAAGGATTGACTTTCGGTAAGTCTCGTACTCACGGCCACCCTAAGTGACTCGACTTCATATTCGATTGGTAGTGTCGCTTCAAGACCATAGACTAAGGAAAATGGTGTAGCACGCGTAGTTACCTTATAGGTTGTACGGTATGCCCAAAGTGCCGCCGTTAGTTTCGTATCCCAATCCCGCTTCGAGTCTATAACCGTCTTGCGTAGTATACTCACCAAAATTCCGTTAACCCTTTCCGTTTGTCCATTGGTTTGTGGGTGGTAGGGAGTAGTCTTCCGGTGATCAATTTTAAATTTCTCTGTCATCTCTCGAATCAAGTCATTCAAAAAGTGAGTACCCCTATCGCTTACTAGGATCTTCGGCACCCCGAACCGCGAAATTATGTTTTCGTACATAAATGTTGCCGCGTGTTCCGCCGTGTCGGTCTTCACCGCTTTGGCTTCCGCCCACTTGGTGAGGTACTCGGTTGCCACCACAATATATTTCATTCCTTTTGAAGATTGGGGATGGACCTCACCCACATAGTCGATGCCCCATTTTTCGAAAGGAATTAAGGGTAATGATACATGTAAAGGCATCTCCATTCTAAGGTCGTTTCGGGCATACCGTTGGCAAGCGTCGCATTTCCTTACATAGTCATGGGCGTCCTTAAATAGTGTAGGCCAAAAGTAGCCCGCTCTAAGTATTTTTTGCCCGGTGAGTTGACCCGAGAAGTGACCGCCGCAAGCGCTATCGTGGCAAGCGATTAAAATCGCTTCAACCTCCGTTTTTGACACGCATCGTCGTAAAATACCATCGGACCCCCTTCTAAACAACCTATGGCCCACTACAACAAATTGCCTACTATTTACCCTCACCTTCCTTCTCTCTTCTTTTGTCCACTCTTTGGGCAACTTGTGGGTTGTTAGAAATTCCACTATGCCCGCATACCACTCCGGTGTAGAAGTGACCACAAAGAGGCTATCATCTACTAACATATCATTTACCGGATTTTTTCCTATCTCCTCCGACAACCTAGACAAGTGGTCCGCTTGTAAATGCATACGACCCGGTTTATATTCCACCGTGTAGTCGAATTCTTCTAATAACAAAACCCACCTAGCTAACCTACCACTTAACTCCGCCTTGTTAACTAGATACTTGATAGCCATGTGGTCAACAAAAAATACAACCGGGTTGCACATGAGGTAATGCCTAAACTTTTTAACGGAAAACACCATGGCTAGGCACTCCCTCTCCGTTGTAGAGTAGTTTCTTTCGGCGGGGGTCAATTGCTTACTCGCATAAGCTATAGGTTGATCCTTCTCTTTTTCTCCCGTTGCTTGACAAAGCGCACTCCCTATTGCCACATTACTAGCATCACAATAGACGTGAAAAGGTTTACCCCAATTGGGTGGTATCAACACCGGATAGGTGCTCAACCTATCCCGCAATTCCTCAAAGGCTTTTTGACAAGCATCCGTCCGCTCGAATTTGACATCCTTTTTGAGCAAATGGGTAATGGGCACCGCTATCTTTGAAAAATTAGGAATAAGTTCCCGGTACCATCCCACATGTCCTAACAACTTAAAGATCCCCTTGGAATTGGTTGGAGTTGCCAAGTCGCTTATGGCCGCAATCTTATCCGGATCGGGTTCTCTACCTTTCTCACTAACAACATAACCCAACAACACTCCCTTATTCACTCCCAAAAATGTCTTATCCGGGTTCAATGCTAACCTCATCTTCCTACACCTAACCAATGCCTCCCTAACACAATGTAGGTGATCGTCCACATTACTTTGTGTGCTAAAATCGTCCACAAAGACGGTCATGGATTTGAACAACAAGTCGGTGAAGATATACATTACTAATCGTTGGAAAGTAGCCGGGGCATTACATAACCCAAATGGCATCACTACCCACACAAAAGTACCCCAAGGTGTAGTAAAAGCCGTTTTATGGATATCTTGGAGGGCTATGGAAATTTGATTATAACCCGCATACCCATCCATAAAGGTATATCGCGAATGACCTCCAACCTCCTCAAGCAACAAGGTGATAAAAGGTAAGGGGAAGTGATCCTTTTGTGTGCACGAATTCAATTTCCTATAGTCGACACAAACCCTTAATTTCCCATTTTTTTTCTTTACTAAGACCATAGGAGAAACCCAATCCGTGATTTCCACCGGCTTGATAAACCCGGCCTTCAATAACCTTTCCAATTCCGCTTTCACCAACAATTGCAATTGAGGATTCATCCTCCTCTCCTTTTGTCTAATTGGCCTCGCCCCCGGAATTAAAGGAATCCGGTGCTCTACCATTTCCCTAGGAATTCCCTTAAGCTCATCGTAGGACCATGCAAAAGTATCACTAAACTCATCCACCAAATTGCTATACTCCCTAACCTCTTTCTCCCCCAATTTGGAACCCATCTTCATTTGTCGGGTTTTTCCATTCTTTAATTTCACATCCACGTACCGCCAATCCGCTTCCGACACATGTGCTTGTTCCTCTTTGTTCCGATACCAATCGGAAGGCACATTGGGGTAATCTTTCACATCTTGACCTACAACTATCCCCGTAGACGTGGTCTTGAAATGTAAAGGCTCCTCCAATTTCGATGACTCAATAATCACATCCTCCTCTTGAGTCCCATCTACATGAATTAAACTAACCTCACCCTCTTCCACGTCATCTACCCAAGGTGTTAACCCACCGCTAACCCACTCTTCCTCGGTGAGCACCTCACATGGCTCCAACAATGAGCCCTCTCCTAAACTAACACTAGGAAATTCACTCCCTAAGCCTACTTGGTGAAATGTAACCATTACATCAACCTCGGACTCGGGGTACTCCCTTAGCCATTGGGCATAATCCCCATTATCCCCATAATTGTAAAAATTAGGACCTAGACTTCCCGAGCCCGAATCTATAACAACCCTTTGACCTTCGGGATGGACGACTCCCACCAATGCCTTGCCAATCTCATTCTCGTTTAAGTCATCAATTTCCTTCTCCAATGGCAAATACATCTCCTTCTTCATCCATCCTTCTAATGAACCAATGGACACTATGACCCTATTACCCTCCGGACCATAAGTGATGGATGGTTTAGGTCCACCCCAATTGACCATAGCATTCGCCATCCGCAACCAAGGCCTACCTAGCAAAATGGGGAAGGTGTCCTTGTTGGAGTGCATTTTAATGACATGGAAGGTGACCAAGTACTCCTCGCCTCCCGTAGTCATTCTACAATCCTTGATCATCCCCAAAGGCGTAGTCGAACTTTGATTTGCCATATTTATGACCAAAGGTGAAGGCCCCGTGAGTCCAAGTCCCAATTTTTTCATAGTATCCTCCGGTAGTATATTTAGACTACTCCCTCCGTCGACTAGCACATTAGGAACCACCTTATCTACTATAACAACTTCTATTTCTATAGCTTTCACGTCTCTTCCACCTTGTGATTGGATCCTAGCGGCTATTTTAGCTTTCACCTTCCTCATCCTCTTGTGTACCGGCATTCCCTCCTTTAATGTTTTCCTTGCCGTGGGTGAAATTTCCAATAGTTGGCCGAAAGTAATATCCGCCTTGAGTGTACTAAGGTCCGCCCACAAGTCGTACCCGGTAGATCTTTCCACCTTAGAATTACCCACTACGTCGAATTCGTCTACGGGAACCCCCGGTCCTTCCCATTCACCCACATCGCTATTATCCAAGTCATGTACCGCATTAGTCCTCTCCCTATCTTGTAAAATTATATTTTCCCTCTCCACATCCTTAGTAGCTCTTCTAGCTACCCTATCCAACTCGGAGAGATTAATCTCTTCATCCGAAGAGTAATTTCCTTGCTCTCCTATTCCTACCTCCAACGGGGCATCCCCTCTCCTAGCCCTAGTAGTTACCGCTAGTGCAGGTGCTTCTTCAACCACACCCTTACCCTTCACTAACTCATATGTAATAGCATTGGTGTGAGGAGGCCATTGACTTTGCTCCTCTCCAATTCTCGTTGGGAGAGGAAGCATGTCATCACATGTGGCCTCCAACACTCCATCCATGAACCTAACATCTTGGGAGTTAGATGGTCCCGGATCCGTTGGAGGCGCTTGTCTCCCGTTACTACCATTAGGTGGAACTCCTTGTCTATTTTGTATTGGAATGTAACCGGTTGTAGTTTGCAAGCCCGCCGGTGGATGAAAAGTTTGCCTAGCATTACTATGGTCATAGTATAAGTTAGGTGGCCTAAGTTCATTGGCCGGTACTCCTTGTGGCCTAGCACCTCGCATATTATCCCTTGCTTGTTGTTGTGGATTAGCCACCGGGTAAGGGACATTAATTATTTTGTCCGGTTGGCGACACGTATCCGAGGGATGACTTCCTCCACAATTGCTACAATTAAACTCTTGACCTTCGGACCAACATTGTCCTTGAGCGTGCCACCTTCCACAAAAGGGATGAAATTCCTTCTTCTCTAAATTTTGGCCACCTTGCCCTCTAGGTTGTGGTCCTCTATTGCTTCCATTTCCATAGTGAGGTGGCGCTTGACCTCGTTGATTTTGTTGAGGTGGGTTACCGTTTCCTCTTTGGTCACGGTTTTGTCCACTTCTACAAAATTGACGCGTGTGGCCCGGTTGGCCACATTGGACACACCATAATCCGGAAGAATGCCTACCCGACTCAACCGGGGGTGGAGGCCCCGGTTGTTGACTCCGGATCATTAATGACATTTGATCCGTGAGGCTTTGCATTTGTTTTATCATAGCCTCTTGGAATCCTAGTTGGCTAGCACCTAGTCTTCTCTCAACCTCCTCCAAGTGTGGATCCGTTCTAGGGGCCGGTAGTGCCAAAAGAGGTGCCGGTTCCCTAACCGCTAAAGGTCGGGGGCCGGTGTCCACAATGGCATATGGAATTTGGTTCTCATACTTAGCGGGTTCTACCGCTACCACCCTAGGGCGTATGGGGATGAATTGTGGGATCAATTCATCCTCCCTTCTCCATAGCCTTTCGTGATCTTTATCCAAGTTTTCAATATCTCTAGCCGCACGCTTGGCATCCGCCAAGGTCAAGGGATTCCTTTCTAGAACACCCCTAATAGTTCCGGACTTAAAAAACCCTTGAATGAAAAATTGCTTTAGCGTGTCGTCGTTGAGCATGGTACCCACAAATCTAGTGCACACTAAATCAAACCTCCTAATGTAAGCCGAAATTTCTTCCTCCCTTCCTTGCTTCAATGACGACAATGCCCTTAATGCGGTACTTTGACCCACTTCCGGCCTAAATTCGTTAAGAAACTCCCTTTGTAATTGTTCCCATCCCCTAAAATGTCCCTCGGCATGATCCCGATACCATTCATAGGCTTCCCCCTCTAGAGTGGTAGGAAACCACACTAACCAATAACCCGGGTCGGTTATGAGGAAGCTAGCCAACCGTTCGATATACCGTTCCATGTGCCGAGAGGGGTCCTCATCCTTGGTCCCATAAAATTTAGGGAGATGAGATGGCATATCCATCGCCGCTAAATTTTGTGGAACCACAATTGGTAGGCCTCTTGGCCTAACCAATGGGTCTATTGGAGGTATAGGAGGTATGGGCGGAATTGGGGGTATGGGTGGTGGATCCATCCCCCGTTCCTCGGCCATGGTGACCGGTGAACTATTCAACAATCCCCTATCAACTTCTACCGGGAATTCTTCTCTAAGGGTGTAATTTTCCGAAGAAGTTTCACCACTCAATTTGGAGGGAGTGATCTCCTCTTCAAGTTGAGCTCCAAGTTCTAAGGTGTCTAGAATTGACCTAGTCCTAGGTTCGACGTTCAAACAACTCTCTATTCTAACATTATCTTGTTCTAATCTATCACTGATTTTAGAGGACCGCCTCTTTCGAGTAGATTTCTCTAGTCCTACTATCAAACTTGGTTTTTGTGAGCGAGTCCTACCTTGCATTCCATAAGAATCGATCGACCCTCACTTGACCACACATAATCCTAGCAATTCCCCTCTTAATATTTTCACTTGTCTTGGTGTGGTTATAATTTTTTTAGGAGGTGAGGAAAAGAACCTGCAAGCCCACTTAGGTGAAAGAATCCCAATAGGGGATAGGCATGTTCATGTTAATTTTTTGGTTAAGTCGGAGCATCACCTCCGCACCTTCCCGCAAATTAACACTCACCACAATACCGATTGTGAGGGGGTGACCTTCCGAGTAGATTATGTTAAAAGTCGAGGCTTCACCCTTCAACTTCTCACACCATCCACAATTCGGGAATTACCCTCTACAACGGATAACAACAATCACGAGTACAAAAGGCATTCCTTAATTAGTTAATGAGTTCACTTTGAAGAAATAAACATACCTTGAGCAATCGCATCCCCCTGTGAGTTAGCACTCCCCTCAATCGTGACTCAATGTAACAACACCATAAACTTTGTGAAATATTAATTTAATCTAGAGCATGAAATGACAACTCCCAAAACTTTGAGACTCACCCCGAGGTGAGTGTCAAAGTTCAATGTCCTAAGGTGAATTTACCCTCTAATGTTTTAATGAGCTACTCGGTTATAGGTTCCTTTTAAGTTCTTAGCAAATCCCCAAAAAGGTTGAGGACGTACCTTCGCCGCGCTCCTTCCTCAAAAATGAATTTGCGTAATTGACAATGCAATTCATTCCAAGGAATAGTTGAAATACAATGAATTCAAATGTAACCCAAAGAGAGAATACTTACCGAGTTTCGGGTGCTCCTTCCCTTCTCTCAAGTTTGTGTCTCCAATTTTTCCTAGTTGCCTCCAAGTCTCCTAGTCGCCTCCAAGTCTTGTAACTACCTTCCGCTTCGCTCCCGGCGGACGCACCAATTATGTGAGGCCAAACCCCCACCCTTAAGCGTCCGTAGTCCAACGGTTAGGATAATTGCCTTCCAAGCAATAGACCCGGGTTCGACTCCCGGCAGACGCACCAATTATGTGAGGCCAAACCCCCACCCTTAAGCGTCCGTAGTCCGAGTAGTGGGTTTGGGCTCACATTCCTCCGCGGTATTGGATTTGGACTTGGATGAGTCCATAGTGCAAGGTTCACCCTTCAAGTGGTCTTGGATTTAACTTTGGTCTTTGCTTCTTTTGTCTTGCCATCGCGAGAGTGCTCCACATTCTCCATTAATTTGTGCACGTGGTTTATTTTTAAAGAGAGGATGCAAGTGTTAAAAAACACTATTCTCTATAGTCAATCTCAAATACATTTACTTGTGAAAGCCACACATAACACTAACTAGCATAATGTAACTAACTACTTGTCTATGAGCTAATTAAGTAGGCTATCTACTAAGCTCCTTCATGAACCCATCTCTTTACTTTCTAATTACATAAACCTAGCTCCTTCATAAACCCAACTCCTTCATGAACCCAACTCCTTAGCTTCTAACTAAATAAACCCAGCTCCTTCATAAACCCAGCTTCTTAGCTTCTAACTAAACAAACCCAGCTCCTTCATAAACCCAGCTCCTTCATGAACCCAGCTCCTTAGCTTCTAACTAAACAAACCCAGGTCCTTCATAAACCCAGCTCTTTACTTTCTAACTAAACAAACCCAGCTCCTTCATAAACCCAGCTCCTTCATGAACCCACAACTTTGTAGTTGTAATCCCCAACTACCTCACTAATTATTCAAGCCCTTAACTAATCTTCCTACCTAATTTTCCTAATTCTACTAACAACCCCTTTCTAATCACACAATTCTTCTCTAATCCTAAAATCCTAAAATCCTTAGAGAGGAGAGGGGGAGAGAGAATTTCCTAACTTCACTAAGACTAACTAATCCACACAAGTATATTTTTGCACTCATCACAACCTCAAGTGCTCAACTCTTAAACATGGAACTTGCAACCACGTGTATTCAAAACATGAACTTTAAGTACCACAAATTGGAATCATGAATTAACTTTAAAATCCTTCACGTCAACACTAATTCTACCAAGAGGTCAAGCCCTCTTCAAGGCTAACAAGCCTTGGCTCTCAAACTAAAAACTAAGCACACACATGTGCTCCAATATGGCTTCCCACACCCACACTTATAACTCGTGGGGTGCCTTGGAGCACAAAGGAAAGAGAGGATGAGTGAGGGAAGAATGAGGGATTATATAGTAAGCTTGAGGGGGTGAGCACCCTCAAGGCTCACGATAAGCCCTTGAGATTTCCTCCTACTTAGTAGGCGCCAATCCTATCTTCTAAGCCTTCCTCCCTCAAATGATCAACAAGGATCCTAATTCGAACATTTAACTAGCCTTGGCTTTCTACCTACCACACTTTACCAAACTTGGGATGCTTCAACCCAAACTTAGCCTCCTTCGCTTTCCGCCGCCATAACTTTCTCCCCTTACTTTCCCAAATCGTTGCTCACCACTTAATTCAAACCACGATGCTTAACTCGTGATTTGATTGGTGCTTTGAGAATTTGCTTATCCTCCACCTTGCATTCTTCCTTGGACCTTCCCCATTAAGTGGCCATGATGAGGTGGTCCACTTGTGCGCTCCATGTGATCCTCCATTCATCCCAATTCGAATGCACTTGCCTCTTGAGTCACTTTGGTTGTCTCCATCCATTTGTACTAGCCTACTCACTAACTACTCAATCCAAGTTCTCCTTACCTATCCTCATTCACTCAAATCCTTCCGAAGGTAAAAACACAATAACAACTCACATCCTAGCCTCTTACAACATGGTACTTCTAAGACTAACATTTCACTCTTTTTATATTTTTGTGAAGTAACATGCTACTTCAAAGTGCATCAACTAACGTTTCAAGGGTCTAAGACTAAATGTGGGCACCCTTTTGGGCTCACACATGCATAGTTTCAAATACACCCCAAACACATGCCATGTTGGTTTGAATGTAACACCTAGCATATTCTCTAGGATTTGGTTGCTCCTTAGAGAAATAATGCTTTGGACCATTTGTATTAAGAGGAATGATCTCACCTTTAACAACATGAGATAAAATGTTAAGAAGGTACATCAAACGATTTGGCAAGGGTTACTTGACTATACTAGATTTGACTGGAAGAAAGCTCTTAAAAATGCATACATTCTTAACAATCCTTGTGGCCTTGGTTTATTTTCGACAATGAAGCATATCTTGTTTCATTAACCAAAAAAAAACTTCATGGTTGTGTGAATAGAGAAGCGCCCTTAACCGATCACTTAAGAGACTTTGCACCAAATTTGTAGGAGTTTAAGGTGGTGTAAAGTTTTCATGTGTAGGAAGATAGAAATCACGAGGATTGCAATTTTTTTGGTAATTTTATTCCTCATATTCAAACAACTGTGAATTTTTGAAGCCAAAAGTTGGCCCGAACACATTACCGGTGTCTAGAGTTTGCCATAAATACTCATTTTGAGATGAATTCTTCCTCACTTTAGCACTCAAAGCCGGGGACACGTGTCATGGCACTTTTGATTCCCTGGTGATACCATAACTGAAGTTGGAGACTTATAGTTAGTTTTCATGTAGGCCGCTTCGCCCACTAGATTATAGTGGAAATGCAAATTCCACTTGGTGGCATCTACATTTTCACTAGAATCTAGTGGGCAAGCAACATACGTGGAAACTAACCCTTAGAAAATTTAAAACGTGGAACCTTATTTTAACTGCAGACAAAAAGACATCATAGAAATCAATCCCAACCTATCAAAACTATAGCACCCTGAAGATTCCCGATGGGGTCCTAATTGAAAATAGGTGGTTCTACTCTACTACAATCAAGGCCTTGCCATATGAAGCCTTGCCATGTCTATCTATCTCACCATGCTTTAATTCATCCACCCGTCCCCACTTTTGTTCGGTCCCCATTAGCTTTTAAGAAAAGATGAAACCAAAAGGCCAAAACAACATCATCACTAGGAAACGTGGTCCTAGAACACACTTCCCATTTGACAAGGGCAGTTATTAGCACATGACCCCACCGACATGAGTTGAGTGCAATCTATGACAATTGTAGATCAAACTCCACACTTGTCAATGGGGCCACGTGCTAATGAGCACCTGTGTCAAATGAGAAGTGTGTTTTTAGGCCACGTTTCCTAGTAGTGAGGGCCACTTCACACGTGAGCCAAGAGCCATGACCATGAAATTGTGAGAGCCCAAAATAATGTGTCCAAAGGCCGTCTCAAGACACTTCCAAAATCATGTAGTGTGGTCACGGACCCTCAAGTGTAGTGTGAAGTCATATGTGACTAGGCCCTCAACCAAATGCTATTTCAATGATCCATTCATGCAGGGTCGTCACACATGATAACATATAATAAATAAACGATTGCGATATTTCGGAGTGCCATAGTCTCCTGGTTTTGTGTTAGGCCTACCTCCAAGAGGTGATTTTTGAAAATAGTCCAAGTGACCATGAAACATGGTCTGTTTGATGCCATGTAGGAATCCATGTACACTTTACATCCATCTTGCATTCACTTACTCCGTTGGTCCCTCAAGCGTAGTGTGAAGCAAACTTGGACCAGCTCCGTCTTTCCCACCAATGAGAGTGCTTGAAGTGCAATGGTCACGGGCCCTCAGTCTCATGTGTGAAGTAGCCCTTGGGTCGTAGAAGATTTCAATAGCTACGTCTAGGAATAAAAATGAACTTCTATAGATGTTTACATTTGAGTAGATCCTGTTATTAAAAAAACAAGGCTCCCATATTGGGACAACAAGTCAAATATGTAGCCCTACTATCACCATTTTCAACTTCACTGATAGTTTGGACCAGATCTTGACTTGACGGCCAGGGCGAACCAACTCGTACATTGGTACCTTACCGGATGTCTAGTGATGTCACATTCGAATGAATCGGCCCTCAACCCCGTAGGGGGGCTTTTTTTTTATTGAAGCCACTTCATCCACGATATCTAGGATGGATGATTTTAAGTGAGTGCCACGAATCCCCAGCCGTTCGCCCTCCCCGGTAAGGTACCAATATACGGGTTGGTTCGCCCCAGCCATGACTTGTCTCATTTGGCTAGCAATTACAAATCATGTATTAACCATTTCAAGTGTTAAGCCCGTTTCAGGTGTGGAGTTGAGATGCAAAAATATTAGAGTTCAAAATTGGGTTCATAACTTGGGTGCAAATATTCAGATCCATAACAATGTTTTGTGGGACTGATAGTATTTCATAGAATATTCCCGGATATTCTTCACATTCAAACTATGGGAATATTTTGTGGAATACTATCAGTCCCATAGAACACTATTATGGATATGAATAATGTTATGTTTCTCGTTCTCTTCAAACAACACATAGGTGGGTTCCCAATTGTGTAACTTCACTATCAAATCTATAATGTTATCTATATTATGAGCACATAGTCCAATCTCATCATAACACGTGTTTTTTCGGTGTTTGATATTGATTACAACCTTATCACATGTTGGTCAAATATAAGTGTTTCATTAACAATATTGACCACACAAGGTTCATATGTCTTAAGGTTTGGTTTATCACAAGTTTTTTGGGCTCCTAGCTCCAATTAATAAGCTCATTAGTATGACATTTGAATGTTGTGACTTATTGTCTTGACTCGCAACTTCAAGTTACCAAAACAAAGTCAATTTCACAACATGACACATGGAGGCACGTGGAGTTGTATGAGTGTTTATGCAAGAGTGTGTTTTCTTACTTATTTATTGCAATATCTTATGTTCCACAATAATTTGATCCATTCGTAACATTCTTCAACAACACCAATGTGTTCACTTCATCATGGCCTTATCACTCCTTTGTCATTCATATTCAGTCTGAAATTGATGGAACCTAAGGGTATGTTTACACTAGTGACCATGGACGATGACCATTGCTTTCTTAATTCCCTTGTTGGTGGAGAATAAGTGACGGTCCCACTTGGCTTTACTCAAGGTCACTTTACGGAAAATTGACCACGTGAGGAAATGGCGAGAAAGTGACATAGAACCATGCATGTCCAAAATTGGATAACGATTGATGGTGGCCCGGATTTTGCAATGAGACAACCCAAAAAAGGTAAGCGGGCCAAATTTGGTTACTTATGTGAGTTGGATCCCTACATTTGCGTGACATGTGACTATGTGTGGATGTAACATTAGACACACCAAAAAGCCATCTATTCAAAAGAAATTGGACTACGTGTTGAAAATTTGTTTAAACATTCTAGACTCAAGAATGAATGTTCAATGTAATTAGGGGAAAAGCTATGTGACCAAGTTATGGTTCCACAACCATCACCTTTGCAAATTCATATGAATTGAAGGCGGGCTCCAAATTTCTCTAACTTCTCCATCCACATTTCTAGATCAACCAAAATTTAAAGTTCGATAATCAAAGTTGTATTTCATAGCAAACATGGGAAAGTACGCATTTAAGACAAACATTATTTAAGTCGCCTTAGGTTGTCTCAACATAAGATGGAGGATATTTGCACTACATCCCAGTCTAAATCCACTTTACACTATGTCCCATGACGAAAGCTCTAAAAAAAAAGGAGAGCTTATTGGGCTTTCTTGTGGTCATGGCTGCAAACTTCCAACCTTGACTGCGAGGATTCCTAAATCATTTTTTCCCACAACCCCTGGTCACATGTATAAAAGAACCCTACATGTTTCGGAATTTTCATTTACGGACATCACTTTGTTCATTCTCCAAGGTTCGAACCCACCAAACAAGGGTGAGTATTCACAATACCTTTCAAGGTGGAGGATGCACCAGGGGAGGGGAGGGTGAAAATGTTGATTACTCTTGTAGAACCCGGAGGTTCCTAATTAAAGGTCAAATGACCCCTAAATTGGGATCAGACACTCTGACTTAGTCTAGTGAGCTTAAATTGGGATGAATCAACACCCTATAGGGAGCCAGTTTTTATTATAACCACCTCAGAAGGTGTTTAAAAAGTCAAACTGGTTGAACAACCTAGATAACATAATTTAGCAATGTGGTTGATTCCACTAACCCTATAATAAAACAACTGTAGTATGTGGACCCCATGAATAAAGTAGTAATATCGCTTATTGTTTAGGCTGACACTTGGAAAACCAGGTGGAGTTATATTCCTGGCACTATTCACTGAAAATACCGGCACCATTCATACTGGCAATAGTCACTATTCACTATTCATACTGGCGTTAATTTCTTCCTATTGTCAAAGTTCCCTCCCATGAAGATAAACATTGGAGGCCCTTGTCAGATGCTAAATATAGAAATGGAACTCAACCACACGGCTGAATAATTTATGCTATAGGTGACATAACATTATTCAGATCCATAACAATGTTATGTGGGACTTCCAGTATTCCACAGAATATTCCCCACATTCAGACTGGCAGTCCCACATAACATTGTTATGGATCTTAATAATGTTACGGACTAGAAACACGTTATGATAATATGGTTTACTATTACAGTAAACTATGTCACTTTACTATTACAAACATTTGGGAGGGATATATACTTGAACATTTTGTCAGGAATTTAGTAGTAACCACACTAGTTTAATGAGCCTAGTTAGTGTAGCTGGGACAGGGGGCCTCATATCCCCCAATTATCCTCCCTGCAGTTTGTGTGGAATCATATCCCCCAATTATCCTCCCTGCAGTTTGTGCAGTGCAGTGACACAGGCAGGCAGGCGGCAGCCACCATCCCAATATATAAGCTTATTCCCATGTTCCCCTAAAGTCGCTTGTCGTAACTATTTAGTCCGCATATATTAATGGATTGTCGTAACTTAGGGCCACTTGACACACAAGACTGAGGGCCCGTGACCTAGTAATGGCGAGGACCCTTGACTCTCATCCAAAGGCCGTACCATGGGTGTTGGGAAAGCCGTTTTATGTAGTCACGGGTACTCAAGCATAGTGTGAAGTAAGAATGGACCATGTTGCAGGACCATTGCATATTTTGTTGGCGGAAAAAGAAGGAAGGATTTGGTTTAATATAACATGTCTCAAACTCTATCAATTTGAGAGAATGACTTTGTAGAGTCTATGGAGATAACACTAGAAGCGGCACCGAGACCGCCAGCGAGACGGACCAGGAGCGAAGGTGGACCGAGGCCAAACGCAAGGAGACTGAGGGCCGGCCAAGTCGGGAGACTAGGGGCCCGGGGGGGGGGTTAAGAAGACGAAGCCGAGCTCGAAGAGACTGGGAGCCGGCGAAGACATGACATGGAGCCACGTGTGAGAAGACCAGGAGCGCCGAGCCATGGGAACGGACCGGGAACACGGGAACCCAAAACCAGAAATTAGCAAACATAGTGAGCAACTTAGGACTAATTAGTAAATAGACTTAGATGAACTCAAATAGATGAACTCATGTAGATGAAAGATATATAACCAGGGATGACCACCCGATTGGACGGACTTAACCTCCGCAACCACCTTGGATGAAAATAATCGAATGAGATATTGTAAGACACGTCCAACGATCCCGGCACATCTAGGCATGTGGTTAAAACCAACCACATGTCTCTCAAGGCTACATATGAATTAAACACATGTCTATTACCAGAAATAGATCAACAAAGCTAAATTTGGACTATGAGAACATTTATAGTCTAAATTAAGGAATTGGAACATTTGGTAATAGGGGAAAGAGGCATAACCGCCATATTAATGAATCCCTAGATATTGGAACGTATATAAAAGGGCACTTGAGGCCCCTAAGACACCTCATTTACAACAAACAACTCACGTGAGTGTTGTGGAGACTTATTGTGAGCATATTATTTTCAAGACCTATTCGAAGACTCTTTTGAAGACTTCTTGAAGACCACCTTGAAGGCTTAGCCGAACACTAGGATTCTAGAAGAGAATAGTTTCGAAGGACCTAAGGGTCAAAACAAATTAGAATATAGTGGAAACGACTAAGAGGTCAACCATAAGCAAAAAGACTTGAATCACGAAATTACGTGAAACTTAGAAATAAAGCAAAAAGACTTGAATCACAAAAATCACGTAAAACTTAGAGATATTACAAAAGGACTTGAATCACAAAATTACGTGAAAATTAGAGATATTACAAAAGGACTTGAATCACGGAATTACCTGAGACTCAGAGATATTACATAAAGACTTGAATCACGGAGTTACATGAAATTTAGAGATATTACATAAATAATTGAATCAAGAAAACACATGAAAATTTGAGATATTAGTAGGAGTAACAAAAATCATAAAAGCATGTGCAACATGAGAAAAGGCTTAGATCTAGAGATATAACAAAGATACTTGAATTACCAGAAATGATAAAATACTCTAAGACTTAAAAGAAGCAAGAATGACTGAAAAGACAACCCAAGTAAAGATAGGGAAACCGGACAAAAAGGAGCCCTCATCACAATTCCCACAAGGGAAGGAGTGAAACAAAATGAGACATGGAATCCAAACAAGAGGAATAATAAGATGTACTACAATTACAAACTTAGAAATATCTAGCAAATGTAACATTTAGAACAAAGTCATATGAAGTCAAGAGTTAGGGAATACCAAACTTATCAAGGAATTGAGACTACACCAAACATCATGCAAGATGGAAATGTGGAAAACTTCGCAACCATAACTTGCCAACAAAACTCTTCTCAACGAGCAATGGATTTGGTATCTCAAGGTAATTTGAGTATGACGGATGAAGTCAAGATGGAATCTCGGGGAGATCACTCCATTGTAGAGTTGAACACCACGTGCGAACAAAGTTTGCTACCCCTATATTACATGTCATAAATAATTTTAAATTTTACGATATTTTTTCTACATATACACAACCATTGATGGTATCTTTTGTATATTTTTTTGAAATTTTTAGTCATATTCATTAATTGTAGCAAATTTTTTAGTTCAATTCTGCGTCATTCTAGTTAGAAACGGTATGTTTTATTAAAAAAAACAAATCATCAAATTTAGTCACCATTTTTTACTATGTAACATGTACCATTTATATCTACTCATGAAAAAAAATTGATAAAATTGTGACCCATTTTGGTGATGATTTTTACATTTTTACATTTTTTACATCTAAAATGATCGCACGTGGTTGTTCAACTCTACAATGGAGTGATCTCCCCGAGGATGGAATGGACAGAAGCCATCATTAGAGAATAAGGAGTACAAAGTAAAGGATGCTCATGAAAGGCCGTCAAGTAGGCCCAATCATACATCACCTCACTCATGCTTTTGAACTAAGATTTCACTTTATACCAACCTAAGTAGATTAGGAATAATCAGATAGGGAACACTCGAATTACAATTGTAAAGATCTTGGGACCTTGTAGAGACATTCTACATTAAAGCAGCTGAAGGAGATTAATCCCGGTGGCGACACAGATCAGGGACTGAGGGCTTGCCGAAGACGGAGCAGCGAGGGAGCCGTTTCGGAGAAAGCCAGGAGACCGAGAGCAAGCTGGGAGCGGGCGAGGGAGAGAGACGAGCCACGTGGCAACATGGGCGTGAAGGCCCGGCAAAGGGGGGAGGCTGCGAGCCCGGGGAGGCCGCGAAGACGAGAGGCCAGCCACCTGTCCCTCTTATAGGGCCCATCGACTACAAACCATAAGTAATTAGGGTTACGGACTACCCATTAGTGAGAGCCTTAGATTAGTAGGTTAGGACTACTCTTGAGCAAACCCGTTAGTGACTTCTTACACTAATGAGTTAGAAGATGCCCCAATAGGATAGTAAGTAGACATAGTAAGGATGGAAGAAGGGATGAACCCTTAGATGAATAGATGGAAGGACACAAGGATGACGAATTTTGGATGGGCTTAACTACCGGCAATGAATAATGAGCCTATTTTGGGATGAATGGAAGAAAGGGGATGACAACTACCAATGGCACATCTAGGCGGTTGGAACATGCCCATATGTACCTCATTAGTAGAGCTAATTTAAGCACGTGACAGTCTATTAATAGATCTGACAGGGCTGAATTTAGACTGTGCGGACATACAGGGCTAAAATTAGTAAATACAGACATTTAGAGGCTTAACCGCCACATCTTTAATTCCTTTGAATTCAAAGCCTATATAAAGGGGCCACATATGGCACCTAATTCACCTCATTATAAACACGAGCCATCCGAGGTGGAGGACGACGCGCTTGAAGACTAAAGGATATAACTATCCTCGCATCCGAAGACTAAAGGATATAACCTATCCTCGCGTTTGAAGACTAAAGGATATAACCTATCCTCGCGTTTGAAGGCTAAAGGATTGTAATCCTCGCATTTGCAAATCCGAAAGGATTGAAATAATATCCCCGAACTTAAAGGCTTAAAGGATTGAGGAATCCTCGAATTAATTCAAACTTTGGAGGTTAGGAAACCTTAGAGTTTCTTCAACACGAAGAGGATCAAGGATCCATAGAAAATTATGATTTTGGAAAATTAAATAAACCGGAGGAACTTTTGGAGACATTGATTTGGGAAATGATTAAACTTGAAGGCGTGAAATCAAATTGGCAGTACTCGAAAGAATTAAAGATGGAGCAAAGCCAAATTGAATACCTAAAGCCACTCGAGTGTGACTTGAGGTAGATTGAGCTAGGTGGCAAAGTCGAAATCATAATTTAGAGAACGTGTTGGACGTGACGTGGAGATTACCAAACACGAAGTCATTTCAACTTGAGTACCGGAATGCGGCCGGCAAATTAGACCCCATCAACATATCAATTCAAGTTTAGGATTTCAACTCATTAAAACTCTATCTCGGAGATTTAAAGAAAACTCTATAAATCATGACATGAGATTGAGAAATACCACTTGAACACGGAACAAACATTTGATGAAAGCAATTTTATTATGTGGATTCTAGAACTTGGATATGGAATGAGATCTTGAGATGAAACTTTAGCGAGGGAGTATGGTTTGACTTTCAAAGAGTTGTAACCTTTTCATAAATACACGTTCTTGAATGGAATAAGAATCTTTTAACGATCGTTCAAACCATGAAAGATATTGTATGCATAAGAAATGTCTTTCCCTAAACACTTAACCTTGACATTAAGGTTTAAGGGAACATAAACTTGACAACTTGGACACTTTACTCCTAGAGATTCATAAAAGGAAACTTGAACACCATACTCTTGATCGAAGAAAAGTATTGTGTCACCAAATCTATTTAAAGGTTTAGGATCACCTAACCTTGACGATAGATTCAGGGAAACATAAACTTGAAAATTTAGATCATTTAAATCCTTAAGGATTCCAAAAGGGCATTAAGGGTTACAAAATTATATGAGTACAAACACCTTCACCAAAGATATGGAACTCTAAAAGGAGTCTAATTTTGGTGGGAGTAACTTCCATGTAAACCGGTTCAGCAGCGGGTTACACCGTCTAAGGCTGGAAGGTTGAAGGTGACCTCCACAGACCTTGACTTAGCAATTGGAATTGACTTGAACAATCATTGTTCTAAGTCATTCAAACCATGAAAGATATAAGTGTTGGATATAAGAATGGATTCCCCTTCTAAGACTCTTAACCTTGACATTAGGATTTAGGGGAACATAAACTTGCAAACCTAGGACATCTATCCCTTAGGGATTCTTGAAGAACTCATACAAGGACCATTATACAAATCCAAGTATTGATATCAGCATGCATAGGACACCTTCGAAGAAAATGGAAAGCTAGAGCAGTCTAATTTGGTAGGGAGCGATGTCCATGTGAACCAGTCAGCAGCAAGTTACACCGTCTAAGGCTGAGGGTTGAAGGTGGCCTCGACATACTTGGTGGTGTTTGTCTAACTTGGAATCTATTTTGGAATATGCCCTGTAATATGTCCTGAAATTTGTCATGCTGGAAAAATATTTAAAAAAATCATGATTTCCCGGAATTTTCGTTAGGCCCACCTCTTGGAGGGCCTCACGAAAATTCCGGGAGACCATGAAACGTTATCCATAGTCCGCCATGTAGGACTCCATATAGACTTTTCATCTATGAAGTCTTCTTTGGGCCTTTAGGCCTTCACCTTCGTGTGTGAAGTGAACTTGGACGGTCTTTGCCTTTTCCACCAATGGGAGTGCTTGAGGCGCAATGGTCACGAGATTGAGGGCATGTGGCCATTGCACCTCAAGCACTCCCATTGGTGGAAAAGGCGTAGCTAGTCCAAGTTAAAGTCGCTTGTTGTAACTATTTAGTCCACATAGATTAATTGATTGTCGTAACTTAGGGCCACTTGACACACGAGATTGAGGGCCCGTGAGCATTGCGCTTCAAGCACTCCTCCCATTGGTGGAAAAGGCGTAGCCGGTCCAAGTTTGCTTCACACTACGCTTGAGGGACCAATGGAGTAAGTGAATGCGAGATGGATGTGAAGTCTACATGAATTCCTACATGGCATCAAACGTCTACATGGCATGAAATCTCACAATTGTTGATTTATCATATTTTATCATGTGCGAGGACCCCGCATGAATGAAAAGTCATTGAAATAGCATTTGGTTGAGGGCCCAGTCACATATGACATAGGACACTTTCTTTTGGGCTGTCACAATTTCATGGTCATGGCTTGTGTGAAGTGGCCCTGAGTTAGAAGCCTGCCACAAACTTTCAAGAATAGTTATACATGATCTCTCTCTCTCTCTATATATATATATATGTATATATACACTCACCACTCACAAAGTGCTCAGATCTCAAGACATTTCGACACTTTGGTTGCTTCATGAGGTTTCAAGAGATCTCATGCTCGCAACTTTCGAGCAATCTATCTCGGCCAGCCAATCTCATCGAGTGTTGGTCCGAGATGACCCTAAACTACCGGATGATGGTGGAGGGATACCCAAATCTCAAGGAAGAGGTTGGCGGTTCGAATCCCGGCTGTGAAATCTCCTCTCTACCTGACGGAAAACTTGCCAGGTGGTCAACTGCCTCCTGTGCTTTGGCGTTGGCATGTTGGCCTTCTGTCTCAAAAAAATAAAAAAATCTCATCGAGTGTCAAGTCAAAATGAGATTTGTCATTATCATAAAATTCAAAGTTTTACTTTCAAATTCAACATTAAAGGACAAACCATAAAATTTGATGCGTATTGTAAGGTCCATGGATCTTCTTTCTTTAAAGGTGTCTCCAAAAGAAAAAGAAAAAGAAAATCTCTTTGACAACTTGCAAGAATGAAAAATTGGGAAATGTTAATTTGTAACCTATCTTTGAAAATGCTTTACCCTTTACACTAGTCCACACCAGGAGGTGTGTGTTTTATTATGGTATACCATAATACCTTCACCTAATTGCGGCCCAAACTCAAAATGGAACCCTTATAAATGACTGCCTAAATTGAACACGGTTTAGACATGAGAGTCTTGGGTCGATTTAAGGACCGCATCACCAGTGTATATGTTTGACAAAGTTTTTGCAAGTTTTTGGCATTTGACACGCAAAAACTTGCACAAAAATAAAATGCACGTCAATTGACACGCACAATTTAGATTTTGACATGTAGTGTGACTTGTGAAGAAAAAAACCACACGTCAATTGACATTTCAAAAATTTGAAATGACACATACTACTAGGCATGTGACATTGAAGTGAAATTTTAGAAGAAAATGTAGATGTTGATTGAAATTCATTTTCGTTTTTGAAAACGTCACGTGACACTTTGGATTTGAAGTTGAACGTCAAATGAAATTTGTCAAACATACACATTGCGCGTCACACTATGGCCTGTCCAAGTCGAGAGGTTGTGGGATTGAATGGCCAAACTTTGTTGAGAGTCCAAAGAAATGGGCTAAAATAGCCAATAAAATATATGAGAATTGGAGCCTTCAGCCGGGCATAGTGTGAAGCTTCCAAAGGCCAAGCCCAAAGTCCAAAGGAAGAAGGAGCATCCCACTTTATTCCCTACCCAAAACAACCCCTCCAATCTAACGGCCAAGATCTTGTCAGTTTTTCATTTTTTTAATAAAATAAAGTTGATGGCCTCTCGACCATAGTTTGGATAGCCATTCCTGTCCGACCCAAAGTTCCTTCAAGAGTCCATCGCCTTGGTCAAAAAGTACTGCCATGTAGGCATTTTGGAGAGCAACGACCTTTGGACTTTGGCATCTAGTGTGAAGGGTCGAGAGGCCAAATTCTTGGATTCTTGTAATATGATTGGTGGAAATCGACGGCCTCTCGACCTTCGGCCATAGTGTGAAGCGGCCCTAAGACACTACTAGAAGGGTGGGGGTTATCATCACATAAGGTTTTTTTTGAGACAAAAGACCGACAGGCCAGTGCCAATGCACAGGAGGCAGTTAACCACCTAGCAAGTTTCTGTCAAGTAGAGAGGAGATTTCACAACTGGGAATCGAACCGCCAACCTCTTCCTTAAGATTTGGTCATCCAGTAGTTTAAGGTCATCTTGGACCAATCACATAAGGTGTTGATAACTACAAAGGGATGATGGGAATTGATACGCTAAATTTCCAACGTTTTTACCGTTGATTTGCTGGTGTTGATACCTATCAATACTAAGGGTATTGATTTAAGGGTTATCCATAATAAGTCTCATTTTCCCTTTCTTTTTTCTGCTTTGTGAAACAAGTCCGGTAAATGATATGGTAACTTTTGAGCATAATAGTTAGGAAATATTTCCAAGTAATAGGCTCAGTAAATCTAATAAGTAACTTTTGAGGAAAACGTCTCAAAATATTTGTGGGCCATAGGCTTGGTTTAAAGTCATATAAATTGGTAGAGATGATGTCACACAAGTATCTAGTACAAGTTGGAATCTCCAATTACTGTATGTCATTCACACAATAGTCCGCTATCCTACCTCTCAATGGAATTCAAACTAGGGACTTATTCTTTCCTAAGTTATTGACTCTACTTTCATGCACTTTATACACATGCACATGTACACGCTACACAAATCATATGTTATATGTTATATACTCTAGGTGTAAGTTAGGTAGATGTGTCGTAAATGCTTTTCAACTAAGCCCACTTCTCCTCGGGGAGGTCACTTCCCCTTATATTTTGTAACCACGTGCGTTAACCGGGGGTATTTGTTTGGGGGCTATTTACCTAGTAATCATGGTTTTAAGAGACCCTTATAGTAGAAAAAAAGCTACTTGGTCTTAATTTCCAACACCCTATAGGTAATTCTAAGTCCAAATGTAGCCTAATTCTTGGCATGCTATAATACTTATAAAACTTAGGCATTTGCTCAGATGGACATTAAAGGTTTTAGGGTAAGAGTGGACATATGCAATGTACATGAGCATATTTGAACCAAACTAGAAAGCAACATAAAGCAAACAAGCATAGCAATTGAGTAACCATTCAAATCACAAAAATAAAATAAAATCATGGCAAAACAAAAAAAACTAGTGCCTCAAAATGCATTACAACTATGGTGAGTGTTCAAAACTTGCATAGCGAGAAAGTGAAAAATGGGAGCAAGCGGTACCACCACTCCTAGGCTCGAAACTGAAACCCTAAACCAATTTGAAAATGGACCAATAATTCCAGCCTATGGGCAAAATTTTCCCTCCTGCGCCCGTGATATACTTATAGTGATGATTTCATCACTATATTGGATTGAAAATGTATTATTTTTCATTTGTCTACTGGAAGGACTAGGGATTATACTCGTCCTAATATTGAAAAAATTCTCCCATGATTTTATTCATACTAATTTATATCTACTACTGGAAAAAATGAGGGTTTTTCCAATGCCCTATTTTACATATAATGACGTTTCAAACACTAATTGAAGGCTATGGTAGATCCAAGTCTTATATAAATTTTTCCTCCAATGAATAAAATGAACCCTATAGTTTAACTCACGTGGTTTACTACTTTTCGCAGGGTGACCTCCCCGAGCACTTCTCCGAAGATATGAGATGCACGATAAGTGCAAGATGGTTAGAAAATTCAAATCAAGGTTGTAGCCACTTTCTTCAGATGCTATTTTTAAAGTAAATCTTGACATGTTTTTAAAATCTGAACTTTTTGGTTGTTTCATTTCCATCATACGATCCTAAGATACACTTTTGATATACTTTAGCTTTATGGAAGATGTGTGAATTCTACGTGAATCCTAATGTAATTAAAATGTGATGAATAAAAATCAAATATTTATGTTTTGATGTTAAATATATATAAATATATGTCAAATAGCGAAAATGCAATCAAAAAAATTGCTATAATATTATCATGATTAACTCTACATATTCTATTGGAGGATCTTATCATATGATCCTATCGTATGATCCTGTGATAGAATTCAACATGTTATAATTATGGACTTGGATTTAATCCATTCTTACTTAAATATGTGTTTCCTAATTCTTGAAGCTCATATGCATATCTTAATCATTTTCAAAGCAAAGATTCCCGTGCTCATTAATTGGTGTGTGATCAATAAGGCCAGTGTAGATCCGAAGTAAAGAGTTCCGAGGGCAGAGAGAGAGAAGGGAGCGTTGGTCGAGGGAGCGTCTCCGAGGGCAGAGAGAGAGAAGGGAGCGTTGGCCGAGGGAGCGTCTCCGAGGGCAGAGAGAGAGAAGGGAGCGTTGGCCGAGGGAGCGAGAAGCGGCCAGGTGGCGGCTTGCGAAGAACCAAGCAGACAAGGGCCTGGTATGGGAGAGGACAGGGTGAAGACCCTTCGCCAACGGGAACTGCACCCCGAGCCGGGTATCGGGCAGCCACAAGAGGAATGAAGATGAGGACCTGGGCAGAAAGGGGAAGGCAGGAGATACCCGGAGGGCCAGCCTTTTTAAAGACGGGGTGAGGTGACGTAGCGAGGTGACGTGGCGAGGTGACGTGACGATGCCACGTGGAGCAATGGGAGGCGGTCACGAAGAGCAACGGGCATCAAGCCGTTGGGAACGTGCTTAAGCCTCGGGAACGATACCTAAAGCCGGCGGGAACAAGACACACCATAGGGAACGGCCGAATTAGTAAGGAGGCTAAACTAGTGAGCGTGTAGTTACTTTTAGATAGTTACTAGTACACATGTAGTCACCTCTTGGGATGGTAAGTGAGTACATTAGTAACTAGAGGTAGTAGCCACCTAGTTTTTTAGTGACTGCTTAGTAGACACCTAGTTATTTTAGTAAACACTTAGTGGACACGTACTTACTCATTAAAGGATGTAGATGAAGGACAATGCCAAGGGATGAAAATCCCTTGGATGGACACAACCGCCTCAACCATTCGGCAATGAAGGATGAAATTGTGAATGAATGGATCATGGATGGTAACCGAACACCACCTAGGCACATCTAGGAAATAAGAAGAACTATAACCAATCTACCTCACAAGAACATCTATATTTAACACGTGCGGTTACTGTAAATAGATCCGACAGACCTAAATTTAGACTGCAGCCTTAATTCAGACTAAAATTAGCCTATTGAGACATTTGGCATTAGGGGCCAAATGTTTAACCGCCAATTCAACCAATCACAAGATTTCAACCCCAGATCGGCCAGCACCCTCCCAGCGAGATGAGTTCGAAGCATGAGGACATGCTTCTTCCGAGGGGAGGGAGTAAAATGTGTGATCAATAAGGCCAGTGTAGATCCGAAGTAAAGAGTTCCGAGGGCAGAGAGAGAGAAGGGAGCGTTGGTCGAGGGAGCGTCTCCGAGGGCAGAGAGAGAGAAGGGAGCGTTGGCCGAGGGAGCGAGAAGCGGCCAGGTGGCGGCTTGCGAAGAACCAAGCAGACAAGGGCCTGGTATGGGAGAGGACAGGGTGAAGACCCTTCGCCAACGGGAACTGCACCCCGAGCCGGGTATCGGGCAGCCACAAGAGGAATGAAGTTGAGGACCCGGGCAGAAAGGGGAAGGCAGGAGATACCCGGAGGGCCAGCCTTTTTAAAGACGGGGTGAGGTGACGTAGCGAGGTGACGTGGCGAGGCGACGTGGAGCCGGCGAGGGGACGTGGCCGCCTTAGGTAGTTGAAGGGACACACACCCATATTAGGGTTAGGATACCAAGAGGGGGGTAGGAGCTAATTAGTGAGCTACACCTAGGGTTAGTGAACACTTGGCCACCATAGGAAAGCAATTAGTGAGCCTAAACAATGCCCTTTGGTAACTAGGCGGAAGGACATGAAGGGGCGGCCAAATTTTGGATGAATTTGATTAACATTTCCGTTGCACAATGAATGAGCCAACTTTGGATGAACGGGGGAGTGATAGATGATAACCGAAATAGCACGGCACATCTAGGAATAGAAGGAATTGCAAACAATCTAATTCTCACGAACATCTATATTTAGCACGTGCGGTTCTGTAAATAGATCTGGCAGACCTAAATTTAGACTGCAGCCTGGATTCGACTAAAATTAGCCTAATTAGACATTTGGCATTAGGAGGCCAAACCTAACCGCTAATTCAACCAAATGTAAGATTTCCAAAAGCTATATAAAGGGGCACTACGGACCCCTATAGCACCTCATTAAGCATTTCCAAAATTTCTACGTGAGCGTCAACGAAGCCGGCCTTGCTTAAAGGTCCGCAACATCGAACGAAGCCGGCCTTGCTTAAAGGTCCGCAAGTTCGTCTTCTTCGATCTTCAAGTCTAAAGCTCGTGTCCTTGAGGGCCCGCGAGACCACGAAGACAAAGACGAAGACTTAGAGATACTTGAAGATATTTGAAGATGGACGGTGTTGAGCAAGAAGACTAAAGTCTGGTAACTGGGAGCCCGCGTTGCTGAGGGCCCGCAGTGCTGAGGGACCACGTGACCGTGGGAGAGGAGATTATAGACTGAATATGTTTCTGAGGATGTGATCGGAGAGATTAGAGACCGCAGTTCGTTCGGAAGATTTTGGAGGACTGAGGGCCCACGGCGCTGAAGGACCGCGAGCCCAAGACCGAAGGTCCCGCGAGTTTGAAGCCCTTTGACGACTAAGGTTTAGAGAGACTTTGCCATTGAAGTCTAAGGTACCCTTTTAGAACTAAGGAGATGTCAAGATATCAAAAGTAAAAGTTACTAAGAATTTGACAAGATCCAAAGCTCATTCTGAAGAACTAAGGAGATTGCGTAGAGATTCCACGATCTAAGCACTCGAGAGAATAGATAGATTAGAGAAGATTCCTTCCAAGGAATTTAGAGATACTTGAAGATGAAGGATTAAAACTCTCATGAGTAAAGAATTCAAAGGGAAACCAGACGAAAGGGAACCTTAGAAGAATGAAGACATTAAGAGAACTTCAAAGCCACCATTCGAGAAAAAGAGAATTTGAAGACCATCAAGTAGTCAAATCTTACATTGAAGTTATTACATTGATGGATTGATAGTATGATTGTAAACTTTGGTTAAGGATATTTGAAATTAAAATGGAATTGAAGAATGTTGGTTTTATGTTACATGGATTGCAAAAGCACTCTTTATGTTTATAACACTTAACCTTGACATTAGGATTCAGGGGAACATAAGCTTGAAAGCTTAGGCTCCTTTCTCCTTAGAAATTCATAAAGAGGCAACATCATATCACTTATTAGGAAAAATAATGTATCAGACCACCTTCGGAATTTAGAGGTTTGCGAACCACCTAATTTGGATAGGTGCACTGTCCGTGTAAACCGGTCAGCAGCGGGTTACACCGTCTAAGGCTGGAAGGTTGTAGGTGGTGACCTCCTGTGAGGCCAAACCCCCCACCCTTAAGCGTCCGTAGTCCGAGTAGTGGGTTTGGGCTCACATTCCTCCGCGGTATTGGATTTGGACTTGGATGAGTCCATAGTGCAAGGTTCACCCTTCAAGTGGTCTTGGATTTAACTTTGGTCTTTGCTTCCTTTGTCTTGCCATCGCGAGAGTGCTCCACATTCTCCATTAATTTGTGCACGTGGTTTATTTTTAAAGAGAGGATGCAAGTGTTAAAAAACACTATCCTCTATAGTCAATCTCAAATACATTTACTTGTGAAAGCCACACATAACACTAACTAGCATAATGTAACTAACTACTTGTCTATGAGCTAATTAAGTAGGCTATCTACTAAGCTCCTTCATGAACCCATCTCTTTACTTTCTAATTACATAAACCTAGCTCCTTCATAAACCCAACTCCTTCATGAACCCAACTCCTTAGCTTCTAACTAAATAAACCCAGCTCCTTCGTAAACCCAGCTTCTTAGCTTCTAACTAAACAAACCCAGCTCCTTCATAAACCCAGCTTCTTAGCTTCTAACTAAACAAACCCAGGTCCTTCATAAACCCAGCTCTTTACTTTCTAACTAAACAAACCCAGCTCCTTCATAAACCCAGCTCCTTCATAAACCCAGCTCCTTCATGAACCCACAACTTTGTAGTTGTAATCCCCAACTACCTCACTAATTATTCAAGCCCTTAACTAATCTTCCTACCTAATTTTCCTAATTCTACTAACAACCCCTTTCTAATCACACAATTCTTCTCTAATCCTAAAATCCTAAAATCCTAGAGAGGAGAGGGGGAGAGAGAATTTCCTAACTTCACTAAGACTAACTAATCCACACAAGTATATTTTTGCACTCATCACAACCTCAAGTGCTCAACTCTTAAACATGGAACTTGCAACCACGTGTATTCAAAACATGAACTTTAAGTACCACAAATTGGAATCATGAATTAACTTTAAAATCCTTCACGTCAACACTAATTCTACCAAGAGGTCAAGCCCTCTTCAAGGCTAACAAGCCTTGGCTCTCAAACTAAAAACTAAGCACACACATGTGCTCCAATATGGCTTCCCACACCCACACTTATAACTCGTGGGGTGCCTTGGAGCACAAAGGAAAGAGAGGATGAGTGAGGGAAGAATGAGGGATTATATAGTAAGCTTGAGGGGGTGAGCACCCTCAAGGCTCACGATAAGCCCTTGAGATTTCCTCCTACTTAGTAGGCGCCAATCCTATCTTCTAAGCCTTCCTCCCTCAAATGATCAACAAGGATCCTAATTCGAACATTTAACTAGCCTTGGCTTTCTACCTACCACACTTTACCAAACTTGGGATGCTTCAACCCAAACTTAGCCTCCTTCGCTTTCCGCCGCCATAACTTTCTCCCCTTACTTTCCCAAATCGTTGCTCACCACTTAATTCAAATCACGATGCTTAACTCGTGATTTGATTGGTGCTTTGAGAATTTGCTTATCCTCCACCTTGCATTCTTCCTTGGACCTTCCCCATTAAGTGGCCATGATGAGGTGGTCCACTTGTGCGCTCCATGTGATCCTCCATTCATCCCAATTCGAATGCACTTGCCTCTTGAGTCACTTTGGTTGTCTCCATCCATTTGTACTAGCCTACTCACTAACTACTCAATCCAAGTTCTCCTTACCTATCCTCATTCACTCAAATCCTTCCGAAGGTAAAAACACAATAACAACTCACATCCTAGCCTCTTACAACATGGTACTTCTAAGACTAACATTTCACTCTTTTTATATTTTTGTGAAGTAACATGCTACTTCAAAGTGCATCAACTAACGTTTCAAGGGTCTAAGACTAAATGTGGGCACCCTTTTGGGCTCACACCTCCACATTTTGGCGACCATGCTGGGGATATCACGCCACATGGACAAGGTGCCTAACTAAATTAGGATCTCTAAATTACAAACACAACATATTTTTTTTGGAAAAGTTGGATGGCAGGGAAACATGAATGGAGAACTTGTACTACCTATATTGTGGAAGACTCCAACAGGACATAGATGAGAGACGAAGGTGGCAGAAACATTTGGACCACGAAAGCAAGATCGTATAGAAAGAGCGGTGCAGCGAAGACTCGAACAATTTAATCTCCGAGGATTCTATGTGCAAGGTGAAGGAGGAGAAGAAGAGAACTCAAAGCAACAAGAAATCTTGGCTTTGGGTAAGTGGCCATGGGATTATCCAAAGTATGATACCAGTAGGACAACTTTGAAGAAAAGGGAAGGAACCAGGAGATTCCACGATCTCATGTGGGATATGCAGAAGATGTATGAAGACAAGGTCTGGCAATTACACCAAGAAAGAGAAATAGGATTCACGTACCGATCACAATTTGAAAGAGACATCGCTGAGTTACCAGAGGAGCTGCAAGCAGTAATTTTCTCTAAGGTATGGAATGATGGAAGAGAAGGAATTAGCGCCTATGTATTAGGAGCAACGCGACATCGAGGTTACCACTACAAGCAAGAAGGTTTGTTGTACGATTTGTATGTTAGAAAGATATTCTTACCTCTGTATGATGGTTTGCATGGTAGTGTGGGGAACTTGAATTTGGAACAGGAACAGGAACAAGAACAAGAACCAAGAACTCAAATCAAGTGTCCAAGTAATCATCCATAGGCAAACAGGTGAAGTACGGGTGCATTGAGGCGACAGAGCTGAGAGAGCCGGCCAAGACCATGATCCCGAAACACTCTCAGTAGCGTACATGGTTGATCATGAGGATACATCTAGTACAAAAAGTACATCACTAACCCCAAGAGAAAGGGAAGCAGAGAAGAAGCATGTGGAGCGCATGCATTTCCAGGAAGACAATGTAAGACGCACTGATCAACAAAAGCGAGAAAGAGAAGAAAGGTACGCTAGGCGTACGCGACAAAGAACTACAGAAAAAGAAGAAGGCAGGAATGTTTCAGAACCACCGGCAGTAGGTTCCCACACCACTGAAACCATTCACCATAGGAGTCAAAGCGAAGGAAGAGGTAACGACAAAACATACGAAGATCATAACACCACAATTGAGGATAACTTAATTCAAAGCGAGGACGACGATGACTTGATACTAGGTACCCCTCTTGGGACCTATGTTTTGAGAACAAAAGGTACAGGTAAAAACACGGGTACACATACCCTAGTAGATAAGGCGCAGGACAACACCCATCAAGAAAACACGGCCGAGGAAAATCTTTTCAACCCAAGGAGTTGGGAGAAACTGAAAAGAAATTTTGAAGAACAATTTAGCTTTGAAGACTCCGGTTTCTCCGGAGGGAGCACACAAGATAACACCGACCAAGGAGTAAAGAGACCCATCAATCAAGAAGAATTTGACGAACTACGAAGAAATTTTGAAGAGAAACTTAAGCAATTCCAAAGCCTTGGAATTAACACCGGAGTCAGCCCACCACCTGCCAACAACAACAACTCACCTGGTGTTGGAAGCAACTCACCCAACCCAGTCAACATGGCCGCACAACCCCGAAGAACAAAGGTTCCCTTACCAACCTACAAGGGTAAGACGGATCCCGATACGTATATGCAAGAATTTAACAACGTGTGTCTCGCGAATCAAGAAGACACGGACGCAATCAAATTACAACTATTCCCAGTTACCTTGAAGAAGCGAGCCTTAGAATGGTACTCCCAATTTGGCCCAAACCATTTTCCGGACTGGCCAAGTTTAGGAACTGCCTTTCTTATGAGATTTAGATCAAAGAAATCGGAGGGAGAAGTCATTGAAAGCTTAGGCTCCCTCAAGCAAAAGAAAGACGAGACAGTCGAAGAATTTTATGAAAGGGTTATGGTGGAATCATCAAAGATTCACCCTCAACCTAGTAATCAATTCAAGAAAGCATGGTTCCTTAATGGGTTGAAAAAGGAATACGCTAAACACATTGACTTAATGCCGACCGATGACTTGGATGAAGCAAAAACATCGGCACGGAAGTTGGAATTGGGACAGATGAGGAAAGGAAGATTCCTCGATGAAAGTGATAGTGAGGAGTCAAGTGATGACTCAGAGGAAGAACGGCGAAAGAAGAAAAAGAAGACAAAGAGCAAAAAGACCAACTCAACTAAAGATGACATCAAGACTCTCAGAGAAAAGATTGAAGGACTGGCTTTGGGAAGCCGGAAATTCAGAACGGGCATAATTTGTCGGCGATGCCGAAATGAAGGGCACTACGTGCAGGAGTGTCAGATGAAGCAATGTACAAATTGCAACAGCCTAACCCATAACACAAGTGAGTGTGTTTATGAAAGGCATGAATCTCGGAGACCCCGAGATAGAAGATATGGGGTAAACCAAATACAACCCCAATCCAATCGAAGGCCCGGAGCAATAACTCCTAGGCGAGAAATGAATGAAAGAAGGGTTCGGTTTGAACCAAGGACAGAATTTAGAAGAGATGAAAGATCCCCATTTAGGGAAGGCGATTACCGGCGGGAGGCGGGAGGCCCCTACCGTGGAAATGAATATCGCAGAGAAGAACGGCCCTACTATAAGCCCAACGACAACTACAGAGATGATTTTAGGAGGGAAGGATATTTCCCCTACAGAACTCAAGATTACCGGAGGGAAGATGGATACCCCTACCGAGGAGGCCCCAGAGGACCTATCAACCATGACAGGTATGAGTATACCAGAAGCCTGATGGATAATAACAACACCAAGGCAGCGCCGAGAACTGGGTTCACTGGCGGACTACAGCGAGATGGCAACCCCGACGAATGTTTTTATTGTCATCAGAAGGGGCACCGGAAGCCGGAGTGCCCGCACTTTATTAAACATCAACAGGAGTTGAATGGATTTAAAAACACAAAACCGGCCGTGGGAGCCAACGTGGTGTCCCCTGCGGTTTGTGTGATGACAAGGGCCCAACGGGCTGCAGCCGAGGAAGGCAAGGAGGATAATGAGAGTAACGACAGTGATAATGACGATGATTCGAGCAGTGGCAGCTCTGAGGAGCAGGAAGACCACCAACAAAGAGATGATAACTCTGATGAAGAGAGGGGTGTTGTGCGCGAGCCGGACGCACACCTAAATGAAGATAAGGATAATGAGGAAAGGCCAATAGGAGCCAATAGCGACGAATGGAGAGCTGATAGAGAAATCCACCGGGAGGTGAGTAAAACTATCAAAGAGATACAGGAAGAAGAGGGCGAAGCTCTACCCACGCCAGAGGAGTTCGCACCTTGGTACCTGCATGAAGAAGAGGCAGGAAAGCCCACGGAACGAAGCCCCGAGAAAGGAGGCGTCCCAAAGACTACCCAGGCAAGGGTAGATGAGATCTTAGAGAATGTGATGAATCACACAAAAGCAAATATTTCAATAGGGCAACTACTTGAGATAGCCCCCTATTGTAGGAAACGGGTAATGGCTGCCCTTACCAGCCAAGAAGGAACGTCTGAGAAACCGACCTCTACATACCAAGTGGCGGCAAAGGCATTCGATGAGGAAATGCCTATGATATCAGTAATTGTTAAGAATAGAAGAGTTCCAAACGTTTTGATTGATGGTGGTTCAGGAGTGAACATCATCACAGATACACTGAGGAGGAAGCTGGGGCTTAACAAAATAGAGCCCGCCCCATTTACCATCAAGATGGCTGACCAAAGAAAGGTCATGCCCAAAGGAATTATCCGGGATGTACGCCTTGATGTTGGCGGAATCGTGATCTGGACAACACTCACCGTCATAGACATGGTGAGCACTGAAGATAGCTACTCCCTATTATTGGGAAGACCATGGTTGAAGGAGGCACAAGCACGGCATGACTGGCCCCTCAACAAATTAACTTTAACTCAAGGAGAAAATAGAGTGGAAGTAAGCACCCAAAGAACACCGGCAGTATCACCGGCCAAAAGACCCTTACATTGGGAAGATTATGACTGGGAAATGGGACTGACCGATGAAGAAGAAGCGGTAGTCTACGAAGCATTTCCAGAATTGTTACCCATGGGAGATTTCGATTTAAAAAGCTTGAAAAAGCTACGAGGACCAAGCTGCAATGCAGTAGAAGTCGACCCAAAAGTGATTAGAACACAAGAAAATAAAACTGAGAAAACTCGGAAACGAAAAGCAACCAAGAAGGAACAAGAAGCAATGGAAGAGAAACCGGTGTATCCAAGCCAGTTTTACAAAGTAAAGGAAGGAGAAATAGAGATTGATCATACCCCTGCCTCAGAAGCGGTAAAAGGGAAGAGAGTAGCAGGATGGACAGTTGAAGATGAAGACTTGGTCAAGTCTCTAAACTTAGGAACTCCGGAGGAACCTAAATTGGTCAAAATAGCTAAAGACTTGGGAGAATACGAAGCAAAAGTGAAAGAGCTACTCCTAAAGTTCAAGGATGTGTTTGCTTTCACATACAAAGACATGAAGGGCATACCCCCTCATGTGTGCGAGCACAAGATTGAGCTGCAGCCGGAAGCCAAGCCGGTACGACAAATGCGTTATAGGATGAATCCTAATTACGCAGCCAAGGTGAAGGAGGAGATTGACAAGTATTTGGAAGCGGGATTCATATATCCCGTGGATAGAACAGAATGGTTATCCCCGATCGTGATTGTACCCAAGAAGAATGGAAAACTACGCGTGTGCGTCGACTACCGGAAATTAAACGCAGTCACTAAGGTAGATCCTTTCCCTTTACCTTTCACAGAATCAATCTTGGAAGCGGTTGCAGGACATGAGATGTATACGTTAATGGACGGGTACAGTGGCTACAACCAAATCATGATCGCCTTAGAGGACCAGCTGAAGACATCTTTCATCACCGAGTATGGAGCGTTTGCATACAGGGTGATGCCCTTTGGATTAATGTGTGCACCAGCCACCTTCCAAAGGGGCATGATGAAGATATTTGCCGACTACCTCGACAAATTCATGAAGGTGTTTTTAGATGATTTTACAGTTTACGGAACCAAGGAAGACCACATTGAGCATTTGGAAAAATGTCTCGTTAAGTGCCGCGAAAATGGAGTAAGCCTGAACCCAGAGAAGTGTTTCTTCTGCGTTAATTCAGGGAGACTCTTAGGGCACGTGGTATGCAAAGAAGGATTGTTGGTGGATCCGAAGAAGGTGGAAATTATCAAAGGATTACCTCCACCAACCACCGTACGAGGAATTCGGAGTTTCCTAGGCCAAGCTACATACCATCGAAAATTCATATGGATGTATGCTGAAATCACTCGGCCCTTGTACTTACTACTCAAGAAAGGAAAGAAGTACATTTGGACAAAATCTTGTCAAGAGGCCTTTGAAGAAGTGAAGAAAATGTTAACAACTACACCCATTTTGATAACTCCCAATTGGACAATGGAGTTCCACGTACACTGCGATGCGTCAAACATCGCGATTGGAGCAGTGTTGGCTCAAAACATTCATGGAGATAGAGATTCTCCAATTCATTACGCAAGTCGACTCCTAAACAATGCGGAAAAGAACTACAGTACGACGGAACGTGAAGCCCTAGCAATGATCTACTCAGTGGGCAAATTCAGGCATTATCTACTAGCAAACCATTTCGTTTTCTACGTGGACCATCAAGCCCTGATATACTTGGTCAATCGACCAGTGGTGTCTGGGCGCATTGCGAGATGGATGCTTTTACTTCAAGAGTACGATTTTGAAGTAGTTTACAAACCTGGTAGGAGCCATGTGATGGCCGACCATCTATCCAGGATAGAGAGCGGAGAAGACCCTTCGGGAGTGCAAGATCAGTTTCCGGACGCCAGCCTCTTTATGGTTCATATACAACCAGTTGAAGATTGGCGAGCACCGTTCATTGAGTACTTGACCCACGGAAAGTTGTTGTCAACTCTAGCCACCCCACAGGAACAGACCAAAATCATGCAACTAAGTGAGCCATTTGTTCTAGATGACGAAAAGCTCATGCGGGTCAACATCTCCGGCAAGATACATGAGTGTATAGCCGGGGATATCATTGAAGAAGTCATAAGTGAAGCCCATGAACAAGATGGGATACACTACAACCTAACTTCCACATGGCATTACATACTACGCACCCCATATTGGTGGCCTACCCGACGAAGAGACGTACTGGAATACTGTCAAGAATGTCCAGTATGTAAGGTTGCTGACCAAGGAAACGAAACCGGGAACAGCACCCCGCAAGATTCCGATGACGACGACGATCCACTCCCTGTAAAACCTTTGGAAGCGCAAGAAGACATGACAGGAAAAGCAGAGTCGGATTGGACAACACCATATGTCCAACACCTGACATGTCTAACACACGGAACCCCCTGGGTGAGTTCCCTACCCAAAGAAGAGAGAAAATTGGTAGGGTACCGAAGCCGATTCTTTATACTCATTGAAGGAGAGTTACACCGCATGTTTCATAACGGCATTACAAAGAAATGTATGCCTGGAAGATATGTGAGGAGTTACATCAAGACCCTCCATATACGAGAAAATCGGCATCTCTCCATAAGCGCCACCAGAGAATTGGTCCTACAAGGACCTTATTGGTGGCCAACTATAGCGGAAGATGTCTCACTACTCATCACACTATGCACCGAGTGCGAAGAACGAGGAGAAGAGTTGCCAACAGAAGCAAGCTCTTCAGAACCTGGTAACAGAACGGACATTATACCATACAAAGAAACCTTCAACGATTGGAGAATGCCTCTAGTCGAATATCTGGCGCATGGAAGATTCAAAATGGACATGGAGACCCAAAGAGGGCAGAGGGAAACCATACGAGAAAGCGAAATTTTCACTTTGGAAAAGGGAAAACTTCGAAAACTAGAGAAAAATGGGATGGCTAGAATCTGCATCGCTGGTTACCAAATAAAGCATTGGATAGGGAAAATGCACGTACACCAGCAGAGACACTTAGACGACCACCAAACTTGGCTTCGATGCTCGCAAGGGAATCGGTGGTGGCCCACGATGGGGCTGTGCGACATACAAATCTACATTATGTACGACTGCCCGTCTTGTCGAAGACGATTTCGAGGCCTGCTCCATAACATAATTTGCGGATCCATCATCGTACAAGCCCATGACAACAAGGATTGGAGGAAATTACTGATAGAATACCTCACATACGGGTATTTGAAAGAGGCCTGCATCTCGAAGAATCAATACAAGAAGATAACTCGGCAAAGCCGCGAGTACTTCATTGAAGAAAGAAAACTGAAACGAATCTTGTCGAATGGAGATATTAAGATATGTATTGCGGGACGCGAAATCAATGAGTACCTGCAAGAACTACATGTTGCTGAATCCGGAGAGCATCTTAGCACCGAGATAATGTGGCACCTAATTATGTTTGGACCATATTGGTGGCCCACAAGTCGAATTGACATTAAGGATCTATGCAATTGGAAATGTTCAGTTTGCAAAAATCAAGCGAAGTACTCAAAAGCCCGACAAAATCAGTTAACCCCAAGACAAGACGACGCAATAAAAAAGGAGACCGTGGATTGGAGACGTCCTTACATGGAATATTTAACATGTAGGAAAATCTTTGACCAAGACCTAACCCCAGAAGAGAAAAGAGCTGTCGAACAAAGCCATAAGTATTTCGTGTTCACAAATGGTACCTTACGGAGAATCCGTAAGGGGGGAAAAGAGAATCAAGTATGTATCCCAGAAGCGCAAGTACCCGTGTACTTGGCAGGGATTCATGAAGAAAGCAAGCCTCACTTAGCACCCATAGACACTTGGAAAGCTGTAGCCACCGGGCCATATTGGTGGCCAACATGGGGACATGACGTAGAAAACTACTTGAGAAATTGCAAACTTTGCAAAGACCCTGGAAACTGTGGTGAAGAACCAAAGAATACTCGGGATTTCTGTCTAAAAGAAGTATCACAAATTTTGGATTGGAGACACTCAATCACACAACATCTGGAAAATATTGACCAGATTAATCATGTTGAAACACATGAGGAGACAGGGTTATTCAGCATTGACACTAAGACTTACTTCCTAACTGAAGATGGTTTAAAATATAGATTATCCAATGGAGAAGTAAAAATGTGCATCACAAGAGAAGATGCCTATGAGTGGATACGAAGAATACATGAATATCAAGATCCGCACATGACCAAAGAGGAAGTACTCATTCAAATACACAAAGGCCCGTACTGGTGGCCAACAATTTTTCTAGGACGTGGAGTATGTGGACAATGAATGTGAGACATGTCAAATTATGACAATACCATCTCGAGATGAAAAGACACATGATTGGAGGGAACCAATCATCCAACACCTTAAACACCCAATGGAATTAAGCAACTTTGCTTTCCACGAGGAATTAGGAATATTACATGAGGAGCTACCTCATTACTTCCTAAAAGAAGGAAAATTAAAGCGAAGTTTCAAAAATGGACAGATAAAATTATGCATCTCCCAAGAAAAGGGGATTGAATGGTTGAAAATCATTCACAATCAAAGAAATCCACACCTCTCAATGGATGAGATGGTTTTACAGGTCACCATAGGACCTTATTGGTGGCCCACAATTCCTCCGGACATCGACAACCTATGTAAGAAATGTCGGATTTGTTGGCCCAACAAATCTCCGGAGCGGATGGTTGATTGCAAAACCATCACCATTAAAGGAAAAGAAGAACATGATTGGAGAACACCTTTCATTGATTATTTAACTCATGGTAGATTGACCACAGAAGCATCAACTACCCGACGACAACAGATCGCAATACGCAGTCGGCCTTTTATGCTCAACCAAAATGGAACGTTGATTAAGGAAGGACCAGATGGTATACGCAGGACATGTGTAGCGGGACCCGTGACAACGGCTATCATTGCGGAAGCTCACGAGGGAATAGCTGGTGGCCATTTCTCAGCCAAAATTACTCTTCACAAGATTTTGACTGCCTTATATTGGTGGCCCACCATGAAGAAAGATGTATATCTTTATTGCACTCAATGTGACATTTGTCAAAGGGTTGGCCCAAAGATCTCAACCAACCTCCAACCCTTACATCCTACAATGCCCACGGAGGTATTTCAGAAATGGGGTTTGGATTTTATTGGCCCGGTCAACCCGCCTGCTAAAGGTACCAAAAACCGGTATATCATCACAGCTACGGACTACACCACTAAGTGGGTAGAGGCCAGAGCTTTGAAGGATAACACGGCTAAGTCAACAGCCAAGTTCCTTTTCGAAGAGATAATTACAAAATTTGGATGTCCATTAGAGTTTGTGAGCGACCAAGGAAGTCATTTTATCAACGACACTATCAAGGTGCTCACTCAAGAATTTATGATTCTACACCGGAAGTCAACGACATACTACCCACAAGCTAACGGGCAAGCAGAGAGTACCAACAAGGTAATTAAAATTGCCTTAACCAAGATGGTCAACGCCAATCGAACTGATTGGGACACCAAGTTACATGCGGCACTTTGGGCCTATAGGACAGCCTATAAGGTCACAACAAAGCACACTCCATTCTCATTAGTTTTTGGAACGGAAGCCTTGTTACCTATGGCTTACCTTCACCCCGACGTTTATCGGAAACGGAATCAAGAGTTTCATCCCATTTTAGAGAAGAGAATGGAGCAACTCAGAACTATGGATTTGACCAGAAATGAAGCCGAAGAAAACATGAAACATATGCAGCTCTTACGAAAGGAAAGACATGACAAACCCCGGGCAAGAAGACAATGTCAACATTGTGACCTTGGGATAGCCAAGTCACCCCGAAAGGGGGCTAAGGAACACGATACTTTGAAAGAGGACCCTACTCAAGCTATGGACAAAAGTCAAAACTCTCGAAGCCACGAAGATGGGGAGCAAAATACTACACCCAAAACACGTTTTTATCCCGGCCAACGAATCTTGTGGCACTTGCGCCATAAAATACCCGGGCCGGGCAAGTTCAAAATACGATGGGCAGGACCTTACATGATCAAACAAGTATACGACAACGGTTCAGTGGATGTTACCACCCTACAAGGAGACAACTTGGGACGAGTCAACATGAACAAGTTAAAATCATACCAAGAGCCGGAAACTACTCAAGCCTATGCCTTACAAATTTTAGCATGTCACATTTTGGAAGCAGAGATTAGGGCAGAGCAAAACCTTTCAAAGAATATTACCACCAAATCCCCAATTACCCCACTTTCTCAACCAAGTGAGGAAACCATTTCACACACTGGTTCCACTTCTTACCAAAGTCAAGAAACCATAGACGCTGAAGATTTGGAAATGCATAGGGTCATGTTAGAAGTATACCACATACATCCCTCAAAACAAGAGAATGTTCATCCAAGAAATACCTTAAACCTCCAAAGGCATGACCAAAAGAGAGAAAAAGAAACCAACCTACATACCATACAATTACAACAAAACAAAGATACCTTAAACCTCATAAGGCACGACCAAAAGGGTGAAAAAGAAACCAACCTACATACCATACAATCACAACAAGAGAAAGATACCTTCATAAGACATAACCAAAGGGAAGGAAAAGAAACCAACCTACATACCATACAATCACAACACTTATCCCAATGGGGACTACTACCAAGTTTGGGAGAAAATTCGGGAACCACAACACCTATGAGGAATACAATCCATGCCTACCTTGCCTTACTTGGCTTGGAGCCAACTCACAGATGAAAATTTGGAGAAAATAAAACCTAGGTAAAGGCTCACCTAGGACTGACCACTGGAGTAGTAAACCAGTAAGAGCCCTTTCATCGCAATTAAAGGGTAAGAGGAATTAAGAGGGAAGTCCCTAGTATTTAAGCCTACACGGAGGAAACCTAGCATAAATGAATATTTTTACTAAGGATTATCAAAGGGGCTAAGTATGAGTTGCTTTAGGAATGGAAGAGATTTCCAACAATTTGGGACAGATGGATGGTTTACTTTATTAAGAAGGGCATACATTTTGAGGAAGTTAACACCACGGAGGAATTACTTAAAATTTGAGAAGGATGAAGAGTTTCTATGTCAGGAGAAAACTTGACGGGAGCTTAGGTTTTTCGTTTGTTTTACGTGAAAACGAAGTTTGGATGAAAACTGGGACTGGATGAATTATGGGATCAGAGGAGTACTTGTGGAAGAAAAGTCTAGTGGAAGTGTGGATAGAATTTTGAGGACCAGGGGATAAAGGAAGCCAGCTTGAATTTATCTTATTATCTTTTATGGAAAAGGGACTTAACCTAAGGGTTAAATGAATATGCGGATGGATGACAACTTGTATGAAGGAGAATCCAAGTGGAATCTGGATGAACTTTGGGGTTCAGTGGATGACGGAAGCGGAATAGTGTTAGGGGCTACCTAGAGCCTTAAACCATAGTTGTGAGCTGTTTCTTAGGAGTGGATTTCACAGAATAGATCTCAGAACACTGGGCAACAATTTAGAACTGAAAGAGGTTGAGCGGAATAAGGAGATTTGATATACGCCAGATAAGTAACTTTGGAGCGTAGGCCAGTTACCATATACATCAGAAATTACAAGGTTTATTATTTACGTTCAAAGCCATGAGGGGCGAAGGGGTTGGGAATGATCTGGACAAGTAAACCTTTCAAGTGAAGTTGAAGGATGCAAGTCATCAAGTACACCAGACACTGCAAAAGATGGAATGTGTTTTTAAGTTAAGAATGAAGCTTGAAGGCAGAATTAGTAAGAGGCCTTCCTTATTAATTTTGGAAACCCACGAATTAGATTTCTGAATACTTATCACATTTTACACATATCCCAAGAAAGGAAATCACATGGAATCACAAGTTACCATTGAAGTCAATACATACACACACACCAACAGTAAACACCAAAATGCAAGTAAATGAAGAAATTAATTCCAATTTATTTTTATTGGAGGGGCCCACACAAGGTGAGCCCCAAAGAAATGGGGATTCAACCCACCGAAGTGGGGAATCCCACAAAAGAGGAGGACTTACTGTACCTGCAAAGAACCACTCACACAAAATCAGTAAGTGGATTGAAGTAAAACTTGCACAATGGAAATTGGGGTGAGGGTATTACCTGGGAGAGTCAGAAGTCCAGCGAGGAATGGGACCGCTAACCAGCTGGCCAAGTAAGCAAGACAGTTGGAGCGGGTTCAACCCTAAACAAGAACCCCAACTGCCGGGAGTTCAGCTGAACTCAGGCTGCAACAAGAAATCAGTTCTCACAACCAAGCATAGCAGTTGTCACTCGAATTCAGGAAGTTGCAGAAGAATACCGAATTGGTGCCTAAGGAGGTCAGGATGGAGAGCCCACATGAGGTTAAGCCACGGCTCAATGAGCAAGGAATGTTTTGGAGGGAGCTGCAAAACACATGTCTGCAAGCTTTCACCTCCGTGTGTTGGAGCAAGAGTAAGTCCCAGTGGTACCCAAAGTCTTGCCAATTTCATATTTATCAAGAGATATTGTGCAGGGCTGTGGAAACCATTGAGGGATCAAATTTTGTTGACAAGATGAAGAGGAAACCAAAGGAGGAGCAGCCAACAAGATACATTTTTGTGGTCGATACAGTTCTTAAGCACCATAAGTTCACCTTGGAGGAAGCCAAGTTTCTCAAACAAGTCAACTTTGATGGCTTCATAACCAGGGTCACATGGAAGGTGCTACATGAGGCTTTGGTTCGGGAGGCAATTGCAAACCTCGAAGTATCCACCCTGACAACCACAGTGCAAGGCAAGACATTTCCATTACTAGCAACAAATTGGAAAACTCAACTGCGGGACATTTTTGAGTTCTCAACCCGAAAAGTAGCATCAACCAAGCAATGGGAGCTCACGGAATTATTTCCATTGCTCAAAACAACATCGGATGGACGAGAGACAGTCAAGGTGACGGATTGCACCTACCCAGGTGCCAAGAAACCTCTCAGAATTCTCAGCTCTTTATTTTGTCTCAATACAACGGGTCAGGACCACATTTCCATACCATTTGCAGAACTAATCCTAGCAGCACTAAATGGAAACACTATTGATTGGGTTGAAGAATTTCATCAAGAACTCCAAGATGAAATTGTGAAGCTTCATCTGAAGCATACACAAAACCAAGTGAAAGTTGAAAGAACCGCCATTGGACCTCACCTCACGCTAATTCTAAAAGCAGCAGGGGCAATGAATCTCCGCCATGAGGCAGAGGCGGGGTTTCGTACAGTCAGCCCCTCTAGTGCCTCTAAGCCTCACAAAAGGAGGTGCACAGACAAGGTCACGCCGTTGAAAGATTTGCATGAGGGGACATCAGCAGCACCACCAAAACCTACAACCCTACATGCCACCGTAAGAATAGTGCAAAACAACGTGATAGACCTGGAACAAGAACCATCTGACTCAAAAACATCACCTCAGTCCACGGAGATACCTAAATCCACTGTGATTGAGACAGAGGAGCAATGGCAAATTCCAAACGAAGTACCCAACCTGGTGCAGCAGATTACTCAAGCCCACAAACGGCTGGGAAACTTGCTTACCAAACTCACAAGCAAGGCACCCCCCAGGTTCATGCGAAATGTGGATCATCAGTTCCATAAGTTGCAAAGGGAGACATTTCTAAAAGAGAGTTCGAAATCAGGGGACCACCAGCCTGAGAATCCACAAGCCGAGACAATTGGCTCTTTGACTGCCCATATCGGGAGATTGGAGGAAAAGCTAGCTGACAAGGAAGAACTCATTGACTTATACATTGAGAACTCTTTCGAGGTGCAGACCCAATTAGCAGCAAAAGAAGAAGAGATTAACAGGTTAAAGACCAAGCTACGAACGGTCAACCACAGGGATCAGCAAGAATTACTCAAAATTCAGCAGTTGGAAGACACTCACATGCAACAAATGGAAGCCAAAAGGAAGGAAGCAGTCGAATTGCAACAACAGGTGCAAAAACTTACCGAGGAAGCAGCTTTGCGGAAAGGAGAAAAATCAGAAGAGAACCGGACTGCACCTTCCCCAAACCCAACCAACCCTCTGACTGATCGGGCAGTAAGGCTAGAAGCGAGGTTAGCCAATGCCGAGGAATTAATTGATATTTATGTGGAAAACTCTTTTGAAACTCAGGTACAGCTAGCAGAAAAAGAAGAAGAGATTCAGACCCTTACCCACAGAAATTCCGAAATCATGGCTAACAATCACAAGTTGGAAGAAACCCAGTCACACTAGTTGGAAGAAAAGGAGAAAAAGATTACCTCTTTTCAGAAACAGATCCAGGAACTCAAAACCCATTCGGACACTGTGAGCCCAAAAGGGTGCCCACATTTAGTCTTAGACCCTTGAAACGTTAGTTGATGCACTTTGAAGTAGCATGTTACTTCACAAAAATATAAAAAGAGTGAAATGTTAGTCTTAGAAGTACCATGTTGTAAGAGGCTAGGATGTGAGTTGTTATTGTGTTTTTACCTTCGGAAGGATTTGAGTGAATGAGGATAGGTAAGGAGAACTTGGATTGAGTAGTTAGTGAGTAGGCTAGTACAAATGGATGGAGACAACCAAAGTGACTCAAGAGGCAAGTGCATTCGAATTGGGATGAATGGAGGATCACATGGAGCGCACAAGTGGACCACCTCATCATGGCCACTTAATGGGGAAGGTCCAAGGAAGAATGCAAGGTGGAGGATAAGCAAATTCTCAAAGCACCAATCAAATCACGAGTTAAGCATCGTGGTTTGAATTAAGTGGTGAGCAACGATTTGGGAAAGTAAGGGGAGAAAGTTATGGCGGCGGAAAGCGAAGGAGGCTAAGTTTGGGTTGAAGCATCCCAAGTTTGGTAAAGTGTGGTAGGTAGAAAGCCAAGGCTAGTTAAATGTTCGAATTAGGATCCTTGTTGATCATTTGAGGGAGGAAGGCTTAGAAGATAGGATTGGCGCCTACTAAGTAGGAGGAAATCTCAAGGGCTTATCGTGAGCCTTGAGGGTGCTCACCCCCTCAAGCTTACTATATAATCCCTCATTCTTCCCTCACTCATCCTCTCTTTCCTTTGTGCTCCAAGGCACCCCACGAGTTATAAGTGTGGGTGTGGGAAGCCATATTGGAGCACATGTGTGTGCTTAGTTTTTAGTTTGAGAGCCAAGGCTTGTTAGCCTTGAAGAGGGCTTGACCTCTTGGTAGAATTAGTGTTGACGTGAAGGATTTTAAAGTTAATTCATGATTCCAATTTGTGGTACTTAAAGTTCATGTTTTGAATACACGTGGTTGCAAGTTCCATGTTTAAGAGTTGAGCACTTGAGGTTGTGATGAGTGCAAAAATATACTTGTGTGGATTAGTTAGTCTTAGTGAAGTTAGGAAATTCTCTCTCCCCCTCTCCTCTCTAGGATTTTAGGATTTTAGGATTAGAGAAGAATTGTGTGATTAGAAAGGGGTTGTTAGTAGAATTAGGAAAATTAGGTAGGAAGATTAGTTAAGGGCTTGAATAATTAGTGAGGTAGTTGGGGATTACAACTACAAAGTTGTGGGTTCATGAAGGAGCTGGGTTTATGAAGGAGCTGGGTTTGTTTAGTTAGAAGCTAAGAAGCTGGGTTTACGAAGGAGCTGGGTTTATTTAGTTAGAAGCTAAGGAGTTGGGTTCATGAAGGAGTTGGGTTTATGAAGGAGCTAGGTTTATGTAATTAGAAAGTAAAGAGATGGGTTCATGAAGGAGCTTAGTAGATAGCCTACTTAATTAGCTCATAGACAAGTAGTTAGTTACATTATGCTAGTTAGTGTTATGTGTGGCTTTCACAAGTAAATGTATTTGAGATTGACTATAGAGGATAGTGTTTTTTAACACTTGCATCCTCTCTTTAAAAATAAACCACGTGCACAAATTAATGGAGAATGTGGAGCACTCTCGCGATGGCAAGACAAAGGAAGCAAAGACCAAAGGTGCGAGGGAGAGATTGACATAAGTCACATAAGTATTTCTTAATACTTAAAGGCTTATGTACGGTATGGAGACACCAAGTGAGACCTCTTATAGTAGCGATACGGAATACACAAGTGATAGTTCAAGTGGTAGTATAGAGTCAACGGCACGGACTCCATTTAGGAGAGGGATATCCTTAAGGGCTTGTGTAGCTAAAGCGGCCGGATGGACGTTAGAAGCAAACAAAGACAAAATAGCACCCGAGCATAAGGAGGTTAAAATAACATAGTTAACTTGTGCATTCTCCACATACGTATTGAAATCGTACATTGAGTTGTTAAAAGTGAAATTCCAGTTAAATCCAAGACCACTTGAAGGGTGAACCTTGCACTATGGACTCATTCAAGTCCAAATCCAATACCGCGGAGGAATGTGAGCCCAAACCCACTACTCGGACTACGGACGCTTAAGGGTGGGGGGTTTGGCCTCACAGACACCCAAAATCGGAAGGTAAAAGAGGCACAAAGGATTCAGCAACGGGACAGGGCAGAGCTCACCAAACTGCGGTCAGAGAATCGGGAGTTGAAAGCAGCCAGGAAGCAGGTCCCCGCATCAGATTCGGAATTCGGCCACACTCTGGAACGACCACTAGATTTTACAGAACGCCAAATTTTGACAGAAGGAGCGGCAGAGAATATCCTTAACGATTTGCGACATGAGCTGCGTGTAGTAACACAAGAAAAGGAGGATTTACTGCAACAATTGGAAGGAGAGGCCTCATCAGGCAAGCATAGCTTGCCACATTCGTTCATCCACCCAAAGACAGAGATCTTTCGGAAACTGTTGGAGCACACACAACCACTCACGTCAGTAATGCAACACTACCAAGCTTACAGAACAATAGATCTACTGACAAGTAACCTACCTGTGCTCAAGAGGGGCATCACATTGAAGCAAGTATAGTTTCAAGAATTGTGGAATCGGGCTAACTCTAGAACAAGGGACACTCTAGCATTTATGTGGGCAGTAGGTGATTTCAAACTTCCACTGGGTATCCTCGAACTTGTAACAGGGTCTCCACCCTTCTTCATTCGGAGGTACATCCTCCGCAGCATAGCCTCCTTGGCTCAACACAAAGCAACACAGGCAAAGGAGCCTTACATTAGCCCACTCCTACCGAACCTACCACCCTACACGCACGGTCAGAAGCTGGCGATCACAAGACTTCTGCATGACAACAAAACGACATTCAAGCAGGCTGTAGATTCCTTGCGGCGGGAGGACACCACTATTTGTTACGAGGCCGTGAGGCGACATCAATGGATGTTGGAACACCACCCTGAGCAATCCACCAACGTCACTCTCCACCAACTCAAGGAGTATGTAACAACAGCAGTGCAGGAGCAGCAGTTCACGATCACGAAGGGCCAGTTCGGCAACATCACTAACGGCACCATGCTCCGCATTTCAACCCCAGATCGGCCAGCACCCTCCCAGCGAGATGAGTTCGAAGCATGAGGACATGCTTCTTCCGAGGGGAGGGAGTAAAATGTGTGATCAATAAGGCCAGTGTAGATCCGAAGTAAAGAGTTCCGAGGGCAGAGAGAGAGAAGGGAGCGTTGGTCGAGGGAGCGTCTCCGAGGGCAGAGAGAGAGAAGGGAGCGTTGGCCGAGGGAGCGAGAAGCGGCCAGGTGGCGGCTTGCGAAGAACCAAGCAGACAAGGGCCTGGTATGGGAGAGGACAGGGTGAAGACCCTTCGCCAACGGGAACTGCACCCCGAGCCGGGTATCGGGCAGCCACAAGAGGAATGAAGTTGAGGACCCGGGCAGAAAGGGGAAGGCAGGAGATACCCGGAGGGCCAGCCTTTTTAAAGACGGGGTGAGGTGACGTAGCGAGGTGACGTGGCGAGGCGACGTGGAGCCGGCGAGGGGACGTGGCCGCCTTAGGTAGTTGAAGGGACACACACCCATATTAGGGTTAGGATACCAAGAGGGGGGTAGGAGCTAATTAGTGAGCTACACCTAGGGTTAGTGAACACTTGGCCACCATAGGAAAGCAATTAGTGAGCCTAAACAATGCCCTTTGGTAACTAGGCGGAAGGACATGAAGGGGCGGCCAAATTTTGGATGAATTTGATTAACATTTCCGTTGCACAATGAATGAGCCAACTTTGGATGAACGGGGGAGTGATAGATGATAACCGAAATAGCACGGCACATCTAGGAATAGAAGGAATTGCAAACAATCTAATTCTCACGAACATCTATATTTAGCACGTGCGGTTCTGTAAATAGATCTGGCAGACCTAAATTTAGACTGCAGCCTGGATTCGACTAAAATTAGCCTAATTAGACATTTGGCATTAGGAGGCCAAACCTAACCGCTAATTCAACCAAATGTAAGATTTCCAAAAGCTATATAAAGGGGCACTACGGACCCCTATAGCACCTCATTAAGCATTTCCAAAATTTCTACGTGAGCGTCAACGAAGCCGGCCTTGCTTAAAGGTCCGCAACATCGAACGAAGCCGGCCTTGCTTAAAGGTCCGCAAGTTCGTCTTCTTCGATCTTCAAGTCTAAAGCTCGTGTCCTTGAGGGCCCGCGAGACCACGAAGACAAAGACGAAGACTTAGAGATACTTGAAGATATTTGAAGATGGACGGTGTTGAGCAAGAAGACTAAAGTCTGGTAACTGGGAGCCCGCGTTGCTGAGGGCCCGCAGTGCTGAGGGACCACGTGACCGTGGGAGAGGAGATTATAGACTGAATATGTTTCTGAGGATGTGATCGGAGAGATTAGAGACCGCAGTTCGTTCGGAAGATTTTGGAGGACTGAGGGCCCACGGCGCTGAAGGACCGCGAGCCCAAGACCGAAGGTCCCGCGAGTTTGAAGCCCTTTGACGACTAAGGTTTAGAGAGACTTTGCCATTGAAGTCTAAGGTACCCTTTTAGAACTAAGGAGATGTCAAGATATCAAAAGTAAAAGTTACTAAGAATTTGACAAGATCCAAAGCTCATTCTGAAGAACTAAGGAGATTGCGTAGAGATTCCACGATCTAAGCACTCGAGAGAATAGATAGATTAGAGAAGATTCCTTCCAAGGAATTTAGAGATACTTGAAGATGAAGGATTAAAACTCTCATGAGTAAAGAATTCAAAGGGAAACCAGACGAAAGGGAACCTTAGAAGAATGAAGACATTAAGAGAACTTCAAAGCCACCATTCGAGAAAAAGAGAATTTGAAGACCATCAAGTAGTCAAATCTTACATTGAAGTTATTACATTGATGGATTGATAGTATGATTGTAAACTTTGGTTAAGGATATTTGAAATTAAAATGGAATTGAAGAATGTTGGTTTTATGTTACATGGATTGCAAAAGCACTCTTTATGTTTATAACACTTAACCTTGACATTAGGATTCAGGGGAACATAAGCTTGAAAGCTTAGGCTCCTTTCTCCTTAGAAATTCATAAAGAGGCAACATCATATCACTTATTAGGAAAAATAATGTATCAGACCACCTTCGGAATTTAGAGGTTTGCGAACCACCTAATTTGGATAGGTGCACTGTCCGTGTAAACCGGTCAGCAGCGGGTTACACCGTCTAAGGCTGGAAGGTTGTAGGTGGTGACCTCCACAATTGGACATACAGGTCCCCACCAATTATGTTGACTTTTGAGCTTAAAATGGTTATCATAATTTGAGCGTTCAATCCAATCTCATTAAACGACATGTCTTTTGAGTATTTGTTCTTGAAGCCACAATAAACCACATACAACTCAAATATAGGTGTCCAATTAAAATAGGTAACTAAATTAGGCACATCCACCTTAGCCAAGCTATTCCTCAAGCATAAACATCAAGCAAGGTTGGATGGACTTGAGACTTAGTTGATGATTGGTAAATAAATGGGTTTAGAAAAACATAGTGAACATGTCTTAGCCTCTACAACAAAGTAGGGTTGAAAGAGTACACCACATGTCATCACTTGATTACTTTGTACTAGGTCACTAGAAATAGGATTGACCCTGTTTGAAAACATACAAGAAAGTGATATGCAATCCTACATACCCTTAAACAAAAAAAAGGTTTGATGGACACTTGAATTTTTGGCAAGACCACCCAAATAAGTCGTTTGAACAAAAACTGAGGGTGAGTCCCTCGGGGAGTTCACTAGACATGTATATATGTATACACGTGCGTGACAAGGGTATTTATTCAAGGGGTATTTAATTATCCATCCTTAATTTTTTGTACCGTATTATTATATAATTTGCTAATTTCTTGTTTTTTAAATGACCCTATAATTACTTTTAAATTTGATGAAGCTCTAATTTTAAGCTAGGTATGTTCATTATAATTATTTGATTTTGCTCCAAAGGGTTTAAGAGCATTCAAAGTACTAAATCACCAAAATCCAAGGCACAACAAGGTTTTACATTAAGAGTGTTCATAAACAGTTTCAAACAACAAAATCAGCCCATGTTCCTCAATCAAGTACACGCACAATTAAACACAACAGTAGTGAGTGTCAAAAAACAATTAAAACACCAACAACAAAGCAAGCAAAAATAGGGTCCATGCAATAATGTAGAAGGGTATAGAGTTAATACTACAACATCCTGCTTGAAGCAGACAGACACAAGACCAACCAAAACTCCTCTAATTTATCTTGAGAAATTGTTTCTAGCATTTAAAAACACTAGCAAAACTGTTCATAGCAAATGAAAGATGTCATGTTCATCTTGCAAAACAATTCCTAGCTTTTAAGAACACTAGTATATAATCAACAAATAATGCATGCCTTTAATATCTGTAATCTGTTACGTCCCAGCACCCCAACTTCATCGTCATAGCCTTCAACGAGCTGTCCGCAAACGTTCTCCAAGACTTGCACTCCAGCTTCTTCGTTGCCAAACATGTGGTGGAACCCTAGAGGAGGTGGTTCAACAACGGGGACACCATCTTTTGTATCAAGCAAATATTTTAAAAATATGCATTATTTGTATCAAGCCTATATTATTTATAATACAAATTTTATCATACATACTCACCTATATTACTTCTAAGAAAATTCTAAGTTTTTCCTTTTGTGAATATAAATTACCCTATATTTTCCCGCACGTTGTTTTCTAATCTTATCGCAGTGAACTCCCCGAGTGAGTCCGCTTAACTTAATCTCCAGTTGGGATGAGGGCTGAGAGATACCACCTGAGACTCTTGGGGAAACCCCTAAAAACATTACTCAACCATAAAAACTTCGCCCTCCCCATTCTAGCTTCAAAAATAAAATTGCCCTTGCATTCTCGAAAGGCCGCCTTGCCTACAAATTCCCATATTGAGTGCATCTCACCTTGAAGGCCCAAGTCCCATATAGTTGTTCACTTCCGCTCACAAAATAGGTAATTGATTGAGAATGTATCCCCAAGATGTAACCATAAAAATGCACAATTACTTGGAAAAAATATACAGTGCAAAAAAAAAAAACTCATATGCAATGAGGTGAACGTGACTTATCATTTGAAGTGAATTTTGAAAATGAACTTGAGTAATGTGTGAAATAATATGTTTTTTTGATATTTTTGAGAATTTTGAATATTTTACTTGATATTTACTTTGTCATGTGACACCCTCTCTGGTTGTTACCTAATGCTTACAAGTCAAACAAAGTTGGTTGATAATGCATCATGTACACCATAATAAAATCACATGTTATTGATGCCCATAAGGTAGAGGGTGCTTAAACCAACACTTTAAGCAATTTAGCCTATGTTTGAAGTCTGCGTGGATTAGTGGTATGCATGATTGGCTTAGATACAGTAGAAACCCAAAAATAAATAAAAATCATATCATATCATATGAATATTCTACAAAATTATGAAGTCACTTACCCTAGGCTTCGTAAACCACCTTTTGCCCAAACCACTCTCGCATGAAAACCAATTTTCCACCCAATAAATAAATTTAAGCTCTTATAACTTTTGCAGGTGAGATCTTAATAAATACATATAAGTAAGCCACCCCTAGCTACGTTCCAATGCTTGCTCAAATCCAATCCCACTTTCGTCCAAAACCAACCCTGCCTTTTCCCGCTACCAACTTGCTTTTCACTTGAATCCACCTCCACTTTGCGTTAGAGACATTCGGATGATTTAAAGTGTGTTCCATGTACGGAATTAGGAAGCGTTTATGAATGTTACTCTTGGATGGGGTGTTGGATAGAACACCCTCTACATTAGATGTGTTAAAATCCTCCTTCAATCACCAACAAGATCCAAACAAACATCAGGTAACCTAATAATGGAAATTGGGCTCTCGAATGATGAGAGGACAAATGTCAAGGTGTGTGTACTATAGGTGCTCGAAGGAGCCTGATGAAGGTCATCCTCACAAGGCCTGGCGATGATTGTAAAGTAAACTTGGATCAGTGATCAAGTGTTTGATGCTATGATCGGGGAGAACCGGCAGTTAGCTACAGATGAACCGGTTGAGTTTGAGAAATAGCCGGTTGAAGTTCAAGACTGCAGGAAAATTACTGATCATTTTAGAGGAATTTATAGAATATACCTCAATTTAATAAACGAAAACCGGAGGATGTCAACATGTAACCGGTTGGACTTGCAAAAACTAGGATCTCAACCGGTTATGCCCAAAAATCTCCCTGATCAAACTTTGTTTTTTTTTGGAGACAGAAGGCCGACATGCCAACGCCAAAGCACATGAGGCAGTTGACCACCTGGCAAGTTTTCCGTCAAGTAGAGAGGAGATTTCACATCCGGGATTCGAACCACCAACCTCTTCCTTGAGATTTGGGTATCCCTCCACCATCATCCGGTAGTTTAGGGTCATCTCGGACCCCCTGATCAAACTTTGATGGTGCTATAAGTTGCTAGATTGCAATCAAAATTTGGCATGCTATCCAGGATTGGGGCTTTCATAAATGCACAGTAGTTTAATAGCATGTTGGCATCCATCATGACTCCACTGGTGTCCGTCGAGACTTTTGGGCATAATCGGTCAAAATCCTAGTGTTTCCAAGTCCAACCGGTGACATGTTGTGATTCTTGAGGTTTTCTTTAAGAATTTGAGGTATATTCCACAAATTCCTCTAAGATGATCGGTTATTTTCCTGAAGTCTTGAACTTCAATCGGTTATTTCTAAAACTCAACCAGTTCATCTGTAACTAGCGGTCGGTTCTCCTCGTTCATTGCTAAAGGCCGTTGTTCACACGTGACCCAAGAGTCTTAACCATGAAACTCTAGGGGCCCATCACTATGTGATGTTTGTCGGTCCATTTCTCTAGAGGCCCATTTGGGGTGTGCCATTTAACATAGGCATTGTTCCAACCAATAAAAAACATTTGATGTGTGTAAGGTCGAGACATCCATAATTGACAAAGTCCATTCAATTGCTCACTGGGGTATTTGTAATGCCGACATGGATGAGATATGTTGTTGGTCTACATTTTGAAGGCCAACAAAGTTGAGGTTTATATGGTGGCAGTTTGTGATTGATTACCCTCATAAGAGTTTTGACAATTGTCATAGCCAAGAATTAACATTTAGACGAGCGGTTATGAATTTACCTATAAATTGATTGTGTGTTCTAATAAACTTTACCGCTTCAAAATTGTAACAAATTCCATATTTATGAAGAAAAAAAGGACCTTCAAACTTTGAGTTATCCAAAGAACAAGCTTTGTAACCACCTAATTGACCATCTAGAGCTTGTTGTGTGCATGTATGCGCAGAAACATTGGACATTGGAGACAATCCCCTACATGGAAGCAACATAAGATTGGAAGGACATCAAAGCTCGGAGGGGGTTGGAGATGTGAGAAGCCATTGCTAGTTGTAGAGATCATTTCCAATGTTGCTTGTGTGTTTCATAAGTTGATAGTGTGTTTCAAGTGTTGTTGGTTAGTCAAGGGCAATATTGTTGAAACTTGGCTTACTAGCATATGGCCATTGGGATAGGTTAATGCCATTGAAGTTTGTTAAGCGTCCACTTAACCATGTCAAGGTGGGAGTACAACTCAAATCATCGAGGCTCTACACATGTATCTTTGATTATGGTTGGTATAATATTCAAATTCACAAATATAGAGTGGCACAACACTCAAAGCAATCGTCTCCTAGACAAAATTTGTTGTCTAATTCATACAAAGCTCTTCCACCACTATGGGTACAAGTAATACAATCGTTTGCACACTTGAGAGTGAAACCGAGTTGTCACGTGAGGTGACATCGGGGGCTAAGTCACGTCAAATTAGGAGTAAATGGACTCCATTAGGAGTCCTAGTTAGTTGTTCATCCACTCCATGGATGAAATCCACATAGACGGGGGGTTATGTGGAGAGGAAGGCATCTTGACTTGCCATTGTTATCAAGTCAAGTCTTGTGAATGTGTTTTGAGAGAGAGAGCTTGTTGTTGCTATCTTGTGGCTATGGTGTAGTAGATCATGAGTTAAGCCTTTGCATTCTTTCTCAATCACTTGCACTCTTGGATTCTCCCTTCGTGGAGTGAGAGATAGCTTGACTCTTGTGTGTGAATTTCAGAGTTTCTTAAGCTTTGTAAGGAAACTTCTTAGTTTCTTGAGCTTGGAGAGAGAAACCCTCATACTTGACAACAATTTCTTTGAATTTTTCAATTTTAGTTTGTATTTTGAGTTCAAATGGCCAAGAACTCATGAGCAACTGAGTAATACATGTGTGGTGAGGCTTAGTTTGCAATTCATTATAGCTTGCAAGACAAATCTTGCAAGGAATCTCCTTATCTCTTTCTTTCTCTCTTCACCTTCTTGAGAAAACAAAACCAACAACAAGAAAATTTATTATTATTATTATAATAGTTAGTTGTTGGCAACTTGCAAACTTCTGCTTGCAAGCTTAGGAGGTTGGAGGCCAAAATCCAACAATTATTTCTTGCAATTTGCAAGAAGAATTTTTTTCTTTCCAATTTGTTTTTAAAATTTTGGGAGAGAGCTTCAAGAGCTCCCTCCCGGAGCTCCCTGGAACCCCATTGCCGGGGGCGGGCGCAGGCAGGCCGGGCCGGGCGCGGGCCAGGCGCAGGCGGCCAGCTGGGAGCAGCGAGGGGGGGCCAACCCCCCCAGGTAAGTTTTTTTTTTTTTTTTTTAATATATATTTTTGGTTTTGACTTTTAATTTTTCATTTTTCATTTTTCATTTTTACTTTTTACCTTTTTTACTTTTACATTTTAGCTTTTGAGTTTTCAATTTAACTTTTACATTCGACTTTTTACATTTTGATTTTGACTTTTGATTTTTCCTTTTCACTTACTACGTTTTACTTTTCACCTTTTTACTTTCATTTTTAGGTTTTTGTTTTTACATATTTACTTTCACCTTTCAAACTTGGCATTTAATTTCACAAACTTTGAGGTTCAAATTTGGGGGCATACTAGCTCCGATTGGAGTGAAATTTGAGCCTATCTTGTGTGAAATTTGCCAAGGAATCCAATGGTGTAATTGGATTGTTGATTGGAATTCAAAATCATTGCTGAAATTATTAATTTCAACGCTGATTTTTGTTTTTGGAGCAAATTAACTCCGAACGGAGTGAAATTTGAGCCTAATTTGTGTGAAATCTTCCTAGGAGTCCATTGGTGCAATTAGTTTGTTGATTGGAGTCCATAATCACCTTGGAAATGAGCATTTTCAACGCTGATTTTTAATTTTAATTATCAATCTCAGACCTTTACACAATTTTAGAATTCTGGGGGCATAAATAAACACTTGGCATTTGGCAAGGGATTGCCATTTAGATAGCCCGCAACAGGTGCAGGTTGCCCATTACCTTGTAGATAGTTGCAGGTGCTCAAGTAATATTTTTATGGTGCAAACTAGGAGCCGATATTATCAATCTCCATCACCAGATTACTTGGAGGACGTGCATACCACAAATCTTGAGCCAGAGGTGGATACCAACGAGGCTTTTGAGCCTATTTCGGCGTTGGACACTACTAGTAGGCTTCGGATTTGGACTGTCGGCACGTTTGACGAAATGGAGGACGATCACCACGGTTCAGTGCGTGATCGGTTCTCAGGTCGAGCTGGGGGCATTTCCTTGCCCGATTGGAAACTCTGGTTTCGTACCTGGATTAAGGAGAAACGCCAAAGGTCTTCCAATTTCAATGATTGGTATGCCTTTGAACTTCTGCCTCAACATTTGGAGTATGAGGCACTCCAAACTTATGAATGATGGACAGAAGGTCATCAGCGACAACTTCGGGAGGTGGAGCAGTATTGGGAGACCCGAGTTGAGCTTATTTCAGCCATTAAAGATGGGGCGGTTGCCACCTTGGCTCCACCCATCTTAAAGGAGGAGGAACCACTGGAGGAGCCTAAGGACAAAGAATTGGCACTTGGGCCAATAGTGGCTAGCAGTAGCACGGCTACCCTTTCACGGATGGCACGTGCTACACAAGCAGCATTGACGGTTTTTGGTCCACCACCTCCATTTAATTCCCTTGCTGAATTTGTCGCACATTTGGAGGTGGAGTATGGTGGGTTTAGGCGAGACCAGATGCAGCGCATCCAGGATTTTCGCCGGGAGAAAGATGACACTCCACGGACCATGTACACGCGACTCGCGCGATTTGCTGTTGAGTCGGGAGGTGTTTTCGCTGAGAGCCAGCTTGTCAAAATCTTCTTGTCTAAGATTGATAAGCGGCTACTTGAGTTGGCATCACCTCGGATTATCCTGGACTACGAAGGCAGAGCTACGCTTGCACAAGCGTTTGCCGTGGTTGAGAGATGTGATCGGGTTCTTTGTCAACATGATGCCACGGATATGGTATCTTGGATGACAAAAACTAGCAAATCAAAAAGAATTGTCACAGCTACTAGTAGTTTAGCTGAGACTCAACCTGTTAAGGAGCAAAAGATTTTGTATTGTTGGGGTTGTGGAGAAGCTGGTTATTCAAAGAATGATGCCAATTGTCCCAAGAAGAAGAAAAACCAGCCTATGTAGAAGAGCTTCGAGCTCAACGTATTTTTGCTGCTTTGGCCCAAGATTTTGGTATGTCTGATTATAGTGGAGAGGATACGCATTTGATTTCAAGTGCAGATGATGGGGGCAAAGGTGTTGCCTTCTCCACAGACTAACAATCACAGACTGTGCTGGCACCAAGTGGCAATCTTTCTATGGAGAAGGAAACCACGGAGTTTGACGATTGGCCAATTGAAGTGGGGCCAAAACTTACTGGTGCCGAAGCACGAAAGGTACGGGCATTTATTCGCTCTTACCGTAATTGTATTGCCTTTAGTATTCATGATCTTGAAGGATATAAAGGTAAACATGTTCGTATTTAACTCGAGAACGACCATCCTATTTTTAGACGGCCGTACAGACTTAGTACATCTGAAAGGTTGGGTGTTCAAACTCGATGTTAAGAATTATTGGCAGCGGAATTGATTGAACTCTCCAATGGAGAGTATGCTTGTACCACGGTCATCCCTTCAAAGAAAGATATCTTTGGCAACTGGACGGAAAAACGGATGTGTGGTGATTATCGTCCAGTCAACCGCAAGACCAAGTCAGATTGATACCCAATGCCGATGCCAGAGGAGTTGTTTGATGCATTGGGATTTGCTAGAATTTTTAGCACTTTGGATTTGAGGTCTGGTTATCATCAATTACCTTTGTTGTTGGGTGATCGGGTGAAGACCGCATTTTGGGGAATTGATAAAGATGGCAAGGATCAACTTTATCATTGGAAATTTTTGCCATTTGGTCTCAAGAATGCACCAGCTGAATTTCAGCGGGTGATGGACCAATTATTGGCTGGTTTACCGTTTGCTAGATATTACATTGATGATGTTATCATCTTTAATAATAGTCCACATGATCATGTGAGACATTTGTAAGCGGTATTTGAACGATTACAACGGTGGGGACTCCGTTTAAATCATAACAAATGTAAGTTTTTCCATGATCAATTGCCCTATTTATGCCACTTGATTGTTCCTGGCGGTCTTGGTGTGCAACAAGCGAAGGTGGATGCTTTGTACAAAATTCCCGCACCTAGTGATGTACCACGACTTCGAGCATTTCTAGGATTGGCAAATTATTATAGAAGGTTTGTCAAAAACTTTAGTTTAATTGCCAAACCTCTCACCATTCTCACGGGGAAAGACCAACCATGAATTTGGAGTCGGGAACAACAACAGGCATTTGATACATTGAAGCAGAGGCTCGGTTCAGCGCCAGTGCTTCGACGCCCGGATGTGTCTAGAGTTTTTCAATTGCACACGGATTGGAGTGCAGTGGGATTGGGAGCGGTATTGATACAGAAAGATGAAGAGGGAAAGGAATATGTGGTGGCTTATGCATCTAGAAGCAATAATAGTGCTGAATCTAATTAGTCTTCTTATGAAGGCGAGGCCTTGGCGGCCGTTTGGGCCATTGCACATTTTCGACCTTATTTATATAGGCAAAAATTTATTTTGATGACTGATCATCAGCCGTTAAAATGGCTTATGGAATCAGATAAATTCACCAGAAAACTTGCTAGGTGGACATTGTTACTTCAAGAATATGACTTTGAAGTCGTCCACCGAGCAGAAATTGCCAACTTGGATGCAGACGGATTGTCTCGCAATCCAAGTCCTTCAGATGAACTGGAGCCAGGTGGCATGGAGATTGTGATCGTGAGGCGGTGCCGGGTTGGCATGCTGCCACATATCTCACAATTATGTCAGGATTGGCTGCGGAGATCCTTGTGGAACACCAAGATGAGGAGATCGATAAATCTCTCATTATTAGTGATGTGTGGGAAGACCATGCGGTCTTGCACAAACTTCAACAAGGGACATATCCCCTTGGACTATCCGCTATGGAGCGAGATAGAGTTAGTCACCGAATAACAAGGTTTCGTTGGACAAACGGCTTGTTATTTCGTGTGTGGCCGGACGGAACGAGACGCATCGTTCCAAGGCCAGATCAAAGAGCTTCTTTAGTACGGCAAGTGCACGAGGAGCTTGGACATTTTGGAGTGCGAAGGACACACTCTATGTTACGCAACCAATATTGGTGGACTGGTATGTATCAATAGGTTGCCACTTATGTTTCCCGGTGTGAAGTATGTGACCGAGTCAGGTCAAGTTTTAATACTTTATCACCTCAACTTCAGCCTTTACCTATTATGGGCTTGGGATATCGTTGGTCTTTGGATTTTGCCGGACCGCTTACTGTCACTCCACATGAGGCAAAGTATGTACTTGTAATGGTGGAGCATTTTAGTAAGTGGATTGAACTCGTGGCTCTTCCCCAAAATTCCTCAGAATTGGCAGCTATGGCATTTCTTGATCGAGTTTTGGCACGATTTGGAGCACCTGCAGAGGTGTTGACGGATCAAGAGAGATAATTTCTTGGATCTTTCGAGACTTTGTGTACCAAGGCTTTGATTGATCATCGAACAACCTCCAGAGATCACCCTGAGGCAGACGGCTTAGCTGAACGAGTTGTTCAGACTGTTAAGCGCGGTTTGCGGAAGTATGGGTTGCTTCATGGCAACCATCGCGATTGGGACTTGATGTTACCATGGATCGCAATGGGTTACCGTTTCAGCAGGCAAGCATCTTTGGCATCCTATAGTTCTTACCAACTCTTGTATGGTCGGGAGCCAATTTTACCTAGCTCTGTGCGAGAGAAATTGGCTCCTGTGGTAAACTTGGATGATCCAGATGTTTGGGCTCAATGTCTTCATGATCGAACAGAGTTTTTTCAAAAGGCCATGCCTATGGTCATGGAGAACTTAAATATAGCTCAACATCGTGATACATTACGGTATGCCCGGATTCGCAGTGGAGCTTATCGACCTCAGGTTCGTAGATTTTCCAAGGGGGATTATATTTACTTGCAACGAGAGGCGCCTACGACATTGGATGTCAAGGCTGGGCGCACAATTTTACGGGTAAAAGATGTTTTACCAAGTGGTATATTATTGCTTGAAGGCAAGGATGGACGGGAATGTCGTGAGCATTCAAAGAATTGTGCTCCATGTCACCTTCCCATCGACGGCTCTGTGCATCCCGAGTTGGCAGTTGTACCACAGGGTCTGCCTTGTTATGTGTGTGGAGAGAAGAATGGAGCTGCAACAATGTTATTGTGCGACCAATGTCAACGTGGATGGCACATGGCATATTTGACACCTCCCCTTTTGACTCGTCCTTCTGGCAATTGGGTTTGTCATCGTTGTCGGAAATCCTCCCACTCCATAGCCGTTAATGGTCATGATTGAGGACTTTGTGGATGTTTGCCACATGTCTTAGTGGTGAAGTTGTTATCTAGTTGGTCGGTAGTGTTATGGGATTGAAAATCATATTGGGAGAGTTATTAAAGAATTCAACATAAATTGTTGAAGGCGATTAAAAATTGGGCTCACATTGCATCCAGCCTACAGTTCTTGGGTTACTTCCTCAACCATGAATTTAATTCCTTCGATTATCACTACACCAACATGGATATGTACAGATGTAGCAACAACTTCATCATGTTCAACACCTCTACCGATGAGTGTGTTTATTCCTAGGTGATTGGAGGGGCTCCTTATCTGCTAGGGGGGCACTTGAAGAGGTGGTTGTTTAGCATATTAGTTTGCTATGTTTATTTTGCTAATTGATGTTGTAACGACACTCGATCTGTTGTGTTTAACGATCTTAATTTACACGACAGAGTCATCCAAACTACACTGCATCCTTATGCTCAAGTTCTATTAATGCTTCCTTCCCCAACCTTGACTAAATGCTCTTAACGTATTTTTTTTGTGGTGGAAAAGACTTCCACTCCCATATGTCACCAAAATCCTCCACCCTTCGATTTCGTCCTAGCCCGAGTGGAAAAATTTATAATGACATGTAGAGACTTCTCTCTTTGTAACCCAATATATAATTCCAATCTACCCTTGGAATATACACAACTTGATTAACACCACACTATGTAGTTTTACATTCCTTAATGTCGGGCAAGGTTATATCCTTAGCCTTTTCTAATGTCCACCCGGCCGCTTTGGCCACGCATGCCTTCAAAGATATCCCTCTTGTGAATCGAGTCCTTGCCGTCGACTCCACACTACTACATAAGTTTTCGCTTATTGATTCCGTGCTATCACATGTCATCGTGGTTGATTCCGTATTGGTACATGACACTTCGCTTGTGGATTCCATGAGCACATAGGCTTTAAATACAAGTATTAAAAAATACTTATATACTTATCATTGCCCTTCCTTCTCTAAGTTCTTCTTGATGTAAATCTCTATCAATGTCTTCCTACTAAACTTCAGAATAGTATAACTCCCACCCAACTTATGTTCTTCAAGTGGAATTTGGTACACTTGTTAAGTACCTTATCAAAAATCTCCACACCAAATTTTGGCACAAACAGAGTTCATATGCAAAAGTTATGCATGAAATTCTAACTCTAACTACTTAGTATGAATGCTGTGATAAAACATCCGGTCATTAAAACTCTAATAACTTCCAACTCCTACGTCCAATCAATCTAAAATTTTGACACAAGATAGATATGTAAGTTCAGAAGGTAGTGTCAAATTTTGGTATCCATATCTATAACCCTCTAAGAGATACATATTTTCAAACCTTGTTGCTTTGTTCCTAGACACCCTCCCCTTCAACTTTTAATAACTTTTTCATCCCAATGACTGAAGCTCTCAAATTTTTACTACAACTCCCATACTTATAATAAACAATCCCTCAAATTTTCATACCCATTGAACACTCTGATCATCCATAATTGACAAATCTCTCACTATAAAGTTCTGCTCAAGTTCATAACTAATAAAACACTATAAGTAATGCACCTAGTACAATCTAGTCACTCTAAATGCCACAAGTTTAAACAAGTTTGAACTCTCTCACTTCAATATGAATTTCAATGCAATAAGTTGAAGTTTACAATCAAACTCCAAATTCCTTAAACCCAATCTACTTCTAACAAGAGGTCAATCCCTCTTCAAGGCTAAATAGCCTTGGCTCTTCTCCTAAGAACTAAGCACACACATGTGCTCCTATTTTGCTTCCCACACACCCACACTTATAATCCGTGGGGTGCTTAAGGAGCACGAAGGAAAGAGAGGATGAGTGAGGGAAGAATGAGGGATTATATAGTAAGTTGAGAGGGAGAGAGGGCATGAGGTAAGGATAGGGTGAGAGGATTAGAGCCTCCAATCACAACCCCTTAACCTTCTCCTTCTAAGTAGGGACTCATCCCATTCACAAGGTTCTCGATAAGCCTTCGAAATCTCCTCCTACTTTGTAGGCTCTCATCTTATCTCTTAAGCCTTCCTCCCTCAAATGATCAACAAAGATCCTAATTCAAACATTTAACTAACCTTGGCATTCTACCTACCACACTTTATCAAGGTATGTCCTCATACTACTTAAGTCCACTCCACACAAGCCTAATGCTTCAAACTTAGCTTTCTTCAAGCTTCACTCTTTTTATATTTTTGTGAATAATCATAAATCAACAAAACACTACTTGTAATATTTTACAAGTGTTAACAACACATGTGGGCATTAATTTGGGCTCACACCATACTATCACATGCTCTAACCTTATCTTATCCATAGTTTTCTAATGTACATTTACGTTGGGTAATTACCGGTTAAATGTTGGTTGCCGTATGGTTACTTCAAGTAAATACTCTGGTTAACAAGGTTGTAATGTAGAGCAGTAAACTTGTTGATTACCACTTGAGACTAATGGCAATAGGGGCAGTGAGAGGGTAGCCGCTAGACTTGGACGTCATGTATTGTCAATGCCACTAACACTTTGTAGTTGACTAGTTTTGTGACTATTCAAACTTGAGTGCTAGGTATTGTTAGTGCCACTAACACTTTGTAGTTGGCTAGTTTTGTGACTATTGGAACTAGCTGGGGCTAGTTCATATTTGGTAACCCATCCTTGGACATACATATGTGTGTGTGTGTGTGTGTGCGCGCGCGCTCTTGTAATATATTATATGGATCATGTCTTGTATGTGGAAGTACACTAATTTGGGATTGGAGCGGCCTTTTTGTGTTTGTTTGTAAGTTGCCGGGTTGTTTTGCATAAGTATTGAAAGGAAATTGATTGGCTTAAATGAAACCGAGATTGTGAAGCTTGTTTTGCATTTGGTTTCCCCATGTAACTCTTGATGTTTGCAATCTTCCCTTGCTTAAAGGAAGGGCCAATTTTCAGCTTTCGAGTTCCGAGAATTCTTAAACTTTCGCCATTTTGGTATGATATGTACACATCTGTCACAACTTGATCAAGAACTTGGTCAAAATCGCCACTCTCTTAACCCATAACCATTCCATATTGCCAGAATAGGCCCATCCACACACAACGTATTGCCAAAGTGTAATGACAGTTTCTTGGAGGCTTCAGCCACATTTTCACATAGTTTAGTCCCCCTCGCCACGTATTGCACTATAAAACCTTGGTGGCATAGCCACTTGCTTCCCCCTCCATAGCCGTGGGCCGCCATCCATGAAAAAATAGTATAACAACAAAAGAAATTGTTGTATGCACTTGGAACATAACATTATTCGGGAGTCTAGTGAGGAAGTAAACCCTTGTTCCCAGTTGTCAAATACAATGAAGAATCAACTTTATTATTAGTTTCCAGGTTTTGAGGATGGTGGTGTCAGTCCTCTTAATTGGTAGTTTGCCATTATTTGTGGCCTCCCCTTCATGTGGAGGTCACACACATTTGAAAACGTTGGTTTTGGTATGGAGACAAGTGGGCCAAGGTAAACTTGGGATCTTAGGTGCCCATTCTGGAGTTGACTCATCTAAAGAAAGAAACTTCCGTGTTTCAATATACTTTGATTGTATTTTCACCTTAAGTAAGTTTGATGGGGGCCTATCTAAAGATCGAGACAATCTAGCCCTAACCAAAGCAGGGTATGTTATAAAGTGCCCTTGCCTTTTGTGGGCACTCCAAACTTCACAAATTGATACAACCATTAAATCAAAGAGTTGAAGAACACATTCTGCTAGGCTCGTTTTTGGATGAGGAAGAATGTTGGTGACAAATTTGCAACCGGAGTTTGTATGCTTCTAGGATCTCTTGTGTTCTTTAAGACTTGAAACTAGCTAATACATAAGACAAGTGACCACATAAGAGACATATGCCTTAAGCATGTATCAACTTTGTCAATTGGTTACGTTTGCGAAAAGAAGAACCTAGTAGGACTGATCAAATCTCCCTAGTAAACATAACATATGACTAAAATGTAGTTGACTACGTTTTCACCTTAAGATAGATGGTGTTAAAACCAAAACCTCACCCAAACCCAAGACTCTATAATCTTGCACAATAAGTGCATATTGAGTATGAGAATGTCCACCACATTAACATCGCGCTCCCCTATAAGTTTTGAGTCATCTACTAGTAAAACTTTAAACCCTTTTAACTTCCAAACAAATTCAAATAAGACACTATAAGTTTGGTGTGTTGGAATCCATCATCAACTTCGATGATAGTTGTTTAAAACTATGATTCTATTATTGACATTGTTTACGGGCAGCGCTGAGAGTGAGACGGTTTAAGCACCATCTATCTTAGGTAAGATTGATGGGGGCCCAACTTGAAGCCACTACTAACCTACGAATTCTATGCAATCGTCCCACATCAATGAAAGAACGATGCAAATCTACCACTATGTTATATTTGCAAATTTTCCAGTACATAGGACAAGTTTCCAGTGACGTAGGTCAATTGCCTAGGACTCATATCCTTGGAGTGAATCTAACAAGACAATCAAGTCCTGCCGAATAATCGGGGCTGTGTTTTTTTAATATGCATCAACAACTTTGTGAACTGGCTAGGCTTTTCTGCGAAAGAAGAACAAAGCAGGACTGGGGCCGGTAGAACCTATTAAGATCTGTGGGGCCCCAGCACAAAATTCTAGCAAGAGAATCAAGTCCTGGCCGAATAAGCGGATTGTGTTTTAACATATATGGACAACACTGTCGACTGAGGTCCGAGACGACCCTAAACTACCGGATGATGGTGGAGATATACCCAAATCTCAAGGAAGAGGTTGGCGGTTCGATTCCCGGCTGTGAAATCTCCTCTCTACTAGACAGAAACTTGTCAGGTGGTCAACTGTCTCCTGTGTTTTGGCGCTGGCCTATCGGTCTTCTGTCTCAAAAAAAGAAGACAACAATGTCGACTAGCTAGCTACACTAAATTTGGTATTTAGTGTCACCGATTCTAATTGTCTTGCTCAATACTAATTGTCAACCGCGATGTAGTGTCACCACCACTAAATGTTAACCCAACATTCTTTGTCATTCATTGTAAATTTTTTGGGGATTGTAGATTCACAGTGTTGCAATTACTGTCACTTACCAAGTGATTTTTCATCCAAATTTCAGGACTCCATGACAATATTTCATCACAAGTTGCTGACAAGAGAAGGTAGAGTTTTGGTCAAATGGATGAACTCATCCACCATCCATGACAATATTTCAGACCTTGTACAACCGCTAGCCCACGGTCTTTTTGGGCTAGCGGCTAACCCAATAGGTAAGAGTTATGGTTGAAAACGGTACCTGAAAAAAATGGGCTAGCCCAGCTATAGCAAGATCGAGGCCTAAAAAAAATGGGCTAGCCCAACTATAGCTAGATCGAGGCCTAAAAAATATGGGCTAGCCCATATTAGCTAGCTAAAGATAGGTCATGTAACTCAATCGGCTCAAGCTAAGGCCCAAGCCCACCTGACTTTAGGGCGTTGTTTTAAATGATAAAACATGCCCCACTTGTAGGGTTGGGCTCGTTCACACACACTATGGTTCGGTTCGGGCTATTTTGTGGCCCTGGTACTTAATGGTTGGTTTTAATTTTATATGTATTCCTTCTTGTGGGTCGTTTTAGCTGAGGAAGTGCCATGTCACCCCTTACACTGCCGTCTTCTCCCTACCTTCTAAACCTCTCCTGGTTATTGCTAAACTAGTCTCCTAGTTTTGGCATTGTTCCCTCCACCACCGAAGTGGTTCTCTTTGTTGCAGAGTTTTTCTTCTACTTCATATACACTGCAAATACCACTAGCCATTATGAAGATGGCCTCCCCCGAAACCACATTTTTGCAGGACTTTAGTAGCAAGTTGGGATAAGTTAACGCTTGGTGGGGGAGAGCTTTAAGCTCAACAATTCGACTGAGCCAGGATCAACTTCTTCATCTACACAGAAGAGATCCAATTGGGTTAGGGTGACCCAGCACACGGTGAGGCGCTTGATGAAATGACGCCTCCTTGAATTCAACATATGAGCTAGTTGAGCTAGTTTTTTAGGTCAGCTAGCCCAGCTATATGGCTAGATCGAGGGCTTGAAAATAATGGGCTAGCCCAGCTATGGCTAGATCGAGGCCTGAAAAATATGGGCTAGCCCAACTAGCTAATGGGCTATAAAAGGTTTGCAATATTTGTTCACTTATTCATAAGAAGTGTCATCCGGAAAGTTACCATATGACACTAAATATCATATTTAGTGTAGTTTTGTTTTTTTGCAAAAAGAAGAGCTTAGGATGCAGGCTGATCAAATCTTCCCAGAAAACAGCAACACGTGATTGGAGTGTATCTACATAGTAAAGTTGACTGTGTTTTAACTGTAAGTAGGTAATAGCATGTGCACATTAGAGCAAGTCGGTCATCATAGGAGTCCCTCCTGTTAGGGAAAGATCATCTCTTTCCGTAATTTACTGATATTAGTAAGGACTTTTTGTTCTATTCACAGGGAAAGATCATCTCTTTCCGTAATTTACTGTTGCAACAATTCGCTCTGTCAACATCAAGTATTCAACTTTTTATGATCATTTCCAAGGTGTAGAATATCGAAAGTTGGCATAGGTTGCCCAATCTAGAAGTAAGAAAATGAAGAAACATATTGCTCAACAATCTAGAATGGTTGATGATGCTTTCCTTACACTCTTCAAGGTAGCATATCACATAGGAATGAAAACCATTTTTTTTTAAATTACTTCTTTATGTGATTTGTTGGTAGACCTAAAAATTGAATTTATTCCTACTCCATATCATGATAGTAAATCATGTGTTGATATTTTGATTTGTATATTAAGTGTGACTTAAAGGAAGATGTTTGATAGAGTCCAAAAATTTTAACACTATGAAATAATGGTAGATGGATCCTGTAGTTAGTTTTTTGCTATCACTTAAAAACAAAAACCCAGGGAGCTAGGTCACAGGGAAGACTGAGCTAGTGTCTATAAGGTTTAATGTCACATTGGATTAAGGATTACAATAACAATTTGCGTCTTTTACTCCTTGGTTCCTTCATTACTCTGCTTACTCTCTGCTCTTATGGTTCATTTGTGCTTCTCCAGTCGTGAGTGATTCCGTCCTATCTTTAGGGAAATTTTCTATCACTCTATGTCTTCGACCTATTTCCGTCGTGAAGCTCAAAAGCTTGGCAAGTTGTCATTGGCAATTTGTCAGGACCGAAGTCCGGGGTAATGTCTTTTTGTATGCCACATCGTCTTTTAAATGTCATGAATTATGCTTTGCAATAATCTCAGGTTAATTCATCTTAGTTCAACTTACAAGCATTCAGCCATTCTTCCAATACTGTAATCATCATCTTCATCTTCATCTTCAACTTATCTGGCAACTTGTCACAACAAATATCCACAAGATCATCTATAATCAATGCATCAACAATTCAGGCGATATTCCTTAATTAAGGCCTAAATACATTTTAAGTTCAAAAAGGATTTGCCTTTGGTAATGTCTTACATTAAGTAGGCAACTTCTCCTTCTGGAAATGGTAATGTCTTTCGCAGCTCATGGCCTGCGACTAATTCATCTTGTTAGCAAACCTTGTATTGACTTCACGCCAGGTTATGTCCAACAACCATGCTCATGCTATTCTCTGCCCAACGTGTCTTTCTATATTCTCTTGATCTTTCTACATGTCTCTCTCTCTTCTTGACAGCTGCCAAGCCTATAGCCTAGCCTGCCTATCTCTCACGGCTTTGCCTTTCTCTCTCTCTTGCTCTCTCGCTAATCGCCTCTTGGTAACCATGTGGGCGATAGCCAAAGATCACAGGCGATAGCCTTTCTCCAACGCTTCGGCTCTCTGGTTCGTGCAGGCGATGGCCCTTTCCTCGGCTACTAGCCCTCACTGATTTCTTTCTCTCGACTTCCCTCGACACAGCCTATTGCCCAAGATCTTGGCTCTATGATGCTGACATCTTTCAAGGCTCTACCACTCCCTTGCCTATTTGCCAACACTCTTTGACATTCTTTTGGCTATTGCCCTTGCTCCCTTTTGTGGCAAATAGCCCTTAACTTCTACATCAGACTGAGAGAAGTCTCTCTCTTGTTTATGGCCATATTCAGACTTCGACCATTGCTATTATAAAGACATTACTTATATCTTCCTCGCCCTCTTGGCGGTTGCTTCGTCTATTGCACACTCAAGGCTATTGCCAGCAATCACACAAGACAATACATATATTCAAGCAACAAGATCAACAATCAAAGTTCCACTTCAGTCAATGGCCACTTTTACTCTCAAGGTCAAATTTCCCAAAATATCTTAGCGTCCGAATCACTCGGCTCTTCCAACTAAGTCTTTGCCTACAAGCTTCCTGCTTGGCTAATTGTCTATGGCCAAACTAAATCACTGAGTTTCGACACTTCCTGCCTATTGCTATCTACTCTGAGACTATGTAAGATTCTGTAAAATGGAAAATAGCATGTCTTGACAATGGCCAGCCTCCTCCTTATCAGTGGGGGAGGTGAAGACGGTTGCAACCGTCTGCAAAACGGCTATTGCCCCCTATTCACACTGTCAGTGTGCTCCTAAGTGACTATCGCCACTATTCTTCACTGACTTAGTGATTTTAAGCTTTAAAGCTAGGCGATAGCCAAAAAATTGAGTTTACAGATCCACAAATATTTTTGTTACAGGCTATTTAGTTGTGTTTACCACGTTTCTTGTTAATGGTGTACCCGCCATTTATTTTTTCAAGCTTGTTGCACATTCCTAATGGTAAAATTTATGTTGGCGTAATATATGACATATTACTAACCGATTTGAAGTAGTAAAATTTGAATTTGAAGAAATTTTTTTATTTTGGATCAAATGGTGCGGCATTAATATTGGGTAGCCACAATGGGGTTGTTACAAAGTTGAAGAAAGAGGTTAATCATTTCTTATTGTCTATTCATTGTGTTGTTCACAAGGCTATTTTTATATCACTTGATGCTACATGCAGTAGGTCATATAAATATATGTTCAAAATAATTGACAAGTTGTTAAATGATATTGCTACTCACTTTAAAAATTCATCGAATATAAAGTGTGAACTTGTAGTTATCAAGAAAGAGTTGTTTGATACTCAAAAGACTCTGAAGTATTCATTGTACTGATGATGATGATGTCAAACTTTTATTATATATCAAGCTAAAGACTTTTAAGTATATTTACTGCTTGTATTTCTTAGCAGATATTTTGTATAGTTTATATGTGTTGAGTAGAACATTTCAATATAAATCTGTTGATGTCAACAATATTGGTGCATTTGTAAGATCTGAGATTACATGAATTCGAATGACCTTTATCATTAAGAATATAGACTTGAACGAGTCAATTTTCAATAAAACTAATGTGTGAGCCCAAATTGATGCCCACATGTGTTGTTAACAATTGTAAAACATTACAAGTAGTGTTTTGTTGATTTATGATTATTCACAAAAATATAAAAAGAGTGAAGCTTGAAGAAAGCTAAGTTTGAAGCATTAGGCTTGTGTGGAGTGGACTTAAGTAGTATGAGGACATACCTTGATAAAGTGTGGTAGGTAGAATGCCAAAGTTAGTTAAATGTTTGAATTAGGATCTTTGTTGATCATTTGAGGGAGGAAGGCTTAAGAGATAAGATGAGAGCCTACAAAGTAGGAGGAGATTTCGAAGGCTTATCGAGAACCTTGTGAATGGGATGAGTCCCTACTTAGAAGGAGAAGGTTAAGGGGTTGTGATTGGAGGCTCTAATCCTCTCACCCTATCCTTACCTCATGCCCTCTCTCCCTCTCAACTTACTATATAATCCCTCATTCTTCCCTCACTCATCCTCTCTTTCCTTCGTGCTCCTTAAGCACCCCACGGGTTATAAGTGTGGGTGTGTGGGAAGCAAGATAGGAGCACATGTGTGTGCTTAGTTCTTAGGAGAAGAGCCAAGGCTATTTAGCCTTGAAGAGGGATTGACCTCTTGTTAGAAGTAGATTGGGTTTAAGGAATTTGGAGTTTGATTGTAAACTTCAACTTGTTGCATTGAGATTCATATTGAAGTGAGAGAGTTCAAACTTGTTTAAACTTGTGGCATTTAGAGTGACTAGATTGTACTAGGTGCATTACTTGTAGTGTTTTATTAGTTATGAACTTGAGCAGAACTTTATAGTGAGAGATTTGTCAATTATGGATGATCTGAGTGTTCAATGGGTATGAAAATTTGAGGGATTGTTTATTATAAAGTATGGGAGTTGTGGTAAGAATTTGAGAGCTTCAATCATTGGGATGAAAGAGTTATTAAAAGTTGAAGGGGAGGGTGTCTAGGAACAAAGCAGCAAGGTTTGAAAATATGTATCTCTTAGAGGGTTATAGATATGGATACCAAAATTTGACACTACCTTCTGAACTTATATATCTATCTTGTGTCAAAATTTTAGATTGATTGGACGTAGGAGTTGGAAGTTATTAGAGTTTTAATGACCGGATGCTTTATCACAACATTCATACTAAGTAGTTAGAGTTAGAATTTCATGCATAACTTTTGCATATGAACTCTGTTTGTGCCAAAATTTGGTGTGGAGATTTTTGATAAGGTACTTAACAAGTGTACCAAATTTCACTTGAAGAACATAAGTTGGGTGGGAGTTATACTATTCTGAAGTTTAGTAGGAAGACATTGATAGAGATTTACATCAAGAAGAACTTAGAGAAGGAAGGGCAATGATAAGTATATAAGTATTTTTTAATACTTGTATTTAAAGCCTATGTGCTCATGGAATCCACAAGCGAAGTGTCATGTACCAATACGGAATCAACCACGATGACATGTGATAGCACGGAATCAATAAGCGAGAACTCATGTAGTAGTGTGGAGTCAACGGCAAGGACTCGATTCACAAGAGGGATATCTTTGAAGGCATGCGTGGCCAAAGCGGCCGGGTGGACATTAGAAAAGGCTAAGGATATAACCTTGCCCGACATTAAGGAATGTAAAACTACATAGTGTGGTGTTAATCAAGTTGTGTATATTCCAAGGGTAGATTGGAATTATATATTGGGTTACAAAGAGAGAAGTCTCTACATGTCATTATAAATTTTTTCACTCGGGCTAGGACGAAATCGAAGGGTGGAGGATTTTTGGTGACATAATAGTTACCATATTATTATTTCGTTTGGGCCCATAGAAAATTACCTTCGAATGTTGTCTTTTTATATTCATGGTTGTAAATTTCATGGTGTAAAAATGATAAAAGATAGGATATGAGTTAGTTTGGATTTAGCATTTCAGGCTTTTCTTTGTAGAGGATGTTTGCAAAGGTTTGGAGGTCCGCTTTCAAGACAATGATGTGATTAGTTGTTTCAAAATATTGAATCTATGTGAGTTGTCTTCCAGACAAATTGCTATAAAAAGTTGGAGTATTACAGAATTGAAGAAACTTTGTGACCATTTTGAAAAAAAATGATTGGAAAAAAAAATGTTGTTATGATCAATGTTGATGTTGTCAAGAGAGAGTTTCATTCTTATAAGATCCAAACATCCACATAATGACGTGAAAAAATCTTCTTTGATCTATGATCCATGGTGTGTTGGAATCACACACTTCAATTGAAATATGTTAATTTTTGTGTTCTTGGAGATATAACCAGTATATAATATGTAAGTACAACTCAATGTGAGCAAGCCTTCTGCATTCAAAATTATATTAAAATAAAATTTTATAATGATTTGCAAACTAAAATTTTAAAATTTTTGGTACGTGTTACAATTAAAGATATGCGTATTGATCGTGGCTTTATAATGGTAGAAGCCATTGCTTTGTAGAAGAACTTTAAAAAATTCAGGTGGTTATTTATCACCCTGAAAGATAGCTTACAGAACATGTGGACCTTGAAGGTGAAGATGTTGATTTTGATTCAGACCTTGATGTTTTATTTTATTTTTATTTTTATTCTTCCTTATATGTTTACTAAGATAGAGGTCACATTTCTTCCATGTTGCATCATAGAAAGATGATCCTTATAGCCTCTCACGCTACTTCTACCAAAGAGATGTGTGAGAGGTTGTAGGGATCCATGGCCATCAACCGGTGATGGGCTTATCCAAGTTCAACTCATGCCATGAATATTAACCGGTTCAATTGCAAATGAAGGGTTTTTTTGGCCAGTTGAAATGTTTTTTTGGAGGTTTTAGACTGACCAGGAATAAAAAAAATTAGAGGTTTTAGACTTGTTAAAATATGGGGTTTCCAAACTCTAGCTAGGGAGGATGGAATGAGAACCGGCCAAGCTCGTGAAATGGAGGATAAGGGTTGGTCAGGCCCAAAATCTTCTTGAGCACTGGTCCAAGATCAACCAAATTCCAAAATCGAGCGATCTTATTGGTCGAGAGCATAATTTGGACTCATGGAGTTACTCTAAGGTATATTGGCTAGGGCTATACATGCCCACCTCTTTGAGTTGGGCTCCTATCATTATTATCCAATGTAAAAATGTGGTCCATTATAATATAGCAGACACACAAAAAAATTGACAGGGTGATTCCAATAAATTATGAAAAAAAACGACTCTAAGATGGCATCACTTTCCTACCAAACTTGCCGGTTAGGTTTACTAAAGAAAACACTCGGGTATACAAGTTTGAAAAATCAATCTTCAAGCTTGGGTCCAATCTTGAGGCAGAAGATAAACTCCATAGAAGGAGATATTTTGATCTTAGATCCTTATAGATAGGATTTTTGGATTGGGTTCCATTCAACAAAACCACACATGGAAGACTAAATAAGTGTCAGATTAAACTCTAAGTGTCACTATTAGGTTAAGTGGTAGGTCACAATGATTTAGGAATGAGATTTGAATACAAAACCTAGGTGAAATCTTGTTTTAGGTAACTTTTAGGAAATTATGAGATCAAGGAGTGGATTATAAGGGTCATTCACTGCAGTACATGCAATTGCACAGTCTTTCCTTTACAGCCAACCATAGTCAAGTATTCATGACTCGCTATACCATGGGTTTTAATGCAAGGAGTCACAACTCATCAATGGTTTTTTTGAGTTCCAATAACCACATGTAACCACAATATGAACAATATTCTTTCCTTAATTACCTGATCATTTAATGGAGCATGAAATACAATTTATTACTGCCTCATTATTTAATGACGTTTATTTGACGTTTATTTAACGAGGCAGTGTGATTATCGTTCTTACTTGGATTGACTAAAGGACTTCATCATGTAAGTATCCAAAACCATAGGCCAAGGCAAATTAGATATCAGCCAAGACTATAGTTTTAACATATTCCTTGGTGGATTACTCTCATTGTGCAATTCAATCCAAGGTTGATTCTCATTTTAATTTAATGATGTAATGGTTGTTTTCATTAATTAATTTATCTCTTCTTAAATTCAATGATTCATGAAGCAATTAATTGATTCTCAATCTTTTTAATTAATTAAAGGATTGCAAAGGACTAGGTTTAGTCCTTATATGAAACTTGCCTTCATTAGCCATTGGTCGACAATTCACCTTCTTTAGTCCCTTCCTTGGACAATTAGCTCTTCAATTCACACGTTGCCACTGACCATGGCCTTAGTGTTAATGGATTTTCGCACTCTTTCCTTGCTTCATTAACTAGTTTGCCATTAGTCACGTCCAAGCCTTGCAAAAACACCTCCCAAGCTAGTCTTTCATCCCTAGAATGGGCTGGGGATTCGTGGCACTCAGTAAGGAACATCCATCCAAGATATCGTGGATGAAGTGGTTCCAATAAAAAAAGCCCCCCTATCGGGTTGAGGGCCGATTCATTCGAATGTGACGTCACTAGACTAATTCGGGGCCTTTGACTCTATTTCCGGAATCAAATTGCCTAAAAATAGTCATTTAGATGATTCCTGCGTTTTTTTCATCTGCATGGATGATTTTACATGAGTGCCACGAATCCCCGGCCCCTAGAATGCTCCTTAGACGTATAATCCCCTAAAACTTCTGTTTAAGGCTTGAAAATATGCCCTGGACACTACTTACCAGTTCACGTTTTTGGCCTAATCGGCCAACTTCCAGAGGTCGTTTCCACAATATAAGCTTGGATCTGGCATCTCTAACCTTCTACCAACCTATGGTAGAGTTTTCAGGTCATTCTGACCACTTTCATACTTCCGACCAGCTGACGTTTTTGGTTAGATCGGCCAACTTCCGGAGGTGGTTTCCAACAACCGAGTCCGGATCTGACCCCTCTAACATTCTACTGACCTATGATAGAGTTTTCGGGTCATTCTGACCACTTTCATATTTTCGACCAGTTGACGTTTTTGGTTAGATCAGCCAACTTCTGGAGGTGGTTTTCGCAAACCGAGTCCGGATCTGACCTCTCTAACATGCTACCAATCTATGGTAGAGTTTTTGGGTCATTCCGACTACTTTCATATTTCCAACCAGCTCACATTTTTGGTCAGATCCGCCAACTTCCGGAGGTGGTTTTTGCAAACCGAGTCCGGATTTGACCTCTCCTTCCTTCTACCAACCTATGGTACATTTTTTAGGTCATTCCAACAACTTGCTCTGGACGTCCTCCCATGAGCGTCACATCCGTGCATACCCACCCTCTCTACTTTCTAATGCATTTCTTGGTACTACATCACAAGTTGTTTGATGCACATTTTCAGTAACACATTCAACACCTTCATCTTGTCAACACTAAGGACTATGTTAGCTTACAAGAAGAGCAGTAATAGGAGAATACCAACAATGAATCTAATCTTTAAATCCCTCTTTCAACACTTTACTGCTTGTTTTCCAGGATTGTTGTCCGTCCGAACTACCACACGTTTCCAGGACGCTACCCGTCCAAATCTAAAACTCACAAGCATACACATCATCTCTAAGAGTCTAAGCTATCTTCACATATGTGTCCTAAGAGAGCCAAAAGGCTCTAGGACAATCCTTATATACTTCAAAACAACTACCTACTAGGTGGGTCAACTTGGTAGGTTGCCACCCTATCAAAACACTGCAACTAGCTGTCCTTACGCGTTTTTGCCCTCTGTCCATTCATGACCAGCTGGCACACTGAGGTCATAAAAAACAGTCAACTAGTAAAAGTCTTGCAATGCCATTTTAATAACTTTGGACCTACAAGTCATTTTCTGACTGTAGTTAGTTTTTTGCTATGACTGAATAAACAAAAATCCAGGGTACAGACTCTCAAGGAAGGCTTAACTAGTGTCTATTACAGGCATCTGTCACATTATAGTTCATTAATCAGACAATAGGTATGCTATCTTCACTCCAAAACATCACTTATCTATCTTCTTCTCTCCTTTCTCAAAGGGTTTCCTCTCACTGTTTCTCATTCAATGGGGTATGTGTGTCTGTCACAGTAGTAACCATCTCGTCATGAGATTGTATAACAATAGTCTTTCGAGAACAATAGTCTTTGATTATCACAATTGTCTTTGGTAACCATTGGCCAATGCATCTTCAAATCACAACAACTCTTTCATTAATTGGTCAATGTTAATTTCAATACAAGACAAATTGTTCATTTGTTAATTCCAAGATTTAATCATTACTCACAACTTATGCAACTAACAACAACCGGCAAGTCAAGCTATAGTCTTAGTGGCCCTGCACAACCTGCAACAACAACAACCAGGGTAACACACAAGACAATAGTTGATCGGGTTAGCTTGCACTTCACACTCAAAGATCAAATTCTCTAGACTACATAATCATATAAACTCCAATCAAGTCTAGGATAACTTATGCCTTAATCTCCTTGATAATCCAAAGTTTATCCTAACTTATATTCCTTAATCCCTTCATTAATCAATTGATCAGAATCTTTCCCTCATCATATCAATTGATTGAGATTCTCTCATAAATTCCATTCTTCTCAATTATAAATCTATCAGCCTAAAATCATGATTCAACTATAATCTCATATGGCTGAACAATATATGCTCTTTCTTCTTCCTCACTGCCTCTCACAGGTCTTAACAATAGTCCATAGTTTTCACTCGTAGACTCTGGACTCTCCGACTTCCTCACGCTGTCTGACACAGGTTAACAATAGTCCATAGTTTTCACTCGTAGGCTGACACTTGGCCATTCACCTACCACTCACAATGCCTATCACAACTCTAACAATCGTCAATAGTGTAACTTTCAGCCTTCCCTCTCTCAGGGTTCGCCTCCATTAACATTCGACAATACTCTGTCTTTATGTTCTGTCTTCCTCGACATGGTTCAACTCTTGTCCTCTCGACGCTACAAGGCCCTAGTTTCATTCTCTCGTTCGCGGCCTCTCAAGTATTCGCTCCTCTCAGGACGCTATCCGACTATAGTTTCACTATGTTCTCTTTCTCTCTCAACTAACACCTTCTTCGGCCAAAGATCTTACATACACTCCTTGCTCACTTGAACTCTCTATCTCTAGTTTGACTCACGGTCTTATCTTCAATATGTTTATCCTTCTATTTCTCTCTCTGGTCTGAAGGAACTTTCCACTTAGATAATAGTTTCCCTTATTCAACAATCCGCACACTCTCGGTTCACACTTTTAGTTCACTCAACTATATTCCAGAGTTCGCTCTCAATTAGCTGCGGTCTCGACACAGACAATAGTTTCTCATACTGCTTTCCTCCACTCTGCTTCATGCTCTGACTCGCTCAATCATACTCAATTTCACCTCCTCACTTACTCACAATGCTCAATCTTGTTCACAATCTCTCACAATCTCAAACTTCCTCAGTGGCAATTACAACAATCGACAATAGTTTTCACTCTGACATTCGGCTCTTATTTCCTCACTTATGACTTCTTCCTCACACTTCCAGAATCTCTTATCTTCTCATAGACTATTCAATTCTTTACTCATATTGATTTCATTCCCCTTAACTCTCAATTACTCACTTACATAACTTCGATTCACTCGATTCCTTTCACAAACTCAAACTCTGTCAATTACATTTCCAACAATAGGCAATAGTTTCTTACTTTTCCCACTCCTGTTCAGACTTTCACTTCAACTTACTCGATTACACTCACAAACATCTTGCACAGACACTGACAACTTCAACGATAGACGATAGTTTCACGATTCACATTACTCTTCCGAGACAGAAAATAGTTCGACCTACTTCGGCCATTCAATCAACTTTGATTCAGAACAACTATAAGCTTTACAGAAATTGGTAACCCGCAATCACTGCGGTGTTTACTCAATCCAAACAGAAAATAGTTCAATGATAACCTCGCCCTTCTAGGTGCAGAGGGAGACAAGTCTATAGTTCAACAATGTGCTAAAAAATTATCAGGAAATGTCTACCTTCTTCCCCCTCGCCAGCCCTCTTAGCTCGGCGGGGAAGAGGACGATGGTTACAGTAACCAACTTAGGCCGCCTACGGCCGTGCCTATAGTTATAACTAACTTCCTAGCCTATGGTTTCACTATATTCATCCATTTGGATGTTCTTTCATCCAGTATTTCACTATTTGCCCATAGTTTCACTAAATGACCAAAAATTTGGCTCACACTGACCAACTGAGTTACTAACACCAAATAATTACTACTACTGCATGGATTGTTCAGCAGTAAAACCATAAAAAACCAACTAGTGGTTGTTCTAACAACTAATTGTATTAGGCACAAACTTGACGTCAACTAGTAAACTGGTATTTTTTGGCCTTTCGACAATTTGTGACCAACTAGTTAGTTTTTGATGGGTTGGTTTACTATGGCCATTTATGTTCTTAAAACATAGTGCTAAATTCTACCTTAACACTCACCACACATCTTGGTTAACGTCCCTTAGACTCCAAAGGACAAATGATTTTTGAGTATCTATTGACTTTATGTTATGGCTATTCATGCAAAATTATGCAACAAACACCACCAATCTTTTGATAACTCTCGTAATCCATTGGGGATCACACCCTAAAAGTTACTTAGGCAATGGTTGTAATCAAACATTCCACACCATTAATCAATTCTATCCTCAAAATTCACAACCGTTGATTCCCACAAATGTACTCAGAAGATTGTCGCACTCAACTGAAAATCATACAAAATAAACTGACAATGAAAAAAAGGCTTCACACGCATAAAATTTGCTTCAAATAATGGCATTGCTCAACAACGACAAAAAGACTCCACTCTCTTCTCAAGAGCGCAAGAATCTTAGACCAAGGAGCTTCTTGAGTCTCTATTGACAACTATGGCCTCCGAGAGTCTATGGGTGAGAGAGACAACTCCAAGGGTTGCACCCGTCCATGGCCAAATTCTAGACTTTGTCTCATATTTTTCACATGCCCACGGCCCCTCACTAACCCTTGCCAATAGTCGGAATGTTTAATTTAGCAACTACTTACCCTCTTTTGACTCAATAGTTACTAATGTTAGGGTTTCTTCTCTACATCGGTGTTCATATACAAGATTTTAGCTAACAAATCATCCAAATTTTAAAAATTAACTATTATGTGCAAAAATTGGATAACAATCCTAAAGTAAAACCACCCAAAGTTATTATTTTTGCAATAAATCTTTGATGTCGACAAAGTTATAAATACATGTATTTAACTAGGACTCAATTGGTTTGAGTTGGGCCCCACCAATCTTAGGGCCACTTCACACATGAGCCAAGAGCCGTGACCTTGTAATGGTGAGGACCCTTGACTCTCATCCAAAGGCCGTACCATGGGTGTTGGGAAAGCCATTTTATGTAGTCATGGGCCCTCAAGCATAGTGTGAAATGAGAATGGACCATGTTGCGGGACCATTGCATATTTTGTTGGCGGAAAAGAGGGGAGGATTTGGTTTAATATAGTATGTCTCAAGCTCTATCAATCTAAGAGAATCACTTGGTAGTGTTTGTCTATCTTGGAATATGTCCTAGAATCTATCCTGAAATCTGCCCTGCAATCTGTCTTGAAATCTATCATGCTGGAAAAAATATTAAAAAAGTCACGGTCTCCCAAAATTTGCATCAGACCCACCTCTTGGAGGTGGGCCTGACGCAAATTCCGGTAGACCATGACTTTTTTCCACAACCTACCATGTAGGACTCCATGTAGACTTTTCATCCACAAACTTTTCTTTGGGCCTTTAGACCTTCACCTCCTAGTGTGAAGTGAACTTGGACGGTCTCCGCCTTTTCGACCAATGAGAGCTCTTACATTGCCATGGTCATGGGCCTTCAGCCTTGTGTGTGAAGTGGCCCTTAATGGAACGTGATCAACAGGCCTGAGTCCTAGGTTCTACTTTTCAGAGGATAAAACCACGTCAGTCGACAAAATTGTTGATATATATATAACACAACCCCGCCTATTTGGCGAGGACTTGATTGTCTTGTCGGGCTCTGATTTGGGGCCCACCAATTTAAATAACATTTTATCGGCGTGAGTCCCAAGTTCTTCTTTTTTGGAGTGTGGGGGGGGGGGGCAAAAAGGGAAAGAAGAAGAAGAAGAAATAAATAATTTTAAAAAAAATCCCCAAAGTTCTTGATACGTGTTAAAAACTGTACCCTACTTTTTGGGCCTTGAAATCTCATAAGTTGTCTTGCTAGGCGTTGAGTTGGGCACCAATGTTATAGCATGCCTACACTAGAACCAACAATTGATCCATAACAATGGGAGACATTCCATCTTGATAGAAGTTTATGTCTTGTATACATTGAAGTGAATGGGCGAAATTACAATACATTACATCCAATGAGGTTACTGTGAATAGAACAAATCGCCCTTTACTGCTTTGCAAACATTACAGAAGGTTTTTCCAATTTTAGAATTGAACTCTAACCAATAAAAATCTTGGATCCACTTATCCTTCCATAACCTATTGCAACTTGAATTGCATCAACGTTATTGCTTGCCTCATCTGAATTAGAAGCAAAAACAGAAGCAACCACTATATGGGTCCCCTCTAGCTTTGGTTGAGCTTAATTTACCTTGAACAACGTATCTCTAAGTGTTTTTTGCATTTTTTTTGAAGTCATCTTGATGGCAATGAGGGACCTACGAAAGGGTATCCCAACAATCATTAATATCTCAAACCCAATATAATCAAAATTGAAATCCTAACCCTAAAAGTTCAAAACTAATGGATATCTAAATTCTAACTTCAAAAATATCTATCTCTTTAAAATTTGAATACTTTTATAGAAATAATGCATTACGCTTAATGCCCAGTTCAATGTCTCCTACTTAGTATTCATAATTTTCGCGTTGGCAAAACAAACAAGCTTGTGATGGACCAGATAGAAAATAATTGAAGGAATAGGATATTATGTGTGTAGGTATGTGATGAAATACATGAATCCTCCGAAATAGTACTTGCAGAACCCAGATAAATAAATGGTCAAAAAGTATTGGCAAGGGTGGTCCGTCTGCAATGCAGGTGATTTAATCAAAATGTTCAAGATCTAAGGTATGTGAGCCTTATGTGGTCAGGCTTCTTAAACGGACAACTATATTGGAGTTGTATATGGAAAAGATTGTAGTTAAGTATGGACACCAAAGTGACAAGTATTACGATAAGATTGGATAATGTGCTCAGAAATATAGACACCATTCTAGGTTCACTAGTCAACACAATTGGGAGGGCTCGTGGGAGATCACATTGCGAGAAAGAGAAACTTCACTTTGACATCTTATTATTATTGCACCTCGCAAAACTCCGATTTTGAAACCTGAAATGACAATCTTCGTGATTTGCAATTGCTAACTGGATGAAAGAATTTCTGATCCAATCCAACCGTCAAAATTGCATGTGGAGTTGAAAGTCCCCACAACAGGGCTACATACCTTACTTTTGATTGTTGGTTGGGTGAAATCCCAGACAGTTAACAAAAGTTACTTAGGCATTCCATGTAGAGGGCCCTTCCTCATATCCAACATGAGTCTATACCCTCTTGACATTTTTAAAAGTCACATTTTATGAAAAAACACCACATAAAAAATCAAGTGTCTCAGGTTAACATGAATTGGAGATGCTAGTCATAGAATTTTCCTTTAATGCATGAAACACTCAAGATGTAAACCTAATCAAGAGGACACACCTTCTGATAGCTGGGCCACACTGGAGGGTCTAGCTGGCCCCCTAGCCAGTTTGACTGGCTTTTTGGGGCAGCCAACCAGGGAGCATGGGACAAGGTCCTGAACCGGTCGGGCTGGCTAGGGGACCGGTTGGACCCCTCAGTGTGGCTGGAGTATGAACCCCCTTGCCGCAAACTTTGCAGTCGCCTGTTGGATTGCTTCCCTGCAATGCTAGAAGTCCAACAACATTTGTCAAATGCCTCATGGTTTCACTCTGTTCAAAAACATTCAAGTCACAATTTTCCCAGTGGCTGTCACGAGTTTTTGGGCTCAACTTAGGGTAAGATGAGTGTTTAAAAAATGATCAGCAAGTGACATATCTGACGAACCTTCTGTCATTCTAAAACAACCCACAAATGTTGCAAAATTGCATCAAACAGTATTGACAAATCTTTCACAACTTCTGCAAATTCACAAGAAATAGGGTACACAAAACTATCTGTGTCTATATTTTGAACACATTGTCCAATCTGTGTGGCACAGTGTAGGTATCGTATTCGACATTCGAAATCGGCCTAATTCAACACTCCTACCTATCTCAGAGGTTATTAATCAGTTGGCATAGATCACATACCAATATTAAAGGCCCTTGCAAACACCTGTGGGAGCAGAGATTGCCACTGTGGTGTAAAATCAAAGCCAGGAAGCGCACGAACCAACACAACATAAACTAACACACCGCAAGAGGTGCAATGTACAAACTTATAACTTTAGTGGGAAGTTCACAAACAAGGGAAGGTGGGTTCAAGGCATGCAGACTCGGTCACCACATGTGTATCCTAAACCCTAAATCCTAAAACATACAAAGAAATCAATTGTGAGCAAAGAAGAACCTGTGAGCAGAGCGAGTGAAAATTGCTCCAGCACCAGCTCTGGAGGGGCCCTGCACCGGCTGGGCTGGTTGGGGCCAGCTGGACCCCCCGGTGTGGCCCCCGTATAAGGCCCTCAGCTCATTTCCACCATAATGAAAAAAATGATGGTTTGGGTGCCTCTAATTGTTGATTTCATTCGGTTAATTCATAATTTCATCCGATCAATTTGCAACTAACCGACGATTCTGTCCGGACAATGTCTTGGACCCAAACGCACACTCTAAACCCACCATTAAGGCATGCATGTGGTATTTGGTAACTTTTCTTAACCGGGCACCTATATTTGATTGGTGTATGGCTAGGTGAGGATCAAAGACCAAACACCATAAAGGCACATGTTTAAAAGAGTTTGAAAGTAAATCTTCAAATTCTACCAACTTATCCACACTGAAATAGTGAACACAATTGAAAAGGACCTATCAAAGAATCAACAAACGTATACTTCCGATAACCATAATAAATAAGGAAAGGTCCGATTCCCAACCCGATTGTCGCTGATAGATTCGCAAACGCACCATTTGGATTGAGTTCAACCGCGAACAATGGCATGGTCACACACCACTTCAAGCCTCCTTGTGTACTATCTGTAACAGGTGGGAGTTGACTTAGACTCAAGAAAACACGCAAAACAAACCGAGCGCCACCCGCATACCCTTAACTTAGTATTATTCCCAGAAAACAGCAAGAGCCTGGAGCCAAGAAATGCTTGTCCAGGCAATAATAAAATGCGAGATGTGTCAGCGCTGGACGCGGAGGGTCAGTGCCTTGAGGCTAGACTCTAGAGCCTCCAAAATGGACACCAGAAAGAAAGGCCAGGGCAGCCGACCTTAAAGACTTTTGTCAGAAGGGTACTTATATAACTGTAGCCTAGTAGGCAGCTGCCAGGTGCAGAAAACAAGCAAGTGTGCAGCCTATAAGCTAGCTGCTGCGGATATGTACTTCTGAAGTAAGTTAGCCTCGTTGTAGCAATCACTTTGTACTGTATTGTGGAGGACGTAATTATAGCTGCATCTAGGGCTATCCTAGCTACTAGACTAGCCTGCATCGTCACGCTGATGCTAGAATAGATTGGCAGATTGCTTGTCCCATGCTGCTTGAGAACCTGCATATATAAATGCATGAGTCGCAGGACTCGATAGTTTGACTTATTATGTGAATGTGTGTACTTCCCATGGGGACTTCTTGGAGAGCTTGAATTGAGCCTACCCTCAATTGGTGGGCGCGCCAGTCGAAAGCTACTTACGCATGAGGAGGAATGAGGGCAAGAGGATGTGGAAGGACATGGAGTAATCGTTGATGATTCTCCATGTGCATCTGGAAAGCAATTGCTCTTTTGAGTTCAACAAATGGATTGCAATGATTTGTGATTTAGAGTTTGTTGAGATCTCGTGGATCGGTGATCGTCAATTTTATTCGTAAGACGTGCGGCCACGACAACTTTTACATGCGGATGATTGCATGGGTTGCAAAATTTGATGATTTTAAACAAATTTTCATGAAAACATCATGTGATATATTTTATGTACGATGAACGAGTCTCAACATTTGATTGGTGTAATGATTGGTCCAATTTGATGATATGAGTGTTTGACTTGAATATAACATGTTGTCATTCATCGTAAGATATGTACATGAATATAAATAATTTCATGACGTCTGTTTATTTCATGCACAATGTGTATATTTCAATGTTAAACTTCAGATATAATCAATCATATTTTGATAATATGAACCTCTTCTTAAATATAACATATCATTTGTGGTACGATCTGTACATGCAAATGAATAAATGTAATATGATGTTTATTCTTGTGATGATAATTATTGATATATATAAAATTTGAACAATGTAAAAAAATTATTACCTCTATATAGTCATCATTTAAATTTTAAGATTTTATGTTAGATCATGCTCTGATATTAAAAAATAGAATGCATGATATTTTAATGTTCAAAGTTATACACGTATATAAATATCAATGTAATATTCTTTTGTGAATGAATATAATTGTTAAATTAATATAATATAAATTATTGGAAATTTATATATTTACATATTTATTATTAAAATTTATGTGTGTTCATGAATAACTACATAATATGTAACTTTATAATCAATATTATATAAATATTATACATAACATATTATTATTAATGACTTCTTCATATGATAATTTGATAATAATTTTAGAATAAAAATAAATATATTTATTAAACATGATAAGTTTTTTTCTTTTACTGTATGACTTAGTTTTTCAAGGACCACAAAATTTTGAAGTTATAACAACATGTTATAAAGAAATAAGATCTAGGTGGTATAAAAGATCTAAATTTCTTGTACCATCTATGATTGGTACAAAAAGAAACAAATGTACTATCCAAATTTTTGTACTATCTATGATTTGTTTGGGTTCTATCCAACTATTGAGCCACCTTTAAAATTTGAAGTTGTCTGAGTGATTTGACACATGTCAAATGGACAAATCTCAATGAGCATCTTCTTGATATTGAGTTGTATGAGTGATTTGACACATGTCACATGAACAAATGTCAATGAGCATCTTCTTGATATTAAGTTGTTTGAGTGATTTGACACATGTTACATGATCGAACCTCAATGAACATCTTTTTGGAATATCATAACTTCAATTTTGAGCTTGTATAACATCCAATTATATGATTATCTATGTTATTTTATTCAAATAAAAATAAAAATATGAGATATAATCAAGATTATCATATATTTTTATATGATACAGTACGTCATATTCGTTTGTAATAATAGAAACATAAAAATCAGTCTAATATAGAATAAAAATATAACACAAATTATAAAATATTCCATAAAACATTAATATGATGACGTAAGTATTTTAGTTTGTTTGGATTATACATCAAATAAGTCATTTACAAATTACAACAAATATTAGTGATGCTAATATTATAAAAAAATAAAAGTAATAACACTCATAACAAGGATATAATATGGATGTTTTAAGTGCTAGATATAACATGCAATTATTGGACTCCCTAGAATCATGATGAAAGTTAACATGCAATTATTGGACTTTCTAAAATCATGATGAAAGATAACATGCAACGTATGCATGTGAATAAAAACTATGAATTAGTATCTAACATGAACTTCATAATCATGACAAATAATGATCGCTACTATTAAAGTTGATATAAAAGAAGTTAAAAGCGAAATGATACATACGCTTTGATGCCAATCTCATGTTCATGTCATGAAAAAAACCATTTGATCTTCGAACTTACTATCACTATATAGTTTTGCATGTCAACAAACAAACATCCAGTTCATTCTATAGTCACTTAGATGACACTCAAGTCAAGTTGGCTGCAAGGAGATGGCAAGGTTTGAACTCATGAGGATAACAAAAATGCAATGGGGGCAGCTGATTATTTTATTAGGTTTATGCTTTCGAGGTTGCAAGTCACTTGCAACCTGGTTTCTGCTTGAGCACACTTGCAGGAAGCATCAACAGCGAACTTAGGTACTAAATTCTTTTGCCTTTGAGGATATGAATACATTGTTGCTGAGTATATGTTTGCACATTTAGGGAAACGGGTTGGGCGTGCAGTAGAGATCAAGTGAGTAGTTGGAATGAGAGAACAACATGTAAGCCACAGAACAACTTCTTCTTCATCGAAGTCTGAATCTCAGGCCTTTTGTGCTGTAAGCACAGGATAAGTACTTGGGAAGACTATTAGGTGAAAAGTTTCAAGCTTGGAAGTTGGAACCTGTTGGGTTTGTTGTTCCGTTGCTGTACTTTGCCCTAACCGCATCATTTTTTGTCTTAAAGTGCAATATGACTTGCAATGAGGTTTCAATATCTGTTTCTTGATTAAGCCTGAGGGTGCAGGTTACCTTGTGAGGTAAGTTACCAAAGGCTTCAGACTGAGGAGGTATTGGAGTTCATTTCTTGAGGAGCAACATGCTAAGCATTTGAAAGCGCAACCAGGTTAGTGTTGCTCTAACTCACAAATCTGCCGAAGTTCTTCCCTGCCTTTACATAATGATATTCCTGCACGCTGTTTGAGCACCCGAGGAGTTTATGTGAGACTCTTACACAAAAAGGATATATGTGTTCCCTCATGTGGGAGGATATATTATCGACTCTATGGGGACATAAAATTCTGCATTCTGGAAAAATTGGAAGGTGATGTACATGTGAAGAATGGACCTGCAATCTGGTGTAATGAGTCTCTGCTGCCTAGCTGACAGGTCTCAGAGTAACAGTTCATTTGCGGATAGGGTGTCCAGAGGCAATTAAAGGAGTGTAATAACGGAAGAGATCAGCAGAACTCTGAGCGTTGAAACTCTAGGACAACTTGTTACCTAATCGAGCAAGATCTTATGTCAAACCCATGTCAAAGCGGTAGGTGGCAGATCATGTCGTTGTCTATGTTTTGAGCTCCTGAGGAAAATGGCCCTACAGTAATGTAAGAGATCATCCAGAAAACTCTAAGTGTTGTAGGGAAACCTCGAGCAACTAGTGCTAATTATAACCAATTATGTCAAAGAGGTAGGTCGCAGATGATGTTTGTTTGTGTTTTGAGCACCTGAGGAAAAGGGCTACAGTAATATTGTGAGGTCACATAAAACTCTGAATGCTGAAACCCTAGAGCAACCTTGACCAATTAGTGCTTATGTCAAAGAGGTAGGTGGCAGATCATGTTGTATTTTGAGCACCAGTTATATACTCAACTTGATTCTTCCTATCTACGATGTCATTCGTTTGATACTGCTAATCCTTTCAGGTTTCAAATTAAACCTAATCACCTGTGGATATAAGGATGTCCAGAAGAAAATGATTGCAGCAATATAAGAGATCACAAAAAACTTGAAACGTTGAAACTGTAGGCTAACCATGAGCAGTATAGTTCCTATGTCAAAGGGGTACGTGGCATATGATGTTGTCTGTATTTTGAACACCTGAGAAAAATGACTTATACAGTATTGTAAGAGATCAGATCACCAAAACTTTGAATGTTGAAACTTGAGAAATTAGTGCTTGTGTCAAACAGGTGGCAGATGATGTTCTCTGTGTTTGAGCAGTACTTGATCAGAATAATGACTGCAGTAACGTCAGAGATCACAAAACTTTGAAGACTGGAGCTCTAGGGCAACCTTGAGCAATTAGTGTTTATGTCAAACAGGTGGCAGATCATGTTGACTGTGTTTTGAGCACCACTTACAGTAATCTCCCGCTTAAGTACGCACCTGTTTAAGTACGCATCCCAGTTAAGTGCGCAAATTATTTAACAAAAATTAGGGTTCATACTTTATTGTTTGAACATGTCATGCAGAGTCATTTTTCGCAAATGCACACATTTTTTTCGCTTGACATTCAATGTCAGTTTGTTAACGTTTAGTTGAAACATCTCAAACGAATGTCGCAGTTCATCATACATCTGTCCAACTTTCGTTTGAACATTGGAGCAAAGCAATTGGTCATCGATGTCAAGGACAGTGTTGTGTAGAGCTTCAAAGCCTTTGAAGTCAGTAGCACTTTCAAATTCAACCAATGTCTCGATAGGCTAGATTTCAGTCAAGCGGGTTGCCTCAGGTTTATCCATTTCCGGTTGCGATTCATCGAATTAGAGGGTCTAGAAAGCGATATGCGTAAAGTACGCACCTACCAACTAGGTGCGCACCAACTGCTCTAGTTTAAAGTGCATACTTAACCGGGAGATTACTGTACTTGGAAACTCAACTTGAAATGATGCTTTTCTATCTACTTCAGATTCATTTGTTTGAAAGTGCTAATTGCTTCTTCTGATGGTCATTGTCTTGCAGGGCAATTAGAGACAGGAGTGTTCCTAAATGTTCAACCCCACCCCGGCCCTTGTCCTCCGGATTGCCCTACTTTTGCCCTGATTGCCAACTGCTGCTAATCTCAAAATTTCAGCTTCACAATTGGATCAGGTCAAAGGAAAGAAGTCATTCAACCGGCAGATATTAATTGATGTCTTCTCATCTTACTCGTCTCTCTTCTCCAATCAATCTTTGTCCTTGCCTATTAATGCTTGCAACTTCCCACAGAATGTGGGCATCTCAGAGAACTGATGTCAGAGAATGTTGCCAATGTTTTCTTTCAGTGAATTGAAATCGCCCTTTTGAACTGTGGGTCGAATTTAATTTGTCATCCTTGTAGCCTTGCTCATCAGTTTTGAAAAGAACTGATTGTGATGGAAAACGCGACATCACCTTGCGCTCCAGCAACCTTGAATCCACAATGAAATGCCCAACTTTATTAGAATACTGAAAACAGGAAACATGACCATGTGAGGCAAATCAGATTACACATGTTGCGAAGTGTCCTAGTTGAAATTATATTTTCAAAACTGAGTCACACATCTTGTAACTCTGGGTGTGTTTGCAGGATTTGAGAGCTGGCAAGTGACTTGAACCTTTTGCAAATTAATCTCCACCATCAATACCATATCCTCAAAGGTATGTGAGCTTAAAACAAAAACTTTTCTTAAATGGTTACCAATGTACGACTCTCCTAGAGTCGCATCCTAAAATGAAGGGCCGGACTATATTTTACGAGATTCTGACCACTTCAAAATCGGTGTTCGTTTTAGGCTCACATATCTTACTAGATCACCAAAGCTTTCAGCGTCGAAACTCTATGGCAACGTGCTACCTAATTGAGCAAGTTCTTATGTCAAAGAGGTTATAGGTGGCAGATCTATCATGTCTGTTTGTCGAGCACCTGAGAAAAATGACATAATATACAGTAATATAAAAATGACTTGGGCCGCTGCACCTTCCCATGGGATCCGGGTTGAAGGCCTTGGGTTTAAGCCACCCTTAACTAATTGGATACACCTACATATCACTCTTGCGAATCTGTTAAAACATGTAGATTCAAAGATTTTAAGGAAAACGCCTTGGTACTATGTTTATCCAGAAACTTACAATTTTCAAGGCTTGGTGACAAGGCTACAATAGTACAGGGACTCCTGCAAATTCCAATGGGATCTCCAATTTATGTAAAAAATAAACTTGCAACTATTTTTTCCCAACCTCAACATGCACCTAAAGATTAATATTGTACAGAGAGAAGACATTGGGTAGAGACTACTTCATTCAAGGTGGGTAACTTTTCATTCAAGATGTGTTTCCACGCCACCATTGACATGGTAGTTGATGGTTGTAGTTTAGTTTTTTTGGCTCTATTTTTTAGCGAAGGTGCATTGATGACAACCACAATCACAAAATACTCTACCTCGTAGCCAACTATGATACAAGGCCTGACATTATTAAGTAGTGTACGTTCGTTCATGTGGGCCCTGAGAATATAACCATGGGATGCTAAGTCTCCTATATTTGAGTCTCCTCACTCTAGGTTGGGACATCCCATGGTTATATTCTTAGGGCCCACATGAACGAATGCACATTGCTTAATAATGTTATGGGTGTACTTGGAAGTAGTTGCCATGGTTGTTGTTTATATTTTTGTTTAAGTTACTAAGTGGCACCAGGAGAGAACTTACTTCAAATCCAAAGCATGGGATAGGATGTGTAGAAGGCAATTAATCTTAGACAAACTTTCCACTAGAATACATAAATTGTTTATCTCCACTCCACGCATTGTACCACTAGGAGGGACAATCATTGAGGCCAAATTAACTCTTCAAGTAGTTGCATCGAAATGAGAAAAAAATCATAATTGTGGTTGAAGGTGGCCACAAACTCCAACCCAACCACCTTCAAAAAATAAATGTTTTGAGGGCAAATATAATACAGAGAGGACTTACAAGGCAGATTGTTCATACTCTAGTTCCTCAACTGTTGGGTAGTCTATATACCCATTAATTTTGTGAGAATAAAATGTGCCACGGTCATACTTGTTGAGAGGAGCCCCGAGCTCAAAACGCTTTGGCAAATCCGGATTTGACAAAAACAATCGCCCGTATGCTATAAGGTCTGCCCTCCCTGAAGCAATGGCTGCATTTCCTGCTTCTCTTGTGTACCCACCAGCTGCTATCAAATGTCCCTTGAAAGCATTCCGAAAAGACTCTAAAGTCGGTCTCTTGTCAAGGAACCCTTCAGCAATTTGACCTCTGCTTTCAATCAAATGTGCATACAATATTTTGTGCTCGTTCAATCCTTCCGCAATCCGTACGCCTAACTCGACTGGATCACGACCTGTAACTTCTGTATACTGTGTGTATGGAGAGCACCGAAAACCAACGTGTTCTGCACCTATTTCTTCAACAACATTTTTTACAATTTCCAGTGCATTCCTGCAGCAAGCAAGTATCAATTAGTGTATAAAGCAAACAATTGAAGCAGGCAACTAGTTCTACATCACAAACTATTCCAAGCAAATTTAACATGTAAACACTATAACATTTTGAAATAACATCATAAATTCCCAATTAGTGTTGTGTTAATTGCATTATTTCCTTATTTTCTTCAATTGTGTGCCACACTATGCTATTACAAAGCAGATGGTTCTACAAGATTTATACATATAGTAAAAGATAATTATGTTATAAAACCACCGAGTATAAAATTAACATTATAATCACATTTTTACACCCACTAGAAATTTGTGATACATCCTGTTTCAAAGGCCTTGGACAATGAATTCTGTGAATGAGATAGCAAATTAAGAAGTGTGAAGCAAGGATATATTACAAACCTGCATTCGTTATACTGTATACTGCCATCAACTTTCAAGTCATTTCGGTCTCTAACTAGCTCATGGCCAATCAAATAACCCTGAGCACCATGAATTTCTACACCATCAAAACCTGCCATCACAGGAACTTTTTTAGTAGGACACAAATTTTTGAGAAGCAGAGGAAGCTAAACATCATATGAAAAAGAAAGACCAGAACCAGGAAATTAAAGTAAGCACATTCGTATCTAAGATGTAGAAACAGATCCACATGCAAGGAAACCTTTACTTCACAGGAACTTCCAAACAAAAGAATTTTTAAAAACCTGCTGATCTTGCATTGCGAGCAGCAATTCGAAAGTTTTTTACCAGATTCTGAGCTTCACTTTCTGCAAGACAAAGCAAATGCATCAGTGCTCAAGTATTGTAATTCTAACTGTTTATTTTAGGTGAAAACTTCACTTTCAGGATGAGTTTCAGTGTGAGGCATTTTAAGCGCACTAACTGTGACTTACACAACCGTTGCTCACTTGTTATTCAATATAATTGAGCTAGAGTTTCGTGATGTTTTGGTGATCTCACCCATTGGAAGGTGAAAATGCATTGAAAATTTATTATGTCTGACAGCACATTTTTGGGTAATTTGACAATAACAATAACAAAGTCATCCAGAAAGAATTTAAGATAATCAGGATAGTAAAGATATTTGTAAACGTGAAGATGCTTAAAAGGTGAAAACGGAGCCAAGACTACCTTTTCAGTTATATCTGACACTTTTCCTAGAGACATAGTAGTATGTATCAGCTTCAAGTATCTCGCAGTAATTATAGTGTTGGGAGATACATCCAAAACAAGAACAATTTCAAACAAAAATATTAAAAATAAAAATAAAAAATAAAACTGTAGGTAAGTTGTGGCAATGGTAGATTGGCTTGGTGAAATCATTAAGTGGGAAAAATACAGTATTACCAGCATTGCCAAACATGAGGTTCAGACCCACACATCAACAACCAGACAAGGAACAATTCATATATTCACAATTTGTTTTGGATTAAAAGTGATATACCGGATAGAGCGGATCGTCCAGAGTGCCAAATTTGTAAGAAGAAAATTGCACCCTTGTCATGCACCGCCTTTACAATCGGCTTCCAGGCATCCACCTGCTCCTGTGTGAAAATCCCAGGTGTGTCTGGATACCTGCAACCCAACAAACTATTTAGGTTAGTTAACCCTATCAGAACACTATCTCTTCTTAAAGTTCATGTTATTCAAGTTCGCAGATGAGGGGTCAAGCAATCCGGTTAAGGTCTACTAGGTCCCACCTTGGCCCACTTTGTTCCTTCCTTATCTGCCACGCCCCCACCCCCCTTTCTTTTATGGGAGACTCTTAATTTTCTCCTGTCACCTCATTGTCGCCCTTCATTTAGCTTATTATTTGACATTTAACCAAGAGTATGAGGTGGATGTCAGGTTTACTAAAAGGTGCATGATAGAACCTTCAAGAACTAGGTTGAGGTGTTGATGAACATGTTTAGACCAACCAATCAGAGTTTGCATTTTTCAAAGAATTTGGAAGTGCCTCAAATTATTGATCCTTTCCAAATCAGTCTAGTTGACATATACATAACTCTAACTGATTTCTTGTTCACTGTGAGAACAATAATTCAACCCCTCACAGCACTCTTAAGCATGTGTAAGGACGTTCTCTTTAGGCTATTCTAGCTTCGAGAAATTTTTTCAAGAAGCAAGGTCCTTGAGTGCATGCATGAAAGCATTTGAGCATAGTAAAGTGGCTTTAAAATCTCATTAGTTGACACCTTCTCCGTTGCCTATCTTTGGACACAAAGCCTCATTCCATCCGCAAACATTCAATTAAAGAGAAGCGTCCCCAATCGAATCATTCTTAGATATCCAGATTACCTACGATTTATTCCATGAGCAACAGAACCTAAGTAGGCTATTTAAGAATGTTATGCCAGCAGTGCAGAATTAGATTAATCTAATATCTATATTTGAGTAATAAAATATCCAATTATTCACCAAAGACTGAGAAAATGGAGGGCAGAAAATTATAATACTCTGATTCAGCTGGCTGAACATGGGTAGCCTCACCCACTAAAAGTCCTCCCGGAGTCGCACGTTGCGCATAATAGATAAGCGTTGCAGGCTGAGGAACTCCTCCAATCGCCCGGCACCTTGTCATTGGAGCATGAACTATCCTGCAAGTTCCTCAATCCACAATAAGCAATTATCTCGACTCTACCGAAAAAGAATTCCAGAAGAACAAGAAAGTTCGCTAATAACACACAGCTCAGAGTTCAACCTAAGGTGTTTAAAACACCTTGGGTTTCAAGAAAATGACTTTCAAATAACTTGCAGTGAATGAGGGACTGCTACAAATATACACTGCAAAGTGATGAATATGTACATGGTAGCGTAACAAAGAAGAGTCCATTATAGATCCAAAATAAATACAATAAACATGCACCCTCTACATAAGGTGCCATTTTGCACTTTGTAGTACAAATCCCTCATTGTTGACACTGTAGGTACTGAACACTGATTGTAGACTTCACAAACGAAAATATAAACTGCAGCCATTTAGCAATGAACTTATAATGGGTCACTTTGACCATTACATCCAAGCAGAACCCCCCAAGAATTATAAATAAACAAGTCCCTCAAGAAGTCAAACCCTCTAATCAGAGAGGTTTATAAGCAATTCAAATCAACTCCAACAGTAAATATAAAATTATACCTCTTACCCCAACCTCACTCTGAATTCAAATAACCAGCACTTGATAAGAAGAGTTGACCACCTAATTTGCCAGAAAGAAAGACCTCCAACTTTACCAAAGAGGATTATATGCTCCAAGGGCGTCTATGGACCTCTACTATGTGGAAATACCAACCCAAACAAACAAATAAGAGATTCATTCTCTAACATCTTGAACCCAACAAATGACGTGGATATCATGCAAGAACTGTTGACAAACTGATAATTTTAAATACAAGCTCAAAGTAGAGCATGCTAAAACCAACTACCTAAAAGCTTACACAGTAAGCAAATATTAGTTGTGAGAATTTCCATCATCTGAAGATAATCAGGCTTCAGCGTTGATGGTTTTGGATGGTCATCTACCAATAAAACCTTGAACCTTTACAACTTTCACATAATCCAAATAATACATACTTTGGTGCGTTGAAATCCATCCCCTTTTCAATCGCTCACAAGAATCATGAGACACATGACGTGGTGCCCATTAGATTTATGCAAGAATTGTTGACAAACTGAATTTTTCTATGTACAAGCTCAAGGTAGAGCAAGTTAAAACCAACACCCCTAAAATCTTACACAATAAGTGCACGTTGGTGCTCAGAATGTTCACCACCTTAACATGATCAGGCTGCAGGGTTGATGTTTTTGGGTGGTCATCTCAATACAACCGCGAACCCTTACAACTTTTTGCATACGAAATTCAAATAAGACATACTTTGGTGCGTGGAAATCCATCCCCTTTCAGCTGCTCGCGAGAATCATCTAAACCCTTCCAAATCCAATAATTTCATATTTTCTCAGCGCTTTAAGTGACGGAATTCCAAGAAACAGGGCAATCCCGAAGTGCACGATTGAAATTAGGAATGGCATCTTGGAATTTTGGTTGATGGATTGGGGTAACCTGTGCGAGAGAGGAAATGGGCCCAGCTGGTACGAAGTGAGGAGGGCTTGCTCTTTGCTCGCCTTAGACACACAATCATCCGTCTTCTTACTCTTCTTCTCAACTCCTTCTCCTCCTCCTCGTTGTTGTGGTGCATCATCATCCGCGTCCTCGACCATCATCCAATCCTCCAGACCCATGATTATTCTCAATCTCCCCGATGAATAACTCTAAACAAACCACCTATCTTCCTTACCGAAAGCCCACCGTTAGCCCAATTCCTGTATTCCGCTTCTCTCGGCACAAACAGACGGTCACCAACACTTGTTGCAACCCCCAGATCGGTGAGTCAGCCTTCCTGTGTGTTAAATTTGGCCTCCTCCCCAATTTGCGTCCTCCCTCTTCCGTTGTGATGTCCCACAACGCCTCCTGAAAGTTGTGTGTGTGTGGGGTTGTGGGCCTCCTTCCTTTCTTTCTCTTCTTCCTATCTGTCTACTAAGTTATGTTTGGCTTTGCAGCGTCATAACTTCTGTGTGTTGTTGGGAAATGTTGGTACTATTGGACTCCCTCAAATTCCTCCTGTCTGAGTTGTGTGTGGGAGAAGCTGTGTGCAGTGAATTCGCGATGAGTGTGAATGTGGAAGTGGAGGGAAGAATGAGGAGGTGTGGGCCTCACCTGCTGCCACCTGCCAGCATTCAGCTTCAAGCCTACCGCTCCTTTCCGCCCAGCTTCATCCCCCGCCCGCCCGCCCACGCATCTCCATCTCGCCCGCCACATCCTCCTCCAACACTAAAGTAGTGCACTTTAGACACTACTTTAGAGGGAGAGGTGCCATAACGATCACCCCTGCATCCCACCACATCTCTCTCGACACCAGTCAACGTGGATTTAGAGGCACCAAACTGTTCTTGTCCGTTGCCCTTCTTCTTGGCACACGGTCATCCCTTCTCTTGCATGCCCGTATTGTTTTTTGGAGCATCTTCACCGCTATCACCATATACCCTCCAACATTATGTTAGAGGGTAAGTAAGTGTAACAATCATCACTCCATCCCACCACATCTTTCTCTACACCGGTCAATGTGAATTTAGACCATGCCCACATTTACTGGTGTGGGAAGCTACTAAACATACCAACTATGTATGTTGGCACCAGTAAGTGTGGGTGTAACTTACCCCCTTCCTCCATAAACCTAGTATCCTACCAACGAACGTTCAAATGCTCTCTACGTTACATCTAGTGAGCTTCACTGGTGAAAAGGGAGAATAAAATGGCCCATGTTGGCAAGTGCCATCCACTAGCTTCACCCACCAATATGTGTGGGCATGGTATTAGTGCACCAAAATTCTCTCCCATCCAATGCCTCTTTTCTTGCATGTTGTTTGTTGCTCCTTAGAGTATCTCCACCGATGACATCACATCCCCTCCAATGCTATTTTAGAGGTAGAGGAGGCATAAAGATCACCATTTCATCCCACCATATCTCCCTCTACACTTGTCACCATAGATTTAGAGGCACCATTTTTTTCTCCACGCCCACTACCTCTCTTCCTACCACACAGCTACTCCTTCTCTTGCCAACCCCCGTTGCTCCTTAGAGCATCTCCACCACTACCACCACATCTCCAACACTACTTTGGAGGGAGAGGAGACATAAAGATCACAACCGCATTACACCATATCTCCCTCTACACCAATCAACATAGATTTGAGGCACCTAAATGAAGTGGGGGGGGCTCTATTTTGTTCTAACAAATAAATATTCCCTAGTCAAACCTCTTTCAATGCTAAAAAATGTTATCTCCATAATCATTCAACCTCTTTGTATTAAACTTTACATGAATACTAAATCGTTTACATTAACACATGTCCCTTATTGTCTTACACATTCTTGGGCATTAATAATACATGTAGAGTAGCAATTCGTGTTGCAATGGTTGTGCCTCTACCACTATGACTTAAGGACTCCTTATGTAGTAGTTCACAAGTTCCTCTGCTACCGCTATGGAGTAGGAACTGGAGGGAGATGTAATGCCAGTGTTGATGAAGATGCTCTAGAGCAATTCCTATGGTCATTGTAAAATAACTCTCTTAATAATAAGCTTTTGAAGTTTTTGGACCAATGTTGTATGATCATCTCACCCATAAAGTCCATACATGTTAGAAATCTTCAGTGGCCATTGATTATTGAAAGAGAGATTAGTCGGCCCAAGCATGGCTAACTGCGGCCTTTTTTTTCCTACCTGCCCACACTGCCCCTCCATGCAATTCCCATGGTCAGTACAAAATCATTGTTTCAGTACTCTGCTGACAAAGCTTTTTGAGCCAGTGTCGCATGTACTCATAAACTCCATGTATCTTACAAATCTTCATGGACCAGTGATTATTGAGAGAGAGAGACAAGTTGCCACAACATGCATGATCAATCCCCTTTGTCCTCTCCGCCCACCTTGCTCCATATTAGAGCAACTCCTATACTCAGGGCCACTTTATACTTGGGGCTGGATTGAGGGTCGGCCCGAACTCTCATAATTTGAGCCAATAGGATCACTCGGTTTCATCAAATCCAGCCCAAGGGCTTTATACTAGGGACCGGCCCAACCACTCACTCATCCCATGTGGCATCCTAGGTGGCACAATTTTGGCGCCAAACCATCGGGCTAGCTTGAAGAAATCGGGACGAGCTTTTCCTCGGCCCGAACTCTCGATATGGGCCAGATCGGGCTCATCTATTGGATTGGGCTCATCTCTACCATCAATCTTTAGAAGGCAAATTCTTCTCCTCTCCTCTAATAAAGCAATAATTAGCATAAATATGATTGCATTGGACTAATAAGACAACAAGTACGGTGCTAAGCACACACTTAAGATAAAAATGAAACATTCAAGCATATAATCAATTTAAGCATTTAGGCTATGGGTTAGTCTAATAACGGAACAATTAACATAAATATGATAGCATTAGACTAATAACACAACAACTTGAAATTGATCCTCTTGATGAATAATAGGCTTTTGAGGTTTTTTGGGCCAATGTTGCATGCTCACGAGTTCATAACATTATTTTAGCGCAGATTATACGTTGGTGGGGCCGGGAATAAGCCAAAGTCCATTCGAAATTATACTCAGCTTATTTTCTCTATTGAGCAGATTCGGCCTAATAAACTCATGTGAAGCACTATCACTATTATTATTAGAATGGAATGGTTGATAGCAGTTGAATAATGTTATGTCGCACCCATGTAGTCTATATATATATATATTCACTAGCCACCAATTATTATTGAACGAGAGTCAAGTCCTCAATGTTCATTTTGAGGGTGGGCCTCTATCCATCTTAATCGGACAAAGATTTCGATTAAATATAAGCTTTTGTGGGTGGGAAGAGTACCATCCTTCATCATGGGTGGATTCAAATGTTAATTGCAAGTACCTAATTTATTACTAAAAGTAGGATTGCATTTCAACAAAGTAAAAACTGCAATTTTTTTCTCATAAATTCTCTTTTAATGAATAGAAATTGTTAGACTTTTGGGCAATTTCTTAGATGACATTTCCATTGACGCCACCTAGATAGGATCCCGGAAGGATGGGATGCATCTTTGTTCCAAAAACCTAGAAAGTCAATTACTAAGAGTGTTATCTTATAATGGATTTTGGAGATGCTCTTAGAGCACGTTCTACGGTGACTCATTGTAAAATGAATTTCTCAATAATCACCTTCCAAAGTCTTTTGGATCAATGTTGCATCCTCATCTCACACATGAAGTTCATATATATCAAACTTCTTCATTTGCCATTGATTTTCAAGAAGAAGACAACCCTCTAGAGTCCTTAAACCCTCAATTATTGAGGATGGGAAGTGGTTTAGAGGGTTCTCTCTCTCTCTCTCTCTCTCTCTCTCTCTCTCAACAATGAGTAGGCAATAGGATTTTTATAACAATTGGACTGTTGTGGGTGGGATGAGCATGAGGCCTTGTCCCAATATTGTTATTTAGATCAATTTGATTTCACTTACTACCATTTGAAGACACATGAAGTTGTGTAGTTGTCTTTCATAATTGTTGATTGCATTTAACTTAATCTCGGGGAGATCACTGGCGAAAATTGTAGAAACAACGTTCAATAAGAAATAGGGTCCAATATATTCATTGTAGGTAAATTTTGCAAAAAACGTACATATAATATAGGAGGTTTTAAAATAGTGAAACATGTTTACATGTAAAATACCATGACATATAATGGCATCTTTTATCTAGTCAATACATATAAAATAGCGTGGAAACAATTACTAGGGGTAGCGGGTGTAGGGTAGGGATTGTGCGGGTGTAGGGTAGGGTAGTGGGTGTAGGGTAGGGTAGTGGATGAAAGTGGTTTGCGCTGTGGTAGTGTGATTGTTACTTAAATGTTTAGAGAGCAATTTAGGGTGGTCTTCAGGTCCTTAAAGAAGGTTAGGTAGTCAATATCCCATACTTTGATTTCTAGATGTTAATATGTGAATGGCGGTTTCTAGGTGTGCTCAAAATGACATAGAAAGCCAATTGTTTGGAGAAGCTAATTTATTGTTTTATTACCAAGCTTTTTGTAGATTGCTTGTGGGCATACATTCGAATTGTGGGATGCTTACTTGATGGAATGAAAAGCAACTTAAGATTACTTCAGGTCATTAAGGAAGTTTGTGCATCCAAAATGCCATGCTTTGGTTTGTCGGTGGTGATATATAAACGTGTGTTGGAAAAAAAATGGGGTGTAAGAAACAAAATACGGTGTAAGAAAAAAATGGACATCAATTGGGCTCCGAGAAAGAAAATTGGGGTAAAGTCAAAGAAATTGGTTACTTGGGGTATAAGAAAAAAATATAGTATAAGTAAAGTAGGGTATTTTTAAATTATTCCCCTAAAAATTTATAGTTAGTGATAGGGTGTATTAAAATACAAGCATTTACCTTTATTTTGAAAAATACCACACCTTAAAATATTTTTTGGAAGGTAAATAGCCCCCCCCCCAATAAATAGGTCATGAGCGCACGTGTATGCATCAATTAAAGAGGGAGTGATCTCCCCGAGAACTTAATTCCTACATTTAGTTTGGTCCATTATTATAATAATTGTTATATCAAAGTGAAGTACTTTGGAATTTTATGAAATGTTGGAAATTAGTGTTAGTCACACCAATGACTCTTATTTAGTGGTATGTGAAGGCATATTACAGAACTAGATACTCACCTGAATGCTATTTCATTACCATCCTATTTGTGTAGACCCTTCCACTCAATAAGGACCAATAAATCATTGATTGTCAAACTTTGAGGGGTCATGGTCTCCCGGTTTTGTGTTAGACCCACCACTTTGGGGTGGGCTTGACTCAAGTACCGGTAGACCAACATTATCTATTTCATGACATGTACGACTTCATGTGGGCTTCATGTAGGCTTTTCATCCATTCTAATTTGCTTGGTTCCTTATGTCATCAAGCTCACTACTAGAATGTGGGCCTACACGACAATACTATTGAGCAAGAATTGACACATTTTGATTCTTCCACACCCATTGAAAGGACTGGGCACCACTAACACAACCAATCTTTTCTTTTCTTTTGTAAATGGGGTCGTGTTGTAACGACCATGGTTGTTTTGACACTTTGTTTTGGTGATTATATTATTAATTTAGATTAGCTTGGCACCATGTGCCATGACATGCTTCTTGCATCATTGCCAATCATGATTCTATCCAAGTGATGCAGAGTAGAGGCACCCATAACCGATCGCTTAAGAGATCCTACACCATATTTGGAGAAGTATAAGGCGGTGCAAATTTTTCTTGTGTAGGAAGATGGAAATCAGGAGGACTGCAAATTTTTTCAGTAATCTTATTCCTTATATTGCAATTACTGTGAATTTTTAAAGCCAAAAGTTGACTTGAACATATTACCAATATATAAAGTCTGCCATAACTGCTCATTTAAACACCCATTCCTCCTCACTTTAGCACTCAAAATCATGACATGTGTCATGACATATTGATTGCGGTTTGCTTGAAATTCAGTCCCAACCTGATCGAAATTCCGGTACCCTATAGATTGCCGATGGGGTCTTGGTTGGGAATAGTTGGATTTCTTCTATATATAAACATGAGCCCATAATTACCTGACTTTGTCATTCAGTATTTCTACCTACAGTAGGTGTATAGAAGGGTTTCCATTTCCCCAAGCTTCAGTATTAATCATGTTATTACAGTTTGCAGTAAAACTGCCAGTAACACACGCAAGTTATAAATTGTGGTGAATTTGTTGATTTTTTTACTGTGCAGTTTTGTTATTTCAACAAAAAAAACTTATTGTTGTACTTTCACATTGTGTTTGCAGCGATCCAATATAACCAAGAGAGGATTAGGATTCGGTGTTTCACATGCAGTTAAGTATAAATCACACGATGACAAATTCACAGCTATACAGATTGTCACCAGCCTTTGAACTGGCACTTTGAACCTCTTTTCTTTGGATTCACCAACCCCAGCCTCAACCGTAACATTATTCAGACCCATGCAGTGTTCTGTGGGATTGACAGTATTCCAGGGAATATTCCCAGAATACTGTCAATCCCACAGAACACTGCATGGGTCTGAATAATGTTACGACAACCTCAACACTTTGAACCTCTCTTGTTTGGCCTCCTTACACTTTTATGTAGTCAGTAACAACAATGTAATGGGTATCATTTATCTACCAATAGCTACATCTTCGGGAGAATGACAAACCCTAAACTGCAACACCACTACAATGCACATGCCCCAAACATCTGCTGAACACACACAAAGCATAACGTAAGGTCAATATCCTCAAATTTAGTGTTCTCTAGCAGAAAGAAAAGAAAAGGCACATTAATGTTCATTTTACAATGACATGCGATGTCCGTTCACCGTCTCTAGTCCATGTCTGAGTGGTCATGGGGGGCAAAGGTGACTTAGTACTTGTTTTCATAGGTGGATGTGTTCCCTAACAATTATGTCTGCAAGAAAGAAGAAGGTAAAGGAAGGAAGGAGGAGGAGCATGTGTTGATGGGCCCTAACATAAAGCTTGTAAATACTATGAATCCAATGTACTTGCAGAACTCAAACCTCAATGAATTGAAAGCAATCTCTCAAAAGCTCTGCCAGGGTTGGCCTATACAACAATGGTGGAGCAATTTCGAATACTAAGATTGAACCCTACAAAAATTGAAATATTCTCCTTGGGGTCAAAAACTCAAAGAGTGCATGAGGAGGTTGCCTAACATTCTCCGTTTCAAGACAACAATGATTGTTCTACTCAAGGCATTGCTTCAAGCAATTTTGATGCTAAACAATTTGTCATTCAATTCTCTACCCTAATCCTAATACTTGTAGGGACTCTTTCTAAAGGCACTCTTTCTTGTCAAACGAAAACGTCCGTTGTGGCTTTTAGGGGTTGAACCATCCAAATGTCTTTGGTGCACAACAACAACAATGTCGAGAGAACGTGCGGTTGGTTTTGGCAAAAGTGGGAGGCAAGCATTGGAGTGTAGCTAGGAGCGGGTCATTTATATGTTTTGTTAAGATCCCATATGCAAAGTTTATGAGGGCTCAAGTCTATTTTTGAGTGGACTCAGTGTTGGTTTTAGTGCAGGGGTGGTTTAACTAAATTTTAGGGACAAGTTTAGAAGAAAGCGGGGTTGGTTTTGGGCGAAAATTGAGAGGTGGTTTTGGGTGTGATAGATATAACATGTAATGATTAGACTTGATATACTCATGACCAATAAGCCAATGTCAAACAACCGGTCAACACTAGCCACTTTGTGTACACTTGTAATAACCATTTAGAAAGATTGCATATTTTTTTCTTTGAAAATTCCTTACAAATTAACATCTAGTCACCTTAGTCTCATCCTCATAGCATTCTATTCATACAAAATTTGCTAATCCAATATACTTTTTGAGAATTTATTGCACATTAAGAGAGGCCAAACATCCTCCAAGGAATTGTTACAGTAGCCTCATCTACCTTACATGTGCGTTTTGATCACATATACACAAATGTATGGTCTAAAGTAACTTTATTAATGTTGATCTATAAAAATAACCTCCAGGGTTGGTTATACAGGGGGTTTAATTTCATAGTGATTCACACACGTCATTTAGATAACTTCCAATGAAGAGTCCACCCCCTGGGCCCTTCACATCCTATAAGTGTGGCCCGTAGTTTGATACCATCATGCATGGAAATAGCATGCAACGTCACTAATTACACTTGAATATTTAACCACACAAAATATTCGTATTCTTTCAATTATGGTTGTGGATAAGAACCCCATTGAAATAAACTGAGAATGTGAATCCAAAGTCACATTAACTCGCTTTCTATGGCCAATAATCGAGGGAGAGAACATCGAAATTCGACTTTAACATATATGCAACTAAACTTTGAACAATTATTGTGGCCAACTATATATATATATATATAAATTTTTGGTGAAAATCCAATGAGGGGATTTAGAAGAAATTGTCTTAGAAATTAATGTCAAGGTGCATTGTTAAAGGGACATGTTAAATTGAAAAGAATTTTGAAGTTTAAAAAATACTAGTTTGGGTTGAAAAGCATGTTGAAGGCAAATAGGGATGAAGGCGATTACAAGACTTGTTGAAAACGAGGATTTTTGAAGAGTGAAATAGAAATAGAACGAAGACCTTTCAAGCAGCAACCAAGGTGACAACAAATAGGTGATTATTTGGGGTATAAATAAGTTAATTAAATGAAAAGTGACATGATAAATGAAGAACTAGCCTTATGTGGTAGGAAAATGAATTAAATTAGGTAATTGATAAGGGAGGCTTGAGGATGACTTACCAATGTCTTGGCAGCTTGACGGCTAGGGGTTCAAAAGAATGGTTTGGCTTGGTTATCTATTCTTTCTCCCATTTTTTTTCGTGTGTGGGTGTAGACTCTCTCCCAGTCTTTTGGAGGTAAATTTAGTTTTCATATTTTAAAGTTGAGAACTTGTGGACCTTGGCGGTTGATGACAAAAATGCTCAATTTACTATTTTGAATGGAAGACTCATCATTTTTCAATTGTAGATCATTTATCTACTTTTTCATAGTTGTTCTTCTTTTGTAATTTGGTTTAGAGTACAAGATGTTATAAATTTTTAAAGTTAGATTTAGAAATAAGGTATTCATTCGGGTAGTGGATATTGGATTAGACTTGTTGGCTTGAGATATGCTTTGATATTTGATATTGTATTTTTTTCAAATAAATATCTTTTCTAACTTTTCATAATCATTTTTCTTTGTGATTTGGTTGCGAGTGTAAGGTGTTATGGATTTTTAAAGTTGGATTACAAAGTAAGATGTTCATTCGGGCAGTAATTATTGGATTAAATTTGTTAACTTAAGATAAACTTCGATACGTAATGTTGTATTTTTTCTAAGTAGATATTATCTCTAATTTTTTATAGCTGTTTTTTTGTGATTTAGTTGAGAATGCAAAAGGTCATAAATTTTTCAAAGTTGGATTATAAAATAAGGTGTTCATTCAGGCAATGGTTGTTGGATCAAACTTATTGGCTTGAGATAAGCTTTTATATCTGATGTCATATTTTTTTAGTAGATCTCTTTTGTAGCTTTGTAGCACTAGTACAGATTATGATTTTTTTAACATAAAAAATGCATTTTAATATAAAATAGCCATTTTAACTAGTATTTAAATTTGATCCATAGTTCCCAGCTAATCCAAAAGAACGTTGTTCAGGTCGTGCCCTCTTTGACACAAACCTCCTCCTATTGTTGGCCTTGTCAGATTGCCCGGGTCCACCTCAAATTTCATGATAAATTAATTTTGATGGCTCCTGACATAGATTTATTCTTATATACAAACATTAATGTCGTTTTTAATACTTACCAAATTTAATTTATGACATTGTAATTTTTGGTTTATCGTAAATTTTAGTGATAAATTTCAACGATAAATTTCAACGGTAAATGTATTCAAAAAATGAATACATTCAATTAAAATCATGTCTACCACATCGGTAGGCCCTTCCCACCTACAAGATGAGCCCAATGAATGTCGGACCAAGGATTTGAACCTTGGATCTCACAACCCTACTTGAATACCTTAGCAACCATTCCATTACATCTCACATGTGCAAAGAAAGGCCTTTGAAGCACTCTATATGTGAAGGCCGTTTTTACCTTCTTTTGTAAGAATATAAAAAGTAAAATGTTTCTTATCCATCCAACGTAAAAAAAATTTCCTTATAGAGTTTTGGCGGATTCATCTCAAATGACTTAGACTAGATTAATTTGGGATATTTGAACCTAAATACGGTGTTTAACTATCTATGAATAGTAAATTACAACTTATATATTATTTCGGGGTTTATTTGTTGGATGAATGAAAGATATTTGTATGCAGTAATTTCTTCTTTTTTCACATTGGTAATATTTAGGAATGTGACTAGACTAATTTGGGGTCTTTGAACCTAAATCCTGTGTCTAAATGATTACAAATAAAAAAATGCAGCTTGTTTACTATTTCAGAGCTTCTTTATAGGATGAATGAAAAACATTTGTATGTGATAATTTGTTTTCTTCCTCTCACATTGGTAATTACTTAGGAAGGTGACTCACATCTAGATTTAGACTGAATTTACAAGATTTTTAAAATTAAAACAAAGATAGAACATTCATTCATGGAGATTCAATAATAAATATAAAATCTAATGTGTAAGATTTAATGAGTAGCCAAAATTATAATAAATAGAAAAAATGACATATATAACTAGATAAATATAAGAAAATCTCCAAATTAAACAAAGTGAGAACATAAGTTTTTTATATTGTACGTTTAAAAGTATGCATAAAATCTAGATATTATGGATAAATTTGAATGGCATCTATAACTAATAAGTAGCTAAAAATATAAAAAAATTCACGGACCTTATGCATAGCCAACAAAATAGCAAGATGGTATTATGACCCACAAGAATGTGATTATAATTTATAAGATTAATAACGCAAATTTAGTGGTAGTCCAAATGACAAAATAACTCAATGGCTGTCTAAAATGAGCGTGGTCTAGACAATACAAATGACCATTATATTCATTGCAAATGTACAAAAGAATCATGATCTCTACTAGTATAAGGCCGTTTAGAATGTATGATTTAATCAAGTAATACATTAGATATAAGTTTCCAAAGATTGGGTGCATAGTTTTCGCGTTGTTGTTACCTATGTATATCAAATCGATGTTGTTGTCGTGAGGTAAAATGCAGACCTAACTTAATAATTTTTTTTATAGATAACTCAATTTTCCTTCTAGATTTGTATTACATTTTAGAATTGAGTGGGGTATGAATTACTATTGGTTTCTTTAAAGTTGAACATAGTTTCTAGGTTGCTAGTTGAGTACCTACGTTAGAATGAGACTATGAGATCTATGCGATTTCACTTTCCTAAGTTTATATTTTTTTCTAGTAGATCTTTTTGTTAGCTTTCAAAGGTGTATGACAAACCTCAATCCGAGTTACAATAAATTAGTTATGGATTTTTAAAGCTAGAGGTCGGAAAAGAAGATTTTTTTTGAGAAAATAAAAATAACCTAGGGATGTTGAACAAATGCGGTTAATAAGATGAATATTAGGTGAATGAAAATGTAGGATGGATGAAAATCAATGTTGGATGAATATTGGATGAATGAAAATATGGAATGGATGAATGTTGGATGAATAAAAATGGAATAATTAGATGAATGGACATTGTATCTTCAAGGCCTCATAAGTTTTGCATTTTTTATCCATTTAAAGTGAGTTTTAGGTCTATGGAAAGCTTATGACATGTAGTAGTGTATTATTTATAGTGAAATCAAAATTACAATATATAAAAGTGTTGTTTCAATAATTGAATGAGATTGGATTAGTTAAATTATAATTTGATAGCTAATATTAAAATTTAAAAAATCTATTGTTTGGAATCTAATTAAGTTGTTATGGTGTGGTGAGGTGTTTTTGAGTAAGTTATTGAAATAAAAATTCAAATGAATCATTAAAAGTCTAGGTTACCTATATGTTAGTGAAGTTCATCCACCGGACTACAAGACGCAATCAAGGTGGATTAATTTGGCTGACAAAGATCATAGACGATGTCATCATTTGTTTCTTGTAATTGGTGCTTATCATTGGAAAGAGGATATGCAAATCATCAATTATTCAAGTTGATGAAAATTTCCCTTATGTTTTTTTTTCTCTTTTGTGTTTCTTTTTCATTTTTATTTTCTGCACATCATTGAAGAATTTTGTAAACCACATGACAATTTATAAATGATGTGGACCCGGGGAAGTCACTCTCGAAAATTAGAAAACTATGAGAGATAAAAAATAGGGTGTCGTTTATTCATCAAGGATAAAAATTATACAATTTTTAGATCTACTATAGCCTTAAGAAAATGGGGAAGACATACTTATATATAATTTAGGGTGCCGTTTAATGGCCCAAATTATTTTTACGTACATATAAAATACCCTAGCAACAATGGGGCTTGAAATTTTGCTTTTATTAGGGTGAATGTCCACCACCTTTAATCAGACCCCCCCTAACGGTTTGGGTAATCTACCAATAAAACTTTGAATCCTTATAACTTTTGCATATGAAGTCCAAACAAGGCATACTTTGTTGCGTTGGAATCCCCTTTCATTTGCTAACAAGATAATTTTCAAAATTTCCATTCTAATTATAATAACCATACTCAGCGCTTAAAGTGACGGTTTAAGCACCCTCTACCTCTAGAGTATTTTAGAGCCCGCCGCTTAGGGTTATATGAGTTTATCTTAGCCCGCCGCTTAAGGTTTTCTAAGGTTTGTGAGCTTGCCGGTAGGGTTTTCTAAGTTTTCTAAGTTTGCAGGGACCTTTGCTAGCTTCTTCTCAACCAACGACACTCTCACGTACTTGCTCATACCGATCACTCTTCTTGTTCTTGTTTTCCCACGCTCACTCTGCATCAAGATTTTGTAGCTGCTCTTCCAGAGTTTATTGAAGTTCACTTCAGCATCGAAAAGGCTAGCCGGAATGGATTTTTGTTAAATGTTTCCGTTCTGTGGCTGCTCTTTCGAAGTTGCATCACCGCCAAGTAGGCCAACATGTATGGATTTCTTCTCTACTCTTCTCCATTAGGGTTTTTAGTTGTCAAGTGAATCGCTTCTTTTTCTTGGTCCTGTTTTTCCACCCTCACTCTTCTTTGTTGCTATTTTTCCACGCTCACTTTGATGCTACCACTAGGGTTTTTAGTTGTCAAATGAATCGCTTCTTTTTCTTGGTCCTGTTTTTCCACCCTCACTCTTCTTTGTTGCTATTTTTCCACGCTCACTTTGATGCTACCATTAGGGTTTTTAGTTGTCAAGTGAATCGTCATCAAGCCTTCTTTTTCTTTGTTGCTATTTTTCCACGCTCACTTTGTCACTACCAGTGTCCAAGGCTACCATGAATTTATGCTTTGGAGTACCAACTTCAATAAATGTGTATTGCAGCCTGTTATAACACCATCCAGGATCACACAATTTGAGCTTGACCAAACAATTTTGACGGCACATAATAACAAAATTACATCTCAAATTGGAAAATGTTTTGTGCTTTAGAATTTCATGTTTTGCGTCACTTGCATTCCGGATTATACATCGCCTAACTTGGAAATTCTTGCAACTAGATCTTAAGGGTCAAATCCCATAGAACAAGTTTCTTTAATTAACAATTCACAGAGCCTAGGTCTACAAAGCAAGAAGAAATGGCTTTGGGACAAGTCTGCAATGTCCTGAATTAGAGCTGCTTAGATTCAACTTGAAGCAGAATCTACCATTGGGAAATGTCGAAAAGGTTTTCAACAGTCATCTAAGTGCTAATCATCTTGCACTAATTGTGTGTTTCAGATCTTACAAGAAGTGGGTGCAGAGAGAAAAGTCTCTGAATCGGGCACATCTACCTTATTTGATTGCATCCTCTCTTTGACTACATGAATTGTGTATTGGTTGTAAATTGATTTGATGTTGGGTGGATGGACCTCAAATCAGCATTCTTCCTCTGCTTGACAAAGCCTTACCAGGACTCTAGATTATCACGTAATTTGGCCTCAGACGAAATTCTTGCAACACTTGAGGATCAAATTAGGTCTAGCTTTCTAAACCAACAATTAGGAGCTAGATCCACAGAAGAGTCACATTCGAGTTTGGGATAAGTCTGCAAGGTCTTGAATTGGAACAATCCAGATTCTGCTTCAAGCAGAATTCACCATTTGATGAAAGTGTCAAATTGCAAATGGTGAATTAGTCAAACTCCTCTCTAACTGCAAAAACTATCATGTGCCTGCAGTAAAATGTTTTGTTCTGGAGTTGAGTTGGATTGGGTGGACATAAGAGGTGTGTAGTCACTTGCACTATTTCTCATGTTGTTTCTTTTTTGTGTTGACATTAAGTACATGAAGAAGGAAAGTTGTTATAATACAATCCTTTTAGATTCACTAGGTTGTTCCACTACACTAAATATGATATTTAGTGTCACCAATTCTAATTGTCTTGCTCAATACTAATTGTAAACCCTGGTGTAGTGTCACCAACACTAAATGTTAACCTGACAGTATTTGTCATTCCTTGTAAAAATATTTGGGCATAATAGATTTACAGTGTTGCAAGTACTGTCACTTACTAAGTGATTTTTCATCCAAATTTCAATCAACCGTGACAATATTTCATCAGATTTGTTAGGATGCAAATTATACCAAACATTGTTTCAACAATTGGCATTTGGATGAACTGAAAGCAAGTTGGGATGCCAATATTTGTAAACTTATTTATAGAAAGTGTCACTTAAAAAGTTACTGTAGTGACATAAAATGCCATATGACACTAAATATCATATTTAGTGTAGTATGTTGACTTGAAATTTTATGTGTTACAATGACAAGTTGTTTATGTTTGACCTATTGATCTAATGTGTGGTGGTGCCTCAGATCTACTTCGCGTAAAGACCATGTAGAGATTCTATCACATGTGTGATGGAAACTAGGGAAGAAAAACTTTGAGTATTTCTTTGAACACAGACTAATGGCGTTGAAGATTAAATTGTTTTCAGTAGAGAACGAAACAGAGGAGCCAAAATTAATTGGTACGTTCAAGGTCGTGGAGGGAGAATCCTACGCACAACTAAGGGTAAGATTTGAAGAAGTTGGAGTTCTTGATTGGCCTTTTCAATTCTGGGATGTCGGGGAAAGTTGTCGGATCAGTGTTAGACTAGAACGCTTGAATACCATTAGTCCATTAGGGAATACCATTTGCCCATCGGTGCATGTCATTCCAATATTGCCTGATAATGCCGATAGACTGAAGCGTAGAAGGATTGGAGAATCCGATTTCGTTTTTGTGTCTGATAATATTGATGTCAATGTGGGCAGTGTTGATGAGGGTTCACTTGAGCCTAGTCCAATTGACGCTATGCCCAATCCGGGTGCATGCTCGCATGTAAGTGAATCTGCACCAATCCTTCTAGCCTCAAAATTGATTTCCAAAGAAGCAATGGACTGGTATAGTCGTGCCGAGGAAAAGCTAAGGAAGGAATTGGCTGACATTGCCCTAGAAGATCACAGTTGGTCCCTGAAGTCATGGGATGAAAATGGGACAGGAGTGGTTAAGCTTCATTGTAATGAGTGTCGAAAAGATTTTGGGGGGAATACAGGGGAACACACAAAGTCAGGGGTCACAAATTTGTTCTCAAACTTCAAAAAATCACACATAATGAGTATAAGTCACATAAAGAGTTGGTGCCGGTGGAAGGGAGTCGATTTTTGTAATCACCCCCAATCTGTCGTTAAGGGTAAGACAATTATTTTAACTGTAGCCGATCACAAACGTTTAGTAAAAGAGGGTCAAGACATTATGGAAGTAGTCAATGATGGTGCCGATTCAAAGCGTGTCCCATTTCTACTTATTGGGGATGTAGAATCCAACGACGTGAGGAGTTTTTGGTTTAGAGTAAAATGCACCTATTGCAGGGATTTTTTCCAGCTTTGCCCGCCAAAAAAGAATTTGGAAACAAATCTCTTGAATCATTTGAACGGGACAAAGCATACTAAGGAAGTGGAGGACTCTCTCGCCTTTCAATCCCAAAAATCAGCGTTGTTAAGTGGCAGGCGTGGTCGGCCTAGTCGGTCATCAGGGAATATTGCGAGTACAAATCAAGCAAACTTGCATTCGTGGTTCAAAAATGCAGCAGGAGTTGAGGAGTCAGGTGATTTCTCAACATGGGATAGGACACTCTTATTTTGTTGCATGTGTTGGGGGCTTCGGGGATCTAGTTGTGTTTATGCTGGAAAAACGTATGCAATGGATGGATTGCTTCAAGACATTCACCCAGGTGTGAACTGGTATCCTGAGCCCTACGTAGAGTCTTCCTTTGAATTTGAGGGGCAATCCGTGCATGTGAAGGGTGCATTTAGACATCGTAATTGTAGAAGATTTTCTGTGTCAGGCGAAGCGTTTCCAAACCACACATGTAATATGTGTTCTAGGATCCCGTTGGAAAGTGATTTTAGACTTAGAGTAGTACGGGAAGATCATGCTATACAAAAAAAGGGAACTCGTGGGGTTGAAAAGGGTAGAAGGATTGGGTACCTGTCCATAGCAGAGTTGTTTGGTCATAGTAAGCAGATCACGAAGAAATTTAGAATCGAGAAATTGGGTCATTGGGCAGCTCGTGCTCGCATTGCCCAACTTAAGGTGAAGCGTCCTTCACTACGTGAGTCTGCCAAAGAAGCCTCCTCTCAACAAAATGTTTTAAAATTTTGTAGCAACATAATTGCTGCGCATAGAACTGGGGCGTTTGGTGGGAGGGCGGCATTGTGGGATTTTATGAAAGACACTGCGGCTAATTTAAATCGTAAGAAGGGAGGGTATAGATTTTCATCAAACACGAAGTCCTTTGGACAAACATTAAAAATATATGGTGGTAGACGAATGTGCGACCTATTCGCACTGAATTTCAGTGGCCCAACTTATTGTACAACAAAGAGAGAGAATAAAAAAGGAATACAATTTATTCCAGGGGAACATGAGGAAATATTTGCAAGCGTTGCGCAAATATATAGAGATGCAAAGGCTACACACGGCATTGTGGGACCTGTACCAGTAATTTTAGCGGAAGACGAAACTAAAGTCAAGGGTAGGATTGCCTATGAACAACGTTGGGACACACTTGCAGGATTTTGTGGGCTTAAAGAAGATCACATTTGTATCTCTAACTACAAGCCTCTGGTTGGAATCGGTGAGGATGGGTACCAAAAAATTGTGGATTGTTTCCACACTAATAAAATTGGAGGTTTTGCTAGGGTTATAATGGTAAACCCGCTACATGAGAATTTGCCACGACTAGTGTTGGCGGTGAATTGTACTTGTAATTGTTTTGACGCTGCATGGGTGGGAAGGCAGTGGGGCGTGATTGACAGTTTATGGCTCAAAGAGTGTGAGGAAGCCGTCGGACCAATAATCGGCCATGCTAGCGATGGAGACAGTAGAAGGAGGCAACTAATGTTGGCCGATTATAAAAGTGAAGAGGGTGCAAGGTTCAAACTGGATTGGCCTGGGTGGATGCTTTCGGCGTCATTCTCTGAATCAGGTGAGGTGAAGGGTTTGCACGACCAAGATTATATTCATAATGGCAAGAAACTTGTAAACCCGTTGGACTCCCCCGTGCGCGTATTGCAGCTTGGTACTGAGGTGGCGCTACTTGATCACGTCGGCCTCATTTTCAATAAATATACAGTAGATCAACATGGTTTGAAACTAGAGGACATTCGACGCACTGACCGTCAAAATTGGGCGTCAGCGCAACGAATATGTCAAGTAAAGGTTCGTAACTGCTTGGAGATGCTTAGATTGTCGGAGGAAGTGCATCGGGAAAGAACACTAGGGACTCAGATGTACTTGCAGATTTGTGGGGACTATGTCGATATATTTGCCTCGCCTAAACTTGATTTGCGTAGTAGAATTGTTCTTGCTGCGAAGGTTTCATTTTTTTTTCGAATTTGGAAACTTTGGTTTAAATTTGGCGATCACTCAGTGGGAGGTAACACAAAGACTTTTACTACTTCTAAGAACTTTATAAGTCAACAATGTTTTGTGGATATCCAACTATCTTGTCATTTCGTGGTGTTGTTAATTTGCCTATTCCGGGACAAGTACCCTCACCTGCCAGTACCTCTTCATCTAACAGGTAGTGATAGTTGCGAGATTTTTTTTTCCAAGATAGGAGGTATGGTTGGGTTAGAACGCGCATATGACTTTCATGAGCTTGTGAATACAGCTAATACCATGAATAGACTTGCGAGTATTGAGTACAGTGAGAACGGTTTACAATTTGGTCGCATGCATAACAAGATGCAAAATGTTTGGGCGGCATTGCACCCTCTCTTGGAGGGAGATCTCGCTTGTGATCTCGGTGACTACAGTGGTATTTCCACAAATGAAGATGTGGTTTTGGCGCTCAAAGAAGGGCTAAAAGAGGCCCAAAAATTGATCAGAAGCCTTAACATGGCGCCAAGTACAGTGGCTCAGAAAAAAGATTGGTTCGTCACTCCATGGAGAGTTGAGAAAGAGGACCCAAAACACATGGCCTATGTGAAAAATCAGATGCCTGTGCAAGGCGAAGATGGTGACGGAGAGGTTTTACATTCGGTTTTGGCAATCCCAAATGATTTGGACGAGAATGGGGTGAACACTTCTAACCCTTTAGACCTAGCAAATTTAGATGTGCTTGAAGACGACATTGATGTGGTACCTCTAATCGAAGAGGAAACGCGGGACATATTGTCTAATATGCTAAACGAGCACGAGGAACAAGTATCATCCGAAGCCCTACCTACGAAAGTGGTTCCAATTGTTGAGTATTTAGGCCACTCTATTTTCAAATCCACTCTTGTCTCTCAATTGAATGGCAATCCGTTCCTTTCAAAAGATAGACTTACTAGGGTTCGAAATTCAATTTATTTTAACAACTCCGATGATTACCTTTCAGCTGCTTCGTCGGAGACAACAATGTTGTGTGGCCTTGGCTCCGATGTTGGTGTATATTTTGTGCAGAAAATCACTACATCATCTGCTGTTAGGGCTGTACGCAAACGCACCAAGGGAAGGCCATCCAGTATTAACCATGGACAGGAGGAAGGGACTTTCTACATTGGACGGGTACAAAAAATGCGAAGATCGTATGGAAAGAAGTGGGGTCCTTGTAGACAGCCGATAGACTTGCAAGCCAGATCGGTACAACATGGTAAGAAAGCTGGACCCACACCCACAACTGAAATTTTGTTAAATTGGTTTAACAAGGCACCGGGGCATTTAAAGTTCAAATACGATCTTACTGATTGTGTGTGGATTGATGTTGATACTATAATCTCAACTGTGACAATGAGTTATAATGCAAATACTAAATTGTACATTCTTGATGATGTTGATGCCGCATCGTTGCGTGAATATGTAACTTTTAAGCAACGATAACTTCATATATGACAAGTTCTTCCAAGCACATATATAACTCATAGCTTCAATTGGCGCATATGCCCTTTGAAAAGCTAGTAAACTTTTATGTGTTGGTTTCCTTCACATATCAAGCTAGTAAACTACATGATATTACATTGCATTGGGAACCTAGTCTAGCCGAGTTGGGGTCTATGGTGGATGGGATCTCTTTTGCAGATGAATTAATGGAAGTGTTGTTGCTGAATCCTGATGGGGATCAATGGTTCATCTCTCCTCACATGCTTTGTGAGTTGGGCTCTATACAACATCAACATGGATGGATCTTGCTTGGTGGGAAAACCTATATGGTGAGGCGGTATGGATGAAAGCCTTGAAGTGCCATCGATTTTTAATGTACAATTTTCCACCGTCCCTTGTCTTTTGATTGCCTCGCCTTTTCTTCAACTCTTTGTCACTACAATTTGATCCACTTTGCCCATATTTTCAGACTTGGTTAGAGTTTTGTTTGTTTATGTTGGTGTGTTGTTTCTCATTTGATTTGTAACTCGGTTTGAAATCCTTGTTGTGCAGAATATGTAGCTCGACATTGAAGATTGCTCTAGGCATATGCAATTTCTTTGTAGATATGCGCTGTAAATGTGTTGGAAGTTTGGCGGGCATTACTTAGGGTGGGATTGTAATTCCAGGAAACCTTGGCACTGTATTTTGAATTCTCTCATTACGTAGTAGACTATCAAAGTATTGGTTTTGTGCAAGCCCTACATTCTAGTGGATTATTGTGTTTATAAACACTCATATAACAACCTTGTTCAATTTAGTTCAATTTTTTGCGTGGTTTTGTTTCCTTAGCTATTTCTCATTGGTTTTGCAAATTGTAGAAATTGGCAAATAAATTGTGGTCTATCTACACTATGTCATAATTTATGTCTTGTTGTGTAGTATAGGATATTGATGTGATGTGTACTAGTAAAGTAGGAGCCCTGATTGCACTAACTTCATTGATTCAAAGACATAATTCAAAAAAATCTAAATAATATAGGGTGAAGTTTATTCACTTCCATGAAATTTATAATTACTAATAGGGTGGCTAAAAATGAATGAAAGTAGAATTATTAATAAATATAGGGTCCTCTAAAAACCTTGACTTGAGGTAAATAGCCCCCTATTAAATACCCCATTATCGCACGTGTATACAAAAAATAAGTCTAAGTGACTTCCCCGGGGATGTGGATACATTTATCCTAAGGCACCTCTAGTTGGAGGGCATAATGATTCTCTTCCGGATGGAAATTTATGGATTCTAGAACATGACTACCATAGGTAAATAGCCGGTCCAACACAATTATGTCAAATAATTATTTAAAGTGCCAGAACTCGGTTCGGCACTTCAAAATAGTAAATTTGAAAATTTTGACATTTTTCCTATGATTTTATCTTAATTCCAATTAGTTCACATAAACCCAATCAATAGGTATGAGGTGTTCACATTACACATTTCATGGCCAAAATGTTTTAGTATATAAGTCCTCCCCATGAGATATATAAGTCCACAATCTATGTGGGATAAGTAAACTTGAGAGATGAAGCCCTGGTAATCCTCTTGTATGTATACATCTGTACCTTTTGTATAAAAACTTCAAAGTGTGCTTTTGTTTGTTGGAGTGGTACTATATTTGATTGTCTAAGTTTTCTTAGTTAAACGCAACTCCAGAAAAGTATGCTTCTTAGCATAATCAAGCTTTGAAAATCAATTCATACCACATTTTCTCTTCAAACCTTCTCACTTCTTGAAAATGCTTGCTGAAATTCGTTCATATCTTTTGCATAAAATTCTCAAATCACAAAGTTATTCTTGGACATAGTACTTTGTTTCATGTACCAACTTTCTCTAGTTGGACACAATTCCAAATAAGTGCATCTTCTATGTGCAATTCAGGTCCGAAAAGTTATTAAGGACATAGACTAAGTCCTTAGTACATTTTCATGTTGATCCATATTCTTTGCAATGACCAAGGACGACTGGAATATAATGCGAACCCCTCCTCTATCTTGCACCTAATAATGGATTATTAACACTACATAAGCTTGTGTAGATTGAGAACTTGCCATATTCTAGCAAAAGCATAAGGTGAATTAAAGTAGTTTTGACAAATTGTCTATATTGTTTTTTTTTTAAATATTTTTAGAATTATTTTGTGTCAGACCGGCTATCAACCTACGGTATTTGCATTCACAAGAACATCAAGAAAACAGATTGGAACCTTGAATGGTGGTTCTATACAACAAGGCTTGGTCATAAATCGTAACTTTGAGTTGAGAAAACTCATGAATTATATGATATTGGCCACATTTGTCCACCATAGACAACAAATCTCCCAACAAGTCAAATTCGTTGATGTCATTCCGAGGCAGTGTTGAGATTTGCACCCGTCAAATGGCCGTCACACCTGTCAAATGTGCATCATGTATACATTTGAGGTTGTGATTTTGGACATTTGAGGTTTTTGACGGGTGCAAATCTCAACTCTTTTCCGGGGGCATTCCTCGTCTGTGAGGAGATCAATGTGCACACAACTAAGCCAGAATTAACAAATGCTAAAAAAAGCACATCTAACTTTGTATATCAAGAACAATTATGTCACTTGGATTGTTCTCAAAACTGGACTCTTGCGAAATACAAATTTCAGTCGAGGTTGCAAGGGAGCAGATGCACAAAACATGTGAAATGCAATTTCAGATGATGTCAAATATGCTCTTGCACAACTCAAACTTTCCAAATCAAAATAACCTACAGGGCATAATATAACTACGAGTCAGAAGAGAAACACCTACTTACAAGGTCGTCAAAGCTTCATCTTCAACAAGGGAGCTCAACCAACTATCATGCTACAATTGTGTAATTGGGTGCAACTAACTTAAACCCACTCTACCAAAGTGCAAGATTTAAAAGTCATTCTAGCCTGTATATATCATATAACATCATGTCAAACGTCAAAGAGACACAGAGTATTAGTGGAACGAATGGGTTCTTGAGCGAGCAAGTATAAATACACCGGTGATAACCGGGAACGCCAGTGCACTGCTTCAAGGAACAGAACGAATGTAAAGCTGAATCGTAATTAGAGAGCAATGCCCAATACATCACCTAGTTCGAAGCTTTTCGAGGCCAAGCAATTGTGCAACAAGTGTGATAGGGCCGGGAAACATATTAGATGGTGGCAAGCCGGATCCATTCAATGACCATTGTCTAATGCAATTTTCATTACATTAGTAGAAAACTATGCCAAAAAGAACTGCAGCCAAAATCGGTTGCGGTTCTTTTGACCAGCCTGATCTACAGTCGCTAAACGATTGCAAATTTGTTTTTTTTGGTTTAGTGACTGAAATTTTAGGAATTTGGGGGCGTGTAATATACCGTTGGAAAGGTCTTGAGAACTTCTTTCCAACGGTATATTAGATGCCCCAAAATTTTGCAGTCACAAAACGTAAAAGAAAAATATGTAGTCATTTAGCAACTACAGATCAAGCTGGTCAAAAGAACCGTAGCCGATTTCGGTTGCGGTTTTTTTGGGCATAGTTTTCTACTAGTGTTAGGATGAGAGTATGCACCATCCTTGATGATTTTTTTGAATATGTTGTTGGATCATGTATAAGACATGTTCTAATTGATGAGGTGGATGTGATTAAATGTGTCGTTCACCTAAGAAACTTTAGGGTGGAGGGCATCATCTCTTCCCGAATTGAAATTAGAGTTATGCGTAGAACTTGACATTAGAGTTATGCATAAAGTCCCTTGCAGAGGGACGACAACGTGGGTTTGATCATTCTTTGAGAAATTTTTCTATTATGGGTTTGTTAGCATGTTGTGTGTCAGAACCTATTATGAAAGTTGGCTGAAATTTCATGGACGTCCTCTTGCCACCCCAAAAAAAAATCTCAAAGTTTTAGTAGGACAAACTAGAAAAAGCACTCAACACCACTCTTCCAAATACAATAAGTTAATCAAAATGAGAAAACGTGGATGAGTTTATGCATGAGCTCTCAAAGTCACTTTTTAGCCAACTCAATGGGAGTTTGATGCCAAGACTTAAATGCACAACTCTATTCTCCATGTTTGGTTCTCAACAAAGACAATGTGTATTTATGCCATCCATGCCCATTGCCAAAGGTGCCAAATCCATGTGTCAAAATTGAAAGCTCCGAGCATCATAACATTAGTATCCAGCCTGAAGGAAATGAACACTCTTTTCTATAATAATATACCCTTCGTGCATGTAGACAAAGAACTAACTGGGGAGAACCCGGATTCAGGCTCTGAATTGGGTGCTGGTGGAATTCATGAGGATTGAATTACATGGGCACAAATCTGGGACAATTAATCCCCACCAATTCCTGGGCCCACAAAGCAGGCACAAACTTGCCTGGTAGCATGGCTAAATTACTAAGTTATGATGTATTCTGTAGCGCAGATTTCACTTGCTCAAGCTCATCTCCTTGTACCAGGCATTATCAGAGCCGAAAATTTCATATCCTTTGAATGACTGGCCAACGGGCTTGAAACCGTTTGAACCTGAAAGCTGAAAAACTCACAAAACTAAAACAGCTAAAAAAACCGAGAGCTCCAACACTTGACAACACTGAACGACGTCAAGGGACGTCATGATCCCTGCGGAGTTCACACTTCAAAAGCATATGAGCCCCTTCACCCTTGAAAAGACAACTACTTTTGACATACCTTGTCGATTAGGCACTTTGCTCGCCAAATGCCACATCAACTTCTCCACAAGTCCCAATCAATTACCAAGTGACACATGGCATCTTCACTCACTTCACAACGTGAAGTACAACACCTGTCATCAACATGGAGAACTTGAATATTCCACTTGTAGTATGTTAACTACACTAAGTAGTCCTATTATAGTGGGCCAGAGTACTTTTCTAGAGCCCATGCTAATTCTCATAATGAGATTTAATTTGGGCCACATTACTTTTGACCCCGTGTTAAATTTTTTGTAGAAATTTAGCGTTGGCCACAAAAACTGTTTTTCTAGGAAATTAGTGTGGGTGATTTTTATTTTTATTTTGCTACTTTTGATGTAAGGTGATTACTTTATATTATGTCAAGCATTGGTCGGAAGTCTTCATAATAATAGCACTATTGAGTGTACTTCTCAAAGAACATGATACTAAGGTATCTTGGCCTCACTCGACTACTAATCTTGATCAAACACCCATGCCTATTTGAGAGGTCGACTTATGTGGTTAGGTGTGGTGGACGTAAGTATGGACACCAAAAAGACACATGTCTAAAAGAAATTCAACCACGAGCTCAAAATTTGTTCACCATTCTAGGTTGAATAGTCAACATAATCAAGGGAGCCCATATGACCAATTTAATAAGCACACGAATCGTCACTTTGACAACGAATAATTAGATATTTATGAGCTCTGAATATCAAGACTCGGAAAATGACAACGGCCACGACTTGGGATTGTCATTCATCTCACAGTAGTAATTTACGTGTTTCATATTGTACAAGAAGTGGGTGAAGAGCTCTAAGGCCCGCCTAACCTTAACTCTACGAGTACCTTGATCCTAATCAATGAAATCAATTTTCAAAGATGTTGAGATGTCAATCCACAGAGTTTCATAGGCAAATATTAGGGAGGGAGGGAGGGAGATGGGAGGGGTCGCCAGAGGAGAGAGAAGAGTAACCAGTATAAAGTGAAGAAGTTAATGTTATATAGTGTCCGAACAACCAATTTGACCTTTGTTGGTAAAAAATGAGATCCATAGTAAAAAGTGACAGCACAAAGTAACTCCAAAGTGTAAGTGACACTATATGCCATATACGGTGTATTGAGCACATGGTGGAGTCAGCCGAACGTGATGAAAGGGAGTTTGTTGAGGCGGTTGGGACCTTTTTCTAGAGTTGCTTTTATAGCTTGAAGCAGTCACAAGAGTTCAATTATTCTCCTCCCAGACATTTTGCAGCCTTCTCCTCCGGCAGCAGCTTGCATATTATACTAAGGAAGGGCTATGTGAAGGAGTGAGTCCATTTTAGATCACGTCTCATACTCTTTCGCATGACTTCATGATGATTGAATTTTTTATTTTTTAAAATTTTGTTTTCATTACAGCGAAGAGCAACATGATCCTTGGAAACTCATGGGGTAGCGTTGACAAGAATTTGTTGATACCATTGGTGCCAAGCAAGGGTCACCACCCAACCACTAGGTATTATTCTTCACTTCTAAGAAATCTATGACCTTTTGTAGACTTTGTAGTCTTAAAAGTGCTTGTAATGTTACAAATACAGGTCCATAGTTCAAATTCTTCTTAAAAATAGTTTAGCAGCTCCAAATCATGGCATCTTTCATGGGCTTGGTGTTTTGGAATTAAGTTGCTCAGTTGGGATGTAGCCATTGTGGGATGATGATGGCTTCACTGAAGTGTGTAGATGAATTCTCTACTTTCCTTTTCCAGAAATGAAACTCAGTTTGGAGGGTCTTAATAATTCCCTCACCAGTTAATTCCTCTATACAGTATATGCCAGGCACATTTATTTGGGATTAATTTGCTGCTGATGATGACTTAACCCTTCAACTGCCAGCCACTGTAGTGGTGCAATTGATCTTTCAATACCAGGAATAATCATTAGCTGACTGTGCAGATGATTCGAGCAAAACTTAACCCATTCCATTTAGATTCCAGCAGAATCATCATGATTCTCCAAACATGAATATATCAACATAGTTTCCAAGTTCCCGTGCAGGGGCCGGTGAATCCGAGCAGCAACAAGAAAGATCAATGTGAGAAGCCACTCTGAAGATTGCTCGGTTGTCACCATATAATGATATTGGGATTGTGGAAGAATACATTCAGTTTAATAAAAGACGATTCCTGAAGTGTAAAATTCTCAGCATTCCATCGAGTGATTGTGTTTTTGTGTTATCACGGTAATATTTGAGCAACATGGGCGAAGAAGGTGCTTCGACTGCAAAACCCGCCGATTCAATGAACACTACTAATTCAGGTCAGAAATCACCGGCTGTTCAACCTGCTTCGCCAAAGCCACCAGCTCGGGTTGTCGTGAAGTCTCAATCCCCGATGTCGCCAAAATCGCCAAAGTCACCAAAGTCGCCAAAGCAGACTGCTTCTTCGAGTACTCCAGTGCGCTCTCCGAGGACACCTTCGTTTGTGGCACCGGGGGTGGTTACCCCGGTTCCCCCACGCACGCCCAAGGACATGATGGGAGCCCAAACGAGTATGGACACGGGCATCACGTATCCCGTCAACGTTTGGGGTCCGATTACCAAGTTTGGCTACCTTGATGACATTGAACCACGGTGGAGTCAGAAAAAACACTTTGAAGGCAAACATGTAAGTATTTACACCTTTGTTTTCAATAGACGTACTTATAGATTGTGCCACTCTTGTTTCTTACAACGTAGCAGAAAATGGAAATGAAGCACATCTTGTGTTGGGATGCACGGACCTTTACAACTCTACAAGAGAGAGAGAGAGGTTTGCTTCCTTATTTAAAATGTAGAGCTAGGTAGCCTAAGTCTTGCTACCACATTGATCATCATTATGGCTTTGAGCCACAATGAAGTCAGAAATAACAAAATAAAAGGCTTGAAGCATGTAAGTAATTGCGCTCAACTTTATAAAACCTTTTGCTTCCAATAGAAATCACAGATTGTGCCACTTTTGCTCTTGTAATGTAGGTGAGAATGAAGCACAAAACTTTGTGTTTGGGATGTCTGGACCTTTACCATCGCTAGTGGTGAGAGAGGTTTGCATCTTTATTTCGGAATATAGAGCTAAGTAACCTCGGGTCTTGCAACCACGTTGACCATCATGTTGATGTTAGTTGTTATCTCATAGAGGCCACTGCACTCTGCCACTCTAGGGAATTAACCTCTTGGACTTCACAGTGATGTACTTCTAGCCCCATAACCTTTTTAGCTTCATGGATTTTAAAACCGATTTCATTTCAATAGTGGACTCCCTTGTAACAATGCCTCATAGATATTTGGAGAGAAAAATTTATAGAGGTGCCACATCATTGGTAATCTCTCTCTCTCTCTCTCTCTCTCTACGTGTTAAGCTTTCATAAGTTCCCAGATTTTGATTATGTGTTCCAAGGTGAGAGCAGACTCGGCATCCAAAAAGCAATGAGATAATCAAAAATAAAATAAAAGACATGGTACTACTAGTTCAAACAAGAAATATTACACTGACGGCCTTGATTGTCCAAATGCAATTTGGTTTCAATGGTTGCGATTGTTCAAAAAAATGCACACATGTCTTGATAGATCCCTACCCCAATTCTCCTAGCCTGATCCCTAGCTCCCATACCACTCACTAGCCCTTACTCTCACTAGTTGCTGCGTTCAAATCTCTAAATATTAATGGAGCTCCCCACACTAATGACTCCCCAAACGGAACAAGGCCCACACATTATTCAGTCATCTATGCAGGTGCATTACTGCAAATAAGCTTCACGCGCTTGGTTTCTTCGCTGGTGCTCTCCTGAGGCCACAGAAACCAATTTCGATGCTGAAAGTGGTAAGTTTGCAGTTGGGCTGTCACTGCAGCTGTGAATTCCCAGCATATTAGTTCCCATCATTTGCGTTCGTCTTGTTTTACAAATAAGAGGGGCGGATGTGATATATATACTGGAAGGGGACCAAAAGTCAAGTCCTATTTTCCCATATAAGTTCCTGTAGTTACAAGAACCAATGAACAGGGTGCTAGTTACAGATGAACCAGTTGAGTTGGACAAATAACTGGTTGAAGTTGAAGACTTCAGGAAAATTACCGATCATTTTAGAGGAATTTATGGAATATACCCCATTTTAATAATGGAAAGAACCAAAAGATGTCAGCATGTAATCAATTATCCAACCAATTAATCGACACGGCTGTTCTCACAGAAGGTGGTCACATGGCACTTGGCGCATGCAGGACAAATTGATGAAGAAAAGGCTTCAAGCGAGACGTTTTTGTTTTGTACGACATCCAGCATACAAGGAGCTAATTGAACCTATGCCGAACACAAGCCAGTGGTTGGATCCAAAGAGAAAAGAGTTTTGGAGAACAGATGTGGAGAGGGTGCTTCATCGAGAGGAAGACCAGCGAAAGGCAAGATATAAAGTGAGTTTCAATCCACTCCAAGCTACGCCGTTGACATTCATTACTGTGGTTTATCATCTGGAGTTACACGTTGCTATAACTTTTAATCAATGGTATCATTGTTCACCCATGTAACATAAGTAGATAGTATGTGAATCAAGGAAGATAATAGAATTTACTTGGTAAAAATCTATAGCAACGCCCAACTCCAAATGATAGACCACAATAATAGGTGCAAACGGTGTAGTTGCAATTCCATGTCCTTACTGCCAACTCCACAGTTTTTGTTTCATTTGTATCAACAACAATATGTATGTTTGTGCATGTATACATACACAAAACAACTCCACAGTCAATTATGATCATTGGGTTTGATGGGGAATTATCACATCTGGTTAGCAATCGCGAGTTGCAAAGCCTGTCATTTTAGATTTCAGAATCAGAGCTCCAATGCTAAAGTTGTAGGAGGTCAACGTGAAGTATCAGATAGGACCTCCCAATTGTGGGCACTATTGAACTTTGATTTCTTCAATCTCATCGTTTTTGTGCATGTTCACAGCTACAAGCCTGACCCATATATCTCTCAAATACTGGTGTCCAATTAAGATAAGTGACCTCATATGTCCCACGAACATGTGATGGACTTAAGTATATGAGGAGTTGTGTCCGCTCATAGCACGCCCTTGATAACAAAAATAAATCCATGTTCTCATGCCCCGAAATGTTGGATTCTGTTTGAGTAGGAACTCCTGGACATTTGGGGCAACGAGTCAGGTTGGCGTGAGAGTGAGAAGAAGCGAGACAGGGAAGACAGGTGGCAGGCATTTTTAGATTATGATAAGAATGTGAGGGAGAGACCAGGATTCCGAAACAATAAGACCGGGTGCCCAAGCTACGACATCTTCACTTTGAAGGCCAGTGATGGATACGAAGGAAACAAGATGCTTTACAAAGAAGAATTAGCAAGGTGATGTGATTTGTCTTGTGCTGCACATTGTAGTAGAATTTCCATTAGCTCTCCTTTAATTCACTACACCAATTATGGTATTTGTGTTATGTGCAACTATCTGGAAAGCTATACACTAAATTGCCTAGAGGCTTAAAAAAGTGTCACGTATGTTAATTATCAACATGATAATATTTGTCAATATAAGTGATATTTTGAGATTAATAGTTTCTAATGGTATGACTAGGCATAGGTTACATAATATATTTAAGCATACTAAGGTGAAGTGTCATGTAGTTAGGTTAATTATTAACAATGTATCACAAAATGTGACATTTTTAAGTGTTGCTCCATTGAAAGGAACAATCTTATGTGACCTTTGAATGAAAGCTCCTTCATAGTTACTTTGAATAATTTTAGGGTAATAATATTGAGAAGCAACTTCAAAGGAGATTAAAAGTCACCCATGAGCGTTCCATTTCATGGATGTGCACTTAAGAATCCCACATTTGGTAGTAATAATTTATTGGCTCTCTCTCTCTCTCTCTCTCTCTCTCTCTCTAGTAGAACACGTGTTCACATGATTACATATGTTTTCATGATTTGCTTCATTGCATTGTGCTGATTATTCAAGCATTGCTTTCTCACTTCAAACAGATATAAGGCAATTGCAAGGAGTTTATATATTCAAGAGAGAACGAGCGGTGCACGCCCTTACAACATTATAAGTTGGCTCAAGGAGCCACCATGTCAAACTCTCCCTCCATTTCCAGAGGATATTGGTCCACCCCCACCATCAGGTGAGGATCCAAATAAGATTCCTCTCAACGCATCCAAAGGGCCTTTGTCATTTGCCTACATGTATGGACCGTTTGGCACCATACCTTGGGGTACACCATGACTCTACACTATGGCAGTTATGTAGTCTTACCATTAGTTCGCGTTTGCTAGATGCATATAAAATCTATGAATGTTGAGATAGGATTAAGACAGGTGTGCTCATATTTCTCAAAGCAAGTCTTAAACATTTTTTTTTGGTCTATTTAGTTCGACATAGGCTTTAAAAAAAAGACTACCATATAAGCGGCAATACATTGTTCACTCCATTTGATCACATCCCCGCTTTGAATAAGCCTACTACACTTATTATGTAAATTTTTAAGATCACACTATTGAATCTATTGATCCCTTGTGAATATTAATGGTGTGGGTGCACATTATTTTTCTAACCCAAATTGTTTGGCATCTAAGGTTAAAAGGGTGGACCGCACTAACTGGCAAGTATTGAGATTATTTGGTGTTTGCCGCATAAGCATATAATTACCTAAATCTTACATTAGAGTTCGTGTTGAGGGATTGAACTTGTAATTTTGGGAGGTTTAATATTTAGGTTTCTAGTTAAGCTTACATTCAAAGGCTAAACTACTAAGAACTTCATCTCTCCTTGGAAGTTCTTAATGGTTTGAACTTTGAGCTAGTGTAAAATGACCATGCTCAAATTGAGATACCATAGGTTGAAAGCAAGTTGGGCTGATTTTTCCCAATAATTAATCAATTTAAAAATATCTATATGTACATTTACTCATTTAGGCACATAGCACATCATGCATACAAATCCATGCCCTTTAGCTTATTATTCATTCATTTATGACTTTGGATTGAGCTTTCCAACGCACCAAATTTCCTCAAATTTAGGCATTTTGATCATTTATTTTTATTTCATTTAGGCCATCTAGCCCAATAATTTCCAAAAAAAAAGGCTTAATTTGCTTGAGTTATTTTCTGCCCAACTTGCCATCATCCTACAGTATATCAAGGGCGGAACGATGCTTAACAAAAGAATATTCATTAAAAAAACCAAAGGATGCTTGAAAACCCTCTATCTTGGGACCCCACGAAATGAGAGCTCAAACTCTCAATATTTGAAAGCAACCTTCATGAATTACCTTGAGATATTAACTGGTGGTTATTTCAAAAAATACTAAGAGCTTGTTGTAGCCATTCCAAATGGGATCCATCATAGCGTCTTCTAAGTGTTGCAAGATCACAAAAAGGTCAAGCTCTTAATTTGAAATCTTAAACGTAGATTAAGCTTGATTGAACAAGCATACGGAAGAGTGTTCACAAAGATGAGCATGCTCCTTTCTTCAAGCTCTCAACCTGATCTCAAGTGTAAGGGGGTCTAATTACACTATTGCACCTCACATGCTAACACATAACATTATTCAGATTCATAACAATGTTCTGTGGGACTGACAGTATTCCATGGAATATTTCCCACATTCAGACTGAATGTGGGAAATATTCCATGGAATATTGTCAGTCCCACAGAACACTGTTATGAATCTGAATAATGCTATGCACCCAATTGTCGGACCTTAATCACTTCCCTCCAACAAGTTTCGATCCTCAACCAATCCCCACGAATCCAGTTGTAGGTTTAGACATCAAAGTCCAATACCACCAGTTTCTAGGGAGATTTTTAGGCATAATTGGTTGAGATCCTAGTGTTTCCAAGACCAACGAGTTATATGTTGACATCTTTCCTTGTAACAAGGGGACTCTTGAACATGGTAGGGCCAATGGGCTCAAATTCATGTCGGCAATATAACTGATGTTTGCTTTTTTTTTCATCTTTCAATTTTCTTTGTTAGATCAAAGAATATTCTCTAGATTTCTCTAAATGAATCAATAAATTTTCTAAAGTCTTGAACTTCAACCGGTTATTTCTTAGACTCAACTAGTTCATTTGTAACTACTGTAGCGGTCGATTGAATACCATGGGTGGACCTCAATCCCCGTTCATTGAATACCATGGGTGGACCTCAATCCCAATGCATGCATGTAAGAGCATGTTCACATGTTATCAATATAGGGCCCCGCAACATGACAACGCCGAGTTTAGCCTGGGAGCTGAACCATGCATCAGGCCCAACCGACATCGTGGGCGGGGCTTGGAAAGCTCTCCCAAGACGGAATAGCTTGGGTCTATTGCAACCCAACTTTCAAGTCCTCTACAAGAGAATGAACTATCAATACCTCACAATCTTTTGACCAAATATAATCTTAGCTTCAACTATTTCTATGTAAAGTCTAGTGTAACTGTAAGATATTAGTTTTGATCACGAGACCCATTGTTTATGAAGCTCATATAGAGTGAACGTGTGGGACATATAATGAGATTACTCCCTCTAAAATAATGTTACCTGATTTAGTACCCCTTTGTGTACAACGTGTGAACATGCCCTAAGTAGTTGAAGTGCCCTTGGGCAGCGTGCCACCTATATATTGTACTTCAATGGACACCTATATTTGATTGGTATATGCCAAAGGCTCGTAGCTAGGAACGGACCCCAAAAACACATATTATGATAAGGTTGGACTATGTGCTCAAATACTTTCACCAATCTTGCTATGGGTTGGGTCGAAACAAGCCGTACACTGGTTCCTTGGAGGCAAGGGTTTAGGCATCCAACAAGGAACGAGTGTATGGGTTGGTTTGCCCAAATCTCTTGCTATGTGCATCAATTAACACAATCAAGAGGACTTCCAAAGTTGTGAAAGTTATTTAGAGGGAAAGAGGGGAAGGCGGGGGGGGGGGGGGTGGAAGGGGAACCTCCTACAATTTTTCCATCTTAACTTCCATTCTAAAACTCAAAATGAAAATCTTCATGATTTGTAATTGTTGATCGGATGAGATGACTCCCGAGCCAATGATGACATTATTTAGTGACCCTTGTGTGTTCTCTTTTGGTTTATAGGAAGGTCGATAGAAGGTATGGCAAGCAAGGAGGGTCCACAAATAGATAAACATGGTTTAGGTGTATGTTGCCATTGGGAGGGGGCTATAATGAGGCCCTTGGGAAACTACACTAAATAATCATATTATTGTGGGCTATAGTTATTTTCTAGAGCCCAAGAAAATTTTCATAATGGAATTTAACTATTTCTCATTAATTATCAACCCATGCTAATTTATAATAGAAATTTAGCATAGGCCAAATCAAACAGAATAAAATTGAATAATGTCAATGATTATTTTCTTTTGTGCTACTTTTCTCCTCTAACTAATATTGGATGTGTTGGTTGGAAGTTGTCATGAAGACTTAGGGGAAGACCCTGGGTCTTGGACCCACATTAATTCTGCCTTAAGTAGAAAATTAGTGTGGCCCACATTAATGTCCTTCCGTGCGAATTTTTCACCCACACTGATAGGACTATTTTAGTGTAGATGTAGGTGTCGATGACCACTAATATAATTGGCATTGAGAACAACAAGCACCATGTCTATGCAAGAGATGGACATGCAACTACACTAAATACTAAGTCCTAATAGTGAGGGTGGAAAATTAGCGTGGAAATAATTAGTGTGAGCTGCATTAATTCTCTAGTCAAGGTGGATATAACGGGGGTCCAAGATCCCCGGTCTTTCCCTAAGTCTTTATGACGATTTTCAACCAACACATTGAATTTTAGTTAGAGAATAAAAGTAGCACAAACTGAAATAATCATGCACATCAAAAAAATTCCTAAAAAATTGATATGACCCATACCAATTTTCTACTAGAGATTTAGTGTGGGTTGAGAATTAACGTGAACCACATTAATTATCATTAGGAATTTATTGTGGCCCACAGTATTAGGACTATTTAGCATACCATACACCCAAGCAAGCTTTTAGTTACGATAATTTAATTTTGAATATGAAGATGGAAAAATCTATCAAGAATTATGCAAACACAATTAGGAAGAACCTGTTATGTGGACCCAAGAACAAGTTCCGCATTACTCTCCCATCCCACACCTCTTATTCATGACACGCTTGAAAATGAGCTTGAATCCCATATGTTTGTGACATCTTAGGGTTTGTTTACACCAAAGGCATTAGGCTCTAGCTCTTGACCCTTAAGTTCCCAAGGCTATGAAAGGTTGTTTTGAGCGTATTTCACTGAATGTGACTTGTGGAATTGTCATGGACAATTTTTGAGGTGAAAGTGGGATATATCCATAGGATCTTGAAACATGGGAGTTGAGCTATTGGCAAGGGAGGGAATGGGGTATGCAACACCGTATGGATTTTCAAATTATGACATTTGAAGGAAGTGTTGCACATGAAAATGTCATGTTTTACCCCCATTAGAGAACCTTTGACCAATCAAATTCACTTCAAAAATGAGTGGAATGCTTATATGATCCATTGGATGGGAACAACCCAATAGTTGAGTACCTCCATAAATTCTCAAGCCAAAATGTGCAAATCACAATGAGCTAGCCACCTTGTGATTGGGGTATATGAATTGTCCCATATTCCTAGTAACACAATTGCTAGGAATTCCTAAAACATAAAGAAGAATGTCCAAAAGTTAGAGTAAATCATAACATTATTAAGATCCATAACAATGTTATGTGGGATTGGCAATATTCCACAAAATATTCCCCACATTCATATTGAATGTGGGAATATTTCGTGGAATAATGTCAATCCCACATAACATTGTTATGGATTCGAATAATGTTATGATCGTTGATGTAAGCATGAAGGACATATTTACAAGAACATCAAAAAATATTTCACTTCTACTAAAAATAACACCACAAATGTTCAAGCAAAGTTTGCATCGGAGTGGCAACCATCAATTGCATGACTTAGGTGCCTATGGATAGATATCCACATTGGCTTGATGTTAATAGTACTTTTAGGAGTTAAATGACCTTGATACCCTGCTTTTGGATGAGACCATAGAGAAGTCCATGGACTATAGCCCAAAGTCTTATGAAGGGCACAAGCCCTTAGTGTAAACCCAAATAGAAATATACAAAATACATCACAATATTTTAATTAGATATGAGAATGCATCATGGAGGAGAGAAGAAAGAGAGTGTTCGTAGCTTTGTTTATGTATTGGTGTTTGTATATGCTAATTCAACAAGTTTTGAGCATTCAAACTCTATTTATAGGGTATGGATTAGAAAATCCAACTTTGTTCACTGCACATTATAAAAAAATATTGTACAATAATTACATAGAAAACAACCTTCTACAGTAGCTCCAACAATCACATTTTGAATTAAATATGAATAGTATTAGGATATATATTTTCAATCAACTTTTATGGGTTGTCCCTAGAGGCCCGCCACAGATTTTGTCAAACCTACCTTCAAGAGTCATCCCAAAAAATTTCTACAATCCTAGCCAACATTATCCATACTTGCCATGTCGAATTCCATGTAGATTTTTCATTCACTAAAAATGTAATGAACTATGGTCCATAACCACCCTCATGTAAACCTAAAGTGGGGACCCTTGACACTCTCAACCAATGAGAATTCAAGGATTCTCAAGAGCCACGCCCTAATGGCTTTCGTGTAAGTATGCCCTTAATGGACATATGCACTTACATAATCACTCTACAAGGGAGAAATCCGACGCTCATGGTTCACTTGGTACCTACAAATTTACTAGGTGAGAACTCCAAATAATAAACAAGGCATGAACCTCCATTGAGTAATGTTAGGTCAAGGCCAGATGCCCACCTCTTTGAATTGGGCCCCACCATCTTACCAAGTTAAAAGGGTCTAGTAAAAATATGACCCCTGCATGTTTATGATTATTCATCTCAGGTGGGACCCTATACAATAATTAGGAACCTCTGATGATGATATTGGAATGAAATTATCCACAATAAAATAAAGAATTGACATGCTATAATAAAATTTCATGCGTTTCACCCGAGGTAATAATGGTAGGGGCCCGACTCAAAGAGGTGGGGCGTCTAGCCGTGTCCTTAGCACTATGACCTCTAGCAAGGGGCGGATAATGATATTGTAAGCAGATTAGAATCTAGAGTAAGCTATTATACACCAAATAAGCCAAAACGGTGATCGTGCTGGCAGGCAGGATTCTATACATGGCCTCCTTATTTTTAACTACTTGTTACAAAGAGTGCAGGCCCGGAGTTGATAAGCTGCCCTGCAAATTACAAGTGCTCGAGTCAGGACAAGTACTAAGTTACAACACCGGTATGGCTTTAGTGTCACCTACACCATTTGCGACCGGCCTAAACTAGATGCTTAGAGGTCTCAAAGTGTCACGTCCGCTAATTGCCAATATGATTCCATTCGTCAACATAAGTAACTTCTCTAAGTGAGACTTTAGTTACATTTTGACATTCAACGTAGCACATTGATGTACTTCAAATGATAGTTTTGCATTTTAGGGGAAGATATCATTGAGCATACTAAATGGCCAGTGCCATGTGATTATATTATAGTATGCACAAAGGACGTAATTTTGAGCATACTAATGGCAACTGTCATCTGTGTGCATTTTAGCCAACTTGTAGATCTTTGTGCAACATAGGCATGGACCTCATAACATTATTGAACATACTCGTGCCAAAATATTGGTAAGTGCACTTGAACACCAAGTGTCATGAGGGGACACTAATGATGAAGTTGTTGATCATTAGTGTAACCTCGGATACGCCTCAAAATAGGGTAAGCGACACTATTACGCATGTGACACGAAACACCATCGATGGTGTACTATAGGTTTATAAATGGTTTAGAGTACACCGTTTATGGTGTTTAGCGTCACATGCGTAATAGTGTCGCTTACCCTATTTTGAGGCGTATCCGAGGTTACACTGATGATCAACAACTTCATCATTAGTGTCCCCTCATGACACTTGGCGTTCAAGTCCACTTACTAATATTTTGGCACGAGTATGTTCAATAATGTTATGAGGTGTATATGCCTAGTATGTGGCACAAAGGTCTGCAAGTTGACTAAAATGCACACAAATGACACTTGCCATTAGTATGCTCAAGAATACCTTCCTCTTGCATGCATACTAAAATGTAACCACGTGACACTTGCCATTTGTATGCAAAATAATATCTTTCCTATGGATACTAAAAATACAAAATGATCATCTCAAGCAATGCCCGGGAAGTTTTTAAGCATAGTCAATCAAGATTATAGTGATTCTAAATCCAACCGGTTACATGTTGACATCTTCCGGTTTTGCTTTGTTCATTTGAGGTATATTCTATCGATTCCTCTAAAATGGTCGGTAATTCTCATGAAGTCTCGAACTTCAACCAGTTATTTCTCAAACTCAACCGATTCATCTGTAACTAACCGCCGGTTCTTCCCGAGCAGTGATCTCAAGTATCCCCATGTGCTACGCTGAATGTCATAATGCAAATATTTTTTCACTTACAAAAGTTACTTATGTTGACAAATAGTATCGTATTGGCAATTAGCGGGCGTGACACTTTGAGACCGCTAGGCATCTAGTTTACCATAAAACGGTGTACTTACTCCTGCTTCTGCTTTGAGCGGAGGGCATTAATTAACGGATGGTGTGTGCCAGGACCTGGTCTGGTGAGGAGTAGGCTGGGAGGCGACCCGGTTTGGAGAGACTGGCCAATTCCATTCAAATCCCCAAGTACAAATCGCGCCTACTTTGATGGGATCCTCCTCCTGAGCCCCAGTTGTCTGTGTGGGTTTAAACTTTAAAGCCTTGTTAGCCAAGCTACGATTCAAATGTTAAAGTACTAATTATTGCTCAAATGGGCTTGTCCGCAGATTAAATGCCAGCTTCTTACACACTCCTGCAGCAGTGCGTTTGAATTCAAAGCGTATGTGTCCATGGATGTATCAGCATCATACGCATTCGATCTCATGTGCTTTCCCTCCAAAACAATCTTGGGCCACATCTAACTTATGACCTCGCACAGTTTCAAGGAATATAGATTAGACAGGATTGGCTACACAGATGGACATACCATTATTCAACACTTATCAGCCGTTCCATTCTAATAATATCAATGCATTGTTTCATCCGAGTTTTTCAGCCTGAATATGCCAATGCAATGCTATGACAACAAACCTTGATCTATCTATCTATCTATCTTTTATTATCTTTTTTGATTCTTTTATATTGTTTATATAAGAAGATTGAACACCCAAGACCCACAAGCCTTACTATTGCTTGGTTTTCAAATCGTAGCACACTTACAAAGGCTTCTCAACAAGGTTCATGTATATTTCATTTCCTCTCGCCTTGATGTCAAGTTATCTAAGACCAACATCATGATCTTTAGCCCAAACCAAAAGGAAATCTGACCAAGAGGGATTCCACTTAGATAACACCTAAGTATAGCTAACTCATGAGCATGGCTACTTTGAAATAGTAAAATTGTTGTTGCTTACCACACCTCAAATCAAATACTCGCTCATCGAAACCATCTGGCATCCCCCCATCCAACCCCTAGAGGTTTGAACACATTGTGTCATTTTTGTTCTTACAATGTACTTGAAACAAAGCACTCTTTGTGTTGGAATTCCTCCTTCATATGCCTATTGGAGAGAAAGGTTTGCTTCATGTTTCATAATGTAGCACTAGGTAGCCTCAAGTTTTGCTACCAACTTGCTCATCATGTTTATATTAACAATTGCCTTACCCATGCCGTTGCATTCCAACACTGAAGACAATTAGCCTTTATGACTCCACCTTGATGTAAAGTAAGTTATGTGGGCCTTAATCAAACACTTGTCTTAGGCAAACACATGTATTTGAGTGCGATATGGTGTGTGGCATAATGACTTCCAAAACAGATGGTGACCCACCTTAGGTTGGTTGAGAGCGTATGGGTTAAGAACAAACACCAAAAAAATACATGATATGATGAGATTGCACACTTTGCATAAAAGAAGGACCATGTTCTAGGTTCAATAGTCAACACACTTGAGAGGGCCTATGTGATCGCTCAAAGAGGGGAAGGAAAAGAATACATTAAATAACAAAAAAACAAGAAAGAAAAACACTTAACCTCTTCTAAATTTTGAAAAGGAACTCCAATTTTGACACTTGAAACGACAATCTTCAAGATTCGCAATTGCCATCTGGATAGGACATTTTACAATCCCGTCCACCGGCCAAAAAAGTACATGTTGAATTGGAAGCAACTGTTATACCTTACTTCTTACTCCCACAACAGTTTCCTTTCATTTCTTTGCCACTTCACAACCAAGTTCGCAGCATCCACATGTCGTATGTTAGTAATGACCGTGCTTTGGGAGGAAATATTATTGTGTGCAATGCCTGCAAAATAAGATAATAAGATTGTGAAGCAAGCAAACAATGCAATTTGCAGCGCCCACATCATGCAGGCCAATACAACAGCATCGCCCACCAATTTAATGGATTAAAAAAACAATTCTTTGAGTTATGGTTCTAGAATATAGTAATGGATTTATATACTCTATATGCAGAGAGGAGGAGTGATATGAGAAGCAACAAAACAAAGGTCCGGCAATAACTTCCAGGAGCCTCGGTCCAAGGGCTAAGTTCAGTGCTGGAAGTGGTTGGCAATCGTAAATTGCAGGCCCGAGTGGTGGTGGTGAGCGAAGCAAATAAAGAATGGCCCACATTTTGCAAGTAGGTAGTCCATGTGCCTGGGTGACTTGGAGCCAATCTGGCCAAGGGAATTCACCTTTCAGTTACGTCAATAACTGCCGCAGTACGCAGTTGTAAGTACCATGGCAGTTCAGGTGTTCGATATAGTGTTTTCGGATTTCATTGAAATTTGTTTTGCTCCAAAAACAAAATTCTTTTTGAAAAAGGAAAATGTCATCATCTCATAACACTACTACTCAACACCAGGGGTGATGTACCCTTAGTGCTAAGAATTCTGCAAGAATTATCCTCCAGTTACGACGAGTCGTCCATGCAATCTGAGCAGTACTCAGTTTTAGTTTTGTTCACTTTGCAAGGGTGAACAACCAAGTAATGGGCTTCTGTCACCCAAGCAAGAAATTTATTGTTTAATGTTTGAATCTAGCCAACTTCTACCTATTTGCCAGCCAACTTGCTTGCAACCAATGAATACTATTGGGTAAGCCATACCTAAACCATACTATCATATTGTGAGTGCGGTGTCAGGGTTGGGAATGTTTCTCTCAGATCCCATGGCAGCAAGTAGCTAGGCACTAACCAACCCATTTCTTTTAAAAGAGCACGACTAGTAGCGTGAATAACGCTATGCCAATGGATATACGAGTCTACTTGTTGACATGGAGGATTGACAATCAGTTGAATTTGAGTACGCTCTAATCGTTTTTGGGCTATGGTATGATGGCACATAATAACATAGGTTCCTATTAATATTGGCTAGATCAATGTGACATTTTAGGCAAACTCGTCCCATTTGAGGGTGATACTACATCAAGCTATTTAACCCCCCCAAAAAAATAGCTTATTTAAATTCAAAAATAACATCAAAGGTTCTAAGTTAGTTTGTTAGAATCCAAATGGAATGAATTGACCGTCAACATATAGGGAATCATTTCTTAGTAGAGCCCCTTCATCCACAATAGAATAATTCACCAAGGTGGACTCACAAAAGCTAGGATTTCAATGCATCTAGGAAAACAGGTCCATCGTGGGTGAATGGACGCTAGCGAAATAAGTCTCTATAGTGGATAGTAGATTTATTCCAATTAGACCACATTGTGTTACTCCAAGTCTTGAATGCTATTTTTGGATGCCATGTTAACTATGTTAAGGTAGATGATGCTAAACCCAACACTAAAATAAAAACAAAATTCAAAATTCAAAATCAACACCTAAAACATAATAAATACATATGAATTCATCATGAGGATGTCCACCACCTTAACATCATTGAGTCATCTATCAATAAAATTTTGAAACCTTATAACATAGATCTGCACATGAATTTCAAGTAAGACATACTTTGGTGCATTGCAATCTCACGTCCATTGCTACTGATTTATTTCAAAGTATGCATGCTCAAGTCACGCCTTAACTAACAATCTTACCACCATCTGCGTCAATTAGAAACTTCCAAGATACAGAATATTTCATCACATTTTCACCTTCCCAATTCGACGACGAGTTCATCATTCTCTCGCCAAGCAAAGCCAAATGGGTGTGTATATATCCCAGCATATAATACACACAATAAATGCGTGCAAGTAATGATGGACCGAGATCTAATACCAATTTGGCACAGACTCAGTGCAGATGGTGACACTGTGCAGTCTAGCTCAGTTGCCTGACTGTGCTTACAGTGTAGAGCCGGCAAACTGAATTTCAAAAGTATCCTTCTCTTAGACGGCTCTCAGGAATGATGATGTCATGAAAAACCTGGTTTCCGGTCATTAACTTCCACTGATCTTAGGTGATGAATTTGAAGCCAGTAAGCAGAGCAGCGGAGGAGTTGAGCCGTGCAGCCTGCAGCAGGCAGCAGAAAAGTTGTACGTTTCGTGTGCATAACGCTGCTAGAAAGCTAGGGCTCATAAGTACCCAGCCGTATGTTTTGTGTGTGTGTGTGCGCGCTTGTGTGTTAAAGTAGTAGCCGATCCGATGGAGAGTTTAGTTACCTGTAAGTGATGCTACTAGAGTGCACCAGCCTGTAAGTGCCCAATAATCAATGAACGGGGAGAACCGGCTGCTTGTTACAGATGAACTGGCTGAGTTCGAGAAATAACCAGTTGAAGTTCAAGGCTTCAGGAAAACTACCGATCGTTTTAGAGGAATCTGTGGAATATCCTTGAACTTAATAAAGAAACATCGAATGATGTCAACATGTAATCGGTTGGACTTGGAAACACTAGGATCCTGATCAATTATGCCCAAAAATCTCCCCTAACGCTCTTCAATAATAAGTTCGATGCAAACTTACACATACCAGTCAACATACTTATGATGTAAGGTCGACGACCCATTTCCAATAACTTAATCAATATTTGGCATAAGTGTGGTACATATGTGATAATGGAGTGATGTTTTACAAGCCTGGAAATTAATATCATGATGTCTAACAAAAAATCACAATTCATTTTGGAGTAATGAAATTACATTAAAATTTCATAGGCAAGATTCTCTCCCAACCCATGTTCACAGCATAGGTTGACTTATTTTTTGCCAATTGGTAAATGAAAACTTGAGTACAACCAATGCTCTTTTCAAGGGACCCAAAATCCGTGCCCTTTTCGCTTACCTTTTTCCATCATGCTAAACTCCTCAACGACTGTAATTCCTCTCTCACCTGGTCACTACATATTTCCAACATTCCAAGTTAGAGCATCACAACTACATGTGCAAAACTTCGCGGCTTTAGGGGACCCTAGTATTAAGATTGGGGTGGATATTGGAAATGGGTGTGTCTACTAAAGATGGGTCTTAAGTGATTACTTTTTCCATCAAGCCCACTTCTCCTAGTAGGATATGAAACACGTGATCAATACAAGATGGTTAGTGAGTCTTAATCAAGGTCAAAGCCACATTCGTCATAATTTTTGGAACTCTTATGAGTATCTTATCCATTATTGAAGAAATAGTCTTGTGCTTGTGAATAGTCATATAGATCCCTTCATTTATGTTAACCAATGAGCCTAGAATGGTTATCAAGTTTCCAATACACAATTCAAATCTCTTTTGTACATGTGTTTTTTTGGCATTTGTTCTTCGGGTCACACCAATTTGAAACCACATGGCACTCAAATATAGGCGTTTCAACAAGAAAGAGTTAACCAAAGAAGGGTTGTCTACAGTACCTTGCAGGATGACAAGATTAAAGCTAACCACATATGCATAATGCCCCCAAGCTTAGATAAGCAATGAGAGGAGATTGGATGATGAGTTGTAGGCGGTGAGTCATCCACCTACTCGAGTTGGTTATTAGTCAAAACCGATGAACTCATGGACAAAATCTTGGAATTATGGTTGATATGTGTCTCAATGGATGAACAACACTAGCAATTTTTAAAAATCCATACACTCTTGGATGAGTGATCAGTTAAGAACTTGGTAACTCTTGAGGGTTGGGAGGGTTGAGCAAGGTTATTGGACATAACCATTTCGCAACTTTCACTATGTACTCTTCGATCAAGGAGATCAATGAATTAGATTGGGAGCAAAGGCGAGAGAGGGTTAGTTTTTGGGGAAGTCATCCTCTTCCTCCCCAACCATGGAACGCCACTTCTTGTAGCAATTGGTTATGTCATTCACGTAAGTTGAAGGTGGATTTCGTTGGAAATCTCTTATAATTCATATCTTATAACTTCAATTTCTTAATATTTACGGCGCCCAAAACCCCACCCCCCAACTAATGCTCCCCAAAAATAGTTGGGGTACCTCTTAACCTCAAATTCTAACAATGGACCACCCTTGGCAATATCCCATAATATTTATAAATTTGTTTTGTATACATGAGTCACATCATGCGGAAGTTGATTACATGGAGTCTAATAAAACAAGTAAAAGCTACATTGATATGTGAAATTGGGTTCCCCATGCTAATTTATCAACATTTTAAAATATTTTGAACATTTTTCATTTTGATATCAAATTACAGTGACTAAATTTTATTTTGGTTTGCCATATGAATGAATAAACAAAGTTATAAGTTTTGTGATCCGGTTTTGACCCGAGGTAATTTACATGGGTAAGGAGACAACTTGTTTGCAAAGGCAACCTAACTGCACATATTGGTGTATCTTCTCCATATCCCTCCCTCCCATTCTCCCTTCCTTCCCCTCCACTCACTCCCTTCATGAAGAGAAATGTCCAAATCCAAGATTCGATTATATAATCATAAGAAAAAGAAAAGGTATGCAAGATGTGACAAATAACCAGGAAATAAAGACATCAAACTACTAGATATCTAATGAATACATGAAATACTACAATAAGCCTACCTATGAAAAAGGGCAACAACCTAAGGGTGAATGAGTCTCTTCAATCATGCTTGCTCCATTAAGTGCCATCATTTAGATAAATTCACTTGAATGTGATTTTTATTTTATTTCTTATTTTCAGAAAAGTTCAATGCTTGCAATGCCCTAACCCTCTAAAGAGCCTTCAACTTCTACAAATTGGATGGACACTCACAAAAATAATTTGGAAATCCCATTGGTGGATGCTCTTCAAATGCCAATCGGAGTCATATTCAAAATTTCAACCAAATCGCCCAATATCCACTACGTAAATCAATCATCTCAAGTGAAACCTCCAAAATTGTTCAACATGAATTGCCATTGGTTTGATGAATTGTTGACGCACGATTTGCTGACTTGATGATTGATGCCAATCCGGGTACATGGCCAAATTGGACAATGCAATCCCCATCCCCATCCACATACCCATCCCAATAAAAAAATTCCATAGGCCACTCATCAAATTATGTTTTCAAAACTCTATTTGGGAGAAGATGTTTCATTGCCATACCTAACATTTGACCAAAACTCGTGCCATTCTAGATAGAACAATTATACGACACAAGATTTCATACAAAACTTGGGATCATATTTAGGAGTTAACGATTTAGATTGTCCAATGTATTCTTCAATTTCATTTTCAATGAAAATTGTCCAAAGATTATGCATGTACCTTTAGTACCTACCTTAATTCTTCTAGGCTTATCCCTAGCTTCCATAGCCCTCACCGCCCCTTGCTCTCATTGGTTGTTGCTAGATATTTCATTGCTCCCAAAACTACACTAAATGTGATATTTAGTGTCACTTACTATTTGGAGTTACCCAATGCTATATCTTTTACTATTGATGTAAGTTGTTACCAAGTAAAGCTGTTAATGTTCTATAATGTCCAAAAAATCAATTTGACATTTGTTGGCAAAATTTGAGATATATATAGTAATGTGTGATTCCAAATAGTAAGTGGCACTAAATATTTTATTTAGTGTAATGTTCCCAAATGGAACAAGGCCCCAATCGATTCCATGTATCTAATGTTACTTCACGGCATGCAACTCACCTCACTTGAACCCCCGCGGCTAGGGAATGGAGCTCTAGATTTATCTAAAGTGAGTTATGTTTGATAGCCACGTCTTCCTCTCTTTTTCTCTTTTTTTATTGTCATTAATTATGTACTATACAGTGTACCTTGCATGCATGGCATAAGATTTTTCTTTGACCACACTCTAGATAAATCTAGAGAACTTTTTATCTAAACTTTTTTATATGATTTTTTTCCATCCACAAATTCCATACAAAAATGCCCTCCTTTCATCAATTACTTTCATTAAAAGTTTCAGTAAATTTTCATACACAAATTCCATGTAAAAATGCCCTCCTCTCATCACTTACTTTTCATAGGAAATAAAGGTAAATTAAATTCCAGATGAAATCGTATTGTACGGCCAGGGCGAACCGACCCATACATTGGTACCTTACCGGATGTCTAGTGATGTCACATTCGAATGAATCGGCCCTCAACCCCATAGGGGATCTTTTTGTATTGGAGCCACTTCATCCACGATATGTAGGATGGTTGATTTTAAGTGAGTGCCACAAATCCCCAGCCGTTCGCCCTACCCGGTAAGGTACCAATATACGGGTTGGTTTGCCCCAGCCGTATTGTACCATGCATGCATGACATGAAATTTTTCTTTGACAACACTTTGGATAAATGTAAACGACAAAAAATGCAATGTAAAGTCTGTGTATCTACAAGTTGACTTCCCCTTTATGCTTGCATGTAACTTAAATAGGGTTTCCTCAAGATTGACGGTGCATATAGGCCACCCCAACAATTATTAAGTAAATAATTGTTCATGTGCAAAAATTTGCACGTTGCAATATATATGCCCTTTTCTCTCTCTTGGGTTGTTGCTTTTTTTTTTACTCTTAATTACTTGGTTGGCTCCCTAAACCACTGACTCCCAAAATGGAACAAGACGGTCCACATGTTATATAAATGTCAAAATCGATCACAAGCACATGGCTTCTCTTTATGCTTCCTACCACAAATAGAGCAAAATGTGTGTCTAAAAGTTTTATAAGGCTGAAAACTCATTTGGGCATTTTTTGGCATGTCAAATAAGTTTCACCCTCAATGAACCAATATGGAATGTCTTTCGTTCAAATTTCCACATTGACTCCAAGCATGTACCCAAAACTTACCAAACATGGAAAGTTATGTATGCAAAACAACCAACTCCCCACCAAAACTCTGGTTGAATTAGGGCCACTTCACACATGAGCCAAGAGTTGTGACCTTGTAATGGTGAGGACCCTTGACTCTCATCCAAAGGCCGTACCATGGGTGTTGGGAAAGCCGTTTTATGTAGTCACGAGCCCTCAAGCATAGTGTGAAGTGAGAATGGACCATGTTGCGGGACCATTTGCATATTTTGTTGGCGGAAAAAGAGGGGAGGATTTGGTTTAATATAATATGTCTCAAACTCTATCAATTTGGTGGTGTTTGTATGTCCTGGAATCTGTTATGGAATCTGCCTTGCAATCTGTCCTGAAATTTGTCATGCTGGAAAAAATATTAAAAAAGTCATGGTCTTCGGGAATTTGCATCAGGCCCACCTCTTGGAGGTGGGCCTGATGCAAATTCTGGTAGACCATGCATCCTTATCCACAACCTACCATGTAGGACTCCTTGTAGACTTTTCATCCACGAACTTTTCTTTGGGCCTTCACCTCCTAGTGTGAAGTGAACTTGGACGGTCTCCGCCTTTTCAACCAATGAGAGCTCTTACATTGCCATGGTTAGGGGCCTTCAGCCTTGTGTGTGAAGTGGCCCTTAATGGATAATTCTATTCGACTTATGCAACTACCCAATGAATTTACAAATGCAATCCAATAGGCATAAGTCACATAATTTACAAAATTGAGCATTATCACCATGACTGTCCACTTATTATATGTTGAAGCAAATGCAAAGTATACTACACCATTTATGGTATTTAGCATCACATATGTAATAGTGTCACTTACCCTATTTCGAGGTGTATGCTAAGTTACACTAACAATCAACAACTTCATCATTTAGTGTCATCCCATGGCACTTGGTGTTCATGTGGGCTTACTAATATCTCGGCATAAGATTGTTCGATAGTGTTATGAAGTGTATGCCTATGTTACACAATGGTTTATAAGTTGACTAAAGTGTACGCAAAAGACACTTGGCATTAGTAAGCTCAAGAATATCTTCCTGTTGCATACTAAAATGTAAGTACATGACACTTACCATCAATATGCTTTAGATTATCTTCCCTTTGCATATTAAAATGCAAAACTACCATCTCAAGTATCCCAACGTGCTACACTAAATGTCATAATGTAGATAAATTATGACTTGAGAAAGCTACTTATGTTGATGAATATTATCATAATGGCAATTAGTGGACGTGACACTTTGAGACATCTAGGCATCTAGTTTAGGCCCTTCATAGGTAGTGTACGGGACACTAAGGGCCACTTCACACACAAGGTTGAAGGCCCCTAACCATGGCAATGTAAGAGACCGTCCAAGTTCTCATTGGTCGAAAAGGCGGAGACCGTCCAAGTTCACTTCACACTAGGAGGCGAAGGCCTAAAGGCCCAAAGAAAAGTTCATGGATGAAAAGTCTACATGGAGTCCTACATGGTAAGTTGTGGATAAGGGTGCATGGTCTACCGGAATTTGCGTCAAGCCCACCTCCAAGAGGTGGGCCTAATGCAAATTCCGGGAGACCACGACTTTTTTAATAAATTTTCCACAGATTGCAGGGCAGATTCCAGGACATACAAACACCACCAAATAATTGTCTTAAATTGATAGAGTTTGAGACATATTATATTTAACCAAATCCTCCCCTCTTTTCTGCCAACAAAATATGCAATGGTCCCGCAACATGGTCCATTCTCACTTCACACTATGCTTGAGGGCCCGTGACTACATAAAACGGCTTTCCCAACACCCATGGTACGGCCTTTGGATGAGAGTCAAGGGTCCTCACCATTACAAGGTCACGGCTCTTGGCTCATGTGTGAAGTGGACCTATATACCATAAAAACGGTGTGCCATAGTTTCATGTAAATCATAAGTTAAGTACTGCAGTGGTTATCGAATTCCGAGCTCCGATCTACTTAGCTCGGAACTGGATGCCAGTGGCAGTTTTTTGGATGGATCTCTGCAGAGCAGCGTAGGATGATGATTCGTTCACGGAAACAGAAACAGAAACAGAAACAAAAATAAGTGTAAAAGTGGTACTCCTAACTTAACTTATATGAGCTGATCAGTGAAGAGGGGTACAGAGAGTTCTGCCACTGGAATGAAGAGTCGCAGCAGCAGGCCGCTCATCGTCAGGCTTTTACAATTTAGCCCCCGTTTTGAGGAGCCCCCTTGTGCAGCTTTGTCCGGGAGCCACTCGAACGCGAGGTCTTCTGGAATGGATAGATGCTACCCTCCTAATAATAAGAGTTAATAGCGATGTACTTATTAATTCACATCTAATTATGGTACGCTAGTAGCAGGAGGAGGAGGAAGTAGCCTGCAGCCCAAGGCTTCAAACTTTCGAACTTGTGCAGCGCGACAGCTTTCAAAGCCTTCCAGAATCCACAGTATGATAACCTCAAGTTAAGCCGGTCTTCTTCTTCCAGTCAGTTTGCGGGGTCATGCAAAGTTCACAGTGTGGGGAGCCCCCACAAAGTGATTCAAAAGTGCACCAAACTAGCAACGAACGAAGGAACAGGGAGAACCGACTGCTAGTTGATTACAGATGAGCCGGTTGAGTTTGAGAAATAACTGGTTGGAGGGAGAACCGACTGCTAGTTGATTACAGATGAGCCGGTTGAGTTTGAGAAATAACTGGTTGGAGTTCGAGACTTCAGGAAACTATCCCCATCGTTTTAGAGGAATCCATGGAATATGCCTCAAATTAATAATGGAAAACCGAGAGATCACTACATGTAAACCGATTGGACTTGGACACACTAGGATTTTGACCGATTATGCCTCCTCAAACACCGCACCCTAGCAAGAGCCAATGAGAGCAAGGGGCTGGGAAATGAATGGTATGATGGAAATTATGGCTAAGGTTAGAGGAATTGGGGTAGAGACTTATTTGGCCATGTGTGTATTTTGTGGACAATGGTGATTAACAAACTAAATCAAAGGATGCAACGGACAATTTGGGTCATTGGTGTACTATGTTTATTTCTTGTCTTAAGTAGTAGTTGCATTCTTCTTCTTCTTCTTTTCTTTGGTTTGCATTCATCTTCTTTTTCTTGGAACACATAGTCATAATATTGGAAGAGAGAGAGAGAGAGAGAGAGAGAGAGAGAGTTTCAATCAAGTGTATGATCTTAAACCAAACACATGTATTTAAGTGGTGTATGGTTGGGTGTGAATCTAAGAAAGCATACCAAAAATCAATATAATAAAATTAGATTGAACTATGCGTATGAAATTTGTGAACCATACACAACAATCAACATAATGATAATGAAATAATAATTCTTGGTGGGGGACCTTTATGATCACTTAAGAGAATCTTCATTTTGACAATGAACAAAATATTCAGATAGCCCCAAAAATGATGAGGATAGTGGTGTCAAGCACAAGTTGGGTTGCTGATCATCTTTGCACTAATTGCATGCTTCGTATCCTATGAGAAGTGGGTGCAAAGAGATTAGTGTCAGTTTAAAACCCGCTTACTTTGTATGTAGTCATATTTCCAATGATGTGGCACCTCTACCAAGAAAACTTCCTAAATGTGTATGGGATATCCCAAATTTCTAGCATGTACTTCAAACCCATTTTAATTTGTCTTCTTTTCCATCCAATCTTAAATCCCCACCTAGTAACCATGTACCATTGAAGTGTGTGTGTGTGGGTGGGTGGGTGGGATAATGGTTAAGACAAGTAATCAAATTAAGCATACTTGCTTTAAAGTGGGTTTACATAAACATATGGGTCCAAAAAACTTGGAGTCCAAAACCCTCCTTCACAAACCTTGCATTCAGACTAAAAATTGGACCTAAGTCTAAGTTTTGATTTCTCAAATTGGGTCAGTCCTGATTGGGTGGAGCATTTTCTTGAGTCGAGCCTGATAAAATGTGGTGGGAGAGTGGCAACTGTGCCACGTTGGTTTTCATACTTTGAGATCAATGAATGGGGAGAACCGATCGCAAGTTACAAATGAACCGGTTGAGTTTGAGAAATAACTGGTTGAGGTTCGAGACTTCAAGAAAATTATCGATCGTTTTAGAGGAATTTATAAAATATACCTCAAATTAACAAAGAAGAACCGAAAGATCACAACATGTAACTGGTTGGACTTGGAAACACTGGGATTTTGATCGATTATGCCCAAAAAATCTCACCGGGTCTGGACATTGTTTGGGCTCGGACCCAAGTGTAAACTCCTTGGTCAACATTTTGCTCTTGACCAAATGGATTGCTTGATTTCAAACTTCCTCTGGTCTTGGACACACAGTAATGTCAACCCACTGGAGAGGTGAAATAGTTTAAAACTGCCTTTCTCGAGCTTACTTATTAAAGGAAGCGGGTGTTGATGACGATCATGTGATTTCTACACTTCTTAATAGGACAACCTATTTTAAAGTGGTATATAAGCTTAACAAGCCTTGTAGTTTTGAATGAACACTGAAGAAGAAGGAAAGAAAGGCACGTGTTACGATGACATTGGAATATGTGCTCAAAATACATGCATCATTCAAGGTTCAACAATTAACATAACTCCGAGGGCATAAAAAAAATTTAGTTGATAAGAAAGTGAAAAAAAAGAATGTGATTCTCACTTTGACCTCTCAAAGGTAGATTGGTGTTTTCATTTTATTTTTATTTTAGTTTTTAATTTTTTTATGAGATAGAAGGCCGATAGGCCTACGCCAAAGCATAGGAGGCAACTAACCACCTGGCAAGTTTCTGTCAAGTAGAGAGGAGATTTCACAGCCGGGAATCGAACCGCCAACCTCTTCCTTAAGATTTGGATATCTCTCCACCATCATCCAGTAGTTTAGGGTCGTCTCGGGCCAAAAGGTAGATTGGTGTTAATGCAACATCCCTTAAAATGTCGACATCTATATTTTATTGGTGTGTGATTAGGTGTGGATCTAATAACGGGAACCAACAAGACATGTGTTAAAAAAAATGATTGGACCACATGCTCATTGTTTAACCATTCTAGGCTAAGTTTTCCACATATTTGGGGGGGGGGGCAATGCTTTGAATTTACTAATTATCTCGCACTAATATTGTGTTATAGATAAAATTTTATGTTCAAAGTCCACTTTACCTCATCCCTTTTGCATTTCAACTCATATTCTAACACTTTAAAAAGTATGATCTTGACAATTGGGTATGAATCCAAGGAACTTGGGGTCCAAAACACCTCTTAATGGACCTTACTTGCAAACTTGAAATTGGACCTAAAGCTTGAAGATCGGTTTCTCAAATTACAAGGAGTATTTCTTGAGTGATGACTACCAAAACTTGACGGAAATTTAAAGTGATGCCATATTAGAGTTATCCATAAAGTCTCTCAAAGAGGGACAAAACCATGTTTGCTTTTTGTTCGAGAAAACTTTCAAATATTACAAGCTTGTTAACTCGTTGTACATTGGAGCCTATTTTGAAAGTTGGGTGAAATTTTTGAGATCTCCTATTTCCACCTGTCAAACTTTGGGAAAATTTTAGGATCTAAAATACGGTATGCACAGGGGACTTGTTGTCCTAAATCTTGGATCTGCATATGCAAGGCTAGCTTGGCTTGCCCATCCTAGTAGGACAAGCTAGAAAGTTGATTTTTAATAGTTCGACACCACTCTTTGTGTATGGTAATTTAAGCATCAAAGAAATTTTGGGTGACTTTGTGTTAATACTCATAAACTCAAGGTTTGGACTAAACTCATGGTTTCATCTTCTTTACTTTACAAATAACTCTATTAGATTATCCTTTAATGCAACTGGAGTTTTGGTTGGGAGTTGGTTGTTTTGCATACAAAACTTTCCATGTTTGGTAAAATTTTGGTGCATGCTTGGAGTCGGTGTGGAGATTTGAACAAAGAGCTTTTTATGTTGGTTCCTTAGGGGCCAATGCTCTCGTTTCAACACCTAGTTAAAATGATAGTGGTATAGAAAGTTCTTTGTTCAAACCTCCACACTGAATCCAAGTATGCACCTAAAACTTACTAAACATGAAAAGTTTGTATGCAAAACAACCAACTCCCAACCAAAACTCTAGTTGCATTAGAGGACAACTTTATTAACAAGACTTCATTTACAAGATCACTCAATGTTTCAGACGTTTCTTTGGTCTTGGGCCCCTAATTGTGTAATCCCATCCTTAGACGATTCCCAACCCGATCCAACAACCAAAGATGTTTGTGAAGTTAAAAAATGAGAATCACCAAGAGTTGCCAGCAAGTGATGCCACATTAACACCACTTCATTCTTTCATACCATCCCTAGTGTAGGTCCAAAATTTTGCTCTCGACCAATAAAAACCCTTGAATTTGGAGTTTGGTTGGTCTTGAACCCCAAGTGTAACCCCCCCCCCTTTACCTTTAGACAAATTCCCGATCCGATCCAACGGCCACAAATGTGTGTGGAGTTGAAAGTCCCTACAATAGGGGCTTGCTTACATTCCTTAAGTGGAATACTTGATTGAGTTGCAGGTCACATTCTTCTTCTTCTTCCCCAAATTGGGGACTCTTTATGAACTCGTCGGTCAGAGTCGTTGAAACACATCTCACATTCCTTAGCTTAGCTTAGCTTAGCTCGCCCGCCCGCTTGCAGGCAGGCAGCTCGATCAGCTCCCCATCTCATCTAGCTCCTCCGAAGTCTCGAAGTTTGGGCCTGCCAACTGTGAGAGTAACTTAACAATCTTTCTCGTAACTTAAGTTCAGAGTTGTAGGCAGATTGCCCATTTGTTGCATGGCGCAGGAGCCCGTGCATGTTTCGGGTCCGTTCCTCGGTGGTGATGCAGCTGGCTGTCTGTCTGTCCGCCTGCCTGCCTGCCTGCCTGCGAAAGGGCTAAGTAAGAGCCAACCTTTGTGTGCTGGTATTAGCCGCAGGTCCGTAGTTTGCATCGTGTTTCAGGGTGCTGCTCATGGTTTGGTGGTGCATGGTGCTCCAAAGGAACGATTATACTAGTATTGCTGCAACATATGCATCAAGTGATGCCATGGCCTAGTGTTGGTGCATTGTGGACTTTTCCACAGAAGATTGGTTCTCTTGAAATGACGAGGTGAACTGTGGAGTGGTTTTTGCTCCCACTTTGGATCTTTGGAGATCACTCACAGGATGAGTTGAGTTGAGTTGAGTTGAGTATAAGCCCCGAATTAATCATAACTTGGTGGAGTGAGCTTCATGTGTGATCTGCTGTTCGTAGCTGGTTTGGAACTTAGTAAACCTGTGCGCTGGTAGCAGTTATATAGTTTTCATCTTTTTAGGTGGGGAGTTGAGCGCTGCTGATGTTTTGGTGGTGCATGGTTGGAAGGAAGGGTTATATGATGCATTGTGGTGTTTTTTTCACAAAATATTGATTCTCTTGAAATGGCGAGGTGGTTTACTCTCGCTTTGGAGATCACTCACAGGATGAGTTGGGTATGAGCCCCGAATTACGATTTGGTGGAGAGGGGCTTCGAATGTGATCTGCTGCCTGCCAACCATGACCAGACCGATGTTCATAGCTAGTTTGAGATTTAGTACACTTCTTATGCCGGTGGCTGCTGCATAGCTTTCATTGGTTCAGGCGAAGAGTTCTGTGCTGCTGATGTTTTCGTGGTGCTAGCTGCGCCTCGAAAGGGATATGTCACTACTGCAATCATCAAGTGATGATGCCATGGCCCCGGCAGTGCAATGTGGATTGTGTTTTCCCAAAACAGATTTTTTCGAAATGCCAAGGTGAAATGTGAAATGCTTTCTTTCCCTATATCGAGATTACTCACAGGAGGAGTGGAGTAGCCCCGAATTACTTCGTGGATTGGGCTCAATGTCTGATCTGCTGCCAACCACGACACCGATGTGCGTAGCTGATTTGGGACTTGCGATGCAGCCATGGAGCCTGCACTTGGACAGAAGGGATCCACACGACCTCCTGAAGGAGAGGTAGTGTCGACACCGGCGATAAATGTTGAGGACCACGTGATGATGAAAGTACCGATCGTCCTAGCCTTTCTCTCGCCCATGGGAATTTCCAACACCTAACCTTGCATTTGAACAATCTGCAAACTTCCCCCTGCCTAACCCTCCTTTGTGAGCCGGAGGAGAGAGGCTATTTCATCGTGGATGTGGAGCTACGATCTGCAAGCTCGCTGCAGAGTACTCGATTACGGAGCCGTTTGATTGTTTCCTCAATTGAAGGTGAATCTGGGGATTAACAGCATGGCAGCCGCAAGAACACCTTCCCGTAGCGGTAGCGTCCACTCTTCTAGGTCAGGGGGATGCGTGGCCGCTTTCTTGCGTGTGTTCGACTGGAACTCCAGCAAGGGCTTCTCATCCTCGAGGCGACTTCTTCCAGGTGTGTGGTACTGTAATTCTCGATCCCAGATTGTTGCACCGAATTCAGAAATTGTTCAACCCTGAGACTCAAATTGGTCTGCTGCTTGAAGGTTATATATTTAGAAGAAGAGTTGCACTCATGTGCCACTTTCATCAAGGTCGGAGCAGCATTAATTTCTCATACACCAAATCTGTGTAGGTATCTTGCTGCACCAAGTCTTTCAGTTTGTGCATTAGAGAGAGAGAGAGAGAGAGAGAGAGAGAGAGGGCGAGAGAGTATAATTCGGCTCGTTGCACAGGAATTTCAATGTCGAATAACACAGTGTTGTCGTCTCTTGTCGACTTTGTAACACGTTGGTCACAAGAGACAAAGAGTACAATTGTGTTCATCAGATGAGTCTTTTTGGAAGTGGATGCAATGCGAGTCTAGAAGTTATGAGTTGTAGTTGCAATGCCTCCGAAATACATTGTTGGAACCTTTCAATGTGGTCTACTGCTTGAAGCTCACATACTTCGAAGGTAAGTCTACTCAAGTGCCACTTTCATCAGGGTTGGAGCAGCTCTAAATTCTAATACACCAAATCTGTGTATGTGCCTTGCTGCACCAAGTCTTTCAGAGAAGAGATAGAGAGGTTCGTCGCTCAGTAATTTAAATCTCGAACAACACAGCATTGTCCTATTGTCCACTCTGTAACACGTTGATTACAAACACGAAGAATCCCATTGTGTCAATCGGAACAGTCTTCTCGGAAATGGATGCAGTATTCTGGTTCTAAGTTGCAATGTGAGCTTTTAGTTGCAATGCCTCCGAGGGACTGACAACATCGATGCCGGTGAAGAATGTTCAGGATCTCGAGGCCAAGGTCAAGGAGTGCGGAGGTCGATTTTTGAGGATGATCATCACAGTGTTGGAGCTGCGAAGGGTAGCCTGGTACGGTGTTTCTTATGAGAAATTCGAGCAGCAGTTCTTTCAACTCATTCTTCTTGATGGAATTCATAGACATTCCCCAAGTTTTGTTGTGCGCTGACATGGAGAGGAACTATGTTTTGCAGATTCCAAACATTGGGATTGCCAACACACCAACACCTGGGGTACGTATTCGTCTGGATTCCTTACCAGATGGTCCGTTTTATCGCCACTACAACCGATCGGAGAGCTGCAACTCTGGAAGTGATTCTCTGTCATGCTCAGGAATGGAAGTGGAGGATCACTCGGAGACACCGGTTATACTCCAGGATCTGCTGCATCAAGACTACTTCGAGTGCAGCTCCCAAAAGTCCGTGAAGAAGAGGTTGTTGGGGTTTGTGAAAACATCTCAGGAATCAGACGAGGCTCCATCATCACACAGAAATCATCATCGTCACCACCACGATGCCTTGCTTGTAACGAGAAGAATCGAACGAAAAGATGAGAGACTGTCTTTTCTATCTCGACTTGACCCTGCACTTCGGCAAAGCAGCTCCAGATCGCACACCCACCATATGACATCTGCTCCGTTCTTAAATTCCCAGGTGAAGAAAACCAGAGCATCTCGCCTCCTCAAAGCTGCGGTGAAAATTCTGGAGCCCAGGTCACAAGCTAGCATGTGGGGACGAACTCCAAAAACGAAATCGCATCAATCCCATGCACGCTCACATCAATCCCATGCTTCGCAATTTCGGTCAAGAGGCCAGGACAGTACTACTACACATGATGAGCCTGAACACAAAAAAATGCTGGAAAGATCTGGATTCGAAACAACATTGCCAAACTTTTCTATTCGCACAGTAAAACATTCAGATGGTGGTGACAATGGAGTTGGTGCAGATGGAGAGGATGCAAACTCAAAGCTGATTCCCATGACTCTGGTAGAGCATGATCTTACCAAAGCTTTTCTCAGTAACGAGTCCAAGTACAATGAGCAAGCCGAATACCTGAACGGCTTCCCCATCGTGAAAGTGCTGCGTAACTTGAAAGGACAGCAAGAAAAGGTTAATACATTGTCCGGCAGTCGTGTGTTTCCTTTGGAGAATGCTTCAGAAGGAAATTCAATACCCGAAGGTCGTGAAATTCTACCAAAGTCAATCCTCAGTTATGGCAGATTCTTTGGTGGACGAAAGAATGAAGATGAAGAGGAGGTATTGGTCACGAGAAGAAAACAGGGAGGACGAAAGGGAAGAGTGATGGAAGTATCATGCCAATTTCCTTCTCCAAGGTGCACTGTAATGTCTCTAGGGTTTGCTTTGAAGCAGATCAGCAAACACAGCGTGCAAGGAGACCATCAAAATGTTGCCATGAATCGGGCTTTGGTATGTAATAATAGTAATAATAATTATGATGCAGAAGCTGAGCCCCAAGTTGATGATACTAAGGTTCCAAGTCCTTGCAGATCAGACATAGTTCGGCGTTCAACGGAGACAAAACCTGAAATGAAATGTCGATCCCGGAACAAAAGGACCCGTACTGTAGACGAAGTGTTTCCCGAGCTATCTGTAGATGTGAACTCTAAAAACTTGAGAAGATTGCACAAGGGTGGACAAGCAGTTGCAACAACGGACTTTGATAGCTATGGAGGAGGAGCCTCCGGAACCTTAAATTGTTGGTCCATCAAAGGTATGTTAGAGAAGTGTACCTATTCAATAGTCTCCCGATTTGACACCAGAAACCGTAGAATAAGTTTTCCAAGTGACAATCTACAAATTGCTGTAGCGGAGCGATTGGCTGCCTCGAAGAGGAAAGGTCCCGGTCAACCACAGGTCGATTGTACAAGTCAGCAGAGGAGATCCTCAGTTGGCTCTGTGGATCTGCATTGGGAAGAGACGATAAGTAATGACCATTCACTATATTCCAGTAGGAATTTTGAGGAACTTGTTAATTCTGGTGAGCCTGTTCAAGAAGCATGCAATTTGCTTGATGAGCCTGAATGCCGAGGTAGTAACAATGGCTATGACTTCTACAACATCGCCGATGAGGGCAGCACATCTAAACCACACCAGGTAAAGCTTACCTCAGACCTTCCACTTATTTCTTCACTTATGTCTGTCTCATGTGTAGCTCATTGTTCACAATGTCTCATCTCAGAATGCAAGTGAGTGTCGTTACACACCCTTCAGAGTTTGATGCCTTTGCAGTGTCAATGCAACATTTAGCTTATGATTCACTCAACATTGATGCAACTCGCATTTCTTTCTTTTAGATCTCAGCAATTATCAAACATCGAAACAAAAGACTATAAATGCAACCCTTATGATGGATGTAATTGAATTGAAGCAATTTGAAATCAGTGTTGACGACATATGGACAGAGGTAGTTGATGATGCTAACATGAGAGCAATGTTTGCTCAATTTGCAGCTTGCACAAGCACACCTGAAGCCAATGTTTTTCATTCTTTAGGATCTTAGCAACTATCAAATGTAGAAACTAAAGACTAAAAATGCAACCCTTATGTTTGATGGAAGTAAACCAATGTGATATCAGTGTTGATGATATATGGATCTAGAGGTAGGTGATGTTGCTAACATGGAGCGCAATGTTTGCTCAATTGCAGCTTGCACAAGCACACCTGGAAGCCAATGGAGATGAGGAAAGTTTATACCCAGTTGGTGTCAAGGGGTTTAGAGGACAAGATGACTTCGACGTAGAGGAAACCGGGCAACCAAGCCCTGTCTCCATTTTAGAGGCACCTTTCCATGACGAACCTTGCGAAACTCTCAAATCCAACCTAGAAGGTACGACTTGGCTTCCTTCTTGCCATTTGCAAGCACTGCGAAATTCCTGAACGAAATTCAAGGATACCTAGTGACGACTTAGGGTTCGCTGACCAAACCCTAATAAATTAACTGTTTCGATCCGACTGACCGAATGTGAGTTTGCTTATTGCAGAATCCTTCAAAGATGTGCTCATCATCAACAGTCCTCATACCAATCTGCTTGAGCTTGAGCCAAGTTACACAACAGTAGAAATCAACAACAACAACAACAACAACAACAGCAGCAGCAGCAGCAGCAGCAATAGTGAGAAGCTTCAGCAAGCCCTTTTAGATATATCCATGTTTGTGCGCCACGAAACCTATAATTTCGAGTGCACCAAGGGACAGGTATCTCAAGAAGACGAAAATCATCATCGTCATCATCATAGCTTTGTTCATAAAATTCTTTCAGCTGGCCAGGTCCTGTGCAGCAGACCAGGAAACGTATTCGATTGGTTCGACGAAAATTTAGCAATTGACCCCTCTCTCTTTGATAGGCTAGAAAACGACGATGATTATGAACAGGATACAAACACAGGTTTTTGGAGGTGCGACCGGAGACTACTGTTTGATTGCACAAATGAGGCCGTTTCATTGAAACTCGGTAAGCCACAGCTATGTCTACTACAAAGCCCAAGGGTGACAGATGAGAAGCTAGTTGAAGAGGTGTATGCCAAGATACTCGAATGGCAAGAGCTTCCGTTATACTCGATATCGGGTTTGATTGAAAAAGACATGGGCTCTCGAGTCGGCAAGTGGAGCAATCTTAGTGAAGAAATAGCCGAGGTGGGTCTGGAGGTCGAATGTATGGTTTGGAAAGCAATACTGGAGGATGTTGTTTTGGACCTGATCATCACAACCTCGGAAAAGGAGATGCGTTGACTTGACTGATGATACTTGTAAAAATATGAGCTCTTTGAACACCTAGTTCATTATGGAGCTTCAGTAAGTTACAACAGAGTGGTAGTCAAAAGAAAATAGAAAGAGACTTTTGTCTTGAGAGAAATTGTAGTGAGTGACAACAACTTGGAAGTTAGTGGAGACTTGAAAAGCATGTGAAGATGCTGATGATGTGTCATAGGTGATGACCAGATTTGCTTCACTTGTATGTACTTATACCTAGTTTGCAGGAGAATCAAACCCTTTGGATTGGGCAATCACTGTTTTCTAAGAATCACTGACATGTCTCCAATATCTTTACTTCGAAAATCAATAGGATATTCATACGAGCTCCGAAAATGGTCAGGAAAGTGGCACGATTTGGATTTGCTAATCATCTCGCACTAACTGTGTTTCATGTCCTACAAGAAGTGGATGCAGAGAGAAAAGTTACGGTTTACGACCCACTTGGCTTATACTAGTTTGCAGGAGAACCAAGCTCCCATGTAACCCTTTGGATTGACTATCACTGAAGTCTGTCGACGAGGTACTTTCAGAGGGATTGCATTTGAGGAGTCAGAAATTCCAGTGTGGAAGGAACAGTTGAACTCGTGCAATAAAAATACACAGGGTGACAGGGATCTTGTTGTGAAGGATGATCTTAAAGTAGTCAACGTGGTAAACATGGTAAAATGCTTCTTCAAAGCACGTTGTATTCAAAAAAATTGTCTATTATTAGAAATATATGGTATAGTCATGGGCCATGTAAGGAAACAGATGCGCTCCAAAAATAATCGAAGATACTTTGGTGTACTTTCCATATTAGCACTAAAGAAGCAAGGACCACCCAAATTTTAGCAAAAGGAGGATAGAGAACTACTGTAGTAATATTCCTTTATTGTACATTAACGATAGTAGATACTGCCAATGGGCCACTCTAATACGTTCAAACCCGAATCTTCACTAACATTAAGGTTTTAAACCGATTAAACAAATGAACTCGGAGATAGATTTAATTTTAGATCAGGCCACTTTTCATGGCCGGACGCTAAAGAACCCCTATCGAGCTCTGTGCGGCGTGACAGATGCTGGTGGGGCCCACCACCACCTCTGCCCCCCGAAACTTTTCGCGTCCCTGCCCACGCAGTTCGGGCAACGTTGCCCGACATCTCTACGATTGTCCTTCACTAGGATTAAAGGCCGCTTGTCCATATAACCCATATTGACTGCACTTCATTTTCAAGGTCCAAAATCCAATATATATGTTCACTTCCATTGAGTAAATAAGCAATTGATTGGGATTTCCTTTTCGAAGTGAAACCGTCAATATAACATGTAATTAACTTCAAAGTCTAAAACATTACAAAAGCCTCATTAACACTTAGGTTATATTTATTATGACTTCCCATTGAAAGGGCCTTTGTCATTCTAAACTAGAACTAAAATTAATGTTTTTTTTAGTGTGTCATGCAAAATGTGTCTAAAATATCTGTCATGTAAAATCTGTCTGAAAAATGTATCATGCAAAATGTATCTGAAAAATGTGTCATGCAAAAACTGTCTCCAAATGTGTCATGCAAAATCTGTGTCATGCAAAAACTGTCTTGCAAATGTGTCATGCATGACACATTTTCAATGCAAAAACTGTCTTGAAAATGTGTCATGCAAAAACTGTCTTGAAAATGTGTCATGCAAAAATTGTCTTAAAAATGTGTCATGCATGACACATTTTCAATGCAAAAATTGTCTTGAAAATGTGTCATGCAAAAACTGTCTTAAAAATGTGTCATGCAAAAACTGTCTTGAAAATGTGTCATGCATGACACATTTTTAAGACAGTTTTTGCATGACACATTTTTAAGACAGTTTTTGCATTGAAAATGTGTCATGCATGACACATTTTCAAGACAATTTTTGCATGACACATTTTCAAGACAGTTTTTGCATGACACATTTTCAAGACAGTTTTTGCATTGAAAATGTGTCATGCATGACACATTTGCAAGACAGTTTTTGCATGACACATTTTTAAGACATTTTTTGCATGACACAGATTTTGCATGACACAGATTTTGCATGACACATTTGGAGACAGTTTTTGCATGACACATTTTTCAGATACATTTTGCATGATACATTTTTCAGACAGATTTTACATGACAGATATTTTAGACACATTTTGCATGACACACTAAAAAAAACATTAATTTTAGTTCTAGTTTAGAATGACAAAGGCCCTTTCAATGGGAAGTCATAATAAATATAACCTAAGTGTTAATGAGGCTTTTGTAATGTTTTAGACTTTGAAGTTAATTACATGTTATATTGACGGTTTCACTTCGAAAAGGAAATCCCAATCAATTGCTTATTTACTCAATGGAAGTGAACATATATATTGGATTTTGGACCTTGAAAATGAAGTGCAGTCAATATGGGTTATATGGACAAGCGGCCTTTAATCCTAGTGAAGGACAATCGTAGAGATGTCGGGCAACGTTGCCCGAACTGCGTGGGCAGGGACGCGAAAAGTTTCGGGGGGCAGAGGTGGTGGTGGGCCCCACCAGCATCTGTCATGCCGCACAGAGCTCGATAGGGGTTCTTTAGCGTCCGGCCTTTTCATACTCTTGGCTCAATAGAGCTCATACACATGCTTTTGTGTGTAGGGCAATTATGTCATGTCACACAGGTCAGGATGTTATGAAAATCAACATTTCGAAAATCATGGAGAATATCACATCGTCCTACAGTCGATGCTTACTATTCCTACTTGAGTACATGTGGGTAATTCGGTAAGTATCTCATATTCTCCGTCTTCTAATGAGCAGATTACGTTATAATACTTGTGTTGCACTAGTGAATCTATGATTGAGGATCATCAAAACATCAGATTGGAAGTCAGACTACCTTTGATAATCAAAGTGCATGTATCCCAATTCCTAGAGTGAACCCAACAATTGTATTCACTATGGAGTCCAGAGTAGTTAATTATGTTTGAGACTGTAATCCAATCTCTTTTAAATAAGTGTATTTCTCATGTCCGTTCTTAGATCCACAGGTAAACTACTGATTACTAAGTTTCTGATCAAGAAATGTAACAAGCTTGGAGCAGATGGCCAAAAAACTTCAATTGATGAAGACAAGCATCCGTAAATATGGACACACCTAACACTGACCAGAACAACAAAAACTTGTGCCGAATCATTTCCACAGGGCAATTTACAAAGAAATGCAACCACGGCAAAGTGCCAATAGTTTAGTCAACCTAAATCTCTATTCTTGGGAGACCAGAAACTTAATAGAGGAATCCATCAAATAAAGGGTTAACCATTACACACAAGTGCCATTCTTGTGGCCTTCCTAAAATGGCAAATACATACCATAATCCCTGGTCATTTGGGAGAGGAAGCTGAAAACGACAGTGGATATATTACTTCTTGAAAATTTAAATAAAACAAACTTCGGTCTTCTAATTTGCAGAAGCAACTTCTGATAATGATTGCTCTGATAGACCTCATTTCCAATGAAGGCTGAATATGCCTTCCCAAAATAAATGTAAAAAGCCTAGCAAACAGAACCGGAAGCCAAACACTCGATTCTCTTCATAAAAACTCCATTTAAACATTACAGGTGGTGGTTGGAGGATTAAAACTTCCTTACATTATTAGTCTACAGGTTCTGAAGCACGAACAGCTGGGTTATTACCAATTCATTATCTATAAAAAAGAGATTGGATTTCTCGTCAAGAATGAGTTTCTCAAATGTACTGTCATTTTGACCCGAAGAGTCTGCCATAAAGAAATAGGAAGGCATGCTTCGGTGGCAAAGGCTTTCCAGTTTGGCAGGAAAATCAATCTATGGTACAGAACTTGGAGAGGAACAACTAATTAACGTAACTGGATTCTTGTTCCCTTTGTGGTAAGAGACCGTCGACGTTCTCTCCGGGATACCCTTTTGTGAAGAAGTGGAGACATTGCTTTCGTGGGTCCTTTCGTAGACCTGCTAACATGAGATATAATATTAGATGCTTTCAAATTCATAACATTATTCAGATCCATAATAGTGTTCTGTGGGACTGACTATTCTGCGGAATATTCCTCACAATCAGCATGAATGGTGGAATATTCCGCAGAATACTGTCAGTCCCACAGAACACTGTTATGGATCTGAATAATGTTAAGTTAACATGGGACCTGTGATCTTATAGAATGTGTGCGCACTTGAAATAAGAGGGACAGAGAGATGTACCGTTTGGGTTCGGAGGGTTTAGGATACGAAGGCATTGGACGTGCTGTCGGAACCATCTCTCTTCTCATTGCCTTGATGAACCTATCCTCTTCTGCCTGCAAAACATTAAGAATCCCATATCTGCTTAGCTAGAAATAGAAATAACCTTTAAAGAATTAAACCAGGTTGATCTGAAGTGCATTGGTCCACACAGTAAACCTTCATCTGGTGAGGGGTAATTAAGACTGTTAGTTGCTTAAATCATGACATCCCATCAAACAAAACTGTGAGATTTTTCAGAAGTCATATCCACAAATTCGGGACTAATAATCCTCACCTTCCTAGCCGCATCATATTCTTTGCGGTAGCGCTTGTACTGATTTTGCTTCTCAGCCACCTAGAAAGACAAGAACATGCAACTTTTAAGCATACAGTCCTCCAGCACAGCTCAATGGCTGCTGGAGAAATGCGTTGCAAAACATTGAAGATTTCCGGTAATGCTAAGTGATGCCACTAAGAAATCTTAAGCCTCTTAATTTTGCTATAGATTCCCAAGGTCGCATGGAGAAAATGCAAGCAAGAACCATGCGATGTATATAGAAACAAAACTTGGGTATTTACCTTCTTGTCAAATTCTGCTCGCTCTACTGCCCGCTGATCAGCAAGGAAATTGAACTCTTGAATTTCTGTGAGCGGTTTTCTTTGTTTTTCGGGAATGGGAATCGGCACACTGCACTCAGCCAGTGAAGAGTCAATACACACTTCTTGTTTGACAAGCTTCCTTTCATTCTGGTTCTTCTGTAACCATCTGATGTGGAATGTGGGATTCATCTGAACTGGTTCTTTATGTATAAGTTCTTTTTGTATAAAAATCAGTATCGGACCATCTCCAGGAGTAATATTGCTGAGAAACGACTAGGAAAACTGAGAGGAACAGAGCTCAGAAGACTATACTTGGACATATTTGGTTGAGCATGAAATTCTTTTAATGCAGCCACTTGTTGCTCAGCTTGTGCTCGCTCTTCAGCTAGCCGCTCTTGGTCCAATTCATGGCGAACAAGGCTTTCCAGATGGAAGGGATCAGGCTTGGTGCACTCCTTGGGCAGGGGCTTTGGAGGTACCTAAAAAATATGCAGCGAGACAATTGCAAAACTTCGTAAAGGTGCCAAAGCTTGTGTTGAATGATACAAGACAAAATATGGAGAGTACATTTCAATTTTCAACCATTGGTAGTTGAGCATATAATAGAGTTATCCTTTCAGATAATCGGACTTTTGAATTGGTGCATGCTCGCAGGTAGTGTGGAGGTTTGAACAAAGAACAGTTCTATATCGATTTATTGAGGATCAAACTCATTTTGGCATGCCAAGAGAGATAAAATGAGTTTGGCCCTCAATGAACCAAAATGAGTTGCTTTCATTCAATTTCAAATACTACCTGTAAGCATGCGCCACAAGTGGGAAGAAATCAATGAGTTCTTATGCAGAAAACCAATGGGAAACCATAGGCCACCAACTCCCGAAGAAAAGTCTCATTGAGTTTGGACTCCAAAAGCTTGGACTTGTTTCACATTGGTAAACTGTCAAGATGGATGTTTCAGTAGATCCTGCATTACAACCGCATGCAGTCTATTGTGAACAAATTAGACGAGAGTTTTTCTTATCTTGCAAGCAGGTTTACCTCTGGATAGTCGGTGGTGTAAGGAAGAGGTTTGGCTTTTGGAATTCTGGCCTCCGCTTCAGCATGCTCCTTTTGTATTCTCTCATGAATTTCCCACATTTCCCGAGCTAGCCCTCGGTCCTGGTAGAAGGGATCAAAAGTGCGTCAGAAGACAGGAGGTTTTATTCATCACCAATGATAACAAATTTAACTTGTCATAGACTTCAGAGTCCCATCAAATGAGTCTTTTTTAGAAGAAAAAAACTAGCGTATAGAGGGATTTATTGAAATGGCTTACATCAGTGGCCAGATGGAAGGGCTCTGGTTTCGTTAGCCGTAGTGGTGCATCAACTTTAGTCGGCTTGTTCAGTGTGAGCTTTTACATCCAGACAACCAGAGTTAGTTCTCATCTCCTTTGATTCTCTTTAGATTCAGAATCAATTAGTTTTCAAAAAATGAACGTTACACTACAACAGTTCAGAATACTAAATTGCACAAGTTAGTGTTGAATTCCGTGTGGAAAACCTTACCTTCAATAACTGGTCAGTAAGTGAAGGCGGACCACGGGCTTGAGCACGTTCCTCTGTTTTGAAGTGGAATTCCTGTGACAATCAAGAAGCAATCTTCAGGTTTGAAGTATAACTACCAAGTCAAATCCAATGCCCATCCTCATCGTAGGCCTGCAGCTCTGATTAATCACGGGGATGATCTTCATGGGAAATGACTTACTTGAGGTAAGGTGACATCGCGTTTTTGATTGCGTGGGACTCCCAGTTCACCCTTGCTTTGAAATATCTGCAAAGAGATTGTCAACAACAAAGGGTTAAGCCACACTATTAGGGTATATTATGGTGTCTTTAATCATGTATATTCTTGGCATCCTTAGCATTCTAGGAATCCTCAATCAGCACATTAGAGTTATCCGTAAAGTTTTAGGATCAAACTCCAGGTGAGGAGCCCTAAAAGGTGAGTATGAAAGCTCATTAATTAAGTCACCCAACTTTTCTTGAGGATTAAATCAACTTGCTAAAACAGCAGGGTTGGGCTATTAAAAAAAAAAGGTTTTCTAGCTCGTCATACTAGGATTGGAGAGCCAAGCTGCAGTAGTTAGAGTGGCGGGTCCTATGGGCCAGACCCTACTTTAGATCCTAAAGTTCTTTGAAGGTTTTTTGGATTCAGAAAGGAGGTCTAAAGAGTTTCACGCAACTTTCGAAAGTTGGCTGCGACACAAACGCTCTAAGACGTTCTTAATAGAAATGTACCTCAAAAAGGCACCAAACTCTTTGAGCCGAAGAATAGGAGACAGTCCTTACCATCTTGTTGAGGGGACGAGCTTTGAACTTGGGCATCTTTGCAATCTCTTCTTCCTCCAGCTCTTCCCTACTCTTCACCCTGAATTACAAAAGCTAATGTTAATGCCTCAGCCACACGAAAATTATTTTGATGGAGCACAACGTCAATATTTCCGTGGAAATCTAGGTAGCAGTGAAACTTCCATCGAAGTTGAAGCAGTTGTACATACGTAGTAGGTCGTGCACGATTAGCTGTTTCCAGTTGAGGTGGCTCTGGGTGTGTAAGACCTCCGTTTGGTTTTTGCGAATGGTTCTTTGCCTGTACAACAAGATTTTTGAACCAGAACAAGTCAACAACGACATATTTTTTTATGGGTAATCTTCCAGGACTCGGCAAACGCATATTCAACACGTTGCAACACTTTGACGAATATGAAATGACAAGAGGTTTTGTAAGCACCGAAGTAGGAAGCGATTCAGTGGAGGTGGACGCTGATGAGTTTGCATGGTGTTGTTGTGCACGTTCCGAAGTATATAAGTGGAACTCCTGAAACAAGCGCAAGACCCAGCTGTAGTAAAATTTTAATGACTATGACAGAAAATGTTTCATATCTGCAAGTGGCCGTTACATTTAAGTGAACTCATAACATCTCCAGAATGGATTCATAATTCTCAGCTCGTTTTAAGTTGGTGTTAAGTAATTTTTGATAACTTTCCCGTGTGTGATACTAGATGCTCTAGTTCTTAATAAATTAACAAGTTGTCTACAGAAATGAGCATTCTCCCTATTTGCATTACTAATGATCAGTTTTCAAGGTTGGCAAACTCAGAAAATATTGACCCAGCATGTCAGTATTTGCTGCCGGACTTTTGTAACTCTCAAGGATTAACTTATACAAGATGTACTCTTGGCAGGGTAGAAATTTACCTTGAACTCTATGACTTGCGGTGCTGATTTTGTGAATGTCGGCAGTGCAGGTGCTTCCAAAATCTGTGTAAGATAATTTATATGCATTATACGAGTCAGAATTGAAGGTTAAACAAAATCAAACCAAAAGATTAACTATATGGCGATTAACTATATGGCTCTCCACACATAGATGTACTGGCTGGCACTATTATGCTGTTTTATGTCAGTGTAGATCTTTTGTCATCAAATGCAGCGAAGGAATATATTTCGGGAGTGAGCACCTTCTTTGGTAGGGGACGAGCCTTGAATTTTGGGATTTTGGCCAACATCTCCTCTTCAATTTCTGCAGCACTCTTAACCCTGTAGGACATATTAAAGTATATCAGGCTCAACTTAATATAACGCAATAATTAGAATTAGACTTGTGGTCCAAGCACTTAATGTCACTTGCTGTTATTATGACTATGCACCTTACAATGGATTAAAATCCTGACCTGAAGCTAAAATAAAACTGCTTAATATGTGCTCCGTACATGAAATTGGTTAGCAAGACAGGACTCCAATTACATGGTATGTGAGAGTCAAGCAAGGTAAAGACAAAGGGGCTCACTTTGGAGCTCGAGATCTTTGTGATGTCTCAAACTCGGGAGTCTTTGCAACAGTCAACTTGAGTTTTGGTTTTTCAGGCTGATGCACCTCGCCCTGTGTAAAAGTAATCAAGATTCAGAGGAAATGCATACACCAAAAGTGCCCCTTATTTAGTTCAATTCTAAAAGTAAGAAGTCAATCGTTCCAAGCCACCTGGTTTTTTGAGTATAAGTTCCCATTTCATCGCAAGGAATTCCTGATACCCGCTGCAACACTTACGCATTAAAAGAGAGACATGGTAAGAAAATTGAGTATTTTAAAATTTCACCTGTCCGGAGGAATTGGCACTTTGGATATGGTACCGCTCTGGGGTTTTCAAGTGAAATCTTCGAACTCTTTCCGCCATGGACACAAACGGTGATGTCTGTTCGATAAAAATAGAATAAGTAATATGGACAAAACAGCTGAAACACATAATATTTCAATCGATACACATGGATTGCAAAAGCGATGCTTCTCATACCTTAGTTTTTGTCTCTTTGGTATCCCCTTGGTGCATGCGTACACGATGATTCGTGTGGAAGGAGAACTCGTGTGGAATTGTCAAGGTCGGAGGGTCCTTGGGTCTCGGCAACCGATCTTTCATGTACAGCAGCTGCATGCAACAACACTCTACTATTAAAAACCGTCCAGCAAGCTGTGAGTTGCTGTAAACGTAGCAGCTTAGATAGTACCAGTTTAATGAAGAGAAACGGATATCAGTTATGGTCAGACCTTTTGTAGCCTCCCATCTTCAAGCTTCTGCTTCTTTTGAGCTTGAGTACCACATGTAGCGCCCGCTATAGTTAGGTTTTCCTTCTTTGTCAAAGTATCCCAGTGACCACGGCTGCAGCCACCCATTAGAGTCCTTTAGTGCTTAGAAAAGATTCTGAAGACAAGTACCCACTTAAGAACGTTGCTTACTGGTATCTTTGATCTTCAAAAGATGCAAGGGTACCGATAAATTGAGCATCTCCACCCAATGATCTTTGCAGAATTGGATCTCAAATGACCTACATAGTGTCAATCCACAAAAAGGCATGCGAGCACAAAGAAATGTCGCCTACATCAATCCAGTCAAGTTTTTCCAAGGCTTGTAGAGGTTGTCATCAAGGTCTCAGAAAGTTCAGTCTGTAGCTTAGCCAGGACACGGAAATTGGTTGAAAATACATGGCCACTAAGGTAAGGCAAACACATCATTGCTTACATAGTCTTTGAAGACAAACTAGGAAGCATGAACCAATAGCACAGAATTCAAGGCAAGGACGAATTGAAACACCGTATAAAGAATCACGGAAAAAAAAAATTTCAAATGCTAATAGTGTTGGCAAGATTGAGGATGTTGACATTCTCATCCTCCTCAATATCAAAATACAACCCTCCATCCTACATCGGTCATGATTAAGTTACAAGAGGGTGATAAACACAAACCCGGAGAATGAGAGTCTATTCTTGGATGACCATTGAGCTTCCTGCTCCGCAAGAGGTGGCTCATTCCATGCATCTGAATACAACCGCTTCGCAGGCAGACTTCCCGGAGAGATAACAAGGGCTGCCAGCGCACTGGGTGGTGTTCTATTATGATCGCTCTCACTCAACCCAGTTATTACACGGCCCTCTGGTGTGTAAGGTTCTTGTTCTGGGCAGCCATTGCTCGGAGCTAAGAATTCTAAAGACCAGCAACCAACAACCAACATTTGAATCGTTACCAACGAGCGACATTTTCACATGGATTAACGAGAGATTTTACGACGACAACAACAACAATCAATCAATCAATCAATAATATATGGATCGAATGAGCATGCAGTCTTGCCCAAAAAACTCTCGAAAAAACACTCATTGCGAGAATCATTTTCCAGTGACCATAGGAGTTGCTCTTAGCAGTCACTGAAGTCATCTACGATGCCCTTCGAAGTAAGAGGTGCTGACCATGGTGAGGAACGCTGATCCCATTCTCTGCATCTCTGGTCTCGTCCGGGAGATCTTCTGCACAGTCCTCTCTAAAGTACTCCCCATCGTCGGGTGCAAATCTGCCATCCGGTTTTGGTGACACGTGTGCTAGAATCTGCGACAACATTCACTATATGAAGGAAATTCGACCACTTGAAATTGAGAAAGACCGTTCTTAGGAACCATACCTTTTTAAGACCTTTGGAGAGACACTGAGGAACTAGTGATCAGTCCATGTAAACTGAAGGATACAAAATACCATGTCTCTTGGACGCTTCAAAGGCGACCTTCGACTTCAGAAAAGTCACGGAAACAAACTTGAAAATATGATTACATTCCTAAACACACTATACTCATATAGCATCAACATAATATATTGCAGGCTCTCGTTCTGTTACAGAGCCCGTATCTGCTAGAATTATGATGGACACGACCTTGAATCTGTCACAATATTCACTACTTCTGTTAGGGCAATTCGGCCTCTTGAAATTCAGAAAGATCTTCGTTAGGACAATCCATTTTAAGAACTTTGGAGGGACACTGAGGAACTAGTCATCAGTCCATGTGAACTGAAGCATACAAACTACATGTTCTTTTGGGCGCTTCAAAGATGGCGTTCGACCCCAGAAAGAGAGAACCAAACTTGAATCTATGCTTACATTCCAAACGACTTAATCCTTACATTGCACCAACAAAATATATTGCAGGCTCTCGTTCTGTTACTGACCCTGTATCTGCTAGCATTATGATGGACATGACTTCAATGCAGTCTCTTAGAATGGACATATCCTTCAGAGTCCTAGGTTTAAGACGGTTTGAATCATTGACATTTGATGAGGGTTTCAGAGAGCACATACCTGCATGGCTTCACGTTTTGCACCCTTCTTGCTGCTCATGGCAGCAGACCACAACTCAGAGATTGATTTTGTTTTCGCAACATGAGCTGCCCCAACCATACACGTCACAGCACAAGATTAGACTTATCATCACTGTGAGATGAATCTATGTAAGGGATGGATATTTGGAACCATTAATTGCTGGCATGCTGTACTCTTCAGGCTGAGAGTTCCAAAGCAAACTTGAGAAATGAGCTACTTTGCGTTCCTGAATGAACCCTGTTTACGCTTTGTCCCGGTGCTTCTTGTAGGCAGCTGAATAAGCTTATATTTAAGTTACCACCACACCTGCAATCAACTCTGACTCCTACAAACTCTGGAGTCACAAATGACACAAGAGAGCCAGTGTATTTCTTGAAGGAACAACGTACGAGAATTTTCGTATGGAATCGCGTTATCAAACCATCTCTCTGCTGCTGCCACATCCTCTTCTGATTCTTCATAGGTGAAGTCATAGAACTTGGGGGCTGAGAACTCGTATCTCCAGTCTACGCCCGAGAATGGATCATTCTTACAAAGCTCTTGCTTACTTTCCTCGTCCATGACCTCCTATAATATCAGCAGTACACAGAGTCAAAAATATACAGGAGAGTTTTACGTAAAGAGCACGACTCCCTTGCATTACTGACTTTAACCCAAATTCCAATAATTGTGCCAGGACATCCATGTACAGGAATTTCACTGTCATTGACAATTCCTCGCAGATTCCATTCTAAGCTAACCTTGTACATAGTGTTTATTTGAAGGTTGGTCCGGTGTCAATATTAGACCTTAAGTGACCAGAATAGTACTCGCTGATAAAGATTTCTCATTATAACTTCAACATGGTCAGTAAGCAGAACATCTGCATTGGTCGGGAAATGACGGGAATTGATAGGGAATACCACATTTCTGCAAAAACAAACTCCCTCTGTTGAGGATAACCGTCATGCCAAGCTCCAACGGGAAATGCTTACCCTCATTCTTGCTTCCTGACTTGCCAACGCCACAATGACAGTAGACGGCCCCAAAAACTTTGAATCCGACTTCCACTACTTCCCTCTGCACCATTTGAGGCGACCACCTGCTGGCAAGCCATGGACTACTTAAGAGGAGGCACAGATGTATACTTTACCACGTGATGATCAGATTACTTTAGTTGTACAGCCATGTCTCTCCTTATCCCACAGTTTCGTGAGGGGAGGATCAAGTTCTTTAATGAAATTACAATATGAAATGCTAAAATCTTCACAGGACGGGGAAAACCCAATATATACTTCGCCTTAAATCAGAGAGGCAAAGAAGAGACATAATGGTGTGAAGATTGAAAAAATAATCCAGAACACGTATATCAACGTCGCCCACAACAATGGGTATGTTAGCCATGTCTTTCCTTATCCTGCAGTTTCATGAGAGGAGGATCAAGGTCTTCTATGAGATTACAGTATGAAATGCTAAGATCTTAGCAGGTGGGGAAAAGCCCAACAAACACATATCCTTAACCAGGGAGGCAATGGAGAGAGCTAATGGTGAAGATAGACAAAAAGAATCCAGACCACTTATATCAACATCGCCCACAACAATGGGTGTGTTAGCCATCAAATATCCATACTGGATTGGCGACAATCTCTACACTGGTCATCTGAGAATCTAAAGGGCAGTCTCGGATTCTGTGTAAAGGTGTAAAAACACTCGGGTTGCAAAAGCGGAATCACCCTGTTTGGACATTCGGGAAGAGGCATTTTCAATGACTAAGGCAGAAGAACCTCCAATGTCAAATGGATACCCAATACGACTCATGAGCTGATCCATGAAACTTCGAGGCAAGTAAAATATGCAAGGCTTGAATGGCACAAAGCGCACAGAAATAGACAAGGGAAGCATCTCCCACCCTGAACACGAAGAATGTATATAGAATAGTGCAGGTTTCTTATGTAGAACAGTTCGCTTAAAACATCAACTAAGAGGACAGACACACGCAAAGAACCTACAGGAGAGAAATTTAAAGAAGCAGAAGACGAAGAAAAAGAAGAGGAAGAAAATGAGTCATATGGAGAACCAAGGGTGACAAAGAAAAAGGGGTCAATAGGAATCTCTTTTACTGTTGAGTGGCCCACTGCAACAATGGATGGATGACTGCATTTTCGTATCCAATATACTGAAATAGTAGCACATCGATATCACCTTCTTGGTGTGCGAATTGCGCCAGGCGAAATTTGGAACACCCCAAAATAAGAATACATAGACTAGACTTGCATTGCGATCATTGCCTATGTGGAAGGCATGCAGAATGACTTCCTCAAGCTCCAACCCCATATGTGCACATAGATAGATACCTTGACGAAGCGCCCTACCCACCGAATTTCATCATCAAAATGAGTGAACTTGCTTGGGTGGTCAAAGAAGAGACACAAGGGACAGAAGCACGAACCCATATGCAAATTCTTTGGTGCCGCAAATATATACGAGGCTCTTTCTTTTGCAAGCTTCCGGAAATGAATGCAGTTAAGTCCCTCGATGGATAAAGTCCACTCTTCAGCTCGTTACGAGTTTTGGATGCAATAAGGCTCCATACACGCACATCTAATGATGAATCAACCTGCAAGCCTCGCACGCGTCCGACAACTCTAGTACAAAGGTCATCATCATCATCACATAAAACGGTACTTAAGTAATCGTCCGTCCTGCTCCTTTGTGAATAAACATCTCTTGAACAATCTCCACGAAACAAGAACCTGGATGATCGACACGTGCTAAACTACTACTACTTACGAGCTTCCTTCACAGCATCCACTTACACAGACACCCTAACCCAGTCACGCAATGAATGACATGACCTTTTATGTGCACTTCACTCTGACTTCAACATCTGCCACTCACAAAAAAACATCTGACATAAGCTTCCAGACATCTTGAACTCCAACTCCCAGCACTAATTGCGACAATGAAGATTGTGCAATGATCTCCTCACCCAAACCCATGCCCCAAACTGTGACCAGCTGGGATCTTCTGTCATTTGGGTTAGTCGCAAGCAGACAGAATGTCAATTGTGCAGCCAGCCGTGAAATTGCGAAAGAATTTTGAAAAAATGATCACAAATCGACAAAAGGAACTTGAATTTGTTCGGGTTGATGCGGTCAAAGGCGCAAGGCGGGATGGAGAGGAGTGAACAAGGGAAAATCAAACCGGCTCAGGGCGGGGCGGGGTCAGAGCATTTGAATTTTGACACGATGGGCCAATGGGGATTGGCCACGTCGGCAACATCCCAACGTTCTTATTCGCGGTGGGGGGCTTCGGGGGTACTTCATCCCCCCGGGGTCTTCGGGAGTCACAGAATTCTGGGGTTTCATCCGCTCCCCTCGCCGAGTTTACATCCGTCGTACTCGCAGCGGATCTCGTCACCCTCAGATATCATCGACAGTAAATGCGCACCGCATTCATCCATAGTGGATGAATTTCTCTCTATTCGTAATTTCGTGGGGCATCACAACGGACCTTCGTAGGATGAGTTTCGTCCGTTATTGGAGCGCTTCATGGGCTCATTATTCATCCGCTGTGCGGCTTCTAAAGTGGTGATTTGATTATTTCGACTCTAGAGTCACATGGCCACTCTGGTTAATACGTGCACTAAATAAACTAAATAAATATTGTTTATAGTGTCACCAATTCTATTTGTCTTGCTCAATACTAATTGTAAACCAACCGTGTAGTGTCACTAACATTAAATGTAAACCTGACATTGTTTGTTATTCCTCGTAAAAACATGTTGGGCAATAGAGAGATTTTAATTCTTGCAATTATTGTCACTTCCTAGGTGATTTAAGGTATCATCCAAATTTCAATCATCCATTACATTTTGTCATTATAAAATTCCTAGGATGTAAATTATACCAAACTTTGTTTCAATAATTGGGATTGGGATGAACTAAAAGTAAGTTGGGATGAAAGTACATTTAAACTTAGTGTAGGATGATAGCAAGATGAGTGGAAAATAATTTTTAAAATTTAAGCATGAATTTTTTTTAATGTGTGAGATGGCCTAAATGGTCGGAAAAAATAAGCATAAAAATATCTAAATGTTATGAATTTGGTGTGTCCTAGAATGAGGCCAAAGCCAACAGCTCACATGCAGTGACAACACTATTGTACCTATTATGTGCGTTCGCTATCAAGAGTCCTAAAAGCTTGAGAGAAGTGGAGTTTGCTAGAGAAGTATGGGGAAAGTCTAGATAGGATATGTCATGTGCCTACCAAAATATATACATATTTATATATATACACACGTATTTGCCTAATTTTTCATGAATGTTTTATGGAACGCCTAAGCCTTTTTTCCGAAATAAATTAATTGTTTGGCAATTATGTTATATTCTACTATCAACCTATGGTATTCATAAGAGGTGGCATTAAAAATTTACAATAATGACATAAAATACCATATGACAATAAATACAATATTTAATGTAGTCCTATTACTATGGGCCACAATAATACTCATAGTGGAATTAATGTGGGCCACATTAATTTTCAACCCATGTCAAATCTCTAGTTTAAAATTAGTATGGATTGTAATATGTTTCCAAGGGAATTGATGTGGGTAAACATTTGATTTCATGTTATGTGTTGGTCAGAAGTCTCAAGGAAAATTGGTGACAAGACTCCGGGTTTTGAACCCACATTAATTTCACCCCAAGTAGGCAATTAGAGTTGCCCACGTTAATCATTTCCGCTCTAATTTTCTGCCCACACTGATAACACTATTTACTAGACTTATCGACAACCACAACATCAACTAAGTGCTATAGGAACCCCCTAACATTGTTCTTGAAAGCAACGAAGTACGTTTCTATTATGGCCTCTTTTTGAGTGGATGTTGTTATTAGCGATTGAAAGGGTGCCAATCATATAGTAATAGGGGTGGTTGAGGAAAGGCTAAGGCAAAGTTGAGGCAAGTTGATGAGGTCAAGCAAGGTCGCAATTTATCGCACACTACCGGTGTTGAGGTCGAGGTTGTTTGGGAAAGTTATGCGATGTTATCTTGGATACCTTAACTTTATAACAATGACATTTAGAGTTTCAATGTTTTAATGTTTCAAATTCAAGAACAAAACCAAGAGATTTATAAAGGAAAGTGATATAGAAGATCTCAATGAGCAAGAGGGCCATGGCCAAAATATGGTAGCAACATGTGAAAAGGGAGGCAAGTCATCATCAAACTATTCTACCATCCCACCATGTTCAGAACTTGACAACATGTGTGGTGCCACATAGACCGAGATTTGTGTTGGGTTACCTGCTACGAATTGTAAGAGCGATGGGGATACAACAAACCCTGACGTTCGCTCATGAAATACAACATTGGACAAAGGGGGTGGATGAGGCAAGTTGATGAGGCTAGGAAAGTGAAAGTATGGTAGATTATGGTAAAAGTATGTAAAAGTTTCCAAGTTGCAATGCAATGGGGCACAATGCTACACTAAATATGAGATTTAGTGTCACTTACTATTTGGATTTACACAACGCTATGTCTTTTTACTATTGATGTTATTTTATACCAAGTAAAGTTGTTAATGTTCTATAGTGTCCAAACTACCAATTTCACATTTGTTGGTAAAATATGAGATACACAGTATATAGATATAGCATTGCATAATTCCAAATAGGAAGTGACACTAAATATCATATTTAGTGTAGTGCATATTAGCAAGCTATTGTATGAGCAAGTTGTGAGTTTCTAGAGTGTTGCCTTGTGGTGTATGCAACCCGAAACCAACCCTGCTCTCGTAAGCTTCCATGTTCAGATTGTGTACATCTTCGTAATCAAACATCTAGGATTCAGGGTGGTTATTTCAAGGTAGGGGCCATTTCAAGGGCTACAAAGTAGTTGAGTTGCATCCACCCTACTGTGACCATCCCCAGCATAAGGAAAATAGTTACATGCATGATTTAGATTTACTAATAACCTCGCACTAATTATGTGTTTCATATCCCATGAGAGGTGGATGTAAAGAGAGGAGTTTTTGCTAATCTTATGGCGTTCAATCTTAGATTTACACTTAATACGCTACTCAAATATAGGCATCCAATTAAGCTACGTAATCATATTAGGCTCGCTTTCTTTAAGGTATGTGGGCCTTTCGTTGTGACTTGACTAGACATTTCTATTTGAGCGGTGTGTGGTTGTGTGTGATTCTAAGAACGGATAGCAAACGTACATGTGTTTAGAAGAGATTGGACTACATGCTCAAACTTTGGTAGCAACTCTAAACTCAACATCCAAGATAATTGGGAGGAGGAGGGGGCGGAGGGGGGGCTACGATCAATTAATGAGCTCAAGAATCTTCACTTTGTAGTAAATATCATATTTTTACGAGCTCTAAGTATTATAAGGCAAATGACCACCAACACGATTTGGAATTGGCAATCATGTCACACTAATTGCATGTTTTGCAACCTACATAACATTCTTCAGTGTTCACTATTGGTTCGTTTTCCAAACCTGGCGCTACTTTGACACAACGTTGTTTGAACTATTTTTGACATTGTTCACTGTTCAAGGCATTGTTCATTGTATTATTGACTCCATACATAATTGTTTGTCATCCTCACTTTCATATTCAAATTACATGTTGAGGACAATATTCAAGTATTTTTGAATATATGCAAGCATCCAAGGGACTAGATGTTGGCCCCGCCAACCTAACTCCCCCCCCCTTTAGTTGAAGAATGTTATGCAGGAGAAGTGTATGTTGAGTTAAACATGTATACTTAAGGCATGCTCACCTTATAGCACCCAATGTTTGTCAAATTCTTGAAAACACTAGGTTTTGGCCTCCAAAGTATTCCATCCAAGGTCAAGCCTACAATAGAGTTGTATGTAAAGTCCCTCAAAGACGGATAGAACCGGGGGTTTGATCCTTCTTTGCAAAAACCTTCTATTAAGAGCTCATTAGCTCATCATGTATTGGAGCCTATTTTGAAAGTTGGGTGAAACTTTTGAGACCTCTTCTTTTCACCTCTCAAACTTTGAGAAAATTTTAAGATCTAAAGGAGGGTATGCGCATGGGACCCACTGTCACAAATCTCGGATTGGTCTATGCAAGGCTATGCCTAGTAGGACAAACTAGAAAGTTGGTTTTTAATATGTAGCCTAACACCACTCTTTGTGTATGATGATTAAGCATTAAAAAATCTTGAGTGGCTTTGTATTAGTTCTCATAAACTTGGGGTCTGGGACTCAGGTCGAGGCATCCCTAGTCAACCAAGTACATTTAAATGCTCACTACATGTAATGCTGACATGGATGAGATCTATATTTTTTAAGCGAACGGAGTTAAGGCTTATGTGGTGGCACTTGTGATCGATTACCATCATAGGAGTTATGACGTTTGTTGTAGACAAGAAGTAGCATTTAGATGAGTGGTTATGGGTTAATCCATAGATTGGCTATGTGTTCCCCCTAAACTTTACTGCTTCGAATTTGTAACAATTTCCATATTCATGAAAAATAAATAAAAAATGGCATTCTCCACATAATTTGTTTATCTTCTCAAGAATAATTAATCTCCAACTATTACTCCTCCTAAACAAATGCAAACTCTCTTATTCTATTGGGTACAACTGTGACCGACAACCTTTAAACCCCATAACATTATTCAGATCCATAACAATGTTATGTGGGACTGACATTATTTTGCAAAATATTCCTTATATTCAGACTGAATGTGGAGAATATTTTGCAAAATAATGTCAGTCCCACATAACACTATTATGGATCTGAATAATGTTATGCCATGGTTTCATCTGCTTAACTTTACAAATAACTCTAATGCCAAATGATTCTTGGCATATTCCCAAAGTGTAATCCCAAAGATAGGGACCTGACGTTGAAGATTCAGAGGTCAATTACTTAGGGCTCATCTACATCACCCAACTTCAGGCGGATTCTTGCTATTTAAAACCAACATCGTCTCAATATTATATTCCTTGCTATGTCAAGGCTAGTCTTTCCATCCATTAGACAACTCCACACTCATAAAGGAATGTAGTCATGTTTAGCCTCGCCCCTTCATCTCACTATTATTCATTGCAAAACCGTCGCACTTGTAACTCAATATGGCAAGTTGTAGGATATTCCATTAGCCAACATGACATAGGCATCACCTCTACAACACTCCTAAAGCATAGCCTCCATTGATTTTTTACATAAGCTTAGGGCCAATTTAGACTACGGTGAAGAAGTGCACCAATCAAGAATTTTAGGGGAATGGAGTAATATGAGTGGCTACAAAATGAGTTCTTCACCGGCCGGGGTTTATGCTACGGCCAAGACTTCTCTGGTGGAGAACTTCAAGCATGCATGAAAGAATGATATGGATGCAACATGTGTCCTTATCAGTACATGGGACCATCCACCCAACAAGCATTATCCAAACTCAACACACCATTTAGACCTCCCCCACACAAGTAGCCTGTGAATTCATCACTCAAGGAGAACACGTCTTCCCCAAACCCTCCAAGAAAACTTCATGTACATCCCCACAAAATTACCCCAAAATTGCTAAATGCACCAAACCCACCACCGGCTTCACTCCAAATTAAAACCCCACTATAACCCCATTGTCACGTGAGGTGACATCGGGGGCTAAGACACGTCAAATTAGAAGTAAATGGACTCCATTAGGAGTCCATGTGTGTTTGGATGAGTAATGGGCTCCATTGAGAGTCCTAGATAGTTGTTCATCCACTCCATGGATGAAATCCACCTAGACGGGGGGTTATGTGGAGAGGAAGGCATCTTGACTTGCCATTGTTGTCAAGTCAAGTCTTGTGAGTGTGTTTTGAGAGAGAGAGCTTGTTGTTGCTATCTTGTGGCTATGGTGTAGTAGATCATGAGTAAAGCCTTTGCATTCTTTCTCCATCACTTGCACTCTTGGATTCTCCCTTCGTGGAGTGAGAGATAGCTTGACTCTTGTGTGTGAATTTCAGAGTTTCTTAAGCTTTGTAAGGAGACTTCTTAGTTTCTTGAGCTTGGAGAGAGAAACCCTCATACTTGACAACAATTTCTTTGAATTTTTCAATTTTAGTTTGTATTTTGAGTTCAAATGGCCAAGAACTCATGAGCAACTGAGTAATACATGTGTTTAGAGGCTTAGTTTGCAATCCATTATAGCTTGCAAGACAAATCTTGCAAGGAATCTCCTTATCTCTTTCTTGCTCTCTTCACCTTCTTGAGAGAACAAAATCAACAAATTTATTATTATTATTATTATTATTATAGTTGTTGGCAACTTGCAAACTTCTGCTTGCAAGCTTAGGAGGTTGAAGGCCAAAATCCAACAATTATTTCTTGCAATTTGCAAGAAGAATTTTTTTTTCCAATTTGTTTTTTTAAAATTTTGGGAGAGAGCTTCAAGAGCTCCCTCCCGGAGCTCTCTGGACCTCTGCCGGAAGCAGGCAGGCCGGGCCGGGCGGTCGCGGGCCGGGCGCAGTCAGGCCGGGCGCAGGCGGGCCGGGCCGGGCGCGGCGGCCAGCTGGAGAGCAGCGGGGGGGGTCCAACCCCCCCCCCAGGTAAGTCTTTTTTTTATATATTTTATATTTTATATTTTATATTTTATATTTTATATTTTATATTTTATATTTTATATTTATATTTATATTTATATTTTTATTTTTTTTACTTGTTGTTTTTTTTTTATTTTTAAGTTTTACATTTTTAGTTTTAGTTTGTTTACTTTTTACTTTTTACTTTTACTGTCTTGACTTTGACTTTTAATTTTTTACTCCCTAGATTCTCGCAAAAAAGTTCATTTTTACTTTTTACTTTTTACTATTTTTCTTTTACATTTTAGCTTTTGAGTTTTCAATTTCACTTTTACATTTGACTTTTTACATTTTGATTTTGACTTTTGATTTTACCTTTTCACTTGCTACGTTTTACTTTTCACCTTTTTACTTTAATTTTTAAGATTTTTGTTTTTACATTTTTACTTTCACCTTTCAAACTTGGCATTTAATTTCACAAACTTTGAGGTTCAAATTTGGGGGCATACTAGCTCCGATTGGAGTGAAATTTGAGCCTATCTTGTGTGAAATTTGCCAAGGAATCCAATGGTGTAATTGGATTGTTGATTGGAATTCAAAATCATTGCTGAAATTATTAATTTCAACGCTGATTTTTGTTTTTGGGAGCAAATTAACTCCGAACGGAGTGAAATTTGAGCCTAATTTGTGTGAAATGTTCCTAGGAGTCCATTGGTGCAATTAGTTTGTTGATTGGAGTCCATAATCACCTTGGAAATGAGCATTTTCAACGCTGATTTTTGATTTTAATTACCAATCTCAAACCTTTGCACAATTTTGGAATTCTGGGGGCATAAATAAACACTTGGCATTTGGCAAGGGATTGCCATTTAGATAGCCCGCAACAGGTGCAGGTTGCCCATTACCTTGTAGATAGTTGCAGGTACTCAAGTGATTATTTTATGGTGCAAACTAGGAGCCGATATTATCGATCTCCATCACCAGATTACTTGGAGGACGTGCATACCACAAATCTTGAGCCAGAGGTAGATACCAACGAGGCTTTTGAGCCTATTTCAGCGTTGGACACTACTAGTAGGCTTCGGATTTGGAGTGTCGGCACGTTCGACGAAATGGAGGACGATCACCACGGTTCAGTGCGTGATCGGTTCTCAGGTCGAGCTGGGGGCATTTCCTTGCCCGATTGGAAACTCCGGTTTCGTACCTGGATTAAGGAAAAACGTCAAAGGTCTTCCAATTTTAATGATTGGTATGCCTTTGAACTTCTGCCTCAACATTTGGAGTATGAGGCACTCCAAACTTATGAACGCTGGACAGAAGGTCATCAACGACAACTTCGGGAGGTGGAGCAATATTGGGAGGCCCGGGTTGAGCTTATTTCAGCTCTTAAAGATGGGGCGGTTGCCACCTTAGCTCCACCCACTTTAAAGGAGGAGGAACCACTTGAGGAGTCTAAGGACAAAGAACTGGCACTTGGGCCAATAGTGGCTAGCAGTAGCACGGCTACCCTTTCACGGATGGCACGTGCTACACAGGCAGCATTGACGGCTGTTGGTCCACCACCTCCATTTAATCCCCTTGCTGAATTTGTCGCACATTTGGAGGTGGAGTATGGTGGGTTTAGGCGAGACCAGATGCAGCACATCCAGAATTTTCGCCGGGAGAAGGATGACACTCCACGGACCATGTACACGCGACTCGCGCGATTTGCTGTTGAGTCGGGAGGTGTTTTTGCTGAGAGCCAGCTTGTCAAAATCTTCTTGTCTAAGATTGATAAGCGGCTACTTGAGTTGGCATCACCTCGGATTATCCTCGACTACGAAGGCAGAGCTACGCTTACACAAGCGTTTGCAGTGGTTGAGAGATGTGATCGGGCTCTCTGTCAACATGATGCCACGGATATGGTATCTTGGATGACAGAGACTAGCAAATCAAAAAGAATTATCACAGCTACTAGTAGTTTAGCTGAGACTCAACCTGTTAAGGAGCAAAAGATTTTGTATTGTTGGGGTTGTGGAGAAGCTGGTCATTCGAAGAATGATGCCAATTGTCCCAAGAAGAAGAAAAACCAGCCTTTGGGAAAAATAAAACAAAAGATAGAACCGGCAAAGGCGGGGGAAAATTCTAAGAAGAGGCAATTTAAATGTAACCATTGTGGCGGCACTAACCACGATGTGGATCATTGTTTCCAACTTCATCCTGAGAGGCGGCCTGCCAGTTATGTGACTGGCAAATCTCCACGGGAATAGACTCTAGAGGCTAAGGTTGCAGAGCTTGAACAAAAGCTCAAATCTTCTGCATCTTTTGCTCAAATTTCTGAGCCGCAGGCAGGTGTTGGCACTTCGAGTTCTGACATGTATATGTTTGGAGCATCTGGAGAGGTGGTAGCTGCAGCTTCTACCCGCGCACAGACATTGGCAAATTCAATGGCTTCCACAAGTGATGGTAGCAACGAGGCTTCACGTCCTCGCCATGTCGGTCCAGCAGACCAGGTTGGTCAAGCACGGCTACCTCTATCATTTGGATTGGTAGACACTACTACTGCTGTTGGGGCTAAAAACTCTTTACCTTTGAGAGATGGGGATTCCATTTCAAAGGACGTTATGCAGGTATTGGCACATAAAATTCTTCATATGCCAATTTTCTCGGGTTCGGAGTTGATGGTTCCGGATTTCAAACCTGCTGGAGTTTTTCATTTAGCTGGGAGAATGTTAGAAGGCAAGGCGGATTTGCCATCCCTTCAAGTATCCCAAGCTGTTGTTGACGTGCCTGTGACTGAGGAGGTGGAGGAATTAGCCAATTTGCGAGCGAATCTTGCAGATGCGGCAATCATTGCTTTTGGTAAGCACACTGATATTCCTCCTCCAATAATTCCATCAATGGACACGTCTTTTTCAAATTGTGCAGCAGGAGCAGCATATCTTGCAGATGTTTCTGCAAGATCTGCTCGAGAGCGGCATAATTTACAACTTGGGGTTGTACGTCTGGTGAACGACAAAGCTTTGTTTGTCGTGTCACGCACGGGTAATCCCGCTATTCGTGCGACATCACTGAGAGTTATGATGGATTCTGGTGCTCAACCGGTTATGATTGGCAAAGGACTTGCTAACAGTCTGGGGTTGATGCCAACAAATTTAGATCCTTGTCCATTCACAATTGTGACTTCAGTGGGGGGCACTGAACGTGCAACAGGTTACACCAAGGCACCTCTCCGTTTGATTTTTAACGTGGGGGCAGGACCTACCTACACTCATTTGACAATGAAGTGTGTTGTTACCAATGCAACCAACTATGATATACTAGTTGGTCAGCAAGCTCTTTATCCACTTGGCTTTGGTTTGGATAATTGGACCGAGGAGGCGTGGATTAGACCGGGATGGTCTACTGGTGATGGCAGGAAGGTATTTATTCTTGTAGCGTTTGCAGCTACTTCTATGACTATGGTTGCGGAGGCAATGTTTGGTTGTAGTGGTTTAGTTTCAGACTTGCCTTGTTCACCAATTTTGTTGGAGGAAACATTGGCCTACACGTGTAATGTAGCAGAGCAACGAATTTTGCCATGTACCGAAATTCCTACTCGACATTTCAAGGATCCATCTCCACCATGGCGTGCTCCTAAGGAGTTATCTGACCATTGTCGACACATTGTAGCGGCTTTGGAGCTTGGAGAGGCACCTCCAATATCATCATCATTTTCTTTTGCCCAACCCATTCGTTGGCAACCGTCACCTGAAGGTATCATCCTAGTAGAGATCTTTGGGGGCATTGGCACAGGTTTGGCTGCAGTATTGGAGGCTGGGATTACAGTTAGGCGGTATATTCATGTGGATAATGGATATGCAGCCAACAGAGCCGTTCGACACCACATCCAACAATTGTTGTTGAGGTATCCCACACAATTGTCAGCCTCTGCTATTCATGGATGTTGTGGTCAACTCCCTCAAGACGTCACTATGATTAGTGATGAGGATTTGAGAAGGTTGTGCCATGTGGATTTCATTATTGCAGGATGGCCGTGTCAAGGCCATTCGCGTGTAGGAACTGGCCAAGGTTTGGATGACCCTAGGTCTAGTTTGTTTGCGGATTTGATGCGATTGATACAATGGTGGTTTGCCCATCAATCAACTCCGCCAGGGTACATTTTGGAAAATGTGCCATTATTGGGTGATACACGGCACAAAGTGGTGAAGGATGGTGAGTACATTAACCAACTTCTAGGTACTCCAACATTTCTGGATGCTGCATCCTTAGGATCCTTTGTTCACCGGCCTCGTTGGTTTTGGACCAATTTGGTATCACCTCAGGTGCTTTCAGCGGCAGTCGCTCGAATTCCTCGGCTTATGAATCGCAAGGTGGATAACATTTTAGATGGTCATCGTGTTTCCTTGGCGGTTACCAAGGATGACACCTTGCCACTTGCAGTAATTAACAAGGTGGGAATTCCGCGAGGTGCACTACCGACTTTTGTGACATATCCACGGTCTTTTGCATTTCGATCTCGTGGACCAGGCATGGTTTGGGATTCAAAATCCCAAACTTATGATGAGCCTACGGCAGATGAACGAGAACGAGCCATGGGTTTTCCTACAGGTACCACAGCTACTCACGGGCTTCAAGAAGGTCAGAGACGTTTTCTATTGGGACAAGCTATGGATCTCAATAGCATGGTGTGGATTATTGGAATTTGTTTTGCTGCTCAACAATATTTTCATGACCAATTGCTTATTCTGAGGACAGAGGACAATGGTCAGGGGGCAATGGAGCTGCAACCCAAATTTCACATGGAGGTCAATGATGCTGAGGCATTATTTTCTTTGAAGCAGCATGCTGCAGAAGAGCTTCGAGCTCAACGTGTTTTTGCTGCTTTGGCCCAAGATTTTGGTGTGTCTGATTGTAGTGGAGAGGATATGCATTTGATTTCAAGTGCAGATGATGGGGGCAAAGGTGTTGTCCTCTCCACGGACTAGCAATCACAGGCTGTGCTGGCACCAAGTGGCAATCCTTCTATGAAGAAGGAAACCACGGAGTTTGACGATTGGCCAATTGAAGTGGGGCCAAAACTTACTGGTGCCGAAGCACGAAAGGTACGGGAATTTATTCGCTCTTACCGTAATTGTTTTGCCTTTAGTCTTCATGATCTTGAAGGATATAAAGGTAAACCTGTTCGTATTCAACTCGAGGACGACCATCCTATTTTCAGACGGCCGTACAGACTTAGTACATCTGAAAGATTGGGTGTTCAAACTCGATGTCAAGAATTATTGGCAGCGGAATTGATTGAACTCTCCAATGGAGAGTATGCTTGTGCCACGGTTATGCCTTCAAAGAAAGATATCTTTGGCAATTGGACGGAGAAACGGATGTGTGGTGATTATCGTCCAGTCAACCGCAAGACCAAGTCGGATCGATACCCAATGCCGATGCCAGAGGAGTTGTTTGATGCATTGGGATTTGCTAGAATTTTCAGCACTCTGGATTTGAGGTCTGGTTATCATCAATTGCCTTTGTTGTTGGGTGATCGGGTGAAGACCGCATTTTGGGGAATTGATAAAGATGGCAAGGATCAACTTTATCATTGGAAATTTTTACCATTTGGTCTCAAGAATGCACCTGCTGAATTTCAGCGGGTGATGGACCAATTATTGGCTGGTTTACCGTTTGCTAGATGTTACATTGATGATGTTATCATCTTTAGTAATAGTCCACAGGATCATGTAAGACATTTACAAGCGGTATTTGAACGGCTACAACGGTGGGGACTCCGTTTACATCATGGAAAATGTAAGTTTTTCCATGATCAACTGCCCTATTTGGGCCACATGATTGTTCCTGGCGGTCTTGGTGTGCAACAGGCAAAGGTGGATGCTTTGCACAAAATTCCCGCACCTAGTGATGTACCACGACTTCGGGCATTTCTAGGATTGGCAAATTATTATAGAAGGTTTGTCAAAAACTTTAGTTTGATTGCCAAACCTCTCACCATTCTCACGGGGAAAGACCAACCATGGATTTGGAATCGGGAACAACAACAGGCATTTGATACATTGAAGCAGAGGCTCGGTTCAGCGCCAGTGCTTCGACGCCCGGATGTGTCTAGAGCTTTTCAATTGTACACGGATTGGAGTGCAGTGGGATTGGGAGCGGTATTGACACAGAAAGATGAAGAGGGAAAGGAATATGTGGTGGCTTATGCATCTAGAAGCAATAATAGTGCTGAATCTAATTATTCTTTTTATGAAGGCGAGGCCTTGGCGGCCGTTTGGGCCATTGCACATTTCCGACCTTATTTATATGGGCAAAAATTTACTTTAGTGACCGATCATCAGCCTTTAAAATGGCTTATGGAATCAGATAAACTCACCGGGAAACTTGCTAGGTGGGCATTGTTACTTCAAGAATATGACTTTGAAGTTGTCCACCGAGCAGGAATTGCCAACTTGGATGCAGACGGATTGTCTCGCAATCCAAGTCCTTCAGATGAGGATTTAACTGGAGCCAGGTGGCATGGAGATTGTGATCGTGAGGCGGTGCCGGGTTGGCATGCTGCCACATATCTCACAATTATGTCAGGATTGGCTGTTGAGATCCTTGTGGAACACCAAGATGACAAGATTGATAAATCTCTCATTGTTAGTGATGTGTGGGAAGACCATGCGGTCTTGCACAAACTTCAACAAGGGACATATCCCCTTGGACTATCCGCTATGGAGCGAGATAGAGTTAGTCACCGAATAACAAAGTTTCGTTGGACAAACGGCTTGTTATTTCGTGTGTGGCCGGACGGAACAAGGCGCATCGTTCCAAGGCCAGATCAAAGAGCTTCTTTAGTACGGCAAGTGCACGAGGAGCTTGGACATTTTGGAGTGCGAAGGACACACTCTATGTTACGCAACCAATATTGGTGGACTGGTATGTATCAACAGGTTGCCACTTATGTTTCCCGGTGTGAAGTATGTGACCGAGTCAGGTCAAGTTTTAATACTTTATCACCTCAACTTCAGCCTTTACCTATTATGGGCTTGGGATATCGTTGGTCTTTGGATTTTGCCGGACCACTTATTGTCACTCCACGTGGGGCAAAGTATGTACTTGTGATGGTGGAGCATTTTAGTAAGTGGATTGAACTCGTGGCTCTTCCCCAAAATTCCTCAGAATTGGCAGCAATGGCATTTCTTGATCGAGTTTTGGCACGGTTTGGAGCACCTGCAGAGGTATTGACGGATCAAGGGAGAGAATTTCTTGGATCTTTCGAGGCTTTGTGTACCAAGGCTTTGATTGATCACCGAACAACCTCCAGAGATCACCCTGAGGCAAATGGCTTAGCTGAACGAGTTGTTCAGACTGTTAAGCGCGGTTTGCGGAAGTATGGGTTGCTTCATGGCAACCATTGCGATTGGGACTTGATGTTATTATGGATAGCAATGGGTTACCGTTTCAGCAGGCAAGCATTTTTGGCATCCTATAGTCCTTACCAACTCTTGTATGGTAGGGAGCCAATTTTACCTAGCTCTGTGCGAGAGAAATTGGCTCCTGTGGTAAACTTGGATGATCCAGATGTTTGGGCTCAATGTCTTCATGATCGAGCAGTGTTCTTTCAGAAGGCCATGCCTATGGCCATGGAAAACTTAAATATAGCTCAACATCGTGATACATTACGGTATGCCCGGATCCGCAGTGGAGCTTATCGACCTCAGGTTCGTAGATTTTCCAAGGGGGATTATGTTTACTTGCAACGGGAGGCGCCCACGACATTGGATGTCAAGGCTGGGCGCACAATTTTGCGGGTAAAAGATGTTTTACCAAGTGGTATATTATTGCTTGAAGGCAAGGATGGACGGGAATGTCGTGAGCATTCAAAGAATTGTGCTCCATGTCACCTTCCCATCGACGGCTCTGTGCATCCCGAATTGGCGGTTGTACCACGGGGTCTGCCTTGTTATGTGTGTGGAGAGAAGAAAGGAGCTGCAACAATGTTATTGTGCGATCAATGTCAATGTGGATGGCACATGGCATGTTTGACACCTCCCCTTTTGACTCTTCCTTCTGGCAATTGGGTTTGTCCTCGTTGTCGGAAATCCTCCCATTCCATGGCCGTTAATGGTCATGATTGAGGACTTTGTGGATGTTTGCCACATGTCTTAGTGGTGAAGTTGTTATCTAGTTGGTCGGTAGTTTTATGGGATTGAAAATCACATTGGGAGAGTTATCAAAGAATTTAACATAAATTGTTGAAGGCGATTAAGGATGGGGCTCACATTGCACCCAGCCTACAGTTCTTGGGTTACTTCCTCAACCATGAGTTTAATTCTTTAGAGTACCACTACACCAACATGAATATGTACAGATGTAGCAACAACTTCATCATGTTCAACACCTCTACCGATGAGTGTGTTTGTTCCTAGCTGATTGGAGGGGCTCCTTATCTGCTAGGGGGGGCACTTGAAGAGGTGGTTGTTTAGCATATTAGTTTGCTATATTTATTTTGCTAATTGATGTTGATGACGACACTCGATCTGTTGTGTTTAACGATCTTAGTTTACACGACACCATGGCTACCGCACACCCCCACACAAGCCTCCACCATAAACACCCACATTGTTACTTGGAATATTGGACACATTACCTCTAGCCTTGTAGGCATTATTGACCTAATAGACACCCTACAACCTAAACCCAGGGGAGTGGACTCTTCATACCACGTATGAACTAACATGAGTGTAGAAAGGGATATTATTTGAGGCATTAGTGTACATAGTATACAAAAGGAAGATGTTGTTTTTCTATAGTGTGTACAATTACAAAGGCTATCAAAATTTTAAAGTGAAGGTAGATGTATGAAAGGGGGGAGGGTGGCTAAGGTTGAGAGAGAAAAATTGACATTAGATGCATTAGTTTCATCCAATTTATGCTATCGTTCATTGTTGTCATATGGTGATAGCTCCAATATGATAGTTACCCTAACCATTCTTGTTAGGCTTTGCATGTGGGTTCTAGGTTTTTACAAACCAGAGGCTCTTGGAGCACTCGTTGGCTCCTTTGAGTTTTGCTCTCCAGATTGTGACTAAGTTATTTGGGCATTTGGAAAGGAATTGTCAATAAGTTTACTGCCTAATACATTGTTTAGACAAGACAAGTGGTCCACATTGGCATGAGTCTTTCGTGGTCTAACTTCAACAATAAAGTTAAACTCTTGCAAGAGTAATACCCAACAAGCAACACATCCACTTAAATGGGGTTTGTTAACCATGTATGTTAATGCATCATGGTCAACTTTGAAAATAATTTTATTTTCCAATAAATAATGTTTTTGCATTGAAAATATCATACCAAGTGTTTTTCTTTCAATTACAAAATAATTTCTTTCAACTTGAACAAGTTGGCGACTAGCAAAACAAATTGGACCGGCTCCAGGGCCTACAACCCAAAACATGCCCTCTGCATAGCAAAAATACTCTTGGGCCTCCAAAACATTCTTTGAGTAGAACTATACACCATACTACTAACATAAATTGCCACGCAACTCTACCACCAAGACACACTCATACTAATAAATAGCCTTAACAATATATACCTTCTCAACAACCACATAAGACATCCATCCTCCCAACATCACCACCTGCATGAATTACTCATCTTTGCCATAGTCAATCAAATACAATGGACCACCCACAAAATGTCAGAGCACACATGATAAACTAGCAAAGATTTTTTTTTAATTTTGGCACAAATTGAGAAAATCAATTGCAAAGGAACCCAAAATACAACCAACCGTGGCGAGCCAACGAAACCCGAGTGGAAATCAAGAAATGGTGCTCATCTGAGGTCTATCCATCCAAGTGACAACTAAATTACTCCGAGTCACAATAAGGTTTTTGACCCCCCCCCCCCACGTAGTATCAAACTCTTTAAGGACACCCTGGTAGGCCACATCCACGGCCTCTTCCAAATCCTTAAGCGTCCGTTTCCACTCAATCTTACCATAATCCTGCAAGGCGTCCCAAATGACTTGACGTGTTTCCTCAACAAGCCACTGCAGATTGTTGAAAACCAGATCATTCCATTGGCGCCAAATAGTCCAAGGAAGACCACTTCTAAGAAAGAACCAGATATGACTGAACCTTTTAAGTGTTTTGCACAGAGGTTGGCCAAAAAGACATTGCATCATAGAGAAAGAAAAACTAGCAAAATCCATTTTGCCCACTAGCAAAGAAAGTCACGACCATGGCAAAACCCACCCCACACTGCTTCTTATTGGCTAAACAAAATCTCAACTGGAACACATGATGGTGCAGTTCGGCATCTACACCCATACATAAACAAGGAACACCGAGGAAGAGAATTCACACTAGCCAAACACAAGTTGTCGTATGTGGACAAATAGATATCCAACAAGGCAATCAACTACAAACTTTCCAACCAATTTTGGACAGCCTAAGACATCTCCAACGCCCAAATCACATAAATGCTCAAATTTTGTTATGTCCGGTACATGGGCAATCACCCAAAAAACATATTCTGACCCCCAACCCACCCAAATCCAAATTGCGAATTATTCCCAAGCAACACACTACATGGCCACATATACTATCCACATGCTCGCACCAATATATCAAAGGCCTTTGTATAGCACGACACAACAAGGCAATCCATCACATAGCCCATACACCACAATCCAACAAATACACACAATTCTACACCCAAATAAATGTTGGAACTCACAACAACAACCACACAAAATAGTAGTCCCCGACGGGCTCCTAACATGCACCCCCATCCCATGTACATGCATGGCTAGTTTAAGGCCATACATACTATGTGTCCTCATAGCCCCAAACAACAACCAAACCCTGATTATCCCTTCACCCACCATCACCGTCCAATTCATCGAATTCACCTATTGCCATGATAGATTCCCATTACAACCACCTTATACAACACCTCCAACATGAAGGTTGGAAGTCAAAAACACCATCCATGAACATTCCATTCAAAGGCTTAAACGCATCAATATACCCCACAAGAAATGAACAAACCCATGAAACACATACACTAACTAGCTATAATATACCTCACATACCTGGGTGCAAGCACGGTAAAGTGGACAACTCTTGATCCTTGCTCAGGTTTAAGTGAAAGCACGGGGGGTTCACTCCATTGTCAAGTTGAACACCACGTGCGGCCAAAAAAAAATCTACTTTTGGTAAGTTGCATCACCAAAATGGGTCAAATTTTTATCAATTCTTTTTCATGGGTAGATATATACGGTATCTATTACATAGTAAAAAATGGTAACCAAATTTGATGATTTGTTTTTTTAATAAAACATACCGTTTCTAACTAGAATGACGTAGAATTGAACTAAAATAATTACTACTAGAAATGAAGATGACTAAAAATTTCAAAAAAATATACAAAAGATATTATCAATGGTTATGTATATGTAGAAAAAATATCATAATTTTTAAATTTATCTATTCCATATAATATAGGGGTAGCAAACTTTGGCCGCACGTGGTGTTCAACTTGACATGGAGTGAACCCCCTGTGAGTGAAAGTGATCCAAAACTATATACTAACTTTGAATTTTATGAAATAGAAATTCATAAACATTTAGAAAACATATGAATCTACAAAGCCAAGCAATATATGTTCACAAAAAAATCCAACAACGTATATGTATTTTAGAAGATGGTGCAAGTGGTGAAAAAATGGGTGACATTGAAAAGATAATTGTCAAAAACTTGTTTAACATATAATTACATTATGTTAAATTGATGAATCTTTGAAAAAAATCACGACAACCTCAAGTTTATAATAAATTCAAGAAACATGAAAAAATCCAAGCTCAAAATATTTAAGGTCATGAAATTTACGTTCAAAACTATATTTAGTCAATTTCTTTTACGCATCACTTTTGATGATAGATTTTGAAGATTTCATATTGATATTCTATATTTGAATGCCTAACTTAACAATAGACGTCATCATGAAAAATAATATATTTTAAACAACATTTTGCTACTATTTAAAGGCATTTGACCAAGAAAATCATGGCTTTCGTATACTGGAGCATTTTTTTGGTCCACTTTACTATGCTTGCACCTACCTTATACTCAACAAATGAAAGGTAGACAACAAACAAGCCCCAATTGACCCACTTTGAAACAAATCACACCCCCTCCCCCCCAACCCACACAATAATAGAGTTTTTGACACTACTCAATCCTTGGAGCCCACCTTCCGAAAGGAAAGAAGTAATCTTCCCTTGATGCTTCGTAAAACATTATCAATGAAAGGTAGAGTGGGCTCCCATTCAAGTTGATGTCAAAAGACACATTGACATTATTTTCATTTTATGCATGCCATACTGTTAAGAGTGAGGAAACCATGTGCAGAATGAAGCAGAGATTCGGTGCTACTTAGTCTCTTAATCTATATTGATCAAAGGGGGAACTGCCCTTTATATACAATCTGGCTCGACACTTGGACAAACCGTGGACTAGCTACCTCGGTGGGAATATTCTAGCTCGGCCTCGGGTTCCTATCCAAAGCCCGAGGCCCTTAACTAATGCCTACTTGTGGCCGCCACTTTACTTAAGGTGGTTAATGCCCATGTGGGACTAATTAATGCTGATTAGCCCCCACTAATAGGGAGGTTGACTAGAGGTTGCATTTATCTCCCTAACACTCCTCCTCAACCTATCGTTAACCTCATTAAAAACTTTATCAAGTAAAACCCAGATCGGGACAAAACCTTGACAAAAAAAAAGTGTTAACAATTTGATGCGGTCAGTTCTTGGAGTGATCTCATCCCGGCCGCATGAATCAACTTCTTATGCTTGTAAACCGGGAGAGCTTTGGTCAACATGTCGGCTATATTATGTTCCGACTCTATCTTTTGAATATTTACTTGCCCCTTATCTATTAAATCTTGTGTAAAGCTGAAAATGTGAGGACTTATGTGCTTAGTCCTGTCATCCTTGATAAATCCCGAAGACATTTGTCTAATGCAAGTGGCATTGTCTTCGAATATGGCACGGGGAGGTCACTAGCGAAAATCGTAGAAACAACGTGCGATAAAAAATAGGGTCTAATATATTCATTGTAGGTAAATTTTGCAAAAAATGTACATATAATATAGGGGGTTTTAAAATAGTGAAACATGTTTACATGTAAAATACCATCACATATAATGGCCTCTTTTATCTAGTCAGTACATGTAAAATAGCTTGGAAACAATTACTAGGGGTAGCGGGTCTAGGGTAGGGTCTGTGCTAGTGGAGGAAAAGAGGTAATTTTCTGTTGAAAATGCTTGGATGGATGACGTTGCAGGTTGGCTTGCTTGAACATTATTAAACCAACGGTTCCAATGTGGAGTTAATGGTCTCTACCCACGTGCCGGGAAGGGGAAAAATGCAGTATAAGTAAAATAGGGTATTTTAAAATGATGCCCCCCAAAAATTATAATTACTAATAGGGTGTATTAAAATACAAGAATTTGCCTTTATTTTGAAAAATACCATATCTTATAATCTTTTCTGCAAGGTAAATAGCCCCCCGATAAATAGGTCCTGAGCGCACGTGTATGCATTAATTAAAGAGGGAGTGACCTCCCCGTGGAATATGGTCGTTGGCTTTGTCTGCTCTTGGATTTTGCATTGTTGGTTTATGATCCGCTCCATTGTCCGCAACCAAACGCATTCGCAAGCAGCTTCGTGGAAGGCTAGCAACTCCGCATGATTCGTCGAGGTCGCGGTCACGGTCTGCTTAGTTGATTTCTATGAAATCGGGGCTCTGCACTTGAGGAATATGTAGCCGGTTTGTGATTTTCCTGCGTTCGGATTAATCCTAAAGTCGGGGTCTGCAAAATTTGTCATTTCGGGATTGTTAGTTCTTTGGTAATATAATCCGAGGTCGGATGTACCTCGTAAATACCTTAGGAGATGTTTGACTCCATTCCAGTACCGTATTGTGGGATTTTGGCTATGTCTAGCCAAATTGCTCGTGGCGAATGCGATGTCGGGCATGGTATAGGTCGTAAGATAGGTGAATGAACCAACCGCGGTGAGGTATTTCTGTTTGTCTATCATCTCCTCCTCCTCCTCACGAGGTTGGTACGGGTCTTCGTTCGTCTTGCTCTGACCAATCATTGGCGTAGCCAATGGATTGGCCTCCTCCATCTGAAACATCTTTAACACTTTCTGCACGTAGGCTTGTTGGTGCAAGAATATGCCATCCGGCATTTAATGAACTTGGAGTCCTAAACAGAATGTAGTGGGGCCAAGACATTTCATATCGAACTTCCGGGTTATAATGTCTTGGACAAATTTGCACATCTCGGGTGTCCCGATGATGTTCAAATCATCTACATATGCGGCTATTATCACAAAACCATTTTTTGTGCAATAAGTAAAAGTGCAAGGTAAGGTGGGGTTATGGATAAAACCTTGTGATATGAGAAAGTGACATAGATGATGGTACTAGGGTCGGCCTAACTGCTTGAGGCCGTACAAGGCCTTATAAATCCTCAAGCCTACAAACCGTCCCGGTTTGGGCTTAGGCACAAATTCGAGGAATCCGGGTGGAAGATTTATATGGAGGATTGAGTCCAAGGTACCGTTAAGGTACGCGGTGATCACATCCAGTAGGTAGATCTTTAATGCAAGGTGGACTGTCAATGCAAGTAGGTATCTAAAGGAAACACAATCCATAATTGATGAATAAGTTTGATCAAAGTCTACCCCGAGTCTTTGAATAAAGCCTTGGGCGACTAATCTTACCTTGTACCGTAGTACCCGTCCTTGTGAGTTGAGTTTTCGGGTAAAGATGAGTTTGTGGCCACTGGGTGGTTTTTCAAGGTCATCCGAGATGTCCGAAAACACGTTGTGTTTTCGGAAGGATGAATACTCGGCCTCCAAGGCTGCTTACCATTGTGGCCAATCTTTCTTCTTCTTAGTTTGATCCAATATGGTCGGATTGGTTTCTGGACTCGAGTCTAAGGACTCGGTGGTAAAATGAACCTTGGGTTGTTTAGACGCTCATTTGGTTGGTATTTTCGTTGGTGGTCGTTTCTGGGGTAAGGTGGACTGTCACCAAAAATCCTCCACCCTTCGATTTCGTCCTAGCCCGAGTGGAAAAGTTTATAATGACATGTAGAGACTTCTCTCTTTGTAACCCAATATATCATTCCAATCTACCCTTGGAATATACACAACTTGATTAACACCACACTATGTAGTTTTACATTCCTTAATGTCGGGCAAAGTTATATCCTTAGCCTTTTCTAATGTCCACCCGGCCGCTTTGGCCACGCATGCCTTCAAAGATATCCCTCTTGTGAATCGAGTCCTTGTCGTCGACTCCACACTACTACATGAGTTTTCGCTTATTGATTCCGTGCTATCACATGTCATTGTGGTTGATTCCGTATTGGTACATGACACTTCGCTTGTGGATTCCATGAGCACATAGGCTTTAAATACAAGTATTAAAAAATACTTATATACTTATCCTTGCCCTTCCTTCTCTAATTTTTTCTTGATGTAAATCTCTATCAATATCTTCCTACTAAACTTCAGAATAGTATAACTCCCACCCAACTTATGTTCTTCAAGTGGAATTTGGTACACTTGTTAAGTACCTTATCAAAAATTTCCACACCAAATTTTGGCACAAACAGAGTTCATATGCAAAAGTTATGCATGAAATTCTAACTCTAACTACTTAGTATGAATGTTGTGATAAAGCATCCGGTCATTAAAACTCTAATAACTTCCAACTCCTACGTCCAATCAATCTAAAATTTTGACACAAAATAGATATATAAGTTCAGAAGGTAGTGTCAAATTTTGGTATCCATATCTATAACCCTCTAAGAGATACATATTTTCAAACCTTGCTGCTTTGTTCCTAGACACCCTCCCCTTCAACTTTTAATAACTCTTTCATCCCAATGACTGAAGCTCTCAAATTTTTACCACAACTCTCATACTTTATAATAAACAATCCCTCAAATTTTCATACCCATTGAACACCCTGATCATCCATAATTGACAAATCTCTCACTATAAAGTTCTGCTCAAGTTCATAACTAATAAAACACTACAAGTAATGCACCTAGTACAATCTAGTCACTCTAAATGCCACAAGTTTAAACAAGTTTGAACTCTCTCACTTCAATATGAATCTCAATGCAACAAGTTGAAGTTTACAATCAAACTCCAAATTCCTTAAACCCAATCTACTTCTAACAAGAGGTCAATCCCTCTTCAAGGCTAAATAGCCTTGGCTCTTCACCTAAGAACTAAGCACACACATGTGCTCCTATCTTGCTTCCCACACACCCACACTTATAACCCGTGGGGTGCTTAAGGAGCACGAAGGAAAGAGAGGATGAGTGAGGGAAGAATGAGGGATTATATAGTGAGTTGAGAGGGAGAGAGGGCATGAGATAAGGATAGGGTGAGAGGATTAGAGCCTCCAATCACAACCCCTTAACCTTCTCCTTCTAAGTAGGGACTCATCCCATCCACAAGGCTCTCGATAAGCCTTCGAAATCTCCTCCTACTTTGTAGGCTCTCATCTAATCTCCTAAGCCTTCCTCCCTCAAATGATCAACAAAGATCCTAATTCAAACATTTAACTAACCTTGGCATTCTACCTACCACATTTTATCAAGGTATGTCCTCATACTACTTAAATCCACTCCACACAAGCCTAATGCTTCAAACTTAGTTTTCTTCAAGCTTCAGTCTTTTTATATTTTTGTGAATAATCATAAATCAACAAAATACTACTTGTAATGTTTTACAAGTGTTAACAACACATGTGGGCATCAAATTGGGCTTACATGGGCTCGGTTCTAGGTAGTATGTTTCAGGTTCCAGGGATTGCACTACGAATGATCCGTTCTTCGGTTGAAAACCCATCCGGAACGTTCTCGGCTAAGGCTTTGAGGTTAATGAGTTTTGAGGTTTCGATATTGGTTAATGACGTAGGTGGATCGGGATTCATTGTGAGGGTCTGCGGTGCACTGAAGTCTAAGGTGTGGGATGGTTTGATTGAGGGTATAGTTGGAAATACATGCTCTATGAATTTGCAATTAGCAAATCGAGCTTTGAGCAAATTCCCGGTTGCGGGTTCAAGGTAACAGATGATAGAGTTCGAGTCGTAACCGACGTAGATGCCCTCGTATCTTTGGGGGCTTAATTTATGCCGTTTTGGGTCGGGAAGAGGGACCCAAACTTGGCATCCAAAGGTTCTGATATGGGCTACATTCGGGGGTCTCCCGGATAGACGTTCGTGTGGGGTTTGGGTATTAAGGAGGGTAGGTCTAAGTTTTAGTAAGGCCGCGGCGTGTAGTACCGCGTGGCCCCACATGTTGGATGGGAGGCGGGAATGGAGTAATAAGGGCCTTGCAACTAGTTGTATTTTTTCACGAATGCCTCTGCTAGGCCATTCTGTGAGTGTTCGTAGGTTACCGAGTACATCAGGTTAATCCTGGATGCCGTGCAGTAGTCTTCAAAGGCATGTGACCGGAATTCTTGCGCGTTATCCATCCTTAGGTGTTTGAGTGGATTGTTGGGAAAGTTTTTGTATCTAAGGAGGATGGCTAATAGTTTCGGAAAGGCTAAGTTCCGGGTTGGTAGTAATGCGACTTCGAAGTGGCTTCCCGATGCATCGACGAGGACGAAGTAATATCAAAAAGTTCCCGATGGTGGGGTATATCGGGCCACAAATATCCCCATGTATCATGTATAGTGGCGGTGACATTTCCGTGGGTAGTGTCCAAGGTGAAGGTCTCCGGATTAGTTTTCCCTGGATACAGGCCACGCATTCCTGCGTTTTCCCGGTATCGGCCGTTGTGAGGTTATGACCTTGGGTCAGAGGGATCATCCGTCGGAACACTGTTGTTCCGAGATGCCCCAATCTAGAGTGTCATATGTCTGACTTGGCGACTTTAGTGTCTAGAGACACCCCCTGCGTCAAGTTGCGCTCCGACGTGGGACCTCCCTCCCATGCGGCCATGCAAACCTCTTCCTCACCTAGGGTGGGGCTAAATGCCAAGGGTTTTATGGCAACCTTGTAAAGTCCATCGAGGCCTACGTTAGCGGTGGCAAGGATCTTGGATCTTTTTTTAAGCTCGATTATTTCTTCATCGCCCTGCATCGCTATGCAGAGGTGGATATTCCTCGCCCGCAGATCCCGATAGCTGATCAGGCTCCTCGGGGCGTCTGGGGCGTACATTGCCTTTAGGCAATCGAGGGGGAATCCCCCGGGCAAGATAATTGTTGTCCGGCTTCCGGCCATTGTCAAAATTTTACAATTGGACCAGGACTTCTCGCTTTGGAAGTGAAAGAATTCAGCCTTAGTTAAGATTGTATGTGTTGAGGCGCTATCTAGGAGGGCAACGTCCTGGTTTGACGAAGTCCCTTCGTAGATAGCCATGAAGTTTTCTACATCATAATGAAAGTCGGACATATCTGAAGGCTCAAAGTTATAGTTGTGTTTAGACTTATTGCGAAGTTCTTGCAACTCTCTGAACATATCTATGATATACTGTGATGCCCTGCAATCCTTTGCAAAGTGCCCTTTCCTCCCACATTTGTGACAATTTTCTGAGGTTGGTCTAACATGTTCATGCTTAGGTGGGAAGTGTCTAAGTCTATGGGGGTTCCTTGTTGCGGGTTTGTTATGCCATTTGGGTGGGGTTTTTCGGAAAGAACCTCTTGGTGGCCTTTTCAAGGCCTCTGCGACGTGGACTTCCGCGTGGTGTTGCACCGGTGGGTCGTCTCACCGCGGTCCTGCTCCCGCCGCTGGTGCGATTACTCCCACCACTCCGTTGAGCTCCTACGGCTCGACGTCCTCGATCTTGGCGATGGTCGTATGCACCTCCCTCGCTGGTTGGGACTCCGCGTTTCGTAGCAAGATTTGGTGATGCTTCTCGGCGAGCAATAGGTGAGACATGAGCTTCGAATGTTTCTTAAACTTCATGTTCATGTATTGTTGTGAGAGGATGGCCGTTGCGGGTGGGAATGTCGAGAGGGTCTTCTCGATTATCTCCTCGTCCATGATGACTTGGCCGCACAACCGAAGTTGAGCTGTAATCCGGTGCAGCTCCGAGTTGAATGCAGCGAAGTCCGGGAAATCGAGTACTCGGATGTTGATCCAGTCTGCTCGAGCTTGTGGCATGAACAACGTCTGTTCGTGGTCAAACCGGGCGTGAAGTTCCGCCCATAGCTCAGCGGGGTGCTCGATCTGCAAGTATTGAAGTCGTAATGCGTGGTCGAGGTGGCGTCGAAGTATCATCAATGTGTGCCATTTGGCTGCTGGTGGGATCGGTGGTGTGTCGTCCGTTGGAGTCATGCTTGTGCTTGGAGGTGGTGATGTTAGAGTCTTGGCGAGGTCCTCAGCATTCAGTAACACTGGTGTAAGTTAAAAGCTTCCAAGGGGATGAAGTAAAGACTAGACTTAGTAATTGACTAGGCAAAAAAGTATTAGTCGAAATGAATCTGATTTCAATAAAATAGGCTAAGGTATTTTGTAACTTACCTTAGTTCGGATAAGTAACTCAAAACAGATTGGGTCGAATCGGTTTGAAGTAAAGTCAGACAATAAGCGTACTGGTCTATATATATATCATATATATGAGCAATACATATAACTCTGAAATCAGAATAGTGGGATATTCTATATATGCGGTAGATCTCAACAAAGAGATAAAATATACAGTCAAATAGAAGAAATTAGAAATATATATATATATATATGTATAACCTCGAAGTATTAGTATTTGGAGAAAATTTAACAGCGTAACATTTCTGTGGTTAGAAAAATCAGAAAATGTAAGTCTGATTTCTACCAAAAATTAGGCAGCACTTCGGTACTATAGAACTTATTGCCTTTCTACATATGTATCTCTGGAGTAAATTTGGCAGCATTTCTGTACTAAAATATGATCTAGAATATAGAAAATAGAGATAAGAAGAAGGTTCAGACGTGTCAACTATCAAAATGACTAGAGATATGTCTGATCCGAGGTAGAGTATACTCTCTAATAGTAACTCAGTAGTAAAACTATATGCTTGGATGGAAGAGACTTTCTGATATATTTGTGTAGCTTAATGAAGCATATCTGTCTAATGATCCCTCAGAGTGATCACTCAAGTACTCTCAGGAGTGATTGACTAACAATCTGAAGTGAACAATGAGGTGCTAGGAGCAGTGTTGATAACGTGTTAGGAGTGAGGAAACCAGGTGCAGAATGAAGCAGAGATTCGATGCTACTTAGTCTCTTAATCTATATTGATCAAAGGGGGAACTGCCCTTTATATACAATCTGGCTTGACACTTGGACTAGGTCCAAGTGTCGGCACCTGGTCAAACCGTGGACTAGCTACCTCGGTGGGAATATTCTAGCTCGGCCTCGGGTTCCTATCCAAAGCCCGAGGCCCTTAACTAACGCCTACTTGTGGCCGCCACTTTACTTAAGGTGGCTAATGCCAATGTGGGACTAATTAATATTGATTAGCCCCCACTACTAGGGAGGTTGACTAGAGGTTGCATTTATCTCCCTAACACATACAAACTCCATGCATGTATTTCATCCATTCAAACTTCTTTGGTCACTTAGGCCCCTTAGCTCTAGTATAAAGTGAAGAGGGCAATCTCAACATTTTTCACCATAATAATGTGAGATTTTAGTATTCAATGGTCACATGCCCTCAAGCTCTAGTGTAAAGTAAAGAGTGCGAGATCGCATGCATTTTCCAAGAATTGAACTTGATTACCCTGTGGCAACCATAACACTACTCATCTCTTTGGTTGTGTTTGTGGGACCATGTATTGGGGGAGTATAATTCTCCTTTAATTATGAGATTCTCCATTTATGCAGAGCACTTAGGATCGCCGGACTAAAGAACCCCTATCGAGCTTTGTCCGCCTAAGAATCCGCTGCCCCTGGCCCACCCGCTAGTGCCCAGACCAAAATTTACTGGTGTTGCCCACATTGTTCCCTGTAGCTTGCTTGACCGGACGGAACCATGGACGGAGGCAACTCCAACCACGTTAATCATCCTTCTAGCCACAAACCTTCATTGGACATTGTGAACATTCTTTTCTCCCATCTCCTCAGTTTTGCACCACATTTGCTAATGTGTTATGCACCAGCTCTAGATCCAAAATTGTGTCATGCATTATATCCAGATCTAGGACCGTGTCATGCACTAGATCCAGATCCAAAAATGTGTCATCCACCGATCCAAAAATATGGTATGTAATGAAATTAACGGATCCAAACTTGTTAATGCGCACAACTATTTCGTATAAATAGTGCCTATAGTCAAGTGGTCTTCCTATCTAAGCTTGTGATGTTAAGATTTTATAGCTCAGTGTAGACACTCTTTTGTTTTGTGCCTACACTCATATGATTTGTAGGTTGTGTATGAATATTTCGATTATGTACTAGTAGTTGACGCGGTGCTATGAGATTTTGCTATGTTTGATGATTATGTTTATTCATATTAATCTACCATTCATATCCAGTGTAGACCTATGATTGTTTTGTATCCATTCGGTTGGACTATCATTTATGAGTTTTGTGAGTCTCTAATCGGTTAGTTAATCCATTTGGTTTACTAACAAGGACTTGTTGATCTGATAACATATATCCACATATACATAACATATTGATTTGATGAGTTTTGCGGTTCTAACACAATTGATCAAACATGGCTAGAATTATGTTGTAGTTTGTGCAAAACACTAACAATTCTCATTACATGAGATTCAACTTTATCAACCTCAAATGCAACTACGGGACAGACGACAAAGGTGCCAGTCTGATCTGGTTGTCTTCACACGAGCCATTATGAACAAAAAGTGAGGGAGTTGCTAAAGGAAAACATAACCATATAATCGTGAGAGAGAGTGCAATTTCATAAAAAATAAAAATACAACACAAGGATATTCATTATACGCGACGGCAACCATTTATTGAAAAAAACACAGAAGCTTTCTTGAAGGATCCGCCGAAGGATCATCCAAGAGGCATATTGTTACGGGGGATGGAAATAAGTTTTGCAAGGATAAAGTAAAAATATCGAATGAAATTGTGTTCATCCACCCCAAAACATATCAAATTCAATAAATGATGCATACTCACGCATAATTTGTTATCCAAAATTTGTCTAGCAAAATGTATCGTGTAAAATTTGTTATGCAAAATTTGTTTGGCAGAATGTGTCATGCAAAATATGCCTAGCAAAATGTGTCATGCAAAAATTGTTTGAAAAAATGTGTCATGTAAAAACTGCCTGAAAAATGTGTCATGCAAAAACTGTCTCAAAAATGTGTCATGCAAAAACTGCCTGAATATTTTACACGACACATTTTTGAATCTGGTGCATGACACAATTCTAGATCTAGTGCATGATACGGTCCTGGACCTGGATCTAATGCATGACACAATTTTGGATCTAGAGCTGGTGCATAACACATTAGCAAATGTGGTGCAAAACTGAGGAGATGGGAGCAAGGAATGTTCACAATGTCCAATGAAGGTTTGTGGCTAGAAGGATGATTAACGTGGTTGGAGTTGCCTCCGTCCATGGTTCTGTCCGGTCAAGCAAGCTACGGGCAACAACGTGGGCAACACCAGTAAATTTTGGTCTGGGCACTAGCGGGTGGGCCAGGGGCAACGGATTCTTAGGTGGATAGAGTTCGATAGGGGTTCTTTAGCGTCCGGCCTTAGGATCTGCATTGTAGAGTTATTAACAAGCAACTATAATATTTATGAGTTTTTTAATCACAACCTCTTTTTTGGAAAGAGATCATCATCTAGTTGCCTAAATAATGTTATGTCTTGTACCATCACATAAAAAATTGGGTACCCTTTATTGATATGTACACTGTTTTTTGCATTTAGTGTTGTCAACAGTAAGTACGAACCACAACAATAAATGCCAGTGACGCCCTTAATGTTTACATCTCCACAATTAGTGTTATAATATTTTTTATGTTATGTGTTTTGTTGCCGCATGGTTGCACCACCACCATCTCTACCACCACTACTTGAACACTATTTGTCAAGTGTTTGGTAGATAGTGTTGCAGGTAAATGAATAGTAACAACATTAAATGCCACACAACACTAAATGCAAAAAACAGTGTAGTGGTTTTTAACTGTATAGTCCAACCCCCATATTTACGACACTCGATTATACGAGACTAATGCAATCCCATCGACCAATCTTTCTAGTGTTAATTTACCTCCATTCTATGACTATGACATTCATAGTAGAACATTTTTTAAGCCCAATTAGTCATATAATAGAGGTAATTAATATTCATAAGTGATGGGATCCACATGTATTTCAAGGTAATATGTGCTCAATATTTTGGAACATGCAAGGGTACATTGTACGGATCGGAGGACCTTGGAAAACCTTGGAGAGTGTTGTGAGCATTAGGGAACCTTGAGGAACAATGTGAGCATATTCTTCAATACAAATGTTCCTTCACACTTTGTTATGTATCTTTGTTATGTATACAAAATGGCATTTTACATTGAAATAGGTTATCTATCACTAAAAAGCCTAAATAGTACAACAATTGAGGCCAAATTGTCACATTACTAACAATACAACAATCACGTAATATAACACTTTCTTGCAGGGCCAAACATGTCTTAATGAAGAGGAAAAACAGTATCGGAAAGGTGGAACACTTTGGAAGGTAGTGAAATATCTTGCACACCGCAAAGACAAGAATTGACATACTCAATGGCAATCACCCTCGTAGCAATTTGACTTGAAAAAATATACAAGTAGGTAAACTAAGTAACCGAACAAGGGTCTATTTTAGTATATATTTACAAAAGCAGGCAATGTTCAGCAATTAAACTGAAACAACAATCTCACAACATAAATGCATTCAGGTTCACCCCAAATAATAGGGGTTCCATATTCATCTTCACAATTACAAAGTTGCTGACTAATAAGATTGTCTTCAAAAAAACCTTCCAGCTTGGAGGCTACTGCATGTGACTTGAAGTTGATTGTATCCTGAAATTCAAGCTCCATGAAAAATAGTAGATATCACCCTAGGAGGAGGATACCAATACTTGCTCTGCACACCTATACAGAGCTTTTGTGTGCAGGGATACCAAATATTTTGCTCTTGACTGCAGAACTGAAAGGGTGGCAGACTTTGCGGCTTAAGATGGAACTAAGGACTGCTAGGTATATATCTAACTTTATAATCTAATTCCTGACTGCAGGTGACTTGTGGAAATCCTGACATGATCTTACTGCAGAAATTTGAACAAGTTGGGTCCAAGTTGAGGAAAGGTTCTGGTACTGTTAGTGGGAAAATTCTTACAGTACTTGCTCACTTCAGCATGAGACTGCAGTTTTCACACAGCCCTATCCTCCACTAATATCTGTCCATCTTCCACATATGAATTCAAAACCCATTTTTTCCGCTGAAATTGTTGATACAGTTGCCGCAAAATACTACTTGTAGCCCGAAGCACAATCTTCATGCAAAGCCTTGGAGATGGCACCTATGGTTGCAGGAGTAGTTCTGCAGCACCCGCCAATTAGCTGAGCACCAGCTTTGCGCCATTCAGGTACATATGAAACAAAATCTCCATCAGAAATTCCAGTAGACTCCTGCAAAATGCCCACACAATAAGGACCTCGCAATTGTTTTCCAGGGCACATAAATTAAACCTCCACACTAGCTCCTCATCAAATGCAGTGAGTAGACATCTGCTTATTCTCAGATAAATTTTTTTTGTGTTTAATGAAGTGATTACATTAAAAGAACAAAGAAAATGCCAGGACATTAGTATGAAGTACCCAACCGAATTCCCTGCGAAAATTTGCTTGTGCAGTATTTTTATCCTCTGGAATGAGACACTACCGTATTTTCTCCATGATGCAGATCATGTCACACATGTGTATGTACTTTCAGACAGATGTGGGTAGGGTAATAACCACCCTTTACAGTAACTATTTTTTTCCACTATTGATGCTTCAGCAGATTGACAAAGATAGCAAAAATTGAGGTTTCACTGTGAAGAAATACATACTACCCATTGCTTAAGGGTGGGATCATAACGCTCTCCACTATTCGGGTACACGACTATGGGCTTCTTGGTCACCTGTTGAAGAAAAAAGAAACAGTGCTCATATTGTCAGCACCAGTTGCTTGTACAACTGTGGGTTCTGGCTGCAATTACCTATAACAAGCACATAGTGAATAGCCAAAAGACTGGGCTGAGAGGGTAAATACAAAACCTGAAAGAAACAAGAAAAATCAATTCACCTCAGAAAGATGTTATATTCACACCATTTCCCAAAAACGAGGAATCAGTACACTTTTACCTTGCGAGCTGCACGGATGAGATGAAGAATAAAGCGGGGAGGAGTGCAGTTAATACCAACAGCCACTACTTTAGAGCATTTGTCTGCCAAAGTAACACACTCAGCCATCGAATCACCCTTAACTACATTCACTCCATCTTTTGAATTGAAGGAAATCCAGGCTGGTATTGGCAACTTTTCTTCGTCTAGTAACTCAACCAATGCCTGCAAGGACAAGTGTATTCCAAACAAATAAGAATTTCTTCAAAGGTTCAGGGCATGAATTTTTCTCCTCTTTTTAGAAGCTATAAGTTATCAAAGAACACAACATTTGAAGAATTTCTGAATAAGGAGAAAGGTATGGCCTGAACAGAATGAATCTCGCCACAATACAGTTAAGGTTCTTGGATTAATTCATCAACACAGATACTTCAATACAGCAGTTTTAAATGATTTTCTGGTTCACAAAGCAAATTCAGAGAATGAAAACCCCATTAACATACTTCAGGATTACTGCTCGCTCTGCAATTGCAAAGGAAGCTGGTGGTGAAACTCATCAGATGGACCAAAGCAAAAATAGAAGATGAACCTGAGTTTCAAGTTTGCAGGGGATGGTTTCAAGTGCCAGGAGATCAGGTCCTGCATCTGAAAGCACCGCAAGTCGGCGCCGGTGGAAATCTTTCAGCTTTTCAACTGTCATGTCCGGTCCATAGTCTCCACTGCAGTCACCACAGGGAATCAGAGATTTCACTCTTTGAGAAAAATTATAAAATTATGCAATGACTGTCTTAAGAATAAGGAAGACGCCTTACATTCATCACTCATACAGCCCCTCAGAAGCAGCCCCCAAGGCACCATTCAGTGCCATGATAGAGGTTGATTGCTATGGAGCACTACCCAGATGCAACTACATCCGGACTTTGAAGCACCAAAGCACAGATAAGTGCTCCCAAGTTCACCAATATATTGTAGGCAGGGGAGGTATATATTCATCAAATCAATTTTGAATGTTTTTAAACGTCTCATTGTGGAAGCAAGATCTAAGTCTACACGGATCCTGCATGACATTCTTAAGTGGTGTAGTGGGTGTTCTCCCTTTATAAGGATCTTGTAGGGAATACACTCACTGAGATTCTTTTTGGCAAGATCTTCAAATTGAATCTTGCTAGATGGGAGAAGGCATTGTCTGAAGACAGATAACAAAGAGGTGTCAACTGATGACAATTTGCCACTTGACTATGCTTGGCATTTATGCACGTAATCAGGACCTCAAATTTTGAAAATTTATTCTTCAAGCTAGAATAGAAAGAAAAGTCCTTACCCACGCTTAAGAATGTCATGTGCCTTACCAATACATCCATGAAGAAAAATAAAATCAACACTGCATCAAGCTTAGGAGCAAAAGAAACACACCTATATTCAGAGCCATCGGCTAAGTAAGCTCCATAACTACCAATAGATGCAGCTACAAGGGCACGCTGGTACTGTCCAGGTTCAGCGCTCCCTGCATGCACTTTTTGCTGATACTCCATCCAAAAGTTGTCTCGTTCCTCGCATGCAATTTTCACGCTCTTCCGGAGTAGAGCTGTTCCTTCCTCCACAGACAAGCCTCGGCTTTGAAACCCCTGAATTGTTGCCTGTCAGCCCACACACAGACATGATGGTGGAGTCAGGAGCCAGGTCCACAACATTACTTCGATTATACAAACTCAAGGATACAGTGAGAAAAAGAGACAAAAAAAAGTGAGATGACTCTGATGTTGCCACCAGTGTAAATCATGGTGTTGCTTCATCTTCAAGTTTGGTCTAACTGTACATGTAAACCTGAAAACAGTCATCAAGAGAATAAGAGTGCCCTCAAAGACTATTGCCTCCTTTCAAAGGTGAACACCTTGAAAAGGTACAGACAAGCCAACCTACACCGTCACCCCCAAAAGGCAAGCCCGAGGTTCCCACATGGTTGGTTGAAAATATCAGGTTCACCAGATACTCCCACTATGATTGGGTGGACCATAGTGGCAGGGCGCACCGGAAATCAAGTGCTAGGAGGGTCACCCATCCGAGCACTATACCACCTCAGGCAGCTCAACCTTAAGAGTTCCCGCTGGGATCCAGGTTAAGGCCTTGGTTATGAACCACCCTTTTACAGTCAGAATTATTGTTAGCCGTACTGTTAGTATCAAGGTTACACAGCACCTAGTCCCAAACCCAACAACCTGCACTTCACATTGAAACAATAAATCTACAATACTTATCAGATGAGAGTGCATAAGTTTATGTTCATTGTAGGCTTCCGCAACAGTTCCAAGACTACGGCCGTCCTCGCTTTTAATCTGTGCTTTTACAGTTTTCAAACATCAAAAATGCCAATTACAAAATTGCTGCTATTAATCAAGAACGTTGCCTTCAAACAAGAAACACAACAGGCTAAGGTTGCAATCTTTGTCCTCAGTGGGAGAGCAGCAAACCACCAAAATGAATTGCTACCAGTCACCAAATTCTTCAGTGCACCCATCAGTGGATAAGGCTTCTTCAACAATATGTTCGAATTGGAAGGCACCATGCTTTGCCAAACTCTTCGTCCAAGAGTTTCTCACATTTGGCATGAGTGACGTAGATTGGCATTCCTTCTCCTAATTCAAGTATTTGAGAGAAAGAATTTTCTCTACTTTATTTCTGTGCGTACAGGTAAACTTGATGTCGTTCCAAAGAAGGCAATTGAAAAGGCACCTGATATGAGGCGGTCGAGATGATTCCGGCCCCTGCTTCTAGATACTCCCTGTGTACCTGGTGAGCAAGAGACCACCACAGCAAAACAGGTTAGAGACCTATTATTTTTGTACCCCAATAGTGGCTACATCCGCTATGGATGCTGGACCAGTTACATCGATGATTCCACACTCCTAAAACGTCCTTTTAAGACAATGCAACCCCTGTGAAAGACTTGTGAGGCCCCAAGGTTTCAATTTGGAGCGCCACTCACCCATCCCCATATCATCACTGTTTTGATTGTCATTCACTGTTTTCTTTTATCTTCCCCTGCAGGGTGCCTACCCAATGTTGTCAGACACCACTAACAACAACAACAACATGAACATCATCCTCAACAACCAGGCCATATCCAAGAACTCACTACCAATTTTGAGAAGAAAAAAAAACAATAAAATCCTGTCACAAACAGCGGGGAGAAAGAAAAAAAAAGACCTTGCGAATGAGGTCGGGCATGGTGATCAAACACAGGGCACTCCACAATGGGTCGTTGATGTCTGCCCCATGATGCTCCAACTGCGTGGCGAAACCTCCATCGGTCGCCACACATCCCCCCGACTGCTTCAGAAGCTCGTAGAACGCATTATTAATCTCTTCCTTCTCCTTCTCCACCACCACCACATTCTCTATCCCTTCTTCATTTGTGACGTCTTCCGGCACCGCCACTGTCCGCCCCATGCCTGGCCTACCTACCTTCCCTCTCCCTCTCTCCAAACCTCCCTGGACCCTCCCTTCTCCAAACCCCTACGCCGCTACCAGATCCCTGGAGGTCTCCCTCACAACTCCCGCGAATGCAAACTACCCCAAAACGAAAAGCCAATGACAGCAAATGAGAGGCTCAAAACCTGTTGAGTCCCAAGGTGTGTTAAACCCCGAGGCCAATGGCGATGGACGGGCGAGGGAAGCAAGTGAGAGAGAGCGTGAAGTTAAATTCTACCAAAAAGGGATTGCAAAGAACTTAGTGTGATGGGTTGTTAGATCGAGTGATAGTTAAGGGGAACGGAAGGGAAGGGTAGGGGAGCGGCGACGGTTGAGGGAAAGGGGCGAGTACGGTAAGTTGTGGGTGCGTGGCATAAGAGAGAAGAGCAAGCGGCATGATGCGGGGAGGTGGAGAAACGTGTCTGCGAGGAGCCCAGATTCATCACAATTTACTCGACTTACTTCCTCAACCTCCTGACTTCGTGAGGAGGAGTCCCGCCGGGAGGAGGATGATGATGACGACAATGATGATGATTATGCATTCTGGCGGGCTTACTAATAAGCATGTAACTTAAGGAATGTCGCAGCGGCACATCGGACTCTTCATGCGCGCCTTCTGTCTGGCGAGTGACTAACCTCCGCGTCACCTATTGGACTCGCATCCCACATCTCAATCCAGGTCCTCAGTCGTCGGATCACATGACTCACCTGCCCCTCGGTATGAAACATATATACTTACATACATACAGCAAATCACAGGTGCCATGCCCTTTTATTAGTTGCTATGCCTCTTTTTCTTAGCCCTTAACCCTAGAAGTCTTAGAGGTTCTATATATAGTGAATTAGGAACTCGCAACACGTCATATGGTGTTCTATATATAATACACCAAGGGCTCGCCACAAGTCATTATGGTGGTGTTTGAGGTTGTTTTCACATTATTAGAGCTTGGACTTGCATCTCATGTCTCAATCCAAGTCTTGTGTCATGTCCTTGGTCATCAAATCACATGACTGACCTTCCCTCAGTATGAAACATACAATACATACATCAAATTACAAAGTGTCATGCCCTTTTATTAGTTGTTGCGTCTTTTTTTCTTGGCCCTTAACCCTAAAAGGTCTCAGAGGTTCTATATATAGTGAATTAGAGGCTCGCAACATGTCGTATGGTGTTCTGTATATAATACATCAAGGGCTCGCCACAAGTCATTATGGTGGTGTTTGAGGTTGTTATCACATTAATAAGAGCTTTACATACAACAAATTACAAGTGCCATGCCCTTTTATTAGTTGCTATGTCTCTTTTTCTTGGTCCTCGACATTAAAAGGTCTTAGAGGTTCTAGATATAGTGAATTAGGGGCTCACAACACGTCGTATGGTGTTCTATAAATAATACATCAAGGGTTCACCACAAGTCGTTATGGTGGTGTTTGAGGTTGTTTTCATATTATTAGAGCTTGGACTTGTATCCGATGTCTCAATCTAGGTCTTGTGTCAAGTCCTCGGTTGGACAACATGAGTCACCTACCATCGGTATGAAACATACAATCAATCAGAGGGTTCAAGGTGCCCTAGCCATTTATTAGTTGCCATGTCTCTTTTTCTTGGCCTTTAGCCTTTAAAAGTCTTAGAGGTTCTATATATAAAATACAAGGGCTCTCAATACATCGTATGGTGGTGTTTAAGGGTTGGGGATTCATGGCACTCACTTAAAATCATCCATCCTAGATATCGTGGATGAAGTGGCTCCAATAAAAAAAAGCCCCCCTATGGGGTTGAGAGCCGATTCATTCGAATGTGACATCACTAGACTAATTCTGGGCCTATGACTCTATTTCCATAATCAAATTGCCTTAAACTAGTCATTTAGATGATTCCTGCATTTTTTTCATCCGCATGGATGATTTTAAGTGAGTGCCACGAATCCTTGGCCGTGTTTAAGGGCCAAATCACATGGGTTCCCAAGTCCCAAATTCCACTCATGTTAGCAAGTCCCAACATGGAACAAAGTCCCAACTTTTGAGCCTACAAAAATCATTAGAGTATAATTTATATTCATTAACCCCTAAAGAACCATAAGTCCATAATTGGTTCTTTGCATGATTTTCTATTTGGTCCACAAGATTTGTTTCAAACCCAAATAATGACTTATAAACATTTAGGGATTGGTATTGCAAGGCTTTATCTTTTGGTCAAAAATAAATTCATTTGATAGCAATTTGTTATTTTTTACCTATCAAAAACATGGTGACATTTAGGTTTTCTAGACATTTTGGAGGCGTTTTTGCATTGAGGCAAGTAAATGTGGACATGTCCAATTATAATTAAAATGGACCCAAAAATTTGGAAAAAAAAATTACTTGTTTCCAAATATATGCATCTTCTAGTCTATTTCTCGGATTTGAGTACTTGGGAAATGTGTTTTTTTATTGGATTAAATCTCTAAAAGAAACCCATATTTGACATGTGCCTAGACATAACATTATTCAGATCCATAACATCGTTTTGTGGGATTGACAATATATCCATGGAATATTCTTAGATATTCCCCCACAGTTAGTCCGAATGTATAGAATATGTGGGAATATTCTATGGAATACTATCAATCCCACATAACGTTGTTAAGGATATGAATAATGTTATGGAGCAAGCCTAGGGAACCATAGTAATTAAACTTCAAAAGTAAATTATTCTTTTTGTAGATGGGCTAAACTCGCATGTAGAGGTCTATAAAGAAAAAGGTCATCTCGAAAATAATAATACAACCAACAAAAAGATAATAGCAACCAAAAACGAGACTCGGACAACTCTTACATTATTCCATCACTGGGATTTCATGGTCTAATCCCGACGGTCAAAACACTCTCAAATGATATAAGAATTAGATATCAATGCCCTCAATACTACTATATCCAATCCATAAGGATGATATGAGAAAATCCTAAACTATCAACATCCTCGATTCAAAACGCAAAAATTGTTGTAAAATCTACTCCACTTTACATGTGGTTCATTAGGGGTTAAAGTTGGATCTTGATTATTTTATTAAAAAAACTCACGGGACTTGTGCCGAGAATTAGGTTTAGCTTTCTGCTCCCCCAACTCTCACAACAAGTCCAAAGCCTCACCTCCAAAAAGTGTTGCCATGTAGGCATCCATGTCATACTTGGGACTTATGACTTAGGACTTAGAACTTGAGACCCATATGAAGTGGTAAGTCCCAACTTCTATGCTCTCAATGTTGATATTGCATGGATTGACATCAAGTGAATTGGGACTTAGGACTTGGGACCCTATGTGACCCAAACCTAAGGTCGATGTCCTACTATTGGAGTTTGGACTCGCATCCCACATCTCATTCCACATCTCGTGTCAAGTCCATGGTTGGATCACATGAATCACCTTATACCTTCATTAGGAAACATACATCAAATGAGAGGATTTGAGGTGCCCTTTCATTAGTTCTTTTTCTTTTTTCTTTTTCTTAGTCCCTAACCCCAAATTTATTTGCTACACAACGTTTTTTTTTTGTCTTTAGCCCTTTGCCCTAAAACATTATTTGACAAGCCATTAAATTTTGATAATCGGGTTCATTGCAACGGGGGTGGGCTTGAATAAGCTCAACTTGCCTTCAACTACATTACAAACAAAAACCCAACCACATCGGACTAAAAAGGTTTTACGCATCTATGACCAATCAAATAAGAGAGTTTGCAACTTTTTAGGAGGAGTAATAGTGAGGAATGAATTTTCTTGCAAAGATAAAAAAATATGAAAAATATGAAATTTTAATAATTGTAATATTAATAATGAATATAGAAATTGCTACAAATTTCAAAGCAGTAAAGTTGGGGTAACACATAGTCGATCTACATGTTAAACCATAACCACTCATGCTATAACAATTGTCAAAACTCTTATAAAAATAATCAATCACAAGTTATCAACTATGTTCGCCTAAAAGCATAAATCACATCCATGTTAACATTACATGACCCTGGTGAGTGGTTAAATGAACCTAGTCAACTACAAATGCCTTGACCTTACATGTGAACCCCCACCCATGTAACGAAGGTTAGGGAGAGACCAAAAATGGTCCTTTAGGCACTTAGGGGTTAAAAGGACGGCAGAAACACAACCACATAATTGTTTCCTTTTTCTTTCTTTCTGCATATAACACACCAAGCACCCCAAGAGATGTCAAACTCTTCAAGAGAATACCTTCTTGCTATCCCCATTTCCGGATGCAACTCAATAGAGCCATGGGACCTTTACATATGCGAGTATATGTTAAATGGTCCCCCCCCTGGCGTGCCCCTTGATCTTTACCTTTGGGAGTCCCCCTCATGGCTTTTCTTTGGTCAAACTTGAATTACACCTTGACGACAATTTCAATTGTTTTATGAGTTCATTTGATGAAATGAAAGTCTTGAAGTTTACTTTTTATTCCACTCTATCTATAAATAAATAAGTAAAAAATTTGAGTTCAAATTATGTTTGTAGCCTTAGGAGGTCAAAGATTTCAACTACACTAGATTGCATGTTATCCTATTAAAGTCTCATATTTAACTACTATAAATAAAATTGGCATGAAGTGGATGTTACCATACTTTGTGATCAGATTCTTTGAACGTAATTGATATGATTTGATATATCATTTCATGTTATATGTTTATTTTTTAAAATTAATATTTCAATAATCATTCATGTCATTATTGCTCTAGATATTAGTAGACGTTTACAAGTATAAAGATCATAAAAGAGTGGTGAAATTTAGGGTGCAAGACATGGTTGATTGTATGCAAACATGCTCATTCCAAATGGATACAACACACTCATAATGGTACATAGCAATTTACCTAAACTTACCATGGTAAAATCATATTACACAAGACTAAGTCACATTTACCAATGTCACGTTCCTCTTTTGCACGTGAATAATACAATCACAAATGTACATGAGACATTAGTATTGTGAACTTTCGAACTTTGTACATTAGAAAAGCTTTGTAACAACTTAACAACAATATTGTAATTGCCTACGAGGTTGAACTACCCGACCATAGGAGAGAGGCAAAAGATCCACTCTCCTCCCCCAAGCTCCCATTTATGCCAAAGGCATTACTATTACTTTGTATTTCTCTATATAATAAGAGTTTTTTTATTCATAATTCTATCTTTGGTTATACTATGAATCTTCTATCTTTTGGCTCAATCACAATCCTTAGTTGGAACTATCTAATTCCAACTTGATTCATTCATCCATTCCTCTAGTTGGAATTGTCTAATTCCAATTAGATTCATTTATTCGTTGAGAGTTGTCTAACTCCAATTCATATCTTTTAGTTGGAGTTGTCTAACTCCAACACAAAGATATTCCATAGAAAGGTGTCTAATTCCCAGTTGGAATTGTCTAACTTCAAAGCAAAGATCTTTCATGAGTTGTCCAACTCCAACACAAAGATTTTCCATTGGGAATTTTCTAACTCCAGTGCATAATTCCTTCATGGGTTGTCTAACCCAATTCTTTTATTGAAGTTTTCTAACTCCAAACACCATATGCTCACATGTGAAGTACAAATAAAAAATGGTTGGTCTATCTTTCTTGCACAATCAATCATCCAATCTCTAATTCTAGGATTATCACAAGTAATGAAATTTGTCAAACCAATAAATGACCAAATTCGTTACATTGAGACTTTTCATAGTCTCAATTTAATGCTTAATTTTATGTTTTTCATTAATTTCTTAATTGAATCTATATTTGTAAGTGATTTTTTGACTATATATGGGAAGATTATCCTCGAGTCGAGGATAGTCTATAATTAGAAAGTCAACAAAATATGAAAATTGTCTCTAAACAATTGCTGAAATTGTAGGCAAAAAGTCTCAAAATTCTGATTTTGTCTCAATGTAACGAATTTGGTCATATAACGACAATGCTTCAACCGGCGAACACTATATTGATTATTCCCAAGTAAGACGTTATTGTAATGCGTAACTCCAAATAGTAACATACATTGATTGGGATAACAAATTCATACAAGCTTCAAAAACTGTGAGGAAAGTGATTTGGACAAAATTTGAGTTTGCTAATCATCTCGTACTAATCACATGTTTCATATCCTACGAGAAAGTGGGTGCCAAGAGAAAAGTTTTCATTTGAGCATCATTTACCTTATTACAAAGAAGATGCCACAACATCCACCCCTCCCACCACTCCCACCATAGATAACCAACATTTGCCCCCAAAGATACCCCCCCCCTTACAATCATACTACACATATGGCTTGTTCACCGCTCTAGATAGAAACAGGGCACAAAAAAGAACCAACTTTGATGATAATTAACCGTATTATAATGGTTGACTTAGGCTCAAATATTGGGACTTTGCCTCCATGTCATGACTTGCTAACATGAGTGGGACTTGGGACTTGGGACCCATGTGAACTAGCCCTATTGGCCGGATTAGACAAGTGCAAGGACAAAATATTATCAAAGGTTATTGATTAAAATAACAGCTTTATCCAATGCGTTGTTTAGACCTAAGGTTCGTCCACTTCGTCAACCTGCCATGCCACTAACCAATGTAGTTGCCTTAGTGGGCAAGAAGAAGAAGTTTTGGGTCTTGCCTTGGGGGTGGCTCCAAACTTCTCCGATGAAGGAATGCTCTTGTATGTTCAGTTAGGGGTAGTTAAAGGCCAATGGTGTTATGATGAATTGGACGGCACACACAACAACCTAATGATGTGGAAACACTTTGGGGGGGATGAAAAACTGGTTGGGGTGTCACTGTGTATGCTTTGTCCGGGCGCTTGTCTGAATCGGGCCTAAGGGGTTCTTTACACCATGGACCGTGAAGTCGTCCCAAGGCCCTATAAAATATGCGATTGGTTGTTGAACTCATCCCAATACCACTTTGGTTTACACCAAGGAAAAAAATTGTCAAAGTGGCCATGGAGTTCGAGGTCCCCAAAAGATATATTCTAAGGCCTACATCGTCCACTGACATGGTCCAATAGGTTTTGTTGTGAGAGAGGCAAAAAAGGTGCTCTGGTAGAAAAAGGCAAGGGCCCATGGTAGAGAAATATTGTTGTAATAAATTTTTAATGAAAAAAAATCATGGGAAGAGAAGATGAAGACAAGAGAAGACAAAAGAGTGATCAATCTTGAATTTTTTTTTCAAAATTGTCCTTTTTGGATATATATTTTAAAATCAACACATTCACTTATTGGTGCATGGTCATTCCTCTTGGTTTACACCTAGTGAGGGGCCCAAAGGCTTTGTAAATTGATTTTTAAGAATTTGGACCATGGACGTCGGACCATGGAAAAAAGTCAGCTTCCATGGTCCAACTTCATGGTCTGTGATGTAAACCAGCCATCCCTAAGGGGCGCTTCACACTATGGCCAAAGGTCGAGAGGCCGTCGATTTCCATCAATCAAATTGCAAGAAACCAAGAGTTCGGCCTCTCGACCCTTCACACTATGGCCAAAGTCCAAAGGCCGTCGCAATTTAAAATGCTTACTTTTTGACAAAGGCGACGGACTCTTGAAGGAAGTTTGGGTCGGACGGGAATAGAAACCCAAACTATGGTCGAGAGGCCGTCAGTTTTTTCATTAAAAAATCAATCATTGACAAGATCTTGGCCGTTAGATTGAAGGGGTTATTTTGAGCAAGAAATAAAGTGGAATGCTCCTTTGGGTTTGGACTTTGGGCTTGGCCTTTGGAAACTTCACACTATGGCCGTCCAAGTCAAGAGGCCGTGGGAGTTCACGGCCAACGGTTTGGACTTTGGGCTTGGCCTTTGGAGGCTTCACACTATGCCCGGCCGAAGGCTCCACTTACTATATTTTATTGGCTATGTATTTTCAGCCCATTTCTTTGGACTCTCAACAAAGTTTGGCCACTCAATCCCACGGCCTCTCGACTTGGACGGCCATAGTGTGAAGTGGCCCTAAGAGCATCTCCACCCTTGCGCAGAAAGGCAGACTCTCGAAATGTGCTTTGAAGGGCTCCAAGCATGCACTAAATTTTTTTAGGGTGGCACTCCCCCACCCTTACCTTGCATACCGGCTCTTCAACCCGAAAAACCGTCAGGAATATTCCCTGTAAAGTGGCTTCAACCCAAAAGTGGCACGATTCAAAGATCGCAAGTGGATGAGGTCCCAGAATTTGGGCGCAGCAAGAGCAACGCTCACCCGGGAGGATAGTGAGTGGAGTCGAAAGTTTGAAGAGCCCTGGCAAGTTTGAAGAGCCCGGGCAAGAGGGGTGGGGCAGATTTTTCTGCCAGGCCGCGTCAAAGGGCTTGCCAAGACCCTTTGACGCGCAAGGGTGGAGATGCTCTAAGTCCTGACTCCCCTCTCTCCCTCAACCCCTATTCTATGCCCTTTTCCATGGCCCGAGAAAAAACAGTTGACAGGTAGCTGATGCATGCAATATTCTTTGTCTTTCATCCCAAAAACGAGGCCAATGTGATTTGATACCCCACAAGGTCCTTCGGGTTGTGGCTTCAGATCCCACGACTCGTTCGAAGTCCTAAATTCATTAAACTAATCTATACTCCCAAGCTGTTGAGTTCTGGGTCTTTCCTCATGCCCTTCCAAATTCCAATATTATAAACAGTTCCGAAATATGCACTGATTCCAGTCTGGGAGCCTTGATGCTGTGTTTGGGCTATGGTGGTGGTTGTTTAGAAGCCGCTTTGAAATAATGAATGGGGATAACCGACCGCCGCTCACAGATGAACCGGTTGAGGTTCAAGACTTCAGGAAGACTCTCCGTCGTTTAAGAGGAATCTATAGAATATACCTACAATTCATAAAGAGAAACAGATAGATGCGAACATGTCAACAGAAAGATGGACTTGGAAACACTAGGATCTCAACCGATTTATGCCCAAAATCCTCCCCAGACGCTGCTTTGACACAAAATTTGATGTACAGTTTGCTCCGTTTGTTACTTTCCTTTTGCTCTTGATTTCATAACCGCCCTACATTGCTATCCTATCTGTTGCTAATCATTTCGATCAAAGCAAAAAACAAAAATTGTTGAAGATATCCAGCATGTTGGCAACACTTTTCTGGAAGATGATCACGAAGGATCTCATGTTATCAAACCGTATTGACATTTGGCAGTTTTGTGCTATCCAAGCTTCATCTTGCTTCTTTTATATTGTTAGTTGGATTTCTTAACATGTGGTAAAAAGAAGGTTAAACTGTTGGATAAGATCATGCATAAAATGAGTGATAGGCTCAAAGGAAAACGGCTCAGATTCCAAGACAATATGAGTCAATATAATATATTAGGCTTTGCATTTCTAACGGGTGTAGTACACTAATTCTCCCAATTAGTGAGGGAGGGCCAATAGTGTGCATGGGTAATTAGTGAAGGCTGGTACAAAATATCTTTATGCTATGAAATTAGTGCCACCAGAACATTTAGGACGCATTGTTCAGCTTGACAATATTCACTAAAAATACTATTTGTAGCAACAATCACTAAAAGCGCCGGCATTATTCATCTTAGCACTATTCACTAACAAGCACGTGTTTGCATATAATCTTCTTTTATCACTCTACAAGCACCTTAGAGCACACACTAACTTTCTTGAAATGTATGGTAAATGAACATGTATTCGTGATTTATTATCACTCATTAAATGATCGATTCTATAACATATTGCTCGTGTGATTACCATAAAGTGTTTCCTGCTTCAGTTTTTTATAGGTAGACACATGTTCTTGCAATCATGCCACGTGGCAACTCTACATTGGTTGAGACCACTTAGATTCCATGTGGAAAGCACAACAAAAGAAGAAGAAAAATGAACCAGGAAGCACCTCGTGGTATGTTGTCGTGCATGCCTTCGTTGCACAACTGTAAAAATAAACTGGTGTCTACAATAAAGTTATCCTTAAAGTCTCAGGATGTTGGGTGAAAGTCATGCTGCAGTCCCGAGTTGAGAGATCTATTCTATATTTATAGGGTTTGTTTTCTTGTGTCAGTAGACTAAAAATAATGACAGGGTCAATCTTTGGGAACTTGAGTTTGGACCCTCGGGAGCTTTTGATCCTGACTCCTTTGTTTCGAGAGGCACCCTACCCCCTTCTGAGCCAAATGTAAGCAGGCAGTTGCGTTAGCAGGCTGCCGACTCTGCCAGGCAACTGCACTGGCAGGCTGCACCGGGCTAATTAAAGCTCCGGCAAATTGGGCAGGCAAGCTCCTTAAGTTTACGTTGATCCACCTAAACTCAAGGTACAAGTCTAAAGTCAGGTCTCCCAAGGCTGAGATTTTAAGGATAACTTTAATGGAACAACATATCCATCAACCTGAGTTTGTGCACATTCTCCATCTAATGAAGTGGAGGCTTGAACATTTATCTATATAAAGTGACGAGTTATTGTGAAGTTCAATATCAACCCAACGAACAAGTTTAGAACAAGCAATCCAATTTTTATTTTTATTTTGAACTATTTCACTACTTCTCTTTTGGAATGAATTGTATAGAAATGTACACTATTTGAGTACTTTATAGAATATAATATCACGAGTTTTATAGCACTTGGTGCAACACTTTAATGTGGCAATACTTCTAACTACATCGATTGTCCCAATTGGTGCGTGTGGTACTAATTCTTGACACAAGCACTATTTTGTTAAGTCTTAAAATTAGCGAGGGCTGAATTTTTTTACTAAGTGATACATAAATTCATGAATACATGTTCATTCACCGTACATTTCAAGAGAATTAGTGCATGTTCTAAGGTGCTCGTAGAGTGGATTAATAAAATAATGCACAACTTGGATAGTGCTAGGATGAATAATGCCAGTGCTTTCAGTGTATAGTATTGTTATGAATAGAATGTTTAGTGAATAGTCCCCAGATGAACAATGCCTCCTAGATCTTTTGGTGACACTAATTTCATAGCATAAAGAAATTTAGTATCACCTTCACTAATTTCTTGCACTCGCTATTAACCCTCCCTCACAAATTGGGATAATCAAAGGAATAACAAGACCAATGATCTTGTTGTTTAAACTTTCTATTCTTAGTAAAAAGGTAAACACTCTTAAGAACATATGATAATATTTTTCAATATGTAAAATACAATGAGGTGAACCGGATGAGTTACAAATTGTTTCCAATCGAACCTAAGATTTACCTTCAATTATTTTCTTCTAAAAGTCTCAAGTCTATTTTGGAATGTGACGAGATAATAGCGTGGCGTGGCATGGATACGCTTCTAGATTGTCCCGATCACACCACGTGTTAGGTGCTAAAGCCACATCATTCTCACCTAAACAAATCATTTATTTTGATATTATAATATGAGCAATCCATCCCAACAAGCAAGATGGCATACATATTAAGTTCAAGCCAAGATGACAATGTGTAACTAACTTCACTTTTTACCATCCATCTTTTAGGTACTTGTCCACTCAACTAGATCTTAGTGGAAGGCAATGTAGATGGATGGAGTTACTTCAAGAATTTGACTTTGGTACGTATTATATTAAAGGCAAAGAAAATGATGTATCTAATGCACTATCTGCACCACATACGGCACATGCAATCTCATGTATCAAGTCTTCTTTGATAGATGAGATAGAAACTCATTATGTGAACAACAACATGTTTAAACTACTGTTTAAAAATATATATATAGGAAATCTAGGTTCATTGAAGAGATAGAACAACTTAAATCTTATGATTTGATTAACTCAACGTGTCTTAAAAAGAAGCACATGCACACAAACTCTCTCCAACAATGTCTTGAGAGGTTTTTAGGCACATAAGTTGAGATCAATTAACTTCTCATATAAATGAGTTATGTGTTGAAATCTTTCAATTTTAATTTATAAATTGGCATGTGTTATTTAAGATCCTCTAATTCAATCATTAATTTTCTTGAAGCCTTGAATTTAAACTGGTTATTTCTCAAACTCAATTGGTTCTACTGCAACTATACTAAATAGTCCCATTACTGTGGGCCACAATAATATTCTAGAACCTCACTAATTCTTATAATGAGATTAATGTGGTCTATATTGATTTTCAATCCATGCTAAAATTATAGTAGAAAAACAACATGGGCCATAGTAATCGTTTTTCTAGAGAATTGATGTGGATGATTGTTTTGTTTTGTGCTACTTTTGCCGTATTACTGATATTCGATGTGTTGCCAGTCGAAAATATTCATGAAAGACTAAGCGGGGGAAGACTTGGGGTTTTGGACCCACGTTAAGTCCACCTTGACTAGAAAATTAGTGTGACCCATGCAATTATTTCCACATTAATTTTCCACCCACACTAAAATAGCACTATTTAGTGCAGTTGTTGGTTCTCCCTCTTCATTGCTCTCCGATGTTTCAATTTTACAATGAGATGTGACTCACGGGAACATAGTTGAATTGAAAGCACACATAATCTCCCCATACATATATTTTTGGTCCACATACACTGCACCTCATGACGTAGATTCGTTTGCCATGTCCACATTCATTTCTATATATAGAAAACGTGCATATCTATATGTTATAACATAGTAGCAACTATTATGAGAGCCTACATGTTTAAGTAGTACCAACCAAAAGCAAGCACCCGAACCTTAAAGTTGCCAACAAGGTATTGAGTGCTCCAACGACCCAAATCATAGTGACATTTTTTATCATTGTTATGGCATTCCACCATCTACTACTAAAGTAACATATTGTAGGGGTCTCTCTATTCCGACACAAAATTATTATGTTCCTCCTCAAATTTTGGCATGTGTCATGCTCAAATTCGCTAAGACCCACTTGTAACCCACATGGAAACTAGACTAAATATGATATTTTGTGTCACTATGGTAACTTTTCGGATGATACTTCTTGTGAATAAGTGAACAAATAGTGTCATGGAATGATGGATGAGTTCATCCATTGGCCAAAAGTCTATCTTGTCTTCTATATATAATCAATGTCGGGCAATCCGATGTGAATTTGAGCCCGTTGGCCCTATCTTGCTCAAGAATCCTCTTGATGCAAGGTGGGGTTTATTGCCTACCTTACAGTGGGTGGGCTCTTGGCTTCCTACCTACGTAGCTAGTTTTTTTATTTTGTCAAGTAGAGAGAAGATTTCACAGCGGGAATCGAACCGCCAACCACTCCATTTGGAAACGGGTGCCCCTCCAATATCACCCGGTAGTTTAGGGTCATCACGAACCTGCCTTTTCTCGTCATCAACTTGAGATGAAATATTGTCATGGAAAATTGAAATTTGGATGAAAATTCACTTGGTAAATGATAGTAATTGCAACACTATAAATCTACAATTCCCCAAAAAAATACAAGGAATGACAAATAATGTTGGGTTCACATTTAGTCTTGGTGACACTATACCACAATTTACAATTAGTATTGAGCAAGACAATTAGAATCCGTGACACTAAATATCATATTTAGTGTATTTTCAAGCACATGTAAAGATGAAATAGAGAGCCCTCTACATTATCTCATTTCATTGTCCATTCCGAAAACCTAGAAAAGAGTCCTCTTAAGTGTCATTTTACACTCATGACCATTGACCACGAGAAATTTTTTTTTTATGATTTATCGTGATCATGGTCGGTGGTCCAAAGGTCATGATCAAGAGAAATCCTCGTCACATTATAACAACCTTGGTTATGCATCACATTGTAAAGCGAACTAAGATTGGGAAGTAGAGTTTTTGAAATGAAAGTAGTCACATAACATTATTCAGACCCATGACAATGTTCTGTGGGACTGACATTATTCCAACGAATATTCCCTATATGGGAATATTCTTTGGAATAGTGTCAGTCCCACAGAACACTGGCATGGGTCTGAATAATGTTATGCAATTTCTAATTCTTAACTTATCTAAAAAGAAACTTCAATCAAATGAATGTTTTGTTCTATATATAATATTTTATTTGGCATTGTTGTCTTCATTTTCCGATGAGACAACCTACTTGGGTTCTCTCTCCGCAAAATCCGGATGACCAACATACACTATCCATTTTTTATCATGTACGTTTCCATATCACTTTCTCGTCCATTTTATGCCATGCTCACCCATGGTGACTCATGTTTTAGGTGACCAAATATTAAATGGAGTGGGACTACCATTCATTTCTCAACCAATGAGGTATTTTAGAAAGCAGTGGTCATGGTTATTGGTCATTGGTCACTGGTGTAAATTTGCCTTAAAGACCAAGAGAAATATTCTTAAAACCGCCTAAAACATTGCAATCCAATTCAACAACTTATTATAGAAAATCGAAACTTCATACGGTAGAGTTAACCAAATGAAGTTAAATCATTTAGCATAAAATTGTGTTAATGATTCACATGTTAAGGATGCAATCTTTGTAATGTTAGGATTGTTCACACAAATCACATGACTGCCCCATGGCCATCAACAACCTCCAAACTATAATCCTTTGATCCATTGCTCAATGTGTATGCCCAACCACTAAACATGCACCCCCATCATCATGGTGCAAAGAAAGAACTCACATGAGGACAAGCATAGTGTCCAAAAAATGAAAGATTGTTGATTAGCTTGCCTAATGACCACACCAAACTTCACACTTTGGAGCTTAGAGTCCCCTTATGGTGAGCACAATGCTAGTTGCTCATAACCTCCCACAAAGGTAATCATAACCATGAATCACAATTGCCTTCAAATGATTATTTGTGTGGAGAACATCATGAAAGTTAACTTCAGTGGCATACCGTAACACCATAGCAGGTTCGCCACCTGGCGAACGAATATTTAATTTTTTTGAAAAAATAAGGTTCGCCTCTCAAAAACTGAATTTCTCAATTTTTGTTTTTTAGCAAAAAATAAGTAAAAATGACCCTAAATAGCTTAGAAATAGCAAAATATTTCAAAAACTCATTTATTCTATTTTCGTTTTTTTGTCTTCAGAATTTTCTAATTTTTACGTTTTTTATTTTTAGAATTAGTTTAGGACGAACCTACTATGGTACTACAGTATTCAAGAACCAAAAAGACAAGTTATAAGGTTGGGCATTCATACAATGTTTGGAATATGTCAATGTATACTAAGTGGAACAACAAGGTTGTAATTTTCTTTGGTCACAAGGTGGGGTTTTAACCTCACAATATCAACAATATAGACAACCAAATAAAATGGCCATCAAGATGATGCATGCACCAACCCAAAAAACAATAGTTTGGAAATTATATGCTATGGGGAACATGAGCAAAACCAACCATGTTCTCTTCACACCCAAGTTCACCATAACAGCCTAGGAATGAGAGATTTGTATGGAGACATATTCAAATATCTAGCCTTGGCCATCAATACGAAAACAACCAACAAGTAGATTTTGCAATGAAGAAGATCATCACACAACAACCAACATCCATGAAATTGTGGCTCATATATTATAGTTTTCGAGCCAAAGGATGCAATCGATAATGGACAACCGATAATCCAACTTCCCAAATCCATGCAACACCCCCTTGGTAACCAACATAGCACAACATTGACAACCAACCTACAACTCAACCTCCTCCACAACACTTCCAATGGCCATATGCAAGTGCCGCCGCCCCTGAACATTCAATGACAACTCCTCCAACCACCATGATCCCATCATCATCGTAATCTACAACATTACAATAATGAACAATAACTAGATAGTGTTGTCCGCAAGTTTAGTTGTTCTCCGGATGATTCTTACTTTGCAATTATCAATAAGAGCCCTTCCTCCTTTAACTGGCACTCTTTCACCTTTGAAATGTGCATCATTGCATCAAATTTCTTCACCCCGTTCCCTTACAAAACAATTATTATAATCATCATGATGCTAACACAAATCACCCCCTCCATAAAGCAACACTTCCAAGTAATGAAAATTTTTGACAAACCACAAAACCACCCACCACAATCATAAATACCAAATAAAATACAAAAAACCCCACACCCCATCCACAAAAGCACCTCCCAACACACGGAGTTGTCTATCTTTCTTTTTTCTCTCCACGCTCACAACAACACCTCAATGGATTACAAATAGCCAAACCTAACAACACAATCCATCAAACGGCCTGAACACACTAATCAAACAAGTAAATAAAAATATACACTATCATTAGAGCGTGCCAATGAAACAATAGACGACAAAACACAACAATCCCATTATGGCTACTTAGGTGCACATGAATTTCCAGACCATGAACATGCATGGCTCGGCTAGAACCGGACATCGTGTGCATATCAGGTGCCTCCAACAACTATATGGAAAGAAAATATACAAATTATGATCCCCTCATCATTGCCTTTGGGAATTGCAGTTGGAAGGTAAACCCCCTCATAACCATCACAATCGGAGTATGGGGGAGCAATCCAGGCAAACATTGAAACAAATCTAAATCTTGTCAACATAGATTTCTTTCTTAATAAAAAAACGAAGGAAACAATATATCCAAAAATCATCAAATATCTCACATATTTGATTCTCAACGTATAGAAATTGGATAACGAGCAAGCCCAATCAACCCTCCATAGCATAGCAGACCCCGTTGCCAGCCCGTCCTCGAAGGAGAGTGGTTGCCCATTCATGTCCGTGCAAAAAAACACCGGTGCTTATCTTGAGATGACAATCCAACAACGAACTCCACTTTTGACCCAATTTGATGTGTCTCAAAAAGGAGCTTCTTCATTTCATCCATGCACGCTCTCTCCAATACTTCAAATTTACGTCAACACATGACTCGTGGGAACATAGTTGAATTGAAAGTATAACGTCCCCATCTCCTCTCTACCTGACGGAAAACTTGCCAGGTGGTCAACTACCTCCTGTGCTTTGGCGTTGGCCTATCGGCCTTCTGTCTCAACAAAAAAAAAAAAAAGTATAACGTCCCCTTTACATATATTTTTGGTCCACATACACTGCACCTCATGATGCAGGTTCATGAACCATGTCCACATTCATTTTCTCTATAACAAAGTTAATGTCTCTATAACATAGTAGTAAATAATATGAGAGCCTCTAATAAGTACAGAGTACCAACCGAAAGTAAGCACCTGAACCTTGAAGTTGCCAGCAAGGCATCGAGTGCTCCAGGTACGGGCCATATTGTAATGCATTGTTATTTCTTACTTTATTCATTTTTAATTTCTGGAAGAAAGGAGGCACGTGGCCATCTTGCTAGTTTTTCAATCAAGGTAGGTATTGTGGCCTTAAAGCGACACTTTAAGAAAAAAATTATATTTCAAGAAGGTTTAGTAGCTTGGAGAAATTTCAAAGGAAAATTCTTAGATTAGCAAATCTATACATAGTTTATAAAAAATCAAAAAATAGTAAATTCATATGCAACCTATAGAAATTCGCAAAGTCATCTTAAGGAAAGAGCCTTTTACTCTCCACTTGGGGGGTCTATTGATGTTGGACTGCTAAGTGAGAATCACCACAAAATCAACCTTATTACAAGTGAGGATGTATTATTAAATGAAGGTGTTGTCTTCCTTTTGTGGATCATTTCTTACACCGCCTCGTTGAGCAGATAAATCCCCGCATCGCTGAGGCGTTGTGAACGAAGCATGTGTGGTCGCAGGCAGGGAGATCCTAGGCTGTCCATGCACCAAGCTTCATCCAACGGTGCCACATTGTTGCAGTGGCAACGGAGGGTGGGGGCCACAAACAATGTGGCAAGCTGGTGGGCAGGCAACGGCTCTCTTGGGTGTGTAGCTACGGCAATACAACGGAAGGAAGAAGGCAATCAAGAATCGACTAAGTTGCATGAAAGTTCAAGGATTGCATCAAGCAAGTAGACACGAGACCAACAAAGGGTTTGAATTTGAAACATGTCTAAAAGTTAATACTAACAATTTCACCAAGTTTTTATGCATTTGAAATCTACAAAAAGAAGAAAGTTGGTACAAGTGGTCGAAGTAGTGAACACAGAGAAGGAGGTGTTGCAATTTGCGTTCGATGTGGACTGAAGGGCTTCATTTTGACAAAAGAATAACGATAACCACATTCCCATTTGTGCTGCTCTGGGTTTAGGGTTTCAACTATAAGAAAATCATAATATGGTTCTTCAGTGCAAAATCAGAGCAACAATATCCTTTCGAATGTGATTACTTGGAATGGATGCTTCCACATTCATTTACATCATGATGCATCTGCAGGCCACGTAAGCGAAGCATATTGACAAAGCATTATGCTTTGGGAAACTCCCAAAAACTCATAATCCCTGCAATATCAATTGAAACTTAACATAAAGATAGAGATTGATCGGTTAGCTTCAACCCAGAATTGAGTCCAACCATTGTACAGTAGCAACCGAATGTTAATTTAGGCCATGTTAGCCACATTCGGATTTCAATTTAGGGGAAAATCCCTAAATTTAGTAGAATTTAGAAAATCTAATTTTCTAGCGGCCAATGCAACAACTAGCATGTTGTGTATGATCAGTTGCTATCCGCAAATCTCCAGGTGTAGATCACATTGAAATTATTCTACTTAAGTGTACTCAGACACGAGATCCTTGACAAAAACATGCTAGCCGTATTATAGTGATGGTCATTTGCTTTTGTGCATATCATCTCCAAGTTGGATGTTCGACAGAGCTTGGTATACCTATTTGTTAATTCCAAGAAGTCAGCCTTAAGCTCAAACAAGCCATCTGAAGTGTTCTTCACTCACTTTCAACTCCAGTTTGTTCCATCCAATTCTCATCCAATTCTGAAATGGTCTGCAAGATATGCAACCATTGCCTCGTTGTTCAAAAGCACTGAAACTCGCTAATTGAGGAAAAAACTTAAGTATTCCCCTTCGATGAATTTGTGCTTTCGTGAGTGGTTCTATGCTTCTTCCACAAGACCTGTTCATGTCTAATACCATGATTTAATTCTTCTCAAAGTTGCAAGAATTTGTAACGAAAAGAATCAGAACCTACAACAATTGAGTTTGGGGCGAACACTATCACATGATGAATTACATGAACATAATGAAGAAGTCATATTTCAATCATATTTGCAACAAATTTAGCACTGTAACATATTGACAATTGTCGCGCACTGCAACACCTACTGAAATCAGAAAAACAACTTCAATGATAGTAACGGCAAATCACGAAGATTTTCACATGTAGCGAATTTCTCATATGCATGTGGTTTGCAGCCAATAAATGATGTACTCAAGTGTGCTCAACTCTAAATGGCTAGTGAAATTTGCAAGGTGTTTGTGTTTCAGCTAAGTACATTTGTTGTTGTTCTCTTGGCATTTCAGGTGAATACTTTAAAACCGTAGTGCCAAATACCAATGATGCTAGCTAATCTCCATGCAAGTTGGAGTATGAGCATTCCTCAAAAATTACACATTTTAATGCTTGTGTCAACAACACAAGAATTGGGCAACGCTAGATTCACACAAAGGTCTACATGAATGAATTTTCTAGAGTTTGTTGACCGGTGCCCTAAATGTCATGATTGTTTCAACTCACAAATTTCTTATTAGTCCCTATTTTGTCACACACAAAAATTTGGGAATGACACCACTAATCCTACAACATCGTGTGTTTGTCCATACATGTTTTCAAGTTCAAACCCTTTATTGGTATGGTGTCTACTTGTTTGATGCAATCCTTGAACCTTCATGCAACTTAGTCAATTTTTGATTGCCTTCTTTCTTCCGCTGCACTGCTACAACTGCACATCTGAGAGAATTGTTGCATGTCTGCTAGCTTGCCACGTTGTCCATGGCCCCTGACCTCCGCAACAACATGGCACCGTTGGATGAGGCTTGGTGCATCGACAACCCAAGACCTCCATGCATGTGGGCACATATGCCTCAGTCACAACGCCCTAGTGACGAGAGATAGATCCTTGATTAGCCATATCGATTTGTCGAAGTTGGTGCTCTTCTAAAAGCGTTCTTACATCCTTCTTACACTGCTATTATGAATGGCCAAAGTAAAAAATTAGGTAGCCGATGGAGGAGAAGGGTGCCAATGGCATGGTTGGGAAATGGTTGCATGTCCCTTTATCAAGATATCATGTCCTCTTTGCTAGCATGTGTGGCACATTGAGTAATGTTCTTTCTCTTTTAACAATTACACATTTGCTTAAACTAAGTGAAAAGGCTTCATTCCAATTGACAAAATGTATTACTTATGTGTGGTTAATCATCATTATCAAGCTCTTAACAATGACTTACTCAATAGCACCATTGCAGTCACTTGTTGGCAACTTAAGGATTTAAAACAGGTGTCGCCAAAAGGGAGGTGTTACTATAAAGTCTTAGTACCTTAAAGAGAGGATTTCATAGCCGGGAATCGAACTACCAACCACCAACCACTCCATTCAGTTTTGGATACCTCTCAACTATCATCCGGTAGTTTAGGGTGGTTATGGACCTATAATTACATTGTTATTCCATGTTACAATTCACTAACTACTAAGGTCAAGGCATCCATAGTTGACCAAAGGGAGTGCTATCTTGTGAGTAGTGAGCGGTAACACATGAGTAGTGAGGTAGGGTTTTTTATTTTTATTTTTTTGAAAATACAACCACTAAGACCCTATACTTGTGGTATTTTAGCATATATAATTTTAAAAAACCTAAAAAATATGGATAGTGCAAACCTAGTTGGTGGATGCCGCCATTTGGACTCAATTAAGGGATAGCACTTTCTTGCAACACTAACTTCCTAATGGATCTCACAAGGTTTCGAACACGGACCTTCAACAAACAATACACCACAAAACCCCCCAACCAACTTACTCAACCCCCAAGGTGTCCCAAACCACATGACCATTGCCTTTGATAGAATTGTAAAACTTATGTATTCAATCGAATTTCCTTGCAACCTTCTTCACAAGCTCGCCATCGGAATCGATATCAACGATTTGTGGGTTAGATACTCTTACAATGGGTTTTGACACTAAATCACGCAAAAAGAGACAAAATGGCATAAAACAATGCCGAATCCTCACCGTATGCGACTAAATGGTGATCACTACTTCTGCAAGCATGGATAGACGCACTTGCCAATGAAACATGTGTTGACTGAGCAATTATTTTGCATAAGCCACTAAAAATTCTTAAAAAAAACTAGTGAACATCTTGATAAAATATCACAAACCAACATGTAAATGAGTAGGCATCAAGGACAACAAATTAAGGAGTTGTCAAAGCCTCGATCAAATTTTGTAGGGATTCATAGTATTTTTCTCTCCATGGCACTCTTATGTTCATAAGTTATGTGCTCGTGGATGTGATATTGAAGCATACCTTTAGTGCCTTGACATCCAACTTAGACTTTGCATTTTTTTTTACAAATAAACTCTAACCTAGGATTTTAACACACATACAACATAATGTGAAAATGCCGAGTTTGCAAACCACAATTTATTGTTAAATGGTCAGAAATATAATAAAATTTCCAATACAAAATAAATAGGGAGGAAAAAACATATAGAAATCTTATATAGTTTAGAATGTCCCATCCAAGACGAATCCATTGAAGAGCACAATGACAATTTGTTGAAATCCCACAAATTCTTGCACAAGATAAAATCGTTGCATACATCCTCACATTTTCCTTAAAATATTTCCTCTTAAGGACAAAGAATAGCAAGAGGGCATCATCAGGGCTGGGGCGAAACAACCCGTACATTGGTTCCTTGGAGGCAAGGGTTTAGGCATCCAACAAGGAACGAGTGTATGGGTTGGTTCGCCCAAATCCCATCATCAATGAGGCGCAAAATCCAATTCAAAGAACGCCTTAATGTTCTTACTCTTATGGGTGTTCCAATACATCCCAATTAATACATTTTTTCCAATCCCTTCTCCATATGCTCAAACTGGGGATATGTAGGTCTTGGAGGTGTTTAGTACTTGTCATGTGGATAGTGCCTTATATGCCTACCGTGATGTAATGGTTGGTAGTATTGTCCATCCTAGTTGGGATAGGAATGGGTGTAGGATGGCGTATTTATCTAGTTTTCGGTGTGCAGATTTGGCGGGAACCTATCATTGCAGTAAATGAATTCAAATATTTGTATTTTGAGGTCTGGGTTGGGTGTGAATGGTGGTTTAGCTATAGGTGCGGCTCTTTAGAATCATAGTATATTTGGTCGAAGTTGGGTTGGACATTTATATATTGGTAAGTAACAAGTGCATGGGAGTAGCCACGAGGGGATGGTGTTGTCAAGTGTGCGGTCCTTAATTTGCACGCGTTAATTAGGGTAAAGCATCGGGTTGTGTGTGGGGGGGGGGCAAGCATTGTGTCTGCTAGTGTGTGTATTGCCTTATTGTGTCAGTTTGTTCTTAGGTTGTTTATGTGCTCATTTGTGCAACATGATAGTAGGTGGAAACATGTGTCATTTTGAAGGAATGTGCATAGGTTACATGTTGGAGATATATCTTGTTTAAGGATGTGTTTTTCCAGTTATTCTCTAGGTATATTCCATATCAAAATTTGAGGGTTTGAGTGTCCAAGTCTAGTGCAAGTACCTAATGTCCAAACCACGTGGATCGTGAAGGCTATGCCATATATGTTACATGTTACATCATCGCACCCTCTACTAGAATCCCTAACGTCATATCTCATACCATTGCCCATTGAGTGCACTCAAATAGAAAGATATAATAATTCAAAAGCATCACGGTTTGATGAGATAAGTTTGCAATTCTAGAGCAAGTACCTCCTACATATCCGAGCCATACATGTGTGAAGTGTGAAGGCCCATGCTATACATGTGACATTACTTAACTTGGCATGTGAGAAGCCTTGCAAAAGTTGGACAAATATCTGTTCATGCAAGGGCGATGTGGGCAAGGCTTCCATGTAAAAGTTTTGGATCTTGGAACTTTCGAAGTTGTGATGGCCATCTTTTGGTCAATAAGAATCTCGACACAAGAGTCTCCTTATTCCCCAAATGGAACAAGGTCCACATACTTATTCTCCTTCTTTCCCAACATCCAAAGAAAGGAAAATGATGAGGTGCATCAACAACTTTGCAGTTCATAGGAAAGAGATTGAGTCAATTCAGTCACTTTCCTAACTCCAAATATATCAATAATCAACTACTAGACGGAGTCTGTTGCAATGCAACATTGCTAGTGTATGTGTGTATGCGTATATAGATAGATAGATAGATAGATAGATCAAATATGATGTTTGTTTTGTAAATGACACCAAGAGTTGCATTCATGATTGGTCTGCTTCATTTTCTATTCTATTTGAAGCTTGTTTTCCACTTCATTGTGCTCACCCTTCATGTTGGGGTGTATAAGGAGAATCCATATTTGTGGAACTGGCTTACTGGACAGGCAGAAGTACCTCTAGAATTGGCTACCAACACTGTAAGTATTTGATGTATGTTGTTATACCATGCATTAGTCGGGAGTTTGATACATGGAGTTCACAAGCTTTCATCCAAAGCTCAAACTATTGAGAGCTTGATATGACTTCAAGGCACATGGGATCCATCAAGGCACCATTTTAGCTTTGTAAGCCTGGTAAAAAGTTTAAGCTCTCAAGTTGAAAGCTCATGTATAAAGTGTAGTGTAAAGGAGACTTTAGTTAGCTTTAGCCTCAATATGTGATTGACATGGGTTGCACATTTTTATATTGGTTAGTGTACTGTAGGTCTTCACATCCATATGGGACCAAATCTCAATAAATTTGACCACATTTTCTTCTCCCAATACAAGGGCAACCCCAGGCCAACCCTGGGTTCGAGGGTGGGACGACAACCGGAAGGTTGGTGGTCCTCAAGCTGGAAACCAATGATATTCTTCGAACATCTGGAATGAAAATCCTCATGTCCATAATCAATAGAATTCTAGGATATATCATAGTTCCCATTCTGAGCCAAAAATGTAAAGCAATTTTATTAATTTTTATTAATTTTTGCTTTTATCGTGTTGCAAGCTTTTAGCATTCTTTACATTGCTATGCAAACAAAATGGGATGAACCTTGATAAGTAGGCATGATAAGTCATTCATCAATTTGATTGAGCTCCCATAGCCTTTGTTGGCGTAGCCAACAAAGTGTAGCCTGCGGGAACAAAGCCCATAAGGCCGGAACGATATAAGGAAATTATTAAATTAGCTAAGAGGATGTTGGGACGTGGGGTCATGTCAAGTGAATTGAGTAGGGAGTGGAGTCACTACATCACTCCAAGGGGAGTGGAGATGACATCTGTAGGTGTCTCTGTAGAAGAAGATTAATCTTTCGCATTGGTATGGAAATTGGTTATTAATATCTGCAGTGATATTACGAAATTGGAGCAAGATTATCCCATTATGATGCATAGGTTATTTCCATTATTTGTGCATTACATGTCTTACAAAGAAAGCATTGGGAAGTTTGAAGTGCATGCAAAATATCTATTGGAGTTCATGAGGGCATGTGAGCTACATAACCACAAGAAATTTTATATCTAACTGCCATTTTTATGTAGGTGCACTCTTTATCACATGGCTATTGGGGAAAACCCGACCCTGGCTCTATGTCCAAAAGCGCTTCCATCTCTTAGCGTTCAAAAGGACAACGTCATGATCAAGTCATTGGGGCGTCCAACATTCTTGAAGGCAGTTGTTATAAGCGGCCCACATGGTTGGCAAGAAGGAGTTTCTCCTTCAACTAGTTTTTGTTAAAGATTGTTTTTCGTCTAAATTTTTAATATGTTTGTCTTTCATTTGGTTTTCATTGACCTTTATCCTTAAGTTGGTTTTCTTCAAATTTTGTCTTTCATTTGGTTTCAATGGAAGTTTGTCCTTTAGTTGGTATCAATGTAAGTTTGCCTTTTAGTTGGTTTCAATGTGATTTTGTCTTTCAGTTGGTTTCAATAAAATTTTGTCCTTCATTAGGTTTCAATCAAATGTGTCCTTCATTTGGTTTTCATTAAGCTTTGTTCTTCACATCATTTTCATAAAAATATGTCCTTCAATTGGTTTCAATGATAGAATGTCCTTCATTCGGTTTTGATTTAAGTTTTTCCTTTAGTTGTTTTAAGCAAGTTTGTCCTTCAGTTGGTTTCATTGAAAGTTTGTCCTTCGGTAGATTGCCAACATAGTTGGTCTTTCATTTGGTCAATCAACCTTTCTCCTTCATTTGGTTCAATCACATTGTGTCCTTCATTTGGTTTCAATAAAAGGTTGTCCTTCATGAGGTTTCAATTAAAGTTTGTCCTTCACTTGGCTTTCATTAAGCTTTATTTTTCACATCATTTTCAGAAAAGTATGTTCTTCGGTTGGTTTCAATGATAGTATGTCCTTCATTTGGTTTTGATTTAAGTTTTTTCTTTAGTGGTTTTAACAAAGTTTGTTTCATTGAAAGTTTGTCATTCCGTAAATTTCTAGGATAGTTGGTCTTTCAATGGGTTTCAATCAAACTTTGTCCTTCATCTGGTTCAATAAAATTTTGTCCTTTATTTGGTTCCAATCACACTTTGTCCTTCATTTGGTTTCAATCAATCTTTGGAATTATTTAAATTATTTTTTAGTCTACTTACTGCTCTTGGGTGGTGGGGAGTAGCTTCTGGGTGGGCCTACAGGGATTTCCAAAATTTATAGGTCCATATTTAAGCACAATAGACGAAATTGTGTTGCTTTGTACACCAAAGAAGAGTACGAACAATTGGTTTTGGAGGCCCACTACACATGCAAGAGTGTAGTTAAAAATGCAAAAAACAGGTATGATTTCTTTTGCATACACTATCATCAAGGGTTCAAGGAGAAGAACGCACTCTCCTACCATAGGATTTTTGATGAGTGTAAATCTTGGAAAGGGCCTGGCCATTTGAAAATATACCCCACATGGGGCCGGAGTCAACGTGATGAGTTGAATAGAATTGTGGCTAAGTATGGGAAACGTAAACGTAAGGCGCTAAAAAGGGAGAAGCCGAGTGACAAATAAAAAACAAAATGGCCAACATCCATTGATGGAGAGAGGGTTATTGACAAAGGGAGGGATGTCAAGCGGCAAACGAAGGATATTACAAAGGTAGATCAACAGAGAACATCTTATTTGCGAAGCATCCAAACTCGGGTGGACTTACGCTCATCTTCGCATGTAAAGAAGATGGATGCGGGTGCACATACACAACCAACACCTAGATCCTCTGTGATTAAGAAATCCGGTGACCTTAAATTAGTGGAAAGTCATGCCGACCAAATGCCAGTTAAGCTCACACGCAAAGATGTAGAAGAAAATGCAAAGATAGTTGTCTATGCACTCACGATTAACAATGTTTTCAACCTTGGGCCCCCACCATAAGAGGTACATATGCATGGTCTCTATATCATCATTACTGAGACCCATGATGAATGGATGCCTAGATCATTACTTGATCAACATGAGCAATGTGTAAAATATTTATAAAACCTCAAGAATGATGGATTGCTTGTACAAACAATGTCTACTGTTGTTGGATCGTGGTACGTCATTGGAGTAATTAAATCTACTTCCATCATGCGTGTTTATGTATTATATCCATATGATCCTATATGTTATATTTAAATATTTTGACATTGTATGTGGTGATTTTATAAAATTTTAATGATTATAAAAGTTTTTGTATGTTTTTCAAGATAATATCTTACTCTTAGGATGTCCTTCAGTTTATGTCCTTCAACAACTATTTATCAAGTGATTTCTTCCAACGGTATTTTTTACTTTGTATGATTCTCTAGTTTTATTTTATTAGTTTAGTGCTATCATGTTTTGTTCTTTATTTTTATATATAAATAATTTATACATGCATGGTTTTTTGCAGTTTACACGTTATGAGGTTGAACATGAAGCACTTGCTTCATCTTTGAGGACTCAGCTCAAGTGTTTTCAACAAAAAAACCCCCTCGGATGACATTATATTCACAGAGTTGAATTAATTCAAAGAATATTTGAAGTTTAGATTTGCGAAGGCTGCATATGATGCAGCTCATGCGTTGATAATTGTTGAATTGGAAGCTATGCGGCGGTCTATTGTTGTGGAGGCGTTACAGACCTTTAACAATATAGTCAGGGTCTTCAAGCTCATTTTTTATAATATGCACAGTCGTTCTAGACCTTTAGCACATCCTAATAAATATTTAACAATGAATTATATTCGTTCACTCACAAAGAATAAACAACATTCTACAATAATCATACATGTCACTATTTTCATCGAAAAGATGACGTGGACTCTTTATCCTTTACAAAATGTTGGTAATTTTAATTTACAATAAATATATATGGACATAGCAAAATTACTAGGTCATGATGTTAACCTTCAAAAGACAATTGTTAAGAAATTGAATCTTTCATAGGTAATTTAGTACATAGGGCATTTTTAAACATGATCAAACACCTCAAACACTAAGATTTGGCAGACATGTGATTTATTTCTCCCGTAGATTGCATAAAGAAGACGCTATTGGATGAAGTAACTCTAAATATTTATTTATGAGCCATTATTTTAAATATATATAAAATATTAGATGTTTAACGTAATAAGTATATATTATTATATATGTAGATTTTATCTACTAGTTTATTATTGAGGAAATGTATAGACGTTAAATGGTCTATCATCAATGATAACCACATTTTAACTGATGCAACTCATTTCAAGATGAAGAAATATATTGAGGCGTTGTAAGATTTTTATCGTGTACAGTTGTATGAACTGAATATTAGCTTGGGGTTGGCAGATAGTGATGACTTGTCCATAGTGTTTGTATATGAAGAATGTGTGATTCATGTTGATGAACCTATTGTCATTGTATTGTTTGATAATCTTGAAAATATCCCTCTCTCATCACAATTTATATTTAAAAGTCTAGAATACATTATATCACAAAATATTTCATTGATACAAATGTGTTCGCGTTTCGAAAAATATGTTAATTATATCATCTCGTTTAATTTGTTAGATGTACAAGAAGTTCAGATATCCGAGTTTTCAAAATTGTCCAGTGATCTAAAAATAATTAAGGTCAATGTTGATGATTTTATACTGGAAGAAGCAAAATGTACAAAACATAAAATGCTGAACTTTCAGAGAAATTGGAAAACTATCATTGATATTGGCATAGAAGTGGAAGGACCTACAACCAATAATTAAGTTCATATCTTGTTCTATGAAAATTATGATATATTATTTATTTATTATTTTATTTTAATCACTTTGTATTTCAATTTTATTGACATAATCTTGTTTGTGCATGTTGAATATTTTGGTTGGTGTGGTTATAAAAAATGTAGGTAGGAATACTTCGTCGTATTTAAATTTCACTTTAGATAACATATATTATTGTATATCTTATATTATAGATATTATGTCACTAATGGCCGTTCTTGACAAACTTTCAAACTATTTGATAAATTGATTTAGAATATGATATTATTTCCAAATCAAAAATCTCATATATTATGTGGTTGGTCTTTATCTACTTCAAACATTGCAGATATAGATAAAAGACAAACATGGAGAAGAAGGTCAAAATTTTACATAATTTTTGGAAAAAAAAGACAAACGATATTTACCAAGGTTTGACATTCCAATGTTAATCGTCCTTTATTTGTTTGCGAAATATTGGAGTATTTTTATATTGAGCGAGAAGTATTTTATACACTTCAATTCAATGTAGGCAGCTGGACTACACGAAAAAAAATACATTTATACATATCTTGCAAAATTTTGGACGACTTGGAGAGGATTTTGGATTGGATCGATTAAGTGAAAGATATGTTATTTCCTAGATATTTGGAAACATCTATGTATCCTATAACAACATTCCAATTATGAATGCAGATTTTATTCTTTAAAATGCATTATGGAGTATTGTTCTATAAAGAGAAGTAAGAAGAGTAAGCAGATGAAGAAAATTAGTTTTTTATATTATTTATTATTATTATAAGTGTTATAGCTCTAAAAATTATTCGTACAATTAATCTGTAATTATATTGTGCATGATCAGGATCTAATGTATCACCCTTCAAGCAGCTTTGTATGAACTTACGGGGTTGATATTCCTACGGTATTTGTGGTGGGGTTAATTCTAAACAATGTTAAAGTTAGATGTGCGAAATAACAATGGGCAAATTAAAATATTCGTAGAACGAGGAAAAAATTGAAGACCAACCTGAAGAGCAGAGGGAGGAAGCACCAACAAAAAGAAAGCACGATGTAAAAGAAGGTGATACAGTATCTCAACAGGAGGAGCAATGACAAGTTCGCAAAAAAAAAGCTCGCATCACGGAGGTGGAAAGACTTCAAATTGGCAGAGAAGCTCAGGTGAGTCCAACTAAACGCAAGGCAACCGCAGGGGAGCAGAAGAGGCCAAAGACTAAGATTGCACAACACAAAGGTGTAAAAGAAAATGTAGGAAGTGGGAAAGATGCCAAGGAAGGTGACGGATGTCGGGAACAAGAGGGGGAGCCACAAAAATGTGAACATCTTAACCGTACCTTGTCTTTGTGTATTATTTTTAAAAATCAACCGTATATGTGCATGATGCATTCATGAATTTTTAATGCACGTCTTGTTTGTAAGTGCAGGCAGTCACCGTGATATTAGAACCACCACCGCCCTCCACATTATTAGTAAAGGATGTTGTGGAAATAATGGGGTGTGGAGTAGGTAAGGAAGGAAAATTGATCGCACACGGGAAGGTAATAAATGTTGAAGGAGAAACGGTGCATGAAATTCCAATTTACCAAGGATGTGTGTCTGTGGAGGCACACAAAAGCGAAGACGACGAGTATGTTATGTTCAGAAGTGTAGAAACGGATGACCCACCCATTCGGAAGATGAGAGAAACATATTCATGTTATGTAGTTCAACAAATAATGACAATCATTATTGACAGTCGTATTTTGATGTACACTATTTGAATGTAATGTCTGCATAAAATTATATCATGAAATTGAATATTTAGTCTAGCGTTATAGTGAAGTGATCATTATTGATGAATACGTCTAGTTCCCTCATAGAAAAAAAAACATTGTAACACTGATGACTGCAAACTCCGATGTTGTTTGAAAATGGTATTATTCGTAGTCATGTGTGAAGACCACATCTAGTCATTAAAAGTGAGGATATGTGGTATATGTGGTGGGGTTAATTTTAAATAATTAATTCAATAGAATTAATTATATAAATTATTTAATTACAGTAAGTACATTTTATAATTAATTAGGTGAGCATACTTTCTGATTTATTTGGGAATAATTAGAATTAATGAAGATTAATTAGACTTAATTATATTCAATCACACTTAATCTAGTGAATTAATTCTAATAGTTAATTAATTATTGCGTATAAATACTTGTAAAAGTAGACGGCATTACCTAAAATATTATAAAATATACATACTAAATCGGCGCACTAAATTTAACCATCATTTTAGAATGACAAAGACAATTTCAAATTGTAAGTCATAAAAATTATAACCTCAGTGCTAGTGAGAGTTTTGTAATATTTTTGACTTCCAAGTTAATTACATGCTTGATTGACGTAATGAAATCCTAGTCAATTGCTTATTTACTCAATGGAAGTGAACATATATATTGAATTTTGGACCTTGAAGGTGAAGTGCACTCAATATGGGATTTGTGGATAAGTGGCCTTCAAGAATGCAACGGCCAATGGTTTTTTCGAAGTCGGGCGGGCGGGCAACAGTTTTCGGTCAGGTCCAGAAAATCTGAATTTTCTGGATGGGCGGCTGCCCCTGCCCGATTCTGACAGTCCGAAAAGTTTGTAGGGGGGAACTTAACGTCCTCCCTAGTAGACCACTATGCCAAAAAAACCTCAGCCGAAATTAGCTACGGTTTTTTGACCAGCTTGATCTACAATTGCTAAACGATTACATATTTATTTTTTATTTTAGAAACTGAAGTTTTAATAATTTGGGGGCGTGTAATATACCGTTGGAAAGGTCTTGAAAATACCTTTTCAATGATATATTACACGCCCCCAAAAATCTAAATTACAGTCACAATACAAAAATGTAGTCGTTTAGCAACTGCAGAGCAGGCTGGTGAAAAGAACCGCAACGAATTTTGACTGCGGTTTTTTTTGAGACAGAAGGCTGACAGGCCAACGCCAAAGCACATGAGGCAGTTGACCACCTGGCAAGTTTATGTCAAGTAGAGAGGAGATTTCGCAGCCGGGAATCAAACTGCCAACCTCTTCCTTAAGATTTGGGTATGTCTCCACCATCATCCAGTAGTTTAGTGTCATCTCAGACCATCGACTGCAATTTTTTTGGACATAGTTTTCGACTAGTGCGAGAAATAGATGCGCCATATTGTATATTGGACTATTCAATTGCCAAAACTTAGGTGAAAGTCAGTGTCCAAAGAGATTTTTGGCATAATCGGTCGAGATCCTATTGTTTCCAACATAAATCGGTTACATGTTGACATCTTTCAATTTTCCTTTATTAAACTGAGGAAAATATTTTGCAAATTCCTCTAAAGTGGTCAGTAATTATCTTGAGGTCTTGGATTTGAACTCATTAATTCTCAAACTCAACCAGTTCATATGTAACTCCACTAAATATTGCATTTAGTGTCACCAATTCTGTTTGTCTTGCTCAATACTAATTGTAAACCGTCCGTGCAGTGTCATCAACATTAAATGTAGACCATTATTTTTCATTCCGTTATAAATTCTTTTGGGCATTAGAGATATACAATGGTGTAATTACCGTCACTCACTAAGTAAATTTTCATTCAAATTTCAATCACCCGTCTCAATAATTCATCACAAGAATGTTAAACTGCAGAATATACCAACTTTTTTCAATAATTGGCACGAATTTCATCCAAATCTCAATCATCAGTGACAAAAAATTGTAAACTTCTTCATAAGAAATGTCATTAGAAAAGTGACATAAAATGCCATATGACACTAAATACAGTATTTAATGTAGCTGCCGGTTCTCCCGGTTCATTGGTGAAAGTGGTGAAAGAGGTTGTTACAAATTCTTTCAAGCTTGCCTCAAGCATGTATGTACTCACATTAAGACAACGCAAAACTTGGTCCGAGACGACCCTAAACTATTGGATGATGGTGGAGAGATACCCAAATCTTAAGGAAGAGGTTGGCGGTTCGATTCCCGGCTATGAAATCTCCTCTCTACTTGACAGAAACTTGCCAGGTGGTTAGCTGCCTCCTGTGCTTTGGCGTTGGCCTGTCGGCCTTCTGTCTCAAAAAAAAAGACAACGCAAAACTTGAGGCTGGTTTTTACCTTCACAGGTGAATTTTCAACATATAGGCATTCAAGCCATTTTGACGTGTCGATTATCATGTTATTTTGAAACTGTTTCATTTGGAACAAAGATTCTGAACTCTCATCCTGAAGTTGTAGCACATTCTTCAATCTTCTCGTGTTAGAACAAGAAGTTAATCATATTGAAAAAGAAATGTAAAGAAATTCCTTGAGTGAAAAGAAAAGAAAAACTAAAATCATTTGCTACATACTTCATGGATGTTACACTCATCTTGGGGATCTTATGAGGATATCTTATGGCATCTATGCTCTGCTTTTATTATCTGCCCTCAAAATACACTAGAATGCCTTGCCCAAGTTTTATGCCCCAGTGATTGGAAGGGCATTGCAAGCATCGTAAAAAAAATCACATTTAAATGGATTATAATAAGTTAGTTATTTATGGAGTGCGTTGGTATTGAAATAACCAAGAGTTATTGATTACTGATGGAATGTCTACTCCATGCAAAGGGTGAAGTAGGTTTACATCTAATGTCATTGTCCTCTAGGACGTGATCAAGGATGTTCTAAAAATATACATTCCAATCAATCATGCCTCCTCCGGAGACTGGAGTTCTTCGTTGTGTGATAATGAGGAGATTTCTTATAGCTTTTGGGGAATTTCATGAATTGATAAAAAAATCTCATTTTTCTCAATCACCAACAATATTGCCAAATGTTGCCCAATTCATACCACTCTACACAAAATATTATAGTTTATCTAATGCCAACACATGGATGACCCAAGAAAATTCTTAATTAAATAGTCTACACGGTGACATTCCCCCGAGCATTTGTTCATATTTGTATTGTTTTTCTTCTTCTATAACATCGTTCATTGAGTTCACATGGTTGTACCCCAAAATGTCCAAGTACAATTAGGGGTTAAGCTCCCACATACTCCACAACACTCCGACATATTGCATTCCAATCTAGGATGGGATTGGGTGCCCAACCTGAAATCTAGGTGTGGCAATTCCCATGTTGAATATGATAAACGTCCACCTGCACATAATGTCAAGCATATGACATACCTTTTTCCCCAAATCTAGGACCTTACAACCTCAAAGCATTGAAACATGACTTCTTGTTAATTTAAAAATAACTATCCTTGAACATATCATCTGGGTGATGAAAAATCAAGGTTGTTTCCAACAAAATCATTCGTGATTCAAAAATGTCTCAATTGTTCTCTCAATATGGAACTACTCCCTTAACAATTGGCTTTTTTATTATCAAATCATGCTTAGCCACCGATCTGCAAAGAGTAAGGGAAAGGCGACCCTTTAAAATTGCTTCCCACGCTCAAAAACTAAGTGACCGAGGATCTCTCTCTCTCTCTCTCTCTCTCATCAAGTGGATGATGAAGATTATGATAGATGTGGATTTTGTATCATGAGCAAATTAAGAAGATTGAGTGGAAGCAACAACAATTGCTTCCTATGAATTTGAGTTGAACATCACAAATATAACAATATTAGGCTTGCCACCTTGTCATATAAAGGATATAGATACAATAATGGTGTGGGACAAGATTGCAATATTGGCTCCAAAATTTTGGAAGCCAAATTTAGATAATAATTTTAAAGTGATTATTGGACTCTAAGTTACCAACAACAAATGACACACTAATTATGCAAATGACTCTAAAACAAATCGAGGGTGTTGATTGGGTAACCTATGCGGCCCTATTGTGGCACATCCAACCCCACAACACAATTGTGAGCGTTGAATCAAATTGGACATTGTCACATCCACATGGCGATTGCAATTTGCATTCAAGTTTCAAAGTTGGAGTTCAAATGAGAAGTCATAGGAGGTCTCAATAAAGTTCGTTTTATAAAATTTTCCTTTCTAACCTTGCAACCTTTATCATATACTTAGCACACAAACAATTTGTGTCACATGCAAAAAGGCTTGGACCTTTAGGGGTTTACTTAAGTGATCATATAGGCCATGGCAATTGTGTCAATTGGCCATCAATTATTGAACCCATAATAATAGCTAAAGTACCTAGTGTAACCTTTAAATGCTTGGGTGACCACAAAGTGGTTGATTTATGGTCAAAGGGCCAAATTATCAAATTTCAAACCTCTATTGGAGATGCTCCTTTCATAAGATGTTTATGTTAGGTTACAAAGCATCTTTTGACCATTGGGATTGAGCAAAAGACCTATTAAGTTATAGATTCTACACCATCAAGAGAATTGAAATTTGATTGCCCAAAATACGTACCAAATTCTAAGGATGCTTCAATCATGTGCCTTGTGTAACTTTTTCCTTATGACTTCTCACTTGCTAATGAATACATACCATCCTTACCACAAATGAGAATTTGGATGAAATATTTTGCTTATGGCATATTTATTTTCAATTTTATTTTTTTACATGCAAAAATCACAACTAATCTAAAATAAGGTCTAATCACGTTGAAATTGTGGTTATAGCTTCAATATACATTTTCCTATTTATGTAGGGTTTTACTTTAAAGGCTGCACTCCTTTGAGTAAACAAAAATTACTCATATATAGTGCTTTGACTTTTGGAAATAGGCCTAGGAATTTAGGGGTTAAGCACATTGTCTCAATGAAGAGAGAATTGCCATCTAGTTTCAAATGAACTGGTTGAGTTTGAGAAATAATTGGTTGAAGTTCAAGACTTCAAGAAATTTACCCATCATTTTAATAGAATATATGAAATATACCGCAAATCGATAAAGAAAGGGAATTGTTAAATCGACCACATAGTTTGTTAAAACAACCACAGAGATGCATCACATGATCACATGACTTGTCAAAATTTGATTTTGCATCGCACACATGAAGAGGAGCTAGAATTTAGCTATGTGTTAGGAATTAATAAACTTGGCCAACTTGGATGACAAGTCAAAGCCTAGTCAACACCTTACATATTGATTGTGGTCATTTAAAACTAGTGTATGGTTGATTTCACAATCCCCTAAAGAAAACCAAAAGATGTCAACATGTAATTAGTTGGACTTGGGAACACTAGGATCTCAACCGATTATGCCCAAAAATCTTCATGGGCATTGCATTGTCCAATCATAGTACAAAGGAACGGGCTCCCATCAGTGTGTATTTTTGACAAAGTTTTTGCAAAAATTTGACATTTGACACGCAAAAACTTGTACAAAAATAAAATGCATGTCAATTGACACGCACAATTTAGATTTTGACATGTAGCGTGACTTGTGAAGAAGAAAACCACACATCAATTGACACTTTAGAAATTGAAATGACACGTACTATTAGGCATGTGACATTAAAGTTATCCTTAAAATCTCAGCCTTGGGAGACCTGACTTTAGACTTGTACCTTGAGTTTAGGTGGATTAATGTAAACTCAAGGAGCTTGCCTGCCCAATTTTGCTGGAGCTTTAATTAGCCTGGTGCAGCCTGCCAGCGCGGCTGCCTACCTATATTTGGCTCAAGAAGGAAATGAGGATGCATGTGGAAAGCAGAAGGGGGTAGGGTGCCTCTAGAAACAAAGGAGTCATGATCAAAAGCTCCCGAGGGTCCCAACTCAAGGTTCCCAAAGATTGACCCTGTCATTATTTTTAGTTTACTGACACAAGAAAACAAACCCTGTAAATATAGAATAGATCTCTCAACTCGGGACTGTAGCCTGACTTTCACCCGACATCCTGAGACTTTAAGGATAACTTTATTGAGGTGACATTTTAGAAGGAAATGTAGATGTCCATTGACATTTATTTTTGTTTTTGAAAACGTCACGTGACACTTTGGATTTGAAGTTGAACGTCAAATGAAATTTGTCAAACATACACACTGGCTCCCATTCACGTCGGTGTATAAACTAAACCCTGACATTACTTTTATTTATTTTATGTCCAATCATAGTAACACAATGTCTTTTAAGTTGATTGTCATTCCTCGCCATATGCCACTTAAGAATAGTCTGGGTGGCGGTTGAGAAAAAGTGACCACATAAAGCACAGAGATTGATTACAATGATCATCGCAAGACCATGAAGATTCAGTCAAAGCATCCTGGGACTACACTCAACGAATCCCAGGAATCCGGCTTCAAGTCGATCGCACTTGATGAATTCCTATCTCAATCGTAGTTCCATCATTTTCTCTCAATTTGGATCGGCTATGGTAGTTTAGGGTTTAGGACCTAGGGTTTAGGTTGTTTCGTTGTTTGTGTTTGTTTCGATTACTGGTATTGTCGAAGCCTCGCCAGAAGATTCTACAATTTGTAGCTCTCTTTCAGGTTGATGAGAATTTTGCAAAAAGAATGGTGTCGGTGATTCGAACGGTGTGCAATTGTATTTTAGCTGAGGCGATTTTACCACAGTGTTTAGTGCCCTGCGTGTTGTCCACATCGCCTTCAGATATTGCGCCTGTCTCTTGTTTCTTTCATTGTCGTGAGACTCGATTGCTTTTTTAGTTATATAGGGCAGATGTGATTTCATACATATTTAATTCGGTCCTCACTTTTTTGATAACACTTCTGACCTTCTAAAGAATCTACTTTCTTCATCATCGCATGCTCGGTGATGTTGTTATAGAGGATAGTAGCGTTGTTGTGGGCGGTGTTTGAGAAAGGAGATTGCACTAGATGAGGGGAACAGTCCATTAGGGTTAGGGTTTGGAAAGGCAACCGGTTGAGTTTGCAGCGATGGCGGACATGTCGAAGTTGATAAGCGGGAAGGTGAAGGTTAAGGTGAAGGTGGAGAAGCAGGATCGAGGAGTAGGAGGAGAAGACACTTCTGCCGCAACACCGGCAAACACTGCTGCCGAAGCCTTTACGCACGGTGGTGTGAAGAAGACGAAATTCGAGCCGAAATTGCCAACGAGACGCTTGAAGAAGCTGTCAAGCGTGAAGAATGAGGCCGGGGACGAGGCAGGGGCTGGCGATGGCGAGCTTCCTAAGGAGCTACAGAGATTGTTGCAGCAGGCTGAGAATGACGCAGGGCGTGGGGGGCAAAGACCTGATCGACGTGGTCCTGCTCGCGTTGCCTTTGGATTTGGCTCCGGTGCCGCAAGAGGAACCGCCCCGCCTGCAGGATTTCACAGACCTAGCCATGGAGGGGGTGGTGGAGGAGGAGGGGGTGGTGGTGGCGGAGGAGGTGGTGGTGGAGGAGGTGGTAGTGGAGGTGGAGGAGGTGGTAGTGGAGGTGGAGGTGGAGGTGGGGGTAAGGGAGGGGCAGCAGAGAAGCAGGAGTTTCAGCAGGCGGGGTCATTAGGGGAAAAGGATTTGAAGAAAGGGGGTAGGAAGAATGTTGAGGTTTTTGATTTAGAGAGGTATTTTCCAGTGACTCTTCCGCTGCGGCCCCCAAGCAATGTGGAAATGCGGATGCTGGATGAGGAGGAGTTTGGGGGTGAGGAGGTGGAAGCCGATGAAGATGAGGTGGAGCCTGCGAGGGAGCTGGACCTTATGGAACGCAGCAATGAAGACATGCTCTTCTTCTTCCAGATCCCTGCAGCATTACCGCAAGTGGTGAAGGACAGCAACGGCAAGGTGGGGCAGACTACTGGGGCAGTGCAATTGGAGAAGCTGCAGAAGGGAAGTATGGGCAAGCTTGTGGTGTATGAAAGTGGCGCGGTGAAACTCAAGCTGGGCTCTGTGCTTCTGGATGCCTTGCCAGGCACGGAGTGCATGTTTGCACAAGAAGTGGCGGCTGTCAACACGATATCCAAGACTTGTTGTTTTCTCGGTGACGTAACCAAACGGGTTATCTTGACCCCCGACGTCAACAGTGTGATTTCAGATGGTGGCCCGGACACCAGACACAGCCGGAAACCTTAAACCCTGAACCCTTTGCGGGATTGACATACACTGGACAAACAAAAAGGTACACATTGGACAGTTTTAGTTGATTACTAGACTCAATTCACCTGTATACATTGTTTCTCGAAACTCAAGGGTATGCGAGAATCTCAGGAGTTGGATCAGACTGAGCCCCCCTGTAGACTAGAGAGGTTGAGAGCCCGAAGAAAAGAACTCTACATTCCTGCGCTACGTTTGGATTTTCACTCGATATTCCTTCAAATCCTTGACGTAGCTTAGGAATGTCGAGAATTCGAGCAATCTCTTGTTTTGTAGGCCCCAATGGGTTTTCACGCATTCTTCCGCTTTTAGGAATTCTCATTTGTTTGATACATTGCCCGTTTGGCATCTCAATTCAAGCCTGGCCACTTTACACTTGCTCAAACTTTCAAGAGCTTGAGGATGGGTCAAGCTCTCATTAGTTTTGAGTGTTGGATGAAAGTTTGTCAAATTTAAATACCAAACACAGCTGGAAACCCTAAACCCTTGGCAGGATGGACATACACAGGACAAAACAAAAAAGTACAAATTTAGACAAATTTTGTTGATCACCAGACTGAATTCTCCTGTATACATCATTTCTTGAAACTTCAAGAGAATGTGAGATTTTCAAGAGTGTGAACAGACTAAGGCCCCCTGTACAGTAGAACCTCTCTCAAATCCACATTACATTCCTACGTTACCTTTGGATTTTCACTCGATGTTCCCTAAAATCCATGAGGCAGCTTAGGAATGTCGAGAGTTCAAGAGAGCTCTTGTTTGGTGGGCCTCAATGGGCTTTCACGCATTCTTTTGCTTTTGAGGAATTCTTGTTTGTTTTGTAACATTACCCCCTTGACATCTTACTTTGAGCATGGCCACTTTACACTTGCTCAAACTATTGAGAACTTGAGGATAGGTAAGCTCTCAATAGTGTGAGTGTAGGATGACAGCTTGTCAAATCCAATTACCATACTCACGGAAATTGCAAGTTCAATCTCTCAACTCAAGGTCTAGTGTGAAGGGGGCCTGAGGCACCCTTATGCATATTTTTATAGCCTTGATGACAACTCGTTATGACTTTTCTATGTCTTGCACATGCTTCTGTTTGCAGTGAAGGTCAAGACTCTGGAGGGGGTGCTTTGAGCTTGATTATCCTCTGTCAAAGATTGCTTTGCCATTGGTACACTATTTTCACCCCATAATTCAGATGAGTTTTTCAACATCTTTGGAGACTAACTCTCCTCACAAGTGTATATGGTTACTCAGATCTCATGCAGGAAGATGGATCATGAAAGCGTTGAACACTTTAATCTGCATGTATAACCTGGTAACAACCACAAAGGCAGTGAATGGCAGACTACATACTATACTATGGATCCTGAACTAGATTGATGATTGAAAGCACATACAGCTAGCTCCAGATTGACTCCCGGAGGTGGAATGGCCCATCTGGACATGTGGTTCTCATCCTAGTTCTCTCACCAGGCTTTGTATGTCTCCTACTCGCCCTGCCCTGATACATTCAATGTCCATGGTGTGGGTGTGGAGAAAGCAGGTTGTGATTTGTGGAATTTTCAGAGCTTCAATTCTAATTCTGCAGAGACGTCACCTCCTTTATTAATATCATAGAGCCTATTTATGTTCGAAATAAGTTTCCACCTTCCTAGTCAGCTATCCTGTGTACAGGAACCCTACTGTTGCATTAATCCTGAAGGCCATGCACCCATCGAAATATGCTCTAGTTTGGAGGTTGAATGAAGGCAGCTCTGGTTCAAAGAGTGTTTTCTCTTTTTGGCCAATCACAGTACTCAATTAACAGTGAGGAAAGGGGGAATTTGGGTGGAAAAAGATTTGTATATGATGATGCAGGTCCAGTTTGGAAGCAGCTGCAATGTAGAGATTAGACTAGCTCACTATGACCTCCAAAATTCCAAATCCTCTTCAATAGAGGTTCACACCAAGCTAGTTGCGAACTGGCTTGTTTTTGTTTTCATTGTTCTTTTCTATAGCAGGAGTGAGAAGGGAACTTGATTTGGGTCGAAGGTTGCCATTTAATATTCAAAATCAAATTCATGTTTCAGACACATCTCCTTTCTTGATGTCCATGTCCATTATGTCATTCAGCAACTTGCTCCTTTGTCACAAACTCTGGTGGGTCATAGAATTCCTGGTTCGAAGAAGTGGATAGGCGCAGATGTTCTCATTCTGATTAATGTTTATCACAAAAGTCTACTTCTCTCTTATCATTTATGTATTTATTTTGAGTAAATTTCTCAGATTGTGCCCAAATTTCTGTGACACTTCCTGTACATCATGGACCTGAGGATTGTGCCCAATCAGCTAATAATAGAACATATTCTGCATCTTTCATAAGAATGGCATTTGCCATTTTTTATCCTGAGTTGAAGGTTCAACTTATCTGTAACCTAGTGATTGCTGCAGGAATATTTGGATTCTGGTTATGTTCATGATGCCTGGGTTACTCCCCACCTGATGTCATCATCAGTGACTGGCGATTTTTGAGGTTCTCCAAACTATCAGGAAACACGATTTGACCCTGATCAGTGCTGCCAGAAACTAAATTGTCACAAAGTGAACAGGTTGCACCACAAGGACATGATATCAAAAGGATATCATCAATGACCCATCGGGACTTCAATTTCTTTGCTTTGTGGACGTTCAAGTTAATAAAACTGTGCATTCCTGTTGTAAAAGATGCCTAGGATGCTTTCCTATCAGCGGCTGTGCATGTTTTTGCTCTAAATTCCTAAAGAGTTTAACTTAGGTCACATTCCTATGGTTCCTTTTGCAATATAAGTAGGTGGCATTACAAATTTGAAGTTCTTGTGCAGGCTGGCGGAGCATCTTTGCTTATGGACGGTGCTGTCAAATAAAGGGGACCCATGTGGACGGTGTAGGCTAAAAATGGAAAGTGACAGCTCAACTTTCCAACAGACCCCACCACCGTCAAGAAGAAAGGAAAATTCATATCTTCATCCACTTTCTTATGTCGTTTGGGAACAGGCCAATCCTCACCTAACAACATATTTTAGTATGTCCGCACTGAGTAGATTTCCACCCTCTTTACTTTTGCATCATCAGATTCAATTGCAAGTGAAGTAGATACGATATGTCTACTTACGTACTACATTTCACACATCCACTAAAGAAGGAAAGTTGAATTGAAAGTGGTTGTTCGTACTGATTTTGGGTGAGGCTGGGCGGGTAGGGGTTCACGGAAGCTTGTGACTCATTCAACAAACATTGTGGACTCAGATATTATTTGGCACTGCTTCTAGTTGGCCCAGCAGATGGTGGGCACACTCCAAGTATATATTCAAAGCTGTGGAAAATGAAGATCCAATGGGTAGAGGTACCCCAACTCTGGTTTACTTTTAACTCTAGGTCGCCCAATATTTGTGGAAGATGCCGTGCAAATTGCACTGTGTTTTGTTGTTGCTTTCTTAGAGCCTTGTCTGCCTGCATTTGAAAACGTTGGTACCAACCTCCGTTCTGAAACCCCCCCGATTGTATGATTGTGCAATGATTTATAAGGGTACATGGTAATCATCCAAAATTTTGAAGTCAGTCATTCCATTTGCATTACAGTTTGTAGAAAAGACTCAAAGTTGATAACAACTAGACTAAACCATTACATATCTGAAAGCTTGCCTCTTATGGACACTCCAAGAGACTCCAAATTCCCATAAAAGGTTCATGTCTAGAAGTAGAGTGCTTGGAAATCTTGGTATTCCAAAATGATATAATTATCACCGCCCGGGCACCCCTGGTATCTGATGTTTCATTCGGTAAGCCCGTCGGCGTGATCCTGAACTGGAGCCTCTGATTGGCTGGCTAGGGGTTGAAATTCCTGAAACTGGGTTTAAGTTACGACTGAGCACTTTTATGCCACAGGAATCGTGCACAAAAATTTGTAGTGCCTTTCCTTTTCAAGGTCCCACGAAGGCTGGGATTGGAATCTCTAGGGCCAACTTGCCGTGTACCATTCGGAAATCTTCAACTCGAACTTATGCTTACAGAGGAATATATGGAGTCTTAAATTCCTCCCTTTGTGAAGACCGAGTCCAGGGATGTTGGTGTTTGTAAGTTGTGAAGCCCTTAAGATGTTAGTGGGGTCACCCCCCTTTACAACAACTGATAATTTGTTCACGTCACATTGCTTGTATTCGATTCGTGTCGTCACACTAAACCATTCGGTGCCTGAGGCGGTGATTGGCGAAGAGATGACTTCTTTAGCAAAATCCTCGCCCTCCCCTGGCCTCAATCTAGGTTGTTGATCTCCCTGGTTGGAGGGCATATATGAGAAGGTGCCCAGATGTCTCGCAAATCTGCTCAGGTTTTATCGCCCTCGGGGGTCAATTAGTTTATAACATCATAAGAATATTTTGTATTGACCTAGTCTAATATCACTTTACATGCTTGTTGGGTCAGCCTATGAAACAAATGGTGACAAGGTTATTTCAACCTCTCAAGGTTGTTTCATTTGAGATCGTGTTCCAAAATTCTTGATGGCACCATCTAGAATTACCATCTATTGTCCTTTGCCAAGGTTTCTACATGAAAAGCATGACCATCATTTGACAAGAATGTTCACTTCATGATACGTAAAGTTGATTTTAAAATACCATAATCCTCTTCTAAGAGGCATGGACAAACAACTCTAGTCTCCCTTGTGTCCCTTGTACTTGGTGTGGCATGATACATTTGTCATAGTATAGACAACATGATTTCTAAAAGCATTCTCCAAAATTTGGCTATCACAATGCTTATCATATACAATGATTGGGGAGATTAACTGGTTGAGATCCTAGTGTTTGCAAGTCCAACTGGTTACATGTTGACATCCTCTGGTTTTCCTTTATTAAATTGGGATATATTCTATAAATTCCTCTAAAATGATCAATAGTTTTCCTGCAGTCTTGAACTTCAACCGGTTATTTCTCAAACTCAACCGTTTCATCTGCAACTAACTGGCGGTTCTCCCCGATCATAGATCATATACTGCAAATTTGGCTCATGTTTGTTTTACCACCTTTTATCAAGGGTTGAAATATTAGCATCACAATATTCGATAACATTCTTGAGTGGTACCAAGTCCACCTCTTCCAATTTTAGATTCAGATTCACCCACCGTAGATCCATTTCTCAATGTTAGCATGAATCTTTTAATGCTAAAAGATGTTGAACTCCTCATTAAATCCCGTGAAATTGGCTCAATGAACCCCGCATGTGGCCTCGTACATGAGATAACAATGCCTAGGAATACAGGGTCTCTTCTCCATTTTGACTTAAGGTTGGAGTCTTCTCTCTTTCTCTCCTTCTAAACCCTAATGGGTTGTGGGGAATTAAGCATGTCTAATTAAGAACTAATTGTGCAAAATGTTGGGTGTTTTTTTTAAGGGATTTGTAAAAATGTGTGTGTGTGTGTGTGTTGGGTGGGATGGGGTAGTCCTTTTTAATGTAATCATCAATCCGTGAATATGTTCTCACATAAATTTATCATTGACTTGAGAAGAAGTTGACCATAAATATAAAAATGTTGTGAACTTCATATATAAATCCGAGAAGCTTGGTTCCTGTAATCGATAATTATGGCACCCAAATATGCTTGCAACCTAGTTGTCAACTTAGCCACTGACATTTGGCTAAGGGTCACTTCACAAACGAGCCAAGGGTTGTGACAAGTTATTGTGAGGGCCCTTGATTCTCATCCAAAGGCCGTACCACTAACATGGTAGGCCAAATTTTACATCGGGCCTATCTCTTGGAAGTGGGCTTGACGTAAATTCTAGCATACCGTGAAACATATTAAATAGTCCACCATGTAGGAATCCATGTGGACTTTTCATCCATAGCAATTTCTTTGGGTCCTAGGCCTTTACCTTCTAGTCTACAGTGAACTTTGATGGTCTCAACCTATTTGACCAATGAGAGATCTTAGAATGCAATGGTCACGGGCCTACAGTCTCGTGTGCAAAATGACCCTACGTTGGATTTCGACCATGACATATTAGCACTTATTAGAGTTTAATTATTATGCTCCACGGAAAAAGGTTGGCCTAAGGGCCACTTCACACACAAGACAGAGCCCGTGACCATTGCACTCTAAGCACTCTCATTGGTGGAGAAGGCAGAGCCGGTCCAAGTTCACTTCACACTACACTTGAGGGACCAACGGAGTATGTGAATGCAAGATGGACGTAAAGTCTACATGGATTCCTACATGGCATCGAATGGATCATGTTTCATGATCACTTGGACTATTTTCAAAAACCACCTCTTGGAGGTAGGCCTAACACAAACCTGGGAGACCGTGGCACTCCAAACGCTCACAACCGTTGATTTATTCTATTTTATCATGCATGAGGACCCGCATGAATAGAAATTCATTGAAATAGCATTTTGTTGAGGGCCTGGTCACACATGACTTCACACGACACTTGAGGGTCCGTGAGCACACTGCATGATTTTGGAGGTGTGTTGGGACGGCCTTTGGACACTTTCTTTTGGGCTCTCACAATTTCAGGGTCACGGCTCTTGGCTCTTGTGTGAAGTGGCCCTAAGATGCAGAAATGGGACCATGGTAGTTGAGAATGGTCGGCTACCTTATTTATACTGCTAATATTCCCACATGTCAAAGAATGGGCAGTGGACCAAACTTGGCACAACAATCAAGTGATAGTTAGCTAAATATTTCCAAGTGAAAATTATGCCTTGAAATCATTTGGAGGCATCATTGGAGTCTATTAATGCAGATGTTGATCATTGTTATTGGATATTATAGGTCCTACTTCATCATCCAGTTTTGCAAAAACCCAAGCGGAGACCATCTCAAAGACTTAGGGCCGCTTCACACTATGGCCGTCCAAGTCGAGAGGCCGTGGGATTGAGTGGCCAAACTTTGTTGAGAGTCCAAAGAAATGGACTGAAAATAGCCAATAAAATATAGTAAGTGGAGCCTTCGGCCAGGCATAGTGTGAAGCCTCCAAAGGCCAAGCCCAAAGTCCAAACCGTTGGCCATGAACTCCCATGGCCTCTCAACTTGGACGGCCATAGTGTGAAGCTTCCAAAGGCCAAGCCCAAAGTCCAAACCCAAAGGAGCATTCCACTTTATTCCTTGCTCAAAATAACCCCTCCAATCTAACGGCCAAGATCTTGTCAATGATTGATTTTTTAATGAAAAAAAAGTTCGGCCTCTCGACGGAAGTTTGGGTTGAGCATTTTGCTCGACCCAAACTTTGCTCGAGAGGCCGAACTCTTGGCGCCAAAACTTCCTAAAAGTGTTGCCACCTAGGCTCTTTTGGAGGCGACGTCCTTTGGACTTCGACCTCTAGTGTGAAGGCCGAGAGGACGGCCTTTGGATACATACAATGTGGTATTGTAATAGGTGTGCCAAGTTGATTGGAGTGACCATCTTGATTTATCATGGGCTTGCCATGTAGCATCTTCTATAGTTGTCACCCTACGATTGCAAGCCCGTTTACACATGTCGATAATAAATAGTATTGTATTTGTAGTGTAGTTGGCCCTTGAGTAATTATAGTCTAACCTTGTTCATGATATTAACACACATATCAACTACTTCTCATTTAACATTAACCATTAATATATTGAATGTATTTAATGTATTTAATTACTTATTTTTGGCTAGTTATCCTTCCAATAGTGGTGTTCAAGAATCAAACACGCAAAGGAGCTTGTATGCTTATGAATTGGGCAACTTTGAGCCCATATACACCAAGTCACACATCTATGGGTTGAATAATGGAAGGGGGAAAATAACTCATGTTTAACTAAAACTAAATATATTTTAAAAATACAGACTTTTTGGTTATCTCAATTTTATGGGTAGATTCGTTGATACACTTCAATACATCTTAATTTCGTAATAAGTATGTGAAATCCTCATTGATAATTTGAATGTTGTGATATTTAATCATCACACACACACACACATTTGATGTTTGATATATATATATATACATGGTGGATAATATTAGGAAACAACTCAATTTTATTATCATACTCATCATTGCATATTCTATCAAAAGATTTTAGCATACAATTCACATTATGTGATTGTGCCTTGGTCCAGTTTTGTTCAAATAGTACACTAAATATTGTATTTGGTGTCACCAAATCTATTTGTTTTGCTCAATACTAATTGTAAACCGCATGTGCCACCAACACTTAATGTAAACCTCACATTATTTGTCATTCCTTGTAATTTTTTTGGGGGGCATTATAGATTCACAATGTTGCAATTACTATCACTTACTAAGCGATTTTCCATCTTTCATGACATTATTGCAATGCATAATTGTTGAGATGCATAATACTCCAAAAGTGTATGATATAAAAGTAAGTTGGGACGACAATGTTTGTAAACTTATTCATAAGAAGTGTCAATTCGAAAAAAATTACCACAACAACATAACATACCATAAGATGGTAAGTATACTTTTTAGTGTAGTTCATTGTCACAAGTGATAACGGGGTACCCACCATGGTACATACAAGAAACATGGATGAATTTTTTGTTTTTTTAAAAAGAAAAAGTCATCGCATTCCATTGTAGGTCTTCTACATCCGAGAATCACCACTCATTCGAGACATATTGCAAATGACCTTTTTTCATGGTCCCCATGCCAACCACTCCACAATGACATTTTGACATAAAAATGGGGCACCGGTCTTCACCAACTACCATGTTACGAGACATATTCTCTTGCAATACGGAAACTTCGGCTACCATATGCGTCTATGCCAAGTTACATATGTTCTTTTTTTTACCCACAAGAGCACATGTACAAAAAGTGGAACTCTTGGCCTTCAAGTTCTCCCTCTTTCCGTGCACGATTTATTCGACCTACGACACCCGAGGTCGTTGTGAAAACGCAATGGTCCGTTACTCCACCTTGTTGGGGATTTGAGCATGGGAAACAAGGGTCCTATGATAAAATTAGAGGAAAAAGCAAAAGGACACGACATTACCAAGCAGTTGCACAATGGTCTCTTTCCAAAGAAAGAGGAGGATGCGATGGAACAACTATGATAATTTACAATTGCTTGTCGAAAAGTTCACAATACACAGTTTGAGTGCTCCTTGTAAATGGGGAACCCCGTAATTAAAAAATAATTATGTTCATGTGATACCTAGTCCACGGAATGCGACCAACGAGTCTGTGTAATGTAATGTACCATTTTTATTTGTTTATTTTTTATTTTCCAAGTGTAGAGTTTGGAAAGACAAAGTAATAGTCGTAAGGGACCATATCGACATGTTGTTGAATATGACAATTTGGGACCACATCTTCAATTGAATGAGATGGATTGCTAAGTGTGAAATTTAAGGCATCATGGGCTCTTGCACGTCCCTTCCGATTGGTATTGTGCCTACCTTCAAGAATTGGAAGTATTTTTTAAATAAAAAAACTCCTTTATTTATGAAAAAACAAAACAAAAATAAGACTACGTGATCTTCTATCCCCATGCAAGATTCCGAGTAACTCTCTTTATGCAGGGAGAATGGGTTGAAACACCTCGGTGGTTTAAGGGTTTAGGGTTTAGCTTTCAAGCCGTCATTCATGCCAAGTCTCCATGCACAAAGCCCTAAACCCTAAACCCTAAACCCTAAACCCTGGGATCATAACGGAATTTCAAGTATCCTTGTGGTCACATTCAAAGCATGGCCTTCACCACTTATCAGAATAGGACGGAGGGGAAATTAATGTCAACAAATAGTTTACCTAGTATAATCTAACTTCATTATCATACAATTGTTTGTGTTCATGGTAGGAATTAGTGTGCATTGTCATTTGGAGTTGAAATTCAGTTGTATCAATTGGATGAGTAGCAATGTCCACACTATTAGTTTTTCGTGGGTGCTCAAAACTTGACATGCACAAATCATACTTTTATAACTACATGTCGTGTTGATTTTAATTTTCCATGTATCAAAGAAGAATTTTTTGACATGCGGCAATTTCAATCCAAGAATTTGTTGAGTGTTTGAGGTCAACGTTGCCATGGGAAGGTGGAGTAAGCTTGAATGGTCAAACACTCTTGTTGGTGGAGTTGTAGAGAGAATGAGAGATCCAAATGAGGATCATGAGATTTCAACAACACTTACTCCTTTTGGAGTAAAATATATATATTTGTTGACATGTTGAGCGTGTATTTCTTTCCTAGTATGTACATTGCATAGGTAGTTGAATATGTGTTTTTCTATGGAAAAGTACTAAAGGTCGTTGTTTATTCAAGGACTACCCACCTCAATAGTACAATAATTAGTGGGGTCTACATAAAATCCCCGACATGTTGAAACAAGCGGAGGGGTACAACATTATAAGATAAGATACAATGATCAATAACCCTTTAGTTGCAAAGATGCAAATGTCAGTAACAAATATCAAGAGTTAAAATGATGTCTAGTATGATAGCATGAATTACATTTATACCAAGATTTCATTTTAAGAGGACATGTTACAACCTAATGACTCGATGAATATAACAACATTTGTCTGATTTCTTTTTGATTTGAGGTTGAGAATCGAGACGGGGAATTACAACATGTTGGTCCAAGTGGTGCACCCTTCAAAAACCCTAGAAATACATGCATCTGCTATGCCCTTTGAAACGTCCATGTATACCAAAAAAGAAAAAAAGAAAATTGTTGAAACTTAGTAATATTTGTACATTTTGAAGTGAGGTTATATAAGCTAAGATATTTATATCAAAAATAAAATAAAATAATCAACATATGTAAAGAAGGAATGGAGGTACAATGTAGAGTTGTTTTGCCCCCAAAAGGATTGTTGTCATGTGTATATTGTAGATGTAAGAAGGTTTTGTGATGACAAGGTAGTTTGCCTTCATAGCAATTGAGTTCATCTAGCCCTAAATCTAATGGGCTCTCTCCTTGTACATACACGATGGATGGATGTCTAATGGACATCTCCTTGTGTTCAAAGATTTCCATCCCATATTCATTCAATTATGAATAATTGAAATCAAGGTCCTTAAACCTGACCATATTACATTTCTATCATGGGTATATGAAGCCCTCCCATATACATAAATCTCTACACATCACAATATGCATAGACTAAGTATAGTTGTAGGTAAGGTAATTGTCTTTATATAACCCCCTCTTGTGCACTCGCGTATGATTCCACATGCATTGAAGGGTGCACCCCTTGGGCCTACTACTCTTATGATATACACATGTGACCGAGGTCATGAAATAAATATATGACGAAATAACTCAAAACTTTAAATTATATACTCCTTCATACATTTCCACAAACAATAAATGTGATTAGTTCATGAACTCAAACTAAGACCAACATGGCCAATCATTGAGATTTTGTGTTGACCATGTAAGTTGAAGGTGAAAATATTATGAACCCATGTAGCTCAGATTTTTGTTCTTCTAAAAACATAATAACCCTAAAATTATCAAGTAATATTCAAGAATTAATCTCGCGAGATTAAGGTGGGATGTATCAACCATATTAAATGCATAGGCACTAGGTTTTTACAAGACCCCCTAATATTATTGTCACATCTCTTAAGCCAACCAACATTGGGTCCATACTACTAAATCTACACTCCAACTAACTATGTTTTGAAATTTGTGTGGTAATCCAACAAGTGGTAATCAATGAAAAGGTTATGAACTTGACTCTCGGGGTTTGGTGACTCATTACTTTCTAGGACGAGTCGTCAGTTACACTTTCACAATAAACAATCAACCATAAACATGTAGGGAGTAGAAATTTTCACTTGACCCCTAACACAACTGCCACAAAACTTAGGTTGACCAACACATGTCTACCTATACTACCAATTATGCACTCTAACAAAAAAAATTATGCGATGCAACAAGTTGTAATTAATGCAATGATTATGAACATGACTCTTCAACTTCGGTGACCGATCACTTTCTGATGGGAGTCGTCGGTTACATGTCACAACAACCAAGCAACCATAAACCCATGAGGAATCGGTTTTTACTTGACCCCCCTAATATGATAGCCACAAATCCTTGTCCAACCAACATTGGTTTACATGTAGTACTAATTCTACACTCTATCAAAAAATGAATGCAACCCAACAAGTGGTAAGTGATGCAAATATCATGAACATAACTCTTGAGCTTAAGTGACTGATCACTTCCCAACGGGAGTCATTCGTTTACATTTCACAACAAGCAAGCAACGATAAACTTGTGGGGAAAATCCTAAGTCAACCAACAATCGTCTATACTACTAATTTTACTCTTCAACCAAATATGAATGCAACCTTCCGAAATTAGTGGGACCACATTAAATCCAGCAAAGTGGTACTTACCTACTCAATCCAAAAGGTTATGAACACAACTCTTGGGCTTCGGTGACTAGACACTATTTAGTGGGAGTCATCATCAATTAATAAGTTACATGTCACAACAAGCAAGCAAGCAACTATAGGAGTAGGTTTTTACTTGACCCCCTAACATGGCTACCATGAATCCTAAGCCGGCCAACCATGGTCTATGCCATTAATTCTACACTCCAACCAAAAACAAATGCAACCTTATGAAAAGTAGTTGTTGTTTTTCACAGTGGCTTACTTATACCATGCCCACAATTATTGGTGTGGGAAGCCTATTAACAAACTAACTCCGTTCACTAGCACTAGTAAGCGTGGATGTTACTTGCCCCCTTCGTCCAAAAACCTAGTACCCTGGCCTACTAGCAAATGCCAAATTCTCACTGGTAGGAGAAGAACTCTGCTCTCCATTGAGGGGGGGACGGGGTTGGAGTGATTAAAGTGTCTGTTTGTAAAACATCAAACATGCACTATGTTGCATCCATCAAGCTTTACTGGCAAAAAAGAAGAGTAAAGTGGCTCCTGATGGTAGGTCCGTCCACTAACTTCACCCACCATTAAGTGCGGGCATGGTATTAGTGACATAGTTGCACTTGCTTGTTGACATTTTAAAGATAGAAAATAGGTTGATTAACACCAAAACAACGATGTTAGGCTTTTAGGTTCATCCATAGTAAGTGTGCTCCACATTAAATCCAAGAAGTGGCACTTAAATACACTAAATATTGTATTTAGTGTCACCAATTCTACTTGTCTTGCTCAATACTAATTGTAAACCGCATGTGTAGTATCACCAACACTAAATATAAACCTAACATTATTTGTCATTCCTTGTTAATTTTGTTGGGCATTATAGGTTTACTATGTTGCAATTCCTTTCACTTACTAAGTGAATTGTCATCCAAATTTCATGATTATTCATGACAATATTTCATTACAATATTGCTAGGATGCAAACTATACCAAAGTTTGTTTTAATATTTGGCATTTAGTGGGGATGCCAATACTTGTAAAATAATTCATAAGAAATGTCATTAGAGAATTTACCAGAGTGACATTATACACCATATCATATGAATGGGGAGAACCAACTGCTAGTTACGGATAAACTGGTTGTGTTTGAGAAATAACCGATTCAAGTTCAAAACTTTAGGAAAATTACTAATCATTTCAGAAAATCTATAAAACACATCTCAAATTAACATAAAAATCAAAAGATCACAACATGTAACCGGTTGGACTTGAAAATGCTACATAACATCATTCAGATCCATAACAATGTTCCTCGGGACTAACAATATTCCACAAAATATTCCCAGATATTCCCAGATATTCGGCTGGGAAATATATAAGAATATTCCATGAAATACTGTCATTCCCACAAAACACTATTATGGATCTGAATAATGTTATGTAGGAATTAGACCGATTATGCCGAAAAATCTCCCCGGACACTGACCACTAATTACAATATTTAGTGTCCTTAATGCAAAAGGTTATGAACATGACATAACTCTTGGGCTCCGGTAACTGTCCGCTTTCCAGCAAGAGTCATCATCAGTTACGTAACTTCCATTATTTATAAGTTACATGTCCCTTTCAACAAGCGAGCGAGCAAGCGAACAAGCGAGCGAGCAAGCCAGATGGCCGCGCGGTGGAAGGGAACCTATGCCCAGCCTGTACACCCCTCCTAGATTTCAGAAACAATTCAAACCTGAAGGTGGGAAACCCTACCTGGCACTCGCAGGCCCGCACATGGTGCCACCCAGGCTAGCAACCCCCCGCAGGCAGCGGACCAGGTCAATCGCTCGCTCTCTCTCACCCTCTCTGTCGCCATTCCACATCGAACTCTGCGACGGTGCGGATCGATGATCCTCGCACACATCATCATCATGAGCAGCAGCAATAATCAACTGTTTCAACAATAACTTACTACAGGGACCGAGTGTTTCAGCTGAAGCCGAGATTTCGTGGCTTATGGTGGAGTATCAAGGGAGATAGATGCTTGCCGGTTGTCAACTTGTTAAGTAGGTGTGTTGTTGTTTTTTTTTTGTGGCTTTTTGGTTGTTGCCAGGAGTTACTTAACTTACAGCAAGTGAATGGGAGGGGAGAGAGTTGAGAACCGTTGAGGTTTGCGCTTCGGGGAGAGCGCCATGGCGTCGGAGGATGTGGAGGAGATCGCAAGTGAGGAGGTTGTGTTGGATGAGGATGCGCCGGTAGTGGTGGAGGCTGGAGAGAAGGTGGAAGGCCGGGTGGAGGATGAGAGCGAGGGGAAGAGTGCGCATGATGTTGTGGTGAAAGGAGATGAAGCGGTGGTGGATGCGGATGGCGGCCACGAGGAAGGAAATGACAAGGAATTGAAGAGCATTGAAGGTGGAGTAGAGGAGAGCGATGCGCCTGCTGAAGAATTGGCTACGCCTGTTTTTGAACCTAGTGTGGAACAGGAGGAGGGAGTGAAGGACGGTGTATCGGATTTAGTTGCGGCAGATGAGATTAAGGATGATTCTAGTGCAGCGCCGGAAGTTTCAAGCGAGGCGGAAATTGGCGAGGATAATGCTCTGGCAGCTGCCAGTACCGAGCTTCCCGGAGTAGAGGATGCAAGTGAAGAAGCTGAATCTAACAAGGAGGAAGAACTGGCTACGCCTGTTGCTGAATCTAGTGTCGCAGAATCGGATTTGGTTTCGGCAGATGAGGTGAAGGATGATTATACTGCAGCTCCGGAAGCCTCAAGCGAGGCGGGTATTGGCGAGGACAATTCTCTTATAGCTGCCGGTACTGAGCCCGAGGCTCCTGCAGTAGAGGAAGCAAGTGAAGCTGAATCTAACAAGGAGGAAGAACTGGCTACGCCTGTTGTTGAACCTAGTGTGGAACAGGAGGAGGAGGTGAAGGACGCAGAATTGGATTTAATTCCGGCAGATGAGGTTAAGGATGATTCTATTCCAGCTCCGGAAGTTTCAACCGAGGGTAGAATTGGCGAGGATATTGAGCCCGAGGTTTCTGCAGTAGAGGAAGCAAGTGAAGCTGAATCCAACAAGGAGGAAGTGACTGGCATAGTAGAGGAAGTGCTGCGCGAAATTGCCAGCGAGGATCGGTCTTCAAATGAGGAATCAAGTGCTATTCCATTGAGCTCTGACGAGAGCATCACACCCGTGGTTGAAGAGAGCGGTGATTCCAAGGAGGCGGATGCATCCGCTCAGTCCGATGTAGCGGAGGGAAGGGAGCAGGTTGAGAGTGCTAAGGATTTGTCACCATCTGAAATTTCTCTTGATACGGAGACAACCTCAACCTCCGAGATCACTGAGAAAGACACATCAGCTCCAGGCGATGAGGAAGCTGCTGCTGGAGACGCAATTGCTACAGAGGAAGGAGCAGGTTCGGAAAACACTAGTGAGGTGATTTCAACGCCCGAAGGTGAACCTGAGAGTGGCGAGAAATATGCATCGGTTCCAAGTGGCGAGGAAGCTACTGAAGGCGAGATTGCAACAGAAGGTTTGGACAATACCAGTGAGGTAGTTTCAGTCCCCGAGGCTGAAGCTGGATCCGCTGTAGCGGAAGGAACGGGGCAGTTTGAGAATTCTGAGGAATCGACATCTTCTGAAATTGCTCTCGATCCAGAGACGGCCTCACCATCTGAGAGTGCCGAGAAAGATGTGTTGTCTTTAAGTGGGGAGGAACCTACTGAAGGTGAAGCTGTAACAGAGGAAGGAACAGGGTTGGAAAATGCTAGTGAGGTGGTTTTAGTCCCCGAGGCTGAAGTTGAATCTGCTGTAGCGGAGGAAATGGGACAGCTCGAGAGTGCCGAAGATTCCACATCGTCTGAAATTTCTCCTGAGACGGAGACGACCTCAACACCCGAGATTACTGAGAATGATGAATCAGCACCAGGCGACGAGAAATCTGCTGCTGAAGGTGAAATTGCCGCAGAGGAAGGAGCAATTCCGGAAATTAGTAGTGAGGCGATCTCAGCGCCCGAAGGTGAACCCGAGAGTGCCCAGAAAGATGCATCGGTTTCAAGTGGCGAAGAAGCTACTGAAGGTGAAATTGCAACAGAGGAAGGAGGGGAAAGTATGGGAAATATTAGTGAGGTGATTTCAGCCCCCGAGGCTGAAGTTGAATCCGCTCCTGTAGCGGAGGAATTGGGGCAGCTTGAGAATGCTGAGGATTCGACATCTTCTGAAATCGCTCACGAGACGGAGACGACCTCCACACCCCAGACTACTGAGAAGGATGCACCAGCGCCAGGCGTGGAAGAAGCTATCGAAGTTGACATTGCAACAGAGGAAGAATCAGGTTCAGAAAATATTAAAGAGGTAATTTTAGCCCCTGAGACTGAAGATGAATCTGCTGTTGTGGAGGAAGTAGGGCAGATTGAGAGTGTTCAGGATTCGACAGCTACTGAAATTGCTCACGAGACAGAGACGACTTCCACACCCGAGATTACTGAGAAGGAGGCATTAACGCCAGGCACGGAAGAAGCTATTGAAGGTGAAATTGCAACAGAGGAAGGATCAGATTTGGAAAATATCAGTGAGGTAATTGTAGCCCCTGAGACTGAAGATGAATCTGTTGTAGCGGAGGAAAGTGGGCAGCTTGAGGGTGCTGAGGATACGACACCTGCTGAAATTGCCCCTGACACAGAGATGAGCTCAACACCTGAGACTACTGAGAAGGATGCATCAGCGCCAGGTGAGGAAGAAGCTATTGAAGGTGAAATTGCAACAGAGGACGGAGCAGGTTCGGAAAATTTCAGTGAGGTAGTTTCAACCCCTCCATCAGAGCATGTTGAGAAGGAAGAAATGGCTCCTGAGGATCCCAACATCCTATCCAGCAAACAGCCTGAGAGTGTTGAAGGTGAGGTAGCTCTCGAGGCTGTTGAAACAAATGAGGAATCTCCGGCGATTGAGAGTGCCGAGGTCAATGATGCGGTTGAGGAGATTGCTCCTGATGTCCTGGGCAAAGAGCTGGGAGAAATTGAAGTGTCTAGTTCAAGAGATGGCGAAAATGAAGTCTCTGAACAGGGAGATTTGTCAGAGGCAGTGGAGAAACCAATTGGTGGCACTGATGAAGGTGGTGTGGAATCAGTGCCACTACAATCTGAGAGTGATGAAACCATCATCACAAATCAAAGCATTGAGGATTTGACCGCATTACAAACTGAGAGCCCTGGAGAGGCAGAATCACATTTAACTTATGAAGCTCAATTGGAATCCCAACCAGAAATAAGCCCTGCCGAGGCACCAAAAGCAATTGTTGAGGAAATTGTGAGCAGCAATGCAGAATCTGTTGATAAAGAACAGGCTGATGATGAAACTGAAGAGGTAAGTACGAGTGCACAACCTGCAGATAAATCCTCCTTGGCAGTGTCAGATTTGGGAAATGAGGAGACCTCAAGTACACCACTTGAAAGCACCCTTGAAGAGTCATCAAAGGAAAGTACTGGACATACTGATGAAGAGCCCAGGGCTGTAGAATCTGAGGTCCCTGCAGTGGACAATTCTGCCGAAATTTCTAGCAAGGCAGAGCAATTACTGAAAACTGAGATGACAGATGATGAAGTCGTAGCCGCAGCTAAGGACTTCACTGTGGACACTACAGCTGGTGAGGAAGAACCGGTTATTGCAGATACTGATAAGTCTGTAGAGGATGCAGCCACTGCACAGCTGCGGACAGAGATGACTGATGAAGAAGCAGTATCTGCCGCTGTTGACCGCTCTGTAGAGGATACAGCCTCTGCCTTGCTGCAGGTGGAGATGACAGATGAAGAAGTGGCAGTTGAAGCCATTAATCGCTCTGGGGAGAATCCAGAGCTGCAAACGGAGATGGTTGATGCGGACGCTAGCACTGCAGCTACTGATGGGTCTACAGAGGATGCGTTCAATGTTGGGCTTGAGACAAAGATCACAGACAATGAAGCAGTGGCACTAATCACCGAGCCTTCTGTGGGGAATGCAGCGGGTCCTGAACCCAACACTTATGTGGAAGAGATTTCACAAACAGCTCCTGTAGAAGAAGTTGATTTGGCAGCTGAAGAAAAAGTGGATGGGGCAGTTAGCACTGCAATAGATGAGGCTAATACTTCAGAAGAGCCACGAAGCTTTGACGAGGCATACTCAAGTTCTGTTCATTCATCAGAGAAGGCCTTGGAATTTACAAGCGCAACTGAAGTTGATGGACAGCTTGCAGAAGACTTGTCCGAGCCTGTGATGGTTGAGCAGCAGGAGAAAGTGGAAGATGCCAGTGTTGCAAATGGAGCTGAGGAAGTTGTTGTGGAGCCACTTGACCAACATGATGTTCTGAGCGGAACAGCCTCTGCTGTCGGGGAGGAAGTTTCCGAGGACTCAGAGAGCCTACCTGCCTCAAAAGATTTTGTTGTAAGTGATAAAGCTGCATTGATTCCAGGTGAGGAGACAGATGCCATGACAAGTACCCAGCCTGAACTCGGGAAAGAAGTAGCCTTCAGTGCACCTGAACCTTATAATCTTGATGAGGTCGCCTCTAGCCTCCATGATACAGCTGAGAAGGCATTGGAACAAACAGAAGCAAGCAACAGTGGAGAAACACATGATTCGGTTGTGGATGATGTGGCACGTATTGTACTGGAGGAAAGCAATAAGTCCATTGATTCCTCTAGGGACTACATCACTGGAGTCGTCCAGAAAGTTGCAGAATATGCACAAGGAGCAAGTCAGTCTGATCCCAATATCTTGCCTGACACTGTTGCTCGAGTTTTTGATGGAGAGACCACGAGCACACCTGCCAACCAGGTCACTCAACCAAAGGTTAGTCCTCCTTTTTTTTTATCACACTTTCTTGACTTCAAATACGATGGTGAATGTCTACTAAGTTTTTGCTATTCATGTGCTTTGGCCGTGTAGAGCTTGGGCAATTTTAAGTTGGTGGTCAGAAATGACTCTTTCTCACTTGGTGCATTCTTACTTCTGCTGGAAATGCATGTGTACAAAAGGAGAGTCTAGTTGTTGGGTATCTGATAATTCTAATCGTTGTGACAGGGAACTACGAGTTTGGGTGCAATGGTGTCTCTCTTTGTTATCTGGTGTGTATCACTTTGTTCATCACATATTGCTAGCAAAGATATGCCTGCCCCAGCTCTTAAGCTTGCCGCAGAAGAGGTGGCATCAGTTCTGCATTCAAATGGCTCATCTCAATCTGGAGCAGTTCAAGAGGCTACCACTTCAAGTCATTAAGCAAACAGGAAAGGAAGCACTACAAGTGCTCAAAGCTGCAAGTAAATTCAGTTGCTCCAAAAGTAGTAACCTTGTCACCTGTAAACCACGTTTCTTGCTTGACCTGCTATTTTGCTCATAATTTGAAAAGCAGCTGTATTTCAAACCATGAAGTATGTACTAGGAATCATATCCTAACTGCAAGTGTGAAGTCATACTTGGCTTCATACGGTTGCAGAGGTTGTGTCTAATTCTTCATTAGGTCTATTGTTCCATTATTTACAGTTTTGCCCATTTAGTGGCTTGCATGCTGCAGGCTTTTATAAGAGAACTTTTTGTTCCATAGGTGTTACCTGAAGTATAAGGCAGATTAGTGGAGCTCTTCTGCTTTGCAGAGAGAATTTTATAGATTACTCCCCCTCGTAACGTGTGGCTGAACTTAGTTTTTGTGAGTGGCTCAGCCCTGTGGGTTGAGTTTTGGGGTTAGGGTTTTCCAAATGAACTGAATAGAGGGGGTGCAGTATTGCACAATTGCATGTTATTGCCAGCCTGTATCTGGCAGGAAGTTTCAACTTATTAGTGCCTAGGGATTGTAGACCCATTGTCTCGTTCCTTTGCAGGTGTTGCCAGTTTGTGGTGTAACACTTCCTGTATGGTGATCAACAAACGTCCGCTTGTAATGGTTGATTTTACTTGCGTATTCTCTGGGTACCTCGTTCCATACTCTGTCGTGAAACTTTATGAATGCTTGGACAAGTTGCAGCACACATACGATTTAGACCTTTTTGATTGCAAAGCTTTGGTTTCAATATTTTGTATATTGCATCAGAGAGTGGTTCAAACTTTGCCAACAATATCCTAAAATAGATAAAAGTCGCTTGTAATACTCATTCCCAGACCTGTAGATTTGTGGTGGATTTCGACTCAAGTCACTATCTATTCTCCATATCCTTCTACGCAAATTGCTGAAGTTTGTTCCCTTGTGGGATCACAGTTTTATGAAAGGCAATGTCATATTGAGAGTTCAGAGAAGAAGGTGATCCTGACAGGTCTTATTGCGAGGTGTATCAGAATGGGGATTAGCTCGTTCATATGTACCACATACCCACATACCTTCCCTACGATAATAGTGCTACACAGATATCCAATGGTGACTCATCCAAACGTGGGAGCTGGAGGCAGTTAGCCTTCCAGGCATCCGGACCGATGGGCGGTTAAGCTTATCTTCTCCTCATCACTTCGATACGTCACCGGGCCGCTGTTGAACCGGCGCGTGAAGCATCGTCCTGGCTTCCCTTGGCAGCCAAACGGCGATGGCCCAAGTGCAAACTGGTTGATTCAAACATCGGTATGCATGTGTGGCAGGCCTACAGAGAGGATTTTGAAAGTGAAACCGAGCGGAAGACAGCTATGGACGAGAATTGGGGTCGATGGCAGGCCAAGGCAATCGAGAGGACGACAAATTCGAGACCAATATGAAGGGTTGAAGATTACACACTCGCTACCGGGACCATCGAGAGGGAGACAAGTTCGAGAAGAGGACCAATTCGAGAAGAAACGCCAGTGGCTGCCTAGTCCCCTGGGCGCATGGATGAGCTGAGAAAGAGAAGAAGAGAATATGGTGCCCAATTTGCAGAGTGGGGGGAGGGGAACGGCCAAGGGATACAGCAATCGCGGAGTGAAAGCGCAGCAGGGCCAGGCGGATGAGCCGAGTTTGAGGAGGAGATGCAGCGGTAGCGGCAGCGGCTATCAAGAAGCTGGTGGTCCGGCAGGGCGTGGGAAGCGTGGTGGGCGAGCGCAGGGGCTATGGAAAGTGGTGAAGTTCCAGCTCCACGATTTCCATGCCCTGCCTGAGTATCTGCGTGACAATGAGTTCATCCATCGCCATTATCGTGTGCACTGGCCCCTCAAGGAGAGTGCCCTCTCCATCTTCTCCATCCACAATGAAACCCTCAACATCTGGACGTGGGTGCCTCCTTCTCCTCCTCACATCATCATTGTTAACCCTGGGGTTCACAACTCCTCTCCCCTTTTAGAATTCCAACCTCTAGGAGCTGTTTCGGAATCACTTCAGCTTATGCTTCTATTGCTGAATCTAATGAACTGCGGATTTGTTGGTGAGTAGTTACACGCTTGGAAAGAGCCTGGGTTTGAGATGAGGACCCCATTCATACAACGTGCGTCGGCATCAGCGAAGTCTTATGCTGTCAAATGTCGTTTTTAAACCTAATTAGAAGTCTGAGTATGCACATGAATAAGTTTATCTATCGCCATTACCATGTCCACTGGCCTTCAAGGAGAGTGCCCTCTTCACCTTCTCCATCCACAATGAAACCCTCAATATTTGGACGTGAGTGCCTCCTGCTCCTCTTCCTCTTTGCATGAGTCATTTTAAAGAAAGTTTCTGGGGTCCATTGGCAACTCCTCTTCCCTTTAGAGTTCCAATTCCTAGGAGCTGTTTCTAAATCACTTCAGCTATTGCCTTATTGATACCATGTGTGTCTGAAATAGCGAAGTTTTATACTTTCAAATGTTGATGTCTTTAGACCTAATTAGAAGAGTATCCTCTCCATCTTTTCCGTCCACAATGAAACTCTAAATTTCTGGACGCTGGTGCCTCCTCACATAATTCATTGTTAATTACCCCGGGGTCCACTGGCCAGTGGTAACACCTCTCCCCTTCTAGTGCTAACCCCACCGATCTGTTTCTAGTGATCTCTTCTAATGCTAAATCTAATGAATTGATGTTTTCTTGCGGAGTGATTTCATGGTTGGAACAAGGGCATTGAGATCAGGAATCCAGTGGTACTATGTGTCTTGATGAGAAAAGTTCTATCCTTTCAAATGTTGATGTTTTTCAACCTAATAAGAAGCACTTTTTTGAAAGCAGGCTGGGTAAACCCACCTTTAACCCCATCACGATCAACTGTGGTGTGGCAACTCTCCCTTTAGAACAACCGTTGTTTCTAAATTGCTTCTGGTGCTTCTAAGGAGTTGATGGTTTGTTATTCCACAAAGGGGACGGGATCAGTATTATGCTTGGAAAGAGCGTAGAGAGGAATCCATTGATACCATATGTGTCTAAATTGAAAAAGTTTCATACTTTCAATCGTCAATGTTTTTAGACCAAATTCTAAGCAATGTTTCTAAAGCAGGCAGGGGTCACCCATCCATGACCCCTGGGTATTTACTTCACTTCTAAGAAAATGTTTTAGATAGGAAACCTGTTGTAGCCTCTTTCGTTAACGACCATGTTTGACCTTGTACCAATTTCAGAAAATTAGCAAAATGGCATGTAGTAACTATTGAATTGTTTCAAATCTTTTCGTAAGGTGGAAGGTTGAGGAGTTGGGCGGGTGGGGCTTGGTGAGTGCAGACATTTGGCAGGGTTCTGGATGTTCTCCTGGCTCACCCTGTACACGCTGATGAAGCTCCCAGAGATTAAGGACCAACTTCCCTCCATGATGGCATACCTTCACACTTGGTCCTCTGAATTGATGCCTTTTGTTTACAAAATCCTGCCCACTGTGGTGTCTAGCTGCCTCAATCCCGATGCACCCAACCGGCTGGAGCTCTGTGTCTTGGTAAGCATTTCATGCCACAATCCTTTACATGACTGAATTATCTCACGGCTGCTTCCTGCACTAAAGAAGTCTAGCTTCAATTTTGTTAGATGTAGGGTATGTGGCCTCATTGTGGGTGCTTCCAATTCCGCAGACAATTTTGGCTGTTGGATCGGATCAGGATTTGTCTTATCCAGTTATCAATTGCGTCATTTCAAATTTCTAAATCAGAGTTGAGATGCAATGTCATAAGAGGTCAAAGTGAAGAATCTCTTTCTCATTGAGTGATCACACAAGGCCTCCCAATTGTGTTAACTATCTAATCCAGAATGGTTAACATATTTTGAGCACATAGTCCATTCTCACAACTGCAAACCTTGCCATATATTACTCAAATATAGGTGTTCCATTAGGAAGAGTAAGGCCTACATATCTTAATATTCTCTGCAGTGATTTCTTGATGGGTGTGGCGTTTGGTCATTTTCTTAGCTGTATTTTGGTACGCTTGCTTTGGAATGGTGAAAAGTAGTGCACTACCTGTGCACATGATTAATGTCGGCTTGGTACTCTGTGTTGTATAATTCTTGTGGTTCTCTGGAGGCGGCAGAAATCTGCTGGTTGATACCTACAGGAGCATCATCACAAGAGTTGGACAGGTGAGAGATTTGTATAGCAACCTTTTGGTGACCTTATTCACTAATTTATGGCAGCTTCTTCAAGGGTGCAGCCTGGAGTCTCATGGAATGAACACCCTTCAATCCTTTGTGAGTACATCTGCTCAGATATTCACCTCAGGGCTTGACCTCACACCTCTGATTTGTGTTTTTTGGGGAAAAGCTAATGTTTAGTGTTGAAGCAATTGAGTTGAAATCAGTGCATTATCTTGTGGTACCTTACATCCTCCAAATGGGCTGAGAAATGTTTTTGTGTGTAATGCAGCAAGCATTGCCAAGTAGGAGGACTCCACGATGGCCATTCTTTGTGTTTTTAGGTGGGGCTATGTTCTGCCTTCTTGCGAGCGCCATGTGCCACCTCTTTTTCTGCCATTCTCCATGGACATCATACTTCTTGTTGCAGATCGATTACGCAGGCATTGTGGGACTCATTGTCTCATCATTCTACCCCCCAGTAAGTATATGTATGATAATTTCAGTCCTTCTGGATAGCAAGTGTGTATTTAAAAAAAACATTCCAGCATTTTTTGGGTTTATCTACAGTGCCATATTACAACTCTTAATAGACATCACATACATGATGCTGGTTCAACACATGCCCCCTTGATCACCAAGGTGATTAGAACGTTGACTTAAATTTGGCTTGCAGGTTTTCATTACGACTTAAATCTTGATTGCAGGTTCATTTTGGATTCTGTTGAAGGAGGTTATGTTATAGCTTTTCTCCCTCTCAAAAAGTCTTATCAGAAATAGAGAAGCTATGCTTCCTAGTCAAGGGAGGACCCTGTCCATTTTGAACATGAACTCAGAATTCGGCAATTATATTGTGGTAAAAGAGATTTATGGTGTATGTTACATGCAGGTATACTATGGTTTCATGTGCAACAATACGCTGCGTGATATATACCTGGTGGCAATCACAGTGATTGGGTGCCTCACCATCATGGTGACCATGTTGCCCGTCTTCCAAACTGTCAAGTATCACAAATTTCGAGCCTCCATGTTCTTTGGGATGGGAGTTTCCGGTGTTGTCCCCTGCATCCATAAGTTGTTTCTGCACTCGACTGAGCCAGGAGCCATCAAGACGCTGACTCTCGAGGTTTTAATGGGCATGCTTTATGCAATGGGCGCTGTAGTTTACGCAACGCGCATCCCTGAACGATGGGCACCTGGGAAATTTGACATTGCGGGAAACAGCCACCAACTTTTCCATATGCTTGTGGTGGCAGGTGCCTACGTGCACTATCAAGCAGGCCTAATGTACCTCAGATGGCGTGATGCCAATGGCTGTGACTTTGAAACTTGAGGACAATCAATTTTTATTTTTTTGTTTATTTATATTTTATATCAATGAGAAACTGTTGAGATTACATCACTGCAAAGCCAACTGCCATTGTGAACAAAGTTGTTGTCACTGTGACCTAGTATTCCGGTCAGTGGCTTAAAAGTGTTGGTAATTCTCATCATCCTCATGAAGGTAATTTTCAAGTTCCTGATGCAAGATGACGTTTGTTGTCATATCTGCAGTGGCTGTCGAGGGACCAAACATAAGCTTGCTGCACAATTTTCTAGCTGAAATTGTGTCGCAAAAACAAAGAGAAAGCCAGTAAGTTTCTGAAATAACACTGATATTGGAAGTTTAATCCATTTAGTTGAACTCTTGAAACAAAGTAACCTGAGGATACCTAGTAGTGACAGGTGCTTTCACCTTGATTAAGTTTGGTCACCACTGCAGGCCCTTAGTGGGTGACCCAAGTCTTGATTTAGCTTATAGCATGCACTGCAAGTTTCTGGGTGGAGTTTTAAGTTGTTGCACTACAGGATAATATTAAATTACTATTCTTCTTAATCATGGTCCTCTGTACAAAAGGTAGATGATAGGCCTGACAAGCCTCTAACAGACCTCAAACTTAATGAGTCCTCTGCCTACCGCTAGCTTACCACAACATTCGTGATTGCTACTTGTAATAAGGTCATCGTGACACCAGTATGACACTCAACCGACCATCAGCTCAATCTGCAATTTGACTTTGCGAATATGATACAGTTGGTGCAGGAAGATTCAAGGCCATTCTAGAATTAGTAAAGATGTACTTACAATTTGGTCCCAAATCATGAGTGCCAGCCCTTATTATTTGTTTAAAAATAAGTAGTAGAGGTTCAGAAGGAGGAAAGGTGACGATCTCTTGATTTTTGGTGGAGTTTAGGGTGGCTACATTTAGAAGAATCCAAGGGAGTGTTTGGCGAATGCACAAAACCTATGTGTCAATTTGAGTAGTGACATCTAATTGTACATGGAAAAAATCTAAGGCTTCATGTATGCTTTGATAAGGTGAAGAATTGGCCCACATAAAATAATAAGTGGTCCCAAATTTATATTCATAGTCTACAAGTGACCACACACATCATGAACTAAGAGGGAATTGGCTATGGATTGATATTGACTACACAAAAACAATTGCATTGGCACTTAAACTGCTAGAGGATTCCATGTTCAACTACAATAAATATGATATTTAGTGTCACCAATTCTAATTGTCTTGCTCAAGACTAATTGTAAACCGCAGTATAGTGTCACCAACAATAAATGTTAACCAACATTATTATTGGGGATTATAGATTTACAGTGTTGCAATTGCTGTCACTTAGTGATTTTTCATCCAAATTTCTATCATCCATGACAATATTTCATTACAAGTTGCTGACAAGAGAAAGTAGGGTTTTGGCCAATGGATGAACTCATCCATCATCCATGACAATATTTGTTCACTAATTCATAAGAAGTGTCATCCGAAAAGTTACCAAAGTGATATTAAATACTATATGACACTAAATACTATATCTAGTGTAGTTTGCAAGTGTATGAGAGGATTAACATGCACATATCATATCATACGTTTCAAGCACTTGGCAACATCTTAGGCCAACAAGTGTTGCACCAACACTCTTAAATATTAATGTGTACCCAAATTGAACCAGTTTACACACATATAAGATGATCAACATTGAAACTCCATACACTTGACGTACCTAATGCATTTCTACACCCAAAACAATTGGACCAACCCACTTAAACAAGAGTATACACCCAAAATGAACATCATTGCTTAAAAGGACCACTCATGCAATCACACATACAAGTACAAATAGGTAGGGAGGGAGGTAGGCACTTGCAAGCACCACCAGTGTGTTCCACTATGGTGCCCAAAATTCTTAAACTCCACTACAATTAAAAGGTGGCCCCACTAATTGCCACTACAAGAGCAAAGAAGCTACAAGGTACAAGCTAAGAGAGGAAGAGGGTGGCAACCATAGGCTGGGAGAATGGAGGAGAAAGTGGCAACACCACTCATCCCACCCAAATGAACTCTAGGTTGGATGAGCCATTGGATGGGGGGATGGGCTCCATCCACGGCTCACTGTTGAGCTCATTGGCTACTAATAATGGAGATTAGAGGCGGTCCCCAATTCTTAGGCGAATCAACTCCACCCATGTGAAGCTAGTTGGCAGCACCTCTCACCCACAAAGAGTGGAGGTGGCACCTTACAAGACAAAAATCCAATTATTCAAACATGTGTGTGTAAATCAATTCACTGCACCATAGCAAAGTGGCTACAAGTAGTTGGGAAAAAAGGGTTCATGAGTGCACACTACAAACTATAGGAATTGCAATCTTCCTCCAGAAGCTTCTAAAATTTATGAATGTGTATCTAGAATCTAGCATCGTAGCAAATCGTAAAGCCATATAGTGGAAAGAGGACTATCGGTTACACCAAGTAATCCAATCAACAAATTTGAATCATAAATTGTCATTTCAAGTTTCAAAAATGAAGTTGAGATGCAAAAGTTAGAGGAGGTTGAATTGAAGATTGTCTTTCTCTCTAAACAATTGCGTAGGCTCTACCAAGTATATTTGATGATGAAGACACATAGACCAAGAGCCGTGACCATGAAAATCTAAGGGTCCTTTAAAATCATCCAAAGGCCATACCATGGGAAATGGATATCCTATTTTTGCAATTGATGGGCCCTCAAGCTTAGTGTACAAGAAAGTGGACCATGTTGAGGGACCGCAACATATTTTGTGGACAATCCAAAATTGTATGTAGTCCGGGACTCCACCATGGCAATATCCGATTTCTAGGAGCCAATGAACCCAATTAATTGGGCTACGGCCCCTAGTTTTGCATTAGGCCCACCTCTATTTGATGAGCATGATGTAGAATTCGGTAAACCATGAATTGTTATCCACTTGGTGCCATGTAGGGCACCATGTAGATTTCCATCCATTCAAATTTATCTGGTCCCTCAGGCCCTCATGGTCTAGTGTAAAGTGAACTTGGACCGTCTCTAGCTTCTCCACCAATCACATAATTTGTATGTCAGGGGTGAAGGGCCCTCAAACTCTAGTGTAAAGTGCCCCTAGTAAGGAAATACCAAAACAAAACTACTGTGGCCTTCATTACACCGATTATCCCACTTCATGAGGGTGTGCTAATAGTGCATGTGGGAAAGTAATGAAGGTGATACTAAATTTCTTTACACTATGAAATTAATGCCGCTAGAAGATCTAACGTTTTGCTATCCCAAAATGTCTTTGCCATTATTTTTCCCAAGTTTTGATGAGTAGCAATGCTACCATACCATTTTGCAACGCATGTAGTTGTTGTTGCTGTACCATTGAGAACGATTCTCAAAGTTGCGACCTCAAGCTTCAAAGCACGTTAGAGCACGCACTAATTTTCTTCACAAGAACAATAAATCAGCATGTATTCATGAAGTTAGTATCACTCAGTAAAAGTTTCAACCCTCGCTAATTTTGAGATCTGGACAAAATAGTGCGTGTTTTGGGAATTAGTACCACACACACTAAGTGTACTGATTCCCCTTGGAATATGCTCCCTAGTCTGCTTTCCGCTCACCAGTAGTGGAGGTTGGTGGCCAACCCTAACTTCATCAAGAAACTGTGTAGTTGCAGTGCAATGAAGGGCCTCAATGCATGCCCAGGTTAACTTCAGCACATAATTACTGAAAGATCAGGTTCAAACCAAGTAACTTATGGCCCCATAATTAGTATTTACTTCAATGGCAAACTGAGAAGCACTATATACTGCATTTAGTGCACCAATTCCATTTGTCTTGTTCAATACTAATTGTAAACGCCTGCGTAGTGTCCCAAACACTAAATGTAAAGTCAACATTATTTGTCATTCCTTGTAAAATTTTTGGGGCATTCTAGATTTGCAATGTTGCAATTACTGTCACTTATGAAGTGATTTTTCATCCAAATTTCGATCATCTATGACAATATTTCATTACATAAACGTTAGGATGCAGAATATGCCGAATTTTGTTTCAAATAAATAGTATGGATTTCATCCAAATTTCAATCATTCTTGACAATGCTTGTAAACTTATTCATAAGAAATGTCATTAGAAAAGTTACCACAATGACATAAGATAAAATATGACACTAATTAGAATGTTTAGCATAGTTCTCACCAATTATAGCTTTTCTAATTCCACAAGGGGGCGTAACTGGTTGCCTATCACTTTTGGAATTATGAAGCCAATTACAAAGGTCCAAGGTGTTTTAATGAAAGGTAAGATGGTATGAGATGAAAGGCTTAATGCCTCCTAAACCATTTCTTTATAAAACAAAATTGTGGAAATGACCTAAAGACAACATTTAGTGGACTTGTGGTATCGTTCATTTATCATTTCAAAATTCAAGGTGTGTGGGCTTCATGCGGTCACCCTTCTTACTTTGGCTATATTTGAGTGGTATTTGACAAACATTTAAGCAATTTATGGGTGTTAGAAAGAGTTACGGACACCGGAAGACATGTCTTGCCATGAGATTTGTCAATGAGTTCAAAATATACACACCAGTCAATACAATTATCATTGGTTTAGTGGTTTGCAGTCAATGAAAATGGATTGGGATTCTAAAACTGTAGTGCATCATCTTGTGAAAGACAACCATTGTTAAGAGCACATGATTGCCATAATAATTCTAGATGCAATAGTTAACACAATTGGGGGGATCTATATGAATGTACAAATTGAAAATTGATTTTCGCTTTGACCTCCTATAACTTTGCATTTCATTTCAATTCCAAAACTTGAAATGGCGATCTTTGTGATTCACAATTGCTAATGAGATGAGATGATTTCTAATGTGATCCAACATCCAAACTTGTTTGTGGAGTTGGTAGTTCCAAATGCCCACAACATGCCCACATAAGCATACCTCATGATATGCATGCCTCAATCAAATATTGGTCCTATACAAATGCCTAATACATTTGAGTGGTATGCTTGTAATTAAGAACAAACCCCAAAAAGAAGACATATGTTACGATAAGATTGGAATAATTTAGGGTTATTAATTACCCAAATAGGGAATGTGTATACGATATTTATATAGAGAAATAGCAATCATCACTTAGACCTCTTGTAAATTTCACCTCAACAATCTTCATGATTCACGTTTACTAACTGGATGAGACAAGTTGCGATCTCTCCCAATGGCCAAAATCGTATGTGGAGTTGGAAGTGTCCTTGCACACCTTAGTTTTTGATGACAGATAACCTACGGCTCGTTTACAATAGTTACCATGGACCATAATCGATGCTTTCCAAATCCCCTCATTGATTTAGAAATGAGTGACGGTCCCACTTTACTTTACACAAGGTTGCCAAAAATAAGATTGACCATGACGTGGTCACCCAAATTGTTTTAGTGAGAAAACTCAAATAGCGTATCTCAATATTCTAATGAAAGTGTTTTTAATAATAAAAATGTATCTTTGATTTTCATACTTTTGAATTTCTTATTTCCGGATCCTCATCAAAAACACTACACCCCGATCTACGTCCACTTTACACTATGTCCCATGACCAAGGCTTTTAGAATGTGATGTGGATTTCTCTCGGTCATGGTTTTAGACCGCCGACCAAGACCGCAATAAATCCTAACCCATTTTTTCTCTCGGCCCTTAGTTTTTTGGTTAGAATTCTAAGGAAACATTAGACACGCATAATCATGGACATGGGGGCTAGTGCTTTTTGATTTGGCTATCTATCGCTGATTTGTGATTCTACAAAAGAGAAAATGGAATGTCCTGCAATAATTCCATTCCGTGGATGAAATAGCCAGAAAACTCCCCCCCCCCCCCCAAATAAAAAAAACCAAAAAACTGGATGAAATCTCCACGTTTGGATGGATGTGTCCACATTTGGATGAAAATGGTTGTAAATTGTAACCAAATTATGCTCCTCTCTTGAAAGTTTGAAGTAGAAATCACTGGTGGGGGTAGTCTCATATTAGCCGCGGCGTGCCTCATTACGCCGCCGCCACCGGTGCCCACAGCGCCATTGATGAGGAGTTAGGAGGCACACATTCATTCATTCATTCTACAGGTGATGGTGGGTGCCTCATCAAAATCATTATGTTGTGCAGGTCCACTCTCATCGACCTCATGCGGGAAGGAATTCGCTTGCGAACCCCGGTGCACCTGATCGTATTCTTGGAAGTTGCGAGACGAACATATGGGTGGTGAGAATGTCAGTCCTTGTCAATCTCATCACTACTCACCTTACGTCAGTGAATTTCGTACTCAATCTTCAGAAATATCATTTGGAGTACTCGTGATCGTGCAGCTGGTCATTGCATCATGTGCAGCATCAGGTTTGGTAGTGTCCCGGCCCGATCATCAACTAGCTGAGTTGCAGCTGCATTAGTTACGGGGTTGCAGATAGATTCAAGTCAACGCACACCTTGAGCTGCCCGTGAAGAAGATCAACCTCGCCCAACTTCGAAGAAGCCATTAAATCTGCGCAAAAAGCATCTATGGTGATGGGTTATAGAGTGGCGCAACACCATTAATTCGGAATAACCTGCGCCCTGGTTTCGACATGCGCAATATCTGGGGGTTGCATAATGTGGTTTGCCGAGCGTGTTCGATATATTGCTGCGAATTAGGCTGGGGAGAGAGATACACATCATTATCGATCGACAAGTATGATGGAATTTTGCAGCAGCGTCTGATCTTGTCGGGGATTGGAATTTTGGTCGTCGGGGACGGTGTCGATCACGCCCACCATGGCAAGTGGTGCGAGATACTACGGCCCAACCGGTCTGTCGCGAGGGATTAGTACTGCTTCCGGGGAGTTGTTGTATCCCGGGCAGCCACACCCGCCGCTGACGCGGCCTTCCTCGGTTTGCTTGGATTCAAGCCCAGTACTGCACAAGCTGCAAGGAGGATCCGCAGCGAATGGCAATGGTGGTGGTGGTGGTGACGAGGATCACCTGAGTTTTGCCCGCTTGACGTGGTCGGACGTGTGGGTGTCGCTCACCAATGCTAAAGGCGAGCACCAGGTGGTGTTGCACGGTGTGTCTGGCTATGCCGAGCCGGGAGGGCTGCTGGCCATCATGGGCCCCTCGGGCTCCGGTAAGTCCACCCTGCTGGACTCCCTGGCGGGAAGGTTGTCGCCCCTCGCAACGTTGAAAGGCGATGTGCTCGTGAATGGCAAGAAGAAGCACCTCTCCTACGGCATGGCGGTAAGTAGATCATCATCGTAGCTTATCCTCTCATACCTACAAAATCCCCTCGCAGACTTCATGCAATTCCTTCAACAGATTAAACTTGTGGATTATAGTTATCCGCAGGGAGTAGAGAAAATGCATGACGCCTTGCAAGTAGTTAGACACCAGTACAAGAGTTTGGAGAGGTCCTGATTCTTCTTGCCATTCAGGAGGACATCGATCACCTTCTATTCCTCAAGCATCTATTCAGGCAGGGCTGTAAGTAGACAAATACATCCCCTCAAATCCCCCTTGCGTACTTGCAATTCCTTGAACCATCAATTTGAACTTCTCCTCTGCTCTCAAGAGCAATCACAAGTTTACACTTTATTAGAGCGCCATACATTGCACTTGAGTGCAGAGCCATATATGAGTCTTCATGTTTCTTTTCGTTAAATTATTCTACACGGGAGAGGAATTCTAGAGCCAATGAATCAAGTGACGATAGGAAGACATGGAGTTTCAATTCTGAATGTTTCACATGAAGACATGGAGTTTCACACCCAGCTTGCATCTGTCGTTGATGGGGCGTTGGAATGGGCATCTCATGCAGGCTTATGTGACACAATCCGATGACCTGATAGGAACACTCACAGTCCGCGAAACGGTGAATTTCTCGGCCAACATGCGGCTTTCAGGTACCCTGTCCCGGGCGGCGATGAATGCCATTGTGGAGAGCACCATTGTGGAGATGGGTCTCCAGGACTGCGCCGACACGCCCATTGGCAACTGGCACCTTCGTGGCCTCAGCGGCGGAGAGAGACGGCGCGTCAGTATCGGGCTGGAGATTCTCACTCGTCCTCGAATGCTCTTCCTGGACGAGCCCACCAGCGGTCTCGACAGGTTTGCGATCACCCGCCTCAAATTAGAGCAATAATATATCACATGGTAACTCATACAGCAACAGAATTAACACGAATACATCTGTGACGTTTTTTTGCAACGGTTGAGGATTTGTTGGTTACCTCTGAACACGTCAAACCCATCATGAAGGCATCACCTACACAAGCCGTTTCAATGTTGATGTTGCAAATACATATAATCCCTTTTGGAAGGTTCTTGTAACAGAATTTGCACGACAATTTATTGCGAGAGTTATGATTGAACAGTTTCTCATCGACTGGCAATGTCCTTAAGAGTACATTTCAAAAAGAGTATCTGTTACATATGAGAAACTTGTACCCATGTGTTTCATCATAGAATTTAGATCCTGGGGTAGAAGCACTCGCGAAGGTCACCTCCTTCAAAACATGGTTTGGAGCTGCTAAACCATTTCTGTGAAGCATTGTTTGGGAGCTACTTCCGCATTAACACTTTCAGGTCTATAAATTTTAAAAAGAATTAGAAATTTTCGTAGAAATGAAATTAAAAACCTAGAAGTCCTGCATGGAGACCCCCTGTTTTAGAAAAAGTATGTTTCCAATTAGTTCTGAAACTGATATTTAAAAGTACAAGTTTTTATTTATTTTGATTCAGATACAAATTGTATCAGTGGATTTCTCTCGATGCCTCTTTCCAAGCATGTTTCTCCTCATTAATAGTGCTTTAGAAACAACTGTTCTAAGACTAAGGGAAAGTTGAATCCCAGGATTCACTTGCAATGGTCAGTATGTGTATCAAAGGGGCTAGTATGAATGAATGAATGAATGGCGATGGGTTGCAGTGCCTCGGCATACTTTGTGATCACCACACTAAAGAACTTGTCAAGGGATGGGCGCACGGTGATAGCCTCCATCCACCAACCCAGCAGTGAAGTGTTTGCTCTGTTCGACAACTTGTTCCTGCTTTCCGGCGGCCACACCATTTTCTTCGGTGCAGCTGCTTTAGCTCATGAGGTGAGTTCAATTCATGCGAGCACCTCCTCCCCTTTGCTCATATGTTTAAATTCCGGCACTGATGGATGGGTGCTCCTGTGTGGTGGTTGGGCAGCATTTTGCAGCCTCGGGGTTTCCATGCCCACCCCTCCGCAATCCTTCTGACCATTTCCTTCGGGCTGTGAACTCCGATTTCGACAGAGTGAAGAAAACAATCAGGGGATCTTTCAGACACAGGGTAAATAAACATCTCCACGGACACAATAATCATCAACTCTCATTTTCTGGCTCACCCTTGGATGCATCATCATGCATCGGTTGGAGCAGCTCTACATTACAAACCTCTACATTCATTAATCATCAACACTGAAATTTCACATTTTTCCAATCACATCCAACTAACAACATTGATCCAATGCAAATTTTAATCCTTTTCTTTCTTTAATTTATAGTTGCAGGACCTACAAGGTTGAATTACGAGTTGACTCTGTGTAGAATGAAATCGTTAGCTATATGTTGAGTGAGCACTGAAAAGGTTATCTTAAACCCTGAAGAGTATCAACGTTGACTCAAAGAGACGCTGGTCACTTGCATTTTGAGATGTATTTTTGACACTTTCTTTGGCATTTGTGCCAACAGGATTTGGAAGCCAGCTGCTTGGACCCTACAGACGGAATGACAGCCAACCAGGTGGTGAAAATTCTGGTGGATTCTTATTTAAATTCGGAGCACTACATGTTGGCGCTGTCCAGTATACATGAAATCAACCAAATTGTCAGTCCTCAACTGCTGAGCTCCTTGTCATATATACTTTACCTTGAAACGTGCCATGCATGCCCTCCGGGGATGATTTCAACCAGGATAGATTCAGATTAACTCTGCTTAATACATCCCGTGATTTTGCTGAGGCCGCAAAATTGTGATGAATTAGATGCAAATTCAACATGGAGAAACTGTTTCTAATGTCCCTTGTACATGGCTCAGCAAGCCAAAACTTTGCTTCTACATCTTATCATTATGCATTGTGATGAAGTAGATGCAAATTGAACTTAACGAAACCAAACTGTATCTAATGTTTGTACAGCAATGCAAAATCCAAGAACCGGGTGGCAGTCAAGCGAGCTTCTTCCGACAATGTTTCACCCTCATGCGGCGCTCCTACGTGAACATGTCCCGAGACATGGGTTACTACTGGTTGCGCCTTGTCATCTACATCATGCTCTGTTTCTGCATTGGGACCATTTACTTCAAAGTTGGCAACGAGTTTTCAGCTATCATGGTACCTTAAACCCTGAACCCTGAACCCTCTTCTTTCAGCAATCCACAAATACTGATGAAGGGAACTCGCTCGCAGGCTAAAAGTGATTTGATCTTTTTTGAATATTTCATGTCCACGAGTCATGGCTCTGATTAGAGGTGTCTGGCTTGCAGGGGAGGGCAGGTTGCATGTCCTATGTGACTGGGTTTTTGACATTCATGTCAATCGGCGGATTTCCTTCCTTCGTTGAGGACATGAAGGTAATTAGTTATCATACACCACTCATCGAATCTCTTCTTTGGTTCCGATCCCGGGGTGGCAACCATCTGTAGCACTCGCAGAGGGTCACCGTCTTTAGAGCTTGGGTTGGAGCTGCTTTCGCATTATAAGCATTTTAAGACAAAGATTTGAAATAAATTTATGAAAGTAAAATTTAAGACTTATGGGTATGGATTGTGACCCCTGTCATAAAGAAAATCACTTCTAATTAGTTCTAAAACTGACTTTTGAAAGTGCAAACTTTTTCTAATTCGGACACAAATCGTATCAATGGATTCCTCTCAATGCCCTTTTCCCAGGATGTTTCTCCTTTTTGTGAATCACAAATCATAGACCTATTAGAAGAATTAGAAGTGATTTGGAAGCAACTATTATAAAAGGGAGAGTTTCCACCCCGGGGTTCCGATTCTCATACACAACTTTCTGGCATGGCAATTTCTCCTCAGCACATTTTCTAACGAGAATTACTGCTGCGACATGAATTGTGGAATTGTTGCAGGTATTTAGTCGAGAGAGGCTGAATGGTCACTACGGCGTGGCGGCGTTTGTCATCGGCAACTCCTTATCTTCCCTCCCTTTCCTGCTCCTCATCTCCGTGGTGTCAGGATCCATAGTTTATTTCATGGTGCAACTCCACCCCGGCTGGGACCATTTCCTCTTCTTTGTACTCATGCTGTTTGCCTGCGTCGCCTGCGTCGAGAGCTTGATGATGGCAGTCGCGAGCGTCGTCCCCAACTTCTTGATGGGCATCATCACCGGCGCTGGCATCCAGGTTCAGATCATATCACCATCAAACAAATGATGAAATTTAGTCGGCCGTGCAAATTATATATCCAAGTGTGTGTGTGTCTCCAGTCGATGGATGGATGGCTCGAAGAAGTGATGTATGTGCTATGATCATGTGACATACAGGGGATATTCATGCTGGTTGCGGGATTCTTCCGGCTACCGAACGATCTACCAAAGGCAGTATGGCGCTATCCCATGTCGTATATTGGTTTCCATGGATACGCCCTGCAGGTCAGTCAAACCTCTCCCTCCACAATTGATCTACTTGTGATCATCGACTTCAAGTTTTTTGATCTTCTATTCTGTAGTCAATAAGTGTGGAGGGGGGACATTCCTCCCGGGGTGAACGGCGATGGTATTCTTTTCGGTGTCTTTTAAGGATGGCCATAATCAGTGATCAAGGAGATGAGTGGCGCCAATATCAGTCACCAAGATGAAAATCGAAGAAGGCATGTGGATGCTCTTGAGAAATCTTGATAAACCTTGATGTGCAAAAAACAAGAAACTTAGTAGGTGTGTTGTAGTTCCCTGCGAGGGCTTGGAGTCCTACATGGCATGCAACAGATAGTGGGTCATGGTCTACTGATGTGGGGAGATTTTGGGCAAAATCGGTCGAGATCAAAATGTTTCCAAGTCCAACCGGTTACATGTTATATCTTTCGGCTTTTCGTTATCAATGTGAGGTATATTCTAAAGATTCTTCTAAAACGATCGGCAATTTGCCTAAAGTCTTGAACTTCCACCGGTTAGCTCTCAAACTCGAGCACCAAGCACACACCTCTTTGAGATGGATCCGACACTAAACCGGGAGAACATGGCACTTTCTAGATCACAACCCTTGATTTATATGACCTATTGTGTATGACGGTAATGACTCGAAATAGCCATTCGGTGTGAGTTTCAAGGGCCCCTCACTATCTCATGGTCACGATCCTCGGCCATAGTTTGGAGTAGCCATTATAACCTCCCCTGCCCTGGAACTAAGTATGGTGGTTTATGGATTCGGGAACCAGCCACTTTTAAAAACCATACGAATTTCAGTGGAGGTCGGATTTCAAAATGTTCTTTTGCAGCGTGCTCCTGGTGCATTCGCTAACTCCACAAAATTACCAGCTGTTCGATCGGATGAGTGAGAGTGTGCAAACAGCAAATGAGTGTGACTTCGTTCATGTCATGTCATGTGATGGTTCGGTTCTGAAAGCAGGCGGGGAGTACTGGACTGAGGTAATCATATCCTGTGGCGATGTTGCAGGGCATGTACCAAAATGATTTCTTAGGGTTAAGTTTCAAGAGCTTCGTCCTGCACGGCGTGTCGACGGGGCCACCCATCAGCGGCGAGTACGTGGTGGAGCAGCTGTACCAGATCGAAACAGCTCGAAGCAAGTGGGCGGATCTGGGCGTCGTGTTGGGAATGGTTGTAGGGTACCGGCTCATCTTCTTCGCCATGATCAAAGCTACCGAAAACATGGGCCCCCGCCTTCGATCCTTCCTTCGGAACCCTCTCCAGTTCAGCAGTTGTTGCTTATTCTGTCGGCCCGCTGGCCCCGCCGAGCAGAACACCGTCCGCCCGCTCTCCACGCAACCGTCGCCCCAATCCTCGCCCATGCACGAAACGGTGCCGCTCCGCCATCAACATGGCAGCATTCGTCATCATCACCATCATCAACATATTAGCACCCACTTCACCTCGTAGCTAACTGAACTTAGACATTTCTATGTTTTTTTTTTTTTTTGAGACAGAAGGCCAATCAAGCCAACGCCAACACATTTCTATGTTTCAAATGTAGAGTATTGAGGATCATAGGCTTCGCAATCCCGTCCCAAAATCATTCTATAAGGTAAGTGGCCCTATTGTGCGCGCTTCCAACTCCACATGCCAATATATATCTATATATACATGGACCGGTGGATTGGAATTGTCTCAGCCGGTTAGTAATAATTGCACACTTTTGGTGACCAGGGAGGAATTTGAGCCAATGCGGTCGCTATCCTTAACTTCTTTATCATCAATCGGTTATTCTTTGAAACGCTTCAGTGATTCCTTGTAGTCACTTTGAATAGGAAAATTTCCAAAATAAAGGTACTAGGTTGATTGAGTTTTGATTTTGGATCGGTAATTCAGGGAAACAAACTGGTTCTCCCCAATCATGTCACCTAATTGGGGTGTTAGCTATTGGAGTTAGAATACTACACTGCATATGATATTTGGTGCCACTTATTATTATTTGAAGTTACACAATGCTTTATCTTTTTACTGTGACTTTTTACCAAGTAAATATTTTAGTGTTCTATAATGTCCCAACAACCAATTTTATTTTTGTTGACAGAGAATGAGATATGCAGTAGATAGTTATAGCGTTGTGTAATTCCAAGTAGTAAGTGACACTAAGTACAATTTCTAGTGTAGTGTCTATATTGTGAGCACTTAGTCCAATCTCATCTTAACACCTGTCATTTTGGAGTCCATTCTTAACTACAACCCTTGCCACATGCCACTCAAATGTAGGTGGCCAATTAAGAGAAGCGACCACAGGAGGCCCACATACCTTACCTTTCTTGCCTCACATTCAACCCTAAATGCAGGTCCAAGAAGTTGTCTTGTTGTCGACTCTACTAATTTATACATGGGGAATTGAGGTATATGGCTCTTTTGACAGTTGGATTAATTTCCCATCCAGTTAGCTAGTGCTAAACCCTAAAGTACCATAGTTGGTCCAAATTGAGAAATGGAACTAGGATTGAAATAGGAATCACTCAAGTGCGATCAACTTGAAGACTGTGGAATTGAGTGAGCTAGGTAGCAGGATAACAGTGTGACTGAATCACGTTCTTGTGATCATTGTAGCCAATATCCGTGAGCATGTATCTGCATAAGGCATGCGGCCTCTAGTATTGATCACTGGAATGTGTTGGGAATTGTCTCAAATGGTTAGCAACTGCAAAAACTGTAGAGTGTAATCCAGTTTCAGAATAAGAGCTCTGAATGTAAAAGCTACATGAGGTCAAAGTGAAGAGTGTCTTTCCCTTTTAAGTGGTCACAAAGGCCAGCCCTCCCATTTGATTCACCAATTGAACCTAGGAGTCTGCTTATATTTTGAGTACATAATTCAATATGATTGTAGCACATGTCATTTTGATGTCCATTCTTAATTACGAGCCTTGCCATGTACCACTCCAATGTAGGTGTCCAATGAGAAGAGTGACCACATTAGGTCCAAATACCTTACCTTGCCTCACATTCAACCCTTCAAGGAGCTCTCTGGTCGTGTACATCAATTTGCACAAGAGGAATTGAGGTGTGTGGCACTTTTGACAGTTGGAATTTTTCATTCCCATCTAGTTAGCAATTGCTAAACCCTAAACTGTACACTACCATAGTTGGTTTTAATTGAGAGATGAATTACAATTGGAATAAGATTGCGATCAACTTATTTAAGGCTATTGAATTGAGTGAAGTAGTAGGATGATGCTTTGACTGAATCATGGCCATGTGATCCTTGTAACCAATCTCTATGCATATGTATCTACATAATGTATGTGGGCACTTCCAACTCCACTAACAAGTTTGGATGTTGGACTATGTTGGGAATTGTATGTCCCATTCTGGTTAGGAATTGCGAATCACACATTATTGGTGCTTCAAGTTTCAATTCAAGTTTCAGATCCAGAGTTGAAATTCATGTATACAACATGGTATTCATGAGAACGTCACATGGCATGCAAAAATGTCACAAATGCCTTCTTTTTTTTCGAATAGAAGGAAGACCAGCTTGAATTGGTCTTTGGAGGCAGCTATGCCAACTACATCTGGGTGTATTTACGAATGCTAGTAGCATGTGCAAGTGATAACAAGGGAATAAGTCTTTTTATATCATGAATGTTATGTTCTTCATTGTTACTTCAAACAACCTTGATAGCAATCAAAACATACCATTCATGATATAAAAAGACTTCTTCTTTACTCTATGAACTTGTGCCTATATAGAAATAGTTTCAAAATGCAAACTTTTCCAAAGTTGAAGTACACTCCACAAAACTAGAAACTAAGGCAGCCTTGGAAAAAAGAGCGTCACATGTAAATGTGACGTTCTTACAAATACTATGTTTTGGCTAAAATTGGTTTTCTTGATTAAAAAGTTGTTGCAATGTGTAATTATTCCAAATGATAACCTACACTAGTAATTTAAATACTAACCAGTGTAGGGAATCAATTTTGACACCTATTCTTATTTTCAAAGTGGTACATTTTATTTTATTTTATTGTTACTAACGCAACTCACATGGTTTCCAAATGATTTGTGGGTCAAAATATCTTCAAAACTCTTGATCCTGTAGATTTTGTCACATTCTAAGGATTTGGCTCTGGTTCAATGTGATATGTGTAAAACTATGTGCTCTAATATGATGTACATTTTCTTCTATGACTAAATATTTGGCTAGATAATATATTGCACGTTATATAAAATTTTCCCACCATATAAACTTATTAATGCGCAACAATGCATGGAGTTTTCAATTGAGATATACTTTGCTCAAGACGCCATTTTCTATTGCTCAAGTTTTTTCATGTCTTACATTACACACATTACACATACTAGTCTGCAACGATTTCACTTTCTTTTTCCAGTTAGTGTGGTCCACATTTGATTTTAAATACTTTGATCACGACTCTAGTTCATAGCACAAATTGGCGTACATCAACAATTTTTTGTTGTTTTAAATCATGGTCATGTTGCTTTTGAAACCATGTTGTTGAGAATTGTCTTGACAAGACCCATGTTTTTCACTACATGGATTGCCCCATTCAATGCATGCGTGTGGTACAGATTTTGAACACATGCACTATTTTGCCAAATCTCAAAATTAAAGAGGGCTGAAATTTATACTGAGTGATACCAAATTCGTGAATACATGCTCTACCATATATTTCAAGAAAAGTAGTGTGTGTTGATTCAGTTATGATTTGATTTCCTGACTGCTTCTATGTATTGAACGTCAATCAATCAGTTTCGTTCAGATGCATCCTTAGAGTGCTTTGAATGCTTCGATGTCCTCAAGGTCGACCAATCGGTTTCATGTATACGTGTCGCTAGAGTTCTTGACCGCTTCGATGTGCAAAAAGGTTGATCAATCGGTTTCGTAAATCGGTTTCGTTCGTAAGGAACCCTAGGATTTTGATTCTTGACTGCTTAGATGTACTGAGCGTCGATCAATCGATTTAGTTCAGATACATCCTTAACTGTTTCCTGGCTGCTTTAATGTGCAGAAGGTCGGTTAAGCGATTCTGTAATCCATTTCGTTCAATTGTAACCCTAGGGTTTGGTTTCTTGACTGCTTCAATGTGGTGAACGTCGATCAATCAGTATATTGTATTTTCTTCCTTTTGCTGCGGCCAGGGACTACAATTTACTCCCAAAGATTCTCCATGGCAGGCTGTCACAGGAAATCAACCCATCATCAGCTGCTCTCAAGAAACTCGGCTGCAGGGTCCGGGGAAATTCTTGGGCAGAATCGGTCAAGATCCTAGTGTTTCCAAGTCCAACCGGTTACATGTTGTGATTTTTCGGTTTTCTTTACTAATTTGAGGTGTATTCCATAGATTCCTCTAAACTGATCGGCAATTTTCCTGAAGTCTTGAACTTCAACCGGTTATTTCTCAAACTCAACCGGCTCATCTGTAATTAGCGGTCGGTTCTCCCCGTTCATTGCTCAGGTGGCCTTGTTTCACAAGCTCTCATCGCCATCGCTGTCACCAAGGAAGACAAATTCCAAGTTAGTTGACCCAAAAACATCCACCACCAATCACTCGATCACACAGTGAACTGAACGGGAGGGAAAAAAATTATTATTATTATTATTTTTAAACCTCACACAACTCAAATTCCTCGGTCCGCCACCAAGTAGCAAAATCACACACTGAGCTGCAGTTTCCCACCTGCTGCTCTACATTTCAAAACACCGCACAAATCATCACCAGAACCAACCCAAAATCTCTTCCAGAACTCATATTCCTCCATTACCAATAACTGCCAGCTTTGGCGACAAAACTGCCAGCTTTGGTGACCCAAAAAAAGGTCCCGCCACAGTTTAGGACTCAACAGCTTTGCGGGCGAAGATCAACTAGCAATGATCCGCTGAAGTAGTTCAGCTCAGCTGAAGCACCCGAAATGGGAATCAATCACCTGAAACATCTACCTGGTACTCAATCACATGAAATCGCTTGCAATCGCTTGTGTACATCAAGAGTTGCACAAGATCGGCGTCCTTGCTTGCGAAAGAGAACCAAATGACCACCACACGACGAGACACTTTGGGCTCCCAAAACCCAAGATCTACTGGTGCCCTGATTTCATAACCGTAAAGAAATTTAGTATCACCTTCATTGAATTTCCACGCGCACTATTAGCCACCTTCACTAAATGGGATAATCAATGTAGTGTATGTAGGGCCAAAGCGGAAGGTCATAGAAGAGCCATCAACGTATGGTCATTAATATTCTTGTAGAGGAGCATTAATGAAGGCAACACCCATTACTATATATTTTATTACTATATATTAATGAACCTCTTTCCATACATTCCATGAACTTACAAATGCCAATATATATAAGGTACATGGGCCTTCAAGCAACAGTGACCCAAAATCAATGCCTATATTTATGTCCACTATTATACGTGGAATTTATATCAAAACATAGCTTTATTGTGCATATTATTCAGGAAATTTGTTGGTAGTAAATGTGGACCAAAGGTGGCTAAGAGTAGCCACCCGAGTAGGAGCGGGCTCCCCAAGTGACGGTAAACGTGACTTGAAGAGCATGAGCAGGAGTTGTCAATGGAGACTTCATCACGCGGATGTGCGTTTGCCACGGTCCATTGTGGGTAGTACCCGGGGGGGGGGGCATCTTCCAATGGGAAATATCGATTAAAGAGGGCGGTTGGGTGGTTGGTTGTGGAGCCCCACATGTGGAATGCAATCTTTGAAACAAGAGGGTGTCAAGATTGTGGTGTTGTAATTCTTTGTTAAGGGGAACAAAGATGCAACAACTCATGTACATGGTTTATGCAAAAATGTTGAAAGATTGTTGCAGCACATCATTGATATGCAATGATGGAAATTTATTATTGTAGAGAGAGGCATATTAACAATGTAGGTCATGCGCAATGCACTTCTATGCAACATGCTTTTGCACAACAACCGGCACAAAGTAGGGTTGGAGTTATGGTGGCTATGGTGACACCAAGTAGCGCCATTGTGGAAGCTCCCAAGTAATTTTAGACCCATAGAGGAATTGGTGTAGGGCATTCTACCAAGGCACTTAGTGTTTATTGGATGTTCAACACTCAATGAACAACATTTGTAATTCCATGCAATAATGAAAATTGGTTGACGCCCTATGTGTCATGACAATTCACATGGCACCCCAAATTGATGGTGGACCCCAGTATGTGTTAGCCAAAGTCCTAATGTGATGTGATGATTGAAAATTGGTAATGGGATGCATGATTATACATCCAATATACAAGACGTGGATTTTGCCCCTCAACATGCATATAAATCAAAATTTCTGCCAAAGTCAATCCCCCAATGAAAGGCATCAAGCCAGGGTGTCGCTTTAAGGCTCACTTAACTTAACAAGCTTACAACATACCCACAAACTTGGGATCCAAATCTCAATTACGCTCTAATCGCTTTGTTTCAAAAGTTATGTAGCATCATCAGGGTTCATCTAGTGTCTCTCTTTTGTTTGGTGTGCTTTGTCAAAATGTTTTTAGCACCTAAGGTATGTGGCCCTATTGTGGAAACTTTCAACTCCAACAAACATATCTTGCCATTGGATCATTGGCTCCATACTTGTCCCATTCAGTAAGCAATTGCAAATCACAAAGATTGTCAATTTAAGTTATAGGTCGGAGTCCGGATGAATGTTATAATAAAAGTCTAAAGTGAAGATCCATTTTATTTCTCTTCAAGTGATCATACGAGCCCTCCCAATTGCATTAATTATTGAATGATTTTGAACATATACTGGACTAATCTAATCATAACATTTGCGTATTTTTGTTGTCCTTTCTTAATTGCAAGCCATGCCATATACCACATAAATACATGTGCCCAATTAGAAAAATGACCACATAAGGCCCACATTAACTTAAGATGTCGTTGTCAAAACAAATTGAAGCAAAAACAAGCACCATCTATTCCAAATTCCATCTACAGTCTAACCTCTATAAATGTTACACCTATAAGTGTTAACCCTCTCTAAATGTTAACTTTCTTCTACTCCCCACATATTGCACACTATAAATGTTAAACGTGTTAACTGTTAACAAAATGGTACTCCCTTCTTTGTAAATTTGACTCTATAAATGTTAACGAATGAAATACAACCATAATATGGATGATAAAAACTACACATCCAGTTACATTCCTCTCTCTCTCAATTTTCCTCAATTCACATGTGTTTAGGGTTTAGGATGATTACGAGGATGCGCTTCAGATGATGATTGTGAGGGAGAGGAGTGTGAGGTGGAACCCATTCCATCTTATAGTGACTTGCAATCTAGTTTTGGTACCATTAGAAGGTACATGGAATCACGTTCATGTGATGTGTCCAAGTATGTGGGTTTGTTGGTGTAGATTGAGAAATATTTGCAAGTTGTGCATGCAGATGAATCTCACCAAAGAACCATTGATTCATATTTCACCCATGATTTGTAAACTTCATATTGAATAAAGTTTTGATTGGGTTTGCAATTTTATGAATGGTATTCTCTCACAAGGACTCTTCACAATTGCTTATATTTATAAATGTTAAGATTTGTATATTGCTCAAAAAAGTAATTTTATAATTGTTAACTGTTAACACCTCTATAAATGTTAACTTTGATCCACTCCCGAGGGTTAACATTTATAGAGGTTTGACTGTACATCAAACATGTTTTTAGTTTGAGCCACAATCATCTCAAAGGGCCAAGTCCACCCAAGACAAGATGCGTTGCTATGTGAGTTGGGTTCCCCACCATTATTACCAATGTAAAGGGGTCTAATAAAAACTTGGTGCCCCACATGTTTGAGGTTAATTAATCCAAGTGGGTCCCTTACAATAATTCGGGGCCTCTAATACTAATTTTGGGGTCAACTCATATTCAAAAGGAAATATATGTATTACCTTTACCACGTTGGCTATTTATAGGTAATTAATTATTATAATTATATTATAATATTTGGTAATCCCGTATTTAAAGGAAATTTGTTTTTCCATATTAAATATTGATATTTTAAAATACAATCCCCATACATTTTGGTTTTCCTTAAAGTAGTTTAATTAGTGCCGAAGTGGTAAATGTACTATGGTATATGTGTGTGTGTGTGTGTGTGTGAGAGAGAGAGAGAGAGAGAGAGAGAGAGAGATCCTTCAAACGCTACAGTAGAGGCGCCTATTCCCGATCGGGACCTCATTAGGAACTATAGGGTGCCATTTCGATGAAGTTGGCATTGATTTTGGCAAATTCTTGTTGTGTGTGGTTAAAATAAGGTTCCACGTTTCATGGTTTCTAAGGGTTGGTTTCCATGTAGGTTGCACGCCCACCAAATTCTAGTGGAAATGTAGATGCCACCAGGTGGAATCTACATTTCCACTAGAATCTAGTGGGTGAAGCGGCCTGCATGGAAACCAACCCTAAGTGTCCAACTTTGGTTATGGTATCACCAGGGAATCGATAATCCCATGACACATGTCCATGGTTTTGAGTGTTAAAGTGAGGAGGAAATCATCTCAAAATGAACGGTCATGGCAGACTCTAGACATTGGTAATGTGGTTGGACCAACTTTTGGCTTCAAAAATTCACATTAATTTCAATTTAAGAAATAAAATTACCGAAAAAATTGCAATCCTCTTGATTGCTATCTTCCTACATTGGAAAACTTTGCATTGCAACCTTATACTTCTCATATTTGGCACACAATCTCTTAAATGATCGGTTATGGATGCCTCTACTCTATATGTACTGTAAGTGGTACATGACGAGGTTTGTAGTTGAGAACAGACACCCAAAACACACTTAGCACGTTCTTTGTGGTTTGATAACCAAATGAGACGATTCCTAACCCAATCCAACGGCCAAGATTGAATGCACACTTGCTAGTGTCCACATCAGGGTCACATGCATTAGTTTCAATCTTGTTGACATGGCAATTATGATAAGCTGTGTAGCCATGACATTGAACAACGAGTCGATGCCCAACCAAAATGATATTATTAGCTAATGCCGTACACTGATTGCCCTTGGCACCTGGGTTAATTATAAGCATGATACTCGAAGATGGAGTGAGTCAAATGTTGGCTCATTGTTGGCTAAATACTAGAAGACGACTTCTAAAAAGTTGCCAACTAAAACTTGACTTCTAGCAACTACATGCAATTCCTATATTATATTGATATTAGAATGACTTTAGCTAAAACATTGGAATCATATTCAAAAATACCAAGTACTCACTCCAATACTAGACAAGTCTCCAAGATTCTCATGCAGTGAGAGATTGACACAGTAATGGAAAATAAAAGTGATTTTATAATATAAGCCCCTATATTATTATTATTTACTTATAATCATCCTATTTGGGTGACTCCTTCACAAACCGCCACCTCCTTAAACTCATGCAGACCTTCTTAATTAGCAGTTTAGTAAACATCCCAATTGGGATGATGTGTAGAAATTAGAACTCTTCTTCTGTAGTTCTTACCTGAATCTATCTGTTTTTGAGTGAATTATTAGGCTGTGTTATATCGTTTACTAAGTCCCTAGTGCAATTTTGGCACTGGTCAGCATGTCTAAAAAGCACCTTCAAGATTCATTAAAATTTGTAATGGGTGCAAGGAGCAAAACACTAACGGTAAAATGTCAAATTAGTGTAGTACGGAAAACAATGTGGATGGGAAATTGTCGGGGAGAGAGGGAATTATTGTATATGAGTGTACATCTCGTCCATCCAACATAGAAACTTGACCCCCTGCAGGTTTTGTTGCCAATTCATTTCAAATGGCCTCCCATAGACCACACCATTTATGGTATTTAGTGTCACATACGCAATAGTGTCACTTACCCTATTTTGAGGCATATGCTAGGTTACAATAATGATCAACAACTTCATCATTAAAGTCATCTTGTGACACTTGGCATTCAATTGCACTTACTAATATCTTGGCATGAGTATGTTCAATAGTGTTATGAGGTGTATGCATGTGTTACCCAATGGTCTACAAGTTGATTATAGTATGCACACATGACACTTGGCATTAGTATGCTCAAGAATATCTTCCTCTTGGCTACTACAATGTAAACACATGACACTTGCCATTGGGTGCAAGCACGGTAAAGTGGACAGCTCTTGATCCTTGCTCAGGTTTAAGTGAAAGTGATCCAAAACAATATACTAACTTTGAATTTTATGAAATAGAAATTCATAAACATTTAGAAAACATGTGAATCTACAAAGCCAAGCAATTTATGTTCACAAAAAACAATTTCAAACAATGTATATGTATTTTAGAAGACGGTGCAAGTGGTGGTGCAAGTGGGTGTCATTGAAAAGATAATTGTCAAAAACTTGTTTAAAATACAATTACATTACATTAAATTGATGAATTTTTGGAAAAAAATTATGATGACCTCAAGTTTATAATGAATTCAAGGAATATGAAAAGAAATTCCAAGTTCAAAATATTTAAGGTCATGAAATTTACGTTCAAAACTATATTTAGTCAGTTGCTTTTACGCGTCACTTTTGATGATAGGTTTTGAAGATCTCATATTGATATTCTATATTTGAGTACCTAACTTAACAATAGAGGTCATCATGAAAAATAATCTATTTTAAACAACATTTTGCTACTACTTATAGGCGTTTGACCAAGAAAATCATGGCTTTCATATACCGGAGCACTTTTTTGGTCCACTTTACTATGCTTGCACCCCATTACTATGCTCAATATTATCTTCCCCTTGCATATTAAAACACAACACATCATCTCAAGTATCCCAATGTGCTACGCTAAATGTCATGATGTAAATATTTCACTTGAAAAAGTTACCCATGTTGAAAGATAATACCATATTGCCATTAGCAGGCATGACACTTTGAGACATCTAGGCATCTAGATTGGAACCTTTGCAAATAGTGTATGTGACACTAATTTCCATAAATGGTGTGGTTTGGGGCCTTTAAAGCTAATTTTGGTGTTAAATCAACTTAAAAAGTAACCTCCGGATTGTATATTTTTTCAAAGCTTTTATGTTGGATGAATGAGAAGTATGCTCGTATACGATAATTCCCTTTCTCCAATTGTTTGAATCTCGACTACATTGTTTAAGGTATTTACTGACACCTACTCTATTTGCGAAGGGTTACACTAACTTGCCTAGAGCTTGCCAAGAAAGGTGGTCACATCTTCTTATTATCAATATGACACTAATTTGTCAATAGTAAGGAACTTTTTGAAGTGGAATTCTTTCTCATTTATGGTATGCAATTGTCGCATAGAACATTGAAGTATTTAGTGGTACAAGGTGAATGTCAACTTCATCCAACATTGGTGACAAGTGCTCGGACTATGTTGTGCATCTCAATTCCAAGCTATTCCAATATCATTATGTACACTAAAAAATGTCAACAATTATACACATATAAAACAATGTGTTGATTGAAGCCTGTCAAGTTAACCCTTAAACGACGGAGAGGCCCTCTCAGGGCCTCGTTGACCCTAAACTATTTGACCATAAGATAGCGTCAAAACATGTCGGAATTGCAAAAAAAATTCCCCAAAATGTGTATCTCAAAATTCCATATCTAAATATATATGCCGATCGCACTAAAAGAATTACATGGAGGTCTGAAATGGGGTAAACATAGGCTGATGGGAGAGGCCCTCTCACCCCCCCCCCCTTGACCTTTAAGGGTTAACTATCCGATGCCATTGAGAAGATAAATACAAACATCATCATGCATCATGTGCCAACCTTACAAAGCCTAACATGCGAAGGATGGAAGCTATTCAATATGATCATATTTTATTTAAAATCATCATGCTATGTGCTAAAAGTCATGCGCATCATCCTTTTTATAATCCTTTCATGTGTCCTATATACGTATTTGAAATTCTAAATCTATATGGTGTATTTCATTTCTGAATTACACCTAAAAACACATGTCAAACATATCTGACACAAATTAAGAAAGAAAAACCAAATGGAATGTTAATGTTCGTTTACATTGACATGTGATGTTCCTTCACCACTGCTAGTCCATGTCTGCATGGTACTAATATGAACATGATATCTTAAAGAACCAAAATTGAAGTAGATACAACTAATCAAAAGATGTTATGTAAACAATCACATGGGCGTGAATCTTCTACAACGTTCAAGCCATACAGTATTTGCATCACGTGCTTTGATCACTTGACATTGTCATCATTTATAAATTCAAAACCTAGGTTTGAGATGACCCTAAGCTACCAGATGATAGTGGAGAGGTACCCAAAATTGAACGGAGTGGTTGGCAATTCGATTCCTGGTTGTGAAATCTTCTCTCTACTTGATGGAAAAACTAGCCAAGTGGTCAAAAGCACCTCATGTGTTCCTAACTATTTTTTAAAAATAACTTGTCTATAAATTATGCTAATAAAATGATGTATAGTGCAAAATCATGCCTTTGGGTTGATCACAACAAAGACTCCCTTGACCTTACTAAGTTAACTACACTAAGTATTGTATTTAGTGTCATCAACTCTATTTCCCTTGCTCAATACTGAGCGTAAACCGCTTGTGTAGTGTCACGAAACACTAAATTCGAACCTAACATTGATTGTCATTCCTTGTAAAACATATTTGGGCACTCTAGATTTACAATGTTGTTGTTAGTATTGTCACTTACTAAGTGATTTTTCATCCAAATTTCAATCCTCTATGACAATATCTCATCACATAAATGTTAAGAAGCAGAATACACCAAACTTGGTTTCCACGGTTGGCATTTGGATGAACTAAAAGTAAGTCCGGATGACAGTCTTTGTAAACTTATTCATAGGAAGTGTCATTAAACAAGTTACCCCAACGACTTAGATTACCTTATGACACTAAATATGATGTTTAGTGCACTTAACTTTGAGTTGAAAATCACCCCTAACTCACCACCTTTTTTTTTGAGACAGAAGGTCGACAAGCCAGTGCCAAAGTAGAGGAGGCAGTTGACCACCTAGCAAGTTTTTGTCAAGGAGAGAGGAGATTTCACAGCCGGGAATCGAACCGCCAAGCTCTTCCTTTAGATTTGGGTATCTCTCCACCATCATCCAGTAGTTTAGGGTCGTCTCGGACCACCCTAACTCACCACTCACACATGACAAATGAAAGCATGAATTGGTGTCACATGCATTCCCACCCACCAATCCTACTAAAAACATCCCAACCGTTTCACGGTTGCAACTTGCAATAGTCTTGGATGCCGTAGCTCTTTCAATGGCTCCTTGTGGAGTGGAATCATTACGGAGAGGTGTATGAGACACACTTGGACCTTGAAATTTGGGCATAGGACGGCTTTCAATCCTCCATCTTTCATCACGGCAAGGACAAGTGAGGGGTTGGTACGCCATGGCCACACCGTTCCATCATTGGCGGAAGGCAAAAAGGCAATGAAAGTTGACAAACTTTTTATGACGGTCCTATCCAAATCCTAAGCATTCATTACTTAGGGCCAAAGTTTGAATACGGTGATTTGACAAACTACCATTTTTACTCGCGAACGATTATGAGGCATGATGTTTCCAAGATTACATACCAATTTCTCTCAAACATATGTTACATAAGACAACATTCGTTCCTTAGATGTATCCATTACGGTTACAAAAGTCCATATTCCACCATTTCTTTCATATGTGAAAGGCATGAATGTGACATCAATAGAAAAAAGGTCGCTAAACCGATTGGTAGAATACAACCCTATCTAGACCTTCGAGTAGCCAACATGTCGATACAAACTAAGAGACCGGCGTCATAAGGTGCCATGATTGTGTAGGGGGTGGGATAGTGTAGCATGTCCTTGAGCCACCTAGGCGAATGATGACACAAAGGTGGCGCCAAGAGCTAACATTGGAGGAGGAGAATGAGGGTTGAATCCCATGAAGTGAATGCCCCTAGTGGCATCTACCATTGCTCCAACAAAAATTCATCGCCATGCTTGCACATAGCTCCTTTTCTCCACCACCTCCCTCACACATCCTTCATGCCCTCCATTCACCATTGTAAGATGCATTGTCTTTTCTCATTGCGATGATGTTCTTCGTTCTTTCTTGGGGGAGGGGGGTTTCTTACCTTCATGTCCTCACAACCACAATGCCCATGACCAATGCATGATGAGATTTTGTTGTTGTTATTGGAGGATCGATCTATACTTCGAGTGTTGGGTAAGTGGGTGTAGTTGAGCAACAATCATGTGAATGTGGAAGGAGCGGCAATCACCTTCAATTATGCTTTCAAAGGATTGGAACTCAATATGACCAGACATGAGATTGCACAAGCAAGTTGCACATACACAGAGGCATATGAACAATGCTTGGAGTGAGATAGCCTCCTCCACTCCTTGCCTTGCCCTTTATTGCTCATGTTCACCTTGGTTGATACAAACAATATGGGATAACTCTTCTCCCACCACATACCAGCCTTGTAGGCTTATTACAACTTTATTACTTCTAGTATTACATTTCTATGACTACGAGCAATCTAGTGCTCCACCTTCAACACAAAGGAGGATGGTGCAACATGATGGGGAAGTTTTCGTGTCACTTGTGTTTGTAATGTTGTGTATATTGTTGTGGATTTTATGTACGTTGGAAGAGTGACCTTACTAACACATATGCTTGTGGAATTTGAGCAAGTTGGTTGTCATCTCCCTTGTGCCTACCTTGCACCTACCTTTGTGCATGTAAAATTCCCATGTTTGACCCTGAATACTTTTGGCAATTTCATTCTTATTGTGTATTATTTGTTCATATCGGACGATATGAGCCCTTTATCAAATTCTTTTAGTTGTTTTTTTGTGGGTGTCAAGAAATGTAACTTTCCAAGACAACAAATTGTCAATTTCAACCAGAAGGTTACATCACAACATGTATTCACATTGATCTAGTTCAAAATATTGTGTGCATTGAAGGCCCTTCTGAACGAAGAGTTTCTTTATTGCTCCGTTAGGAGCTGACACTTACATCTATTTATCTATGTATATTTGAGAAGCCCAATTTGGGCTCCTAAAGCATGTATGGGTCAAGGTAAGGTGCTATTCAACAAGGTCAGGCTTGAAATGTTGTCTACTTTACAAGTACATTCATGGTCATTGCCTTTTGCACATAAATTGATGACAAAACACTCTAGCCTACATGTTGCCTTATGAATACAATAGATTCAAATGAAAGCATACTCCAATTGTGGTAACCCATGGCCAACAAATTTGTTGTATATTTCAAATTGTTGTTGTTGTTGTTGTTTTAAATTTAATTTTTTTTAATTGAATCGCACGAGCATTATCAAGGACATAACTTTTTAACTATCTCACCATTAGAATTTATTTGAAAACTATTATGATATTGTGTTTCATATAAAATTATACTTTTCATTTCAATAAATATTTTACCAAAAAACATAATAACATTACTCAACAAGAAGGTTGAGCTCCCTTCCTCAAATAAACCGGTAAGGAAATATGTAGAAGGGGGGGGAGCATGATCTTGGGGGTTGTTGTTGACAATACTGGCATTGTTGGACCCTTTCCCATATATGATCTTAACAAATGGCAACCTAACATTATTCATCTATGTGGGATGGTTCCACAACCCTAGAAGATGTCAATTATATTCTATTGGCCCCCAAATAAAGTAGCAATGTTTGTTTACTATTTATACATTCATGGTGACAATTAGAAATTCGGGTGATGAAGGACCATGTGAATCAATATAAATAAATTGAAAGATTGATTGAAAGGCACGGATTATATATCACACATCATGCTACTTTCAAGTTTCAAATGTTGAGTAATCAAATATCATAGTTATGCCTTATGGACTACCAAGGCACTCTTCCGGACTCTTCATCTATAAACCCAATTTGCTAGAATGGATAAAGAAACGGGTTCTTGTATCCGTACAAAGTCAGTGTGGTATGAGATGATGCTTTCAAAAAGACCTCCTCAACCTAAAATCTATTGAAATCTTATATTAGCATATAAATATTTATTTCCTTAGATAAAAGTACCATGATTTTTTAGATGAGGTATATTTATCATGTTTATATATTATATATAATTTATATAATTTATATTCATCTTAATTAGATGGACCAAAATTATTTGAAACTAGTATATGTTTCATTGCATATTTTGTATATAGATATGTTTATCCTTATGTGATTTTTTTTGAAATCATATATATTGGTTTGGATACCAAACTGAATTTGGAGTCTTAAATTTTATGATAAGATAATAACTTCAAATGAGATATCGTACATTCATATTTACAAAGTTTTGTAAAAATAAACAAAAGATAAAGTATAATTAGATAATATTAAATACATGACTACATCTTATCCAACAACCATATTCGTATCAATATTCATATTCGTATCAATATTCATATTCGTATCAATATTCATATTCGTATCAATATTCATATTCGTATCAATATTCAATACAAAATTTTATCTTTAATTTTATCTTCAAGTTTGAAAATTATTATAATATGACATAAGGTATTGTTTTTAGAATTTTAAAGATTATGTGAAAATCTAAAAAATAAGGTATATTCATAAAATGTTAAATATTTGACTAAATTTATTCTAATCCTAAATCATAAAATATTTGATGTGAAACCCACGGGGGGTCACTCCATTGTCAAGTTGAACACCACGTGCAGCCAAAAAAAATCTACTTTTGGTAAGTTGCATCACTAAAATGGGCTCGGGGAGATCACTCCCTTGTAAAGTTGAACAACCACGTGCGAACATTTTACATCTAAAAAATCCTACTTTTTACATAAAGCATCACCAAAATGAGTCAAAATTTTATCAATTTTTTTTCATGAGTAGATATACACGGTATCTATTATATAGTAAAAAATGGTAACTAAATTTGATGATTTGTTTTTTTATAAAACATACCGTTTCTAACTAGAATGACGCAGAATTGAGCTAAAAAAATTACTACAAAAATGAAGATGACTAAAACTTTCAAAAAAATATACAAAAGATACTATCAATGGTTATGTATATGCAGAAAAAATATCATAAATTTTAAAATTATCTATGGCATTAATATAGGGGTAGCAAACTTTGTTCGCACGTGGTGTTCAACTTGACAATGGAGTGATCTCCCCGAGAAAATGGGTCAAAATTTTATCAATTTTTTTTCATGGGTAGATATACACAGTATCTATTACATAGTAAAAAATGGTAACCAAATTTGATGATCTGTTTTTTTAATAAAACATACCGTTTCTAACTAGAATGATGCATAATTGAACTAAAATAATTACTACAAAAATGAAAATGACTAAAAATTTCAAAAAAAATATACAAAAGATATTATCAATGGTTATGTATATGTAGAAAAAATATCATAATTTTTAAATTTATCTATTCCATGTAATATAGGGGTAGCAAACTTTGGCCACACGTGGTGTTCAACTTGGCATGGAGTGAACCCCCCGTGGTGAAACCTTGTCCTTACGTTAATCCAATATACAATTTATATATTTATTTAATTATTTATATAATTCCTAAATTAACTTAACTCCTAAATCGTAAGTTTGATGTCTTCTTCATCGTTGTCTATTGAGTCCATTTCATTGCTATTTTTGGGATTTGATGTCCTCTAATATATTTTGTCATCTCTTGTTTGGGATTGTATTTTCCACACCAATGTCACACTACGCTCAAACTTGAGGGCATAATGTCGGATGAAGATGTACAAAGAGAAGCCTTTAACTTGAAATAATGGTACAAAAAACAATAAAATCACCAAAAAAAATTCCATTTTCTTTTGGATATATCATATATGCATTGATGTTGTATTCTCTAAGATCGTAAATAACGAGTTTGCGGAGAGCCGCATAGTCCTTCATTTTGTAGCTTTCATGAGGAAAAGTAGGAGCAAGAATAGATATATGCGATAATCTTGATTTGACAACTTAGTTCCAAACCATATTACTTCACTTAAAGATCGTCCTTGTGGCGGGATAAAAAATGACACCATCCTATGTTGCAAAATCAAAATGTGTTTTGATTAAGCACATAAAGAACAAAGCAAACAGGGGCCATTCGGCCAGTAAAGGATTTTTCGTGACGTCGTGAAGCATATTATTCCATTGTCATTTGGTGGCAATGGCCCACATTGCCTTCACCTTGACATCTTGTTGATTGAATCGTGCAATGAGATTGGACAATGCACAAAGATTTTTTTTCCGATTCTCCTCTACCATGGTTGAATGCATTCTCCTAGAGCCTGCCATCCAAGGTCTATCTCTGTCTCACCACCCTCAACCTTAACAAACGTATAATCATTACAAAAAAATTTGTTTAATTTTTATTATTTATATAATTTCTTTTACATTCGACTAAAAAGCAGTTAATTTTTTTATGGGTGTCTTCTCTATGAATGGCCCAATGCACGTCCATTTGAGCAACCCCATCAACGGGGGTTCACTTTCGTAGAGGTGTGACACACCTTCAGATGCCTTGTCCATGTCTTCATGCATAAGGGTGCATTCTTCACCCTCATGTTCATTCATGACGTGATTTTCACCCGTTGCCTCAAAAGGAGGCAATGCTATAGCTAAATTTAAAGTGATGGGAGCAATATCTAAAATGACAAAAAAAATAATGTTAAAAATAATGTATAATAATTAATATTTTCATGGATTATGCATAAACATTGCAAAGGATAAGTCAAGTTAAATGCTCTAAATTGGCTTAAGTTGAAAATATGATAATTTTTTTACAAAGTATATTGAGTTTATGTATGAGAGCAGTTATAATAATGAGTCATTTGAGAAAAAAAAGACTGAATGGGAGCCGAATGCCATTGCAAAGAGAGGGATGTCATTGTAATGAGAGAGTATGATAGAGGTTGCCATGATAAAGTCCACAAATTCAATGCAAGTGCAAGGAATGGATCTAACGCATGAGGTTAGCTAACATGTCATCCAATAAAAGATAAGAAACGTCATGTTTAAAGTAGAGTTTTTAGCTTGGATAGTCATCTCTTGCCCACAATACCAACATCCACGTTTACAACATTGTCTCTTGATTTTGGACACTTGAAATACCAAATGATTTTGTGAACTATTCTAACTCTGCAAAGCATCCATATGTACAATCAAATCTATCTTAAGAGGTTATAATTTTCTAAAATAATATTTTAAAGTGAATTGAATCATTTTAGGTTATTTTAAGAATATTTTGCTTCTACATGTAGGATTGATCACAAACTATTGCAATCCTAAAGCGAATCCTAATTAAATATTGCAATTCTAAAGTGATATGCATATAAATATTCCAACATGAAAAATGAAAAATCAATGCATTTATAATTGAATTTCAATGAAACTTGTATATTGATCCAACAATGATCTAGATCCGAAGCAAAAGTGAGGTGAGATTAAGCATTCAATCCAAATTTTACATGTACCAAACAGAAATTGGATTTTCATATTCAGAGGTAAAGAGATGTTGCAACATAAAACAAATTTGAAAAATAGATTCTTAATGAAATTTGTCAGAGTTTGACAAAGCTCTAGACTTGAAGTTAAATTAAGGTGAGATCAAACCAAAAGAAGTGATATGAAACTTGGAACATACTTGAAAATAGATTTGCAAACAAACTTGAAACTGGGAAAGTCAATGAAACTTATGAATCCAACAAGAATCCAAACCCACAACAAACACAAGATAAAGTTGTGCATTCAATTTGAATTTTGTAGTTACCAAAAGTGAATCATCATACTAAAAAATAAAGTGATGATCCGAAATTGGGAACAAATTTGTAAATATATTTGCAAAAGAGTGAAACAAATTTGAAATTTGATTTGAAAATAAACTTGCAACTTGGAAACTTTGAAACTTATGGCTCCAACAAAGAATCCAAACCCAAACCAAACATAAGAAGAGGTTATGCATTCAATTTAAATTTTGCAGTTTTCAAAAGGAAACTGAATCTTCACATTTAAAGGTAAAGTGATGATCTGAAACTTGGAACATATTTGTAAATAGATTGAGATAGCTTGGAACAAATTTGAGAATCAATTTGAAAACAAATTTGCAACCTGAAAACTTTGAAACTTACCATTCTAGTAGAGGTCTAGATCCAAAGCAAAAGTATGAGATTATGCAATCAATTTGAATTTTGCAAAAGGGAAGTGGATCTTCACACTAAAAGGTAAAGTGATGATCCAAACCTTGGAACAAATTTGCAAATAGATTTGAAAATTGATTTGAAAACAAACTTGCAACTTGGAAACTATGAAACTTATGATACCAACAAGAATCTAGACCCACAACAAACGTAAGGTGAAATTATTCATACAATTTTAATTTTGTAGCTACCAAAAGGAAAGTGAATCTTCACACTCAAAGGTGAAGTGATGATCTGAAACTTGGAACAAATTTGTAGATAGATTTGAGGAAGATTGGAACAAACATGAGAAAACAAATTGCAACTTGAAAACTTCGAAGACCTCTTACTCTAGCAAAGATCTAGATGCAAAGCAAAAGTAACTTTGGTGGAAGTATGCAAAAACAAGGTGAGATCAAACCAAAATAGATGATTCAACATAAAACATATTTGATGTGGTTACTTAAATGAGCACTTTGTTATGTTCAATGAAAGTAAGGTCAAAACCAACAAAGATCTAGATACAAAATAGAAGTAAGGTGAGATCAAACCAAAAGAGACGATCTGAAACTTGGAACAAATTTGAAAATAGATTTGAAACTTGAAACTTGAAAACTTAAAGAAATTGATGAGTCCAACAAAGATATAGATGCAAAACACATGTAAGGTGAGATCAAACCAAAATGATTAAACATAAAACAAATTTGATGCATTACACTTAAATGATAACTTTGTTTCGTTCAAATGTGTTGATGCAACTAAAACAAAGTGTTGATCCATTCAAAACACCTCGTTAAGGAACATCACAAGTTCAATCGCTATCAAATCAAAGGGCTAATGCATTTATAAGCATATATGCACAATCCCTTGTTGCCAAAAGTGCACTTGATGTATTTTGTAGCTACATTAAACATATGATTTGATGTGGCATTAAAGAGAGACTACAAGAAATAGACCACAAGAAACAAATACTCAAAACCCATCATTGCAACAAAAGTCAAAGAGAAGAGAGCTCTAAACCCTAAAAAGTTGAGTACACTAATGCCCCCTCCCCACCTGACTTTAGCTAAGCCTAAAAGTTGGTTCTAAAAACACGGCCTTCACACCATCGACATTATCTAGTGCCGAGCCTAGTTGGCAAATGATGTGGCATGGTTTAAAAGTGGAGGTTTTAAGGCTCAAGTACCGACCCTCCCATCAGTACCTAGACATGAGGCAAGAATGTAGGACCTTTAAAAGTGTCGCCTCCCGCCCTTGTGATCGGTTGCTTTTAGTCTTAGCTATGAGGGCACGAGGGGCTCCATTAACAAAAACCGATGGTAAGATAAATGAGTAGTAAGGCATTTGGGGATGGGACAAACTTTCCAACATTCATTGCTCGGTAGATAAAACAATGAACATGTGTGAAAGCTACTTAACTAAAACCTAGTCAAAAATCTCTAGAGCAAGTTCTTGTAGGTGCATTGGGATAGCCGGATGCCTATGCTATAACTGAGGGAGTTTTACCTAGTTTTTAGAAAGACTTTGGTTATTTGGTAAAGTTAGGTAGGGAGAGGGCATAAGTTATCCCAGGAGCAAACTAAATTTCCATAAGAGAGGGAGAGAGAAACTAGAGAGGGAGGGCCGAGGCATTTGTTGGAGTGGTGTCGTGATAGGGAGGGCATGGTGAGCGGGGAGGAGGCTTAAATGGCTAAGCATTCCCTACTACTACCTCTGATAAACATATGCCGAACAAGTAGTGGAGTCAAGTGGCCTCCCATGTTGCACCCATTTGCTCTACATTAGGGACTCATTTTTAGAAGCAATAAACTTTGTATTATTGACACCATTTAGATTAGGTTGGGTGGGTTTAAAACACCAAAGTTAATTATTTTGGGTCACCTTGAGACAAGGAGCCGGCATCGTAAGGGTCATAGTAAAGTGGTTGCTCTCATCCAATGAGATGGAATGAGCTCTCACTGATGATTTTACCTGAGTGCCACAAATCCCGGCTTGTTAGAATCTAGTGGATACTACAATACCCTCATGTTCAATAGAGTTATTCGTAAAGTATAGTAAAGGCGCCCATAACCGATTACTTAAGAGATTATGCGCCAACTGTGGAGAAATATAAGGTAATACAATTTTTTCCCGTGTAGGAAGATAGAAATCAAAAGGATTGCAAATTCCTTCGGTAATTTTATTCCTTGAATTAAAATTATCATGAATTTTTGAAGCCAAAAGTCGGTCTGAACACATTACCACTGTTTAGAGTCTACCATAACCACTTATGTTGAGATGACTTCCTCCTCACTTTAGCACTCAAAACTGGGAACATGTGTCATGGCACTATCGATTCCTTGGTAATACCATAACCGAAGTTGGACACTTAGGGTTAGTTTCCATGTGGGCCGCTTTGCCCACTACATTCTAGTGGAAATGCAGATTACACTTGGCAGCCTTTACATTTCCACTAGAATATTGTGGGCAAGCGGCCTACATGGAAACTAACCCTTGGAAATTGTGAAACGTGGCACCTTATTTTAACCATCCACAACAAAAAAATTACCGATGTCAATCCCAACCCGATTGAAATTACGGCACCCTATAGATTCCCAATGGCATCTTCATCAAGAATAGGTGGCTCTACTCCAAAGAAGTTGAAACCATGGGTTTAGTCCCAAAACTTGAGTTTAAGAGAATTAACACAAAGTCATCCACGTTTTCTTAATGCTTAAATTACCATACATAAAAAGTGGTGCCAGGCTATTAAGAACTCAACTTTCTAGCTTGTCCTATCAAGATGGGTGGACCAAGCTAGCCTTGCATAGGCCAATCCAAGATTTAGGACAGTGGGTCCCATGCACATACCCTATTTTAGAGTTTCATGTTCTCTCAAAGTTTGAGAGGTGGAAAGAGGAGGTCCCAAAAAGTTTTACTTGGCTTTCAAAATAGGTTCCAATACACTATGAGCTAACAAGTTATTGACAGAAAGGGTTTTTTCAAAGAAGGATCAAACCCACGGTTTCGTCCCTCTTTGAGGGAAGTTACGGATAACTCTAGTGTCCGGGGAGATTTTTGAGCATAATTGGTCGAGATCCTAGTGTTTCCAAGTCCAACCGGTTTACATAATGACATCTTTCGGTTTTTCTTTGATAGATTGGTATATATTCTATAAATTCCTCTAAAATGATCGGCGATTTTCCTGAAGCTTGAACCTCAACGAGTTATTTCTCAAACTCGCTTGCTTCATTTGCAACTTAGGGGTGCTTCACACCATGGCCGAAGGTCGAGAGGCCGTCGATTTCCACCAATCAGATTGCAAGAAACCAAGAGTTTGGCCTCTCGACCCTTCACACTAAGGTCAAAGTCCAAAGACTGTTGCAATATAAAATGCTTATTTTTTGACGAAGGCGATGGACTCTCGAAGGAAGTTTGGGTCAGACGGGAATGGAAATCCAAACTATGGTCGAGAGGCCGTCGGCTTTTTATTATTAAAAAATCAATCATTGACAAGATCTTGGCCGTTAGATTAGTGGGGTTGTTTTAGGCGAGGAATAAAGTGGAATGCTCCTTTGGATTTGGACTTTGGGCTTGGCCTTTGGAGGCTTCACACTATGCCCGGCCGAAGGCTTCACTTACTATATTTTATTGGCTATTTTCAGCCCGTTTCTTTGGACTCTCAACAAAGTTTGGCCACTCAATCCCACAACCTCTCGACTTGGATGGCCATAGGGTGAAGCGGCCCTTAACTAGCAGCCGGTTCTGCCCGATCATTGCTCATGTTTGACAATCTTGGAAAAATGATAAAGGTAATGTACATCAAGTTCGGTTTTCGTAAACTGTGCCATAAGTACATTCTACCTGGACCACTGCAGCTCGTCTCAATAAAGGTGTGTGGGCCTCATCTGTTTGCTCTCCTTAATTGGAAACTGACATTTGATTGGTATATGCCAAGCCTTCTATACTGAGGGCCTCTTCACACACGAGCCAAGAGCCATGACCATGAAGAGCCCAAAAGAAAGTGTCCAATGGCCGTCCCAAGCCACCTCCAAAATCATGTAGTGTAGTCACGGACCCTCAAGTGTAGTGTGAAGTCATATGTGACCGGGCCCTCAACCAAATGCTATTTCAATGAATTTCTATTCATGTGGGTCCTCATGCATGATGAAATAGATAAAATCAACAGTTGTGAGCGTTCGGAGTGCCATGGTCTCCCGGTTTTGTGTTAGGCCTACCTCCAAGAGGTGGTTAATGAAAATAGTCCAAGTGACCATGAAACATGATCCATTCAATGCCATGTAGGAATCCACGTAGACTTTACATCCATCTTGCATTCACATACTCCGTTTGTCCCTCAAGCATAGTGTGAAGCGAACTTGGACCGGCTCCGCCTTTTCCACCAATGAGAGTGCTTGAAGTGTAATGGTCATGGGCTCTCAATCTCGTGTGTGAAGTGGCCCTGATATGTGCAATCCAATGAACAGGGAGAGCCGACTACTAGTTACAGATGAACCAATTGAGTTTTGAGAAATAACCAATTAAAGTTCAAGACTTTAGGAAAATAACCCATCTTTGAGGGAAATTTATGGAATATACTCCAAATTACTAAAGAAAAACCAAAATATCACAACATGTAATCAATTGGACTTGGAAACACTAAGATTTTGGCCAATTATGCCCAAAAAATCCCCAGACATTGTTGCAATTACGTTGCCCCAAGCTAATATATTGTCATCCCACACTATTTTGAATATTTATTATCAAATAACATCATAAAATTATTTATTTATTTATCTATTTATTAAAATTGTGGTTGCTACATGTATCAGTAAACAAAGTTATGAGTGTTTATGATATGGTTTTGACCTAAGGTAATTTGCATGGGTAAAGAGGCACCTATTTACAAAACCAATGAGAGGAAGGGACAACAAGGGCTATGGAAGTTGGGGATACAAATAAGAGAATTTGGGTAGGGAATGTGTGAAGTTTGTCGACATTCATGAACACTAAAAGTAACTTGAGGGATGCATTAGACAATCAAGCATGTCAATGTACTAGCTATTATGATAAAAGATATTTGTATGTCTTTGATTTTCTTTGGTGATTTTATCGCTTCTTGCATGCACGTGTTTTCCTTGGAACACATAGTCATTGTCTTGGAACCTACTATAGCTTATATATATTAGGGCCCAAGGAACGCATAAGGAAGAAAGGAATGAAGCAACTACATGGAGAGAGACATAGAAGTAGGAATGAAGGATACCAAGATTCCCTTGTGTTTGTTAGACTATGTGTAGGTAGTCATCTTTTCAATCATAGCATTACTAAGTCCACCCTACTTGTTATGTGGGCCCACAAATAATGTGATTTTGTGTTGGTACAACTCCCTTAAGATGCTTCTACACCCATATTCAACATTGAATGTTGAACATATTGTAAGCTCATATTCCATGTGTGGCGTGGTTTGGATTTTAATGTCGGTGATGATTTCTATATGCCAATTTACCCTAGAAATGCCAAGTCACCCCAATCAATTGGCTTGAATTAATGCTTGTGATCAACACATTGGATTGTGGGTTTAGAGCATTTGATCTAGGCATGTTGTTTGCCTCACTTTATTGGGTTATGTGTGCAACACTTGTGCAAATAGGATATTTATGGGAATGTAAACACATACACTAGCTTTGTGTTTTTGTTATGGAATAATACACTCGTGTTTTGAATGCCATGAATTGTTTGAGGCCTCTGGGATTTACGGTTTAGTCATTTGTCAATTCAAACTGTGCACGTGTTTAGGACACATTCGTCTAATTTGATTTCAATTTAGAGTTATGGGTGAGAGATGGAAAATGTTAAGAACATACGAGAGAATTTAGATTATGACAATGATGAGGAGCATGTCATGAGCAATGTGCACAACATTACAATTTTGATTCACATGAGCTGAAACCTAAACAATGGGGTGCCAACAAGTCTGGAAGGAAGGAGAACAAGTGGAGAAGGCATGAACTTCACAATATTTTGTTGTATGATGATTACTTTCTATGAAACTCATGTATTTGGCCCATATGATTTCCAAAATGCTTATTGGATGCGCATGCCTTTTTTTCTAACTTCTTTTTGCAAAAATTGACCCCAATCCTTATTTTCAACAACTATACAATGTTGCAAGAGAAAAAACAAATTAATAAAAAAAATTGTTATCAGAAAGCCATTACTACGATGCGTATCCTAGCCTATGCTACCCCCGCAAAGGCCATGGAAAAATTGTGTGGAATGGGTGAAAGCACTACTCATGAATCCCTATTGGCATGATGTAGGGGTGTGCACAAATGTTTTCAATTTGAATATTTGAGAGAAATCACACAAACTAGTAATTTTAAACAAATGCAAATCAACTAGGTCTCTGGGTGGCATGGCATGTTTAGGTCTATCTATTATATGCACTAAAAAATGGAAATTATGTTCACTTTCACTTCAATGGCATTATCAAAGTAAGGATAAGAAAGTGAGTAACTATTGGAGGTTGTATGTGACCAAAGTTTGAAAATATAACATGCGTTCTTTAGGTTGCCGGGGGCAACAACTACCTAACCAATTTGACTAGTTCCCCTAGTTAGAAACATCCTTGAGGGTGAGTAAAATCTTTGTGGGATTAGGGTCAATGGTAATTGGTATGATTGATATTACATGCTTGCATACGGGATCTACCCCAAATGGAGTTGTTTTAAGTAGTTATTCCAAAATCATGAAGATAAAAAGAATAACCATTTTGCCATACTCCAAGAAAGGTGTTGCAAGGATGTTCAACAATGCTTTAGGGTATTGCAACCTTTGTGATCAATGATTGCTCATCCTTGTTGCATTTGGAATACATAGGATATTTATGGCATAATGCACATTTGCGTCATTTTGCATAATACGATCGTTGAGGATGAAATGGACACAGACTTGGAAGAACTCACAATATCTTCCTCTTCAGCTTCTAGATTGTTGAGAGGGTTTACCTTCGCCGATCTATGACAAGGAACGTCAAAGAAAATAGATGTTCACTACAACTTGCACGATGACCTTGTCTTACACCTTTGGGCCAATTATTATTAGCCATAAGTGAACACAAATTTGTGAGTATGAGTGAGAGAATAAATGTTGTTTTTACTCCTTGTGATACTCCTTTACCTTAATGGTTATTTTCCATCATGGATGGCAATTTTTGTCCTTAATGGTTACTTGTCATCTTCCATGGCCATTTTTCATGCGTGTGGCTAGGTTTTATCATTCAATGGTGTTTTTCATCATTCCATGGAGATATACCATCCAAAATAGTTATTTTCCATCTACAAAGGATTTTTTGCATGCATAATGATCATTTAATCCAAAAATGGGTCTATCACACTTAATGGATATTTTCATCCACATGAAGTTGTTTTGTTTGCATAGTGAGTTATTTTTTCATCCTCAATGCATTTTATTCATCCAAATGGCCTATATTCTATCATGGATGACTATTTTCCATCCAAAACATTCATTCTTCATCTAAAGAGTTTGTAATATTCAACCACTATTGTCATTGATGGTTTGTTTGCAATGTTTTTTTGTTTGTTTTTTTTGGCAAAGGACTATTTTTGCACTTGGTTTTTATGAAATTATGTGTGTGTTGCTCCTTAAATAAATCACTTTGATTTCATTAATTGGTTTTTGTTGTGGATTTGGATCACAAATGCAAGAGCAACCAAATCAACCCACTAACTTATTTGTTTAAAATGGCGACTTGGTTGATCTTGTGCAACTATAATCTCTGAATCCAAGATGTCTACCTCAAAACCTACAGTCTACCCTCTATAAATGTTAACCCTTGGGAGTGGATCAAAGTTAACATTTATAGAGGTGTTAACAATTAACAATTATAAAATTACTTTTTGAGCAATATACAAATCTTAACATTTATAAATATAAGCAATTGTGAAGAGTCCTTGTGAGAGAATACCATTCATAAAATTGCAAACCCAATCAAAACTTTATTCAATATCAAGTTTACAAATCACGGGTGAAGTATGAATCAATGGTTCTTTGGTGAGATTCATCTGCATGCACAACTTGCAAATATTTCTCAATCTGCACCAACAAACCCACATACTTGGACACATCACATGAACGTGATTCCATGTACCTTCTAATGGTACCAAAACTAGATTGCAAGTCACTATAAGATGGAATGGGTTCCACCTCACACTCCTCTCCCTCACAATCATCATCTGAGACATTAGAAGTCCCACCAATAGAGCCTAAAACATCCATACATCCTCTTCGGTGACCTCATATGGATTGTTCAAATCAAAATCTAATTCGTATTGCACATACTCTTGTGCCTCCATTCTTGAACTTCCATCACTAGAATTCATTAACATTTATAGAGTCAAATTTACAAAGAAAGGAGTACCATTTTGTTAACAGTTAACAGGTTTAACATTTATAGTGTGCAATATGTGGGGAGTAGAAGAAAGTTAACATTTAGAGAGGGTTAACACTTATAGGTGTAACATTTATAGAGGGTGGACTGTATATACGGGTGCAAGATTAAGTAAAGGACTTGCCCAACATGCCAATAGTTACAAACTCCATATCCCTACATTTAGCCATGAGGTGGTAACAGACAAAACAAAATGTTTATGAGATTCCCTGCATGCATAATGAGATGCTTGCAAGAGAACCTTGCAGATACAATAATGAGAAAGTTGCGAGAAAGTTGTGTAGACATAAACAAAAGAACCATGAGGGAGACTTGCTAGCAAAACGAGAGAGCTGCGAGGTAATTGAGAGGGGTGGAAGAGTTTGAGAAGAAGTTTTGAGGTGAACATGCAAAAGAGTTGCAGTTGCACGCAAATTGATAGAGTGAGGGTGCAAAATTTGGAGCGAGATTGCATGACACCATGGATGCATCTAAATGTGAACAATATATTTCAAAAACACAAAACCCTATAATCTATCCTCTAGCTCATTAATGTTATGTCAATCCGGGACCCCAATAGTGTTAGTTGAGCATATTTATTGATGTTGGGACCCTGTATAGATAGGGCAAGTCAAGAATTCATTATACTTTTGTAGGTTTCAAAAAGTTGCATGCACAACAACCACCATTGCGGAATGGAACGTGCATTTTGGTTTGAGGGTCTTACGATGCTCCAGAGGGTGATGGTATAACTTCATATCCTATACCACACAATCTTTAGGTTGGTTCATGGCTGCATCACCAAAATTGTGGCCATGCCTCTCATATTCTTCATGTGCTCTTCGTTGCTTGCCCATGTTAGCTTGGATGTAGGCAGAGGGAGTTTGATGCACATATATGATCGCATGCGCCTCCTCGTAGTCGCCATTGTCCTCAATGTCCTCACCCTAGCCCCGCAAGTGCATGTTTTGCCTCCTCCTCTTGATTGAGGTATGGGTTGAGGGTTGGAGCAGGGGTAGGGGCAAGAGCATGTGCAATTTTGGGCAGTGGCATGCAACTGACATCAACAACGGAGGTAATTAGTTGAACTCCACTCCTTGGTGCGATTGTTGCACCTTTGTTGGCAAGGGATGTAACTTCTTCATTAGCCACCTCACGCTTGAGCCACGCCAACTCTTCAGCCCACTCGATCTAAAGCCATTGTTTGGCAATGGTGCAAGTGATGGCAGAGTCTTCGAGAAAGAAGAGGGAGATGGCATTTGGTATTACAATTTGTTCAATTTTCTTCAAAGTAGTCGCTACAAGCTTATTCGTAGCCTTCGTGTTCGTTTGAGTGCACGTTCCCTCAACCTTTTATCACAATTTCTTGCCTACACGGCCTTGGTTCCTGCCAAATGCACATCTTGTACCTCTCCAACCACATCCAAGCATGGCTCACTAGCATGGGTATTGTCGGCCACAATATTACAACAACCAGAGGCAAGGGAGGCACATGGCATGTAGGAGCCCTCTACTTCCTCATAGCCTTGAAATGGCAGCAAACTTTGGGTAGGTGCAAAACAAAGCCCAATAGTTCTTGAGCATGAAAGGCTTGCCTACATGCTGCTTGTACAACTCCATCACATTTTAGATGACATTCTCACTCGTAATGCCGGATTTGTCAAGTAGTTTGAATTGGTCCTAGGCACTTGAAAACTTGCTCACGACAACCTTGATATCTTCCCATTTCCTCTCAAGGCTCAAATGCATTCCACTCCACCACCCCTTTAGGTTCATGACGCGCTTAGTGTTTAGCAACACTCATCCGAAAGGCCATATTCTTACGATGGGTCCTTCTTTCTAGCATATGTGCTCATGTGCATGAAGCTCTTGCAACAATGATCAACTTCATCCGGGTAGAAGTTCTTCCCCTTGCAACCCCTTTCCTCCCATGATGATGCAAGCCTTTGTACCTCCTAACATGGCTATTTTAGGGATGGCCAGAGGATAGTGTGGGCAAGCTCACCAAACGATGCAAATATGATGGAGGAGGTCCTATATTATGCCCATCCGCTCACACTTATGGCGAAGGTGAGGCTTGCTAGAGTTTAAAAGTTTTTGGTGGACCCGCTTCCTTTTTGTGTAGAACATCGTCACCCAACTCCTTGGCGAGGCAATTGGGCATGGTCTTGTATAAGTCTTTTTACTTTAAATATTTATGAAATTTACTAAAGGAGATCCACTATCGGAAGCAAAGGTGAATGACTACGTGAAGAAAGAGTTGTGCGATTTTTGGGTGAATGTGTATGGGTGCAAAGTATGGTAAAGTGCACCAAAAAAAAAGCCATGGTATCTTAAAGCCATGGTTTTTTGGGTCAAATGCCTAAAAGTAGTAGAAAAATGTTGTTTAAATTTAATAATTTTTCATGATGACCTCTATTATTGTGTTAAGTACTCAAGTGTAGACTACCAAGATGAGATCTTCAAATACCATGACCTTAACTATTTTGAACTTAATATTTTCACATTCCTTGAATTCATTATACATTGAGGTCATCATCACATAATTTTGTAGAAAATCATCAATTCAATATAATTTTATCATATTTGAAACACAATTTTGACAATTACTTGTTCAATATCACCACGTGCACACCCACTTGCCTTGTCTTCTAAAATATGTAGACTCTCCTAAGATTGTTTTTTTCAACATGAATGGCATCCATACAGTGTAGATCAATATGTTTTTTTAAATGTTTACAATCTTTTTTTCACAAAATTCAAAGTTTGTATGTTTTTTTGAATCACTTTCACTTAAACATGTGCAAGGATCAAGAGTTGTCCACTTTACTTTGCTTGCACCCATATGTCATGCTGTGGATGGCACTGTCCGTGTAAATATTGTCAATTTTTTTCTCAAACATGTTTTTCCCTTGACTCTTATAGAAAGTAAGTCGAGGCTTTTGGTTCATCAGTATGGACGGTTCTCCTACTAGCTAAGGTAGACATGCCTAATGTAGTTATTTATTCTATGTCGGACACCTATTTTGAGTGCTATGTGGTTAGGTGTGGTTTTAAGAACAAATATAAAAAAGATAGGTGTTTAAAAGAGATTGAACTACAACTAAAATTTAAGTATATTTGGACAAACCACTTGTCCAAAACAATAAAGGATGTGCACTTGTGGGCACAAAAACATGAAATGACAACAACAAAAACAACAACACAACAACCACAACTTCAAATGTTTGTATTCCATGTTCGCCAACCATCGTATTTGTGTAGTTTGGCAATCTAGTGTACATCATGTTGGCAGTTGGAATTATCCGAAATTCATGTATTAATCCAAATATACTTAAATCCTAGTTCTACGTGCTCAAAATACCATTCTAGGCTCAACAGTCAACACACTTGGGGGAGCCTATATATGACCATTTAATGATCAAAAGAATACATTTTCACTTTGATAATAAATAAGATATTCACACGAGCTCCAAAAATTACGAGGAAAGTGGTTACAACCTCGCTATGGATTTGCTTACCACCTTGTACTAATCACACCTCTCATATCTTAGGAGAAGTGGGCTACAGGGGAAGGGGCGAAAGTGGGGGGGACCAGGGCGAGGGGAGAACCGGCTGTTAGTTATAGATGAACCGGTTGAGTTTGAGAAATAACCGGTTGAAGTTGGATACTTCAGGAGAAGTACAGATCATTTTATAGGAATCTATAGAATATACCTCAAATGAATAAAGCAAAATCATAAGATGTCAACATGTAACCGGCTGGATTTAGAATCACTAGGATCTTGACCGACTATGCCCAAAAACTTTCTGGGCACCAATGATCAGGGAGAACTGGCAGTTGGTTACAGATGAACCGGTTGAGTTTGAGAAATAACCGGTTGAAGGTCAAGACTTCAGGAGAATTACCAATCACTTTAGAGGAATTTATGGAATATACCTCAAATTAACATTAAAAAAACCGAAGGATGTCAACATGTAACCGGTTGGACTTGCAAACACTAGGATCTCAACCGATTATGCCCAAAAATCTCCCCCATCACTGCTGGGCACTGGGGGGGGGACCATTTAAGATCCATCGACCTTTCTCAAAATATGGCTCGTATTTCAACCCTGCTATAAATTCAAAGCAGCACTGTATTTCTTCCAACACACATGGTAAGCTGGCATGCGGCTGTGGTGGTGATGGGAATATACATTCCAGGCTGTCAAATGCCAAGTCCACTCTCTCTTCTGTCAGCCTTGGCCCTATCACCTTTCATGCAAGCAAAAAGATGTGATGGCTGTGGAATTTGAGGCCCATTTTGTCCATCATGTGGATGATTACTAAATTATGCCAATTTCAACAACAAGCGTTGTGTTTCTTGCCTGGTTTCCGACAAGAGGTCTTCTTCCGGCCACGGTGAGACAAAATGAAGCTCAATGTCTGTCATGTTCCAGCTGTGGACGGGAGAACAGTGAGCCAAAGTTTGTCTCACTCGTGCCCCCGATCACACCATACTTTCCATCCGGTTCGAGCCATGAAATTGTTGGGGTTTTTTTTTGAGACAGAAGGCTAACAAGCCAATGTCAAAGCACAGGAGGTAATTGACCACCTGGCAAGTTTTCCGTCAAGTAGAAGGAGATTTCATAGTCGGGAATCGAACTGCCAACCTCTTCCTTAAGATTTGGGTATCTCTCCACCATCATCCGGTAGTTTAGGGTCGTCTCGAACCAATTGTTGGGGATTAGGATGAGAAATAGATGTTGGTCTACCACTTTTCACATTGTTACAGCCGGAGATGCCGAGGGATGGTGTCTGAACTGGCCGGTGCCATCACACGTTGTACACCAAACGCCAACACAAATGGGTGTTAAATCGGACAATATTCTTTTAGAGGGGAGTGGTCTCAGTATATGTCCCACACATTCAGAGAGAGAAGAAATGTTGACCTTAGTGGGATCAGCGTGATTGAAATGCCCGTTCGATCCACCCTTGGAATTATGTCCACTGGACATAATATCGGTGGTGCATGACTACTAACCCCTCTCGGGGTGGGGCCACACATTCACTCTATATGAGCTTCATAAAAGGTGTGTTTCATGATCAAAATTGCATAGAGTACACAAGGCTTTACAGAGAACTAGTTGAAATTATGACATTGGGCTTGTGTACTGTGAGAAATGTGAGACAAAATGAAGCTCAATCTTTACATAGAAATAGTTGAAGGTAAGACTTTATTTGGTGAGAGATCGAGACGCATTGATAGTTGATTCTCTTATAGAGGAGTAGAAAGTTGGGCCGTAATATGCCCAAGTTGTTCCAGTCCATAAGGGCTTCCAAGCCCCGCCACCGGTATAATAGTGGTAAAGCCTGACGCATGGATCTAACTCACGGGCTAAACCCAACATTGTTTCGTTGTGGGGCGTTGTATGGAGAACCAATGAACATGCTCTCATCGTCCTGCCCTTGGCTCGTGGGACTAAAAATACATCATGATGATGTCAAACCAACTAATTCTCTAGAGTCTCGGAGTGCAGTAGCCTCCATGAGATAGAGGCTAATATCGACTTGATGGTCCAATTGAAAGAAAGACTTAGGACTCTCTAATACTACCTTCTCAAATAATGATTGAAACTTATATATGAATGAAAATGTGTACTTATGGTGGGTTTACAATAGGGTCTAAGGCCCCAAAAAACTCCAAAATTGAATGATCTTATTGGTTAAAAGTAACATTATGAACCCAAGGAGGTTACACTAGGGTCCATGTCCATGACATGAAAAAATGAAGTGGCATTGATGTGGCATCACTTTCCTACCGAATCTCAGTGATATCCACTCAATAACATACTCCTCCTAGTTTGGAAAACCAATCTCCAAGCTTGGGTGCAACCTTGAGTCTGAATGTAACGTGTTTTGGACCGATTTTTTTTTTTGAACATGGACCCTAAGACTGTTGGCTCTTCTCAAATTGTAAGAAACCATGTACTTTTTTGGCGTCGTACATGCACCTTCAACATATCAACCTTGGTGAGTCACCAGTCGAGAAAATTATGTTGGGCAGTTCGGTCAAAGATCCTCAATGATGGTCTGAAATTCCTATAATGGCACACACTCCGAGGAAAAAAACTTGATCCCTAATTGCATAAATCCATGAACGTATGAATATTGATATTGGTTGGACACAAGTTGATTTGTAAGGTCAAAGGGGCCAACTATAGTTGGGCTAGGGTTACAATTTGGGATGGTTATGTACCCATGTCACTGAGGCGCTATGAATGGAGGGTGTGTGGTCGTGGGCAAACCACATCCAAGCCATCCATTCACAAAGCCCCATCCTACTGTCTATGAAATTGCTCAGGCCCGAAGAAGAACTTCCGGCGGATGAAATTTTGATGAATGAAAACTCAATATTTGCAAGATGAAGGGGTTGATTGTTCATCCCATCGTATGAGGGCATTTGCGTGGGATTTTGAAGGTTCCGAGAGGGTTCCAAGAGGGTTCCCTAAGTTCCAGAACCATCTCGGAACCTTCAAAATCCCACACAAATGCCCTCATACAACCGGTTAAATTTCATTTCATTTCAAGGTTGGTCATCAAAAGGGGCTTGGAGTTGATGGCTAGTACCATTGGTTGTACCTTTCAAAAGGAAGAAGTAGGAGTTCAAACCCCCTCCCGTTGGCATCATCTCCTCCGCAAGTCCTTTTAATGAAGGACTTAGTTTGAAAATTTTCATCCAAGATTCGTGAGTGAATGGAGGTGGAGATTTTATCCAGCATGAAGTTTTTCAAGCTCTACCTGAGGGGAAGAGAAGCTAGAAGTTGGGGTAGCATAAGAGCCTTTAGATTTCTTAGATCGCAACCACACGGGAGGCGTTCACATGGCCTCAATGATGTAGGTTATGTACTTTGAGGATCACAAATCTTATGATTCCCAAAAAAATTATATATATATATATATATATATAGAGAGAGAGAGAGAGAGAGAGAGAGAGAGAGCTGACTTTTCAAAACTTTTACAAAGTTTGAACTTCCTCTTTTCAGAGGCCAAATCCTTCAATTTCTTCTTCTTTGCAACACAAGGGTGGGTGGGTGGGTGGGTGGGAATGTCCACAAGACTCTTTCTACCTCTTTTGCATCTTCCTATTTGAAATCACAATAACATTTTGCATAATAGAGCTTGATATTTGCAATCATGCCTAACTGGATGTGTTGTACAGTATAGGTATATTGTCTCATAATCTAATTTGTTTTGCAAGAAAATGTACCTTACTAAGAATTTATGTTGTCATGTGGCTTCCTACAACAAATGTTTGATGATGCCTACCCCATACCTTGTAGTTTGAACACCTATCTCCTTGTTTCACTTCAAAGTACACATATTGAATCCACCACCTGCATGGAGTACTTACAAGGGAAATGTTCCTAGTAACGTCAACCAATAGATATGCATAGAATGTCATAATCATAATACATCATTGTATTGAATGTGTGAAGGGCCTGCCTCACCTGTGCCCATGCAACCAACCAACAAACATTCGAGGATTAGTTACGTACACGAGGTAAATAACAGCATGACCCAGTTGTTATCCATGCACTTAATCTATTTCAAATGCATCAAAGTATTTCAAATCACAACACACATTGTAAATAGACATATGGGTGTTTAAACTTGTTCCTTGGCCATGATTGGGTTACTCCAAGTAGAATACTCCTCTTGGTGATGAGTCCTAGTTTCTCTTACTTTTAGTTTTAGCATGTATCTACTACCTCAGTAAGTATGCACAAAGCTCTCTACACCTCTCACTTGCGTGAATGGTAAAAAAGAGGCTCTTTTTAGGGTTAAGGGTTTATATTGGAGTTCTTACCTATGGTAAGTTCTCGTAAACCCTATTTTTACCATGGATTAGAGACGTGGTTCACGTCTGTTACTATGGTTATTTTGCTCTATTCATCTACATCCTTGTTACATCCAATTCATGGTAAGTATAATTTCTTTCCATGTATGTAGATTTAGACTCACCTGAGCCTATAGTCCTCAACTTATAAAGAGGACCATTGCTAGGTAGATTAATGTAAGAGTTTAAAATCAAAATTTGTGTCATGGCATTGATCAAGAACTAGAGAGAGAGAGAGAGATGTATGTGTATATGGTGAAAAGATAGGGGACTGATCTAGTTATGTTATGCAATTAGGGGTTATGAGCAAGGGCACCCCATCTTGAATCCGAACCCAAATAGAGGATGAGAAATTGATTACATGGCATTGAGGTTTAGGTGTAAATTTGCTCATCCACCACAAGAGTCCAAACCTGAGCCTTAGAAGGGGTCTTATGAATACAAGGGAAGAAAACCCTACCTAATTTTGGTGCCCCTAAACCAATGCCAAAATATAAATGCAAAATAATGAAGGCTTGGGGTGGTAAAGTGTACACTTTGATTTTTCATGCTTTATAAGCTACCAAATTGTAGTGTTTTGATTCTCTTCCACTGTTATCAAAGGTATGGGACCTTATAGTACACGGCCACTATTCTTAATTGGACACATGTATTGAGTGGTACATGGCACATCATAGTGTTAAGAACGAACAATCAAAAGGCACATAGTATGATGAGATTGGATTATGTGCTCATAATATAGAATCAACCTAAGTTTGAATGTTAACGTAATTGGGAGGGCCTTTGTAATCACTAAAATATAAATAAATTAGTTTTAAGCCCACAATATCATATGTTTAGAACTTGGAATATATAAATCATTATTATTTCTACATAGATTTGAGACATTGTCGGTTGGAATGTAATATATGTGAATAACCAATAAATTATCAATAGTTTTCTATCTTTTTATGACCGATTATAAATAGCTTATTGATCTATACGCCATAGTAATCTTCAACCACACATGAAAGACAATGGACCAAGGGGTTGTCTATCCACTTTAAATATCAACCCATAATAATAGGTGTAAACAATGTACTTGAGTGGCACACATCCTTGGCTGTGGAATGAGTTTGTGTACATTGCACATACACTTGCCCTCCAATCATGTGGCAAACTTCCATCTACATGTCACTTCCTCTAGAATGATTCACTTTCCATCAATGTAAATTTTCTTGGTGAAATGTCACAAAATATCGACCTTGAACCTCAAGAACATAGTTTTTTTGGAAAATGGGTTCTAACCCGCTACAATCTACCCTTTATAAGCGTTTTACTTCTATATGTGTTAACATTTTTTTACTCCTTGCTTGGGGAGACTACAAAGATGTTAAGTATTAACTGTTACTTGAATGTCTACTCCCCTCTTTGTATATTTTCCCTCTATATTTGTTAACTTATATAATATATTATACCATACAATATAACATACCATAAAAATAGAACTTCATATTAACACCAATTAGAGATGATGAAGTCCAGGGTATTCATTGCAAGTTCCTCTCAAGTCTCGTCAACTCAATTTGCCCTAGTTGCTTGAATCATAGTGTACCAATGCTCAAATTCTTGAGAACATTGCTTTTGACTTGCAACTTTGTAGGTCAAATTGCAAACCATTAGAAAGCTATTGAAATGACGACTCCAAAGGTAGTACTTTTTTGGGGGTTGAATCTAACATCCAACGAATGAATTATGCTTGTCCAAAATCTTGCTTCGAAGTCTCATGTAGCAAATGAGAGTTTTGTTGAGAGCGCTCAAATTCTTGAGAATGTTGCTTTTGACTTTTAGATTTGTAGGTCAAATCATACACCATTAGAAAGCTATTGAAAAGATGATTCCAATGGCAATAGTTTTGGTTGTATTTGATATGCTTGTCTAACAGTCAGTTATGTTTGTCTGAAATCTTCCTTCCAAGTCTCATGCGGTGGTCAAGAGTTTTGTCTCTAAAATTTTGAGGGTGTTGTTGTAGTTTTGTATATAGACTTTGTGTCCTTGTAGTTCAAGGTCAATTTAGCAAATATCTTTCAATTGAATGTATAGGTAGTAGAGATGGGAAACACTTTAGAGTTTAGTTTGGCTCAGAAAAAATAGATCTCAATATGTCAACAAAGTCAAGTTTAGTCATGGCAATGTATTAGCAACATAGCTCTAACATTGTGGGCAAATGTTGAATTTCTAGACCTCTTCATCTAAAATGACCATTTCTAGGTTGCTCAAGAGAAAGGATTTGTTGGACGTAGACGTTGAAGCACCTCAAACTATCATGATAATAAGAAAGGTTTCATGCATTGAGATTGAGAATGCTACGTTTTCTTGGTTTACAGTGATGTGGGAACATGGTGCCATCATAACAAATGATATTCTGATAGCAGTTGCAAAGAAAATCTACAACATGAGCCAAAGAGATCCATCTCATAAGGAGCTACAATTTTCACACGCAAAGGTCTACCAATGGTATGCACATGGTTAAGAAACTAGAAAAGTTCGAGAAAGAGATTGGTCTCCTCCATGTGAATCAACTCCAACAAACCTCCATAGATGCCTTCTTTCATCCTAGTGGAACGAAAATGGAGGAGTGAAACTCCTCACTTGTATTTTGAAACTTCAATTAATGTTACAATAGCATTTTACTTGCGTTACATTTATAAGTGTTATCTTCTCGTTCATTAAGCTTTGTGTTTGTTAAAGTGTTAAACATTCTGTGTGTGAAGGAAACTTCCACCCCCCCCCCCCAATTCTTAACAAAGAGACGCTAGAGTATATCATTTTGCAATTTAAAAACGGATGGAATCGCCCAAATCTACTATTATAAGTACAATTTAGGATAATTGTCACATTTTATCCAAGTAATCTCATGTTCAATAGCAACATTCCTATGCTAGTGATCGCCACTTTGGCTACAACAATAAAATGAATAACTTAAACACACATTCATAACATTATTCAGATCCATAATAGTGTTTTGCGGGACTGACAATATTCCACAGAATATTCCTCACATTTAGTCTAAATGATGGAAATTTCGTAGAATACTGTCAGTCCCACATAACAATGTTATGGATATGAATAATGTTATGTTGGACAACTACCATGACATAACACTACTAATCATCTAGATGCTCTCATTCCAAAGAAAGAGGTTGCGATTAAGGCCCCGGGCTAAATCACATCTGTGTTCGGCTGGGCCCCGCCCCTCCCACGCCTCCTTCACTGCCCGCTTTTCCTGCCCGCACCTGCGTGGGAACTCTTCTTGTTGGGAACCAATGTGACAATACAATGTGAAAAATATTTGTAACTTTGATCGGGTACTGTCACATTGGTTCCCAACAAGGAAGAGTTCCCACGCATGTGCAGGCAGGAAGACCAGGCAGTGAAGGAGGCGTGGGAGGGACGAGGCCTAGCCAAACACAGACATGATTTAGCCAGGGGCGCGATTAAGGACCTCCAAATTTATAGCTACGTGTCGAAATATGTACAGTACACACCATGAGTGCTCCCCATAAACATGGATTCCCAAAATTAGAAGAAAATTATGCTCACGTGATACTTGGTCCCACATAACATAACCAAAAAACTCAGTAATGTTGCGGAGGTAACCGGCCTCATCAAATAATGGTGTAGGGGATCCTTAGATGATGTTTTAGTGACGAATAAGCTTATTACACGTGGCAAAGGGGACAAGCTGACTGGAACGAGCGCATCTCACCAAAGAGTCCAAACTTGGGGTTCAACGACTGCTCGCCTTTTGCTCAATTATAGAGAGCCCGGGGATGCTCTGGGGCCCGGGCTTGAAGCCTGCCCTATAGCTATCGTATGATATAATTCCATCCCACACTAGCTAGGTCCCGATGCGAGATGCGGTGTTTTTTTAACGTCAAATGTTCATAGCGACCGTGACATCGAGGTTGCCACGTCATCGCTCCACCCCTCGACTTGGCGCCACTTAGAGCCTTTGTTGAAGAGAAGAGTACATTTCGTGGGAGGAGTTCGAGGCCACCTCCAATGAATGGTGTTTTGTAAAGTATATTTGGGGTTTACCGTATTATTAGGTTGACTTCTCTTTTGACCTCATAGTCAACCTTCCAACTGGTGAATGATTTCCCCGAATGGAATCATTATAGTCATGGGAAAACGAAAGGGCACCTATTCTAGTGATCGAGGGTGAAGCGTCCCCTCAGTCACGTTAACATAGTAGCGTCGGTGTCATCTTTATGAAAACAAAAGAGATTTATACTTTTTAATCTTGAAGTGATGATTCACTCTACATGATAAGAGTTGTTGGTATCATTTCTTTCTACCCACAAACGGATTCTGAATGTAAGAGGATTTCATGGCCAAGGATTCGTGTGGCACTCACTTAAAATCATCCATGCGGATGAAAAAAAATGCAGGAATCATCTAAATGACTATTTTGAGGCAATTTGATTCCGGAAATAGAGTCAAAGGCCCCGAATTAGTCTAGTGATGTCACATTCGAATGAATCGGCCCTCAACCCCATAGGGGGGCTTTTTTTTATTGGAGCCACTTCATCCACGATATCTAGGATGGATGATTTTAAGTGAGTGCCACGAATCCCCAGCCGGATTTCATGATTTGGTACGTGTGCCATCAGTATGCAACATTGGAAAAGTTACTGGTTTTTTCTTCTTCTTTTTCTTCTTCTTTTTCTTTGTTCTTTCTATGAATTGAATAACAAGTAATTAGTTTCATAAATACAAGTTGTTCACAATTTAATTGTTTTGGTCCGAGATGACCCTAAACTACCGGATGATGGTGGAGGGATACCCAAATCTCAAGGAAGAGGTTGGCGGTTCGAATCCCGGCTATGAAATCTCCTCTCTACTTGACGGAAAACTTGCCAGGTGGTCAACTGTCTCCTGTGCTTTGGCGTTGGCCTGTCGGCCTTCTGTCTCAAAAAAAAACAATTTAATTGTTTGGCCATACATATTTTAAGCATGCTAAGATATGTCATCAGCCTACACATGATGAACATGCTTACAAACGTTTCATGCAAGTGTATTGTATCTTCATTGTATGGAGATTTATTTTTGTTTCTAACCTTGAAAATTTATGAATGAAGTTGGTGATCGAACTGCATAGATGCAATCTTTGCGGCAATTTGCTTAATGTACATTTAAAAAATCAAGATGTAAAATGTTACATTATAAATAGCCTTCAAAATGTGCAAAACCCCTTAGACAATAATAAGGGGTTAAATGGCAGTACTACATTGGTTGTCCAATTAGTGTGTGTTACTATTCGGAGTTATGCACTGCTATAACTATTTAACGAGAATGTAATATTTTACCAAGCAACGTCATTTACGTTCTATAATGTCCAAACAACCTATTGAACTTTCGTTAGTAAAATTGAACTCTTGAGCAAGACGTTATTGCCATGCATAATTTAAATAGTAACACACACTAATTGGAATGATGAGTGTAGAAAAAGGAGGGATAACATTTTTTATGTTTTTAAAAAAAATTACTTGAAAAAAGGGGGGAGTAGAGGGAGGAGGAGGAGGACAAGAAGAATCTCCTATTGGTTGTCAAGTCATTTAATCATGTGAACCATGAGGAGGAAATGTCATTGTGGATGGAATGGCATGCGGATAGTTGCTTGTAGTGAACAAAAGAAATTACTTGTGATTAGATTAGTCATCACAACACCCATAAGCTTCAAAATGGAAGGTGATTGGCAAGGTATTGTAGAGGGCTCTCTTTTCCAACACATAGCAATTATTTTCTCCTCAAATTTTGCCACGTGTCATGCTCACGTTCGCTAATACCACTTGTGTCCACGTGGAAACTACATTCTAACACATGTAAAGATGAAATAGAGAGCCCTCTATGGTACTAGGATTTTCACCACAACACTTAGATTTTGGAAAATGGAAGGTGGTTGTGTGCATGCATAACGTAGATGAGCAATCTTTCTTCAAGAGGACTTCTCCTTTGCACTACATTGTTTGTGATATTTATTGTCACTTGTCCTATTATGAGGTTGATCCCTTAACTTCCCAAGCCTATGAAAGGGTTCTTTTGAGTGCATGTCACTCAATATCGGTTGTGGAGTTTTCATGGACAAGTTTTGTGGTTAAAAGACCTTTGACCAATCGAATTCACGTACAATTTGAGTGGAATGCTTATGTGATTCAATAGTTGGGAACAACTCAACAGTTGAGCACCTCCACAAATTCTCATGCCAAAACGTGCAAACCACAGTAGGCTAGCTACCTTGGATTTGGATAATGTAAATTGTCCCATATTTCTAACCACATATATGCAAAGAATTCCCTCAAATCTAAGAGCATCTAAGTGCTAAAGTGGATAGGCGATGTGAGCACAAAAGCCATTCTTACACAAACATAACAAATATTTCACTTTTACCAAAATGAACATCATTGGTGTTCATGCAAAGTTTGCATTGGAGTGGAAACCATTGACTAGAGTTGGCACCCTCACATGAGCTCCCAACACAACAAAAACATGATCACTTCCCAAATTTGACATTTTTCTCCACATTTTAATCGTCTCAAAATTGCACGGTTTATGTGTCTATGGGTAGATATCCATGTTGGCTTAATTTCATAGTTATTTCGATTGCGGTTAATGCATAGAAGAAAATTATCCATCAATCATAATGGGTTGTTTGGGAAGTCATGGGTTAAATGTGGGTTATCAATTATCAACAACTTAACCATTTGTGTAACCACGTGACATTTGACATTAGTGTGCTTCCTAATATATTGGCATTAGTATGCTCAATAAATCTCTTCTTGCATACTAAAGTGTAAAACTATCATCTCAAGTACTCCAATGTACTATGCTAAGTGTCGTATCATAAAATTTAGCATTTTTTCCGTACATCGACAAATAGAATCATGTTGACAATTACTGCATATGACATTTCTAGGCCTCATTTGGTTAGTTTAGGCCTTTTGCAAATAATGTACCTAACAGTAAGTACCATAAACAATGTAGCGCAATCACAAGCTTGCACTTAACCCTTACTATCCACGAGGTTTTGTGTATTTTCAAACTTAGTTTTACAACAAGATTTGCAAGCTTGGTAATTGAAACATTCATGAAGCAACATTGTTGACATGAGGTCAAAGATCACATCCGTATAGTTGACCTTTTGTACATGGTGGCGAGCTTTATTTAAACAATTTCAAAGCAAAAACTTGAAGAAAAACTACATAAAATGAAGATGAGCTTAGTTGGCATGGATATTTTAGGGTGTGTTAAAATACAAGAATTTACCTTTACTTTGAAAAATACCATATCTTATTATCTTTTATGCAAGGCAAATAGCCCCATGATAAATAGGTCCTGAGTGCACGTGCATGCATTAATTAAAGAGGGAGTGACCCCCCCAAGATAAAAATTGAAACAAAAAGCATACAATTAGTGGTTCTAATGAGGTATTTAAGTTCAATGTTTTGAACTTAATGTACTAGTAATTCAAGTTGTTTACTACAAATTCTTTTACATGAATAGGGGAAAAAAATTCCCAACAACCTTGCTTTGGAGAGAAACATCATTCAAGGATTGAAAGTTCAAAATTTCTTGAATATTGATTCCTTTGGGAAATCCATTCACCAGTTTGGAGGTTGGCTCAACAGAGAACTGTAAAAAGTATGATAAACCGAAAACCACTTTTGAAAACATCAATGTGAAGCAAATTGTGAACACTCCCCCCAAATTTTGTTCTCTTCTTTAAAAAGGGCCTCCAACCAATTCTAATGGAGTCGGAGGAATGATGTGACCATCACAAAGTGGTATTGAAAAACATTAAAAGGGTTGAACCATGTGGCTGGGAAATACTTCACATTTGTCATGAGTCACATTAATCTTTTGTTTTGGGTTTTCCCTTTTGCTAAACATATTTGGCATTGGAAGAGGGGCACTACAATAAACATTGCATATAGTGTCATATGGTATTTTATGTCATTGTGGTACTTTTCTAGTGACACTTATTACGATTAAGTTTACAAGTATTGTCATCCTAGCTTCCTTTTAGTTCCCAAGGCAGCTTAACACAACCATGCTTTTACTTATAGTGTAAGTTTTTACCAAGTGTTTACCAAGTTGTTTTTTCCTAGTTTTCTAATTATAAATGTTCTACGATAATCACCGAGTTGACATTTCCTTTGATTCAAAAGCTGAAATGTAAAGTGAAAATACACAACACTTCAAATTTCCAGATAGTAAGTGACAATAAATACCATACTGATCAATGAAGAGCTTCTTCGAGGCTTATATATTCTTTGGCATTGATAGGATCCCGGTTGGAATAGCATTCCAAGTCCACCCAACTTTGTTTCTACTCATAATGGAAGTTGTTACTGAGTAATATTATGTATGTTTCATGATGTTCAAACAACCGATCTAAAGTGTTATTTTCTTCTTCAATAAAAACTAAAGCTTACAATACAAGAATCACAACATATTTCCAAATAGTAAGTGACAATAAATATTGGTGTTGGGTTGGTATCCATGTGAATGCATGGTATCAAGTATGCATTATAAATAGTGTTATCAAATAACCTATCCAACCAGCATCATAATTGTAATACCAATCAATATATTGATACTAGGTGGGTATTACAAGATGAGAGAATTCTTCCATACCCGTGTTTCATATGTGGGTCAATACTATCCTAACACCATATTGATGCTAGGGTAATTTTGCTTGGATATGAAAGTCGTTGCATGATATATAAAGCCGAATCATATTATACGAAAATTCTCGAGCACCCGTACGCTGCCAATACTAAAGAAAATGTGAAATCCTCATTGGAAGGTAGATGTGCCAAATTCAGTTACTTATCCTAATCAAACACCCACATAACTCTGAGTACACTATTGTGTCTAATTAGTGTGGGTGGGAAATGCACGTGGGTTGGAAATTAGTGTGGCCCACACTAAATTTCCAAGTGTTTGGGTCACTTTGGATGAAAAATGTAATGTCATCCATCCGTGTGTGTTAGGGTTCTCCGCAAACAACCTCCGTTAGGTCAATGTGGGGAAAGTCTTCAAACACAATTGGATGGAATTATGAAGTTTCATCCAATTGTGGAAACGACAAAACCCACACAAATTTGTCACCTTTGAAATTAGTGTGGGCCACTCTAAATTATAATTTGAAATTAGCGTGTTTTATTAGGAATTAGTGTGGCCCACACTAATTAGACACAATAGTGTAGTATGTGGTTAGTTGTGGCTCCAATAATGGATACCAAAAAGTCATGTATTGAATTGCTTGCTCAAAATATGATAGCTATTCTAAGCTCAATAGTGAACATAATTGGGGAGACCTATATAATGACCATCTAATGAGCGTGAGATTCCTCCGATTTGATAATTGAATAAGATACTCGTATGAACTCGAAAATTCATGAGGAAAGTTGCTACAATCTCAATTTGGATTTGCTATCCATCTTGTACTACTACTAGCGTGTTTCCATATCATAGGAGAAGTGGGCTAGGTGGAAAAAGCAACCATTTAAGACCCACTTACCTTACATACCCAAGAGGCAAATGTTAGAAAGATGTAACACCATCCCAACAGAAACAGAGAGAGGAAATTATCGAATATGAGAATTACATATCCTCTCATCCATACAACATAAAGCCTTGAACCCCTATAAGTTTGTTGACGGATTCATCTCAAATGGCCTCGAGTAGATGAATTCAAGGTCTATAAAATAATTATAGTATCAAACCAACTCCAAAAAAGTAACCTTCGCGTTACATACTATTTTAGGGATTTTATGTTGGATGTATGAGAGGTACACTCATATACGATAATTCCCCTCTCTCCAACAAAATTGGTGAATTTTAGTACACTAAATAATGTGGTTAGTGTCATGTGGTATTTTATGTCATTGTGGTAACTTTTATAACAACATTTCTTATGAATAAGTTTGCAAATATTATCATCCCAATTTACTTCTAGTTCATCCATTTTTGGTATATTCATCATCCTACCATTTTTGTAACAAATTATTGTCATGGATGATTGAAAGTTGGATGAAAAATCACTTAGTAAGTGAGAATTTTTGCAACGTTGTAAAATTATAGTGCCCAAATTGTTGTCACAAGGAATGACAAGTAATGTTTGGTTTCCATTTAGTGTTGGTGACACTACATGGGCGGTTTACAAGTAGTATTGAGCAAGGCCAATAGACTGGTAGCGCTAAATACAACATTTAGTGTAGTATCCGCTACATTAGTGTAGTGAGACGAGGATGCGAGTTATAATTGCAGTTTACTTAGAGGGAAAAATGCATGGATTTGGGGGGAGGGCCTCTTAATTTGGCCCCAAGGTAAGATAAATAACGGCCAAGGAGTAAAATAAGGGGAGCTCCACTCTTTCAATAGTCGGCCCTTCTATAATGACTCCCCACACACCGGGCGCCCCTATTGGTGCCGACGTGGCGGACTCGGATTGGAAGTGTGAGGGAATGGGACCCACTATACATGAGTGGTGGGACCCACTCCCACATTCGTGGGCTTGGCGTGAGCAACTTTCTTCTGCCAGTCTAGTACCCACTGAACAGAATCACCGCTGCTAATATTAAAACCCCTCTCAAATTAAGATTGTGGGCACTCCCATCTCCACAACTCATTTTGGCCGTTGGATTGGGTTGAAATTGTTTCATCCCACAAACCACTTGTGAATCATGAAGATTGTCGTTTGAAGTTTTATAATTGAAGTTCAAATGTAAAAAGTTATAACATGTCAAACTCGGGAAAAAGGAAAAAATCTCTTTGAATGAGTACATATGTCCTTGTCCTATTTGTAATCATTATCTTTTTAACAATGCATATGTGCATCAATGATCAATACACAAAGTGTTTGGTAAAACACTACATTCTCATTAGATAGTTATAGCATTGCATAACTCCAAATAGTAACACACACTGATTGGGATAATCATTGTAGCATTGCAAAGGTCAACAAATTATTCCCCATTGATTTGAAGACAACCAACACGTCAGATCCCAACATGGACGAAATCCCAAGCATTTGATGAAGAATTCTACTTGTTTGCTAAGAATATATTTATAGTAATAAGAATTGGTGTACAAAAATGAACCTTGAAGTCAGCATTGTCATCCAATGCACAAAATATTTTATCTATATCTTCATCAACTATAGATGGAAGTGTCTTGCAACAATACCAATTATGTGGTGTTCAATCTATGATTCAAAACAACTTTGCTTCTAATAGGGCTTGCATTTGAGATTAGTAAGTGGTGATATTCACAATGAGTAATGCACGCACCTATACGTATTCAACTCCTTAAAGAGCTTCCCACATTGGTGAATATAATTATAGAGAGATGTGCATCACGTGTGAGGGGGAGAAGACTAAGGTTCATGATTAGGGTTTAGGGTTTAGAACAAATCCTCACATGGGAAATCTATGGTATCATAACACATGATCCATCTTCACATGTCAACCTCCCACTTGCCTTCTTGGGCAATGTGGCAGATCCATGCACCACAATTCGACAAGTGGCATAAGAAGATGAAGAATAAGAAGACACTCCACATACATGTGGCGCAATACAAGGGTGTGAATTGACTTCTTTGGTGGTTTGTATCAATGTCAAAACTTGGGAGAGAAATGTGACAATAAGGAGTGAGATTTGAATTAAGAACATCCGTTCCCTAGAGTTTCGGGATATTAGAGAGTGAGTGGCATTACAAAGGTTGATATTGTGGAGTTTAGGGTGTATAATACATAATGAATTTTTCTAAACAATTTGACATAGCATTAGAGGTCTCAAAATAGTCTAATGGACCACTTGAAAGAATTAATCACAAATCTAAGGAAGCCAATAGTTTATGAGATGGGCCTCTATGTAGGTAATAGTGACGGGGGCCCAACCCAAAGAGGTGGGTGTCTAGCCCTGATTGTGTCTTGAGAACATGGTCCACTCTCATTGTAACATGTGTCTTTTGAGTATTGGTTGTTAGGAACAATATGTGCCGTATACCATTGCATTTCAAGGTTTCAATTGAAAATATTGAACACGGAAGGGTTGGCATACCTTAAATGCACAACATGATAAGATTTGGATATATCACTCGTGATCATTGCTTTGAAGCAAAAGGAAATTCCCATTGCATTGAATACATAAAGATAGCCAATGCAATAAACCATGGTAAGAGGGAATTATTGTATATGAGTGTATCTCTCATTTGTCCATAATTAACTTTGAAATCATGAATTTGTCTAGTCCAAGTCATTTAATACGAATTGGCCACAAACTTAAAGGGGTGGAGTTTTGTATTGGAAGGATGAGAGGCATGTGATAAGTACTCCCTCTGGCCCCGAACCCCAAGGGTATAAGCCGGAGGCCAAAACCATAATTAAATTGACCAAGTGTGTCTGGTTGCTTACAAACCCAAAGTAGCATGGTAATACCAATGAAGCACATGATTATGTCAATTTGCACTTTGGTTTAGTCATGTACACCAAAGAATCCTATTAAATTTGTGGGTGGGACATTAATGTGGATTGCACCAATTGTATAGTCATGATGGAAATAATGTGGGCCCAAAATATTGGGTCTTCCCCAAAGTAGCTGATATTTAAGTAAAATTGGACTAAGTCCAAGACCATAATTACAACATGTTGAATTTTATCGTAGGATCTTCCAATAGGATTGTATGGTAGGATTCTCCGATAGAATGTGCAAAGTTAATCACGATAGTATTTGTTTGGATTGTAATCAAACTACTCAACATTTAATTATATAGATAAACATAAAACAACTATATTTGATGTTTTCCATCATATTCAAGAAAGCACTGAGGATTCACATGTGTCCCATGAGATTTAGGTACATTAGAAATGTATCAACGGCTCATCGACGGATCACCCATATAGTTGAAGCAAACAAATTCCAAGGTATAGAAAAGTTCATTAAGTTTTCACCTTCCACTTAGATGAGTTCACATAGGCACCGCAATATTCTTGATCAATCAATGTCACATATGACTAGTAGACTATGTGTTTACTTTACCCTTGACACAAGCTTCCGTACCAAATAAAATTTAAAACCCATAACTTTTTGAATATACGCTCTTAAGACTTTGTTATGATTCGTAGAAGTGATGTAGATAGATTGTACATTGGTCCCTAATTAGACCTTTTGTAGAACGCCCAAGCAAGTTTGGCCGGGGATTCGTGGCACTCAAGTATAATCATCCATGCGGATGAAAAAAACACAGGAATCATACAAATGACTATTTTAAGGAAATTTGATTCCGGAAATAGAGTCAAAGGCCCCGAATTAGTCTAGTGATGTCACATTCGGATGAATTGGCCCTCAACCCCATAGGGGGGCTTTTTTTTATTGGAGCCACTTCATCCACGATATCTTGGATGGATGTTCCTTAGTGAGTGCCACGAATCCCCAGCCAGCAAGTTTTGTCTCATACGAGCGTATCTCCCATCCGTCCAACATTAAAAAAACTTGACTCCCTATAAGTTTGTGGTGGATTCATCCCAAATAACTTCGAGCAGACTAATTTGGGGTTTTTGGAACTAATTCCAATGTCAAATCAACTAAAAACAACACTAACCTCTGTACTGCTTTCTACTATTTCAGGGCCTGTAATGGTGGATGCTCAAGAGGTACACTCCGCTCGTATGCGATCATAATGCCTTCTGCTCCCTGAGCTAGAACTTCCAGAATCCTCATAACTTAGTCGTTGCTTGTCATCATCTGAGCCCAGAAATTCATCTCCACTTACCACGACTGGTACAAATCCAATCCATGTCCTGATCTCTCTCGCTCTCTCTCTCTCATGATCAGTGTCAGCCCGGGGGATGTGAAATTGGACACTTGAAAGCGGCGATGGGAAGGGCAGGGCAGAAAGGAGGGAGGTGGGGCTTGAGTGGTGTCAGTAAGTCGACCTATCTAATCTGCCGGTAGGAATTGATGAAGGCACTGCGCTCCGAGGAAAACCCCCGGGTGGAGGGATGCATGCGCAACCTTTGGCAGGGAAGAAGCCGTTATGAAAGTGACGACTTGGGATCAGGAGATCAGCCGGGCCGAGAGGAAAACAAGGTCGGCAAAGCACCGGTGCCCATGTTTAGCTCAGTAACTAATTTATAATACAGTCAACATCTGATTTAGCGTGGTGTGCCATGTAAATTAGAGTGGTCTTGGTGACTTGTGATCATGTAGCGCCAAGTGTGGTGTTGAAACCTCTCTCAACATATTTGCAACGCAACCCACTGATTGTAATACAAATTACTTACTGTCGGTCGATGGTGAATAGTGTGTGCTACACTAAATAGGTTGCTTTTACTACATTAGCTTCCTTTTACTTGGGTATCGATTTACATGAACGCTGCTGCTGCTGCTGCCTTGTTGTTCCTCGCGCAAGAAGCGCTTGTTGGGGAAGGTGCATGTGGGCCACCCCCAATGGATGGAAAGCATGGACGGAGCGTCGGTTTCGACGATTCATCCCCCAAAACACCCACATTTGGATGTCAATCGTAGGCCCTTTGAGGTTGAGAAGTTCGTCGGCATTTGGATGAGGATCGTAGGCCAAGACGTGACCAGCGAGCGGGGCACGCCGGCTTCTCGCGGGCGCGCTCTTGAGTTTGAGATTGAAGAGAGAGTGAGAATAGTAGATGGGGTCCGACATACCCGCCACCTCGCGCATCCACTCGCGCTAGTCTGCGCAGGCAGAGAGAGAGATACCAGAGAGATACCAGAGAGATCAGTGAGATTGAGATTGAGAGAGAGAGATCGGCAGATCAGCGGAGGTTGTTGTTGGGCTTGGCAAGCTCGGGGTGCGCGCGGGCGGATGAGGAGCTTGTGGGTGGGAGAAAGATGGGTGATGCGCGGGGAAGCCGAGTGGCGGTAATGCTAATGCGGTTGCTGTTGCAGCAGGAGCCAGGTCGTCGTCGCAGCGGTGGTGGTAGTACTCATGGTGACTTAGGCTTGCGGATGGCGACGGTGATGAGGATGCGGATGGTAATGGCGAAGGGTGCAGATAGGAAATTCACGCAGGTTACGGCAGTAGCGATAGGGTGAGCGTAAAGGTGGACTTGATCCAGAAGACTTCGGAATAGAGGAGGCCGATACGGGATCGATCGGAATCTTAGGTGCCATTTCAAGGGAATAGTGCGAGATCTTATGTCCCATCATCTCAAGGGACAGCATTGCCAGGGACTAGGCAGGTTTTGGGGTCGTAGGCAAGTGCGGGAGAGCAGGCTGACAATGGAGGCAATGAGGTGAGGGCTGTGAAATCTAAATTACAGCCCTGAGTGCACACACTACACTGCATTGGGGGTCAAGATGACGTGGGACACTGCCACAGGGACGCACCGGCGTGGTCGCAGTATAGGTAGTTTCAGGAAAGATAAGGAGGATCTGGCTTTGTTCGAGGATCTGTCCATGCGCGAGGATCTGGATTCTCCTCTCGGTATGCTTCTCTCTCTCTCTCTCTAGCTAGCTCTCCTTTCCTCGTGCATTCACCTGAGGCAGAAGAGAAGTGCGGCTAGGAATCCGTGATCAATGCAAGAAGGTTAGGTTGTGTGGGTATTCCTGCCCTAGGATGATGACTGCGCATCCAAGGAGACATGCTACAATCGCATCTAAGGAGTTTCTTGTGGTATAGAATGACGAAGAAAGGAAACCTGTCTGCCGCGCTTGTTTCGAATCAGCCCAGTTGCTCACCGACGAGTCCTAGACTTTCTTTGTAGTTAGGAGGTTAGACTGTCAGGATGTCCTGTCCTCTTGTAGAATCAGAAGCTGAAATTGGGCAAACGAGTGGTGTTTCAATATGCCAAATTGAGGCTCGAGGAATTCGTTGGATAAACCACGCATTCGTTTTATAAAGCTAGGCTGGCTCGCACTGCTGCTGCTACCGAGAGGAGCTAAGAGTGGGAACTGTTGCTTTCTGGCTTTGTGGGTGTTGTTGCAGAAATGGAGACGGCTGTGCTGTCAGGATATCGAGTCACCTCACGAAGAGGCATAGGACACGACTTGCTGAATGCTGATATCGACAAGAATGACTTCGATTGGTACTCGGATTCATTCTCAAGTGCATTATACTTGCGTTTTGCGGATATGCCTCCACACTTTGGCTCTCTGAGGAAGGGCATCCACTGCGTTAGAATTTGAACTCTCAGAGCGCATTGAAGAGCTGTTATTTTCTGTTAACTTTGTTTTGGAGAATCAGCTTGGTGGTCGGGAAGGCAATGTCACGTGTATTTATAGGAATAAACTGCTTGTATCCATCAGGAGGAAATGTGGAGTGCACTTGATCAAGACATTGTGATTACTAATCCTTTGCCAATGTGTAGGCTGATGACACCTCCGGACACGCCACTATCACCGGAGCTTGGTCCGAGCACAGTTCTGTTGAACCGGACGCTGTCTGCGATCAAAACCTCCAGGGTAAGTGACTCTTAAGTGTCCGATGTTGAACTTGAATGTGGAACCTCCTTCACCACGTTGTGTAACTTCCACAAAGTCAAACAGCCGGTCCTTACGTAACATGAATTTCGTGTCTGTGGACTTGATATAGAACCCTGGTCCAAGTCGGGCGGAGGCAGTCGCAATATCAAACTCGAGAAGGAATCCAAGTCCTACGAGATCCAGTAAGAGCCCACAAAGGTCAAGGTCGAGTGCCAGCAAGAGCCCGCGGCCTATAGCCGGTGCATCTTCAATGACTTCAGGAAGCGGTGTTAACAGCTACAACCGACGAAGCTCCCCACACAACTCCAGGCCATCTACCCCCACTGTGTCATCTTATGAGCCTGCATTCAAATCTTCAACGCCCAGATCGTCGGCCTCGAGCTCGCATCGCCAATCCACAGGCACGTTAAACCGGCCATCCACTCCGCCAGCAAGGTCAACCTCCACCAGCAGGGGTGGCTCACTTGCCACATCCAGGAATGCAGCAACATCATCAAACACCCCCAAGGTGACTTCTTCTTCGTACTCTTCGTCCACAAGGTCCTCAGCCACATCCTCCTCGAATACACCAGCTGCTGCATCCACTGGAAGGCGCTCAAGCCCTGCTGCCAATCGCCTCACAGCCACTGCGAGTAGAGCCTCGCCTTCGACGCCCAGGGGATCCAAGCAGTCTGCGACACGGGGGACGTCCCCCACGACTAGTGCGAGCATCAACACCAGCAGGGGAAGCTCGCCAGCGAGAAGTAACGTTGTGAGTCGAGGGAGTTCCCCTGGCAGAGGAAGCAAGTCACCCGCAAGAGGGCCAAGTCCACCTGTGACGAGGATTCCTAGCCCACCTGGTAGGAAAGCCAGCCCTCCCAAAGGCCCCTCGAAGCCTATCCTTGCTTACGATTTTCTATCTGAAACCCCTGCGAACTTGCGAACCACCTCGGCCAGCCGCACCTTTGGTGGTCCGGGCTCCCTGAGTCGATCCACGGATGGCCTGCCAGGCGCCCAGCAACTACGGCGTCACAGCACGTCACCGAGTGATTTCCAGAACTACATGTCCAAGAGTCAGGACAGGGGTGCCATGCACCTCAACAGAAGCCAAGATCGAGGCACCAACTATCTCTCCAAAAGCCAGGATCGAGGCCCCATGTCTCTCACCAAAAGCCAGGATCGAGGAGGCCAGAATTTTGACAGATCCGGTGCTTCATTCGTCAATCAGCCCACCCCGAGCAGGCGAGCTTCGTTGGACAGTCACCATGGTCAGTCACGGAAGGTGACTGTCCCAGAATATGATATGAATGGGCGCCGTCTGTCGACTGGCAGCCGAGATATGCAGCATACTGGTGGTCGCGCGAGCCTGGCGAGGAAAACTACACTGCAGCAAGACCCTGCATTTGGGAATTCGGTGTTGCGGAGATCCACGGACTCCACAGCTTCACGCTCCGTGGTAAGTGACTCCATTCTCACCCTGCATTTTTTTTTGTTGTATTCCTTCCATGCTTGATTACCCTATAACCGATTAATTTAGGTCCAAATGTGTGGGATCCGATTGATCCGAAGTTATTGTCGACTTATGGAGTCCGTATCATGTTTTTTTATGTGTGTATACGCTCCGTTGGAAATGATTCCGTTCTCAGCGTCCATTGTTACACTTTCCGATCTGTTTGTTGGAATCCTTCATGTTTGATCATATTACAACTAATTCATTCGAAGCTAGACTTGTCAATTTATGATGTCCCAATTGTTTGTGTGTGTAGGGGTTTAACAACACCCAACAGAGTTCTTTGAATTCCAGTGGTGGGTTTAAGCCTTTCATGACAAACAGCTCCATCCCATCCTTCTACAACGCCATACCCAGCATGAGCTTACACCGTAAGCTTCATCAGATGGACGGTGAGCCCCACACGCCCAGCAGCCCTTCGGGATCTGAGATGAGCAGCGGCATTGCGCCTGGGTCCCTGAAGAGCACCAGCTGGGAAGCGGGCGTACAGAACAGGAGGGACAGCATGCCGCCACATGGATCCAGCGGGGAGCTCAAGAGTCCAGTGAAAAGGCAACAAATGGGATTCGAGCTGAAGAGGGAGGATGTCCGTGTTGCACAGCGGGGGATGGAGACCGCGCTCCGAATGCAGCAGGCTTCTCAAACTGACTCGGTTCACGCAAAGAGCCCCGAAGAGGGTGTGAAGCAACCGGTGGCTTCTGGCTACCCATCAGGGCTCACAGCTTCGATTGCCGCGGGCCAAGGACACGTGAAGATCTACCAAGGTCTGGGAGACATGGAGGATGTGGGTGGAAGCTGGTGCTGTGGAATGGAGGACAGCTGCCGAAATCTCTGTAAGAAGCACGACTGCGGGATCTACAAGAAGTTTCACAATGCACTGGTGCTGGACTCCAGCCTTGACATCGATAATCGCCATGACATTAAGTCCAGCACCACCGCAGCCGATTCAGAGATCCAGTCCAAACCTGAGGATCAGGAAGAAGGTGGTGGCGGGTGGGAGAGTGAGAAAGAAAGGAGCCCGGGGCCAAGCAACCCACAATCTTTCTCCAGCAACCGGCCCCGCATCGAAGTTGGGAGTGCTTCAGATACGGATGTGACTCGCAGTCCGACTCCCAGCCCTACCCCAGGATCACACAGCAGAGCTAGCGGCAGGAAGAGCAGGGAGTTCGCCAAGGGAGAGAAGATGGTGTCAGATTCGGAGTCATCGCCACATTACCAGGATGGTAGTCCGACCATGAGTGGTGCAGACCCAGGCCTGGTGTCAGGAGACGCAGCAAGGGAAAGGCAGAGAAGCCCTCTCGGCTGGGAAAAGGAGGATAAATTGAGGCCTTCGATCAGCTATGCTGCGGACCATGAGGTTGGCAGGAGGCAAAATTCGAGGGAGAAGACTGTGCGGAGACACAGTCCCTTGAAACCCCATGACTCGCTCATGTCTTCGCAGAGCTTCAGTCGAAGTGGAAGTGTAACCCCAGAGGAGACCTCTCCCCTTGATGGGAGAGCTCCCGCCTCAGCTTTGCGAGGGCATCAGAGCAGGCAGAGAAAATCTGCTGAATCCTCGAGGCATAGACAGCTCAAGCCGCCAGATTTCTTTGAAGTGACCAAACGCGAGGGGGATGGAGGTATGATTACTGCAGTTTCGAGAGTGCAGAATTTTAGTAGCCCGGCTGCCGATGGAGGGAGCAATCAGAGGCCATGGGTGATGATGAAATCTAACAGTGGTGGGAATTCCAAGAATGTGGATCACCATGTCCCGCTCAGTGATGGCGAATCTGACGAGGACACCATTGACGGTGCCCCGAGGGCGTCCAGCCTAATTCGAGGGTTGCGCAATAAAGATCCCAACTTTGGAGCAGGCTCGGAGTGGGACAGGGAGCTTGACGATGCGAACGATAAGAAGTTCAATGACTTGCTGCAAGATGAGGATCCTGATGACGAGTACCTGCAAACGCACGGGCTCGACCTCAGTGGAGCCGAGGAGTCATTTGTTGACATCGTAGAGGATACTCACGAACGGCGTCCTACGGGGTTCAAGAAGAATGGCACCGTTCAAGAAGAAAGTAAGAAATTGAAATCACCACGAGCAGCAGAGAGGCCTGCCCGATTTTCCAAAGCTGGTGGCTATGGCGAGGCTGGCTATGGTGGGACGTTGTACAAGAAGAGCGACACCGCCTCCAGAGGCTCCTTGAACAAGAGTGCCATTAGCAGAATCTCCTCGACTTCCGCGACCAGCATTGATTTGACACGAAGCTGTGACACTACCTGCTCTGCTCACAGTCAATATGACAATGCCCTTTGGGATGACCCTCTGTACAGTGCCAATCCCAAGCCATGGGAACCCAAGCCTGGAGGCATGGCGGCTCCAAATGTGATTGACTTGCGCGTGTTGCCAGTGGAAGTTGGATCGGTGGAGCCCTCGGAGGCTGAGCTCCCCAGTGCAAGGCATCCTGCGAATGGTGGTGCCACGCAGAGCGGAGGGAAAATTATTCATGAGAAGCTGGCCCAATTCATGAGGAGTGCCAGCCAAAATGCGCGGAAGAGGAGGTTAGGGTTGGGGTTAGGGGATTCGGCGGAGGAGCTGTCTTCCCAGGAGAGTTGCTTCGATTACTTTGTGGATTTCCTGGAGTCACAGGCTAGCTTGGATCTGGGAGGGCTGGAGGCGAGTGACATCACCGATGTGTTGGTGTCCGCGCACGATGAGGCGAGGAAAACATCAGAGGGGGCTCCTGGAGGAGTTGGGAATTTGATGCACTCCTTGGATTCCCGACTCAGCAGCAACAACAGCTTGGTTAGTGACAAGTCCGTGGAGAGCCGAGTCACCGATGTGTCCATGTCATCCAGCGAATCCAGTTGGGAGTCTGGCAAGAGCCGTAGCGTGCAAACCCTTGGCAACACGGGGCAGGTAATGGAGCAGATTGTGGAGAGTGTGAATTCTCTGGCCTCAGATAGTCCTAAGTATCTCTCATCCTTCAAATTTGGCCAAAAAAAGACGGCTGCAGGTGCTCTTGAGAATATCACCACCACGGAGGTGGGCTTGGAATCTGCCTCTGCCGATTCCACGCCATCGCCGTCCCGGCTAATGTACTCGAAGCAGGTGAGCAAGGCCAAGTCGGAGCCATCACCTCCCCAACAAAAGTTTTCCAAGCACCTCAACAAAACGCGGTCCTGGAAAACCATGTCCCCTGTTCCGCAACCCGCCCCTGGTCCTCAACGTCGGCAACCCAAACCCGAACGCACCTCTTCAGGTAGTTCCTCTGGCATAACTGTATGATGCTTCCTTTTAATTGTTTTTCAATCCTTAATTTTATTGTCTCGCCTTCCTGAATCGACAAAATCCCATGTACATCCTAATGTAGGGATTTAGGTCACACTTGATCACATTGTCTCGGCTTCCGGAATCGTTAAAAGATTCTATTTACATTCTAGTTTTGGGTTTGGGTGATCCTTGAGTTCATTGTCTCGGCTTTCCCGAATCGTCGTAATCTCATATACATTCAAGGTTTAGGGTTTAGCTGATTCTTGATTTGATTGTCTCATGTTCCCGGATCTTCAGAATATCATGTACATTCCATTGACATCCTAGTTTTGGGTTGGGGGATCCTTGATTTGATTGTGTCGGCTTTCCGAATCGAGAGTATTTCATCTACGTTCGAGTGAGGCGAGTGAGGCGAGTTGAGGTGGATAACAAAAGTTCTTGGTGTATATTTTGTATAGAGGAGAAGCGAGCTGTTGTAGCACACGCTCTGCCCACCCCGGGGTCCGTGACCCCGGAGAGCATGAGCCGAGGAGTGAGCTTTAGCCGAGGGTCCGGCCGAGTGACAGAGCTTGGGGCGAGCGCATCCGATCTCAACAATCACAGCAGCAAGGGATTAGCGACCCCGGAGCTTCACGACGAGAAATCGGCCGAGGAGCAGGAGCAGATCCCGACCGCGAGGGTGGTGTCTCTGGAGAGCCTGTCGCAAAAGAGGCAACAGCGGCAGCCAGGGTCCACCGCGTCCCTTGTTGCCGACGACGAACAAGTGTCCAAGGAGACCCCCCAGGAGATGCTGATGAGCCCGCCCACTGCCTCCATCGCCATCGCCGCCAAAGCCATCGACAGCCCGGAAGACGACGATGCCCGTGACGACATTAGCGCCCGGCATGTCAACAAAGGTTGTGGGTGCACCATTTTGTAGACTATCACATCATATCAGAGCACACGATCCACTCAATTTCTGTACATTGCTGCCATGAATCATCATTATCATTTATATTCATTATTATTCCAATTTACCATCTCGCATGAATCTAAGTTATCTTGTTTTGTTACCTGCTGCTCAATTCCATGACGAACTCCAATCAATGTCTGCCTTCCATCAGTTCCACCATTTTGCAACCAAGCAAATTCAATCATTTTGGTGCTTGGTTGCAAATTGGTGTTTGCCATTCATGTGAACAATCTGCAAATTCCATCATTTCGAGACACAAATTCTTCAGATGACTGGCAGTATGCCACTCATTAACTTTCTGTAAAACTTCGGTGCCATCACACTCAAAACATCACTCGGAGACTCGGTTCTTGTGTGCCCTTTCGCACATCGCTGTCATGAATCATCAATTTGAAGTTGAGCAACTATGATTGCACCAGCTCTACCAAACTCTAAACCCTAAGTCCTGTAACCCTAAAAAATCGCCAACACCTTGAAAGCATGCTAAAACCATGGCATTGCTTGCGTAGTTAAAGGCCAAGATCCACCCAGTGAGCTCCAGGATTATTTAAGGATGTGAGGTCTCTGAGAAGCTAATCTCGGTGGTGGTCTAGAAAAGCATACAAGTTGGTTGGTTTGGCACACCAGGCTGTGCACGCATCAACACTAAATGTAGAGAAAGTATGAGAGGCTGCCTAATTTGAGCGCCCCTCCAGCTCACACAAGCTTATCTTTGCGTCTCCGAAGAATCGGAGCCTTGGGATCCACAATTCCTGACGCTCCGCGCCGCCCATGCTGAATTAACTTCTGCGGATTTCAGGTAGCTGAGTCTCTATACAGATCACAGATTCCTTCAACCTCCTCCTTTTAACCTACATCGATATGTGCAATAAGGTTGCCCCACGCTAATTTATCGACTTTCACGCGATGTTGGATGTTTGTTACCATCGCAACACATTTCAGGAATTTGTTTTACCGTGGCTGCCAGTGTCCGGGGAGATTTTTTGGGCATAATCGGTCGACATCCTAGTGTTTCCAAGACCTACTGGTTACATGTTGAAATCTTTCGAGTTTTCTTTAAAAAAGAGGTATATTCTATAAATTCCTCTAAATATGATATTTAGTATCACTTACTATTTGGTATCCCACAATGCCATATCTGTTTATTGTAAATATCATATTCTACCAACAAATGTTAAATTGGTTGTTTGGACATTACAGAACATTAACAACTTTACTTGGTAAAAGATTACATCAATAGTAAAAGATATAGTACTGTGTAAATCCAAATAGTAAGTTACACTAACTGTCATATTTAGTGTAGCAATTGGTTTTGGACCCCGTTCATTGGGTTGCCATACAGATTGATAAACAAAGTTATAAGCTTTTGTAATATGATTTTGACTCAAGGTAACTAGGATGTGTAAAGAGGCAACCTATTCAAGAAGGCAACCTAATTGCACATATCAAAGTGCACTAGTTACAGTTAGTAAAATCGTTTGATGTAAGGTAAATTGTGCAACTAATTCTATGTTTGAACTTAAATGGACAGCTATATTTGAGTGGTGTATGATTGGAAGTGAATCTAAGAATATACATAAAAAAGGCATGTGCTGAAAATAGATTGGACTACTTGCTCAAATTTTTTTAACCATTCTAAAGTAATAGTCAACATAATTGGGAGGACATACATGATCATTCAATAACTCATAATCTTCACTTTGACAATGAACATTTTATTCACATGAGCTCCAAAAAGTATATGGAGCATGGCCATGAGTACAATTTGGATTTGCTAGTCCTCACGTACTATTTGCATGTTTCATATCCTACGTGAAGTGGGTGTAGAGAGAAAATTGTTTGCTTAAGACTTGCTTACCTTACCCTGTGACTTGGGGGCACTTTATGCCAGAGCTTGAGGGCCCTTGACCAATGAGATTTGAAATCTCTCATTGGTGAAAAATGCCGAGATTGCCTCACTTCACTTTACACTAGAGCTTGAGGACCTAAGGGACCAAGAAAGTTTGTGTGGGCGGGGGTGGTTTGGGTTCAAATCAAAATGCTCAAAATATTTCGAGTATTGTGTTGTAAACATGACAACCTAAGGTATTAGGGCCTTTCACGGACACTTCCAACTCCACGTACTTACAATTTTGAATGTTGGTTGGGATCATATATTGTTTCATTCGGTTAGCAATTATGAATCACAAAGGCCGTGGTTTCAAGTGTCATAATTGGAGTTGGAGTTGTAAAAGTTATAAGAGGTCAATGTGAAGATTCCTCTTTCTCTTTAAGCAATCACATAGGCTGTCAATTGTATTCATCACCGAACCTTAGATGCCATGCAATGGATAATATTTCATCGTCTTTTATATGTTGTGTCAAGTCCATGTCAAAGAGGTAGGGTCTAACACAAAATTGGGAGGCCACCACATTCCAAAATTTCATAATTTCTTTGTTTATTATCATAATTGTGTGGAAGGGCTCATATGAATGGGAGGGGGGGGGTATTAAAGTAGCATTTGGTTGAGAGTATGACCTCTCCGACCAAACAAAATTCAATTTCAAATACATCCATAGTACGGTACAACGTTCGGATGAATTTCAAGGGCCCTCATAATTCATGGTCGCAACCCCTGGCCATAGTGTAAATTGATCCTCATTATGATAAATATTGTGGACAAATGTAATATGTGACTTACCATGAGCAACTCTATAGTGTGGCCCATAATATACACCATCACCCCAAAATTTTGTTTGCAACCCTATTTACACTAGTAATGCCCTCATGATATACCAACCTCCTTGCCCTGGGTTGGAATTCTCCAATCCAATAGAAATATTGTAACCCACAACGTAGACCATTTATGTTAAATAAAGTGGGTTGGTAGACATTCTTAACATCATGCACCCTTAATATTTCCCAAATCATGTCTTTAAGGTGTGCGGACCTAATTCAAATACTTAAAAAAATCAAACACCTATATTTGAGTGATTTGTGGTAATGTGTGGATCTAAGAATAGATGCAAAAAGGCACAACATGATTAAAAGAAATTGGGCTACGCTTTGAAAATCTATAAACCTCTCTACACTTACTAGTCAATATAATTTGGTGGGGGGTGAGGGTGGGTGCCATACATTATTTTTGGCAAATAATGACAATCTTTAAAATTTAGTTAATTGTTAGTTAAATACTTATTTTAACACTGTTAATTAGGGAGAAGTGTAGAAATTCATAATCACTAATTAGAAAGGAGACTATTATCTACAACGATGATGATCCTAACTATTGGCAGAGATTTTAGGAAGCTCTAGTGAAGGGACAATGGACACGTTACTAAAAGGAAGCAAGGTTGGAAAATTGGCTATGGACAAGTGTGCCTCTTGAAGGGTGAGCTCCTTGCATTCTTTCTTAAATACCTCTCGGCCATAATTTGGGTGTCAGTTATAGAAGACTCAAGAAGTAATTGAACTAGAAAATTCCTCTCAAGAAGAGAGTGGATATTTTGCAGATGTAAATTTGATCAGTGCCATAATTCAAAGTAAAGCTACTGGGTGGTAAGCCCTAATTTGAGCAAGAATAGTTACTTATTATGGATTTTTTGTGACAATTTGTCTTGTGCAAATTGAATTGTGCAACTACTCTCGGGGGGAGAGTAGTTGCATTATTATAGACTTGAATTGTTGAAGCAATAGTCTAAGCAAAGAGGAGAAAGGGTGCGAAGCCATTCATTGCATGTTAATAATTGGGTGCGGAGCCGTCGTCTTAATTGGAATGTAGATGTTCACCCCTGGTACATCAATGCAATAGCATGGAGTGTGAAGCTCGGCACCGCGAGTGTTAAGGAGTGGGTCAATAGTCTGATCCCAATTGTGAGAATCCTTATATCCAACTAAATAGGAATAATTCCTTTGGTTTATTGAGTACCAATCCCAAGGAAGAGAAGGAGGGATTAATCACCTTAAATGATGAAGTGTATTATCCATTGGCAATCAACATAGTTGCATTTTTAGTGGGATCAATCAGGGATGTGCAAATGGACGTGACGCGGCCTTTTTGCGTCACGTCGCGTCATGTCAGGGCGTGACGCGCACTGACGTGGTAAAAAAAAGTTATTGTACCAATTTTTTGTAACTTTTTTTTAACTTTTTTGGACAACTGCTCTAGTCGACTGCTACGAGCAGTCGACTTCAGAAAATAAAAATTAAAAAATTAAAAAAAATCTATTAAAAAATCTAAACCGTTAGATCTTCTTGGATTGAAGATCTAACGGTCCATGATTTTTTTAGAATTTTTTGATTTTGTTTTTTTAGGTTTCCTTTGAAGTCGACCAGCTAGCCGACTGCTAATTACAGTCGACTGGTCTTGGTCGACTGCAAAAGTAATTTTTTTGTAGTCGACTGCCAAGAAGATCTGACGGTCTAGATTTTTTTTTTTTTTTTTTTGCAGTCGACTGCTATTTGGAGTCGTTTGCTAAGTCGACTGCTATTTGCAGTCGACTTAGCAGTCGACCAGGGGGTTGACCGCGTCAATTTACCCCTGGGGTAACTGCCGGATTTACCCCCCCCCTCGGACGTGACGTTTTTTGGTCAGCCGTCACGTCACTGTCACAAAATGTGATGTGACGTGCAATCCCTAGGATCAATCGACCTAATCAACAACCGAAGTTTGTAAATGGAACTCAAAAATTCCAATACCATTGGAAATTGTCATTTGATTATAGAAACTCCATTCTACCCTGAATGGAACTATGGTCAAAAAAACTTTTTAATATACAATCACAATCAACTATGTGTATGAGAAAGACCGTAGCCTCTAGATCTTTGGCCGCTGGTTGGAAACCATTATCTATAGCAAGCCAATTGCCTTCTAGGAGATGAAGAGATTTATGAAATAAAGTTTAATTGGCGATTCATTGAGGAAGGTATGTGGTACAAGTGCCCAAGTTGCAAGGAATAATTGGGAAGCTTCCCTTCAACAATAATTTGTTGCTGGAGAAGCTACTGAGAATAATTGTCATGATGGCACAATAAACATGTAAGGACTGACCATAGCCAATTTGGAAGTTTTCATTATATAAAGAAACATTGAGTAACAATGAACTTGCTCTAGTAAATCAAAGATTGCCTAAAGTGAGTTTATAATTAAAATGAGTTAATTATTCAAGCAGATGGACATTAACCATTAAAACAAATTGTGAACAACCTTGAACTAATCAATAATGGATTGGAGTTACCAAGGTGATTGTTACAAACCATTGTTCCAGACCATAGCTCAAATTATTGTCAACTCTAAAATAATGTAAAAAGTTTGGAACCAATTTGAATTTGTCATTAACACCATTCAAAGTGGCAAGGAATGGACAATGACATTATTATTCATCCAACTTACCATGGCTCATGATTTTGGAAACTTAGAGGTTGTTGTCCTTTAGTTACTCTAGGTAAAGACAATGGCCGGACGGACTCTTTAATGGTTAAATTGATTAACCCATCAACATACATGGTTTTGCGTAAATTATTTCATTATTCATTATATATTATTTAATTCAAGAATGATTATGGTACATGGTTGGGGCGCTCTTGGCCTTGGCTTTATGACAATATTGGCACTCAAATAAAACAATTGTTGAGTTGAGACTCTCTGCTTTGAATCCATGGTTCAGCAAGTTGATACTATTGGATAATGGTTGGCTATAAAGGGAGAGATCGCGCAATTGCATGTAGTGCACTAAGTACCTCCTAAGTTTAACCTAATAATTTTATTCTTATCCTCACAAAATCACATTGAATAGTGTATGTCCTAGGTTATGATATGTACCCAATATTTGTCATGACCTATCAATTAACCTAATAGTTGCACTTAGACTCACAAACTAACACTTATTTAGCCTTAATTGTGTTGGTTTTATTGAATCGAACCCAATCAAAAAACCTATCCACATGGGACCTAGGTGCTCATCTAAAGAATAACCACACATGAACTTTTCATAATCAAACATACTCAAAGAAGGTCCAATGTTCACTCTGAGTTTTGTTGGTGCTTCATCATAGATTTTGATATTGCAACATAAGCTTTGTTGCATAAACCCTTGTAATAGAAGATGAAGAACATGAAAGTCTAATCGAATAACACCTACATACCTTGGTAAGCTCAATAATATAGGGTGCAAGCAGAATAAAGTGGACAACTCTTGATCCCAACATAGGTTAAGGTGAAAGTGATTCAAAACTATATATTGACTTTGAAAATTGTGAAAAAAACATAAACAAAAAAAGACATTTATTTACAAATCCAAGCAATTTATGTTGACAAAAATTGTTTAAAAAATCTACACATTCCAGAAGACGGCGAAAGTGGTGTTCAAGTGGTAATATTGAACAAGTAATCCTCTAAAATTTGTTCAAAATATGATAATATTGATGATTTTCTCAAATAAGTAAATAAATAAATTTGATGATGACCTCAAGTTTGTAATCAGTTCAAGGAGTATGAAAAAAAAATTCAAGTTCAAAATATTTAAGGTCATGACATTCATGTCCAAAACCACATTTAGCCATTTGCTTTTGAGCATGGCATTTAATGATAGGTTTCAAAGATCTCATCTCAATATTTTGCATTTGAGTACTTACCACAATAATAGAGGGCACCATGAAATAAAATCCAATTTATGCAACATTTTGTTACTACTTTTAGGCGTTTGACTAGGAATCCATGGTTTTAAGATACCAAAGCACTTTTGTTGGTCCACCTTGTTGGAGGTGGGCTTGACGCAAATTGTAGAAGACCCTGAACATTATCCATAGTGTGCCATCTAGGAATCCATGTAGACTTTTCATCCATGGTAATTTGTTTGAGCCCTTAGGCCTTCACTTTCTACATGAAGTGAACTTGGACGGTCTCGGCCTTTTTGACCAATGAGATCTTAGAATGCAACGGTCGCATGCCTTCAATCTCGTGTGTGAAGTGGCCCTAAGGTATGTGGGTATTATTTGGTCCGTTCTTCATGTTCTCCAACTTTTACCAATTAGATTTATACAACAAAATTCGTGCTGCATTAGCAAATCCACGATAAAACAAATTCAAAACCCAGATTGAGAATTGGACCTCCCTTGATTTCGTTATGGTAAGATAGATATACTCAAAAATCATCACCAAACCTAAAACCATCGCTATGCACCACATGCATACATGTGGAAGCAATAAATGTGTGCATGTGATACACAGTGGTGGTGGTTGTAAGATTGGTGATGGTTGTGGGTATAACCACCACCACTATGTACCGCATGCGTACATTTGTAGCTTCCACATGTATGCATGTGGTACATAGTGATGGATTTAGGTTTAGTGATGGTTTTGGGTATACCTACCTTATAGAAAGTGCATGTTGGTTGATTTCTTGACTGCATACATAGGTCCTCCCAATTGTGTAGACTATTGATTGTAGAGTAGTTATTGATATTTGAAGACGCAATCCAATATTTTCTATGCATGTGTCTTTATGATGGTTGCTCTTTGATCCTCACCGAACCAACATACCAACCAAATCTAGGGCTCCGATTAAGAAATCGAGCCACTTAAGACCCATCTACCTTGAACACCATTAAGTTAACTGTGGTTTCGTGCCCAACGGATGCCGATTCCCTCAGCATCTCCATGGAATCCCGGGTTGCAGATCAAAGTCCGGTGCTGTCGCCATGTTAGAGAGATTGGACACACGAGTTTCTTTAGACACGGGAACGAGGAGGCATTCGTTGGCTCCAGAAAACATGTTCCAGGAAATTTGAAGGCTGGGTTCTCTTGGGTAGTGTGCCTTTGGCTTTCCATGAGGCTTTTTGCATGGGCCCTGAAGCCCGAGTTAATATCCAAGCGGATTTCTGCATGTTCAAGATCATTTGGTAAAGTGAGATGTGCAAGCTTGATTTATGGAATGCTCGTGAAGCAAAATTATCGCTAAATTGTCAAAGGTCGTATTGATACAGTTGAACTTTCAATATATAAGGTCATGAGCTCATGTTTATAATATGGAGATGACGTAAACTTACAGAGGGCCCGTAAACATCCTCCATATATGAAATTTCATGAATTATCTTAAGACACATAGAAAATTTGGTCATATGTGTAAAGTGAGAACAACATTTCTAAGTGAAAAAAAAAAAAAAAAAAACAAGAACAAAACAAAAACTCTCATTTAGCTCATCGATTTTGTTGTTGTTTTCATTTTTTTTCATGTTGCATACGTAATTATCTTGATGTTACACATACTGAATTTGAAAAAAAATGAAATTAATATCATTTATTAGGAATTATTTGTTTTGAAATATGTTCAATATAACCATGATTTTGTACAATATTGATGTTTCGTGTAGAGAAAAATAGTTTCCAACAACTCTTGTTGGAGTGTCATTTGGGGGGGGGAGTAGAATTTTTCCCATGTAAACAAAAATAAGCAAAAAAATCAATCCTAAACAAGTGCATGAATCTAGTCAGTTATTTTTGTGGATTTTTGGTCAATTACACATACCCAATCAAAATTGATTGGGTTGATGTGGTCATTGGTAAGGTTTTTCTTAGTTCCCTTGGGCAACCAGAAATTATTTAATTTTTTTAGCCAATTCAGAGTTGGTATGTTGCATCCATCGCCGTCACAATTGATATGATGATTGATAGTACAATTAAATCGTAGCATCTAATGTAACATCTTGACTCAACAACACTTTCTTGTTTTAGAATATATCCTCCAAGTAGGCTCTTGAAGAAGACAACAAATTGGGTGTTCATCAATGCACAAGCGGGTTTGAACTCAGGACCTTGTGGCACCAAACCTTGGGTTGTACCACCAAACATCGACCTTGCACACATTATAGGTTTACGTATCTTTCTTCGCCCGGGGAGGTCAACATTATATGATATTAAGAACCACGTGCCAAAAAATAGCTTGGAACAACGTCCAAAGGAGTAAATTCTTTAAAAACACTAACACAAATATAAGCTATTATAAGTCAATATTAACTTGAATATAGGCTACTATACTACATTAATAATTCGGAAATTTATTGGATATATTTCAAGAATATCCATCAAATATATGGAATATCCTATGAATACACTCATTATTTATAGTCCACCTTGAAATTACCCACTTATCACTACAAGTCCCCTCTCTCCCTAGTTTCTTCTATGAATTCATTTACTTTGAAAGCTACATCAACTTTCCACATGTACCAATCAACAGATGTGTGGCACGTGGCAAACTCATTAATGCAATCAGAAAAAGTCATATTGACATTTATCATCACCTCCATAACCCAAAAACCTCATTATTTTCCATATTTTCAAACTTTCTAGCAAAGGAAAAATTAAGGTTCCAAACACTACAGAGTTTACTAAATTTCTTTTAATAAGAAAGAATAAAGATTTAAACACCAATTTTTCTTAAATTTTCACATTAAAATTGCTAAAATTTGGTTGTGTTGCGGCCTAAAATTTCACATTCTAAATTGACAAAAAACTATGAATAGGCCTTGCAAGCATTTTTTTCTTCTATAGAGGTTGAGGCACCAAGTTGAAGATCGGAGTAAGATGTCCTTTATTAATCCCGAAGTCCTGGAAGATCAATTTTGGTTGCTTCACTGGGGGGAGTGTTAGCCATTTATTGGGCGAGAAATTAGATAAGTTGGTTGAATTTTTTGGTTGAAGATTATGAAGATATGTTTGATTATATTATACATGATTTGAAGAGTATACAATTCATTCATAAACTCTAAAATTTGCTATTAAGTTGCACTTGCCAACACAATGAAATATGATGTTGACTTTGAATTTTATTTTAAGATTAAAAATTAGGAGAGAGAAAATTAAGGGGGTGCATGAATAGCAGAGATACCCGTAAGAGATGAAGACATCGTCATGACTTTGCTCAAGAGTTTGCCAGCGTCGTACAAATATTTGACCACCACCTTGGAAATGATGTCAATGAAAGAGCTTATGATGAATTATGTGATGATACATTTGATGTACGAGATGTCGAAGCGCAAGGAGAAAGAGCCCCAAGGTGAGGATGTTGTCTTGGTGTTGCGACAAAGCAAAGGGGGCAACTCATTTGCCAAGGTGCAAGGTCATGCTTCTATTGTGGCAAACCAGGCTACATTGTGCGTTTTTGCTACAAAACAAAGAACAAGGATCATGAAAATACGAAGAATGCGAAAGATGATGACGGCTACACATTTCTAATGTGTAATGAGACACATTCCAAGAACGTGTACAAATGAATCATGGATTCAGGAGCCACCAAGTACATGACTTTGCATAGGGCCACATTCGACACATATGAAATAATCGCTTCACGCAATGTGCATTTGGATGATGATAGCGTTGTCGAAGCCATCGGAATGGATCCATTGTCGTGGAAACAATCGTAAGCGGTAATATCAACCAAATTCGTAACAAAGATGCGTTGTTGTAATATGGGTCGGTCAGAATTTAGCACATGGTTATTTACGTGTATTATTTCCATTCCAAGTATGCATGTAGATCAACCATGTTCTAATTAGTTGTTTAGTTTAAAACCAGTCTTGAGTTCAAGACTGGGAGTGTTTGGTAAAAATGACTTGGAATGAAGGACTTAAGGGTTAGGGAATGATAGGGCCTACCGATGGTGGTGGTCACCTAGCTACTTAGGATTCCTTGATGCTCTAAACCTTATGGTTTCCTATAGGCCGAAGGGTTAGGAAAGGTTATAATGTATAGGCGGCAACCATTATCTATCTGCTTAGGATTTCTTGATGCCCTAAACCCTAAGGTTTCCTATTGGCCTAAGGGAGCAAGAGAGAAGAGGATTTAAGGGAATAAAGGGTGGTAAAATATTCTTGTGGATACTCTTGAGAAGTTTGAAGAGTTTGTGTTTAGAAACTTATGGAGTTGAGAGAGTTAGTTTTTCTAAGTGCTTAGAAAAGCTGAGGGTGTTCAGGTTACTTGAAGGAATGAAGGTATGCACTAGGTAAACATTTTGTTGACAAAGAAGGCATAATTTGGGTCTCGGATTTTGGTCTGTTGTGCATGATGGGAGAAGTATTTTGTTGTTATATGTTGGAGTGTTCTTAGTAAGGTAGGTTACTTGTATACAAATTCATGCTAGAGAAAGAACAATAAAGCGATGAAGCAAAGGGGATCTAGAACTATCACAACTAAGTAATCCACCTTTGAGGGTTTGGTTCTCTATACGTATTGAAGCTATGAATGAAAGATTTAAAGGGTAGCTTAGAAAATACCTTGTCTTAATTGTGGTAAAATTTCAGTTGCATAGGTATTATAGATTAAGAGTTATTGATCTTGATGCAACCAGATCTTTTAATATAATGTTGAGGGGAAATATTAGTTTGACTAAAATTTGCCCTATGAGTTGCACATTGCTTTGTTAGTCATGAAAATTGATATATGAGTAGTAGATGAGGTATGCAACTACCTTGCAAAATTTTGTAGGTAGAACTTGAAGGGGTTTAACGTTACATGAGAATGAACTTGACTAGGTCGGCATTGAGGGTACTATGTGATTAAATGGTCTTGGACAAAATTGAGGGATGCTTTGGGACAATTGAGGAATTAGTGTGTGTAAGAAGCTAGCTTTGAGATTAAAAAAACTTACAATAACAAAAGACTTTGTATTTTTCCAGACAAATTACATTCTTCTTGACAACGCTTCATATATCCAAGTTGCAAGCCAATTTGGTCTCGGTGAGCAAAGCTGTGTCAAATGGTTTGAATGTGTAATACAACCTAAACAAATGTTTTATAAATGTTTGCGATGGAGAAACGCATCATGAGGCATTTGAAGGGCACTTTGGACTTCAAATTATGCCTCAAAGACAAGGATATTGCCTTGAGAGAATTTTACAATGCGGATTGGGCGGGAGATGTAAACGACCAACGATCCACCACGGGGCACGTGTTTCTTGTTGGCGTTGGAATCATTTCGTAGAAATGCAAGAAACAAACAACCATGGCATTGTCTTCGACGGAGGTGGAGTACATAGCCACTAGCCATTACACGAAGGAAGCGGTTTGGCTTAGGCAACTTTTGGCAGATGTGGAATACATGCATAAAGGACCAACATTCATCATGTGCGGCAATCAAGGATACATACAATCTAACCTCGTTAGTATGACACTCGTTTATACGACACCCTTGATATTACGACACATTTTTGCGCGACCAAACTTTTTAGTTCAAAACTCCCTCTTTTATACGACTACGACACTCGATAATACGACATTTAGAATCTCCGTTTTGTCACATTAAAGAGGTAATTAATGCTAAAATTCTTTTCATCTATTTCATGTACATCTAAAATACATCCATTTTCACTTGGGAACTATTTGGGAACTTCACTAATCATTGGGAACTTAATGATAATTAGGGTTACTAGTGTAGAATGGACCCAGTTAGGGTTAGAGTGGCCTCCTTCCTATTCTTTTGTCAGATTATGAGCTTGAAATGTTGACAACATGGATGAGACTGGATTGTATTTTAGAGCACATCCTAATAAAACATTAGCACAAAGAAAGGTGAAGGGGCGGAAGTTACAGAAGGAGCGTGTAACACTTGTTCTTGTTGTTAATTCAACTGGAACTGATAAGTTGAAGTTGCTTATGATTTATACATCTAAGCAACTACGATGTTTTGGAAGGTGGCAACCTCATGAGTATGTTCGGTGGCACTCAAATAAAATAGCTTGGATGAAGGGGGATATATTTGAAGCTTAGATTTTGCAGCTCAACAATTAGTTCAAAGGCAAAAATTGAAAGGTGATTATGATTTTGAATATTGCATCTTCACATGTTGTTAGCTCTGCCAAAGTTGGCAAGTCTCATGGTTTTTCAACCTTGGAATTGAACAACATGACTTTGGTATTCCTTCCTCCCAATGTTACAATTGTAGTTCAACCTTTGGATCAAGGTATAATAGCATCTTCCAAAATTAAGTACAAAAAAAACCTTTTGCAATGGGTATTATCATAGTATGATGATGCTATATTAAAGGACTTAAGGAAGGTGGTGCTCAACATCAGACAAGTTATCATGTGGAGTTATGAAGTACAGAGTGAGTCGGATGCATAGATAGTCAGGAATTGTTCGAGGATGGTGCGTATATTACATGCAACATGGAATGTTGATTTTGCCCTAGTTGATGAAAGGGGGAAGAATAGAATGCAAGAAGAATCAAATGAACTTGGTGCTCTGATTTCAAAGTTGCGATTGGGTGATGATGAGATGTCAATCAAAACTTACATTCAGATGGAAGGGGAAGAGATTATTGAGCTAGAATTGAGTACTGATGAGTTGGTGGATGTTGCTTTGGGAATCAATTATGCACAAGGCTTTGATCTTAATGTTGATCTACATTCAGTAGATGTGGATGATGTTGCTCCACCTATAGTAAAGCTTAGTGATGCTAAACATCATGCATCATTGTTGTCTAATTTCTTATTAGACAACTCTTTACATTTCGGTGTTAATGAAATTATTAGTTTCCAAAAGCTAGTAGGGAATTTAGATAAGATGATAGTTGCTAACTTGAGTAGGCAACACCAGAGATCTTTGAACTCTTATTTCAAGAGTTCTTGAGAATATTTGTATTTGGTTGGAGTTATAAGTTATTATTTCATACAATCTATATTGCTTAAACTTATTGTATATATTTTTAAGCTCATATTGCTTATGTTTTTGTATTCCCTCGATAGTACGACAATTTTACGCCATTTGTCATATTAATGAGAAGACGACACCTCGATAATACAACATTTTTTGTGTTTCCCAAACGTGTCATACTAAAGAGGGAGAACAATAGCACTTGCAAAGAATCCCACACACCATTCTCGCACCAAACATATCGATGTACAACATTATTTCATTAATGAGAAACTAGAAAACCAAAAGATATATTTGAAATATTGTCCAGCGGATAATATGATAGCGGACGTGCTAACCAAACCACTTGCAAAGGATAGGCATCAAGCATTAATAAAGGCAATGGGTTTAGAAGCCTTGGACTGCTCGCAAAGTGGGAGTGTAGAAGGTAGAGCATTAGATTGCTCATAGTCAATAGAAATGTAATGGAAGAGGCATGAGAAATAAAAAGGTTAGAATAAGGCCACAACGTTATTCCGAAGAGGGATAAGAGTTATCCCATATTGTTTGTATGAACCAAGGAAAAGAAAAAAAACAATAAAAGGCAAGCAAGGAAAGCATGAGACTATCTCACTCCAAGCATTGTTCATATGTTTTTGTGTATATGTATATGCATGTGCAATCTCATCTCTAGTCCTATTGACTTCCAATAATGCTATCTACCAAGATGTAAATGCCCATCTCGACTTAAACCCAACATATTATGCATCTTAGGAGCCCCACCTACATATAAACCACCCTTCACACCCAGCCCAAACCTCAAAGTACAAATAATTGAATTCACTTACTGTAATGATAGATTCCCTAGAGAAGCCACCAACCCAAAACTTGGTAAATATGCCATTCTCCACCCACTCCTATCCCAACTAGGATGGATTGTACTACCACCCATTATAATCATGGTAGGAATAAGGGGCACTATACATACAACAATTGTTAAACTCCTCCAAGACCTATAAATCCCCAACTCCAAAATCCATGAACTATTGGAATCCTTCTACCAAATTGCTATAAGGTACCTTACACACATAATTCTAAACAAAATGGAAATTAGGGAAAAAAAAAAACAAAAAAAAAACCTAGTCCTACTTGACTAAACGCACTTTCTGACGCTAAAACCCAAAACTAACATAGAACACATAGCCCTAACACTAACCACACAATCCACCTATGAAAATAGGCCCTAAGCCGCCCCCATTATCATGCTCACACGGACATGAGAGGGAGGTGGTGAACGGACATTGCGTATCTAGGTAAAAGACCAACGTTTCTTTTTATTTTCTTCCCGTGGCCACAACTAGTTATTTCCACACTAATAGGATTATTTAGTGTAGTTGGTGAAAATAGGCTCATGATAAAAATAAAATAAAACAAAGTCATCCAAAACTCGCCTAGAAAATGTTTGGTAAATTATAGAGCCATTTTACAGCAGGCCCTCTAGGCAAAGCTAGAAGCTTGCTCGGGGAGATCACTCCATTGTCAAGTTGAACACCACGTGTGAACAAAGTTTGCTACCCCTATATTAATGCCATAGATCATTTTAAAATTTATGATATTTTTTCTGCATATACATAACCATTGATAGTATCTTTTGTATATTTTTTGAAATTTTTAGTCATCTTCATTTTTGTAGTAAATTTTTAGCTCAATTCTGTGTCATTCTAGTTAGAAACGGTATGTTTTATAAAAAAAACAAATCATCAAATTTAGTTACCATTTTTTAATATATAATAGATACCGTGTATATCTACTCATGAAAAAAAATTGATAAAATTTTGACCCATTTTGGTGATGCTTTATGTAAAAAGTAGGATTTTTTAGATGTAAAGTGTTCGCACGTGGTTGTTCAACTTTACAAGGGAGTGATCTCCCCGAGGAAGCTTGAACATCATAAGGGCCATGAGAAGAAAAAATGATTTAGGATTTCTCATGATCATGGTCAGCAATCCAAATTAGACCATGACGAAAAGAAATCCACACCACTTTTTAAAAACATTGGTCACGGGGCATAGTGTGAAGCAAACCACGACCAAGAATTAGCATTATAACGAAACTCCAAAATAAAAACTACTAAAATTAAATGTTATAAAAATTGGGTAATTTTAGAAAGGGTTGATCCTCCTAGTCACCAATCACATGCCCTAATATTCAAGTTCTATACATGTATGTTTTTGAATACCAAGATAGAATTGTTGGAGGTGGCTGCCTCTTCATAGTACGTACAAACTAACACGAGTGTAAGCAGGGGTATTATTTGGTTGGGGATTCATGGCACTCACTTAAAATCATCCATCCTAGATATCGTGGATGAAGTGGCTCCAATAAATAAAAGCCCCCCTATGGGATTGAGGGCTGATTCATTCGAATGTGACATCACTAGACTAATTCGGGGCCTTTGACTCTATTTCCGGAATCAAATTGCCTAAAATAGTCATTTAGATGATTCATGCGTTTTTTCCATCCGCATGGATGATTTTAAGTGAGTGCCACGAATCCTTGGCCGTATTATTTGAAGCAATAGCATACATACATGTAGTATACATAAGGGAGAGTTATAAATTTTCTCTTGTGTGTACATCCGAAAAGGTTATTAAGAAATCCAAAATAAAGGTAGATCTACAAAAGGGGGCCCTAAGCTTTATAGAAAAACTTGACAATAGATTAGGTTGGCCTATGTTAATTTATTGTTGGGGCAACTTGTGAATATTTTCTAAATTTGGATGACGGGATGGTTGTGGCCCTTGGATTGAAGCATATACACACCAAATAATTTGGAAAACATACATGTGAGAATTTGGATTTCCAAATTTGGAGTTCATATGCCTCATCTAGAGGTGGTCAAAGTTCATTGACCAGATGATGTGTGCCTCTCAAATTGAACTTAAAGGCCATCTTGGGAGCTTGTTTGCTTGGGGTGTTGCCCAAACTACTTGCGTATGTCTAGTACATAAGAATCACCATGCCAAGTAGGAAGTTGGATGATGGTGTGAGGTGGCAATGTAGAACACTCTCCTAGCCAGAGATGACCACTCGGATCACCAGGGGCAATAAAGGGTTAGAGGAGGTCATTATTTTCAAGAAAGTGAAAGATACACATGTTTTGAAATCCAATGATGTTTTTAGGAAATTACATAGTCTATGAAATTACTTGTTACATTTAGTATCTTTAATCTTATGGACATCATTTCAAATTTCAAATTACAACCTTTGACCTTTGAGGGTTCACCCCTAAATAAAACAAGAGATTGAATTTTTTTTTTTAAAAGTGGTTGTTTTTAATGGGTTTGACCTGCTAGAGAATTTCCCTCATTCTTGAATTTCTTTTCTTTTCATAATGTGTACTAAAAACACTTCGAACGCACTTCATGTTCATTCTTGGAAAAACATTCAAAACACAACCTCCCTCGATAACATTTAAAATTCTATTCATAAGTGGAAAAATGTGTTAAAATTAATGATGTCTTTGGCATGATTTCTTTTTACAAGATATGCAACTTACTCAGCTAAAGTTCAAGTGATTTCAATGACAATATAAATTTAATGCTCCAAGATAAATTTGAATATGCTGTAAACATAACTTGGGTGGAGCATTGTTCCAAAATGGTACAAATAGGTATGGTCTAAAATTCATCCTTCTCAACATTCAATTGTATGTCAACTCCAAGTCAACCCTTGAATACATTCATTATGATACATCTTTCATTTCACCTTGAACTTGCACAAGCTCACAAAACATGTGAAGCACAACAGGTCTACTCACTAAAACATTAGAGTTCATGATCCAATTATTCACAATGTTCACATTATGTACCTATGATCATATGTTTTGTGTCTTAAAACACACAAGTGTGTTTCCTACATATAAGGAACATGATTGCAATGTAAACCTATACTAACAATTCATGACAAAACCAACACCAACCACCAATTTTATGAAGGATTTAGATATTTTCACTTTGAAAAAGCTGACAGAGGCAGAGACCAAAATGGAGACTTCAAACACATGGATGTGATCTTCTGAACAAGCTTTCTTCCTAACTATTGCAGAGATTAAACTGCAACTTCAGATGACTTTTTCGGTGATCTTCAACATGCAAATATCCCCTAGAATACGTGTGCAAATATATCATATGGACATTTGAATCATGGAGAGCTCCTCATAAAATATGCCAGAGACATGATAGATTTGAAACACCATGAGATGTTTCATGGACTACTAGACACATAAACTCATTTTGAGTGCACACATTCAATAATAATTGTTCCGAGAACGCTAGAAGCGCTGGGAGACAACCATTCACGACCTCAGAATAATATTGATACACAAGAGTCCACGGATGTTTTGCCTCGCAATAGTCAATACGCTGGAAGACAATTTAAAACTACAGTGAAGTATGATATGTAAGTTCTCAAGTATTCAAACTGTTTTGGGTAAGTGAGCCAGTGGACTCCATTCCCAATGCTTGCCCTGAAAGTCAGGATAGATAATCTATATGCTGACTTCCAGCATCAATAAGAAAATCCAATCAGAACTTCAATCAATCTGCACTGTGCCAGATATAGATCCCTCGCAACATCCCAGAAAGTTGTATCATTCAATTATGATGTCCTTAGTTGAGGAATCAAAGGTACAAAAAAATACCTATACTGGATATATTAGCCAGCAAATGCCAGCAAATTTAACAACACGTGAAGGTCTCCATTTCTTTTTTAGTTGCATTGAAAAGCCACCAGTAATTACATCCTGTGAGCTTCATTCAGCTAGCTCACCATACATTTACCACCCTTAGGCCTAAGACTAGGGAGATATTACACAATCAAAGTCCTTCACATGGACATGTTGTCAGCATGTCATCCTTCAATGAGACAGATGGAGAGACCTTCAAAATATACCTAAGTAAAAAATGGAGAGAGGTTAGGATGTCATCCCATTGTGGCGCGCCATGTCCAGTTAATGTTGTCGACATGCTACCCTCCAATGGGACAGAGAAAATGATACCCTTGCACAACGTTACTACAAAAAAAAGGAAAGACAAGTTAGCAAGACATCTCAATGCAGAGAGCCATGTCCATGTCACCCCACCTGCCTAATGAAATTCAAGTTTCTGTGGGTAGCTCCAGGATCATCCCTTAGCAATCTGGTAGCAATTGGGATCAATACCAAAGCATGGCTAGCAGCTGTTTGGTGGAGCCAGCTCAATACATTTTCCAAATGTTTTCTGCACTTAGCTTCAAAATCACACACAATCCTTCAATCTGACTTTTTCCAACACCTTCCCATGATAATCACTTCAATATCGAGTGATTCAACTACGAGCAGCAGGAACCACTGGCTGGTTTTTGCTTGTCATTGACAGGAAGAAGCTTCACATCAGGCTTCTTGTTTTGCTGCACATAAAGATCACTATATTAGTCCTATTTCTTCAACTTCCAGTGTACAAAGGCTTAGTGACAATACAGGAGACAAATGTGTCTACCATGAATTACTGTCCAAACCAATCTGCAATTCACATTTCAGGTGGTTTCCTGAGGGATTACCTCAGGCTTTGAATCGGTTTCAGCCAGCCTTTGCTTGATATCCCTTGCAATTGTGAAAAACACATCCTCCACATTCATGTTTGTTTTGGCACTCTGAGTCACAACATCAACCAAAATCCGGTTCATCAATACTCCGATAAACAGATCATCAGATGCTGTCGGTTGCTTGTCTATTTTGAGCATGCCCTCCATGTGTGTGGAAAATGAATTGGTGTTCTTCCTAATACTGCCAATTTGCCAAATATCTCAATCATGACACGTGCAAAGGACCAGAAGCGGGACACATAATTTGTCAAGTGGAACATGGATCTGAAACAGAACCTGGAGGAACCATTCTCATTTCAAATACGAGGACTGAAAGTCTGATACTTAGATGGTATATTCATACTTCCAGTAGAACAATTGCTACTAGATAGACTGTTCATTACAATTGCAACCTTGGTACCTACACATAACTTGCCTACATCCCTCTTCACCTTAACGAGAAGACCTCACTAATAGCAGACAACTTTGGCCTTGTTCCACAGATGATATTAAGGAGTGTGTCACTTACAGTTTCAAAAAACTTGATGCCGAACTCATCTGCAAGTGCTTGTCCTTTTGCAGTTGGGACCGCCTACACAAAACGTCAGAAAATCAGTTTCATCAAGTCCTTGAAAATTTGCATTCAACTGACATCATCTGTATAGGTCACCACGTTGAGATGGGTATCTGTGCAAACATGAAAACCCCAAAAGAAGGTTAGTTGACCAAGTACAATGTGCACTCATGCTGGCTGACCAAAGCCAAGGGGTTATGAGTAAGTTCTTGAGTCTGGCAGAAAGTAACAAAGGACAACAAATTGCCACTAGCCCCTACAGAACAGTCCATGGAACTAATGAGAATACACTAAAGTGTATCCACAATGGAATGCACATATTTAAAGACATCCAGGGAACTACCACAATGTTGGACTGAACAGAAGCTATAATACGATTTCATCCTACTCTCATCCTACCCTCATCCATTATATAAATATTGAGTTTGAAAACACATAATCTTGCTCAAGTACATATTACCAACCCTATTATTGTATACATGTATTAGCAGGTGCCCTCTCAGAAGGTTTAGAAACAACTATAAGTACTTCTAAACCCTTTGACTAAAAAGATTTGGACTGCTTAGAGACCAACCATTCTGCAAAAATGTGCACTAGGCACCCCCCAGATGGAACAACCAGACAAACGTTTGATCTGATAAAAGAGTCCCCAGAAACAAATGCCAGAGGACATAATCTCCACTGAGGCCCAAAAACAATCCGGACCAAAAAAATGGTGGCATGTGCTATAGTCTGACAACTCAATCCAGGACAAGAAATGTGACAGGGTCTCAGTATTTACTCTCTTGCTCTCGTCCATATCAGCCTTGTTTCCAACCAGAATCTTGTTCACATTGTCCGATGCATGCTGCTCAATATTCCTGATCCAGTTTCGAATATCTGATGCTAATTAAGTCTATTTACCATAAACCCACCAACTGTGTAGCTGCAATGTCTATGTACTGCATAATCCAATCAAAATTTGCAAAACTTGGTGTTGCAAAATGTCAGAATAGAAATATGAGTGGATACTGTTGAAGGATGATTCGTCTGTGACATCATAAACAAGCAAAATCCCCATTGCACCTCGATAGTAGGCTGCATTGAAAGCAGACACCATTTAAAACCACAATCCCGCTTCAGCAGCACAAGCTCAAATGGAATTGGAATTTTCAAAAGATATGGTGGTAAACAAGAACAGTGAAAGTGAAAGACTCGTTATTCATCACCTAATAATTACTCAAATGAGTGGTGCAGAACCTAAACCTCCTACCAAAAAGAGGTAAATGAGCTGCCACCAAGAAAAAAGCTCTGAAGTTCAAACCTTCAATTAAGAGACATAAAGTAAGGATTATGCCAGCACACACATGCCCCTCACAGTACCTGTTGTAATAGTGCGAAAGCGCTCTTGTCCGGCAGTATCCCATATCTGAAGTTTGATGCGTTTGCCATCAAGCTCAATGGTGCGAATCTTGAAGTCAATCCTGTAAAAGCAGTTGATGAAATTCAGCTTCTGTGCAGCAGATTTACAGAAGGGTTTGCACAATGTCCATCCATGCAAGACATTCACATCTATGAAAACCCACAGTTCTAGGAAAACTGACCCAATAATAGGCCACAAACCACAGGATCACAGGGAGTGATCTGCTCAAATAGGACACAGAATTTACATACCCTATGGTTGTGATGAAACTTGTCGTGAAAGAGTCATCAGAAAACCGAAGAAGCAGACAAGATTTACCGACACCTGCACAAGTAAAAATGCCATAATTACCTGTTTGCAGTGACAGTGACAAGAACAAATGACTGCAATGGAGCTAAAGCAGGACACAAATGGATGAGGGAGACTCAAAGTGGAAGCCATTAACACAAACTAGGATCCTAGAGAAGGAAATGCACCTCTGCACTAAACCTAATCCACAGAATCACAATAAAAAAATCTGCCAAATGTTGGTGATCCCTAGTAAACAGACAGAGTCGTGATTGTCGGTGAGACCACCGCTCATGCAAAATGACGGAGGCCCAACAACAATGCATTATTCCACGACTAACTAAGGCTCCGTAACCAACGCCCTAAGACACTTAAGCGAAATACTAGACATTGTTTACCTCTGGATTAGAATGGAAATTTGCCTGGATGCTCTTAGTCAAATTCTATAGAAAAGAAGTAGAAAGATAGATGACCGACATATCTTTCCAAGGTGGACGGTGAGTGCCACAGACACTGCATTTGTGCCTTAACATGTAGGGCACCGAGAAAAGCTCCACCGCCGAGGCTTGGAAAGAAAGGAAAGAAAGAAGGAAGGAAGGAAGGGCTGCAGAGCAGAATAGCTTTAGCACGCAGTCACTCACTGAACCACATGTCAATGATGATGATGGAATGTTATGTATGCAACACATCAGCACCCCATCCCATGGGCACCACCGCAAGACACAAGTAGAACAAGAAGGGGAAACAGAAGCAGGAGCAGGAGAGAGCAAGACACATACCACTGTCTCCAATCAGCAGCAACTTGATAAGGTAATCATAATCGGCCCGGGCTCTCGCTCCGCCTGCTGCCATGACTCTAGTCGCAACCCCGATCGCTAGAAGGCAAGTCCAATCTGAGTCTTACCTCCCTTTCCACCACAACTTACTTCTACACTGACACAGCACACGGAGAAACCTTGAGAAACAGACGAACCCAAGCAGTAGAAGCAGGGCAGCCAGAAGAACAGACTCTCAACCCCAATGACAGCCAAGAAAGAGGAATAAAAGTAGGTTTCACACTACGCAACGAGCCAATTCACCTGGCACTACCGCAGAGCGATCAGATCACTCGGCTCTCGCCTTACAATCCACTGACAGCATGCCCAAGGTTAGTGCTAGCCACCGCTGCCTACCTGCAAATGCAAACCCCAGATCGTCCACACAAACCACGCTTCGATGCGCCAATTTCGAGGTTGCTTGGGGAGTTAGCAGCAAAGAAGCAGCGGCCGTGACGGATCCAGCCGTGACACACGCACTCGATGGCGGCAGCGATCGCAAGGAGCGCGGGAGCAATCTGCGACGACCGATGGCGAGGAGAGGAGAGGCGATGGGCCACCGCGTGCAATGCATCCGAGAAAGAAAAAAACTCCGAGCTCGGAAGCAGGGCCGAAGTGCTGCTGCTGTAAGCCCTCCGCTCCCCTCTGGTGGGCCCGCCCTCCTCTCATCCACTCTCTGTCCAGCCCTCATCCCTCAACGTACTATTCCCCTCGCTGTCCTGGGCCTTCCTTTCATCGCTCATCGACGAAGGCGTTCATCCACCGCCCCGGATGTGAGGCTCCCCCCTCGTGACGACCCCGCGGCGAGGGGGATGAAATCATTCTCTCTCTCCTCTCTCTCTGTCTCTCTCTGTCTACAGCTCTATACAGCTCAAAGTGTGATGCCCAAGCCTTCTAGCTTCATTCCTTTCTTTGCTCCTCATGCCTTGCCGTTGCTTTCATAAGGATCGTATCGGCCTATTGTTGCCGTAACCGTAATGAGTCTCGGATGGATGATACCGGTTTAGGATTTGTGGCAGCCATGTTAGGGGTCTGGTGAAATGTATGGTTATTTGAACTCGTTACGTTCATTTGGTGTATTTGATGCTAATATTGGGGTCAAATTTGTTAAATAAGTAACACATCCGAATTGTGAGGGATTCTCAATGTTTCACCTTCATCTTTAATGGTTGTCATTATTTTTTGGCCGAATATATGTTCTAAAACATCTCTAAGTGTAATGCCCAAGCCTTCTAGCTTTGTTGTTTTTCATCTCTCTTTCATTTTTGCAAAGAATGGCATATTGTCATAATTGTAATCATCTTGGACATAGAATATCAGTTTAGGGCCGCTTCACACTATGGCCAAACGTCAAGAGGCCGTCGATTTCCACTAATCAGATTGCAAGAAACCAAGAACTCGGCCTCTCGACCCTTCACACTAGAGGCCAAAGTCCAAAGGTTGTCGCTCTCCAAAATGCCTACACGGCAATACTTTTTGACCAAGGCGACGGACTCTCAAAGGAACTTTGGGTCGGACAGGAATGGTTACCCAAACTATGGTCGAGAGGCCGTTGATTTTTTTCATTAAAAAAATCAAAAATTGACAAGATCTTGGCCGTTAGATTGGAGGGGTTGTTTTGGGCAGGGAATAAAGTGGGATGCTCCTTCTTCCTTTGGACTTTGGGTTTGGCCTTTGGAGGCTTCACACTATGGCCGTCCAAGTCGAGAGGTTGTGGGATTTCATGGCCAAAGGTTTGGACTTTGGGCTTGGCCTTTGGAGGCTTCACACTGTGCTCACCCGAAGGCTCCAATTCCTATAATTTATTGGCTATTTTCAGCCCATTTCTTTGGACTCTCAACAAAGTTTGGCCATTCAATCCCACGGCCTCTCGACTTGGATGGCCATAGTGTGAAAGTGGCCCTTAGGATGTGTGGCAACCATGTTAGGGATTTGGTACAGTTCGTGGCTCTTTCAATTCTTACATTTCATGGTTGTCTCTACCTTGTTACATTAATTTGGTGCATTAGATGTTAATATCGGGGTCAATTTTGTTTATTAAAATTTTAAAAAAGATGTATTGTGAGGAACAATTCTTCAAAGTTCTCACCTTCAACATAAATGTTGCTACAAATCCTTGGCCAAAGATTAAGACTTGTTCGTACCATATTACCAAGTGCAATTTTTCCATCCATGGATCATAAGCACATTGATTATGGCATTTAATGTGAAATGCAATATTTCACTCTTCCCCACAATAACTTGAAGTGTGGTCCACATGCTTCCAAGTATCCACAATGTTATAGTCAATCTCAAGATGGTGTGGCCTAATCTCATTGTTTCTTTCCAAAAAAAAAGAAAAAAGAAATGTGAATGTAAATTGTTTCTTATTTGGGATTGTAACATATTACACAATTGAATTTCACTTAGATATGCCATGTATAGTCTACCGCATGAAATGCACCGTTAGCAATGTACTTTTTCAATGTCATGCACCAATGCTAGTGTATTATTCTACATGTAAGAACTCCCTCGGGCTCCCAATCCTTGCAAGTTACTTACATGTGAGAGGTCCCCATGTAATTGTAGTACATATGTATCACCGTTTATGGTATTTAGCATCACATGCATGATAGTGTCACTTACCCTTTTATTAAGGTGTGTGCTAGGTTACACTAATGATCAACAACTTCGTCATTAGTGTCACCTCATGACACAAGGCATTCAACTGCTCTCACTAAAATCTTAGCACAAGTACGTTCAATAGTGTTATGAGGTGTACGCTTGTGTTACGTAATGGTCTACAAGTTGACTAAAGTGTCCACAAATGGCACTTGGCGTTAGTATGCTCAAGAATATCTTCCTCTTGCATGTGAAAATGTAAACATACGACACTTGCCATTAGTATGCTCAATAATATCCTTCCCTTGCATACTAGACGCAAAACTATCATCTCAAGTATCCCAATGTGCTACACTAAGGACCGGTTTACACCATGGACCATGAAGTCAGACCATGAAAGATGGCCTTTTTCCATGGTCCGACTTCATGGTCCAACTTCCATGGTCCGATTTCTTAAAAAAAACAATTTACAAAGCCTTTGGGCCCCTCACTAGGCGTAAATTGAATGTGGACCAAGAGGAATGACTATGCACCAAAAAGTGAATGTGTGTGTGTGTGTTTTTTTTAAATATATGTCCAAAAAGGGAAGTTTTGAAAAAATAATAATAATTCAAGTTTGACAATTCTTTTGGCTTTTCTTGTCTTCATCTTCTCTTCCCCAAAAAAATTTTCATTAAAATTTCATTATAATAGTATTTCTATGCCATGGGCCCTTGCCTTTTTCTACCATAGCACCTCTTTTGTCTTTCTTATCGCAAAACCCATTGGACCATGTCACTGGACAATGTAGGCCTTAAAATATGTCTTTTGGGAACCTCGAACTCCATGATCACTCTAACATGTTTTCCTTGGTGTAAACCGAAGTGGTCCCGGGATGAGTTCAACAACCAATCACAAAAATTTCAGGGCCTTGGGACGACTTCATGGTCCATGGTGTAAACAACCCCTAAATGTCATGATGTAAATAAATCATCTCTTAAAGAAGCTACGTATGTTGACAAATAGTATCATATTGGCAATGAGCAGGCATGACACTTTGAGACCTCTAGGCATCTTGTCTAGGCCCTTCGCAAATAGTGTATGTGACACTAAAAACCCTAAACGGTGTAGTGGTCATGCCAAGTAATTTTGTTGACACCCTTAATCTTAATGGGACATGAGAAGGCACATGTAATTGGTTTGTTTCTTGCATAATCGTTATTGGATCAAGTCATTAAATTATGAGCTACGGTTTTCAATAAGTTTGTTCTATGAATGTTTTTTGTTCTTGACATCATCAATACAATATGCCTTGGACTAATAAGGAGTGAATGTTGCAATCGTCATGAATTCCTCCCTAGAGATTGGATGCAATGTGTAAGTTTTATGATAGATACCATGAAAAATATTATAGCATGTAATATTTAGACACAATTATATTTGTTGACAAATATGCAGTAGTTTTAATAAATGAGTTAAAATATTAATCCATGCTCAATAATACATCTTCAAATAATTTTCTAAAATTGCACTATACTATACTTTATAATGTGTAGAATTCTGTAAAATTTCAGACCACGAGACAATTTCGGATAATTTGAACCATTTATCCTAGTTATTTCAGATTAAATTGTTTTTTTGTTGGGTCATTTTTATGAGAAGTGATCCAATTTTTTTTATTTAAAATAATGGATTACTAAACTAAAATATTGGAGAATTAAAATTCTGAAACTTTCATGATAATTTGTGGGGGCTTTGAGTCAAGCACACATTATTCAGCTTTATTCCAACAAATCTATACTTTTCATTGCGGTATAAATTTATGAGCTTCATGCTATCAAATCAAGGCTTTGCAGTGGCGCAAGCAACCTATGAAGAATAACATTTTATTTATTTTTGTTACATCAAATAATAACATTTTTAACATGTTTGCCACATATCAACAATGCGTCAGGTCCGCTGCACTCTATGGCCGAAGGTTGAGAGGCCGTCAATTTCCACCAATCATATGGCAAGAAACCAAGAATTCGGCCTCTCAACCCTTCACATTAGAGGCCAAAGACCAAAGGCCGTCGCAATTTAAAATGCCTACATGACCGAGGCGATGGGCTCTCGAAGGAAGTTTGGGTCGGACAAGAATGGAAACCCAAACTATGGTTGATTTTTTTCCATAAAAATTGACAAGATCTTGGCCATTAGATCAGTGATTGGGGAGATTTTTGGGCATAACTAGTTGAGATCCTAGTGTTTGCAAGTCCAACCGGTTACATGTTGACATCCTTTGGGTTTCCTTTATTAAACTGGGGCATATTCTATAAATTCCTCTAAAATGATCGGTAATTTTCCTGCAGTCTTGAACTTCAACCGGTTATTTCTCAAACTCAACCGGTTCATTTGTAACTAACTGCCGGTTCTCCCTAATCATTGCATTAGATTGGAGGGGTTGTTTTGGGCAGGGAATAAAGTGGGATGCTCCTTCTTCCTTTGGACTTTGGGCTTGGCCTTTGGAGGCTTCACACTATGCTTGGCCGAAGTCTCCAATTCCTATATTTTATTGCCTATTTTCAGCCCACTTCTTTGGACTCTCAACAAAGTTGGGCCATTCAATCCCACGGCCTCTCGACTTGGACGGCCATAGTGTGAAGCGGCCCTCAGTTTCAACCCAATGAAGTTTCAGTTGAGACCTACATTGAACACTCCAAAATAGAATCCATAAAGTAAAGTACGGCATGTGTGAAGTAATAGAGTAATGTTTCAAATGATGCGCAAATTCGAGTGTGACTTGTGGGGTTCTTAGATGATTATCGATGTCAAATAAGCTTCTCATAAACCAAACAATACTCCAAAGACAACAGTGGTTAGCTCATAAGCTTATTTTGTGAGTCTTTTGAGGATACTTATCAAACAAAACTATGAAAATGAAGCTTCACTAGAATCATAACCTAAAGTGGATGGGTCATAAGTGGTTCATTTTCTTAATTGGACCCCTAGGTTTGATTGGGGATGTGATTTGGTGAGGATCAATGAGCGAACATCATAAAGGCACATGTTTAGAGATTAGACTACGTCTTCAAATATTAATAACTACACTAAATAGTCCTATTCATGTGGGCCACAATAATATTCTAGAGCCCGTGCTAATTTTCATATTGAGAATTAATGTGGGCTACATTCATTTTCAACCCATGCTAAATTTCTAGTTGAAAGTTATTGTGGGCCGCAATATTTGGTTTTTTTCCTAAAAAATTAGTGTGGGTGATTATTTTATTTTGTGGTACATTGTCGTATAACTAATATTCAATGTGTTGGTCAAAATGAAGACTTGGGAGAAGACATGGGGTCTTGGACCCATGTTAAGTCCACCTTGACTAGAAAATTAGTGTGGCCCACAATATTGATTTCTAGGCTAATTTCCACCCACACTAATGGGGACTATTTAGTGTTCTCTGCACTCAATAGCATTTAGAACACAATTGGGAGGACCTATGTATCCAGTTGAGGAATCAACAAACATGCACTTCCGATAATCGTAAGTAAATCAAAGGAGGTCTGATTTCAATTTGGTTGTTGCAAATGCTTATCGTAGATTTGCTAATGCAACATGAGTATTGTTGTGTAAATCGAATTGGTAGAAGTTGGAGAACATAAAAAACACGCCAAATAGCACCCACGTACCTTAACATGTAGAATGTATGTTGTTATTAATGATGTAACGGTGTACTATGTAGCTTGAACCATTACACTAGGTTTGTTGCTTTGTTTTTTTTGGATAGAGTGTAATACCCGCTAATTACATATGCCACAATGAGACTTCAATGTGCATGTTTGTGTGCATCACTCGAACCTTTGAACCAAATTGATTTCCAATGCACATACCGTAGCTCTCTAGCAACTGGGGCACTTTTCTACCTAATAATTAATTAAAGTGCGAAAGTAAGTTAGGCAACCTAGAAAATAATATTCTAAAATTGGGCAGATTCAAAAAGTAATTTACAATAAGTCATACATTCATCCAAGTCATTCCTATAATTCATGGATGGTTTTCCTAATTTCATCTATGGCGGCTACAATTAACCTAAACACTTCCCTTAACCAACATTCCTTACCCTGAAGTTTGTTTTTTACTTGTATGTCAAGGTTTTGCTTTGTGTGAGAGTTATACGGAGTGGTCTTTGTGAGAGACTATGTCACTTGCATTATTATGATTTTAGGCACTCTTTGAATGTTATTTCTTTTTTTTGGACACTCAATGAAATTAATTTCCCAAAAAATTTAGGCACCTTCAAATTAATTATTTTCTGCCCAAGCTGTAGAGAGCTACGGTATTTATCGAGCTACTTATTGAAAATTGTAATCTAGAAATGAATGGAGTTAATCATTATTTTAATGTTGAAATCAAACCTCCTATGAAGGAAAGGTTGTATATTATGAAATAAACAAAGGACATCTATAGAAGTGAAAGAAAATGTAATAGTAGTTGACATATCAATTATATTAATGCCCCCTTCCCATTTGAATTTAGCTAAGCCTAAAAGTTGGTTCTAAAAACAAGGCCTTCACACCATCGACACTATCTAGTCCCGAGCCCAGTTGGCAAATGATGCGGCATGGTTTAAAAGTGGAGGTTTTAAGCCTCAAGCACCGACCCTCCCATCGGCACCTAAACACGAGGCAAGAATGTAGGACTTTTAAAAGTGTCGCCTCCCGTCCTTGCGATTGGTTGCTTTTAGTCTTAGCTATGAGGGCACGAGGAGCTCCATTAACAAAAACCGATGGTAAGATAGGTGAGTAGTAAGGCATTTGGGGATGGGACAAAAACTATCCAACATTCATTGCTTGGTGGATAAAACAATGAACATGTGTGAAAACTACTTAACTAAAACCTTCTCGACAATCTCCGGAGCAAGTTCTTGTAGGTGCATTGGGATAGCCAGATGCCTCTGCTATAACCGAGAGAGCTTTACTCGGTTTTTAGGAAAGACTTTGGTTATTTGGTAAAGTCAGTTGGGAAGGGGACATAAGGAATGTATTTTAAAATACTAAATCAATGAGGGTGGTTTGGATCCAAATCTTTAACCCAATTCCCACATGAACTCTGAGGCTAAGCCGCCTAAGACGAGGAGTAGTACTCGGATGGGTGACATTCCCACCACTTGATTTTTGGTGCACCATAACTTACAATCTATGGTGCACCCGAACCGTGTAAAGAACATAGTGGCTTGCCCTTGGGGGGGAGGCATGTGTTGGCCAGTCAGTCCACACCCGTCCAAGGTGTTCACCTCTGAAAGGAGGCAATAGTCTTTGGGGGGCCTCTATTTCTTGTAATGCCCGTTCCGGCATTACATGTAGACTTGGACCAACTCAAAAATGAAGCAACATCATTATTCATGCCAATTGCAACACCGGAGTCATCGTCCTTTATACTCAATTAACATTTAATGCAACACCAACAATATCTCTTGAAGGGTCTCTTTAGTATTGTTTTCTAAGATGTCTTACTCGTTTAACACTATGTTTCCATCTCGTGGTATTCAATTTTAAGATTTTTGACATATTTTTATAATATAATCTTTAATAAAAAAGATTCCTACAAAAGGCTATTGAAAATTGAAAAGGCTATTGATGTCTAGTATTGAAATGGGTATTGTAAGGTTTAATTTAGGGGATTGTTAAACTAACCATGTAGTTTGTTAAAACGACCACAAAGACGTGTTGCACAATCACATGACCTGTCAAAACTTGACTTTTCAACGCACATGAAGAGGAGCAAGATATTAGCTTCTGTCGTGTAAACTAAGATCGTTAAACACAACAGATCGAGTGTCGTCATCAACATCAATTAGCAAAATAAACATAGCAAACTAATATGCTAAACAACCACCTCTTCAAGATGAGGGTTTCTTTCTCCAAGCTCAAGGAACTAAGAAGTCTCCTTACAAAGCTTAAGAAACTTTGAAATTCACACACAAGAGTCAAGCTATCTCTCACTCCACGAAGGGAGAATCCAAGAGTGCAAGTGATGGAGAAAGAATGCAAAGGCTTTACTCATGATCTACTACACCATAGCCACAAGATAGCAACAACAAGCTCTCTCTCTCTCAAAACACACTCACAAGACTTGACTTGACAACAATGGCAAGTCAAGATGCCTTCCTCTCCACATAACCCCCCGTCTAGGTGGATTTCATCCATGGAGTGGATGAACAACTATCTAGGACTTCCAATGGAGTCCATTACTCATCCAAACACACATGGATTCCTAATGGAGTCCATTGACTTCTAATTTGACGTGATTTAGCCCCCGATGTCACCTCACGTGACAGCTGTCGTGTAAACTAAGATCGTTAAACACAACAGATCGAGTGTCGTCATCAACATCAATTAGCAAAATAAACATAACAAACTAATATGCTAAACAACCACCTCTTCAAGTGCCCCCCCTAGCAGATAAGGAGCCCCTCCAATCAGCTAGGACCAAACACACTCATCGGTAGAGGTGTTGAACATGATGAAGTTGTTGTTACATCTGTACATACTCATGTTGGTGTAGTGGTAATCTAAAGAATTAAACTCATGGTTGAGGAAGTAACCCAAGAACTGTAGGCTGGGTGCAATGTGAGCCCCATCCTTAATCGCCTTCAACAATTTATGTTGAATTCTTTGATAACTCTCCCAATATGATTTTCAATCCCATAAAACTACCGACCAACTAGATAACAACTTCATCACTAAGACATGTGGCAAACATCCACAAAGTCCTCAATCATGACCATTAACGGTCATGGAATGGGAGGATTTCCGACAACGAGGACAAACCCAATTGCCAGAAGGAAAAGTCAAAAGGGGAGGTGTCAAACATGCCATGTGCCATCCACGTTGACATTGATCGCACAATAACATTGTTGCAGCTCCTTTCTTCTCTCCACACACATAACAAGGCAGACCCTGTGGTACAACCGCCAATTCGGGATGCACAGAGCCGTCGATGGGAAGATGACATGGAGCACAATTCTTTGAATGCTCACGACATTCCCGTCCATCCTTGCCTTCAAGCAATAATATACCACTTGGTAAAACATCTTTTACTCGCAAAATTGTGCGCCCAGCCTTGACATCCAATGTCGTAGGCGCCTCCCGTTGCAAGTAAACATAATCCCCCTTGGAAAATCTACGAACCTGAGGTCGATAAGCACCACTGCGGATCCGGGCATACCGTAATGTATCACGATGTTGAGCTATATTTAAGTTCTCCATGGCCATAGGCATGGCTTTTTGAAAGAACACTGCTCGATCGTGAAGACATTGAGCCCAAACATCTGGATCATCCAAGTTGACCACATGAGCCAATTTCTCTCGCACAGAGCTAGGTAAAATTGGCTCCCGACCATATAAGAGTTGGTAAGGACTATAAGATGCCAAAGATGCTTGCCTGCTGAAACGGTAACCCATTGCTATCCATGGTAACATCAAGTCCCAATCGCGATGGTTGCCATGAAGCAACCCATACTTCCGCAAACCGCGCTTGACAGTCTGAACAACTCGTTCAGCTAAGCCATCTGCCTCAGGGTGATCTCTGGAGGTTGTTCGGTGATCAATCAAAGCCTTGGTACACAAAGCCTCGAAAGATCCAAGAAATTCTCTCCCTTGATCCGTCAACACCTCTGCAGGTGCTCCAAACCGTGCCAAAACTCGATTGAGAAATGCCATAGCTGCCAATTCTGAGGAATTTTGGGGAAGAGCCACGAGTTCAATCCACTTACTAAAATGCTCCACCATCACAAGTACATACTTTGCCCCACGTGGAGTGACAGTAAGCGGTCCGGCAAAATCCAAAGACCAACGATATCCCAAGCCCATAATAGGTAAAGGCTGAAGTTGAGGTGATAAAGTATTAAAACTTGACCTGACTCGGTCACATACTTCACACCGGGAAACATAAGTGGCAACCTGTTGATACATACCAGTCCACCAATATTGGTTGCGTAACATAGAGTGTGTCCTTCGCACTCCAAAATGTCCAAGCTCCTCGTGCACTTGCTGTACTAAAGAAGCTCTTTGATCTGGCCTTGGAACGATGCGCCTCGTCCCGTCCGGCCACACACGAAATAACAAGCCGTTTGTCCAACGAAATCTTGTTATTCGGTGACTAACTCTATCTCGCTCCATAGCGGATAGTCCAAAGGGATATGTCCCTTGTTGAAGTTTGTGCAAGACCGCATGGTCTTCCCACACATCACTAACAATGAGAGATTTATCGATCTCCTCATCTTGGTGTTCCACAAGGATCTCAGCAGCCAATCCTGACATAATTGTGAGATATGTGGCAGCATGCCAACCCGGCACCGCCTCACGATCACAATCTCCATGCCACCTGGCTCCAGTTAAATCCTCATCTGAAGGACTTGGATTGCGAGACAATCCGTCTGCATCCAAGTTGGCAATTCCTGCTCGGTGGACAACTTCAAAGTCATATTCTTGAAGTAACAATGCCCACCTAGCAAGTTTCCCGGTGAGTTTATCTGATTCCATAAGCCATTTTAAAGGCTGATGATCGGTCACCAAAGTAAATTTTTGCCCATATAAATAAGGTCGGAAATGTGCAATGGCCCAAACGGCCGCCAAGGCCTCGCCTTCATAAGAAGAATAATTAGATTCAGCACTATTATTGCTTCTAGATGCATAAGCCACCACATATTCCTTTCCCTCTTCATCTTTCTGTGTCAATACCGCTCCCAATCCCACTGCACTCCAATCCGTGTGCAATTGAAAAGCTCTAGACACATCCGGGCGTCGAAGCACTGGCGCTGAACCGAGCCTCTGCTTCAATGTATCAAATGCCTGTTGTTGTTCCCGACTCCAAATCCATGGTTGGTCTTTCCCCGTGAGAATGGTGAGAGGTTTGGCAATCAAACTAAAGTTTTTGACAAACCTTCTATAATAATTTGCCAATCCTAGAAATGCCCGAAGTCGTGGTACATCACTAGGTGCGGGAATTTTGTATAAAGCATCCACCTTTGCCTGTTGCACACCAAGACCGCCAGGAACAATCATGTGGCCCAAATAGGGCAGTTGATCATGGAAAAACTTACATTTTCCATGATGTAAACGGAGTCCCCACCGTTGTAGCCGTTCAAATACCGCTTGCAAATGTCTCACATGATCCTGTGGACTATTACTAAAGATGATAACATCATCAATGTAACATTTAGCAAACGGTAAACCAGCCAATAATTGGTCCATCACCCGCTGAAATTCAGCTGGTGCATTCTTGAGACCAAATGGTAAAAATTTCCAATGATAAAGTTGATCCTTGCCATCTTTATCAATTCCCCAAAATGCGGTCTTCACCCGATCACCCAACAACAAAGGCAATTGATGATAACCAGACCTCAAATCCAAAGTGCTGAAAATTCTAGCAAATCCCAATGCATCAAACAACTCCTCTGGCATCGGCATTGGGTATCGATCCGACTTGGTCTTGCGGTTGACTGGATGATAATCACCACACATCCGTTTCTCCGTCCAGTTGCCAAAGATATCTTTCTTTGAAGGCATAACCGTGGCACAAGCATACTCTCCATTGGAGAGTTCAATCAATTCCGCTGCCAATAATTCTTGACATCGAGTTTGAACACCCAACCTTTCAGATGTACTAAGTCTGTACGACCGTCTGAAAATAGGATGGTCGTCCTCGAGCTGAATACGAACAAGTTTACCTTTATATCCTTCAAGGTCATGAAGACTAAAGGCAAAACAATTACGGTAAGAGCGAATAAATGCCCGTACCTTTCGTGCTTCGGCACCAGTAAGTTTTGGCCCCACTTCAATTGGCCAATCGTCAAACTCCGTGGTTTCCTTCTCCATAGAAGGATTGCCACTTGGTGCTAGCACAGCCTGTGATTGCTAGTTCGTGGAGAGGGCAACACCTTTGCCCCCATCATCTGCACTTGAAATCAAATGCGTATCCTCTCCACTACAATCAGACACACCAAAATTTTGGGCCAAAGCAGCAAAAACACGTTGAGCTCGAAGCTCTTCTGCAGCATGCTGCTTCAAAGAAAATAATGCCTCAGCATCATTGACCTCCATGTGAAATTTGGATTGCAGCTCCATTGCCCCCTGACCATTGTCCTCTGCCCTCAGAGTAAGCAATTGGTCATGAAAATATTGTTGAGCAGCAAGACAAATTCCAATAATCCACACCATGCTATTGAGATCCATAGCTTGTCCCAATAGAAAACGTCTCTGACCTTCTTGAAGCCCGTGAGCAGCTGTGGTACCTGTAGGAAAACCCATGGCTCGTTCCCGTTCATCTGCCGTAGGCTCATCATAAGTTTGGGATTTTGAATCCCAAACCATACCTGGTCCACGAGATCGAAATGCAAAAGACCGTGGATATGTCACAAAAGTCGGTAGTGCACCTCGCGGAATTCCCACCTTGTTAATTACTGCAAGTGGCAAGGTATCATCCTTGGTAACCGCCAAGGAAACACGATGATCATCTAAAATGTCATCTACCTTGCGATTCATAAGCCGAGGAATTCGAGCGACTACCGCTGAAAGCACCTGAGGTGATACCAAATTGGTCCAAAACCAACGAGGCCGGTGAGCAAAGGATTCCAAGGATGCAGCATCCAGAAATGTTGGAGTACCCAGAAGTTGGTTAATGTACTCACCATCCTTCACCACTTTGTGCCGTGTATCACCCAATAATGATACATTTTCCAAAATGTACCCTGGCGGAGTTGATTGATGGGCAAACCACCATTGTATCAATCGCATCAAATCCGCAAACAAACTAGACCTAGGGTCATCCAAACCTTGGCCAGTTCCTGCACGCGAATGGCCTTGACACGGCCATCCTGCAATAATCAAATCCACATGGCCCAACCTTCTTAAATCCTCATCACTAATCATAGTGACGTCTTGAGGGAGTTGACCACAACATCCATGAATAGCAGAGGCTGACAATTGTGTGGGATACCTCAACAACAATTGTTGGATGTGGTGTCGAACGGCTCTGTTGGCTGCATATCCATTATCCACATGAACATACCGCCTAACTGTAATCCCAGCCTCCAATACTGCAGCCAAACCTGTGCCAATGCCGCCAAAGATTTCTACAAGGACGATACCTTCAGGTGACGGTTGCCAACGAATGGGTTGGGCAAAAAAAAATGAGGATGATATTGGAGGTGCCTCTCCAAGCTCCAAAGCCGCTACAACGTGTCGACAATGGTCAGATAACTCCTTAGAAGTACGCCATGGTGGAGATGGATCTCTGAAATGTCGAGCAGGAATTTCGGTACATGGCAAAATTCGTTGCTCTGCTACATTACAAGTGTAGGCCAATGTTTCCTCCAACAAAATTGGTGAACAAGGCAAGTCTGAAACTAAACCACTACACCCAAACATTGCCTCCGCAACCATAGTCATAGAAGTAGCTGCAAACGCTACAGGAATAAATACCTTCCTGCCATCACCAGTAGACCATCCCGGTCTAATCCACGCCTCCTCGGTCCAATTATCCAAACCAAAGCCAAGTGGATAAAGAGCTTGCTGACCAACTAGTATATCATAGTTGGTTGCATTGGTAACAACACACTTCATTGTCAAATGAGTGTAGGTAGGTCCTGCCCCCACGTTAAAAATCAAACGGAGAGGTGCCTTGGTGTAACCTGTTGCACGTTCAGTGCCCCCACTGAAGTCACAATTGTGAATGGACAAGGATCTAAATTGGTTGGCATCAACCCCAGACTGTCAGCAAGTCCTTTGCCAATCATAACCGGTTGAGCACCAGAATCCATCATAACTCTCAGTGGTGTAGCACGAATAGCGGGATTATCCGTGCGTGACACGACAAACAAAACTTTGTCGTTCACCAGACGTACAACCCCAGGTTGTAAATTATGCCGTTCTCAAGCAGATCTTGCAGAAACATCTGCAAGATAGGTTGCTCCTGCTGCACAATGTGGAAAAGACGTGTCCATTGATGGAATTATTGGAGGAGGAATATCAGTGTGCTTACCAAAAGCAATGATTGCCGAATCTGCAAGGTTCGCTCGCAAATTGGCTAAGTCCTCCACCTCCTCAGCCACAGGCACGTCAATAACAGCTTGGGATACTTGAAGGGATGGCAAATCCGCCTTGCCTTCTAACATTCTCCCAGCTAAATGAAAAACTCCAGCAGGTTTGAAATCCGGAGCCATCAACTCTGAACCCGAGAAAATTGGCATATGGAGAATTTTATGTGCCAATACCTGCATAACGTCCTTTGAAATGGAATCCCCATCTCTCAAAGGTAAAGGATTTTTAGCCCCAACAGCAGTGGTAGTGTCTACCAATCCAAATGATAGAGGTAGCCGTGCTTGACCAACCTGGTCTGCTGGACCGACATGGCGAGGACGTGAAGCCTCGTTGCTCCCAGCACTTGTGGAAGCCACCGAATTTGCCAATGTCTGTGCGCGAGTAGAAGCTGCAGCTACCACCTCTCCAGATGCTCCGAACATATACATGTCAGAACCGGAAGTGCCAACAACTGCATGCGGCTTAGAAATTTGAGCAAAAGATGCAGAAGATTTGAGCTTTTGCTCAAGCTCAGCAACCTTAGCCTCAAGAGTCTGCTCCCGTGAAGATTTGCCAGTCACATAACTGGCAGGCCGCCTCTCAGGATGAAGTTGGAAACAATGATCCACATCGTGGTTAGTGCCGCCACAATGGTTACATTTCAATTGCCTCTTCTTAGAATTTTCCCCCGCCTTTACCGGTTCTATCTTTTGTTTTATTTTTCCCAAAGGCTGGTTTTTCTTCTTCTTGGGACAATTGGCATCATTCTTCGAATGACCAGCTTCTCCACAACCCTAGCAATACAAAATCCTTTGTTCCTTAACAGGTTGAGTCTCAGCTAAATTACTAGTAGCTGTGACAATTCTTTTTGATTTGCTAGTCTCTGTCATCCAAGATACCATATCCGTGGCATCGTGTTGACAGAGTGCCCGATCACATCTCTCAACCACGGCAAACGCTTGTGCAAGCGTAGCTCTGCCTTCGTAATCCAAGATAATCCGAGGTGATGCCAACTCAAGTAGCCGCTTATCAATCTTAGACAAGAAGATTTTGACAAGCTGGCTCTCAGCGAAAACACCTCCCGACTCAACAGCAAATCGCGCGAGTCGCGTGTACATGGTCCGTGGAGTGTCATCCTTCTCCCGGCGAAAATCCTGGATGCGCTGCATCTGGTCTCGCCTAAACCCACCATACTCCACCTCCAAATGTGCGACAAATTCAGCAAGGGGATTAAATGGAGGTGGTGGACCAACAGCCGTCAATGCTGCCTGTGTAGCACGTGCCATCCGTGAAAGAGTAGCCGTGCTACTGCTAGCCGCTATTGGCCCAAGTGCCAGTTCCTTGTCTTTAGGTTCCTCCAGTGGTTCTTCCTCCTTTAAGGTGGGTGGAGCTAAGGTAGCAACCGCCCCATCTTTAAGAGCTGAAATAAGCTCAACCCGAGCCTCCCAATACTGCTCCACCTCCCGAAGTTGTCGCTGATGACCTTCTGTCCAGCGTTCATAGGTTTGGAGTGCCTCATACTCCAAATGTTGAGGCAGAAGTTCAAAGGCATACCAATCATTGAAATTGGAAGACCTTTGACGTTTCTCCTTAATCCAGGTACGAAACCGGAGTTTCCAATCGGGCAAGGAAATGCCCCCAGCTCGACCTGAGAACCGATCACGCACTGAACCGTGGTGATCGTCCTCCATTTCGTCGAATGTGCCGACACTCCAAATCCGAAGCCTATTAGTAGTGTCCAACGCCGAAATAGGCTCAAAAGCCTCGTTGGTATCTACCTCTGGCTCAAGATTTGTGGTATGCACGTCCTCCAAGTAATCTGGTGATGGAGATCGATAATATCGGCTCCTGGTTTGCACCATAAAATAATTACTTGAGTACCTGCAACTATCTACAAGGTAATGGGCAACCTGCACCTGTTGCGGGCTATCTAAATGGCAATCCCTTGCCAAATGCCAAGTGTTTATTTATGCCCCCAGAATTCCAAAATTGTGCAAAGGTTTGAGATTGGTAATTAAAATCAAAAATCAGCGTTGAAAATGCTCATTTCCAAGGTGAATATGGACTCCAATCAACAAACTAATTGCACCAATGGACTCCTAGGAAGATTTCACACAAATTAGGCTCAAATTTCACTCCGTTCGGAGTTAATTTGCTCCCAGAAACAAAAATCAGCGTTGAAATTAATAATTTCAGCAATGATTTGGAATTCCAATCAACAATCCAATTACACCATTGGATTCCTTGGCAAATTTCACACAAGATAGGCTCAAATTTCACTCCAATCGGAGCTAGTATGCCCCCAAATTTGAACCTCAAAGTTTGTGAAATTAAATGCCAAGTTTGAAAGGTGAAAGTAAAAATCTAAAATTAAAAATCTAAAAATTAAAGTAAAAAGGTGAAAAGTAAAACGTAGCAAGTGAAAAGGTAAAATCAAAAGTCAAAATCAAAATGTAAAAAGTCAAATGTAAAAGTAAAATAGTAAAAAGTAAAAAGTAAAAATGAACTTTTTGCGAGAATCTAGGGAGGAAAAGTAAAAAATCAAAGTCAAAATCTATAAAAAAAAAAATTAAAATTAAAAGTAAAAAAAAAAAGAGTAAAAAGTAAAAAAAAGGTCAAACAAAAATAAAAAATAAAAAATAAAAATAAAATAAAAACCTTACCTGGGGGGTTTGGCCCACCCCCAGGGCCTGGCCCGCGCCGCCCGCCCCTGGCCCGGCCTGCCTGCTTCCGGCAGGGGTCCAGGGAGCTCCGGGAGGGAGCTCTTGAAGCTCTCTCCCAAAATTTTAAAAACAAATTGGAAAAAAAAAAATTCTTCTTGCAAATTGCAAAAAATAATTGTTGGATTTTGGCCTCCAACCTCCTAAGCTTGCAAGCAGAAGTTTGCAAGTTGCCAACAACTAAATATTATAATAATAATAATAAAATCTCTTCTTGTTGGTGTTGTTCTCTCAAGAAGGTGAAGAGAGAAAGAAATAGATAAGGAGATTCCTTGCAAGATTTGTCTTGCAAGCTATAATGAATTGCAAACTAAGCCTCTCAACACATGTATTACTCAGTTGCTCATGAGTTCTTGACCATTTGAACTCAAAATACAAACTAAAATTGAAAAATTCAAAGAAATTGTTGTCAAGTATGAGGGTTTCTTTCTCCAAGCTCAAGGAACTAAGAAGTCTCCTTACAAAGCTTAAGAAACTTTGAAATTCACACACAAGAGTCAAGCTATCTCTCACTCCACGAAGGGAGAATCCAAGAGTGCAAGTGATGGAGAAAGAATGCAAAGGCTTTACTCATGATCTACTACACCATAGCCACAAGATAGCAACAACAAGCTCTCTCTCTCTCAAAACACACTCACAAGACTTGACTTGACAACAATGGCAAGTCAAGATGCCTTCCTCTCCACATAACCCCCCGTCTAGGTGGATTTCATCCATGGAGTGGATGAACAACTATCTAGGACTTCCAATGGAGTCCATTACTCATCCAAACACACATGGATTCCTAATGGAGTCCATTGACTTCTAATTTGACGTGATTTAGCCCCCGATGTCACCTCACGTGACACTTCGCTTCCTCTTTCTTCACATTTCAACTTACAACTGGAATTGTTCAAATTTTGATAGGTCATGTGACCGCGCGACAAATATTCGTGGTTGTTTTAATCAGTGTGTGGTTGATTTAACAGCCCCTTTAAATTATTGAACCTGGATTATATACACTCACAAACAAAACTAAGTACAACTCTGACTCACTTCCATTTGAGAAATCATACTATAAGCATGAGTGGGCAAGATCCAAGTGCATTCAAATGAAAGTTGTAGTACATGATGTACTACATAGTGCCAAAAAGTTTGAAGTGGATTTTAATTAGGGTGTGAAAGATATAAAATGTCAAAATTGGCTCTTCAAATACTCAATATTGTTTGAAATTATCTACAAAGCCTTCAAAACATATAAGAGTTCGAACGAAGCCAAACTTATGGCATGCTGCCTCTATTGTAGTGTCAAACATCATGTTAAACATGCACGTGTCCTTTATCAATGGAAATCGGCATTTGTACGCTTCCAATAAAATTCAAATTGTCAAAAAAAGATAAATTACAATAGAATGGCATTTGACAATCCTTCATGGAATTGATGGCATGGGGTTGTAGTGGACATCATAAAAGACCTCCAAGTACTAATATGGGCCATTGTTGTGTCTATTTCAACTTGTATTTGAATTTTGTTTCAATATTAAAAAAATCCTTTATAATCTAAGTTTTTTTTCATGGAATATTATGATATTTTCTTTTCAAAATTTATTTATGTCCCAATATCGATTGATGTAAGCTTTCTATCCACCACATTTGTTTCACTTGTCTGTGCTTATGTACATGGATTTTGATAAAATAACTACAGTCGTATTTTATTCCTTTTGCAAAGTTTATACTAAAATGCTTTTTAAAATTGTTCCAATCTTATAGCTGTTATTAACCTCAATTGTATAAAAAAATTCAATTTTAAAAAGCATTTTAGTATAAACTTTGCAAAAGGAGTAAAATACGACTGTAGTTATTTTATCAAAATCCCTGTACATAAGCACAGACAAGTGAAACAAATGTGGTGGATAGAAAGCTTACATCAATCGATATTGGAACATAAATAAATTTTGAAAAGAAAATATCATAATATTCCATGAAAAAAAACTTAGATTATAAAGGATTTTTTTAATATTGAAACAAAATTCAAATACAAGTTGAAATAGACACAACAATGGCCCATATTAGTACTTGGAGGTCTTTTATGATGTCCACTACAACCCCATGCCATCAATTCCATGAAGGATTGTCAAATGCCATTCTATTGTAATTTATCTTTTTTTGACAATTTGAATTTTATTGGAAGCGTACAAATGCCGATTTCCATTGATAAAGGACACGTGCATGTTTAACATGATGTTTGACACTACAATAGAGGCAGCATGCCATAAGTTTGGCTTCGTTCGAACTCTTATATGTTTTGAAGGCTTTGTAGACAATTTCAAACAATATTGAGTATTTGAAGAGCCAATTTTGACATTTTATATCTTTCACACCCTAATTAAAATCCACTTCAAACTTTTTGGCACTATGTAGTACATCATGTACTACAACTTTCATTTGAATGCACTTGGATCTTGCCCACTCATGCTTATAGTATGATTTCTCAAATGGAAGTGAGTCAGAGTTGTACTCAGTTTTGTTTGTGAGTGTATATGTAATCTTTTAATGAACACCGTGAACTACAAACTGTCAATATGTGACATCACTGGGGTTTTGTTCAGGACATTGAATTAACTTAAGCTTATTGGGCCTCTTGGACAATAGATGAAGATGGACTTACAAGTTACAAATACTTGGCTTTAAGAAAACATATCTGTGCGATTTTAAAATGGTATTACATGTGCGTCTATAATCTAAAAGGACAAATTTTTCAATGTATAAATTAATTCCAAATCATCCATCTAGGAAGTTGGTGGGAAAACATAATTTCAACCTGCAAACTTATGATAAGGGACGGTTAGGAGAACATATGGTATTTATGTCACTATGATAACTTCTCGGATGATACTTCTTATGAATAAGTGAACAAATATTGTCATGGATGATGGATGAGTTCATCCAACCCTATCTTCTCTTGTCAGCAACTTGTGATGAAATATTGTCATGGACGATTAGAATTTGGATGAAAAATCACTTGGTAAGTGACAGTAATTGCAACATTGTAAAAATATGATCCCTCAAAAATTTACAAGGAATGACAAATAATGTTGGGTTAAAATCTAGTGGTGACACTACACCGCGGTTTACAATTAGTATTGAGCAAGACAATTAGAATTGGTGACACTAAATATCATGCTTAGTGTACATAGTATTTGTAATTTTTACAAAGGCTGACCATGTGATTGTTAGACGTAATAAATAAAATAAAAGATAACGCCCGTATCTAAGTACCGGTATGAATGTGAGCCTGTTGGCCTAGTGTTGATCACATGTATCGTGATGCAGTAAAAGGTGTTATGCCTCCTTTTATTGTCAAACGTATAATAAGTTAGGCCTTTTTGAGTATGCTGATAACTGGCACAAGAAGTTGAAAGATACTTGAAAGAATGAAGAAAGATGACTCCAATGTTGCTACTGGCGTGTAATATGGTGAATTTCTCACCCTCCACGGAAAAACTAAACTGGTTAAAAATAGCCATGCATCCAAAAGGGTGTCAAGAATGCAGTAAAACAATAAAACTCGATTTCTAGCAAAGGAAATAGTAAACTAGCTAAACATAGTCACGCGTCCAAAAGGGTGTCAAGAATGTAGCAAACAATAAAACTCGATTTTTAGCAAAGGCAACCCAACTTCTATTTTTAACCAGTTTAGTTTTTCCGTGGAGGGTGAGATTTACTTCATTTTCGAGTTGGTCTAAGTCTATATATGATCCCAAATTGGGTCTTACAAGGATTTTGAAGAATTGCGTCTCTTTGAACACCTTGAACGGGCACGGACAAGTTGGCCGGCACCTAGAATCCCACACAGTTGGCTAGAAACATACAATTCACTTGTATAACCCTACTATGATTGGGTTTGATCATAGATGGTAGGGTGCATTGAAAATCAAGTGCTAGGAAGGTCACCCATCCAAATATCATTCCAATATTAGGGGGCTTAACCCTCGGGGAGATCACTCCATTGTAGAGTTGAACACCACGTGCGAAAAAAGTTTGCTACCCCTATATTACATGTCATAAATAATTTTAAATTTTACGATATTTTTTCTACATATACACAACCATTGATGGTATCTTTTGTATATTTTTTTGAAATTTTTAGTCATATTCATTAATTGTAGCAATTTTTTTAGTTCAATTCTGCGTCATTCTAGTTAGAAACGGTATGTTTTATTAAAAAAACAAATCATCAAATTTAGTCACCATTTTTTACTATGTAACATGTACCATTTATATCTACTCATGAAAAAAATTGATAAAATTGTGACCCATTTTTGTGATGATTTTTACATTTTTTACATTTTTTACATCTAAAATGATCGCACGTGGTTGTTCAACTCTACAATGGAGTGATCTCCCCGAGGCTTAACCCCTAAATGCATGGACCTATTTTCAAAAAGTCAAAGCACTGCACATGAGTAATTTTTGTTTACTTGACAGAGCACAAATTCTAAAGTTAAACCCTATATAACATAACATTATTCAGATCCATAACAATGTTTTGTGGGACTCATAGTATTATGCATAATATTCCGTCATTAAGCCTGAATGATAGAATATTCCACATAATATTGTCAATCCCACATAACATTGTTATGGATCTGAATAATGTTATGAAGTAGGCAAGCGTATATTGAAACGATACCCAAAATCTCAACATGGTTGGATCATAATTTAGAATAGTTATGAATTTTTTGCATGTAAAAAGATACAATAAGTCATTTATGTAAAGCTCATCCAAAATTTCATTTATGGTAAAGATAGTATAAGCTTAGTAGTAGATAAGAAGTTGCAAAGGAAAATAAAATCAAAAGAGGCACATGATTGAAGCATTATGTGAGGCCAAACCCACCACCCTTAAGCGTCCTAGTCCGGGTCATGGGTTTGGAGATCACATGTGTAACATAAAAACTTGTAGTAACATGAAATGTACGTTCTACCTTGATGGACTTACAACTTACTTCAAGTCATGACATTTTATTAGTATGACTCTCTTGCATAGGTACATCCTTGGCTTTCTCAAGAGTTCACCCCACCGCCTTTGCCACGCATGCCCTCAAAGATTTCCGTCTTGCAAACTTGGTCTTGGCTGACGATTTTTCACTAGTGCATGACACCTCGCTGAGGCTATGGCTTGTTGATTCCATGAGGCACATAAGTCTTTAATACAAGTGTTGAAAAACACTTATATAACTTATTATCGCCTCCTTTTCCACAAGTCCCTCACAACAACTTCCCAAGTTCACACCTTAATGCAACTATGAATCTAAATATCGCAAGTCTAAATACTATGAGAGTAAATACTATAAGAGTAAGTACTATAAGTCTAAATACTATAATTCCCAACACTAGAAGTCTAAATTCTAGAAGTCTAAATACTAGAGCTATGCACTTGTTTCTAAATGCTTTTAATCTAACACTACATCTTACAATGCAAAGCTAACTTCAATACTAATTGACCTTGGCTCTTCACCTTGAAACCTTGCACACACACGTGCTCCTCTCTTGCTTCCCACACACCCACACTTATAACACATGAGGTGCCAAGGAGCACAAAGGAAATAGAGAGTGAATAGGAACACAAGTGAGTGAAGAACGTGAGAGAGAAGAATATATAGGGGGAGGGAAGGGGTGCCAAAGGAGCACGAAGGAAAGAGAGAGTGAATAGGAACACAAGTGAGTGAAGAAGGTGAGAGAGAGGAATATATAGGGGGAGGGAAGGGGTGAGCACCCCTCAAAGCTCAAGATAAACCCCTCGATCCTCTCCTACTTTGTAGGCTTTCATCCTATCCTTTAAGCCTTCAACTCTTAAACCAATAACATAGATCCTAATTCAAACGGGGGAGGGAGAGAGAGAGAGAGAGAGGGAAGATATATGAGAGAAGAAAGAGAGAAAGAGAATAGGAGAGAAGGGGAGGAGAGGGCATCCAACCACAACCCTTTAAACTTTCTCCTACTTAGTAGGACCTTATCCTATCCACTAACTCCTCACCCTCTAAACCAACAAGAGCATGTTCTAATTCAAACATTTAAACCCAAGGCCCTTCCCCTTGCCTCATCAAACACTACTCCTCTAATCAAAACACTCCCTAATGCCACTAATCCTCTACTTGACCACACAAAATGGCTTAAGGCCTAAACCTAAATCCACACTAAGCCTCACTCTTTTTATACTTTTGATTGTTTCAATAACATTCCAATTGCAATTCTAAGTAGATCCTAAACATAAAACAAATATGAGCAACCATTTTGGGCTCATACATCCCTAGAATTTGATTTGCATTTGGACACTTAAATTTTAATTCTCTCAACGGTGTAGGATCTACAGATTAGGTCTACTACTCAATCCCAACGGTCAAAAGATGTATCGTAACATAACTTTAACATCTTATGGAAGAAGTATCTTCAATGGAGATTTGGAAATTGATGATTTGGCTCTTTGACCAAGCATCGACCACTTTGTGGTCGCCCATGCATTCAAGGGTTAAGCTTGGAGTTTCCATGGGATATGGGTGAAGTCGTTTGGTTTAACCCCTTAAGGACTGAGACAATGTTTTGTATGCAAAGAGTATATTATGCGATTGTGAATACAAAAATGATTGTCACACACCAAACGGTCTCAAATTGGTTGGGGGGGGGGTGGTTTGCCTTGGATTACGAGATCCCACACACCACAATAACCACATCTACACTTCCCAACATCACAACAAATTCCACACAATTTTTTTACAAAGCGCTTGAGCTTCGCTTCAAGTTGCTTTAACTATCATACTACACCCACCATGTAGGCTAAATGCATAAGGTGTACAATACATATGATAGCGACATGGGTGGTACATGAACATTCTATTCTATTACGCAAAGGACACATTATTTCATATGCCTAGGACCTCTATGGCTTGTTGAAAAGCTCTTGATGATGATCGTAGCCGAACTTGGCGATTGATACTACATTTCATGGGAGATCATGTATGCCTTGTGATGATTGCCACATATACACGCCAAGCATTACCAAGTGTACATGCAACCTTTGTCCAATACATATTTAAGACACTTAGGGGTTGCATACAATATGCAAAATTTATTATTATTATATTAAAAATAATTGACACAATGCATGGTACTAATAACCCCATATTTTATTTCTATACTTTTTGGCAAATACAATAACTACTAAAACCTAGAGCCTTTATACAACAAATGTGGACCAATTTTGGTCTCATAGTCCTTAAAGGTTAAGCCACCCTCATGAATACAATGTATGATTCTATACAATATCTAATACATTTAGCAAGCATTTCTACATGTGATTGTATTTTTTTTTAAGAATCCCTTAGAGAAGGTCATATATTGGTTTTGAGGAATGTAATAACTTCATAAGAATTGATTTTGAATAGTTACAATCAAATTTGACATATGGTTTTATGTCATGTCAAGTTGTTAAAAGTAGATTTCAGATGTAATTCACATGCTTGGAAACAACTATGTTTCTTATGTGAATAACTTGCAAGAATTGAAATGATTAATCTTAATCCATCTCATTTTCAAGAAGCACATGGTGACCTTTAACTATGGGTTGTAGCTAGTTCCCTTCAAATCAACATGCACACCGTACACCATATTATCTCCAAAAACATTGGTGGCACACAATGCAAGACACACTTGACAAAGACCCTATCAGACATCTAGAAAAATGCATCATCAAATACGACAAAAGACACAACCTATCAACTATAGTAGACCAAACACACCAACTACACAAATGGCTCAAAAACAAGGATATAGATAAAATACTATCAAACAATTTATATGGAAAAGCCTTGTCATTACACACAAAACTAAATACTTGCCTAATCAAATTCCAAATGGGACAATACATGGGCCATGCCCCAAAAAAACTCTTCTTTGGTAGAGAAACCTACCCATCAAAAACCTACCTTATCTACAACTCTCCAGACGCAGATACATGGCTACACGTGCTACTTAAATGCAAACAACAACACATTCACGAACTAATAATGAAAAGGCATAACAAATCCGTTTGGGAACTACACAACTTCTTACATCCAACAAAATATCAAGACACTACACAATTATGAATGCATGAAGTTATAACATACTACCTCAAGAAAACACGGTACTAACATGGCTATTATTGTGCACATGTGGTGCCCAAAGATACCATTGCAAAGCCATATTTAACCTGGCATATTATGCATCATAGGCTACCCTTGCAAACACCCCCACCACAACCCCCTACACATGAACTCACAATACAATTCATAGAAATCACATACTATAAAAATAGATTTGTTGCATAAATCCTTGATAGAAAAATTGCAAAATATCAACCACTCATCAACAACATCACAACAAGAGGATGGACCATAACGCTACTCATGATCTTGCAAACGCTAGATCTACTACACATATCCCATGAATGAAAAGTCTGGAAACTAAAATAAAACTCCATGTCACAAAAATCAACAATACATTTAAACAAGTCAACACAATTGCCACGCACTATGCACACTCCATACTTGTCCATAAACAAAGACTAGAAAACCGACAATTTGTCCCAAACCTCCACGACCCACCCTAGATCATTAACCACAAAGAAAACATTAAAATACAATCTATGTTAGCAAACCTACAACACATCTTGCAAAACAAACAACCCACCACAACCCCCTAGACATGTCATTTGAAAAACACAACAAATAAATAAATAAATAATAAGAAATAGCAGTGGCACAAACCATTGTTTTAGCTCGATTGCCTAAGGATAGGCCATTGGTTAAAGCTACACTTCTTGCCCGTATTCACATAGCGGTATCATGCCATTTTCCAACTACATCCACTCAAATGAGTTCCATGGAGATCAAACTCAAACCATATAATATAGAATTCCAATCCACTCCCAACCAACAGGGAGTTGATGGCATGGTGTCCACTTATTGCCAAAAATAAACCCTATAAGGGCACAAGCACGGTCAAGTACACAACTCCATCACCTTACATAGGTTTAAGTGAAAGTGATTCAAAATTATATACTAACTTTGATTTTTGTGGAGGAAAAAATCATAAACATTTGAAAAACACATTGATCTACAAAGCCAAGCAATTTATGTTGACAAAAAGTTTTTCAAGAAAAATCTTCATGTTTAAAAAGACAGTGCAAGTAGTGTGCAAGTAGATTTATTGAACATGTAATTGTCTAAAATTTGTTTAAAACATGAAAAAATTACATGAAATTAATGAATTTCTACAATTTTTTGTATTGATGCCCTCAAGTTTATAACGAATTCAAGGAATATGAAAAAATATCCAACTTCAAAATATTTAAGGTCATGAAATCTACGTCCAATGCCAAATATAGCCAATATATTTTGAGCAATACTAATCATGATAAGTTTTGAAGATCTCCTCTTGATATTCTATATTTGAGTACCTAACACAACAACAAAGGGAGCCATGGAAAAAAATCCAATTTAAACAACACTTTGCTACTACTTTTAGGCATTTGACAAAAATATTTATGCTTTTAGTATGCCATAACATTTTTTCTGTATACTTGACCGTGCTTGCTCCCATAACCTACTTCTTAAAGAAATTATATTATCAAGTGACACCCAATAGACACAATTACCGAATACTAGTTAATGTTAGATGGTTACATGTAATTAATGTAGTGTCTATTCCCTGCAAAGGGTGAAGTAGTTCTACATCCAATGCCATCGTCTATGGCCATGGATGTTTCACGAATAAACACTCTATTCACATTGGCTTCCCCGGGGGATCGGAGTTATTATTATTATTATTATTGTTATTGCTTCCTTTATGGAGAGACAAGTAGTCATATTTATGAGCATAGTTGGGTAACACATGCAATTATTGTACATATGATCATCACACCCAAAATTGACATAATAAGTGTTGAACATAGTTTATAATATTACAAAGGTTTGATTTATATATGTTCTTGTTTGCAAGACCAATAGGAATCCAATGCACCAAATAACACATCATAGGCAAATCCAAGTACGAGGGTTTACAATTGCACTTGTAAGCGACCTAATAATATTAGATTTTCAAGGAAGTACATCCTCATAATCAGTATACACCCGTCATGCAAGATTTTTAGGTATTGGTTTTGGGTATACATACTTGAATTGCCATGAGGAAGAACCAAGCTAAGCCAAAAATCTAGATCCTAGATCAATTAAATTATGGTTTTTTTTATCACCGCTGGGGTGGGGATTCTTCTTTCAGAGTGGGAGCCACGTACACCAATCGCTATAGGATATAGTTAGGGAACTGTTAAAATGACCACATAAAGAGACAACATCGTGCAGTCGCATGACATGTCAAAATTTGAGTTTTCATCGCACACATGAAGAGGAGCAAGATATTAGCTATATGTTATAATTAATAAACTTGGCCAACTTGGATCACAAGTCAAAGCCTAGTCAACACCTTACATATTGATTGTGGTCGTTTTAACCAATGTGTGGTCGATTTAACAATCCCCCATAGTTAAACGTTTATAATCATTTGCTTCATAGCCACTAGAAAGATGCCACATCATTAAGTTTCCTCCTCACACTGGTTATGGGTTGAACTTTAGATCTAACCCAATGAAGTTAAGAAGGTTGGTAAGCATCACGAGTGACTCCACAACACAATCAAAAATTGGAATCATCAATCCTAGGCTCATGTAGCATAGGCCACAAGCATAGGCTGATTGTTGTAGGACTCAGTGAGTAAATATTCAATTCAAATCCCACCAATATTCAAGAAAGTGGGCAGGTATCTTGAGGTCATTTTGTGAGTCAGTGAGGCTTAGCCCACTTTATACTTGGAGCTGGATTGAGGGCTGGCCTGAACTCTTAAAGTTTGAACCAATGTAATCATTCAATTTCATCAAATCAGGTCCAAGGGTTTTATATTGGGTTGGATCTAAACCTTTATTCATCCTATCTAACGTCTTAGGTGGCAAAAAGTTGGAACCAAATCTTTGGGCTGGCTTGGAAAATTTGGGACAAGGTTTTCCTTAGTTTGAACTCTCAACATGGGCCAGATTGAGCTCACCATTGGATAATGAACATCTCTACCCTCAATCCATGAAACGTAACTTCTCTTTACTAATCTTTCCCCTCCTCTCCGCATGGACTTCTCTCCCTCTCTCCCCTCTCCTCTCCAACTTCTCTCTTCTCCTCAACTCTTTCCATCAGCTTCCCCTCCTCATCTCTCTCTCCTCTACATGTTGTGCACCGCTCCTTGGGTGCTCACATTTGAGAATTTGTGTTAGATGGGTGTGTTGAGAATTGTGAAAGAGTGTGGAGGACAATATTGTTTCTCGGACTTGGAGCGACATGGAGAATTGAGTGAGCACTCAGTGAGTATTTCATTACACTTCCCCTTGTTTTGTTTCCTCCCATGTTGTGGTAGATGGGTTGTGAGTGCATGCGCAAAATTGATTTGACATTTCAAAATTCTGACGAGTTGTTTGTGCAGATGATTTCAATTTCACTTTTTTCCTGAATTGTATGGTTTGAGGTTCTCAACATTAGGACCAAGGTTTGTACCTTCACACCTTGGCTAGTGCAACGTCTTGTCATATGTTTCATCCTTCCGACTAAAGTTCCAGGGCGTGTGCAAAAATGAATTCATGAGGGAAGTTCTTGTTATGATAAAATTTAAGAATGTCATTGTGATTCTGTAGATAATTATTGCTCTTTTCATTCTATGCATGTTTAGGTTTGAAGACAACGAGTCTATGCCACACACGTATGGAATCAGTGACTGATCCTGAAGTAGTGGTGCTATGTTTGCTCTTTTTAGAACCGAGAAACCTACTGCCATTCTTCATCCCTGCAACTTGCAAAGTCGCGGAAATGGCATCTTAATCACTCCTCTCACTATCCATTAAGCACAAATCCAATTAGCAGTGATCACTGGCAGAGCACAAGGTCAAAAATTCTTGATCATTCATGGCATGCACCAACCATTTCTCAGAATGCCACAACCCGGATCACATACTCGCAAGTAGGTAGACCTAATCAGCTTTCCGAAATTGCAATGCTAGCGATATTCACAAATTACCTAAGCATGGGGTTCCCTGCATCCCTAAATCCAGAAATTAAACCTAGTGCCATTGCTCATCCCTGCAACCTGCCGAGTCACAGAAATGGCAGCTTAGTCACTCCTCTCACTATCCATGAAGTACCTGAGAGACCGAAAGAGAGGATTGAGGAGATTGTAGCACTAGAGAAGCACAACAAGCATTAAACTTCAATGCACTTGAGAATCACCCACCTGTCCAGCTTCCAATGTGAGCCTTACCTAACGCTCTTTGAGATGCTCCAAACCACCTTGTTTGGAAACACTTGCGGTGTGATGAGTGCCGGATCAACTGAGTAGCTTGCTCCTCGTCAGATGTTGATATGCACTACTTCTGTCTTAGGTAACTTCAAGAACATGGGATCTAATATCGAGCCTCGTAACTTTACATGTGACAAGGTAGGGTTTGATTTTATTTTTTTGATAAAGATGGGTTGGATTGAGGGCTTAATGGTGGAGAATTGGGTTGGCCTTTCAGCCAACCCCAAACCTTGTATAAAGTGGGCCTTAAGGCCGCTTTACACTAGGAGTCAAGGCCGTGAAATCTTGGGGCCAACTTAACCAATATTTGAGTTCTTTTGAAGCTCAAGTTGGCCTCAAGTGAACAATAAAAAACATATATCCTAGGGGCTAAGGATCACTAATGTAAAGCCCTAGGGGCCGAGGGTTAGAGGCCAAGGCTTGAAAACTTCATATACCTCAAGTTTCTCAAGTCGCTTGTACATGTAAGAAAAGTGAGGCAGATCACAATTTCTGCTCTAATTCTACAAAACCTTCCACATGTGAAGTCACGGTAGACCTTGATTGCCCATTGCTCCGAGTGTTTCGTTGCTGACAATAAGAATTTTATTTGTAAGCTGTTAGACAGGTACGTCATAGAATGACATTGCTGTAGTAATCAAACATCGAAGCTTCTTCATGAGCATCACAACAGGATCATGTCTCAGCTCAGCTCCTGTGCATCAATTGATGTGATGATGACTGTCAGGAAATTTATTCTATTCTGGAGAGTCTATTGTAGAGAAATTTATTCGGTAGACACTTTCATTTGTCTGGTGTTCTCCTTGCAATTCATAATAGTTATACACATTGGGGTGTCTGAAATGGGTTTCCATGCTCAGCGTGATTGTTTCTTCATCATGCTGCATTATTTTGCAGTGTGATACTAATTTCATTCTTCAAGTTGCTTATACATGTTAGAAAACAAAGCAGATCGCATTTTCCGCTCTGATTTTGCAAAAGTTCCACATGTGAACCATGGTGGACCTTGATTTTGCATGGCTCCAAATGTTTTGTTGTGGACCTTAGCAGTCCAATTTGAAATCTATCAGACATGTGCTTCACAAAATGTTATAGTAGTAGTCAAACATCAAAGCTCCTCCCTCATCACATGAGGTGATGTCTCAGCTCCTGTGCATCAACCAATGTGATGAATCAATGTTTGGAAATGTATTTTGCTCCAGACAATCTTTTATTCTTATATAATTGAGGTGTTTGCAATTGGGTTTTCATATTCAGTATGAATATTTCTTCTGTGCATTTCAATTAGCGATTGCTGCTCACTAGATCGACAGAGCTTGACAATGAAGTTTCTAATTACCTAACCCTAGGACACCCATGTAGTTGTTTACATCAACAATCAGATTGTAAGCTAACTGGTATAGACTTGCACTTGTGTGTGGGAGTTTTATAGTTTGGGGTGTATGTGATATATTTCCATATTGAGTGTGATTGTTTCGACTTCTGCGCATTTCAATCAACAATCGTTGCTTACTTGATTGACAGAGCTTGACAAGCAAGCAATCACACACGGACAAAGCAAGAGCAAGAAACAAGAAGTGAAGAAGAAAATGATGAGTGAAGATCAAAAGTGTGAAGGGTTTAGGTTTGGAGTTGGCATTCATTTGATCCAACGGTGAAGATCAAGTGCAAAAAAAATTATTTTATTTGTGTACTCGTTGGCCTCAAGGCCCTTTGTTGGCCCCCAATCCATGAGGGTTCCTTTTGTGCATTGGGGGCCATTCAAGGCCAACATTTTATAGATTAAAATATTCAATTAATTGTTGGCCTTGACTCCTAGTCTAAAGCTCTTCGGGTTGGCCTTAAGCTCTCAACCAATAGGATCGCGAGATTTCCCTCGGCCCTTGGCCTCGACTCCTAGTGTAGAGTGGGCCTTAGATTGTTGATATTGTGAAGGTTTGAGATTCAAATGCAATGAGAGGTCACCTTTTAGCCCCCAAAAGATTAATCTAGGCTTCTAGAGGAACTTCACGGGCATATAACATTGGCCTACAATGACCTTAAGTGTTGAAACAATCTAAAGATGTGGTATGCAAAATCTATCATTCAGAACATACTTGAGGGTGTTGAAGAACAAGTTTGTCCTGTTATCATGTTACATCCATTGACATGGCAATGATATCCAAAACGTGAACTTGATTATATATATATATATATATATATATATAATAATTTTTGGGGGCTAATGGGGATAAAACCTAGGTAAAATCAATTCAATTGTGTTGTTGATTAATAAAAAATAAGGAAAAAAGGATTTGTCAAATTTAGTCAATTATGAATGATGTTGATTGAAGTAATGTTTTCCTTCATAAAATGTAGTTCACTTCATGGCAGACTAAAAAGATAACCAAAAAAACATAAGACATGAAAAAAACAAGTATGTGAGTCTAGTCAACTACAAGAATTAGTCATTACTCGTGTTAAGTAATGTATGTCAAACATTATTTTTATTTCAAACACACATACATGTCTACTAACCTTTACAAAATTCGCCATTTGTAAATACATTGGACACGCTCAATCAATATTTAAATACCTATCAGAACTTGATAGAAGGAATTTGAGCTCTTAGAAGGACTATACTAACCACAATCTTGCTTGTTCATGTTGTCCATACCCGCCCCTTCCCAAGCCTTTCACACAAATTCCTAACAACTAAGGCATCAAACTTCGGGGGCTTTGAATTACAAGGCATGTTTTAGACATTACAAGATAAATTACAAAAGACTTTAAAATGGTATATTACATGCATGATTCAATAAAATGAATGTGCTATGGTTGATCAAAGTTTTAGGGTTTCTTGGAGCCAATAGACCAAACAACCTCTCAAATAATTCAACAAATGCCCTAGCTTCTACAAGGGATCTTGCATGGGACTTGAGTTCCTCCAAGGATTCAAATCTCATCTAACACACACACACACACACACACTTAAATACATATTTTCCAAAAACTAACCCCCTCCCTTGAACGTATATGCTATGGTACATAAAAACATGTGCATCTCCCACAATATGATGTCACCTATTGCAAAACAAATTTGAAAATTGTAACCGGCTTGGAAAAATCTAAAACAATTGCATTAATTATAATAAATGTTGTGGGCCACACTTTTAACTACACATTCCACACCAAAAACATTTGATATATTATTGCAAGTGCAAACCCATACTATATATATCAGAGGTCCATGAAACAACTAATGAGATTTTCTTCAAATCTTGCTCGTTGTGTACAAACGAATAGTCTTGCCTACAATGTTATTTTTAAAGACACCAAGGTCACATCCTAATTCCTAGTCATTTGCCAGTTGTAGTGATCATACAAAGACTGTAAACTGCATCTTGCTTCAAGAAAGACCTTTTAGTTGCTTCCAATGATAATATATCCTTCAAATCTTGCTTGTTTCCCACAAACAAACATTCTACCTTTAATGAATTTTCTCATTCTCTTTTCTTTAGTAACAAGATCACCTTCTAAGCCATTTGAGAGCAATATGCATTCAAAGATAATTTGCATTCACCTTCATGAAAAACCTCCTTGTTGATTTTTGATCCCCCTTCCCCCCCCCCCAAACTACTTTTGGACTTAGGAGGTTTATGTTCTCTAGATTTGCATTCTCAATTGCTCTCATTAATATCTTACCAGCAACTAGAAGTGGACGAATGAAAACACATGTGTGTGGTTAAAGATTGAAGTGCAACTAGTGTTGCAATCTATTTTCATGCGTGATGGTGTACACTATGGACCATACTACAAGGATGCCAAGGGTAAGTCGCACTATACATATGCCCACAATATTTACCATAATCAATGTAATTTCCTAGATATATGGTCAATTGGATGTAGTCAACTAAAAAAAAGATAAATTTTAAAAATTATAGTCGATCGCATCTAGCATTGTGTGGTTTTGGAGACCTAGGGATAGACTAAAACCCAACTTAGTTGATAGAGGCCCATGGATGAGTTTTGAGGATAAAATGGGTTTTATCCGTGAGATCTTGAAACATGGGAGATGAGCTACTTTGAGGGAAGAAATGGGCATGAATAATCCTTTGGGGTTCTAGATTATAACCCTTTGGATTGAAGAAGGGATGCACAAGAAAATGCCATCTTTTATCCCTCAAAAAAGACATTTGATCAATCAAATGCACCTAGAAATGAGTGGAATGCTTGTGTGATCAACTAGATGGGAACAACTTAATGTTGAGCACCTTCACAAATTTTCATACCAAAATGTGCAAACCACAATAAGTTAGCCACCTAGCATTTGGAGTACGTAAATTGTCCCATATTTCTAACCACATATATGGATATAATTCCCTAAAATTAGAGCGTGTCATGACATGGTTGCAAATTTGTGATCTATGTGGTGGCATTTGGTTTTAATTGCTCCTCTGTCTAGGTAAGTGCACATGTGCTTAAACTTAATGATTAAGGTGAGGTTTACAGTTTGCAACATTCCTCTTCTTGTAGTAGACAAAAACTCTTTCTCGATAACCATCCGTTGCAACTTGTCCACTATAACTCATGGCAAGAAAATGGTTAAATAAGCCATTTGATTTGTCAATTTGAGGTTTTGGTTGTCAGTTGTCGAAAATTTGCAACTTAAAACCTATGATTTACAACCAAACTTCATTATATATGCATTTTCTCATCACGAGCTACAATGAACAATTTGCAACATATGGTTGAAATGAACAAGTCTTCTTCTAGTGTTGCGTAGAATTTTTGGAATTGCCCATAGGTTGTATAGTGCCATTGTGAGGGCCATGAAGAATGTGTAGAAGGTATAGCATTAGATTGCTCGTAGTCAATAGAAATATAATGGAAGAGGCATGAGAATCAATATGCTTAGAATAAGGCCACAATGCTAGTCTGAAGAGGGATAAGAATTATCCCATATTGCTTGTATGAACCAAAGAAAAATGAAAAATGAAAAAATGCAAAGCAAGGAGAACATGAGACCATCTCACTCCAAGCATTGTTCATATGCTTTTGTGTATGTGTATATGTTTGTGTAATCTCATCTTTAGTCCTATTGATTTCCAATAGGTTATAGGCCCACCATGCAGGTGAAATGCCTAGAGATTTGATTGCTTTGAGGTTGCGGAGTGGATCTTGAGGGGTTGGCGCTTTGGAGCTTCGGAGCGTTGGACATGTCCGAGGGCGTATTTGGTTGTTGTAAGTGTTTCTTTGTTTGCTTTTGCTTGAATGTATGTTTGATGCAAGAGCATGTGACTTGAATGACTTGAATGTTGAGAGGTTTATTTGAGAGGTTAAGAGATGTTTAGATTTCAAAAGCATTTGACTCGAGTGTTATGAGCATTTAAGGGCTTATTCGAGAGCTTTGAAGGTGTTTTGATTTGATAGGCTTGAGTGTTGAGAAGTTTATTTTAAAGCTTTGGAGGTGTTTAGACTTCAAAAGCATATGACTTGAGTGTTTTGAGGGTTTAAGGTTTATTTGTGAGGCTTGAGTGTTCTAAGGTTTCTTTGAAATTATTCAAGGTGTTTTGAGTTGAAGAAAATTTTGTTTGAGTGTCTTGAGATGCAGAAGATTTGACTTGAGATATTTGAGAATGTAAGACACATTTGAGGTGAAGGAGATCTTGTTTGAGTGATTTGAATGTCTTAAGACTTCTCTTGAGGTTTAAAAAATCCAACTTGAGGTATTTGAAAGTGTAAGGCATATTTGAGGTGAAAGAGATATTGTTTGACTGATTTGAGTGTTTTAAGATTTCTCTTAAGGTGTGAAAGATCTGACTGAGATATTTGACGTGAAGGAGATTTTATTTGAGTGATTTGAGCGGTTTAAGGTGAAAGGGCGCATTTTAGAGACCAAGAAACTCATTTGAGAGCATATGGACATGTTTCCACTACATTGAGGCGTAAAGACATATTTTGAATGTAAAAAATTATTTTTTTAATTTGAATTGGATTGATTGCAGGCCAAGAAACATTAGTTTGAGTGTTTTGAGAGTATATCCGAGCGTACAATGACATCATTTGAAAGCGAGGCCGCTAGAGTCATTGACAATTTTAATTGAAGAAATTTTAACCTTTGGAAGTTTAAAATCGAAATGTCGTTGGCATCCATGGATATTTGGGACAGTGTGGATGGATCTGAGGAAGCTCCACCCTCCAATGCGGATCCCAAAATGTTGAAGGAATAAGACGCGTAAAAAAACCATGCCCATTATCGACCTCAAATTGGCAGAGAATCAATTTGTACATATCTAGAATTGTAAATGATCCACGGAGGCGTGGAAGATCCTTTGCAATATTCGCGAAACGCAAATAGTCAACTAGAAGTCTAGACTATATTCAACTTGAGAAAAAAAATAATCTCCCTAACTCATATCTCACTCAAATTTATCATAAAATATAAATCTAGAACATGAAGTTGTTTATAAGGGAAAAATATCAATTAGGTTTGCACATCTACCTCAATACGGAAGCATTGATTTTACATACCTAGGCAGCAGTAGTGCCCAAATTATGTATCGGATCTTTAAAAAAATTCATATATAATTCATTACTTGATTAAATCAAACGTTTTAAAAAACTCTAAAAAATCAAATAAAATTCTATTTGAAAAAAATACAATATTAGAAATTGAAGCTTTCCTTAGGCTAGCAAGTCTGATCCAGTAGCCACTGTCTGAATGACCATCCTACTTTGTACTCTAACTTTATAAATTTATAATTTGAAGTTCCCTCAACCAAATTACAAATAAGAAATGGCTATGGAGAGCTACAAAATAGCTCTATAAAAAAATGATAAGTATTTGATTCAAGATAATAAAATCAACATTTATATCATCAGCTGCCAAAGTCTATAATACCTAAACCCTTAAAGTATGAAATCTAAACTATTTCTAAAAGAAAGGGAAAAAAAGATTATGTATATTAACAAATACACATACTAACCAAGAAAAAAAAAGCTTTCTCAAACCTTACAACAAAAAAATGAAATGACAATTTTTTTTTTGCCTAAATATACGGAGGTAGAGTTTTTCTCAAGTATTGGAGAAAAGAAAAAGATTGCAATGTGAGGGGAGGAGGATTTTAAACCCTTTCACAAAATGGTTGGATTCTTCCGCTATCGGTTCCATTTTTTCGAACATGGGGTAAGGAGGCAAGGAACAAGTGGTCCCTTTGTTTTTTTTTTAAAGTTTTCACGCCAATTTTGTGTTCTTAACCAAAATACCTCCACTTGTCTTGCATGGCCCATACTAACTAATAAACTAATTTTTGCTTAGCCAGCCTCTATTAACTTAACCTTTTAACTAGTTTTTTTTATTGGCTAGCATTTCTTTCCACTAAGCTAGTTTTTTTCCTAGTCAACAATTGTTTCTAACTTAGCTAGTTTTTACTACTAGTTAATTTTTTTTACTAACTCTACTTTAACTACACCTATTATCTAAATTACTCCGACTCGGACTAATAATGAAAGCTCGGACTAATTTTGGAATTAGAAGAAAGCCCGAGTCGGAGTAATTTAGATAACTCGTAGTAATTGTGGTAATGTAGATATAGTGTGGCCTACAGTAATAGATTGTTATGTGTATTATTCCGAATTACAAAGGTACGTAGTAATTTTTTCCAACAAATACATACATATACATATATATATCGTGTGTTTCATATTCTTGCTCTGTCATTCCACATTCTATTCCTATAATATCCCTACACCCTTGTATATACATACATCACTTGTATACATCACATTCAAGTTTTATAACATTCATGTTGATGTATATATCAACTCCACCCAACTGTTTGCTTGGCCTACTAGCTCCTCACATGCCAACCATCTGAACATGTCCACAAAGTTGTTACAAAAAATCAGTACGGTTTATAGTGGCCACATCACATGAATCTAAGACTATGTATACCATTTGGATAAGCACCTTGAGAATTCATTGAAACACCAATTACCATTTACATTTAGCAATGATGTACTAACCTCTTAATAAGAAATTTCAGGAGTCGTTTGGTAATGTAGCCGGCACTTTCAAACCTTGAAAATAGAGTGGATGTACTCGTATGATGTCTTGCAACTTAAGGTAGAGTTGTTCAATGTGCTATTCACCTGTAACTTCCAATGCCAAACCGCATCTCATCATCGCCTTTCGTGCGTAGGAAAGACCATTCTCATCACGTTGCTCATTCACTGTTGCAATACTTTGGGCAGCCAAGGAGAGAAAGAAGGCCTTTCATGGATTCATGAGTTTACCAGATGAAGCTCCATCACTTTGGACAATGTTTTGCCAAACTCCTTCATTCATCATTTCCAACTTCTTTGCCTCCCACACCATAGTCCACGCATCTTTAATTTTTGAAATCACAAAGCTGTCCGCAGGTTGCAACAAATGCGTCGTACAAGGTGGCAGAAACCGTAAGTTGATATTCTTAGTTCGCCAATGCTTATAAATTACCAATGTTTATAAACACAAAATATATATTTCATTTTCAAGAGCTCAGCTGGCATGAAAAAACAATAATCATTGAGGACTATTACCATATGAAAACAATGGACAAAAACACGAATTGGATGAAACTGACATCTATTGTCAATTTTTTCTCTAAGCCCTAGGGCCCCCTTTTATACATCTACCTTTATTTCAACATTTTTAATAGTTTTTTTAAATGTACACACTAGAGAAAAATCAATACATCTCCCTTCTGTATACTATGTACGCTATTGCCTCAAAATAATACCCCTTCTTACACTCACCCCCCTTGGCTTGGCCGCTCAAGTGTCTTGGAAGATATTGTTGCCCTCTTACCCCTCTTTTTTGTTTCCTTCTCCTTGTTTCTGTCAAGATAGTTACACGTGATTTAGAGGGACTAGCCACATGGCTAAAATATCAACGGAAACATGATAGGAACAAAAATTTGTTGGGACAACAAGATGGCCAATGACTGGCCTAGGATATGTACACTTCATTGGAAACCTAAATGACATGCGTGGATCACTATGAGATTAAACCCCCTATATGCAAGAAGGTTATAAAGAAAACAAATGTATACACTAAAAAACATGCTAGAAAATGGACTCATGTATTTATATTGAGCTTCTCAAATTATTGTGATAAACGAACGCCTCCAGTACATTTACAAAATATACATCGTAAAAAATAATATCCCTTTATTACACATAGTATCCACTTTGACTTTCCAATGAGAAAATCGTTGAACAATTTTCATCCATAGCAAGTAACTCAACGATTGCATCAAACAAACAAAAGACAAAAGTCACATTGAATCCCCACTTTACATGTTTTGGGATTCTTATATTTTCATGAATCCCTAAACTTTCCTTCTACTCTCTCCTCAATTGACTGAGTATACAAGGTCTTGGACCCACTTTGTTCCCACCCCAACTAGACAATTAGAGTAGCCCAAGTTAATTATTTCCGCACCAAATTTCCACATCATACTAGAGGTAACCGTAAAGTCAACAAAAATGGAGACCAACTCAAGCTTTTTGATGAAATCTCTCATGCTTCCCACTTCCAACACTTGTGTCAGTTACCTAAAAATAAAACTAGGGAGGGATGTCATTTTGCTCTATTTCAAGGCAAAAAAACTTTGAGAAAATTTTGAGTTCTTTCTAAAGTTTGAATCTATTTGAGGAGTACACAAAGTGGTGAGAGGAGCAAAGAGACGCATGTGCACATAGGTGGCAAAGAAAATGAGAAGATCCTTGTACTAAGATAAAACCATGTCGGCATCTGAAACTCAAAGAAACCCTCCAAGACTTTACATGCAAACAAGGGACCATTAAGGCAATTCGACCCCAATTGATCCCCATACTTCACGATTAACTCTACTAGTAGGACTAATTCATGTACTGATCCTAGTAGAATGGTTTATGTATTTTGCACACATAGTGCACTCTCATTGCAACAAGTGTCTTCTTAATGTCCGCTCAAATATAGACGTCTGCATAAAACTAGTGCTTGATTCAGGCCTGCATACCTCAACCTAGATTGCTGTTGCCTGCAAAGCAGGAAAAGATAGAACCAAGCCGATGTGGTTCAAGACATGAAACCTTTGTTTCTCGTGGGAGGGCACTCGATTGTTGCAGGCATGAACAGGAATAGTATCCACAATCCACAACCCTGCGTTCTTAAATACATGTGCATGTTTTCTGCAACACAAGCAGCACCTACATCAAGAGACCACAGGACCCAAAAACAAAAGTTACAGTAGTTTATAATCGATGCTTGAATGTTTGGGGGATATAGAACCTGGAAAAAACTAGTAGAGACCTAATTAAAGAGTCGGCAATGGCCTCGCGTCCAGTGTTATCAAGCTGTGGAAGGATATGATGGTCTCCGTTTTCAGAAGCTCCAGGGATCCCGGATGGTTCACACAGCGGGGCGGCTTGTACGTTGACGAGGAGGCTCCTCTCTCAATTGCCAACACCATTACTTTGTTGAATGTCCCCTCCTTCACGATCCGCAGCTCAAGTGGCCCAATCATGTTGCCATTTGGTGAGCACCTTACAATATTTGTGACCTAGATTTGATTGATGTTGTATAGTATAACGAAATCTCGATCTAAAATCACAATAACGCCTCAGTAAATAATTCGAAAAACGAAACCTGACACAGAGCCACCCTACCAAACCTCTAGAAGCCTCAAACCTGACAAACCCTTGCACGTTTCTTACTCTCACATTACTTGAGCATATTCGGAGCTGCAAAATCCATGGCAAACTCAAAGCACAGCAGAAAATCCCAAAAAATAGGATAGAGGTTCAAAACCCTAAAATCGCCGTCACAAAAAGCTCGATCTAGGAAGGTGACGTTACCTGGAATCAAATTGTGTGAGAGAAGGTCGCCGAGGTGGTAGTCAGGTGCGACACTAGCCCCGAGCTGGTGATATGTGCGTTTTTTGCATAAAAGTACCAAACTCTTAGTCGCTGCACTCTAAGAGAACAAAAACCCTAGAACCAACAAAACAAAAGTCACGCACTCGAACAAAGAAATTGAAGCATTTCAATCTTGATAACAACCACAGTGTGCTAGAAATGATATTCCATATCGTAGAACTCCAACACTCCTGGGCGAAACACCCTACCAAATCATGCGTTTTTTAGAGACTTTTAAGGATAACTGTAAAGTTAAATTTTCCACACAAGCCGTGGCACTACAAGCATTCACAACATCATCAAAACCTACCTTGTCCACAAGAGTAATTGTACATGTATATTGCTTGATCTGAAATGAGCCCTGAAAACCTGAATAGAAGGGAAGAAAGAGAAGTTGGAGAAAAAAATACTCACATAATATTTACATCCTCGACGGACGCCGTAAGAGTTCCTAACATTCCTACTGTCCAGTTCAAAGGCAAAACACTGCACGCAACAGAGTAACACCGATCATATACTAAACCCCACACTCCAAACATGGTGACATCAGTACCGACATATTTATAAGAACTTGAAACTTCAACAGTTGTTGTACCAATCTCAAGGACAAGATGACTCAGAGAATATGGGTGTAAGCATCGAATCGGACGAGGAGCCTAATTTTCCATATCGAAGAAGTGTCAATTACAACCGCAAAACCAAGGGAATCCCAAACCCTCTTCTGGGCGTGCAGCGTGCTGAACAAAGAAGGGGTGAATCTCAGACTAATTTCACCCCTGTTTCTAGAATTACTCTGATATTGTATAATAAAAAGTCGGAGTAATTGTTGGTCTTAGAGTAAATACGATAATCGGTGTAGTTTTTTTCCCCTTCACGGGTGAAGGCCCGGTGAATTACCTTTTTTTTTGGGACTAAATGCTAAATGAACTAATTTTTTCCCAATTCCCTATCAATTCTAACGTTTAATTCTAAAATCCTAACTAAAAGTGATCCCGCAGAGTAGTGTAATACTTTGGGGATTTATATGAAATATGCATTGAAGACAAAGAACACAAGATTACGTTTCCGAACGAGGGGAAGGGGCGAGCGACCAAGTCTTCGGAGATTATACATTCCAACGTGTGTGGCCCCATGAGGACCACATGTATGGGCGGTGCAAGGCATTGACGATTTTTCAATGAATGTGTGGTTGTATACGTTGAAGTTTGAAGGAGATTGCTTTGAGAGGTTTAAAAAGTATACAGTTCTTGTAGAAACGTAATCGGAATACAAAATCAAGACATTTTGGTCGGATAACAACGGAGGGTATATTTTTAAGGCATTCGAACAATTTTTGAAGGACCATGACATTGAGAAGGAAATGTCCATCCCGTATAGGCCTTAACAATACGGAGTGATGGAACGTGTGAATCACAATATCGTATAAATAACAAAGAGCATGTTTCATGCTCAAAACCTTCAAAATTTATTTTGGGTGGAAGCGGTGGCCAATGCGGTTTACACACGAAACCGATGTCCAACGAAGACGTTGGCTCTATTACGCCCAAGGAAGCATGGAGCGGGAGGAGGCCTTACATTACACACGTGCATGTGTTTGGATGCGTTGCCTACACAATGATGTCGAATGAAAAGAGAGATAAACTCAATGTAAATGGCACCAAATGTTTGTTTTTGGGTTATTGTGAGAAAACTAAAGCCTATAGGTTAATATGTTTGAAAACCAAAAATATCATAAAAATAGAGACGTGATATTTATAAAGGATAGCACAAGCGATTTGGAAATGCGTCTATGTGGAAAAAATGAAGGCCTTATAGTGGTCATTTTGGATGAATATTTCAAATAATTTTCATGTAATGACGGTGAGAAGCGTGATGGACAAATGAGAGATCATTTGATTACAAATGAAGAAGCAACCAAAAGACCCGCGGGGAATAACAGCCGTGTTGAGAGATTCGGCATAGATGGAAGATATTCTAAGAGGGAGTGGCGCCCGCTTGGAGAGTGTTGGAAGAATCACATTCTCCTCCGACATGGCGAAATACGGGCCAATGTGATATTTTTAGATGATCATTTGAATTTATGCGAAGTATTGAAATCCAAAGATGTGAGTAAGCGGGAGGTTGCAATGCAAGAGGAGTACGATTTGTTTATAACCAACGATACATGAGAATTGACCAACATTTTTGAAAGATCGTAAGAATATTGGATACAAATATGTATTCCGCACCAAGAGAGATCCATCATGTGAAATTGTTAAGTATAAGACGTAGTTAATAGCAAATGAATATTGTTAAGTGGCCGAAGTGGATTTCAACGAGACCTTTGTCCCCGTGGCCAAGTTCATCACCATTAAATGCATTGTTGCAGTAGGAATGGCTATGGATTGGCAGATCCACCAAATGAACATAAAGATAACATTTTTTTTAAAGAATATTGAAGGTGGAGATCTACATGGATCAACTGGAGGGATTCATATAAGAGGGAAAATGACATCTTATATACAAACTCAAGAAAACATTGTACGGGCTTAAGCAATCGCCGAGGGTGTGGTACCACCATATCGACTTGTTTTTCATCAATGAAGGTTTTTGTAAGAGCCAAACAAATCATTCATTGTATGTCAAACAAATGGATAAGTATTTGTTGGTGGCAATTCTTTACATGGACAATTTGATCATATTTTCAAACAATGTAATCCAATGGAAGTGACTCAAATCGGAGTTCAAGATGGAATTTAAGATAAATGATTTCAAAGAGTTGTATTGTTGTCTAGGAGTGAAATTTGAGAAGAATAAAGAAGCATGTACCATTACCATGAACCAAAGAAGCTATATCGAGGAGGTCCTTAAGTATTTGAACATGGAAAGATGCAAACTAGTCGGAATTCCGTTTGATGTAAATTCAAAATTGTTAAAGCTTTCGGATGAAAAATTTAGAAATATGCAAATGGAAATGAAAGGTGTTTCATACAATGCCAGGAGATAAGATCTCTCATGTATGCAATGGTGGGTATGAAAGCCGATCTTACGTTTGCGGTGAGTATGGTGAGCTAATTCATGTCGAAAGCCGGTCCACCACATTGGATGGCCATGAAATGCATCATGAGATATTTGAAGGACACATTGGACTTCAAATTATGCCTTAGAAGCAAGGATATTGTCTTAAGAGGAATTTGCAATGTGGATTGAGCGGGAGATGTAAACGACCGGTGATCTACCACATGGTACATGTTTCTTGTTGGCATTAAAGTCATTATGTGAAAATGCAAGAAACAACCAACCATTATGTATAATGGAGGCGGAGTACATGACCACTAGCCATTGCACGAAGAAAACGGTTTGGCTTAAAGAACTTTTGATGGATGTGGGATACGTGCAAGAAATACTGACATTCATCATTGACGGTCCAATCAAGGATGTATAGCATTTGCAAAGAAAATCACACACCATTTTCGCACCAAACATATCGATGTACGACATCACTTCATTAGTGAGAAACTAGAAAACCAAGAAATATGTTTGAAATATTGTTCAACGAAATATATATTAGTGAATGTGTTGACCAAACCACTTGCAAAAGATATGTATCAAGCATTAACAAAGACAATGAATTTAGAAACCTTTGACTACTCTCAAAGTGTGAGTGCAGAAGATAGAGCATTAGATTGCAAGTAGTCAATAAAAATGTAATGGAAGAAGCATGAGAAAATAATAAGGTTAGAATAAGACCACCTCTAGTCTGAAGAGGGATAAAAGTTATTCCATATTATTTGTATAAACCAAAGAAAAGAAAAAACAATAAAAGGCTAAGCAAGGAGAACATGAAATCATCTCACTCCAAACATTGTTCATATGCCTTTGTGTATGTGTATATGTTTGTGCAATGGGTGCAAGCACGGTAAAGTGGACAACTCTTGATCCTTGCTCAGGTTTAAGTGAAAGTGATCCAAAACTATATACTAATTTTGAATTTTATGAAATAGAAATTCATAAACATTTAGAAAACATATGAATCTACAAAGCCAAGCAAGTTATGTTCACAAAAAATAATTTCAAACAACGTATATATATTTTAGAAGACGGTGCAAGTGGTGGTGCACAGGGATTACACGTCACGTCGCGTCACGTCGCGTCACGTCCTGTGACAGCGACGTGACGGCAGACCTGAAAACGTCACGTCCGTTTGGGGGGGGTAAAATAGTTTACCCTGTCGTCACACAGGGTAAACTGTCGTCAACAGTGTCGACTGCTAGTGGGCAGTCGACGAGTTACAGCGACTGCTACTAGGCAGTCGACACACTGAATCGACTGCTAAAGGGCAGTCGTATAGGTGTGTCGACTGCTGACGGCAGTCGAATTTCCATGTCGACTGCTCAAGAGCAGTCGACTGCTAATAGCAGTCGACTTGGCTTGTCGACGGCTCTTGGGCAGTCGACATGGAAATTCGACTGCTATTAGCAGTCGACGACAGGCGGGCGACTGCTTGTGAGCAGTCGTCTGCCCTTCAAGTCGACTGCTATTAGCAGTCGCCTTGGACTGTCGACTGCCCAACTGCAGTCGACTGCCCAACTGCAGTCGACAACCCAAGTCGACTGCTAATAGCAGTCGACAAAGTCCGGACGACTGCTGGTGGGCAGTCGCACCCCTTCGTCGACTGCTATTAGCAGTCGACTGCCCAACTGCAGTCGACAACCCAAGTCGACTGCTAATAGCAGTCGACAAAGTGCGGACGACTGCTGGTGGGCAGTCGCACCCCTTCGTCGACTGCTATTAGCAGTTGACGAAGAAGGGCAGACGACTGCTGGTGGGCAGTCGCACCCCTTCGTCGACTGCTAATAGCAGTCGACGAAGGGATGCGACTGCTTACAAGCAGTCGTCTGCCCTTCAAGTCGACTGCCCAACTGCAGTCGACAACCCAAGTCGACTGCTAATAGCAGTCGACAAAGTGCGGACGACTGCTGGTGAGCAGTCGCACCCTATGGTCGACTGCTATCAGCAGTCGACTTGAATGGGTTGCGACTGCTCGTGAGCAGTCGCACCACATGGTCGACTGCTAATAGCAGTCGACGAAGGGGTGCGACTGCTCACGAGCAGTCGCGTAGAGACACCCATGGGCACGTGGCGTCCATGGGTTGGTCCAGGGGGCGTCTAATCGAAAGGATGCCTCCTTGGGGTATATATGGACCCCACTTCCTTCATTCCCTCACTCCCACCTCCCTCCATTTGGGCCTAGGTTGTTAATCAGCCCTTGCCATTTGGAGATAGAGGTGAGCTGGAGGGCTACAGGTGGACATACGTACTGAAATACGTATACGGTGCATACGATATACTGTTATTGCCTAACGTGTGTATTGCAACCCACCTACATACGGTCTACATTGTACCCCATTGCGGTTAGTTTGAACCATACCGGAAATTGTTATATGTGAACACTTATTTTGAAAGTGGTTTAAATCTAATTATGTAGTTTGAACTTTGAACGGCCTTAATTTGGTTTTAGTGGATTGGGAAAAAAATTGTGGGTGGTGGCGCTTATTTTGGAAGTGCTACCATATTAGGTTTAATTTATAGTAGGCATACAAAGCTAGGGGTTAGGGGCAACGATGGCAGACGAAGATAACTTGCCGCCGGAACCTCCACGTGGCGGGGATTTGGATCCGGGGGGGACTCCGCAAGCGAGACCGGGGTCGGCAGGCGCTAGAAGACGCGGCAATGCGCCGAGGGGCAGGCCGCAACCAATCAATTTGGAGGTGGCGCGGGACCCGAACATTCTCGCCAATCCCGGCTGGCAAAATGAGAGGGGCATGTGGTTGTATAGCACGGTCCGAAGGTACGTAGAGTGGACCCATTTGACGAGGATGTTCGTTCCTAGCGCGAATGCTGAACGGATGTCTAGACAACGCTATGGCATATGGAGGGAGGTGAGCCATCAAATATTTGGAGAACGGTGCAAGGAGGTGTGGGATTTCTTGTGGGGTGCACCGAGGGAATTTGATCGCGGGCATATGCTAATGTGGTTATGCCAAATGGTCTACGCGGAGGTAATTTTGGGAGTGGATATCGACTGGTCCACCATACCCCGCACGAGCCCGGACTTGAGGCAGGCACGCCGGGTCACGGTCATACCAAGTGCCGTGCTAGGACGGAACGCTGGCCGTCCGATTCCATTGGCATGGCAAACTCCAATGAATCCTTTGAGGGTCCGATCTTATTTTGATTTCCTTGCGGGACCAGATCATCAAATTGTGGGGACTCCACCGGCCGCCGAGTCAAACATGGACGAGCACAACATTGTCATAGGGTTGCCGGTTGAACCACCTAGCCGGCGACAAAGGGTCCACGTGACACCGCCACATGGTTCCCGGTTGGTTTGTCCTCCATCTTCGCCCGTTGATGTGGAGATGGCATCGGCGGTGCCATCCCCACCACTGGTAGTTGCCGACAACGACGTTGTGGAGGCGTTGAGGGCGGAGTTGGCAAAATGCAAATCTGACCACGAACGGGAATTGGAGATGGTCCGACGTGCACACGCCGAGGAGGTCCAAGGGTTGAAGGCCGAGATTGCACGTTTGACCGACCTTGAACTTGCGAAGGCTGATGCGCCACAATTGCCGCAAGCAATGTCTGGTAGTGATGGACAAGGGCGGGAGCCGTCGCCCACAACAAACTTGGAGGCAATGAGGGTTGATTACGACCGGGTCATTAGGAGGAACCGGTTGTTGGAGGACGACTACATGGGCATGGTCACAGCCACTATCATGTTCGCCACGCGTGAGAGGGCATTGATGGACGAGCTGACACACTATAGGGACCACGGCGAACAGTGGCCCGAACGACGGCTTCTTTTTACCTCGTGGCCGCCATTGGATTTCATGTATCCTGAGAACCTCCCGGTCGATGACGACCATTACCCCAGTATTGCGTGGACCAAGAGGCCCGAGGATGAATTCCAATGGGATACCGCAGTATCATCCCGCATCGTGATACCCCCGGCCAGACCAGCCTTGTTGTGGCCATGCGTCCCCGATTGGATCAAGGACGGGAGCATGTGCCCCATTTGTTCCAATCCTTGGGGACCCGAAGGCGCATGGATCGTTGGGTCGTGCGGTCACATGGTCCACCCGAATTGTTTGTTGCCACACATGTTGCAAACACGCCGTTGTCCTACGTGCCAAGCCCCTCTGCATCGAAGGTTGTACGAGCAATTCGGAGTGCAATGGGGAATGCCTCCCGATTTTGAATACACAATAATCCATGGTGTGCCGCCCGCAGAATACGGCGATCCTCCTGCTTATAGCTGGCGTGCACGGAGGTATTTGAAGGACCTGCGAGGCTACCCGACAAACTTCACGCCTGAAATGTACACAAGGGTTGCTCATGAGTTTTACCCCGGCTCCTCTCCTCAGGCCGTAGGTTTGAGGGCATTTTTGTACCGTGTTGTGGGTGGGCATGCCGGAGAGACGGGTGAATACGTCCCAGGTCCTCACCCCCACGGATACGTGTATGACTCCAACGGCAATGTGACAGTGGGGGTATTACCACGGGAACCGGTCCCGGGCGAGGAAACAACTTGGGATGTGGAACACGTGTTGGACACAACAAGTTTTGAGGCCGATCTGGAGAGGCAGGAGGCCGTTACACAAGAGGGTAGCTTCAATGAGGTGGACGTCCAAATCCGGATGAATGAGTGGAAATACGTCAACGGCCTTTTGGACATCCGTGACGGGGCCTCTAGCCCCACCATGCAAGACGTCCTGCGCCATCCGAATGCCGCGAGGGGGTTGCACATTGGAGACCGCGCGCGCGCTCGTGCACAAGCTGACCGGGAGACTGCGGCGCAAGAACTATGGGCCATCACCGAGAGCAGGCGTGAGGCGAGGCGCCGGACACTACGGCCACCAAATCTGAACGGTGCAAGCTCAAGCCGTGGACCCCCCATTGCATTGGATAGTGATTCGGAGCCGGATTAGGAATGTTGGCTAGTGTTTGTGAGATAGGCGTTGGACTAGGAGGCATTATTTGATACTCAATTGTACACAATGCGGGAAAAACCATGATTTTGGAAATGTTTATAAGTGAATTATTGTTCACTATCAATTTTGGGAGTAATGTACAAGTGTCGCACAATGATCATTTCTTATGTTTGCCCACACAATCGGTTGCCACAAACATCCAATTAAACCATGGACTTTGCATCTACATGCATTTGCACTTGAATCAAACACGTATCGATGCAAATAACTGTGACAATGATTCCATGTGGCATGATTATAAGTTCACACCAAGCGGAAAACATCACCGCAATATTGCTGGAAATTCATATATTGCGCATTTCCAACTTACCAACATACGTAAGTATACGTGCAAGTACAAACTTGATACTACGCTCTCACCATATTCGTGGACAAATCTTACATTGACGACCTAAGTGTGTACTCTCTATACACCCGGTATTCCTTTTGGTGCGCGGTGCACCGGTTGAACCCCCAATGAATTGCGTCATGCACCGAGTGTTTTATGGTTTGGTAGAACCTCCACAAGGTCCCATAGTTTTTTCGAAAATACAATTGATTTTTCCCCTTCGTGAGAACGTCGCTAAGGTCCTGAAACAAGTGCCATGGGAAAAGTTTTTCCTTGTAACCGATGCGGCATGCGGGCCTTTCTTGGGCGTCCAAGTATCCGCGGTGGTGACGATCAACTTGTCTCCTAGGCAGTCGAACCCAATAGAATTCAGTGAACCCTTGAATCGGACGTAAAACACTGCGCAAATCGTCCTCATTTCGAGTGTTCTCTGCAACCACCTCGGGTGTAAATTCGTCCGGTTCGTCCGGCAAGCCCCATGCGTGTCGGGGATTGTAATACATACTTCTTGACGAACCACCCGCATCCCGTATCTTGCCACTCCAAGCCATCGCAATCCTATGGATTGCCCACACCGTAGTTGATCTTGGGCAATGTACGCGACGCATACAAGGTCCTCAAAATCACTACGAGGCAAGGTGGCCTCATGGTGGATAGCACACTTGATTTTATAGGGATATCGCAGTGTGGGCCCTCGGGTGGCATCCAATGATTTGGCAGGTTGGGTTACGGGTGTGTCTAATTAGTTGTCTAAATTAAGCTGCAAGGCAGTCGACTGCTGTGTAGCAGTCGACCATCCACAGTCGACTGCCTTGTAGCAGTCGATTTGCATAGTCGACTGCTGCACAGCAGTCGACTGTGGATGGTCGACTTCTACACAGCAGTCGACTATGCAAATCGACTGCTTCATAGCAGTCGACTATGTAAATCGACTGCTGGGCAGCAGTCGATTGATAAATGCCCAGCAGTCGACTGTGGCTGGTCGACTGCTACACAGCAGTCGACTGTGGCTGGTCGACTGCTACACAGCAGTCGACTGATAAAATCGACTGCTTCCTAGCAGTCGACTAAGATGGTCGACTGCTGGAAGGCAGTCATTCATCCACAGTCGACTGCCTTCCAGCAGTCGATTTTATCAGTCGACTGCTGTGTAGCAGTCGACCATCCACAGTCGACTGCTGCCCAGCAGTCGAATATGCGAATCGACTGCTGCCCAGCAGTCGAATATGGCAATCGACTGCTGCCCAGCAGTCGAAATTAGGCGTTAGGGTTTGGGAAGAGCGTTAGCTTAGTCAAATCATGCATTAAATGCATACAATCATGACAATGGATGCATATATATAGCAATCCAACCTCCCATTTCCCTCATTCCCAAGTTCTCCATTGGCCATAGCCTGTTTTAGCAAGCTTTGCAAACGGAGAACAAAGGGAGAAGGAGCGGAGAAGCTGCTATTTCAGGGTTGTGCCAAACATGGCACCGTCGACCATTTTACCCGGATTGACCGCGGAAATTGTGGGGGAGCACATATTGCCGAAGGTCCTAGAGCCTATTTTGGAGCCATATCACCGAGGAGAGTATGGGCGGGGGTGTGAAGTGAGGGCGAATTTTTTAACTCTCATATGTATTTTTAAATACATGGGAGTTAACAAAGCTTGGCGGGAACATTTTGGTATGGGAGAAGTCTACAATGCGTTGCGTATGTCGATTTGGGACGTAGACATACCAATGGGGCATCGATTTAGGGGCGTGAGAGGGACTTCGGAGCTCGCCGAATTGTTGCGAGCGTTCCGACTGAACCTCTTCATGTTCAGCCATACGCAACGCATTGCCATCCCAATTCGATGGCAAGTTCAGCATGCTCGGCTCAACGATATTTTCATAATGGAACTTGAATACTTGCGGGATATGCTTGTGGAGAATGGAGAATATTGGCTTCAAGTCGACAAACGTTCTGCCGAATATCGTCGATGCACCAACTTTTGGATTTGTCCTTCGGAGCGACTATTGACATTATAATTTTTCTATGTAGATGTAGCGGTTCATGTTCTATATAGTTCGCCGATTTAATCCTAGCAAACACATTGTATATGTGTTTAGGCCTAGTGGATATAATCGCACTATGTAAAAGATATGATCCGTAATGTGAAATAAAAGTGGATCGCTATTTAAACAAATGATAACTTCCTTATTAGCTACACCCGTGTGCAATATGTATGTCTAACATGTATGGGTGTACGTGCAAATTGCAATATGTATGTGTATGTGCAATATATATGTGGGTTCCCGGTATACCGTATGTTCTATACGTATGCGCTATATATATGGATGTATGTGCAATATATATATATATATATATATATATTTGGGGGTATTTGCAATATATATATATATGTGTGTGTGTGGACATTAATTCCATCCTCGCCCATGACATAGGGCCTATTGGCATTACAAATAAATTCCATATGTCCTACTCCTAACCTTAGTGCACATTGGACATTCATTTCATCCTCCCACATGACATAGGGCTAGAGGTGCATTTATTTTTACTTTATCTTAAAATACACATTTAAAATGCATTTTGAAATCCTCGACAAATTTCTACGGCATTTTTAAATTTTTTTTATTATAAGTTCACGACTATAGCCAATCCATGGCAATAGGGCAAATATAGACACGCTCAACTTTGACAATTGTTCCATATTACCATATAGCATTAGTACATTCAAACTCAATGGCAATGTTTGAGCCTTGAGCATTGCCAATTTGCCACACAAATTGGCAAATATTGGAATACATAACGCCCCACATGGCACATCGGACAAGTCGTGAATGGTGGTCTACATTTACAATGTCATCATTCTTGGATCAATATTTGGGCGGAGAAGAGCTCGATGACCTAATCCTAGAAGAGGGGAATGTTTTCGACAATGATTTGCCATAAAGGACCTCACGGATTGATGTCTTCGATGATTTTCAATAATAAAAACATAAAAGTAATCTTAAATATTCTTAAAATTATTTTATAATGCCGCCTCCGACCTATAGAATAAAAAATGCAACACTACATAGGGCCTATTGGCATTACAAATCATTTCCATGTGTCCTACTCTTGAGTCCTAACCTTAGTGCACATTGGACATTCATTTCCTAAACCCTACATCATATATGTAGGCTCAATTTCTAGTCAACATCCAACATACAAATTTGAAATTCACATTATTTTTTCAACAAACATACCCAAAAATAGTTATTACAAAAATTGATCACCAATACAACTAAACCCATTGAACACCATAGGACATTTGACATTACTATAAATATTCATTCATGAAGGGGCATTATCGTTGTCTTGAGGAATAGAATTCCTTGTCCTGCGTGGCCCTCCCACAGCTACCCTTGGGTGCGGTGCTTGGTAATCACTATCATCGGGAGCTTCGCCTACGCCGGATTCATCGTCCGTGCTGGCATTGTCATCTGTTCGGGCGTCGGACTCGTGGCCATCAATTGCCGGGCCGGGAATTCGACTAAGCCGTGTGCCAGCCCTTGGCATTCTAATCGATACCATTGGTCTTGAACCCGTTGCATCCATAACGCCGTCAGTTTGTGGACGTGCAAGTGGGGTGGCCCCGGTAGTCCTCCATTCTCGCACATCCCTTTGTCGTTTTTTTTTTGACCTCTCGTGGTCCGACCAAAGTTTGTCAATGCAATATTAGGGGGTGGCCTAGCCGGTGTGGGGCATGGGGCGCGCATGCCGATGGTGGCACCAACCAACCGGGAGCCCATGCGTGGTATTGTTGGGGCCCGACGCGCAATGTGTTGCGCCAATGTGTCATCCGAGTCGGATTCCGGTGCTCGCGCAACGGCCGGGCATTGCCCAATACCTCGCAATGGACTAGTGTTAAGGACAACATTGGACGTGCCCTCTCCGTGGGGCTCGGGAAAGGGTGGTGTAGTTTGCATGGGTTGTGCATATGTTGTCGGCACAATAGGAGTGGGCACAACATCCGTCGGTGGATGAATGGGGGAAGCATGTGGTGGGACTTCGTCCATGTTCATCCGGTTCGGAGCCGCTTCAAGAGCTTCATCCACATGTGGTTCGGCCACTACATCTTCATCCACTACGGGTTGAATGTCTACCGGTACATCGGGTATTGTAGTTGTCGGCGTAGCGGGACGCACATGCGTAGTGGAGAGAAACTCCCGACCGGCTATGTTGGCCCACATGTGAAGATCACCATCGTCCTCGGCGTCAAGTCCATCGTATACAAACGGATCATTGTGGTTGTCAAGGCCCAAATTCCCTCCACCATGTCCCCCATCGCTCTCGTTGTCCGAAGGCCCCGAGGAATCCCCGCCGGGTCCCGCGGGGGGGTCACCATTTATATCCTCGTCGGCCGAATAGTCGGAGTCTTCGGACATAATGTTCACTAGATACCATGCGGCCGAGTCCCGATCAACCCTCTCCCGTGCCAACCGTGAATTGGTATAAATGTACACCAAATTTTCGGCCCTCGCCGAACTCAACCGGTTTCTAGTCTTGTTGTGCACAAACGAATAACTACTCCAATTCCTTTCGCAAGACGAAGAGGAGCACACTTGGGCCAATATTCGCTTTGCCAAAGGGGCCAAGTGGGTGCCACCTTCGCCCACGAGGTCCCACCACTCGTGGGGTGGGATGTTGGCTTCCATGGCTAGGGGCATATTGGCGAACGCGCCCCTACGCTCTTTGAATGCTTGAAATTCGGCCACAACCCGACCGTAATGACCGTCCTTGCCCGTGGTCAACCTCCTCATGGCGTCCAAGAATCCGGATTTAACGGCCGCGTCTTCGTGGACGACGTTGTCGTCCAATAAATAAGGATTCAAGATTGCACCGGCATGGTGTAGGTCCGTGGTCATCATACGCCACCGGCTGTAGAAATCTTCTTCGGCCAAGGTAGCGAGGTTGTGTGCTAGGTAGAAAGGAGGATTTCTTAGGCTAAGCACATGTTTCTCCAAGTTCTTCATGGTCAACCAAGCCTTGCCCATTGCCGGTTCAACGCCATCAAACACTCTCAATGCTTTCAACACCTCCTCCGACATGTGGCGGTAATTATCGCAACTTGTCCAAAAACTGTCGTCATTAACCGTTGTCTTGATTTGACGTGCCTCCATTGCACTTCTCCTTCGATCATCGCTTCCTCTATTTAATTTGTTCACGTAGGCGGTCCAATCGGGATGAATAACCGTTTGTTCCAAAGCATGTCTCACCTTTAGAAGCCGGTCAATCATGAGGAAGTTGGTGGCGAATCGTGTGGACCCGGGCATCTTCAAGCCCAAATTGGGCGAGTAGGTGAGGAAGACCGCCGTCGGACATTGGTGGGCCCGGATGTATTTGACAATGTCCTTCGCCTTGTCTACGACGTCCTTCGCCCATCGTTGTTTACCCCAATCCTTCAACAACAAGTTCAAACAATGCGCCGCACACCCTTGCCAATATATGTGTGGTCATTCCCGGCTAATATTGCTCGCCGCGGTTTTCATGGCCGCCGCATTGTCGAAGCAAACTTGAACAACCTTTGTGGGGTCCACTCCAACGATGTAGCGTTCGACCTCGGTAGCCACGTAGGCGGCATCCTTTGTGCTACCGGTGGTGTCGATGGAACCAAGGAACACGTCGCACGCCGGACAAATTTGCATGACGTTCATCAAAGGGCGGTGGACAACATTCTCCCATCCGTCCGAACAAATAGTGCACCCATATTTGTGGATGGATGATGTTGTCTTCAACTCCACGATTTTTTGTGTATTGAACCGTGCATCGTCAAGTAAACTCTTGCGCATTGCATGGTATGTTGGGGGTTTGTACATAATTCTAGCCTCGGCGGTTGCCTTAACGGCCTGGATGAACGCGGAATGGCGGACAATACTAATGGGGATATTAGCCTCATAAAAGGCTTGCGACCATTTTGTATCCAAGTCTCGTTTGTCGAATTTTGCATCCCTTCTTTTAGTCCCATTTGCCGTTGGGAACGTCGGTGGGGTTCGGGAGTCGTCCCGGACACCAACTCCCTTGCCACTGACGGTGCGGGCGATGGTGGAGCGGTTTGGCTTCCGTTCGCGTTCAACAATGCACCGCATGACGCTTGTTGTTGGGACCCGACCACAGCTTCTCCCCCGTCCTCAACGCACTCGTCCACAAAGTCATCCGGAATTGGCGGCCACGATCCGCCGCACCTCGAAAATAAAGACTTTACAATCGGCCCTTGACGTTGACACAATGCCACCCCCCGCATCTTGCCGTCATTTTTTTGGTATCCCAAATGGGCAACCATGCGGTCCTTCCTATAAACTAATTCCAACGCGCAAAATTTGCACTCGACCTTCTTGGACGTTGGAGTCCACTCCTTGGGCACAAACCAAGGCTTCCATTCGTTTCGCGTGCCCATCCCAATATAACCTACTACCTCTCTCCACTTGCAACGAATGCCAAAAGGCAATCAAGGCCAACTAGAGCGAGGGGGAATGATGAATGCTAATGAGCGGTGAACCCTTTATAGTCCCGACGCTTGAACGTGCACTAAATATAAAAGATGCTATGATATTAAAAGTGTTTAGAGTAATCTGCTATAGGATCCATTGCAAAAGCAATTTGTTTATGTTTGGAGGGGGGGAGGTCCAATGTCTGCCATTCGCAGCGGACTTCGGGGGTCGACTACTGCTTGGCAGTCGACGTGGCAGTCGAATTCCAGGGTCGACTGCAAACTAGCAGTCGACATGGCGGTCGACTGCCACGTCGACTGCCATTCGCAGTCGACATAGGGGGTCGACTGCTGCTTGGCAGTCGACGTGGCAGTCGACCGCCACGTCGACTGCCATTCGCAGTCGACATCGGGGGTCGACTGCTGCTTGGTAGTCGACGTGGCAGTCGACTTCCGGGGTCGACTGCAAACTAGCAGTCGACATGGCGGTCGACTGCCCGTCGACTGCCATTCGAAGTCGACATAGGGGGTCGACTGCTGCTTGGCAGTCGACGTGGCAGTCGACTTCCAGGGTCGACTGCAAACTAGCAGTCGACATGGCAGTCGACCGCCACGTCGACTGCCATTCGCAGTCGACATCGGGGGTCAACTGCTGCTTGGCAGTCGACGTGGCAGTCGACTTCCGGGGTCGACTGCAAACTAGCAGTCGACATGGCGGTCGACTGCCCGTCGACTGCCATTCGCAGTCGACATGGCGATCGACTGCCACGTCGACTGCCATTCGCAGTCGACATCGGGGGTCGACTGCTGCTTGGCAGTCGACGTGGCAGTCGACTTCCAGGGTCGACTGCAAACTAGCAGTCAACATGGCAGTCGACCCCCGCAGTCGACTGCTAAATGCAGTCGGCCCACACGTCGACTGCCACATAGCAGTCGACGCCGCGGTCGACTGCTAATTGTCGACTGCCTTATCCAGAGTCGACTGTTATCTGGCAGTCGACTGGATGGTCGACTGCCGTATAGCAGTCGACCAATCGTCGCATCCATCCTGGCCGTTGGATGATGCACGGTCCAACGGTCAGGATCCAGGGGCGCGGCGTCCGGTCGTACCGTCGGTGTGAGGCCCACCCAACCTATATATATAAGTGGGGAGGCCTCATTGACATCATTTTTCAACCACCCCTCCTCAAGCGGGACATTGGGACTAAGCATGCCTAGCATCCTTTGCCTAATGTTTTGAGAGGGCCTAGGGGGCGGTTGGAAGATTGGTTTAGGGTGCAAACTCTTGCCAATTTTGGATCCGATTTTTTGCGGTGGAGCGGTGTGAATACGGCCGTGTTTGTGAACACATTTGAGTTGTGTTTGTGAACACAATAATAGCGTGTTTTTAAACACGATGGAGGATCGAAGTTGGAGGATGCCGGAGGACGAGCCGGATGCACCCGGCAGGGTGCACAAACGGCCCCCTAAGCGGCAACGACATTCCGATGTGGGATCAGGAAGTGCTTCGGGAACGGGAGCCAATATTACCCCCCGTTCAGATACTACCGTTGCCGTCCGCCCAAATGCCGGTGCCCCTACGAGCAGCCAAGGAGGGGCTTCCGCGGCCTCAGGGTCGTCGAGTAGGAGCGGGAAACCAAGGGTAAAATTCTCGGATGCGATAACGGCAAAGGTCCACCAAGCCATAGTTGACTGGTATTTGAGGAATGGGGAGGCCGGCATCAAATTCCGTTTTTTGGAGCAGCCGAAACACAAAAGGGTTGAGATAATTAAAAGGGACATGGAGGTTGCTATTCGACAGGAAGTGGATGGCCCCGAGTTTAGCGGTGATAGGAATCTTGCGGGGTTCGATTCATGGGTGAAGAATAAGGCCCAAAATGGTATTTTCAACCTCAAGCAATTGGTTGAGAACATGTTCCCGGAGGGCGAAACAGGCGAGGTGTTGAGCCCTCGAGCTGTAAGAATCCGGGAAATATTTTTGTGGTGGGATCCCGTGGCCAAAGGATTGTCCAAGACGGCCTCCAAAATAATTCCTTGGAAGGCGGAGAAATTGGAGAAGTGGCTAAGGGTGTCGGGCCCATGCCAACTATTGTGGATTCCCGATACGGCAAATGTCGTGAGTTTGAAGAGCATAAAGAAGGTGGGGGGTTACGGGGAGGTGAGGAAGGTGAGGATCGAGGGCGACGATCGTCTCCCACCGGAGATTACGTGGGCTGAAAAGACCCCAAAGACGTCGGATAGGCAAAAAGCTCGTATCCAAGTAAGTGCGGAGGCATGCGTTTTAAAGAGCACGCATCCAGGTTTCATCAAGTTTTGGTTAATCAACAGTGTGTCCAATGCGGGCTATACACTATGGTGGAACGGGGGCACTCTACGAGAGATGTTCATTCGGGATAGAGCCCACCGCCCAAATGCCAACATTTTGACAATGGACGCAACCGAATGGCAACTCTATGACCAAGTCCAAAAGTTCCGGGCGAAGAGGGTAAAGTTGGCTTGGACATTGTTATGGATCATGGAGGCTTTGCACGCTGCAAATGTGCAACACAACGATCTATCCATTGACAACATTATGTTGCATTGGGAATCGGACGGGAGCCTCAAGATTGGGGTGTGCGATTGGGGATGTGCAACGCATTCGGGTGAGGATGTCCTATCGCTATGGCATGCGGAAACCGTAGAAGCGAAGGAAAAATTGAGGAAGGAGAAGTTTTGGGTGGCGCCGGAACTGTTTTACATCCAAAACAGGAGACACCATGATCCCGATGTATATTACACCGCGGAGGCTGAGTGTTATGCGGTCGGCATGATTGCTCGACAACTTTGCAACGATGGTGATGACCGAATTCTCTTTGCCAATGAAGGAAGGAAAATTTGGGATGTCACTTTGAGTGCATTGACATGCGAGAACGTGTCGAACCGCATTTCATTGACCATCGCCAAACTACGGATGCAGATGCCGTTTGTGGGGTGGGATGAGCCGATAGACTGCTGGAGAACTGAGGTTAAGGATAGTGTTTAGTCTGTTTAGTTCTTTAGGCAACATCGTAGGGGTTAAGGTAGTATGCGTGTATCATTGATAAACCCTAAACCTTGTATATTTTTTATATCTTTACGATATACTTGTTTTAATACAACGCGGTTTTTTTTCTAACTACATATCATTGTTGGCTTTAATCACATTTTTCCTAAACTACTTCCATCCATCCATATTCCACTATACCCAAACCATTAAAATTTAACCCAACAAACATATGATGTTGACTGCATTTGTCTGTTAATAGTATCAGTCGACGGCAATGGTCGACTGCTACAACTGCAGTCGACTATCTTCGTCGACGGCAACATAGCAGTCGACTATCAACCATGGTCGACTGCCAATGTAGCAGTCGACTACCATGGTCGACTGCTACATTGGCAGTCGACCAAGGTAATCGACTGCCTATATGGCAGTCGACCATGGTAATCGACTGCCTATATAGCAGTCGACGGTGGTAGTCGACGGTGGTAGTCGACGGTGGTAGTCGACGGTGGTAGTCGACGGTGGTAGTCGACTGCAAATGTAGCAGTCGACCATGGTAGTCGACTGCTAAGTTAGCAGTCGATTAAGTGGTCGACTGCCTATATAGTAGTCGACCACTTAGTCGACTGCTACATTAGCAGTCGACCATTGTAGTCGACTACTACATTAGCAGTCGACCATTGTAGTCGACTGCTAAGTTAGCAGTCGATTAAGTGGTCGACTGCCTATATAGCAGTCGACCACTTAGTCGACTGCTACATTAGCAGTCGACTACAATGGTCGACTGCTAAGTTAGCAGTCGATTAAGTGGTCGACTGCCTATATAGCAGTCGACCACTTAGTCGACTGCTACATTAGCAGTCGACCATTGTAGTCGACTGCTAAGTTAGCAGTCGATTAAGTGGTCGACTGCTACATTAGCAGTCGACCATTGTAGTCGACTGCTAAGTTAGCAGTCGATTGAGTGGTCGACTGCCTATATAGCAGTCGACCACTTAGTCGACTGCTACATTAGCAGTCGACCATTGTAGTCGACTGCTAAGTTAGCAGTCGATTAAGTGGTCGACTGCCTATATAGCAGTCGACCACTTAGTCGACTGCTACATTAGCAGTCGACCATTGTAGTCGACTGCTAAGTTAGCAGTCGATTAAGTGGTCGACTGCTAAGTTAGCAGTCGATTAAGTGGTCGACTGCTAAGTTAGCAGTCGATTAAGTGGTCGACTGCCTATATAGCAGTCAACCATGGTAGACGACTGCCTGTATTGATGTCGAAATAATTACTTATCCGAAAAAAAATCCCATTAGTAAATTTTTTTTACTACAGTAACGTCCGTTTGGCGTCACACCCTGGACGTGACGCGACGTGATGCGTTTAGGCCGCGTCACGTCCATTTGTACATCCCTGGTGGTGCAAGTGGGTGTCATTGAAAAGATAATTGTCAAAAACTTGTTTAAAATACAATTACATTACATTAAATTGATTAATTTTTGAAAAAAAAAATTACGATGACCTCAAGTTTATAATGAATTCAAGGAATATGAAAAGAAATTCCAAGTTCAAAATATTTAAGGTCATGAAATTTACGTTCAAAACTATATTTAGTCAGTTGCTTTTACGCATCAGTTTTGATGATAGGTTTTGAAGATCTCGTATTGATATTCTATATTTGAGTACCTAACTTAACAATAGAGGTCTTCATGAAAAATAATATATTTTAAACAACATTTTGCTACTACTTATAGGCGTTTGACCAAGAAAATCATGGCTTTCATATACCGGAGCACTTTTTTGGTCCACTTTACTATGCTTGCATCCCAATCCCATCTCTAGTCCTATTGACTTCCAATAAAAAGACAACTATGATGTTGCAACTGGCATGAATTAAGTCTATATGTAATTCCGCAATCAGTATTACAAGAATTGTTGTCTCCTTTCAATTTAGAATGCCCCCAGGTTCTTACATGGTTGGTTAAAAATATCTGGTTCTCCCGAATTTACCCCCACTATGGTTGGGTGGACCATATGTAATAGGATTCATTTAAAATCAAGAGCTAGGAAGGTTACCCATCCAAGTATTATTGAGGTATTATTTGCTCCTTATGGGCATATTTTCATTTGCCAGTTGTTTCGGCAAAGCAAAATACTTCTCTTTTAGTATCTTCAAGCATCGTGATGGATGTTTCCATGTGGAGTGGACTCTGTGCGGCTGGGGGGGGGGCAATATGAGAGAGTGGATTTGCCTTGATGTCCAATGTGTAAGTTTGATTGTGATTGTCTTTGCACTTATCCATTTTGAATGTTTCATGCTTGAAGTGATTGAATTTTATGTCTTGAGACGGGCTTGAAAATTTGCTATAAAAATGAAAATAATCCAAAAATGATGAAAAGTTTGGGCAAACATTGAATCATAGGAATATTGCACCATGAAGAAAATTGGTGTAGAACACAACAATTCCGGGTCCACACCAACAAGATGATGGAAATCAAATTTTTCCTGCTCAAATGAAAATCAATTTTTGGGATCCGGAAAAGAGAGGTGTTCAGATACCCCTCCTCAAACTTCAACTATCCTCTACATTCAAGCTAGTAACTTATTATTATTATTTTGGGGGAAAATTAGTTCGCACTTCCATGTGGAGGGGAGTCCAAATGTTTTATCATCTCACTAAAAGGAATCTCGTCTGTTACAACCATTTGTTTGTGACTTGTCCATTGCGACTCATGGCAGAAAAATGCATAAATTTTGGTTGTCAACTGGAGGTTTTTGGACAATTGACAACCTTCATCAAGGCATCTTCAAGAGGACATCTTCAAGACAATCTTGTGAGGATCCAACGTGTAGTAGCTGTCTTGTACATTTGTTGTCCATGTTGTCATGAACGAGTCCACATGCATGTGTAGGGTGCATGGCAATAACTTCTGAATCAGACTTTAGAGGACTTTGTGTTTCTTAGTTGCACATGATGTCCATAAGGTCCATGTCAATCCTTAGGGTGCAGTTAGGGCCTCTTAGGGTGTAGTCAAGGTCCTCAATTGGCGATTCGAAGTGGATTCTTGGGTCCAAAAACATCTGCCACTATGGAGGCAATATCAATTCGTGAATTAGAAGGGGAAAATGAAACAATTGACACCACACGAATCATAAACAAGTTGATCCAAGGTACACAACAAACCGCAAAGTCATGTTTTGGAGCAAATTAACATTGAATCCCATGTATTTATTTAGGTCGCCGCTACTAAGAGACTAAGCAACGCTACCCTAGTGCAATGTTAAGAAACTACTTCCCTTAACATACAGTGAGTACTGTGGTGTGTGATTTATAACACATGCAAAATGACACAATAAACCAGTCCAAAATCCTGACGTTATTGTGATGCATCCTTTGCCATTTGCCCGCCATCCGCAACCTGAGCAACATGATGGGGGCCAAATCAACAGTGGAAGCACAATGAGTTATGGAAGGACGCTTGTTGCTGACAATCCTTAGCATGGATCTGCATCCATATTACCTCCAAATTGAGCACCCAATTGATTTCACGAAAATTAAGAGAGGAGTGAAAGCAAGTCGAAGGAGTTGCAAATATTGGAAGGCAAAGAGCAAAGAGATGAAGGAAATTTGTGTACTTTGGTGGTGAAGTGACAAGGAACAAGATCTGCCCCAACCACGTTAGATCAGCTACTTTAAGAATGTTGAGAGAAACAAGTATATCAGCTGATGAAGGCTCGCCATTTTTTCACCCACAAGTGCGTAAATGTGCAAAGGGTAAGTATCTTTACTGTTAGCTGAGGTGATTGTACTTCAATACCTTTTTGATTTCTCTCTTGGTTTTGAAAAAAGTTGTGTTGGAAGTTGTCAAACCGTCAATTGTCTCGATGAGAGCCTAGGGCTTGAAATTCTTGCAAAAAAACAAACTTATATGGGCGTTGTCTTTGTTATAATTTGTCCGGGTAATGTCAGTCCTTGCAGCAGTCTGTTGTGTCCCAAAATAAATATAGAAATAAATTTGTTGAACCTAAAACTGTCGAACCTAAAAGTATTCCTAGAACTGGAGCGCATACTGAACATTTGGCATGTAGAGGGTTGTCTTTTGATGATCTCAACCATGTTCTGCACACCGTGATTTGAATGTGATAGACACTGTAATATGTAAGAAATATTGGACCCATCAAATATGCTCACACGCTATCAAGTGCTATGTAATCAACTGTCCTCTCAAGCTTGTTAGAAGGTGCCATTATGTGCAGAAAATTCTTCAAACAACTTGTTGTCTGAAGCCTGAAGAGGAACTCGTTGTTCAAAACTGAATAAGGTTAGACATGTGTAGAATCTTCCGGCCACAACTTGTTGTTGTTGTTGTTGTTGTAGTTTTGTTGTCGTCGTCTTTTGAACTCGCATATATATATACTTTGCAAGTCTTCCTGTTTGTTGCACAAGCAGAAAACTTGTGGCCATGCGCCTCAGGAGTCTTCAAAATCAGCAAGCACTTATATAGGGGCAGAGGAAGAGAGAGCGTCGTGACATTTCTACAAGGTTGTCAAATTCTTGAAATTTTTGAATCTGTGTTCATCCTAGTTGTGAATGATATGAGAAAGGTAGTATATCTATTTTCCAGCTTCGTCCACTTTATCACATGATGATTCCTTGTGTAGTACATTGCCCAAAGTTCCATGTTTTATCACTCCGAGACGGGAGCCAGCTCGTAACAATTTGATTTCTTGATTATTTTCTTGCACAAATAACACTTGACACAAAAGCAGATTTGGTTAAATACCTTAGATTGCGATGTCGACGAACATTTACGTTTGCTTCTTGTGAATAGGGTTAGCATATGAGTTCTGGTACGATTATAACACGACAGATCGGGCTGGATGACATTAATGTGACACTGTGCAGTTAATAGAATATTTGAGGAGGCGCGTGGCGTGTTCTGCGATATAACATTGGGCCAAGTTCTCTCGTTTGAAGAGAATTATTTTCCTCCATTCAGATAAAATATAACTTTACAGAATCTCGATACCTCTCTCTGATCTGTTGTCGTGAACCATCATGATGCTAAATTATTTTTATGTTATGCATGCAACTTAATTAGTCATGCAATATTCAATCTGATGAAGAACAAAGGGACACCAGAATTAAGCAAATTAAACTTGCACTGAATCTCATCTAATTGGGAGAGTCCCGCTACCATGAGATGTTGCATTAAATTAAAGCATTTTCTTCGATTCGGGTATACCCACGAGCTCGTCCAGGCAGTCAATCCAAGGCGAGTAATTCGCCGGTGGTGGTTTGATGGTGCGAAGAGAGTGCCAAACCGCGCTGTTGCACTTGAAGCCACTGCCAAAGGCGATTTGCCACACCCTGTCGCCCCTTCGCACCCGCCCTTTGGCCTCGATGTACGCAAGCTCGTACCAGACGGACGCCGAGGAGACATTGCCGAACCTGTAGAGAGTCATGCGCGAGGCCTCGCAGTCCTGGTCAGTGAGCTGCAAATTGGTTTGCATCGCGTCGACGACAGCGCGGCCGCCCGAATGGATGCAGAAATGCTCGAAGGCGAGCTTGAAGTCCGGGATGTAGGGTTTGAGCGTCTTCATGTGGAGCACCTTTCGCCCCACGAGGTTGACAAAGAAGAGGATCAGCTCGGACGCGGGCAGCACCCGCGGGCCGAGTGTCGTCATGTTGGTCGTCAAGGCTTCCCCGGCGATGTCCATGATGTCTTTCGACAGGACGACCCCCTTCTTCCCTTGCTCGTCTTCGCGCTGGATCACGCACAGGTGGCTCTTGTCATTCGCGCCTTTATGTGTGCGCACGATCGTGCTCAGCTTGTATTTCGACCGCCACTGCTCGCTCCATTTGTTGGAGAGGAGGACGGCCGCGCCGCCGACGCGAAATAGGCAGTTCGGAATCAACATCGACCGTCGGTTTCCCAAGTACCAGTTCTGCGTGATGTTCTCGCTGCTGTACAAAATTGCATATGAGTTTGGGTGTAAGCGCAGGAGGTCTCGCACGAGGTCGACGGCGATGATAGACGCCGAGCATCCCATACCGCCCAGGTTGAACGTGCGGGTGTCCGACCGCATCTTGTACTTGTTCACGATCATCGCCGACACCGACGGCGTCGGGCAGAACATCCCGCAGTTGGCGACGAGGATGCCGACGTCCCGCGGCTTTACCCGCGTCTTCTCGAACAGCTCGTCGAGGCACGCGAACATGACGTCCTCGGCCTCCTTGCGCGCGGCCTGCATGTCGAGCTCCTGCGGGTGCGCGTGCAACCCCGCCGGGAGGCACGTGCGCTCGCTCAGCCCCGACCGGTCCAGAATCTTCTCCTGGAACTCCATGCTCGTCTCGTCGAAGTACCCCGACGCACGGCTCCGGTCCAGGAACTTCTTGCGCGGCACCTCCAGGTGCTTCGGCGGAAGGTAACAAGCGTAGTCCACGAGATAAGTCGGCCCCCCCGTCGCGACCGCGTGCAGAGCTAGTGCCACCACGATGATCGTCGTGCAAGCGACCATCACCCTCACCACCGCCGAATCAAATTCCGGCCGGCTCGCCCATAGCTGCGAATAATAACCCATCTGCTCCGGGTCCTGCATCCGGCCGGCGACGGCTAATGCTGCCCACGACAGGAACACTAACACTATCACCTTGAGCCCGTATGTCACAAGGTAATAGTAACCCATTTTCATCGTCTTGGGGTTGACGACCGACTGCAGAAAGCCGCCGCCGCCGCCGGGTACGTTACCCGACTCGGCTTTTGCCACCCCACTAACCATACTAGTAGATGCACTCAAGCAGCAACTCCAAGTAACTCCACAAGTGATGAATATATATATGGTCGCCGGCTCCTCGATTCTGACTATCGATGCTTGCATGCAGACCGATCTCCGACCTACTACCAGGTCCTATATATATCTAGGACGAGGAGCTGATGATCCCTACCAGCAGGCTGGCCGACTAACATTGCCCAATCCTAGGTAATGGCATGCAGACAGCGACGAGTTGTAGCCCTGTGCCATAGCTGTATATACAAGCTGATCCCTAGCTGTAGGACTCGAGGCTCCAGCTAGTTTCAGCTTGCAATGCCCTTGCTTGAATCCTGGACAAAGACGCAAGACAGGAGTTGACCTCCATCAGTTACTTATATGTTTCCTGATGGAAGCTAGACCGCATGTCGCCATGGCCGGGACTAGGTAGAGGAGGAATATTCCATCCTGGAAGCGAAGTCAGTTGAGAAGGACTTGAGATGCTCGAGGGAGACATAGCCGAGTGCTTATATATGATCTTTATCACCTGATGGCAGTAAGAATTATAGGTTTTGGCCACCAAGGTACTTTTGGGTATACTTATGACAGAGGCGGACATAGTTCTTGCACGCTTCATGGCTGAGGTGACCCAGCGCCAGGCGATGAGCACCGACGACGAAGAGTGGAGGAGGGAGGGTGACAGCCTAGTCACATGAGGCGAGCATGGGCCGATGTCATGAGATCTCGCTGCCTGCGCCATATTATGGCGACTGCCCCCCTTTTATTCACCCATTTTCGTCGAATATGGCGATAGATCACCACTAAAGAGAAACTTCACAGTACCATCGTGGTTTCGGGGTCGATTCTATTCTTTGCGGGTTTATAGAAATTTTCTGAAATTGTTGCTAAAAAAACTCATTGTTGTTTGTAAAAGAAAAGTGAGAATATGAGAAAAAGGTTTCCATTTGTCAAAATAGAATCTTGAAAGTAAATAAGTTATCCAACAATGGTTTGCCTAATAACCACCCCCCTAGGTTTGCAGATACATGGCTTTGTGGATTTGTGGAGGGGGCTCCTTCAATAAGGTACAATGGTGTAATTTGGTTTGTTGTTCATGTTCTCCAACTTCTACCAATTAGGTTTACACAACGAAGCTTGTGTTCCCGGGGAAGTCACTGTCGAAAATTTAGATAACTATGAGAGAACAAATGTAGGGTGACATTTATTCATGGTTGATAAAAAAAATAAAAATTTTGATATACCATAGCCTTGAAGAAATGTGAGGTAGCACATTATATATAATATAGGGTCACTTGTAATACCCAAAATTATGTTTATAGTATTTCTAAAATAGCATCATAGTAATTGGTAGGGAATTTTTATTATTTGTAGGTTGAGTTTAGGGTAAGAAAAATTCAAGAACTAGATGAAAAATGATCACAAATCCATCTACAAAATGGATGAACTCGTTGGATGAGGGTTATTAAGTGTGCCTTTGAGGAACATTTCATTGACGTTTGCATAATTCTCTGGTTGTTCCTCCCACGCAAGACAAGAATAACATGCTTCTTGTATACACAACTTAATTTTTGTTGCGTGATGAATTCCATTTCTAATGCTATAGTACAATGCTATTGTCCACAAAGGAAAATTCAAATAAATGTAAATAATGAAGGGTCTGAAATATTATGGAGATTTTAATTTATAATTACACATAGGGTGGTAAGAAATTGAAGAAAGTAGAATTATTAAAAAATATAGGGTCCACTAAAATGCAGTAAATGAGCTACATAGCCCCCCAAAAAATATGTGTTGTACGCTCATGTGTCCCCAAAGAATACACTAAGTGACTTCCCCGAGCTTGTGTTGTATTAGCAGATCTAGGATGAAGAAAGAGCAAATGAACAAATTTATAATCTGAACCCCATGATTGAGTTTTGGTTTAGCGGAAACTTGTGTGTGTTTGTTCGTTCCTTGACTGAATGCATTTATACATAGGTGCCCCCCCCCCCAATTGTGTTCATTGATGAGTGTGAAAAGTTAATAAAATTTGAAGACAAGCTTAATCTCTTTTAAACATGTGTCTTTATGGTGTGTTTTTTTTTCTTAATCCTCACCAAAGCACATACCAATCAAATATAGGAGTCAATTAAGGAAAATAATTGAATATCATTTGCATACCTTAGTTGATTGCAACTTGGTGACCTTCACAGGATGAGCCAACAACTCAACACTTGCTAAGAGCAATTCCAATGGTCACTTGAGAAATGATGCTCTCAATTATTTGCTTGCTAAGCGTTTTGGGGGCAATGCCATCACATGCTCATCAAAATATAGGTCACATCATTTTAAATTCAATAGCTTCCACAATTGAGAGGGTCCATGTGATCACTTGAAGAGGAGAAAACAATCTTCACTTTGTGAATTAATGAAGGACTGAACCAATATTAATGATTGATCAATGTGTGGTGATCTTCATAGGATGAGCGAGCAACTTGACACTTGCTGAGAGAGTGACTCCATGATCAATGAGAAATGATTCTCTCCATAGCCAATTTTCTAATTGTTTTGGGGGTAATTATGATGTATATGTATCAAAATATACACATAATTCTAAGTTCAAAAAATTTACACAACTGAAAGGGACTATGGTGATCAATTAAGATGTAAGAACATCTTGACTTTCATCTCTTATAACACAACACAATTTATGGCATACAAAAGCTTACTATGAAAGTCACATTCTCTGTAAGAAATTAGTGTTGAGTAACTCTGAAAAGTAATCCACACCAATTGAAATAAATGGTGGAGTGTCACATTGAACCCCCAATGGATCTCAGGTTTACAATTCTACCAATAATTGACATTGTACAAATATATCATGTGAATCGAAACAGTTTGTTACATTCATAGTTAGGTGGACTCTATTGTATGAGCCCTTGAATCACTTCTTATTGTACCTCAAAGAATGACTATGATTTCTTCACATGTCAAAATGATGCTAAGGGCCGGTTCACACTATGGACCAAGAAGTCGGACCATAGAAGAGGGCCTTTTTCAATGGTCCGAGTTCATGGTCCAACTTCCATGGTACGACTTCTTAAAAAATTAGTTTTGAAAGCCTTGGGCCCCTCACTAGGTGTAAACCAAATGTGGACCAAGGATAATGACCATGCACCAAAAAGTGAATGTGCTGATTTTTTTTAATACATGCCCAAAAAGGGCAATTTTGAAAAAAATTCAAGTTTGACCATTCTCTTGTCTTCTCTTGTGCTTCACTTGTCTTCACTTCTTGTTAAATGTGTCGAAGATGTGGCTTGCAAATCTTCTCACAACAATTTTTACAAAAAATGAGCGATTTAATTCCTAAATGTTCAATGTAATTTACATGTGGCATGCACCTTGTGTTGTCACTACACTAAATGGGATATTTAGTGTTTGTTTAAATTTAATGTTGTTACCACCATACCTTGCTCAACAATTCTTTGATAATTAGTGTTAGAAGATTTGCTAGAAGATATGTTGGAATTCTCCTTTTATCATTGTTATTTTTTATTCAATATCTTTACTACACTAAATTAAAACATGTAACTTCCACATATTACCATAGTTGATATTTAGTGTTTGAGTTTACATTTAATGTTACTTACTTTCATAGGGTTATTGATATTTAGTGTATGTGTTCGCATTTAGTGTATCAAACACTATATATCCTATTTAGTGTAGTAGAAAACTATGTGAAAAAGAATCGCAATCGTTTTCCCATTGCGTTCTTTTGACCACCCTAATCTACAGTCACTAAACGACTATAGATTTTTCTTTTTTGTTTTGCAACTGTAATTTTAAAAAAAATTGGAGCATGTAATATACCTTTCCAACGGTATATTACAAGCCCCCAAACTCCAAACATTTCAGTTGGTAGACCAAAAAAACAAATCTGCACTCAAATTCTTGAGTTCTAGATGTCCCACATCGTTTGATGAAACATGTGGGAGCAAGTTTAAGGGGTAGGGCATGGAAGAAATGGCATGTCTCATGGGCTATGATATGATTAAGGCACATAGAGGGTGGACTTGCTTCTCAAAATTCATTACATCATATATATCTATGTTGAAAAGTGTGCCCCCAAAAAACATTTCATCAAAAAGTATTATAACAGCATTTCTCTGCCATGGGCCCATGCCTTTACCTACCAGACCACCTCTCTTGCCTCTCTCACCGCAGAACCCGTTGGACCATGTCAATGCATTTATTAGGCCTTAAAAATTATATTTTGGGGACCTCGACCTCCATGGTCCCTTTGCCATTTTTTCCTTAGTGTAAACCAAAGTGGTCCCGGGACGAGTTCAGTAGCCAATCAAAGCTCTTACAGCACCCTGGTCCGACTTCTTGGTCCATAGTGTAAACCGGCCTAAGATAGGAAGTGAAGCCATGTGTTATTCTTTCTATAGTAGGAAGACAATTGGGAGTAAGGTAGATATCCCTTAAAATCAACACTATATATCATTGTCATACATGTATGATTTTTGTACATAAGATAAATGGTGTTAAAATTGAAACTATAAACGTTGAGATGCTATTAACTCTCTTTTTTAATACAATGATTATTGTCAACAATTGTCATGGAATTGCAACACACTAAAATACGTCTTTCTTGAGTTCCGTATGCAGAAATTAGATGGGTACAAAATTCTATTGGTAGATGACTCAAAACCAACATGGAAACATGATGAATATTCTCATAACCAATATTACACTTGATTGTGCAAGAATTTAGTGTGTTGAGTTGGGTGAGGTGGTGGTAAATTACCAAACTGACAATTTTAGTTTGAAGTTAGTTTTGGATACCGTAGCTCTCTAGCAGCTTGGGCAAAAAATAATTAATTCTGAAGGTGCCTGAATTTTTGGGAAATTAATTTCGTTTAGTGTCCAAAAAAAGATATAACATTCAAAGAGTGCTTATAATCACAATAATGCAAGTGACATTCACTAGAATCCAACAAAGCAACATCAAATAACTTCAACAATGTCTTCACGCAGCATCAATCTCACTCATGATCTAAAAACAATTCAAGCATGAATTTGCATGAATTGGTTAAGGAAAGTGTTTAGGTTAATCATAGCCGCCATAGATGAAATTAGCAAAACCATCCATGAATTATAGAAATGACTTGGATGAATGTCTAACTTGTTTTAGATTATTTTTCAATATGTTCAATTTTAGAATATTTCTTTCTGGATGGCCTAACTTGCTTTCGCACTTTAATCAATTATTTGGCAGAAAGGTGCCCAAGGTGCTAGAGAGCTATGATCGGGGAGATCCGGAAATTAGTTACAGATGAACCGGTTGAGTTTGAGAAATAACCGGTTGAAGTTCAAGATTGCAGGAAAATTACCGATCATTTTAGAATAATTTATAGAATATAACCCAATTTAATAAAGAAAAACCGAAGGATGTCAACATGTAACCGGTTGGACTTGCAAACACTAGGATCTCAACTGATTATGCCCAAAAATCTCCCCGATCACTACTAGAGAGCTTCAGTATCGTGGCTTTATTGAAGCTCAACTAGTAGGCACGACAAAATGTTTAATGTCGTCCTAGTAGGCACCTATAATAGAGTAGGGATGTCAATATAATATTGACAGCTTACCAATAATTGTAAGTTCGACTATGACGGTTGTAACTCAAAGCCTTGGAGTCTAGCACATCCGCAAGAGTAGACACAACCACTCCAATACTAGGAAAACCGTTGGTTAAATGGGCCACCAATAAGTTTGCCACAATTGAGCATCATCTTGGAGCGATATAAATATTAGCACTACCATGTTGAAGACCTTCCGAACAAGTCCACCTAAAATCAATCCAATAATGCGCACACTAAATGGATAATACCAAGAATACGGGTGTCCCGAATCGATCCATATATGAGAGGCATTGAGTAAAATCTTTAAAGCCGTTGCCTAGAACAAGACAAGTAAGTTGTCCACCATTTTCTCCCCCAATGGCATTCACAAAAGGAAGGAAATCTCGTGCCACCGTTGAAGTTGAGGGTCTTTCATCCCTCTAGCTACCCAAATTACTCTCACATCAATCATGATTTATCCACCTACATATTGAAGCTAACTTTAACATCTATCCATGAGGAGTGAAAAAAAAGAAAAAAAAAGGAAAGTTTCAATCAAATTTAAGAAGATTCAAGTTTTGCAAATTGGAGGTTTTGAGAAGGGACAACAAGTGAAACTACACTAAATAGGACATTTAGTGTTTGATACACTAAATACGAATGCATACGCTAAATGTCAATAACCCTATGAAAGTAAGTAACATTAAATGCAAACTCAAACACTAAATATCAACTATGGTAATACATGGAAGTTACATGTTTGAATTTAGTGTCAGTAAGGATATGAAAAAAAGGATCTAATAAGGGAGGTGGCAGTAGGGAAGGTAACGGCACATTTATGTCTAAGGGCCACTTCACACATGAGCCAAGAGCCGTGACCTTGTAATGGTGAGGGCCCTTGACTCTCATCCAAAGGCCGTACCATGGGTGTTGGGAAAGCCGTTTTATGTAGTCACGAGCCCTCAAGCATAGTGTGAAGTGAGAATGGACCATGTTGTGGGACCATTGCATATTTTGTTGGCGGAAAAAGAGGGGAGGATTTGGTTTAATATAATATGTCTCAAACTTTATCAATTTAAGAGAATTACTTGGTGGTGTTTGTCTATCCTAGAATCTGTTCTGGAATTTGCCCTGCTAGAAAAATATTTAAAAAAATCATGGTCTTCCGGGATTTGCGTCATGCCCACCTCTTGGAGGTGGGCTTAGCACAAATTCCGGTAGACCATGCACCCTTATCCACAACCTGCCATGTAGGACTCCATGTAGACTTTTCATCCACGAACTTTTCTTTGGGCCTTTAGGCCTTCACCTCCTAGTGTGAAGTGAACTTGGATGGTCTCCGCCTTTTCGACCAATGAGAGCTCTTACATTGCCATGGTCAGGGGCCTTCAGCCTTGTGTATGAAGTGGCCCTAACACTAATTTTCAAAGAATTGAAAATTAGTGTTGAGTAGGGTAGGGTGGTAACAACATTAAATATAATCAAACACTAAATATCCTATTTAGTGCAGTGGTATCCTTAGAAGCGGATGAAGTGATAGACTTTTACATTACCAAACATCGATTGAGAATGGATTAGTCTCTCACGTTGGACTTGGATGCCTTACTTGGAGCATGTCGACACTAAATATTGTATGCAGTGTCACCGATTCTATTTTGTTTTTCTCAACACTAACTGTAATTTGCATGTGTAGTGTCACCAACACTAAATGTAGACCTAACATTATTGGTCATTTGTTGTAAAGTAAGTTGGGCATTGTAGATTTCAACTGCTGCAATCACTGTCACTTACTAAGTGATTTTTTTCATCCAAATTGCAATCATCCATGACAATATGTCATTACATAAATGTTAAGATGCAGGATATACCAAACTTTTATCTCGATAGTTGGCATATAGTTGTCAATAGTAAGTGGGAATAACAGTTCTTGTAAAATCATCCATAAGAAAATGTGTCACTATAAAAATTACCACAGTGTCATAAAATACCATATGACACTAGATACACCATTTAGTGTAGTTTGGGGTGTTGCCCCAAACCGCTAAAGACGGCCGAATCTTACAACAAGAAATGGCCTTGAGCTTGCCCCGACCTCAAGTCTCAATGACCTCCTCCAAGCCCCCACTCCCCTTCAATACAAATGAAGCTTTTCATGAAGACATTAAAGTTATCCTTAAAATCTCAGCCTTGGGAGACCTGACTTTAGACCTGTACCTTGAGTTTAGGTGGATCAACGTAAACTTAAGGAGCTTGCCTGTCCCATTTTGCCGGAGCTTTAATTAGCCCGGTGCAGCCTGCCAGCGCGGCTGTCTGGTAGAGTCGGCAGCCTACCAGCGCAGCTGCCTGCCTACATTTGGCTCAGAAGGGGGTAGGGTGCCTCTAGAAACGAAGGAGTCAGGATCAAAAGCTCCCGAGGGTCCCAACTCAAGGTTCCCAAAGATTGACCCTGTCATTATTTTTAGTCTACTGACACAAGAAAACAAACCCTGTAAATATAGAATAGATCTCTCAACTTGGGGCTGCAGCCTGACTTTCACCTGGCATCCTGAGACTTTAAGGATAACTCTATTGTTGAAACTCAATGTTCTCTAGAGGGGCATCACCTTGACTATATAAGTTTGGAGTGTCCAATGACATCGAGGCTCTTGGAAGCCCTCCAAGCCGGCTACATGATAAGAAGAGGAGCAATGGTTTGTAATTTTGTCATCCTCCAATACAATGTGTGGCGTTGAGCAAAATGTTCAATGTATAAAACATGTACTTTTACCAGGACACTGAGGTTGCACTAATTAACCCAATTCGTGCGTGTGGTACTTATTCCCAAAACATGCACTGTTTTGCCAGGTCTCAAAATGACTCAGGGTTGAAATTTCTACAAAGTGATACTAAATTCATGAATACATGCTCAATTATCATAAATTCCAAGAAAATCAATGCATGCTCCAAGGTGCTTGTAGAGTGATAAATAAAAATAAAACTGCAACCACATGCTTGTCAATGAATATTGCCAAGATGAGTAGCGCCAATGCTTTTAGTAAATAATGTTGTTATGTATAGTATTTTAGTGAATAATGCCAAGATGAACAATGCTTACTAGATCTCTTGATGTCACTAATTTCGTAGCGTAAAGTGTAGAGTCACCAAGCAACCTTCACCGAACCAGCAAGAAGGCGAAGAGAGGACAAGGAAGCCAAAAGCGGAGGAGGAAGATGAGAATACTGAGGACGGCTAGTGGAAACGGGACCCGGTTCAAGAGCTTGGGAGGCCAGTGCGAACGGGACCCAGTTTGAGAGCTTGGGAGGCCAGTGTGAATGGGACCCGGTTCGGGAACTTGGAGACCAGTGGGAACGAGCCCGGTTCGGGAACTAGGTCGGCCAGTGGGAATGAGCCCGGTTCGGGAACTTGGACGGCCAGTGGGAACGGCTGATTCGGGACGGTCGAAGGCGAATGGAAACAGGACCAATTCGGGAAATGAAGAGGCACAGGCGTATTCCCGTTTATAGGAGCATGTGATTAATGAAATTAGGATGGATGAGAATCCAACTATATGATACGAAAAGATATGTAAGTAGGAAGGACATTAAGAGCAGTGTAGATTTCAAAAAATAGAATCTGAACTCTAAATTCAGACTATAATTATATACAGTGCTAAATTTAGCTGCAGTTGACATTTAGGAAAACTTGCAAACACGTAGATGTGAAAAAAAACCTATTTAAGAGGCCAAGTTGAGGGCCATAATACACTTCATTTCACTCCGAACATCTTACATGAGTGTCCGAGCCTCGAAGACTAACATGAGCAATAGAAATTTAGCTTGAGATGTGAGGCACCCGTGGTGCAAACTAACTTGAGTGTTAGAGAATTAGCTTGAGTTGTGAGGCAATCGAGCATTCGTGGAGCAAGCAAATCAAAGAGAATACATGCGGCATACCAACGTTAGGGGCACCTACGACATATGAAATTGTGATAAATGCTTCACAACCGATAAGCGAATTAAGAGAGAGGTGTCTGCATACACATTCATCGGAGCCTTGAAGGAGGCTAACTTGAGATTTTCACGTGAAGATTCGGATTAATTACATCATAACAAAATTACACAAAAATAAGTAAATTGTTGATGTAGGAGAAAAGAGGAGTAATCAAGCGGCTAGCATCAAAACACATGGACGAGGCGTACTTGGAAGAATGACGCAAGAGGCCATCAACAAAAGTTGACACGTAGTTTGAAGAGACTTGTAATTACCTTCCTCAAAGTCACATCGGATTTGAGGTACTAAGGCTAGCCTACCAAAATTGAGAGGTGAAATCCAATTGACGGATACTAAGCCATCGAGTGTAGGCAAGCAAGAGGAGATGATCTAAAGTGGGCTAAGCCGCCACCTCGCTATCAAATCTCCTATCCTACCCCCACACATAGACCTAGGGGAATCTAAGGCGACTAAGGGGAACACTTAGGAATTTATGCGAGTGTTGACCGAGAATTGGAATGCCCCTTAGGAATGTGGGCGATTATTAATCAAGCACCTTTGAGTGATAATCGGGTTAATGTGCACTTGTGAATAATGGAATGAACAAGGATTCCATACCATCAAGTGTTTTCCCATCAACCTAAGTATCTTTGAATTAGCGAGGGAATATCTTTGAATTACCTCTTAATTAGAGCTTATGTAAAGATCTCGAAGCTTTGGAATTAAATGAAATGAATAGGATTCTAAGTCATTCAAACCATGAAAGATAGAAGAGTGTTTATGCACAATGTTGAATGTTAGACATACAAGTAGATTCCCTTTCAAAACACTTAACCTCGACATTAGGATTTAGGGGAACATAGACTTACAAACCTAGGACATCTAAACCTTGAGGATCCACGAGAACTAGAGAAAGGATTGTGAGACAAATCTAAGTGTCAATAATAGTATACGTGCAACCACCTTCGTAGAAATGAACATTGAGAGCAGTCTAATTTTCGTGGGAGTGACATCCATGTAAACCGGTTCAGCAGCGGGTTACACCGTCTAAGGCTGAGGGTTGAAGGTGGGCCTCGACATAAAGAAATTTAGTACCACCTTCACTAATTTCCCATACTCACTATTAGCCCTCCCTCACTAATTGGGATAATCAATGTAGTTTATTTCCTATCTCAATTAAACGGTGTCATTTGCACCTCACTAGACGAGTCAATTTAATAAGCGATATTTGAAGTTTCTTCCCTAAACTTTTGTACTCCTATTTGGTACATGGAACACATACATCTAGCATCACTCTCATGTATGTACTTGTGCACCCTCTCATTCTTCTCTCACCTACGTTTCAAAATTAAAGATATCGTGATCTAATATTTACAAGTCACGACTAGAATGATGCATGCTTTCATGGATAAGGTCACTCAAAATTTTCAACCAAGCTTTTATATCTTGAAATTGAGCTACCAACTTTGTATTATGTCACACCTTATTTGGTACATGAATGTTGTTTTGTCTCTATTGAAGACTCGTCACTCTTCTTCATGATGAAATAATGTGTGATGAGTTCTCTCTTGGTTTTTTAGTTCCAATGTAACAACCATGCCCAAAGCTTACACTAACTATAACTTATCAAAGAGGCCCGGACCGCCTTATTTCAACGATACCCCACTTTTTGGATGCGGCCATGGGAAGTGCGAGCCCAAGACTAATATTTATATTTTAAAATTTTGAATGAAAAAAATAAAATAGTGGTATTCTATGAGGTCTAGTGTAAACCAAAGACAAACTCTAAGAGGAGCCCTTGTTTATGTATTTTTAGATTGACAATATATCAAGGACGTTGTTAAATCATCCACGTAGTTTGTTAAAACAACCACATGGACACGTCGCATGGTCACATGACCTACCAGAATTTAATTTTACATCGCACGCATGAAGAGGAGCACGGTATCAACTTTGTGTTAGAACTGATAAACCAGCCAACTTGGATGACCAATTAGAGCCTAGTTGACACCTTACATATTGACTGTGGTTGTTCTAACCAATGTGTGGTCAATTTAACAATTCCATACATTAAATCATCTCTTGAGGTGTTATGGGGTTCCATTAGGCCTAACCCAAAGAGGTGGTCTACAAAAATGCTCTTAAAAATCAAGAAAACATTGCATACCATGGTCATGGTGGGTTACATGTTTTATTCAGTTGGTTGCACGCTCAGGTGCATTAATTTCCACGGGGGTTCACTCCATGTAAAGTTGAACACCACATGCGGCCAAAGTTTGCTACCCCTATATTACATGGAATAGATAAATTTAAAAATTATGATATTTTTTCTACATATACATAATCATTGATAATATATTTTTTATAGTTTGTTGAAATTTTTAGTCATCTTTATTTTTTGTAGCAATTATTTTAGTTCAATTCTGCGTCATTCTAGTTAGAAACGGTATGTTTTATTAAAAAAAACATATCATCAAATTTGGTTATTATTTTTTACTAAGTAATAGATACTGTGTATATCTACCCATGAAAAAAATTGATAAAATTTTGACCCATTTTGGTGATGCAACTTACCAAAAGTAGATTTTTTTGGCCGCACGTGGTGTTCAACTTGACAATGGAGTGACCCCCCGTGATTAATTTGTAGTCACTTTGCAGTTTTCAACAATTGGTGATGTTTCAAAGTGATGTAAATGATATTTATATTGTATTATGGTGAGAATCCACATATATGAATCAAATACAACCCTTGGCACATGTCTAGGGTTAAAAACAAAGAGAAAAAACTAAAAGTGGCCATGAACAACCATATCCTCGTGATTTTAGTGTATTATCACAAAGTACAAAAAATTGAATACTACTCTTGAAATTTCCTTTTTGTACTAGGTATTTAATCATGAAATTTTGTGTCATGCTAGATAACATTAAATAGAAGGAATGTGTGATGATTTTTTGCTCAATACATACTAAATACATGGTTATTAATCAAATAGTAATTTAACCTTGTATGGATTTTAAAAACCTTATACACAACATATATGTCCCCGCAAAAAAAAACATATTCTATTAGTCCATATCAAGATCAAGGTAGACTAAATTTGTTTCCCCCAAAACAAAACTCCTTAAATTTTGATTTTGGACATGTCATAGTCAATCCCTTGTCAATGGCTTTATTTTGAATTTCGATGTACATGAACTAAATATGATAGGTACATGTGTCCACTCCCGGTAGGTCCATTGTTAAATTCTCATTCGGAGATACCTAGGAGGGCCCTAGAGTGAACTTACCTCCCCCTACGAATTCCATAGTGTCCCATTCATTTGTACAATACTACATTGATTGCTCCAATCAGTGGGGGAGGGTTGATAGTGAGTGTGGGAAATTAGTGAAGGTGATATTAAATTTCTTTATGTTATAAAATTTGTGTCACCAAAAGATCCAGGAATGATTGTTCATCTCAACATTGTTCATTGAAATTACTATTCATAGAGCACTATTCACTGAAAGTACAGGCACTATTCATCCTATCACTATGCACTAACAAACATGTGTTTGCATATAATTTCTTTTATCACTCTACAAGCACCTTAGAGCATGCACTAATTTTCTTGAAATGTATGGTAAATGAGTATGTATTCATGAATTATGCATCACTTAGTAAAAACTTCAACCTCTGTTACTATTGAGACTTGACAAAATAATGCGTGTTTAAGGAATTAATGACACGTGCACTAAATGAGATTAACATTGTAGTATACACAATACCCTCCCATATGTATAATTTGCAAACCGATTTTATTATTAAATATCCTTTTGTACATTGACATGATACCATATGGACTACATTGAGTATCCCCGTGAGACCACCACTAATCCTTCGTTGCATATTACATTGACAATGACTAAATAAAATGACCCCATTTTGGATGAGGATATAGAGGGAGGCTTGAAAATGGATGTAAAACCACTCATGGCGGCTCTTAACCTTCAATAGCGCGGGTTAAGGACCAAGGAAAGAAGATGGATGATGAACTATAGCGAGTCATTCATTCTCCTCAACTGAGTCATCGGGATGTAACAAATTGGAAACAACCAGATGGAATCACCCAAACACGGATGAAACACAATAAGTGCCCTAAAAATTGGACAAAGTCATGCTTGCTCGTATCTTCTTCTTTTTGAGACAGAAGGCCGACAGGCCAACGCCAAAGCACATGAGGCAGTTGACCACCTGGCAAGTTTTCCGTCAAGTAAAGAGGAGATTTCACAGTCGGGAATTGAACCGCCAACCTCTTCCTTGAGATTTGGGTATCTCTCCACCATCATTTGGTAATTTAGGGTCATTTTGGACCATCATGCATGCTTGTATCAAGTCACCTTTCATTTAGAACGGAATCCATTGCCTACCTGCCTGGATGTTGATGCTGGCCCAACAATATTGTTCTCCCTCTTTAGTATGACATGTTTGGGAAACACAAAAAAGTCGTATTATCGAGGTGTCGTCTTCTCATTAATATGACAAATGGCGTAAAGTTGTCATATTATGGAGGGAATACGAAATCATAAGTAATATGAGCTTCAAAATATATACAACGAGTTTCAACAATATAGATGGTATGAAATAGTAACTTATAACTCCAAACAAATACAAATATTCTCAAGAACTCTTGAAATAGGAGTCCAAAGACCTCTGATGTTGCCTACCCAAGTTAGCAACTGTCATCTTATCTAAATTCCCTACTAACTTTTGAAAACTAATAATTTCATTAACACCCAAATATAAAGAGTTCTCTAATAAGAAACTAGACAACAATGATGCATGACATTTAGCATCAAGATACTAGTGATACTATATCACCCGTGTACAAGGCAACATACTCGGCAAGAGGCCACTCTAGCCCTAACCATGTCCATTATACACTAGTAACCCTAATTACCATTAGGTTCCCAATGATAAGTGAAGTTCCCAAGTAGTTCCCAAGTGAAAATGGATGTATATTAAATGTACATAACATAGATGAAAGGAATTTTAGCATTAACTACCTCTTCAATATGACAAGACAAAGATTCTAAATGTCGCGTTATCGAGTGTCGTAGTCGTATAAAAGAGGGAGTTTTGAACAAAAAAAGCTTGGTTGCACAAAAATGTGTCGTAATATTGAGGGTGTCATATTACCGAGGTTAGACTGAACCCAAGGAGTTCCCGAAGCCTCCACACCTCTCACCTCGCGGGTGCACGAAGACAAAACTGCTCCTTCTTGTGATGGTGAGCACAAGGAGAGAAGATGGATGATGAACTATAGCGAGTCAATTCATCCTCCTCAACCGAGTTATTGGATGTAACTGTTTAACAATGACTAGATGAAACCTCCCAAACACGGATGAAAAGGTGGTGGAATCCCTGAAGATGGATGAAGTCATGGCTGCTCTCAGTAAATTACCTGTGTTGTTGGTTACCAATCATTCCCTTGCATTATCTGTTACCCACCCGAAGTAAATGCCGGCCACTACACTAAGGGCCGGTTTACACCATGGACCATGAAGTTGGACCATGGAAGATGGCTTTTTTCCATGGTCCAACTTCTTAAAAAATCAATATACAAAGTCTTTGGGCCCCTCACTAGGTGTAAACCGAATGTAGACCAAGAGGAATGAGCATGCATTAAAAAGTGAATGAGCTGATTTTTTTAATATATGCCCAAAAAAATGTAGTTTTGAAAAAAAGTCAAGTTTAACCATTCTCTTGGCTTCACTTGTTGTTTTCGCTTGTTTTCACCTTGAATTTCAGCAAGCATGGTTACAACGGAAGAGAGGAGGAGGAGCCTTATTTTGATCTTAGGATTATACATGTTTTTGTACATGCTTGTGAAGCATGTTCTGGACATTCCAGCATTGCTTTTGCAAGGAGAATGGGAGAAGTTCGTAATTTTGAGTTTGGCTTATGAGAATATGGGGCATAGAGATGGGAGCATAGATAGTTAAGAACGGATGTACGAGATTTGTAGACCGCTTGTTGTTGGGTTCGTGGATGGAGAAAGAGTTTAGAAAGTGAACTCGAGTGAAATACATTACATTGATGTTTTTGTGTAAGAGGTTGGGCCCATATTTGAAGAAAGAGGATATTTGTTTTAGGGTTATTGTGCCGGTGCAAGAGAGGGTAGCGATGTCATTGCATAGGTTGGGTAGCAGTGATGGACTGTAAAGCATAAGAGACTTGTATGGAGTTCACAAGAGTACATTGTCAAAAATAATAAGGGAATTTTATAGAGTTGCTAGAAAGTATCTTCAACCATTTTTTGTGCAAACTCCAAGTGAATCACAGTTTAGGGTCTTAGCTTCAAGGTTTGAGCAGTTGCATAGTACACTTTATAATTTCATGTATTATTTGAGAATAGATTTGTATTTTTTTTGCAAGAAACCAAGAACGATTCAAAACGATTAAAGCCATTGATCGAATATGCAATTTGATCCAAGTGTTAACACCTGCAAAAGACAAAAACATGATGTAAAAACATGTTTGCAACATCTAAAAAATCAGCTTAACAAAAGTTAAAATACATAAGAGCAATGATACCATAGCTCTCTAGCAGTTTGAACATAAAATACTTAATTTTAAAGGTGTTTAAATTTTTGGGAAATTAATTTTGTTGAGTGTCTAAAAAAAGAAATAACATTTATAGATTGTCTAAAATCATAATAATACAAGTGACATTCATTGGAATCTAACAAAATAGCATCAAATAACTTCAACAATGTCTTCACACGACATCAGTCTCATTCATGGTCCAAAAACAATACAAGCATGAATTTGCTCCACAAGTCATGCTGATAGAGTACCATAAAAATGGGAATTAGACAAGCAAACATGAATGAATGTCTAACTTATTTTAAATTAATTTTTTATATATGCCCAATTTTAGAATATTACTTTATGGGTTGCCTAACTTACTTTCATACTTTAATTAATTATTAGACGTAAAGGTGCCCAAGCTGCTAGAGAGTTATGGTAGTAGGTAAGGCCAAGGTTTTTATAGCCTCATCATATGGCCACATACAACCACATACTACCTCATACATCTACATTCAACCTTATGCAACCTTATTTTTGGTAAAAAAAATTATTGATGTTTTAAAAAAATTACTCATGTTTTTAAAATTTTATTGACGCCAATTTTTTTAAACTTGTTTATGTGTTGTTTTTGTAAATTCCTCGTCCATCTCGTTTCTTCTTCTTCTTTACCAACCTACTACTACCCAAATTCACACACTACTACCCAAATTATACCACAACAAGGATGCAAGAGAAACAAGAGATTGCTAAAAACAATGGCCTTATATAATGTGGTTTCAAAATATAACGTTATTTTGTAATAAAGGGGAGCCACCATTTTATCTACAACACCTAAAAACAATTCATTAACATTTCATTATAATGGTATTTCTCTGCTATGGGCCCCTGCATTTTTCTACGATACCACCTCTCTTGCCTCTCTCACTGCAAAACGCGTTGGACCATGTCAATGGATTATGTAGGCCTTCAAATATGTCTTTTGGGGACCTCGACCTTCATGGTCACCCTGCCATTTTTTCCTTGGTGTAAAACCGAAGTGGTCTCGGGATGAGTTCAACAACCAATCAATGTTTTTACAGCGCCATGGGACGACTTCATGGTCCATGGTGTAAACTGGCCCTAGGTATTGTATTTAGTGTCACCAATTTTATTTGTCTTGCTCATTGTAAACCCCATGTGTAGTGTCATCAACACTAAATGTAAATGTGACATTATTTACCATTCCTTGTAGAACATTTTGGGCATTATAGATTCACAATGTTGAAATTAGCGTCTTATCAGGTGATTTTAAATTTTCATCCAAACTTCAATCATCCATGACAATATTTCATTACATATTTGTTAGGATGCAAAACATACTAAATTTTGTTTCAATGATTGGCATTTGGATTCACTAAAACTAAGTTGGGATAATATTCTTTTGTAAACTTATTCGTAAGAAGCGTCATTAGAAAAGTTACCAGAGTGACATAAAATACCATATGACACTAAATACAATATTTACTGTAGTACCCTCCGGATACCCGACGCCTCCAATCCGGAAGAACACTAGATACCCGGTGGGTAATGGAAAACGAACCGCTCCTTCCCCTGACAGGTCACCTACCCGTCGGGAGTGGCCGCCCGAGTCCTCCACAACAAAATACAACCGGCGGGTACTACCAGTGGAGAATTCCCTGCTGCGTCTTCAAGTTCTTCTTCTTGTTACGACGAGGAGCACGAGGAACCTGGCGATCCCCGAGGCGTGAATGTGGCGAGTCGGGTAGGTGGCCTCGGACTTCCTCACGCGAGGATTCGCAACAACAACAACTCTCAGTGGTAACAACTTCTTGCAAAGAGACTCATTGAATCGCCACCAGTTTGGCCCAAATTGGCTTCCCACACTTTTCAAACCTCACTCTACTCTCCTTCACTGAGTTACAAACAAACACTTCCGTCTTCGTTTTGCGTTTTGCGCCTTGGAGATTCCAGGGAGCGTGCTTCGAAAGCTGTGGAGGTTCTGTCTGTCTATCTGTCTGTCTGTCTGTCTGTCTGTCTGTCTGAAATTGGAGCTCCGAACCATCTGCAGTAGCAACAGCATGACGCAAGACGAGGCTCGGGCGGAGGGGAGGGTGGCCCGAGCAGTGGGGCGTTCTCAGACTCAGAAAGCTCCGCACTACATGCATGACAATCGAGGGGATTACGAGTCTCCCACCAGCAGACGCATTGGAATTGGCAACAGGAATGGAAGAGACGGTGAACGGTGGGTGAGAGGCGTGGTCCTCGGAGAACCGAAGCCGGAGCCGGAGCCCGACGTGGATATGGGCATGGTGGAACAAGAAAATAAGCAAGAGGGAGAGGGAGAGGAACATGGAGAGGAGGAGGAAGAGGGAGAAGAACAAGAACATGAACAGGTGGGCAACATTGAGAACATTGAGAACATCGAGGCTGTGCAGAAGGCTGCGGCTCTGCTGGCTAATCTGCCTTCATTGTTCCAAGGCTTATGCGAACCCTGCTCTGGCTTTCTCCAAACCCGGCTTTCCGAAATTGCATCAGGTTAGTTAAACTGAAGAGTGGCTTGGACCCTCTCTAAGCTTATTTGACTCACTTGGCAGTGGGGCTGTGCTTGTATAACTCTTTTGTTTATGATAGGTTAAGCTTAAGTATGTAGTTAGGGTTCCACTGGTTGAGTGTTCAGGTAATCCTCTCGTTTGTTTAGGGTTTGTGGTTAGAGTATTTAATCCTCATTTTTTGTAATGGAAGGTTAGGGTTTTGTAGTCAGTCTACTTACAGGCGTGAGCTTTTGCAATGGATTCTTCACATAATTTAAGGCTAGTGCTGGAAGTTTTGTATCTGAAATCATTGCATCAGGTTTCGGGAGTGACTTTTTATAACCTTCTCTATAGCATTGCTATCTCTCTGACTTAGGGGAACCCTGCTTTCATCTTGTCTTTATTTTTTAATCTTTATGAAAGGTTAAGGTTTTAGTTGAGCAGTCAGTTTATAGGCGCGAGCTTTTACGATGGATTCTTCACATAATCGAAGGCTAGTACTGGAGGTCTTTCTATGTCCATTGCATCAGTTTTTGGGAGTGACTACTTATTGCCCTCTCTAAGTTATAGCATTTCTATCTCTCGTGACTTAGTAGAACCCTGCTTTCATCCTGTCTTTTTTTTTCTTTCTTTTTTTTGGTTAAATGAATTTTATGAAAGGTTAGGGTTTTGGTGGAGCAGTCAGTCTACAGGCTCGAGCTATTCAGTGGATTAATCAAACAATTGAAGGCTACTTGAAATTTTTCTGTCTATAAATCGACTGTATTGAAAGAGCCTCTCAATTCTGTTCACAGTAGTAATTTGAGCGCCATGATTCAGTTTTTGGCATACATATTTACCTTTTTTGACTGTATTTGAATCTACACGTACCTGCTTTCCTTGAGAAGCCTAGATGTGAAACTTCTTGCTAACTCCATATTGGGTTTGGTGTTTTACGGAACTGAAATCTGTACTAAGCGGAGAGTGTTGCTGTGTAAAGAGCTCACTTAGCCCATTGCTTTATAAGTTTCCCTCTGCTTATAATATAAGAGCTGCAGGCACGCTTCCAAGATCCAATTTTGAAAGCAAGCCGTGAATATAGCAATATTAAGGTGACTGAAATTATGGAGTGTGACCAAGACAGAGGTCAACTGCAGCATATTGTAAATGCATAAATTTCAATTTTTGGATGATGATGCTTTCCCAAAATACTCAGGTTGTGAATAACACAGTGAAAATGCTGATGGGTAAAATCCTTTTTGAAGTCGTCAGCTTGACAGAGATCAGTGTCTCTAACAATCCATAACATAAATTCGAAGTCTTTGCCAATACCAAAGACTAGGGAATAGCTGATACCAAAAATTAAAAACATTCGGACATAGTTTGGAGACATACAGTGCTCCATGTTTTATTGAGCTAGGGTATTGTTTTTGGGAAGATTTCTTTGCATCATAGTGCTTTAGAGTTTCCTGTTGGAATGAGTTTGAGAGGCTGAATGATGACAGGGAGGTAGTTGTCAACACAGTGATATCCTTTTTTATCGACTTACTTGTGGTTGGCCATAACATGTTGAAAAGTTGCCTTACCACACATTCACCAATTAATTGGATATGCTTTTTCTTATCTTTTTTTCACATGACTTTAAGTGACAACTTCCTGAAGCAATTTTGATTCTTCAACATTTTATCCCTTATTCTCAAAACATGAAGGTGTGATGTAGTACTGGTGATAAGCCAGTTCAGCACTTTGGTGCCGATATGTGACAGATGAGACTTTGTACTGGTTCCAACTAATAGAAAAGTGCCACGCGGCACTTTGCTCAAATCTTGAACTAATTTGTGCCAAATCTGCTTATCACCTACGGGCACCTAGCCCATGATTTGCCAACACTGATTCTCTGCTTCTCAGCATTCAATTTAAAAACTGAGAGTAACTTTTGGATTGTTGTTGTCCAGGTGCTTATTCTCTGGAAAATTCTACACTTGAGTGCACATTGCAACAGAGGTCGAATGAATGGATGAAGACAGAAGAATCAAACTATATAGAAGAACCAAGTCATATAGAAGATACAGACGACCACACAGCCATCAAAGAGGTTACACCCACATCAACAAGCAAGCAACTGAGCATAGCAGAAAGGACAAACCTCAGGTTGTTAGGAATCACAAGGAAAAAGGATTATATTTGTTTGGATCGAGTGGATGGAAAAATTACAAATATAGCTGCAGGACTTGAACTCCATACGGGGGTTTTCAGCAAGAAAGAGCAACAAAGACTAGTGGACATGGTTCGTGATCTGCAGGCAAAGGGCCGACGACGGGAGCTGAAGGGTATGTTGTACATCCTTATATGAACTGCAAATCTGTGTGTTTAATTTGATGCCATTGTTGTCTCTTTCATGCGTACTGTTGCTATGGTAAGTGGGCCTTAAATGGACACTTTTAGCTCTGCACCCACTTCTTGTAGGATATGAAATAAAAATTTAGTGCCTGTGATTAGCAAATCCAAATTGTGCCTGTAACCATTTGCCTCATTCTTGGAGCTCATATGAATATTTTATTCATTGTCGAAGTGAAGATTCTTGTGGACATTAAATGGTCATATAGGTTGCCCCCAATTATGTTGACTGTTGAGTGTAGAACGGTTAACATATTTTGAGCTTGAAGTCCAATCTCAAACACGTCTTGTTGATGTCTGTTCTTACATCCACACTTAACCACACACCACTCAAATATAGCTGTCTGATTAGAAAAATTGACCATGAAAGGCCCGCTTACCTTACATGGATGTGAGCACAAGTTGACTTCTGTTCAGAATGACAATGTGCAGATAATGTTTTGATGCTAGTTACTTGCTTACATTCTAATGATTAAGAGGAAGGTTAATGAACTATAAGACCTAGTGTGTGCAACCAATTGTGACAAATGTTGCTTTTAATGATCAGGTGCCTTCACAAATTAACTTGGTTCTACTTTCCTCAGATTTTCTTGGATTGAAGAGGTTGACCACTCATTTTTCAAAGGTCTACATGTTTCTCAAACTAAGAATGCGTGTTTTGAACCTTTTGTCTGCAATGTTTAACGTGGTTCAGAACTTAATTTGTTCATGTATTCATGAGACAAATTTGATGAGACACATATCTGCTCCAAATTTCTTGTATTTAGTAAAAGATGTTCCTTTGGAGTTTTGACAAAGTGGAGTCTCTTAAATGACCTAAACATTGGAACAGGTCACAAAGGCAGGGTATATTCCACTGATTAGGGTTATGGAGTCTGTTTCAAAGATGTCTGTTCTGAATAAAAGGGCATGCAATCTCAGGTGCTCACAGCTTGGAAATGCTAACTATTATGTTACCTGCAGAACGGACATATAATGAACCAAAAAAGTGGATGCGAGGCAAAGGTCGAGTAACAATACAATTTGGTTGTTGCTATAATTATGCACTGGTATTCATCCTCGTGAAACCCTTTTATGTTATTTACATCAAATCTCACCAAAAAAAAAACTCAGATATCCTCATGCTTGTAATGCTCTAGGTATAATACTGATGAGAATGAGGCTTGTCCTTGGGTCCATGTATTTGATATGTTTAATGAAGTGTTCTGAAGTGCAAATTTTTCTTTGGTACTGTCATTTGCTCCTGCAAAGCACTTGCCAAAGATGTCGACTGTAGTCAGTCCTGTGCATATGTTCCATTTGACAAGTTAGATTTGGTTGTAGATCCTGATGTTTTCTGTGTTGTTTTCTTCAGGACAAGTATAATAATCCACCAGGAATTTTACAGGAGGATGTTGTGGATCCCCTTCCACAGCTACTGAAAAATACAATAAAACGTTTGGTGACGTGGCATATTTTGCCACCAACATGTGTACCAGACAGTTGTATTGTAAACATTTATGAGGAGGGTGATTGCATACCTCCACATATTGATCATCATGATTTTCTCCGGCCATTCTGTACACTTTCTCTTCTCAGCGAATGCAATATTGTCTTTGGTGCAAATCTCAAGATTGTGGGTCCCGGGGAGTTTGATGGAAAGATGGCTATTCCTTTACCTATGGGGTGAGATTTCCTTGCCTATGAAAAGAGAGACAGAGAGAGATTGAGATTTCTAGAGAGATGTTTTTTAGGTCAGGTTTTATTTACTGCAGGAGTTTGATGTGTGAATTGTGAGTTTGTACCATGGGGTTCAGTTTGTTTGAGTCATTGTGAGTGGCATGCTGACTTTATTTATGGTTTCTGTCTTTGGGACTGCCAGGTCAGTGCTTGTGCTAAATGGGAACGGAGCTGATTTAGCAAAACATGCTATTCCTGCAGTACCCAGTGAAAGGTAATCTACAAATCATTTACACCATCTCAGGTGGCTAAACTCACCATATGTGTTTACATTTTTTCTACTTCTATTTTTTCCTTTAAGAAGATATCCTTTTTTATACCCTTTTCATTGGTGAGTATTGGTAAGTCTGATAGCTATAACATCAAATTTGTACAGTACTGATATGGATTGGGAGTCTGAATTATAATGGCAGCATATGGCAACCGTTGAACTTCTCAAGCAGAAACCTTTCAAAAGAACCTGCAAAGATTTTGGCTGTCCCGGTGGCCTCTTTTACTAAACATGGCATTTAGGCCAAAGGGACCAAGGAAGTTTTAATGGATGAAAATTTACATGGAATCCTACATGGCATGCAATCAAGAATGTATCATAAACTACCAGATTTTGCGTCAATCCCACCTCAAAGAGGTGGATGTAACACAAAACGGGGAGACCATGACACTTCAAAATCTCACAACCCTTGATTCACTAGAACTTATTGCATAGAAGGGCTCACATGAATAGGATGGTAATGAATTAGCATTTGGTTGAGAGCCTGGTTGTGTATGTCTTTACACTATACTTGAAGGCCAGTGACCACACAAAATTCAATACCAATTTTCCATGGTAGGGCTTTGGAAGAGTTTCAAATGGTCCTCATAACTTCTTGTTCACCGCCCTTGGCCATAGTGTGAAGTGGCCCTTAGTGGCAGTAACAGTAAATAGTTTCGCTTAAAAAGTTAGTGTACGGATTAATGTACAGTAGTTGACATTATATTATGCCATGATTAGAGAAGAATAAAGAAAGGTGCAGAGCGGGTCTTGTTTGTGGCCAAGAAAGATTGACATGGGATTTTGTGTATTGTTGCAGAATATCAATAACATTTCGCAAGATGGATCCTTCAAAGGTTCCCAAAGGCTTTGTGATTGACACCGAGTTGCAAGTATTACGCCCTTGCATCCTACCTTCACCCTCCCCATGAGTTAGTCTTGCATTCAAATATGGAAAATTGTAAAGAATATCAACCATTTCCTTGGTCCCAGGGATTTCATACCACTTTTCGATGGCTTCAGAGGCGAACTAATGTTCTATAGGACACTTGGCAACTTCCACCCACATTTAGTGTACAAGGGGACTGATCATAGATAGATGTACTTCTTGTAGATTCCTGAAGCATCTGGGGTTATTTAAGTTTTCGGGGACTTTTTTTGGAGGGCACAAGGGAACAGGTCATAGATTAGGTGTACTTGTAGAATATTTTACTGGTTGGAAATGAACATGAAGGTGAGCCTGTCTTAGCAAATCTTTTGAAAAAGAAACCTTGGAAACCCTGCCAAAAAATTTAAAGTGTTTGAGAGCAGGTGTTAGAGTGGAGGAAGGCTATGTGGTTGCATTTAGGAGACTTCTACTCTGGGAGAGGCAATAGAAAATCTGTTATTAATTTGCGAAGTCAGAATAGAATTAAGAGAAGCAAACAATGACCAGCATCGAACTATCTTGATCTGAAAAGCCTTTGTTGTTCCAATCCCCGAGATCATTTTCTTCTATTATGCACACTAGGAATTACCCTCACAATTGTTTTAATATATTAAGATTACATCTGATTGATTTATACACTTTTGCAAACGTTGAGAGTCCTTGGCTGGAATGATGGCCCTGTGAGAATTTTCCTGACTTGCACTAATAGAAAACATGGGTTCTAATAACCATGGTCTAAATCTATGTACTTCACAGTTTTGGACCATGATTGTGTTGTTTTTGCTATTGTTCGGACCTATGTTTTTACTACATAGTGTACCTGGCCGCAGTAAGTATTGCAAATAAGAGTCGTTGACTTTATGAGATGCACCATTGGAAACAATGAACCTAATCACTTGATATCAAGGAAGGGTTTTTAGTCAGGTTAATTGGCTTGTGCAAAGGTCAGTCATACCATTTGGACTGCTTCATATGATTATTGTAGGCTTAAGTGGCGAAGTACCAAGGAGTAAGGTAGAAGCGGCTATGAGGGAACTTTTAGCACTGCAGTCCCTTACCTAACCCAGAATTTTTTATCCAATAAATTAGCAATTATATCATGAACACACGACATTAAGATCACATGAATCATAACATATCTAGTTTATGTAGAAATAATTAAAGTCACAAATCTCATTTATGACTAGGATCTTGTAGTTGGGAGCACATGTACACCTTTTATATCTATTGATGAGGTTTTTATCATTGGATTTATACATTGTGATAATTTTTTATTGATTGTATCATTGTTTACCTATATAACATGAATGGATATTATGCACATCAAGGAACATGTTGTAACTTAATTGGTGAAAAATGATACTCTTAGTAAAAAGTTATAGCAACACATAACTCCAAATGGGAACCACAGTAGTAGGTGTAAAAGGTGTAGTTAGTTATGAACGAGCATAAGAACCGACCCTTTAATGCATGAGTGTCTTGTATTGAAGAAATGATGATACCTTGGGGTCTCCCTTGCAAATTGGTTGCTTTTTTTTCTCTTCAACGTCCAAGCATTTGAGAAGTCATATCTAGGCATGACATGCACATGTAACTCATCAGTTTATTCCATAGAGAACGTGTATCTGTCCATTTTTACTAACTTAGTAACAAAACCTTGTTTACTAACACTATTAGAGTCCTACTTTGAAGCTTCGAAGTACCTTTGGGGTACTCAATTTAAGAATGTGGTGGATTCATCACAAACTTCCAAGTGTGAATTTAATGTGATATTCATATTACAATTACACCTATTGGTGCATAACACGATTCTTTTGCAATAATTTCATTATTGTTAGATAGGATGTTTTTATGTAGTAGTATAATGTGACACATAACACATGAAAATATAATAAATATAAAATTGATCATTTTCAATGATAGTATATGATGTTATTTAATAATCCAATGTTTTGACATGATAATTTTGCCTTCCAAGAATTTGTGATGTTGTCACCAATTCAATTGTATGCATTAATGAATTATTGGCTCCATATGCTTTTCTTTGAGTTGGGTTGTGATTGTGATTATAAGCGAGACTAGGGCAAGTCCTTGCAACTGCGTTGGAAATTTTTAGAAGGTGGTCTATATTGCTAATATTACATTAAAATTTTAACTAGTGGTGCATAATGTAATTAGCTTATAATACATGTATTGATCTTATGTTGCAATATGTTTTGTAGTAGTATAATGTGGCACATAATAGAAGAGATGCAAGAAAATTATGTAAATATCACAACAATGATTGAAAATTTGAGATATTATACCTCGACTTATAAATAGTTGATTACGGTTTTTTTAAATGATAATTATTGCCTCTGGAAATTTGTGATGTATACCAAAATGCCATGTAGTAGTGTGGATGGGGTCTTACATATGCAGGATAATTCAAATGTCCTTTAGATTTTGCAGGTAGCAACAAACAATTTCATCTCATAAATAATATTTTTCAAAGCATATGTGGAATGTGCAGAGCCTTGATGATCCCACCTAGTTGAAAACGAGAGTGGGGTTGGTGCGCCATGGCCATTCAATATTGATCCAAGGATAATATGTGGTTAATTGTTGTTTATAACTAATGTTTTTTATATCAAAAAAAGAGTTTAAGCAATTCACTCCATATCTCTTTTGGAGGAGTGACTTTTACAAAATTCGAAGCGGTTCCAGGAAATCAATGTAGTTCAAACATACCTCTGATTAGATTTTTTTGGGTGTGCCAACAAATTGCAAACTTTTCTAGTCTCCCCAGGCCTTAGTTTCTATCAATCCTAGTGGGTCTTGCTAGACTTATTTGATGACTCTAATGTTGCTTCTAATGTCCAATAATTTTAAAAAATTGGTATATATATATATATATATATATATAAAAGGTTTGGAGTTCTACCATGTCCTTGGTACACCAAATAGACCTATTAAGTGTGAGCCACACTACTTCAAATTTCAACAAGGTAATGTTTGTATACAAGTGACAATTGCCTATTTGCTTATGAAAATCAACCATTTCATAAGCACAAATTCAAGTGCTTATTTTTATTAGCCCACACTTTCCCCACATTTCTATATACCCAAAGAAGAGGTATAATTGGTGTAGCGGCTGTGCAAGTGTTATTGCATGTAAGATGATGAATTTGGATCTTAAAAGCAAGTTCTCCTACAACTCTCCGTAGATTTTGGAACAATTATAATGATCTGGTCAACATTGTTGATTAGACATGGAAGAGGCAAAGCTAAGTTGTAAGGTCCTACTTGTTGCATTTAAAAAGTGCAACGTTATAAGAACGTTGAGTTGAAATAGCCTTTAACATCTACCCTTCCGATAGTTACTGATGATAGAATGGCTTTCAATAGTGATTCCGCTCACCATACATTGGCTCACAAATTTTGTTAATTTTATATAAGGTCAATTACTTATGAGAAATCGGTTCTCTTATACTGTAATTTTTATTTATTTAATTTGATGTATTTTCTTTGATTTCTATGCCTGCATGGGTTTGTATTATTTTAAATCAGTCGATGTTAGATTCAACTCCCAACTTTAAAATTCAATCGTCAAGGTTGTCTGCTCGTATCCTTGGTCCCGTTGCCCTTGCACTTCTTGGCAGGTCTTCAGGCCCTGCTCCCTTCAAGCATGGCTCCTTACAAAGGTACGGGTTCCCGCAGTAATGTCTTAGTAGTATTGTGTTTCTTGCAATGGAAAATTTGTGTGCTTTAAAAAAAAACCCCCAAAAAAACTACTCTAATGGTGGTTGTATGTTATTCTCTGCGGCTGAGGTATTCATGTGTGCCAAAAACAAATTTAAAATATTCATCGGGTGTTCAACTTATGGAAGGTTCCATGTCATATCATTGACTCCTAGAAGTAAACTCCATAAGTTTTTATTCATATAAACTGAAAGTCTAGCCTAGACAGTTGCCAAAGGTGGACCGATTGCCGAAGTTCAAAAACAAAAGGCCTTGAAAAACAATAACTAAAGTCTAAATCTCATAATTAACTGATCAAGTAACAAGTCAACCCCTACCCTCTATGACTGAACTGCCCTACACACATATAAATATATATATCTATACTGCAGATCAAATACGTTCAATTAAGGATGATAAATTAGCTCCCGTTGACAATCGGTAATGCTCCTGTGGTCCCATGTAGGAGTATAAAATCGTCATTACTTTGTATTCAATGTATGTGTATGGATCTCCAGGATGCTGCAAGGTATCCTGGGCATTGATTTACAAGGTGTTTACAATGGAAGGTTACTTAAGGTGTGACATGCACTGTGATCAAGGGCTTTGTCTTGATGGGATGGGATCGAGCAGGGTAAACCATGTTTAATAGGGATATATGTTAGGAAGCGTTTTGTCACCTAGTGTATAAGTCTCACTTGTGTGCAGTATTTACTCTTGCCATGAGGTACTGGCAGCTAGTAGGTATGCGCTTGGCGTATACCTTTTTTTAATACAATCACGTGTAATGGTAGAAGGAATTTTATCCAGTCGCGGTATGTGGGTTCCTGTGCCTGCCTGGGGTTGTCTCCTAAGTTGATCTGGTACTAAAATCCTCGCTCGTGGACACCTCTTTGTCAACCTTTGTACAGTATTTTGTTTTCTCTGGGTTTTGGGAAAAGCATTGGAGATCCAATCCCATCAATGTGGAGGAGGCAACAGAGTGAACTTGGCTTGGACGCTAAGGGATGTCGGCCTAATATGGCCACTCTTAATCGGGGACAGACACACGCACACAAATATATATAGAATTTATTTATTTATCGGTATGGCAAGGCTTGTAGGTCAGAATGGACACCACAAAGACAGGTGGTACGATGAGATTGGACTATTTGCTTAGAATATGTTAATTGTTTGAGCTTCAATTAACAAAAGAAAAGGAATTTTCACTTCAACATGATCCCTAAATTGTTTGCATCTTAATACTGATCATAACACCATGTTCGAAACAAAAATTTGCGTGAATCACATTTGGAGATTGCATGCGACAATTCTTGGTTAGACACAACAAATCACTATATTCGTTAATTTGAGACTTTCTCTTGTCTCAAATTAATATATGGACCACAACAACATAGTCTAATGTTTGGGTTGTCCTACCCAAACCATCTTGATATGAGTTCTTAATTGGGTTCTTGATATGAACACCCACTTCAAAGTATTTGCATCTTACAACATTCTCCAATATTTGTGTGATTTTATCCATGTTCTTATATTTGTAACTGTCTCAAAATACCGAAAAAGTCCCAAATTAACGAATATAGTGATACAATCGAAATTGTCTATGGAGCTAAAATGCATCCTTCGCAGCATCTGTGAATTCTAAAAATATGGTTAGGGGTTAGGAGGTTGTCCTTAGTTGCTCTTGGTTCGTTCGATGCATTGGCTCTCAACTCTTTATACATGGCAGTGTGGCACGCTTAACCCTTAATGTCCTATGCAACCATAATCTAGTCGTGAACAATTCGCTTTGACACCAGTTTGGATGGTTTTTGGATTGGTTCAATTACTCTTCTTGTTCATGTTCTATGTCATGTCATGTGGATAGTTTTAATTTAACAAAGTTAGCTATTTTGGATTAATTCAATACGAGAGTGCCCTCTCAATTGGTTTATAGTGGAACCGGTCCATGAATGGATGCTTGACATTTGTCACCTCCATAGGGGCAACATATCCTAAACATGGTATTTGTTGATCCCTATGTGCAAATGATTCCCAATTGAGCTCAAAATTTCCATGGCACTCAAATGCATCATATCTTTAAAATCTACCTTGGATTTTTTAGTTGGACATGTGTTGGTGGGTGAAAATCCATGTGGAAGGTGTGCAGTTGGGGCACCGCTACCTCTAATTGCAAAGCTTCCCAAAAATCACAAAATAATGGTTCAAGATTTGTGAGTTGATTTGAGTAGGTATATTGGCCCTCTTTTGAATGAGGGTAACATTTGTCATTTGGAGTTGATTTGAGTGAAGGTCCAATCAAAAAACTAACCCTAATTTAATTACTAAATTGTTGCCCCTCAAGACCATTATTGACATTCCTATTATAATATCCTACATAACGTAAATTTAACGTTTAAAATCTGGATTATGAGGGGCTGATCACACTGGCCAATGTTGACACCATCTGTCAGCATATCCAGTTTTAACAATGTGAAAAGTGGTGGGCCATCATCTATTTCTCAACATAATCCCCAACAATTTCACAGTTGGCACCGGACGGAAACTTTGGTGTGATCAAGACATCAGTAGTCACCTCTAACATGCAAACACCTATACAATTGGATTTGTCAAAAAAAAGCTTCAAATCTTCATCTACGGTTGCTAAAATTGAGGTCACATATTTTGGGCATATTGAGGGAAATTGACCATGGGAAGTTAGGGGTTAAGGGTTCCGTCTCTCCTCCAAGTGGGTGTGTCTTTATTGGTTCTTAATTCATTTAACATTGGCTTTTGCCTTCTATCTCATAAAAAAAGAAAAAGAAAATCAAAGAAAAGAAAAAATAAGACGATTTTTGTATAGTTCAACACTTTGAGTGCCGAAATTTAATTTTCATGTTTGAGTGGACATGGTCTTGGCCAATGTGGGCACGCTGCATAATATTTTCCCCAAAGAAATAACTGTTTTGTGTCGAACCAGGTAGGTTCATCCTACAGTAAATGTTTTGATGCCATGTTGTATTGATCATAAAGTGCTGGAAACAGACCTGCCTCTACCATAAATGGTGGATGTGTGGAGTAAGTAAAACAGCATCTGATCTGGAGTGACGGATTTGACAGGGGAGGTTTTTTCGGAGTTTGGAGTGGAAATGCTGCTGCTGCTGCTGGGTGATGAAGGAGGTGATTATAAGTGGGGAGCCAGCCAGCCTCCTGATCGGGTAGCCGGAAGGCATTTTGGTGAAAGCTATGATTATATAGGATTTGGAGGCTGACTGGTGAGGCGGGGATTGATCCTAGTCCGCCAGTGCCGCACAACTGGCCAGTTGAGCGAGAATTCCCTACTTACAATACAAACACTCTCCTAGACGCAGGAAAGGAACTCAAGGCCGTCTGACTGGCCCGTGACAAGCTGTGAGCTGGTGAAAGGGCATTACGTGGGTGCGCGATTCGAGGCACAGCAGTCACTGAGCTCAGTGGGGGGATGTTGATGAGAGATGGAATCCATCCCACGAGCAGCACCAGAACACACTGAAACCAGCAGCACTAGCGACGAAGGGAAGGGAAGGGAAGGGGGGAAAACAAAACAAAACAAACAAACCGAAAGAACTGCCTGAGTCCTGCAGTGACCCCAAGTTGAACCCAAGCCCAAGCAACTGGCCAGCTTTCGAAGGGAGCCGGGCATCTTCGAGGCTGCTACTCGACTTGTGGCTAAGATCCAGTGCAGGTAAATCGGCCTGGGAAGCGGATTGCGATGTCATGTGTTATGCATGCCAAGTGCCAGGCGGCTCTGCTCCTGGCCGGAAAATCGTTGAACAACAACTTCACCCAAATTCTTCTCTCCGATGTTACAGACACACTCCGGCTACTGATGATCTTAGTCTGGGTGTGGTTGCAGACAGACAGAGAGACAGACAGGACAGACAGAGAGCTCCGAGCTGCAGCAATCAGGCTAGCTTCTTGATCATCGGTGGGAGCATGTACCTGGCCCAGCTAACCACACACAGGTTGAGCGAGAGCAAGCTCAAGCTGGAAACTTTTGAAAGGGGGCAAGGGAATGGTTGAAGTTGGAGCCTTGCACTGCATTTGCCTGAAATGATGCGGAAGCTTTGCTTCGACCTTGTTTTGTTTTGGATTGAGTTGAATCAAGTTCACGCCTGAACTTGAACTTGTAGACATCAGACTTGAGAAATTAATGAGGTGAAGTTGGGGCTTTGAACTTGAAAACCAATCGAAAAAAGAAGGGATCCAAGCAACCTTGAGAAAAAGTGGCTCCACCATCTCAGGCTCGCATCCTTTGACCTTGGCCCACCAAAGTGGCAAGCTTGAGCTTTAGCATCTCAGGCTCAAATTCTTTGACCTTGGCCCACCAAAACTTGCAAGCTTGAGCTTGAGCATCTCAGGCTCGAATTCTTTGAAGTTGGCCCACCAAACTTGCAAGCTTGACCATGAGCATCACAGGCTCAGATTCTTAGAAGTTGACCCACCAAACTTGCAAGCTTGAGCTGCGTGTGGCAAGGGCATGCGGAATCAGGTCGCAAGGATCGACCCGATCACCCAACCCAAGTTGTGGGGATGAGTTCTCTGCAGCCATTGGGAGTACTCTTAAGCTAGGTGCGGACAAGCTGCAAGTATCTTCTGCTGCTGCTGCGACAGTGGGAACTAACAGGTGGAAAGTGGGCGGGTGGATTGGTGGATCAACTGGTAAACTCCACCATTTATGTACACGCAAGCATTTAAGGTTGACCATCCAGCTGCACACGGCGACGCTCAACGGAAAATTAGAAGCTTCAGAAATTTCGGACGAGTTGAGTAGTACCTGAACCAGCATTTACACACTTGCTTTTCGGGGACTTGAGAGGCAGGCAGCAATGTGTCACAAGGACATCATTCAAAACACCCAGAAACCGCGTCGAGAGAGGTGGAGCGGAATCTGGTAGGTACCTAATAAACAAAATTTGGGTAACAGAAAATGATCACCAAACCAAAAAGGGGTTACGGAGCGGAGCCACCACTGTCTGTTTAGGATCTGGTGTGCTTGATGAGGCAGTCATTATAAGCCACAAAGGTACACACACGAAACCAAACACGATGGAGTTAAGCACAAACTCTGACATGGGTACAATATGTTCGCATTTATCTGCTGAACTTGAGGCCAGCCTCTCGAATTCCTTCGCCATGCTAGGATATGACATGATGCGCTCCCATCGACATGTAATCTGAGCCAAGGTTAGACAACTGTCCACATGAAGAATTAACAGTGTTGCAGGTGAATCCAGAATTACAACAGGTCTTCAAAATCATCAGCACCAAACCGTTTGCAAGCCCAACAACTTTGATGTTCAGAAGATTCTGGAGTGTTTGCATGCTTTAGAAGTCTTTTCATTCAAGCATTACAACGGCGGAAGATCAGAATCATTATCAACACTTGACAGAGTGGAAGAAGAACCAAAATACAAATCTGACGGAACATATATATAAATATATATGCATGTTCTATTATTGATGAAACTATACAAGTGTTCAGGATGCAAGTGGCAGCTGCTGGAGCGTTGCCTGCACCTGGCCTAAAGATTTGCCGCTCTAGGATTCCGGGAGTCTGCATAAAAATCATCATAAGGCTGCTCATATGTCAATCTCCTCTCATTGATGGCAGACTCATAACGCCAATGAGATTCAATCCGGCCAGCTCGCGACAAGCAGAGTGCCAGACACTCAGTAGTAGCAACAACTGATCAGTCCCGCTTGCCGGCCGCCTGATCGATGTTAACAAACTACTACTCTGAAGTAGGCTGCCATTAGACTTTCTTCACATCCGGATTCCTGCAAAGCTCTGGAGTGAGTTTTTCTTGCAGCATCCATACAATGGTCTCCTTGTGAACACCCGACCGCTCCATCCATCCGACTCCATACACCCGGGAGCGCATCACAACACAACGAACCAACCGGCAGGGGTTATTCATACTAGGCCTCAACAAAATTCGTGGGGAGAGAGGATCTCTTGACCGCCATCGACAAAAACGTCCGCCGCTTGGGTGACGATGCATGATGCTTACTGCTCGTCTTGTGAACGCTATCCATGCGGCTGGACAACCTTGTGGCTAAACACCCACTGCTTAACTTAACTTAACTTAACGTACGTAAATACAGTGACATTTAAAACAGCCCACTGTGGACCCGGACCTCCTCCACATTCTACAATTCCGGAGCAGAACACCAGACCCGCTGCTACCTTGGCTGCTATGATCTTGTTACCACTAACTTACTCAATAATGACTTAGCAAATACAAACCGCCGTTCTTCCCAATCCTGTGAACCACCCAACCACCGAAACCCTGCCCCGGTGTTCGGGAGTTACTACTACACGATCACCTGGCCGGTGGTAGAGTCCATAAACTCCTTCCACTTCTCGCACTTCACCTCAGCGATGGAGTCCTTGCCATTGTACAAGTCCCAGACTTTGTGCTGCAGGAATCGCACATACTCAAACGTCTGGCTCAACATGTGCACCGTGTCCAGCCGCTCCCCATTCGGAACTAGGCTCTGCAGAATGCGGATGCGGTCAGTGAACTTCTCCCTGCGCGTGCGCGCAGCAATGCTCTGCGGGTCCGTTGCGGTGCCATGCCTTCGCCTCTGCTTGGGTGCAGGCGGGGCCCCAATCCCGCCCCCCGCTATCGCATCCTTGCACATCAAACTGGACCTGAAGCTCTGGTTCGCCTGCGTATTGCTATACAGCAGTGCACTCAGCGCAGCCGCATCAAACTTGTCCGTGTTCGTGGATGACCCCATCTGCATAGCCGAGAACGATCGTTTGTTGTTGCTGTTGTTGTTGAATTCTGTCAACTTCTTCTGGATTTCCTCCGCCCTGAGCACGGTGCTCTGCGAATGCGAATTCGAGGTGCTGCCAGCTGACCCGGGACACTGCTGCTGCTGCAGGGACGACGCGAACAGGTGCGGGTCCAGTGGAGTTGTGGGCGAGCTCGGTGTGGAGCCAGCAAGGCTGACCGGTGAGGTCTCAGCCTGCAGCATCTTGCTGCTACCATACTGGCAAGTGCCCTCCCACGGCTGCTGGTGGTCGGACCAGCGCAGGCGGCCAGGCTGCTCCGAAGTGGTGTTGTTGTGAAATGCAGCCAAAACCCCATGCTTGGGTGGGATGGCGATGTGGGTGGGCTTGGCACTGCTGCTACTGCCAATGTTGATGGGGGCGGTGGTGGTGGTGGTGGTCGCAGCCACCACCGTTGGGTTCTCAAGCTCATCCACTCCTGCGAAGAAGGATTGGCAGAAATCAGGTGCAGGGCCTCCTCCTCGACTGGGCATCATGCTGGTTTGGAGCATATGGTTAGTGTGATGGTGTTGATGATTTCCTCCAACCACTTCCCCCCGCATTGGGGCAGTGCCACCGGACACTACCAGGGAATCCAACTCTGTGACCGGGAATGCGTTGCAACAGGCACCGGTATCAGCCGTGTCGTCCAGCATCATCTCGAAGCGGAAGTCTGGCAGGACTGCATCGTCTGTGTTCATCATGTCATGTGGGATCCAGAAGTCATCTCCACCACCACCGTGGTGGACAATATTGTGGGGGTCTCGGAGGTCCTGGTGCTGATGATTATGGTGGTGGTGGCCGCCCAGGCTGCCACCGCCGCCATAGCTCAGGCTCTCGGTGCTGAAGGAATGGTCAGACAGCTCATGGGGGAGCTGGACCTCCCTCGACTCGGTTGCCGGTTGGAACAACTTGGCCGCCGAGTCGGAGGGGTGCGAAGGAATGACCGTGATCGGTGATCCGACGCATAAACTTGGAGTACTGCATGAGCCAGTGGTGTTGCTAATTGACTCAAACGAAGGGTTGCGAGCCAGGCTCCCTGGGGCCGAGGAGGGTGGGTTGTTGTTCCCCACACCACCCTCGGCACGCCCAGGGGCCAGCACCGCTTGCTGTTGCTGCTGTAACTGTAACTGCTGTTGCTGCTGGTGGCTCTGCGTAGCCATCATCAGGTAGCTGCTCATGAACGAGTTGAGCAGCGCACCACCAGCCCCCGCACTATCAGTGTGCGGGGGGTTGTGGTGAGCAGTCGCCGCTGCTGGGGAATCAATGAATTCATTGCTGGCCCCCCAGCATCCTCCCGCGGAAGTCAATTCCCCACTCCTTGAAGCAGCGGAGGAGAAGCTGTTCAGAAGCTCGCCGTCGCGCACGCCGTGGTGCACCACCTGCTGGTTTGCCCCCGGCGTCCACTTCCATGGTAGCTTCGACTGCGACGCGATCCCGAGTTGCTCCCTCGCCCGGAAACAGTCCTCGACCCTTGCGACCATCTCTCCCCCGAAACAACCAAGAGCTAACCCACCCCTACTCCTACTGCCCTCTTCCCTCTCCTTCACCAAAAATTCAGATGCCCAAACCCGTCCTGCATCCCTACTGCCACACTTCACCCATTCCTTGCTCACCTCCCGTCTCGCCTCGTCTCGATGATCTGGAGGAAGTTCCCCTCGCTAAAAACCCCCGAGGTATCCCTCAACCCGTGCTCATGCACCCTCCGAACGCACCAGGTACACTAAAAAGCTCTAGCATTTGCAATCCCGGGTATTGGACCGGACCGATCCGCTCCGCTCCGGTGCCTGCCCTCACCTCACCTCGCCTCCTTGCTTCCTTCCTTGACCAATGCAGCACGTCCGGCTAAACCCTTGACCTCCGCTCCCCCTTGCACCGACCAGTCCCCAACCTGAGCTACAAGCTAATGAGCTCACTCATCCTTCGGACGCGCCCCAACCCTTCCCTTGGCTATTTGCCGCACACCACCACCCTCTTCGCAACCTTGAAGCTCCGTTGCGACGAACCAACTTACAAGCAGGAAGGGCGACGAAAACAAACAAACATCAGCCTATTGTTGGCAATGTGAGGAGTAGTAAGGAGCGGCACTTGGGAGGAGACACACCACGAGCAGAGCGCAGGCATCGGCAGTCTGTGAGAATTGGAATATATAAAAAGCATGCGCTAGCTCTAGTGTACAAGTAGTAGGCTGGGCGGATGCCTGCTCCTGACCCCCCCCCCAAGGCCCAGGGGGCCCACCCCCTCCCAGCCCCTGGCAGCCGAGGCCCCCCTTTCCCGCATTGGGTTCCAGCCCAGCCAATCTCCCGCATACGCCCGGTAACTTCCCAGAGTTGACCTCCCTCTCTCCTTCTCTTTCTCTCTCTATGCTCTCTCTCTACTCTCTCTCTACTCTATGCTCTCTCTCTCTACATGCCAATCTCTCTGATATTCTTCCCTAATGTAGATGGGTCTTAAATGGTTACTTTCCTCCCAACCAGCGCACTTCTTGTAGGACATGAAACCCGCGGTTAGTACGAGATGGTGAGCACATCCAAATCGAGGAGGCCATAGACGCTTTCCTCCTAATTCTTGGAGCTCATTTGATTATCTTATTCATTATCATGGCGAAGATTCTCATGCTCATTAAATGGCCATATAGGTCCCCGCCCGCTATTTAGCCTAGCATGGTTATTATGGTTTGAGCATGACGTCCTCTTTTTTTTCAAGCACATGTGTTTTCAGTATCCATTCTTGGAGCTACACATAACCACATTGCCACTCAAATGTAGGTGTTTGATTAAGACGAGTAGTTGTGTTAGGCACGTCGATCTTATCATTCATTTTTAGTATTAAGTTTAGGAGAGGATTAGGGTCGCCAATCATGTTCTAACCCACCCCAACTGTATTTTATTTCCCATCACCTACCGTTGGGGCGGCGTGTGCAATAAAACACATGCACCCTTGAGGGTTGTTGCCAATTTGTCCTAATTTAATCTCACTAGATTAATTCGGTGTCTTTGATCTTGATTAGGTGTTAATTTGACTTAAAATATCAATGTATGGGGTTTACATAGCAACTGACATTTTCACCCTCCCCCTTGGTAGGTGCTACAAAACATCACCCACCCCAACCTAAGGCTTATGATCACGAGTTGTCAATGCGGGTGGTAATTTTGAAATCCACTTGCAGGTCACATCGTTCTTGCACCACAACACCAACAAAAATAAAATCTAAGTATCTTGGGCCTCTCTCACTATGGTATGAATCTCTATTCTTTCCTACTATACATCATATAAGTGTTTCTCAGAGAGTAGGATGGATAATAGGGACATTTTAGAGGAAGACTGATCTAACCCACCCCGGCCTGACTTGACATGAACTACACTGCTTATGGTATATAGTGTTACGTACACTATTTGCAAAGGGCCTAAACTAGATGCCTAGATGTCTCAAAGTGTCACATCTGCTAATTGCCAATGTGATTCCATTCGTCAACAAAAACAACTTTTTTAAGTGAGAATATATTTACATTATGACATTTAGTGCAACACGTTGAGATACTTGAGATGATAGTTTTGTGTTTAGTATGCAAGAGGAAGCTATTCTTGAACATACTAATTCCAAGTGTCATTTGTGTACACTTTAGTCAACTTGTAGACCATAGTCTAACATAGGCATACATCTCATAACACTTTTGAGTATACTCATGCCAAGATGTTAGTAAGTGCACTTGAATGTTAAGTATCATGAGATGACACTAATAGGGAAGTTGTTGGTTATTAGGGTGTGTTTCCATGTAGGCCACTTGCCCACCACATTCTATGTGAATAAGGACAAACCCATCCAAATGTAGGGGGAATCTAGTGGGGTAGGATTCGTATGTGCCAACTAGCTACTCCCATCTTCTCAAATTTGGGCCCACCTACTAACCTCTTCCTCCCGGTGACCAAGAATGAAGTTCTAGACCAACATTGGTTCTCTTCAATCTTCAACCTGTCTTAATCCTTTGATGACCAACACTTGTAGGTTGAAGATCTTTTAGTGGGCGCATGGATGTCTAGAAGCCTGTGTTCATGGCCCTACACATTTTAACGGACTGCCATAATGTGGTTGGATGGCGGCTTGTGCTTAACTACATACAACCACCTATGACCTACTATTATCTAGAATCTAGTGGACGAGCGACCTACACGGAAACTCGCCTTTAGTGTAACCTAGCATAAGCCTCAAAATAGGGTGAATGACACTATTACACATGTGACACTAAATACCATAAATGGTGTAGCATGATCATCACTGCAAGCAGGTAAGCAACATAGTTTTTGCACTACAACAATATTTCATGGAGCAGTATATACATGGTATACAGTGCCTGGCATAAAAGTTGTAACCTTGACAGTAAGTATGTATGTACCCGACAATGTATATAGTGTACGTACAAGCTATAATTTTAGCTAACTACTTCAATTGGTATTTACCTTCAGGAATGGAAAGCATTGACTTTTAGCTACACCGTTTATGGTAAATAGTGTCACTTATTATTTGGAATCACGCAATGCTATAACTATCTACTATAGATCTCATTTTTTTAATCAATAAAGGTCATATTGGTTGTTTGGACATTATAGAACATTAACATCTTTACTTGGGATACTTTTTACATTACCAATGAAAAGTTTGAGCACAACATAACTCCAGATAGTAAGTGACACTAAATACCATAAACAACGTAGTGCCACTGAGCTCAATCTAGTAGCGCCTACCAATCATTAAATGATGAAAACACATGGTAGATATTTGTTGGTGGTGGTGGAGGAGGAGGTTGGTTACCTAGTATATTAACTACATTGTTTATGGTAAATTTTGTGTGCATATGTATAGTGTGACTTGCGCTTTGCATCCCTAGAGTGTAACTCATAATATATGGCATCATGCATATAAATAACTAGGATTTAAGTAAATATGGACAAAAGACTTGTCCAAAATTAAAAATGCATTCGAGATTTTTTTGATTTTTTAATTCTTACAATTGAGACGTGCACATTGTAAAACAAAATGTTTGGAGGAAGAAACTTGAAAAGATGATGAACCCCCATTATAGGTAATTTGAGAAGCAATATGGTCAAAAATTCCCTCTAAATGTATATTTGTTCACAAATAACACAATGTGCATGCAACTAAAGTGTGCTACAACAAGAGATGCAATCTCATGTTTAGGATTAGTTGTTGTCATTTCTAACATAAGGATTGCCGATAAAATTGCACATATAAAATTTCATTATGTCCATAATTCATGAATAAGTCTAGATTTACTTAAAACATAGCTAAATAGTGTACAATGCTAGTTACACTTGAATCTTCAACCACTCGCTACATTCTCGTTCTTTTGTTTCTAGTTGTGGGTAAGGTATCAATGGAAAACAACTGAGAATGTGAATCCAAAGAGTGTACACTCACTTCCTAACTACAAGAATCGAGGGAGAAAACATCAAATATGGACATGGAGGTGTTCCTTGAAGCTAGATATAACTTATCTTTGAATGATCAAAGCGTCCAAGTGGTGAAATATAGAGGGCACTAGTGATTTTTGCAGAAAGAACTTGGGAAGCTCACATGATAAATTGTTTATTTTATGAGTATCAAGTCAGATTTGAAGGAGATGCCATCATTTGTCTCTTGGAACTCCAATGTTATATAATATGCGTCGGTAAATAGTGTGCACCCACAATATTATCCCCAATGATTTTGAGTGTGGGTTTCTCAATTCTAGTGTGGCCCATATTATTTTCCATTATTTTTTATTTTATTTCTGAGACAAAAGGCCAACGCCAAATGAAATTATTTACCATAATCAGTGCAGTTAGAGCATCTCCACCCTTGCGCGTCAAAGGGTCTTGGCAAGCCCTTTGACGCGGCCTGGCAGAAAAATCTGCCCCACCCCTCTTGCCCGGGCTCTTCAAACTTGCCAGGGCTCTTCAAACTTTCGACTCCACTCACTATCCTCCCGGGTGAGCGTTGCTCTTGCTGCGCCCAAATTCCGGGACCTCATCCACTTGCAATCTTTGAATCGTGCCACTTTTGGGTTGAAGCCACTTTACAGGGAATATTCCCGACGGTTTTTCGGGTTGAAGAGCCGGTATGCAAGGTAAGGGTGGGGGAGTGCCACCCTAAAAAAATTTAGTGCATGCTTGGAGCCCTTCAAAGCACATTTCGAGAGTCTGCCTTGACGCGCAAGGGTGGAGATGCTCTTAGGTCAGTAGCTTTGAGTGATACTGCTTGGCAGTAACCACGTAGTTCAGGTGACATCACATATTCCGAAGGAATAAGAGGAAGAATAATCATCTGCGGTTGGTGTTTTCGTACTTAGTATATCGTATCCTTGAGTCTAGCATCAATTCAAGCACCTAAAGTTTCCATTCCAGACTCAGCAGGCTCTGCAGTGTTGCTGCCTGAGTTTAATTTAGTTTAGTAGAAACTACACACGAATTGACATACTCAAGAACACTTCTCTTAGCTTCTCAAAGCTCCAACTCATGTCCCTCGTGTCTCAAGTGCATGGGCTTTGAGATTCCACGTGGAAACATTCACAAGTACAACGGCAGGGATGATCATGGAGCTTTACAAGGAGCTTTACGTGGTGAACTTCGCTTTTAGTGTAGAAGAAGTACTACAGTACTACCCACAGAACTCAAAAGTTGATAGGTGAAGTGTTGCCAATTGCTTGAATGCTAGAATCTCCCACGAAGGCTTGAAGGCGTCTGCCGTTGGTGCCACAGGAATTTCCAGCGAAAGGATTTGGAGCAGATACTAGAAACAAACCTGGAGACTAACAATGTGCGCAACCTTGCTCTAAGTTAAGTTAGTGGGAGCACCTAATAGGATGTTGAGATGAAGAATCCTGCGTGCGGGTAACTTGAACTTATCATCATTATTGTTGTTGCTGCCACCGGGTGCTCTTGAGATCTTAAATTCCTACAAACAAGCTGGGACGTAGTAGGAGGAGAGGGAGCCGACAGTGGTGGGGGATCAGGAGGTGCCTAGGCTGCGGCCATGGGAGTGTCAAAGGGGCGTCTAAAAAAAGTGCCGGAAATCTCCTGCTCTTGCTAGATTCCCAACACTCCCGGGACGCTCCCGCCAACATTTTAGCATCCTTCGTGGAATACGTTGGATGTATTGGGGTTGACTGCGGAGCCTCTCCGAAAATTGTTGGTTGACTCTTGACCCTAGCTCCGATGGATGGATCAATCTCCCTCCCCATGCTTTTGTGCATTCCCTCCCTCCACCAGATTAATAATTCATCCCTTGCAATTAAGGTAGACCGTGTTCGTTGGACACTTGTCTGAGATTGATGCATTCTTGTGGCCAAAATCAAGCACTTGCATTTTATAGATACTTGCAAATGTATGTGAAGAACACCCAAACAATCGGTGACAGATTTTGTTTTCGTGGAATTTTTCCATAATCTTCCAAAGACAATGATTTTCTTGCTCGTTAAATGGTCATGTAGCCCGTCCCCCTCTTGCCCTTGGCACTAAACATCTATGTTACCACCCAATTAATGACCACTCCCGTGTTGAACCACGTGTTTCGCAATTTGGGTACTCAATTCTCCTGAATCCATCATCTAAGAAACATGAAAGTGGACACTCGAGCTTTGTGAATATAACAACATCAAAATCGGATCAAAGGTGGTGGGTGTGTGACAAGCTTTGGGTGCAAAGGCTTTCATATTATGGTCCAACCATGATAAGGTGTACCACTAAGCACTAATGGAAATGAGTCTTTACATTTCATAAAGACTTGTGTTTGAGACAATATTACTAATTAAAATCACGAGCCATTATTGAAATGTGATGATAATATCTTTAATTGTGCCAAGTCTTGACTATGAACGTAAATAAAGTTCAAAATAAAAACATGGTAACTCTTCAAAGGAGTGTCAAGCACTCGTAAAAAAGGGCGACAAGTGACACAATTTTGGTACACCTTATCATTGTTGGACCCATTATAAGCACCATGAATATCAATGTTGTGTCTCTCAACATGACACATCTTGCTATGTTGAATGTGAATGTGAAAGCTCAATGTCACTTTAATGAAGTTGTTAGTTGCAAAACCACCCAGATGTAGGTGTTCGCATATTTGGTATGTTGGATAAGGACATGTCTACGTTAGTCTACTTGGAGTCTAATTGGCCTACTCCACATTAACAAGGTTGGAGCACCTTCAATGTGTTTTGCCATTGATAATCAAGCTTTATGAACCTACCCCATTTTGTTTGTGCAAGAAATGTGATTTGGAAACATAACATTGCTCAACTTGAATGCATACTTTGGAGAATAAACATATACTTTTTCCCAAATCATTTTGAGAGTATTCTCTCGGACTACCACATCTATGCCCATTCAGTCATGTTGAAAGTATTGATGTACTATGGATGGTGGGGATAAAAGGTCAGTTCAACCCTTGTAGTATAAAAATTCTTTTGCATGGGGGCATTTTATCTTGTCAAAGCCAAGGTTATTTTCATCATGTGAAGCAAGAGGGTTTGGAGCTTCCAACATTTAGGGTTAGCAACGCTTCTTCTGTCAAGTTTTTAAAATCTCTTGTTTGATGCATGTGGTGCATTTTAGGTTTGTATTATTGCTAGCAAAGGGTCATGTAAAATTATACACTTCTAAGTCAATTATAAGTATTGGTAGGTTGTCAAGAAACATTGCTTGAAAGACCAATTTGTTCTAGAATTAACTTCATTCCAAGATTCTTAAATTTTCACATAATAGTCTCCCCCCCTCCCCGTAATAACATGGTCAATGCACATGTATACCGAACACAATGTTAAGGGAAAAGTAAATGCACGACAAATAATATCATATTGGATGTAAAAGTATAACCACGTGACTAGCTATTCAAGATGCGAGTTTGGGTTTGTCCTTCCTCCAAACTTTTCCTTGTTTGGTATTTTTAATCAAATTGACATGTATTCCATTGGAAGGTAAAAGACACCACAATGACACCCGTTACCTCGAGTAATGATGAACTTTAAATAGAGTACATGCACTAGTAGAAAACAATGTCATTTGATATTGAATTGATATGCATGATCCACAAGGGCATGATTGGGCATTCCACATGACCGCAATGTGAGCATGTTGAGCTCCTTATGCAAGTGTAGTGATGAATTACAAGTAAATTAAAGGTATGATTCCCCTTCAAACAAGCTTATCTTCTTGTTTCTGCTACTTGGCATTGGTTCCATGACCTTATGTCTCAAAAAAATAGTTTTGTCTTTATTTTTTTTACGGTTGGTTTGGGTTTGGAATAAGTAAGCACATAGCCTTAGAGTTTGTGGCACTTATATTAGGGTGGAATAGCTTGTCATACGTAGGTTTGCGATTGATTCATGGCAACAATTATAAATATGACTAGTGATGCTAATTCCAAAGTCAAAATGAGCTTAACACGGGGCTTCAAAGCTTTAAGGATTCCTCATATTTTTCACCTTATACTTATTTACATGGGTGCCCCGGATCGTGGGCTACAACTTAATTTGTGTTGTCTATTCTTAGTATGTAAGTATATTGTCATATGTATCTACACATGTTTGTGTAACTTGCTCCACGTGGCACACATTGAGATGCAACATTTTGCATTGCTCACATATGAGACCATTCATAGCCCAAGTACTAAAGTTATGAGGCCAAGCATGCTTTCTAACAAAGCTATCTGCTCATATAGAACCATCTCCAAGTTTTGCCTCGAATGTTACAAGCATGTTGTCTTACAAGCAAGCTAAGAATTCCTTTGAAACTGTGAACATGCAATTGGGAATTCTCACATGTGAGTGTACCTCTCTTTCATTCAACATAAATTTAGCCTCGAAGTACTAGGTAGTCCATAGTTTTGTTTTAAATTGACGTGACACCGGAATTAGCTTCAAAGATCCCAAATTAGTAGACTAGTCAAAGGTCATTTGAGATGAATCAACTACAATTTTATAGGGTGTTAAGTGTTTATGTTGGATGGTAGAAAAATAGGTTCACATGTGACAATTTCCTTTCACATTGCAAACACTTGTGAAGTTGGTTTCTGCAGCAAGTTGTGTAGGAAAACCTTCTTGACTATGACCGGCTTGACTAGCATAAGATTGTGAAGGATTCCCATAAGGCCCCTTCAATTGCCCAACAAAGTATTTTGGATAATTCCAATGCAATTTGATGTATGTAGAGGTGAATGCCTACATACATGTGCTTATTAGCAGAAACCTTTGGAATTGCAAATGGTAAGCTATGGACCTCGTGACATAGCTAAGTATGGGCTGATAGCTTGCCATTAAGGGCCATGGTTATAGCCTTGTGACCATGGGCCCGGTTTTGGGGTTTTGCCTTCCTTAGTGGTTGTACTTTATTTCCTTTGCAATTTGGTACCTGCTTATGTAAGCCATTCTAAGTTTAGTTGTCAACATGAATCGGAGGGTGTACATGATCACTCATACCTTGGCCACACCGGGGTGGCTAGGCCCAGCCAGTCGGTGGCTGGGGCTTGGGGAGTAGCTAGCCCACCTGCCCCGGTGTGGCACCCAGCTAGTCCGCTAAACGAGGAGAGTCGCCAGCAAGGTTTGATGCCCCTGCCTGGCACAAAAATAAATTGGAGAAAACGAAGAAAATGAAGAATTTTAAAAAAAAAACCCCGCCCGGCCAACGTTGTCACTAGCTGTAGGGTGGGCCTTATCCTGCCCGGATGGCCCAGCCGAGCAACTCCCCTATTGGACGGTTGCAAGGGAGGGGGCCTGCAGCCAGCCAGCCGAGGCTGAGGCCTGGCCTAGCTGGCCGCTGCGAACCCCGGGGCCCACTGGACGGGGTGGGCTGGCTGGCTGGGCCACCCGTCCACCCAGTGTGGCCACCCTATCAAAGAGAAGGAGAATATTCACTTCAACCTCCTATAGCTTTTTGCATCTCAATTATTTTGATAGTGAAATTTGAAATGATAATCTCCGTGATTTACAATTGCTACCTACAATGATGTGCGCAACTAGGTTACCCCACACTACTTTATCAATTTTCCACGCTATTTAGATATTTTTCACCACCGTATCAAATTACATGATTTATATTTTTAACTTGCGGGTGCTATGCGAAAAAATTAGAAATGTCATACTTTTCTTGTCATATGATTTTGACCCAAAGTGACTTGCACGGGTAAAGAGGCAACCTAATTGCACATATCAATGTAGATGAAAACCATTATGGTTTGATCCAATGGTCAAAATTGTAGGTGGAGTTGGATGTCCACAATAGGGGCAATGCATGCGGATTTTCACATGCATCTCACATTGGGATTCAAATAAAGGAGTTGGACAATGGACATTGGCCATGTGTCAAGTTAATATTGGCCTAAATCTTACTAAGATCACTACACTTTGTTACTCTAGGAGATTAGCCTTTTCGACGCCATCTTGATGTAATTCTAGTCCCATAAGGCCTTTTGGCTTCCTAGACTTTAGATCCATTTCATGCGAGCCATGGAGGCATAATTTTCAAGCCCCCGTTTTTGTTTCCCTGCTACGTACCTTGCCTTGCCTCGCCTCATTGACATCGGCGCCTGCCACATTTAGCTCCAAAGTCCCATCGCCCATCCCGAAACCCAATTTGGCTCTCTGTCTATATTCTTCCTGTGCGCATGAGTCACTGATTGTTGCAAAATCAGTAAGCAATGCCCCTGATCAGGGCAAAGGATGCTCTCTTAATTTGCCACTGGCAATCCCTGACTCACACCTGGTACACTACTACCACAAGCTACAAGTCTGTGTATTGTAAACAGAACTTCACATTCCAATTCCATCAAATTTGGATCTTCCGAGCCCTCTAAGTTTAGTGCCAGGCCCAATTCAAGAAAATATCAGATTTCCAGAGGACATTATACATACAGTACACTACAGCAGAGGGTCCGTGGCGTCTACGTAAACTCATCCACTAGATGAAGGGGCTCTAGTGAAAAAAAGTCCGCTATAAGGTTGAGGGCCGATTCAGTCTAATTGGAGACCACCAGACCCGTTGTGTATTTTTGATGCCAGTTTCAGAGTCAAATGGCCTTAATATAGTTGTTTTCGGAATACAAAATAGTTTGCTGCATTTTCACCTTGCTAATGGATGAGTTTACATAGACACCATGAATTCCTAGCCGTAGAATAGTTCATGGTAACTTGGGGCCACATTATACACAAACCAAGAGCCGTGACTATGAAATTGTTTAGGCCCTTGAAAACTATCCAAAGGGCGTCCCGTGGGAAATAGAAATTCAAATTTGCAATTGATGGGCTCTCAAGCTTAGTGTAAAGTGGACCATGTTGAAGGACTACAACATATATTCGGGTTTCAAGTCCCCACCATGGCAATATCCATTTTTAGGAATCAATGACAGTTTAATTGATTGCCTTCCCCTCTAGTTTTGTGTTAAATCAATCTCTTTTTGATGGCCTATCCGATAGACTATGGCACAATATTCACTTGTTTCCATGTAGGAGGCCATGTAGGTTTTTGCACCATTCAAATTTCTTGAGTCCCTCGAACCTTTAAGGTCTAGAGTAAAGTGAACGTCAACCATCTCCATGTTCTCAACCAATCACATAATTTGTATATTAGAGGTCAAGGGCCCTCAAGCTCCAGTGTATAGTGGTCCTTAGCCATGAACGATCATGGAGAGAGGGAGTTATCGTATAGGAGTGTACCTCTCATCCATCCAACGCACAAACTTAACCCCCTACAAGTTTGTTTCCGATTCATCTCAATTCACCTCAAAAAGACTAATTCAGGATCTTTCAAACTAATTATAGCATCAAATCAACTTAAAAAAGAAACCTCCAAGTTGCATGCGAAGTTTAGGATTTTATGTTTGGATGAATGATAGGTAGACTCGTATACGATAATTCCCTCTCTCCAACAATCATCCATCCAGAAGGTAAAGATGCACGCACTACAAGGAACTTATTACAGGCCATAAATTGATATTTGCAGTAGCTGATTCTGCACCGGGATTAGCATCCCAGATCCCAGTTTGATCAATCAACATGGAGAACCGACTGCTAGTTACAGATGAGCCGGTTGAGTTTCAGAAATATCCGGTTGAAGTTCAAGACTTCAGGAAAATAACCTATCATTCTAGATGAATCTATGGAGAATATTCCAAACTCAACAAAGAAAAACCCGAAAGATCACTGCCTGTAACCGGTTGGACTTGGAAACACTAGAATTTGATCAATTATGCTCAAAAATCTGACTGGACACTGAGTTTGATCGGTGCTCTAACCTTGATAGCATGACTCGCTAATACAAATCAACTGCCATCATGGCAAACCTTAAACTTCATATTTAGCGCCACGATACAATTGCAGACCCTTTAAAGGGCAGATGACATGTTATAGAGGGTTGACTTGAATATCTTCTACACATACAAACATTTGGATTTGGATGCAAGGTGAGTAGGCCGTACACTCTTTCTGCCTAGGATAATAAATGTATGGGCAGTAGAGACAATTAGGAAATCCAAATAATAGAATCTGTCTCATGATTTTGGAGCTCATATGCATATCTTCAATTCGTTTTCATTTCTTTTGTAAATAATCACATACACACACAAAATTGTGTTAATGATTTCAACACAGAACATCTTTTGAGTTCATAGTCTCTCTTTTTAGAACATGTATATTTTGGCGTCCAATCTAAAATTTATACCATATGTGAAACTAGTTGTCATATAAATATAGATGTCTAATTAGATAAGTGACCATATTAAGTTCCCTTACTAAAGAAGAGATTTTTAAATATCAATTCTTTTTCTAGTGCAAATGAAATTTCCATTGTAAAGAAACTAGGGAGACATAGCAACATGATCCAACCCTCCCAAGCCGGGTCCTAAACAACAAACAGAAAGTAAACATCAATCGCCCTAACCAATAAGAGTCAGAGCCAACAGACAATGGTTGACTAGTCCTAACGGTGACCATTTTAAGTCCCCTCATTATAGAAGAGATTTTGGAAGCCTTTTTGGTAAGGTTTTCACAACATGTTAACCAACACCCCCCCCCCCACAAACACACATGTATGTACAACTAGAATCTAAGTATATTTGGATTTATTGGACAATTCCAACTACCAATATGACGAATACTAGATCATAAAACTACACATATATGGTGGTTGGTGGACATGGAATACAAACATTCAAAATTGTGGTTGTTGTGGTGTTGCCTTTGCTATTATCGTTTGATGTTTTTATTCCCACAAGTGCACATCTTTTTTCTGTAAGCAAGTGGTTTGTCCAAATATACTTAAATGATACACACACGCACACACACACACACACACATGTGTGTGTGTGCGTGTGTGTACCCAAGGGGGCATTAAGGTATGTGGGTCTTATTTAGTCACTCCTCTTGATGATATACCCATATTTTAATTGTGGTAGATGGCACAACTTGTAAGGTGGATGATGCTAAAATCAACACCCTAATATTTTTAGACTAGGTAATCATTATAATAATAATATTCGCCATCATAACATCAAGTTTTGGTGTTGGTTTCTATCATTTACCAACAAGGCTTTCAATCCTTATGATTTTTGTATACTTAATCCAAATTAGTCAAATTAGTCACACTTTGATGCGTTGGAATCCCTATCATTTGTTCGTGACAAACATATAGATATTTTTGGTCTAATTAGCATCATCTGCCCGCGTTAAGAACAAAACACCAAAAACACATGTGGCATGATGAGATTGGACTATATGCTCATATTATATTAGCCAATTTGGGCTCAATTATTAACACAATTGGGAGGGTCTATGCAATCCCCTATAGAGAAAGATGATGCTCACTTTAACCTTCTATACCTTTAACAATGAAACTCCAATCCCACTCCAATTCTAAAACTTGAAATGACAATCTTCAAAGTTCATGTTTGTTGACCAAATGCCTAGTTCAATCCAACGGCTTAAATTCTCTGTGGAGTTGGAAGTGCCCATTTACAATTGGGCCAAGCCTCTACCCAGCTAGTAGATCATGTTGATGAGCAAACACCATTTAAACTGCCAATGAAGTTCATCATGCTCTAGAATATAAGTGCCATATGTTCTCAATCATAAAAAAAATTCAAACGAGTTGCCATGAGAAAGATAATCTTTACTTCGACCTCTTACAACTTTTACTACTTCACTTCAATTCTGAAAATTGGAACAATCTTCATGATCCATTTATTTGCTACTAAGCAAATGAGGGTATTCCCACTTCTGCTCCACTACACTCCAATCCAATCCAATCCAATCCATTGGCCAAAAACTCGTTGTGGAGTTGGAAGGTGGCCATCACAACAGGGCCATGGCCTTACGTATCTAGCTATTTACTAGATGTTGATGAGCAAACACCATTTATTGTCACCCTTGGAGATGCTCTTGAATACTGGTGCCCCGCGATGATCTTGATCATAGAAAGTTCAAGCGAACATGGAGCTGCACACTGGACAGTGTGAGAGGTCGATACCGCCATGATGATACTATTACGCCCTGCTGCTGCTTGATCTGGAGGCCGCGAAAATAATACTCCCCGTAGATATCCATCGCTCATCCCTGAGCCCGGTGTTTGAGTTTCGCCCTGAATGATCAGCCTGCTGCAGGAGTCCTTTTGTAAGGGGGGCCAACGTCCTGGGAGTCAAATTTACTCATTTTTATCGTTTCGCTCCCTCAAAAGGCTCAGGTGGTTTCATGATGGGATTGGGTATGGGATCGATCCCTGCAATAACTTAAGGCAAAGAGGAGGTGAGGCTATAAGGCCGAGCCAGCGCAGTGGCACCCAAAAACATAGTAATGGTCATATGAAGTTGCTTGCATGCGTGTCTGGGCGCTGGTGAAGTTTTCATTATACCCGTGTCAGTCGTTTTGTATATTTAATCATTGGGCCGCCTTGCCTGACCCGGCCTGGCCTGGCCTGGCCCGGCCCGAGCCCAAGGCTGTTGTTAAGTTCTAATAACTTAAGTTACCGGCAGCGAAGTAGCTGGTGTGTATGTAGAAGCAAACCCCCATAAACCGTCTCCCCGAAAAGTCACCGCTGTGGCCACATGTCTTGCTGGAATTTCACTTCCCAGCACCTTATCAGAGGGGGTGTGGTGAACACCTGTCCTCTCTAGGTTTGTTGGAGATTCACTTTAATCTTATTTCAGTAGACTAATTCGGGCTCTTCAACCCCTATTTAGGTACTAACTTTTTGGAAAATATAGATGTTCATGCTTTACATGTTAATTGAGGTTTTCACCCATCCTCCTTGGTGAGTGATGCGAAATAGCATGTGTTTTCCGGCCAGGGCGAACCGACCCATACATTGGTACCTTACCGGATGTCTAGTGATGTCACATTTGAATGAATCGGCCCTCAACCTCATAGGGGGTCTTTTTGTATTGGAGCCACTTCATCCACGATATGTAGGATGGTTGATTTTAAGTGAGTGCCACGAATCCCTAGCCGTTCGCCCTCCCCGGTAAGGTACGAATATAGGGGTTGGTTCGCCCCAGCCATGTTTTCCTGCCTCTTTGAGTTGGCTCCAACGATCTTACCGAGGTAAAGGGGTTCTAGTAGAAACTTGCACCCGCATCTAACCCCCCCCCCACCCCATAAGCTCGTGGTTATTCCATTGCAAACATGTTTCGTAGGACTAGTTCGGGATCTTTGGTTTGAGAAACCAATCTTCAAGCTTGGTCTAATCTTGAGTATGAAAATGAGGTCCATTAAGGGCTACTTTTTGGGACCCCTAAGTTTTTTGGACCTATACCCTAATGTAAAGCCATTTTTAGGGCGAATTTACACTAGAGCTTGGGGGCCCTAGACCCATGATATACAAATTATGTGATCGATCGAGAAGTTGGAGACGGTTCAAATTCTCTTCCACTAGACTTTGAAGGCATGAGGGACCAAAGAAACTCGAATGGATGAAAAAATTTCATGGCATCCTACACGACAACAACTGAAGTGGTTGATGTTTCATGGTCTTGTAGATATTATGTTAGGCCCATCAAAAAGAAGAAGATGGTTATAACGCAAAACTAAGAGGTGTGGCAATCAATTAAAATGCCATTGACTCCTAGAAATACAATATTACCATGGTGGGCACTTGCGGTCCCTCAACCTGGTCCACTTTCACTTCACACTAAGTTGTCAGGGCCCATTAATTGTAAAACTGAATTTCTATTTCCCACATGATAACCTTTGGATGATTTCAAAAGCCCTTAGATCTTCATGGTCATGGCTCTTGGTTTGTGCTTAATGTGGCACTTAACTTTGTGTGTGTGTGTGTGTGTGTGTATTGATGCAATGAACGGGGAGAACCGATTGCTAGTTACAAATGAACTGGTTGGGTTCAAGAAATAACCGGTTGAAGTTGAAGACTTCAGGAAAGTCACCAATCATTTTAAAGGAATCTATAGAATGTACCTCACCTTACTAAAGAAAACCCCGAATAATCACATGTAACTGTTTGGACTTGGAAACACTAGGATTTTGACCGATGACGCCCAAGAATCTCCCCGGACACATTATCTTTTTTTCTTTTCTTTTTGAGACAGAAGGTCGACAGGCCAACGCCAAAGCACAGGAGGCAGTTGACCACCTGGCAAGTTTTCCGTCAGGTAGAGAGGAGATTTCACAGCCGGGATTCGAACCGCCAACCTCTTCCTTGAGATTTGGATATCCCTCCACCATCATCCGGTAGTTTAGGGTCATCTCGGACCACCCCGGACACAGTATCGATGCAATGCGAAACTGAACCGAACCGAACCGAACCCACGTTTCGCATCCCTTCTGGCACTACCATACCCAGTTTGAGTCGCTCCAGGGAGGCGGGACAGCCGGAAAAAACAAGGAAAGGCCACCGAGCAGGAGCCACGCGGCGGCCTCAGTCGAGCCTTTCCCCTGTGACACCACAACAGTTAGACGCGAGGGATCCGGTCGGACGCTGGATATGGAAACCCACCGCGCCCATTACGAGCTCCTACGCCACCTCCATTGAAGAAAGCCACCACTGATTTGATTGAGATCTTTGTTTCCCTTCCCCGCTGCAGGCAAGTGGGATACTCTCATCAATCGACACTGCCTTGTACTTACTTAATTTACTGCTTGCCCGAATATAAATTTGTCCCCATGTCACTCCCTCCTATTTTGAGCTGGCCCCCACCGCTATTATCCAAGCGAAAACAACAATCAAATAAGGTAGAAATACCATAACCCGTGAAAAATAAGGTGATTCGCATTGGAGATATGGTCTTACAATCATGAGATAATTTCCCAAGATAGACGAGAAGGATTCATGAAGAATGCAAGTTGTTTCATATTTTTCTGCCTTGTACAAAAAAATTCTAAAGTGGAAAGTTGTCAAACCCCCTACTCGTTCACTAGATTCTCCCTACACTGAACATGGTAATCCGCATTTCCATACAAAACATCACCTAAACCGGTTAACTCATGAGTACATTAAACATGACTAAATTTGGCTAAACTAAGTGTACACGCATTGACTTGGCATGATCGGTTTCAAAAATGGCACTTCACTATTATGATGGCGGTCTAGTGCACAGGTAGAGGGTGGTTAACCGGTTTGGGTATTTCTACCTTATATTACAGCAAGTATATTTTTTTTTTTGAAAAGATAAGTTGATCATGTAATCAACATCATAAACTACCAACTGATCTGCATTGATATGTACAATTAGATTGTCCCACACTAACTTATTGACAATCCACACTATTTTGGATATCTATTTCCATAGTAACAACATACATGAGTTGTTTTTCTATTGTGGTTCTTGGACAGACAATGAACTAAGTTATGAGTTTTTGTATGTTGATTTTGACCCGAGGTAGTTCGCATGAGTAAAAGAGGCAAACTATTTGCAAAGGCAACCTAATCACACATGTACCAATGTGGTAGAATCCATTCGAGATGAAACAAACACAAATCATAGACTTGCCATTGAAATTGGATGGTGGCCGATTATTCCTAATTCTAGAGATAATAGATCATGCCACTTTGCTCTTTTAGTGTACTTGGAAGTGTGGCAGAATTTTTGTTAGAGTGTCCCCTATGTAACTCCATTAGGGATAAGTTTCAATCACTTTTTGAAATTGCAGTATTAGGAGTCTCAAACCTTTCTTTCAATTGGACTGTCAAGCCGATATTAGCCTCTACCTCACTCATGGAAATTGTCGCACCCTACCACTCTAGGGAAACAACTAGTTTGACACCACCCCTAATGTTTTTTTAGTCCCATAATAAGCCTTTTGACCTCCCGCTCTACAATATCAATTTCATTCCATTCCATTGGAAATCAAGTTTTTCCAAGACTCCCTTTAGCTTGGTAAGTGTGGAGGGGCCCATCTCAAAGAGGTGGGCCGTGACCCTCCAATCCCAACCTACATTAACTATTAACATATCATCATGATGCCTAATATGAAGCAAAGCCAACATGTATCATTTCCCACTACCATATATACAGTATACATGCATTCAAGAAGGAAGTTGGAAATTGATCATTCTCTCATTAGCATTGGGAGCATGTTTAAGGCAACGGCGACCCCCAAATTTAGTGGGCCAATCACACAATCAACAAAGCCCCAAAGCCATGCAACTTAACTACAAGTAAATTCTTATAAACCCAATAGGGTACATGTAAGAAGTATGTGTAGTTTGTAACAACATCACAATTTATTAATTGTGAACATAGATAGGTGTCCTAGCTACATAGCTAGCCCCAAATAGCATGCATGGCTCTAGTCATTAGTTCTATTGTAATCCTAGGCTACTACCATGCTACAACCTATAGTGTAGCCCACCTCCAAGGATGCTTGGACTCTTCCCCTATTTGGTGGATTCATCATCATTATGTAACTACCACCTTTGCTACTTCAAAACTTAACTTGCTCAAGTCCTAGCTCTCTGTGAGCCCAAAAGGGTGCCCACATTTAGTCTTAGACCCTTGAAACGTTAGTTGATGCACTTTGAAGTAGCATGTTACTTCACAAAAATATAAAAAGAGTGAAATGTTAGTCTTAGAAGTACCATGTTGTAAGAGGCTAGGATGTGAGTTGTTATTGTGTTTTTACCTTCGGAAGGATTTGAGTGAATGAGGATAGGTAATGAGAACTTGGATTGAGTAGTTAGTGAGTAGGCTAGTACAAATGGATGGAGACAACCAAAGTGACTCAAGAGGCAAGTGCATTCGAATTGGGATGAATGGAGGATCACATGGAGCGCACAAGTGGACCACCTCATCATGGCCACTTAATGGGGAAGGTCCAAGGAAGAATGCAAGGTGGAGGATAAGCAAATTCTCAAAGCACCAATCAAATCACGAGTTAAGCATCGTGGTTTGAATTAAGTGATGAGCAACGATTTGGGAAAGTAAGGGGAGAAAGTTATGGCGGCGGAAAGCGAAGGAGGCTAAGTTTGGGTTGAAGCATCCCAAGTTTGGTAAAGTGTGGTAGGTAGAAAGCCAAGGCTAGTTGAATGTTCGAATTAGGATCCTTGTTGATCATTTGAGGGAGGAAGGCTTAGAAGATAGGATTGGCGCCTACTAAGTAGGAGGAAATCTCAAGGGCTTATCGTGAGCCTTGAGGGTGCTCACCCCCTCAAGCTTACTATATAATCCCTCATTCTTCCCTCACTCATCCTCTCTTTCCTTTGTGCTCCAAGGCACCCCACGAGTTATAAGTGTGGGTGTGGGAAGCCATATTGGAGCACATGTGTGTGCTTAGTTTTTAGTTTGAGAGCCAAGGCTTGTTAGCCTTGAAGAGGGCTTGACCTCTTGGTAGAATTAGTGTTGACGTGAAGGATTTTAAAGTTAATTCATGATTCCAATTTGTGGTACTTAAAGTTCATGTTTTGAATACACGTGGTTGCAAGTTCCATGTTTAAGAGTTGAGCACTTGAGGTTGTAATGAGTGCAAAAATATACTTGTGTGGATTAGTTAGTCTTAGTGAAGTTAGGAAATTCTCTCTCCCCCTCTCCTCTCTAGGATTTTAGGATTTTAGGATTAGAGAAGAATTGTGTGATTAGAAAGGGGTTGTTAGTAGAATTAGGAAAATTAGGTAGGAAGATTAGTTAAGGGCTTGAATAATTAGTGAGGTAGTTGGGGATTACAACTACAAAGTTGTGGGTTCATGAAGGAGCTGGGTTTATAAAGGAGCTGGGTTTGTTTAGTTAGAAGCTAAGAAGCTGGGTTTATGAAGGAGCTGGGTTTATGAAGGAGCTGGGTTTATAAAGGAGCTGGGTTTGTTTAGTTAGAAAGTAAAGAGCTGGGTTTATGAAGGACCTGGGCTTGTTTAGTTAGAAGCTAAGGAGCTGGGTTCATGAAGGAGCTGGGTTTATAAAGGAGCTGGGTTTGTTTAGTTAGAAGCTAAGAAGCTGGGTTTACGAAGGAGCTGGGTTTATTTAGTTAGAAGCTAAGGAGTTGGGTTCATGAAGGAGTTGGGTTTATGAAGGAGCTAGGTTTATGTAATTAGAAAGTAAAGAGATGGGTTCATGAAGGAGCTTAGTAGATAGCCTACTTAATTAGCTCATAGACAAGTAGTTAGTTACATTATGCTAGTTAGTGTTATGTGTGGCTTTCACAAGTAAATGTATTTGAGATTGACTATAGAGAATAGTGTTTTTTAACACTTGCATCCTCTCTTTAAAAATAAACCACGTGCACAAATTAATGGAGAATGTGGAGCATTCTCGCGATGACAAGACAAAGGAAGCAAAGACCAAAGTTAAATCCAAGACCACTTGAAGGGTGAACCTTGCACTATGGACTCATCCAAGTCCAAATCCAATACCGCGGAGGAATGTGAGCCCAAACTCACTACTCGGACTACGGACGCTTAAGGGTGGGGGGTTTGGCCTCACATAATTGGTGCGTCCGCCGGGAGCGAAGCGGAAGGTAGTTACAAGACTTGGAGGCGACTAGGAGACTTGGAGGCAACTAGGAAAAATTGGAGACACAAACTTGAGAGAAGGGAAGGAGCACCCGAAACTCGGTAAGTATTCTCTCTTTGGGTTACATTTGAATTCATTGTATTTCAACTATTCCTTGGAATGAATTGCATTGTCAATTACGCAAATTCATTTTTGAGGAAGGAGCGCGGCGAAGGTACGTCCTCAACCTTTTTGGGGATTTGCTAAGAACTTAAAAGGAACCTATAACCGAGTAGCTCATTAAAACATTAGAGGGTAAATTCACCTTAGGACATTGAACTTTGACACTCACCTCGGGGTGAGTCTCAAAGTTTTGGGAGTTGTCATTTCATGCTCTAGATTAAATTAATATTTCACAAAGTTTATGGTGTTGTTACATTGAGTCACGATTGAGGGGAGTGCTAACTCACAGGGGGATGCGATTGCTCAAGGTATGTTTATTTCTTCAAAGTGAACTCATTAACTAATTAAGGAATGCCTTTTGTACTCGTGATTGTTGTTATCCGTTGTAGAGGGTAATTCCCGAATGGTGGATGGTGTGAGAAGTTGAAGGGTGAAGCCTCGACTTTTAACATAATCTACTCGGAAGGTCACCCCCTCACAATCGGTATTGTGGTGAGTGTTAATTTGCGGGAAGGTGCGGAGGTGATGCTCCGACTTAACCAAAAAATTAACATGAACATGCCTATCCCCTATTGGGATTCTTTCACCTAAGTGGGCTTGCAGGTTTTTTTCCTCACCTCCTAAAAAAATTATAACCACACCAAGACAAGTGAAAATATTAAGAGGGGAATTGCTAGGATTATGTGTGGTCAAGTGAGGGTCGATCGATTCTTATGGAATGCAAGGTAGGACTCGCTCACAAAAACCAAGTTTGATAGTAGGACTAGAGAAATCTATTCGAAAGAGGCGGTCCTCTAAAATCAGTGATAGATTAGAACAAGATAATGTTAGAATAGAGAGTTGTTTGAACGTCGAACCTAGGACTAGGTCAATTCTAGACACCTTAGAACTTGGAGCTCAACTTGAAGAGGAGATCACTCCCTCCAAATTGAGTGGTGAAACTTCTTCGGAAAATTACACACTTAGAGAAGAATTCCCGGTAGAAGTTGATAGGGGATTGTTGAATAGTTCACCGGTCACCATGGCCGAGGAACGGGGGATGGATCCACCACCCATACCCCCAATTCCGCCCATACCTCCTATACCTCCAATAGACCCATTGGTTAGGCCAAGAGGCCTACCAATTGTGGTTCCACAAAATTTAGCGGCGATGGATATGCCATCTCATCTCCCTAAATTTTATGGGACCAAGGATGAGGACCCCTCTCGGCACATGGAACGGTATATCGAACGGTTGGCTAGCTTCCTCATAACCGACCCGGGTTATTGGTTAGTGTGGTTTCCTACCACTCTAGAGGGGGAAGCCTATGAATGGTATCGGGATCATGCCGAGGGACATTTTAGGGGATGGGAACAATTACAAAGGGAGTTTCTTAACGAATTTAGGCCGGAAGTGGGTCAAAGTACCGCATTAAGGGCATTGTCGTCATTGAAGCAAGGAAGGGAGGAAGAAATTTCAGCTTACATTAGGAGGTTTGATTTAGTGTGCACTAGATTTGTGGGTACCATGCTCAACGACGACACGCTAAAGCAATTTTTCATTCAAGGGTTTTTTAAGTCCGGAACTATTAGGGGTGTTCTAGAAAGGAATCCCTTGACCTTGGCGGATGCCAAGCGTGCGGCTAGAGATATTGAAAACTTGGATAAAGATCACGAAAGGCTATGGAGAAGGGAGGATGAATTGATCCCACAATTCATCCCCATACGCCCTAGGGTGGTAGCGGTAGAACCCGCTAAGTATGAGAACCAAATTCCATATGCCATTGTGGACACCGGTCCCCGACCTTTAGCGGTTAGGGAACCGGCACCTCTTTTGGCACTACCGGCCCCTAGAACGGATCCACACTTGGAGGAGGTTGAGAGAAGACTAGGTGCTAGCCAACTAGGATTCCAAGAGGCTATGATAAAACAAATGCAAAGCCTCACGGATCAAATGTCATTAATGATCCGGAGTCAACAACCGGGGCCTCCACCCCCGGTTGAGTCGGGTAGGCATTCTTCCGGATTATGGTGTGTCCAATGTGGCCAACCGGGCCACACGCGTCAATTTTGTAGAAGTGGACAAAACCGTGACCAAAGAGGAAACGGTAACCCACCTCAACAAAATCAACGAGGTCAAGCGCCACCTCACTATGGAAATGGAAGCAATAGAGGACCACAACCTAGAGGGCAAGGTGGCCAAAATTTAGAGAAGAAGGAATTTCATCCCTTTTGTGGAAGGTGGCACGCTCAAGGACAATGTTGGTCCGAAGGTCAAGAGTTTAATTGTAGCAATTGTGGAGGAAGTCATCCCTCGGATACGTGTCGCCAACCGGACAAAATAATTAATGTCCCTTACCCGGTGGCTAATCCACAACAACAAGCAAGGGATAATATGCGAGGTGCTAGGCCACAAGGAGTACCGGCCAATGAACTTAGGCCACCTAACTTATACTATGACCATAGTAATGCTAGGCAAACTTTTCATCCACCGGCGGGCTTGCAAACTACAACCGGTTACATTCCAATACAAAATAGACAAGGAGTTCCACCTAATGGTAGTAACGGGAGACAAGCGCCTCCAACGGATCCGGGACCATCTAACTCCCAAGATGTTAGGTTCATGGATGGAGTGTTGGAGGCCACATGTGATGACATGCTTCCTCTCCCAACGAGAATTGGAGAGGAGCAAAGTCAATGGCCTCCTCACACCAATGCTATTACATATGAGTTAGTGAAGGGTAAGGGTGTGGTTGAAGAAGCACCTGCACTAGCGGTAACTACTAGGGCTAGGAGAGGGGATGCCCCGTTGGAGGTAGGAATAGGAGAGCAAGGAAATTACTCTTCGGATGAAGAGATTAATCTCTCCGAGTTGGATAGGGTAGCTAGAAGAGCTACTAAGGATGTGGAGAGGGAAAATATAATTTTACAAAATAGGGAGAGGACTAATGCGGTACATGACTTGGATAATAGCGATGTGGGTGAATGGGAAGGACCGGGGGTTCCCGTAGACGAATTCGACGTAGTGGGTAATTCTAAGGTGGAAAGATCTACCGGGTACGACTTGTGGGCGGACCTTAGTACACTCAAGGCGGATATTACTTTCGGCCAACTATTGGAAATTTCACCCACGGCAAGGAAAACATTAAAGGAGGGAATGCCGGTACACAAGAGGATGAGGAAGGTGAAAGCTAAAATAGCCGCTAGGATCCAATCACAAGGTGGAAGAGACGTGAAAGCTATAGAAATAGAAGTTGTTATAGTAGATAAGGTGGTTCCTAATGTGCTAGTCGACGGAGGGAGTAGTCTGAATATACTACCGGAGGATACTATGAAAAAATTGGGACTTGGACTCACGGGGCCTTCACCTTTGGTCATAAATATGGCAAATCAAAGTTCGACTACGCCTTTGGGGATGATCAAGGATTGTAGAATGACTACGGGAGGTGAGGAGTACTCGGTCACCTTCCATGTCATTAAAATGCACTCCAACAAGGACACCTTCCCCATTTTGCTAGGTAGGCCTTGGTTGCGGATGGCGAATGCTATGGTCAATTGGGGTGGACCTAAACCATCCATCACTTATGGTCCGGAGGGTAATAGGGTCATAGTGTCCATTGGTTCATTAGAAGGATGGATGAAGAAGGAGATGTATTTGCCATTGGAGAAGGAAATTGATGACTTAAACGAGAATGAGATTGGCAAGGCATTGGTGGGAGTCGTCCATCCCGAAGGTCAAAGGGTTGTTATAGATTCGGGCTCGGGAAGTCTAGGTCCTAATTTTTACAATTATGGGGATAATGGGGATTATGCCCAATGGCTAAGGGAGTACCCCGAGTCCGAGGTTGATGTAATGGTTACATTTCACCAAGTAGGCTTAGGGAGTGAATTTCCTAGTGTTAGTTTAGGAGAGGGCTCATTGTTGGAGCCATGTGAGGTGCTCACCGAGGAAGAGTGGGTTAGCGGTGGGTTAACACCTTGGGTAGATGACGTGGAAGAGGGTGAGGTTAGTTTAATTCATGTAGATGGGACTCAAGAGGAGGATGTGATTATTGAGTCATCGAAATTGGAGGAGCCTTTACATTTCAAGACCACGTCTACGGGGATAGTTGTAGGTCAAGATGTGAAAGATTACCCCAATGTGCCTTCCGATTGGTATCGGAACAAAGAGGAACAAGCACATGTGTCGGAAGCGGATTGGCGGTACGTGGATGTGAAATTAAAGAATGGAAAAACCCGACAAATGAAGATGGGTTCCAAATTGGGGGAGAAAGAGGTTAGGGAGTATAGCAATTTGGTGGATGAGTTTAGTGATACTTTTGCATGGTCCTACGATGAGCTTAAGGGAATTCCTAGGGAAATGGTAGAGCACCGGATTCCTTTAATTCCGGGGGCGAGGCCAATTAGACAAAAGAAGAGGAGGATGAATCCTCAATTGCAATTGTTGGTGAAAGCGGAATTGGAAAGGTTATTGAAGGCCGGGTTTATCAAGCCGGTGGAAATCACGGATTGGGTTTCTCCTATGGTCTTAGTAAAGAAAAAAAATGGGAAATTAAGGGTTTGTGTCGACTATAGGAAATTGAATTCGTGCACACAAAAGGATCACTTCCCCTTACCTTTTATCACCTTGTTGCTTGAGGAGGTTGGAGGTCATTCGCGATATACCTTTATGGATGGGTATGCGGGTTATAATCAAATTTCCATAGCCCTCCAAGATATCCATAAAACGGCTTTTACTACACCTTGGGGTACTTTTGTGTGGGTAGTGATGCCATTTGGGTTATGTAATGCCCCGGCTACTTTCCAACGATTAGTAATGTATATCTTCACCGACTTGTTGTTCAAATCCATGACCGTCTTTGTGGACGATTTTAGCACACAAAGTAATGTGGACGATCACCTACATTGTGTTAGGGAGGCATTGGTTAGGTGTAGGAAGATGAGGTTAGCATTGAACCCGGATAAGACATTTTTGGGAGTGAATAAGGGAGTGTTGTTGGGTTATGTTGTTAGTGAGAAAGGTAGAGAACCCGATCCGGATAAGATTGCGGCCATAAGCGACTTGGCAACTCCAACCAATTCCAAGGGGATCTCTAAGTTGTTAGGACATGTGGGATGGTACCGGGAACTTATTCCTAATTTTTCAAAGATAGCGGTGCCCATTACCCATTTGCTCAAAAAGGATGTCAAATTCGAGTGGACGGATGCTTGTCAAAAAGCCTTTGAGGAATTGCGGGATAGGTTGAGCACCTATCCGGTGTTGATACCACCCAATTGGGGTAAACCTTTTCACGTCTATTGTGATGCTAGTAATGTGGCAATAGGGAGTGCGCTTTGTCAAGCAACGGGAGAAAAAGAGAAGGATCAACCTATAGCTTATGCGAGTAAGCAATTGACCCCCGCCGAAAGAAACTACTCTACAACGGAGAGGGAGTGCCTAGCCATGGTGTTTTCCGTTAAAAAGTTTAGGCATTACCTCATGTGCAACCCGGTTGTATTTTTTGTTGACCACATGGCTATCAAGTATCTAGTTAACAAGGCGGAGTTAAGTGGTAGGTTAGCTAGGTGGGTTTTGTTATTAGAAGAATTCGACTACACGGTGGAATATAAACCGGGTCGTATGCATTTACAAGCGGACCACTTGTCTAGGTTGTCGGAGGAGATAGGAAAAAATCCGGTAAATGATATGTTAGTAGATGATAGCCTCTTTGTGGTCACTTCTACACCGGAGTGGTATGCGGGCATAGTGGAATTTCTAACAACCCACAAGTTGCCCAAAGAGTGGACAAAAGAAGAGAGAAGGAAGGTGAGGGTAAATAGTAGGCAATTCGTTGTAGTGGGCCATAGGTTGTTTAGAAGGGGGTCCGATGGTATTTTACGACGATGCGTGTCAAAAACGGAGGTTGAAGCGATTTTAATCGCTTGCCACGATAGCGCTTGCGGCGGTCACTTCTCGGGTCAACTCACCGGGAAAAAAATACTTAGAGCGGGCTACTTTTGGCCTACACTATTTAAGGACGCCCATGACTATGTAAGGAAATGCGACGCTTGCCAACGGTATGCCCGAAACGACCTTAGAATGGAGATGCCTTTACATGTATCATTACCCTTAATTCCTTTCGAAAAATGGGGCATCGACTATGTGGGTGAGGTCCATCCCCAATCTTCAAAAGGAATGAAATATATTGTGGTGGCAACCGAGTACCTCACCAAGTGGGCGGAAGCCAAAGCGGTGAAGACCGACACGGCGGAACACGCGGCAACATTTATGTACGAAAACATAATTTCGCGGTTCGGGGTGCCGAAGATCCTAGTAAGCGATAGGGGTACTCACTTTTTGAATGACTTGATTCGAGAGATGACAGAGAAATTTAAAATTGATCACCGGAAGACTACTCCCTACCACCCACAAACCAATGGACAAACGGAAAGGGTTAACGGAATTTTGGTGAGTATACTACGCAAGACGGTTATAGACTCGAAGCGGGATTGGGATACGAAACTAACGGCGGCACTTTGGGCATACCGTACAACCTATAAGGTAACTACGCGTGCTACACCATTTTCCTTAGTCTATGGTCTTGAAGCGACACTACCAATCGAATATGAAGTCGAGTCACTTAGGGTGGCCGTGAGTACGAGACTTACCGGAAGTCAATCCTTACGAAATCGACTAACCGATTTGGAAGCACTTGACGAAGGGAGGAGAATGGCGGCTCAACATATTGAGGCAATCCAAAGAAGGAGAAAGATTACTTTCGACAAACGACATAAGAGAAGAGCCCTAACACCGGGAATGATGGTCATGATTCAAGACGCACGAAAGCTTGAATTTCCGGCGAAATTCGATGCGGTATGGTTAGGACCTTACCTTGTCTATGAGGTCTTTCCTAATAATTCAATTCAATTGGAAATGTTGAATGGTGAGCTCTTTCCTACCCGTACATCGGGAAGTAGATGTAAGGAGTACCGAGCTTGACTAGGCAACTTACCCTTGGAGCAAGAGATGTTTGGATTCATCCCCCGATGGTCGCCAATTATGTGAGCCCAAAAGGGTGCCCACATTTAGTCTTAGACCCTTGAAACGTTAGTTGATGCACTTTGAAGTAGCATGTTACTTCACAAAAATATAAAAAGAGTGAAATGTTAGTCTTAGAAGTACCATGTTGTAAGAGGCTAGGATGTGAGTTGTTATTGTGTTTTTACCTTCGGAAGGATTTGAGTGAATGAGGATAGGTAATGAGAACTTGGATTGAGTAGTTAGTGAGTAGGCTAGTACAAATGGATGGAGACAACCAAAGTGACTCAAGAGGCAAGTGCATTCGAATTGGGATGAATGGAGGATCACATGGAGCGCACAAGTGGACCACCTCATCATGGCCACTTAATGGGGAAGGTCCAAGGAAGAATGCAAGGTGGAGGATAAGCAAATTCTCAAAGCACCAATCAAATCACGAGTTAAGCATCGTGGTTTGAATTAAGTGATGAGCAACGATTTGGGAAAGTAAGGGGAGAAAGTTATGGCGGCGGAAAGCGAAGGAGGCTAAGTTTGGGTTGAAGCATCCCAAGTTTGGTAAAGTGTGGTAGGTAGAAAGCCAAGGCTAGTTGAATGTTCGAATTAGGATCCTTGTTGATCATTTGAGGGAGGAAGGCTTAGAAGATAGGATTGGCGCCTACTAAGTAGGAGGAAATCTCAAGGGCTTATCGTGAGCCTTGAGGGTGCTCACCCCCTCAAGCTTACTATATAATCCCTCATTCTTCCCTCACTCATCCTCTCTTTCCTTTGTGCTCCAAGGCACCCCACGAGTTATAAGTGTGGGTGTGGGAAGCCATATTGGAGCACATGTGTGTGCTTAGTTTTTAGTTTGAGAGCCAAGGCTTGTTAGCCTTGAAGAGGGCTTGACCTCTTGGTAGAATTAGTGTTGACGTGAAGGATTTTAAAGTTAATTCATGATTCCAATTTGTGGTACTTAAAGTTCATGTTTTGAATACACGTGGTTGCAAGTTCCATGTTTAAGAGTTGAGCACTTGAGGTTGTAATGAGTGCAAAAATATACTTGTGTGGATTAGTTAGTCTTAGTGAAGTTAGGAAATTCTCTCTCCCCCTCTCCTCTCTAGGATTTTAGGATTTTAGGATTAGAGAAGAATTGTGTGATTAGAAAGGGGTTGTTAGTAGAATTAGGAAAATTAGGTAGGAAGATTAGTTAAGGGCTTGAATAATTAGTGAGGTAGTTGGGGATTACAACTACAAAGTTGTGGGTTCATGAAGGAGCTGGGTTTATAAAGGAGCTGGGTTTGTTTAGTTAGAAGCTAAGAAGCTGGGTTTATGAAGGAGCTGGGTTTATGAAGGAGCTGGGTTTATAAAGGAGCTGGGTTTGTTTAGTTAGAAAGTAAAGAGCTGGGTTTATGAAGGACCTGGGCTTGTTTAGTTAGAAGCTAAGGAGCTGGGTTCATGAAGGAGCTGGGTTTATAAAGGAGCTGGGTTTGTTTAGTTAGAAGCTAAGAAGCTGGGTTTACGAAGGAGCTGGGTTTATTTAGTTAGAAGCTAAGGAGTTGGGTTCATGAAGGAGTTGGGTTTATGAAGGAGCTAGGTTTATGTAATTAGAAAGTAAAGAGATGGGTTCATGAAGGAGCTTAGTAGATAGCCTACTTAATTAGCTCATAGACAAGTAGTTAGTTACATTATGCTAGTTAGTGTTATGTGTGGCTTTCACAAGTAAATGTATTTGAGATTGACTATAGAGAATAGTGTTTTTTAACACTTGCATCCTCTCTTTAAAAATAAACCACGTGCACAAATTAATGGAGAATGTGGAGCATTCTCGCGATGACAAGACAAAGGAAGCAAAGACCAAAGTTAAATCCAAGACCACTTGAAGGGTGAACCTTGCACTATGGACTCATCCAAGTCCAAATCCAATACCGCGGAGGAATGTGAGCCCAAACTCACTACTCGGACTACGGACGCTTAAGGGTGGGGGGTTTGGCCTCACACTCTCAACTCGATCTCTAGAGTGTAATAAGGGCCTTATACACTATAGATAGTCGGGGCCAAGATGGCTCGCCGTAGAAAGAAAGGGTGCAACTCCCGCCACCCTTTCTCAAGATCTGTGCCTTCTCGAGTTGTTGTGGATCCCATAGATCGTAATAGGGATACACACATTTCCTTAGCGCTAAGACCATGGATATTGGTTGGAAGGGCAACATTGAGGTGCAGTTCGATGAACAAGATATATCTTAGATCTAGATTCATGCTACTCAAATAACCCGCAACCATAATTTAGTTGGTGGCTTAAGGAGCAAGTTGAGATGGAGACATTTGTTGAGAAGGTGTGCTTTGGGAGTGGACCACATTTCAACTCAATACTAGAGGAGAGAGGCCGGTGGATTTCGAGAGAGGCTCGGAGGCATGACATGGAAATGGCGGATACCATTATTGAACTTTTAGCGGATGCAAGCCAAGCCACATCAGAGGACGCCCTCAACCCATTTATGGCACAAAGTGGTGAAATCCTTCTAGCATATATTGAAAGAAACTTTAGCAACTTCTTAGTTAGAAAGGAAATTGTGCATTTCAAGGCGAACTCTTAGAATCTGCTTGCATGCATTGCACTTATGAGAGATCAACTCATGATTGCAAAGTTTATAGGACCCAAATCCTCTCCTCAAACTATGGAGCTTTGGATCCAAACCCTAAATGAGGGGTTGAGGGGTTGAGAGGTTGTTCGCTCACGTTGTGTAGGAATGTGGGCCAAGGTTTTTTTTCGTGAGGGTAGTGAAAAAGATGCAATTCATAATGCATTCATGCTATCTCTATTTAAGTCAAAATGGGGCACATGTATGTTGCAAAGCCCGGTTTAAATTGGAGAACCCCAACAACTCACCTTCCCCCACATTGGTTTCACTTAGGAACCTTTCTTTTGAACACCATGATCAAGCATATGCAATCATAGAAACCCTAGAAGAGATTATAGGCATTGATACAACGAAAGACCCACGATTCTACATCAACGTTAATGTCACGAAAGGATGGGTGACAAGCATTGCCCTCAACTTTGAAGAAGAGTTTCCCCCACCCCAAAATGTGTTTGTCGACTATGATAACTTACCTTTCATTTGTAGGGCATACAACATTTGAAGGCATTAAGTTAGGGATTCCAGGGAAACACAAAGATAACCAACTAAGAACACTAGGAGAGCGTGAAGACTACAATATCCAATGCATTGAGAAAAAGGAAAAACATATCGCAATAGACTCAGATAGCTTCCAAACAATGTAGGGTTGGAAAAACATTTGGATAAACATTTGTGAAATTGTTGATGATGTACTAAGGACCCTTGCAAGAAAGTAGATTGTAGAAGCAAGACTAGTTGCGATCAAGAATAATATTGGACGAACCAAGGATGCAACTCCCGCCGCAGCCCATAAATGAATGCCACCACAAGAAATAGAAGAATGACAAAAACCAATGTTATGTTGCCTACATGAGTTCTTGGACTAAGTATGTTCTTGGGTTTTTTGGAAACTTGACCTTGAGTTTGCATGAGCTCTTGATCTGAAATGCAGGTTAAATGCAAGGAGAAAGGAACGGCCATGTCATTTGGGAAAGGGGAGCGACCGTGTCAACTAGGAACAATAAGAAATGACCTAAGAAAAAGAAAAAGAAAAAGAAAAAGACAAAGAAATGATGTCCCAAGAGACAACCTAAGAGAAAGAAATTTGACAATCTATGAGTAGTATGAAAAGAAATGATAATCTTAATGAAGTTACATATTAGTCAAAGCACACATGATGAGTGAATATCTCTTGTGGAATACATAATGATTTGAGTGCCCTTTAAGTGCAAAGTCCTACACAATACTAAAGGAATGTGTATTTATAATTAAATATTAATATCTAGTACATTTGGTTTAATTGTGGCACTTTATAAGGTCTAACATATGTTTGAATATCATGAATGCCTTCTTTAAAAACTTGTCAACAACTTCAATATTTTGGAGAGTGACATTTTGACTATGAATCTTTCTTTCAAAAAACTTTTTTTCATTACATGCAACATGTGAAAATGGACTACCGGTTGCACATGAATATTTGGTATTGATACAATTGTGAAAATATAAAATGTTCTTCTATGAATATTACTATCCAAATTTTACTAAATGATTTAAACTTATGTCATATCGTAGATTACAAGAACCAAATTGAGCCAAAATGAACGTAACATTACTCAAAAACATTGAACCACATTGAGCAAACCAAATTGAACCACAAAAAAACTTCATTTGCATCCCAATCTACCCTTTATGTATCACTCATTTGAACACAAAGAGTATATTGAGCTTTTGAGAGAGAGAGAGAGAGAGAGAGATTCCCACAAGAATTTTATAGCACCTTTCAACTAATATAATGCTAGATCCTCATGAGGATTTACAATTTCAACTCCAAAAATCACAAAACATGATGTATTTTGAGAGGCTAACATGTTTATGATCTTGGTTTAGGATTGTGGGGCTTTCTAGTTCTAGAAAGTGTTATTATCTTGCGGTGTTTCAAAAAAATTGAGAACTTGCCACCTAAGGAGCCAACAACCTTTCCACCAACAATTTGAAAGGATATTTAGAAGGGATGCAATGAAGATGCTCTTATGCACCTCCTCTACCCTCCAAGTTAATCCATATGTCTCAATTTCTGTAGGTGATAATCAAGGCCAACACAAATCAATTCAAAAGTTGAAAGCTTGTCACTTTTATATTAGTCAAAACCTTTACAATATCCCATGTGTCACCTCAAAAACTTAGCATTAGGGCACTTAAGTGTCAAACATGCTTATCAATTGCGTATACAATTTATCAAGGTGTGTTTCAATCTCTCAAGCATAGTTTTCATACTTGTCTTTGATATGCCAACTAACTTAACATCTATATTCGTTAATTTGAGACTTTCTCTTGTCTCAAATTAATATATGGACCACAACAACATGGTCTAATGTTTGGGTCGTCCTACCTAAACCATCTTGATATGAGTTCTTAATTGGGTTCTTGATATGAACACCCGCTTCAAAGTATTTGCATCTTACAACATTCTCCAATATCTGCGTGATTTTATCCATGTTCTTATATTTGTAACTGTCTCAAATGCCGAAAAAGTCCCAAATTAACGAATATAGTGATTATGACTATGATGTTAACCTTCGGTAATAAGACCTTAGGTGATCTAGCAATTTAATTTTAACTTTGCCAATATTCCGATTTTACATTGCATCAATATTTCAGGAATAGGATGTATGGTGCATGATAATCACCATGTTTCCATTTGTTTGTGAAAGTTTTTGATAATAACAATGACTAGGCACCCATCAAATACATTTTCATTCTAAACGAGAAAAAAAAACATAGGCTTCCATCATATCCTTTAGGAATAGGTAGTTAGCATGGGTGAGAGATTTTATGGAGGTGGAAATGACATAGGTTTGAATCACTCCAATCTCTCACACACACCAACCATGGCAACACATTAAAGATAACCATGGATAATTGTGTTCAAGTCTAGATACTTGGTTGCATGTGTTTTATCATGGTCTCCCTCCTAAGCCCAACTTGGATGCATGTGTGGTGTATTTCTTTTCTTCAATACTATCATCCATTTGTTTTGTTTTTTTAGCATTTAAGAAAGAAGAGGAAACAAAATTGGGAGCCAAGTGCATATGTATATTCAAAGTTGCTCCTCGCTCTGACAACGAATGAAAATATGTGCTAAATTTAGTTACAAAAGCTTGTTTGCACGCACATGTAATGTAAGCATACCATGGAAGGGATTCAAACATTTTGCCAAACAAAACAAAAGAATTTCTAACTCAATTGAGTTTGTATCTTATTGAACCGTGCTTTTTGTATTTTCTTGTTTGTTTAACAACTAAGTTCCAAGGTACAACAAACACTTAGGCCCCTTCCCTTCTACTACCAGTTCTAGTGGGGGGGAAATTGTGTTAGGGTTCAAGTAGGTACTATGGGCCCTTTGCCATCCACCTTTCTTTAGCTTATTAGAGTGAATGTCACCGGTATTCCCTACAATTCTTGGCTTCCTCCTAAGCCCAACCCTAGGCACCTAGGTGGTTTATTTATTTATTTGATGGAACCATCCATTTTTTTCTCAATTTTAAACGACAAAAAATTGTCCTCAAAGATGCTCTACATTTCGAGTGATGGACTTACCTTATAGCCAAGTCAAAAAAGCTCATTTGTGCTTCAATTGCCTTGCAAACATGTAATGGAAAAGGGGTCAAACAACCTCTCAAACAAACCAAAACAATTTATGACATCAATGGGTTACGTCATTATGAATGAGTGCACATTGACCATACAATGTGTGTGGGTTTCCCATGTTATAATACAAGGTGCAATGCTTTCCTTTAGAAGATGGACGCTACCAAGAAACTATATAACAACAAATTGAAGAAGCTACTAAAAGAGGAGCATATTTCTTGTTCGAGAACAAAGTTTATATATGTGTACATATATGATGTATGTTTCCATCAATATCTTGAATTATAATGGATGGTATATATGAAATCTTCCAGTTTTCATAGTGTGGTTAGGTAATGCACCTCTTATTCCTATGAAAATTACAACGAGGGGGTTAGCAATGAGATTGTAAAGCAACTTGGCACAATGCATCACCCATTTAAGGTATTATAAATAAGTTCATTGATAGAAGATGTTACCTAATTCATGAACTAGTTTTAAAATATAAGTGAAATTACAAAGCGTATTGTCCATAAAGTTGGTCATCAACATCACTTTACATATTTGTTGATTAAGTGTAACACATTTCAATTATGAGAAGTCACTAAATTTGAGGCAAACCATGTATATGTCACTAGTCAACACTAAATTATAATTCAAAATAATTTCAATATCAAAATTTTATGAAGGTCTTACCAACCTTTAGAATTGTGAGAACAAGATTGACCATCAATAATATTATCCTTTAATTTTTAAATAAAAATGGAACATATTATCATTATTTGATTCCATGTCATTACTAATATATTACTACAAATGATAGTTTTTTAAAATTAAAAAAAATAAAAACACGCTAAATATTACGCTTATGATAATTAGTGAGACTTATAATGCTTTACATTAATTCTTATGTCATTACAATAAAAAGATAAAAATGAATTTAAGAAATTGGTGCACTTTTGGCCTAGTCCAATCAAAAGGTGAACCCCTGAGGCTTATTACTTCTAGGCTTGTACATAATTATGCTTATTTATGATGTAATGTGGTATGGTTCCTAGGCTTTGCTATTATAAAGTTCATATTTTTGTTTTATTTTTGGTACAAATTTAATAGATTCAATGATTGCATACTATAAGGAAAAAATTACAACCACTAAAGGGAAGGGGGGGTGTTCTCCAAAACTAGGCCCCCACTAGGAGATTACAACACAACATTAAGAATCAAAAAACTATTCGTTCAAGAGACTTTTAAATTGCTCATCTGAGAGAACATATCCCGAACACATCAATTGGAATTGAACTCATTCAACGTCCCTAAAGAGCGTCTTGTTGAGTGCAAGCCAAAGCCTTATGGTGAACCTCTACAATGATTTGCCAATCTTCATGACCATAATAAATGAGTGCATCCCAATCCACATTATGAACCTTCACCTCATGCCACGTCACTTGATTGAAAACAAGGTTAATCCTCTCCTTCCAAAATTCCAAGGAATAGAGCTATGTAAGTACAACCACACCATCGTCTTCTTTATTCCATCAACCCAACTTTTCCACAAGGTTTTTTAATATACTTAATGATCCCATATTTCTACATTTGAATTGAATTATTTGGTTTACTTAACACCATACGCATTGCACACATATCCATAGAGTAAAGTAGTGTAGCCAAATGAAGGATTCCAATGTGCATACCCTATCAGCATGGCAACCTTACACTAATTGAGTAATCCTAAAAGGGAGGTGCCACATGTCAAAAATTTATCGAACATAACCCATAGTAAAGTTGATGTGGCACAAAAGCAAATTACAAGTCAACATGCAAAGTGGTGAACTAGCCATGGTAGATACTATCACTACATACATATCATAGAGAACTTGCAATTGGCAATCTTTCAATCTCCAATTTTCTTAGGACAACTATAAAATAACATAGAGTGCCTCTCATTCCCATTATGTTTTAGGTAACTTAATAATGTATAATTTATTTATCCCTTAATTGCCTTGGGTGCATTCCAATGGACCTTTAATATTAACCTTGATTTCAAGGCCTTTTGAGCTCATTATCAACAACATGTTCTTTGGATTTGCTATTCAATGCCAAAGCCAACTCCATAATTAAGACATGGTAGAAGATCACAATGGTCACAAAGTTGAAGCTTTTAAGTTGGGGTAGCTATTGAACATAGTTCTTTTTGCTATTGGATGAAGGGATGTATTTGGGCCATGAAGAAATACAAATTATATAGAATAGGAACCTATACATATAATAATGTTCATATTTGATATTGGAGTTCAACTTCTCAACTTAGAGGGGGTCAAAATGCATTGACCAAAATACAAATAACATCCACTATCTCTATCTCATTGTGAGCTCACATGCCATTCTTGTAGTTAATGTTTTTCATAGGCTTCAAACTTACCCAAGAAAACAACCCATGGAACTAGGTCTCAAGGAAGATTAAGCTAGTGTCTATAAGGATTAATATCACATTGGATTAAGGATTCCAATAACAATCTAGATCTTTTACTACTTCATTTCTTCTTTATTAATCTTAATCTCCACTCTCATGGTTCATTGTGCTTTCTTAAGCATGTGTGATTCGGTCCTATGTGTGTGATTTCTATCACTCTATTACATCCTCTAAATTAGTCATGAAGCTCAAAAGCTTGGCAAGTAGTCAATGGCTCATAATCAAGATAATGTCCGGGGTAATGTCTTTTGAGAAACTACATAGTCTTTAATTGCCATGAATTATGCTTGTGATAATCTCAAATTTAGTTCATTTTAATTAACTTACAATCATCATGTCACACTTCACCACTGTAATCACCACCTTCATCTTCGGTGAACATGACAACTTATCTCAAGATTCAACTACATAGGTTAACTTAACATCAACACATCATCAAGATAGGCTATTTCCTTTTATTTATATCATCTAAGGTATATCTTGTGCACACAAATAATCTATACGTTTTATCCGCTTACTTCGGTAATGTAAAGTTTTTCTCCTTTCTAGGTAATGTCCTTGGTAGCTCATAGCCTGCCCAAAGTAACTTCATGCTTTGTCAGTACTACATGTAGCCTATGTCTTTACCCGATAAGGCGCGATAGACCTAACTTAGCTATACTCTTCAGTATCTACCATAACGTAATGTCTTCCATTCACTTGCCTATCTCTTACCATGGTAATGTCTTATTCATTTATGTCACTCTCAGTCTATATCACGGCTATGGCCTGCCAAACTTATTTAGTCATGATTGTGCCCATCATAGGCCTCTCAGTTTGTGCCACAAGGTAGTGTCTTTCTCTCTCATGGTTACTCTCAAACAAGTCTTGGCCATGGCCTTCCTCTCTCACTCAAGCTATTTGCCTTACTTGAACTTTGTCAACTCGTAAACTTTGGCTACTCGACCTATTCGCTCCCATCCATACATCTCACCCTCCACGGAAAAACCAAACTAGTTAAAAATAGAAGTTGGGTTGACTTTGCTAAAAATCGTGTTTTATTGGTTGTTGCATTCTTGACGCCCTTTTGGACGCGTGGCTATGTTTAGCCAGTTTACTTTTTCCTTTGTTAGAAATCGAGTTTTATTGTTTTACTACATTCTTGATGCCCTTTTGGACGCATGCTATTTTTAACCAGTTTGGTTTTTCCGTGGAGGGTGAGACATGCTATTGCCTTCTTAAGGTTTTCAATCATTTTCTTTCTCGTTCTCTGTTTCACTTGGCTATTTGCCTCCTATTCTCATGCGAGTATTCTTTATTTCTTGACCTCCTATTGGTCATGCCATTATTTCAACAATTAGTCTTCACCTCCTCTTATAGGCTGGGTGAATTAACTTACATGCTTATGGCCTAATGATTATCTCGTGTCATGCATTCAAACTCTCTTTCTCACTCTACTTCAATGACTTATGGCTCTCTGTCAGTCGACACTCTCTCATTCCTCTGAAGATTATTGCTCTTCATTCTTACCCTTACCACTCCTCACAAGTTGAGTAACTAGCTCTATGCTTATTGCCTCTTTCATTCTTACACGCATTCGCTTTGAATAGTTCTCTCAATCACTACATTTTTCACATTAGGCCTCAATAGACATTGCTTCTTCTATCTCACTTTCAATCCTTCTCTCATTAAGCCTATTGCCAATAACTTGTTCACTTAGGCTCAACTCTAAATTTTCACAATCTTTCTTCAACTCACTATTAACTTTATCTCTGCCATCACTCACAATTTAATGGTTCTCATGTCATAATCTTCTTGACCTTTCTCTCAGTCATAAACTCGTCAATTAAACTTACCCTCTCTCTCGGCAATCTTCTTCTCCCAAGGCTATCGCCATAGTTCATTTACTCACATTCACTCCAACTCTGATTATTTACAAACGTTTCACTTGCTCATGCTAGCAGTTTACTTGATTGAGTCCATACTCTGCTTATGGCCCTCTCTCACCTACACTTCACATATTAACTAACTTCAAATTTTGAGCCTCAACAATCATAATTAAATTCATTCAAAGAATATGAATCACTCAGTATATTCGAGTTGCAGTTAAGTTGCAACTAAGAAAGAGGTTGCAATTACCAAAAACTTTGAATTTATAAATGCTTGTCAAAACCTCCATAGTACATAGCCTGAGTACTCCCCATAGATGGGGCATCCCGGAATTAAAGGATAAATTATTCTCGCCCAATCCATGATTGTGATGTGCTCCAATGTGCCATCATTGTGCACATTTGGAGTGGTAGATGTTAGGAAATGTGTTCCAAGCAAGGATTAGGTTGCACAAAGTCGATATTAATCATACAAATTGAGATGACTGTATGTAGGGATGGCTCATAGGCATCAAATTGTATAGTTTGATGAGTTTCAAGGTGCAGAAACACCAAGGTCCTTGAGGTTACTTTGATACAATTCCATAGCTAGTGACATGTTGTGGTCAAACATAACATTATTCAGATCCATAACAATGTCCATAATCAGTCTGAACGTGAAGAATATTGTGTGGAATATTCCATGAAATAATGTCAATCCCACAAAACATTGTTATGGATCTGAGTAATGTTATGAACAAACTTCTCTCATGATCTTCAATGAAAGTATACTCTTTCTTTAGCTAATTCTCTTTTTTTGAGTGAACTAACTGGAATAAAAAGCCACTTTATACTATGGCCAAGGGCCATGACCATGAAATTATGAGGGCCCTTGAAGTCATCCCAAGTTTGTACCCTGGAGGATTGAAGTTGAATTTGATGACTTCATCCAATTTCAACACTTTTGAGGAGTTTTTGGAGAATCTAGCCATGAAAAAACGAGAGAATATTATGTTATTAGAAATTTAGAATCACGAGGTGGAGCATTTTTTTTTTACCATAAAGTAATATCATTGTCCCTTAGGTCCCTCGAGCTCTAGTGTGACGTGTGCTATGTAGTGGGATGCCTTTCCACCAATGAAATATTGTTAGAATTGGATTGTGACATGTCTTCAAGCTCTAAGGTAGTCATCCCTTAAATGGTTACTTTTTTTCCAACTAGCCCACTTCTCTTCAGGTATGGAACAAGTAAACATTTTGAGATGGTTAGAAAATATAAAGCAAGGTTCTAGTCACATTCTTCATAATTCATGGAGCTCCAATGAATATCCTATTTAGTATCAAAGTGAAGATTCTCGTGCTTATTAAGTGGTCATATAGGTTCTCCTCCCCCAACTTTGTTGACTATAAAACCTAGAATGATGAACATGTTCAAGTATGTAGTTCAATCCCTTCTAAACACAACTCTTTTTGGCATCCATTATCAGATCCACACCTAACCACACACCACTCAATTATGGGTGTCCAATTAAGATAAGCTTACCAAATTAGGATTGTCTACCTTAGTATAAGTGGCCCCGCTTAAGCCTTCCCTCCCCCTCCCCCCCCTTCGCTTTAAAAAAGGAATATTCTTGTTGATGATAGAACTCGGGGAAGTCACTCCATTGTAAAGTTGAAACCACGTGCATACAAAAAAAATCTACTTTCTCTAAGTTGCATCACCAAAATGGGTCAAAATTTTACCAATTTTTTTTCATGAGTAGATATACATGGTATCTATTACATAGTAAAAAATGATAACCAAATTTGATGATCTTCTTTTTCTATAAAACATACCGTTTCTAACTAGAATGCCGCAGAATTGAACAAAAACAATTACTACAAAAATGAAGATGACTAAAAATTTCAAAAAAATACACAAAAGATATTATCAATGGTTATGTATATGTAGAAAAAATATCATAATTTTTTAAGTTATCTATGGCATATAATATAGGGGTAGCAAACTTTGTACGCTCATGTGTCCCCAAAGAATACACTAAGTGACTTCCCCGGGTGATAGAACAAGTTACCAAGAATTTTGACAATGTTATGACTCAAATGGAATTCAAGATTACTACTACATTTGTACGTCTAAATCAATGTATGGGGAGATTTTTGGGCATAATCGGTCAAAAGACTTCCTAGTGCTTCCAAGTCCAATTGATTACATGTTGTGATATTTTGGGCGTTCTTGGTCCGAGACGACCCTAAACTATTGGATGATGGTGGAGAGATACCCAAATCTCAAAGAAGAGGTTGGCGGTTGGATTCCCGGCTATGAAATCTCCTCTCTACTTGACAGAAACTTGCCCAAGTGGTCTGCCTCCTGTGCTTTGGCGCTAGCCTGTCGGCCTTCTGTCTCAAAAAAATAAGAATTATATATATATATATATATATATATTATGGGCGTTCTTTAGTAAAGTGAGGTATATTCTACAGATTCCTCTAAAAAGACATATTATTGTCCCAAAGTCTTGAACTTCAACTGGTTATTTCTCAAACTCAACCAGTTCACTTGTAACTAGCGGCTGTTGGTCCGAGATGACCCTAAACGACCGGATGATAGTGGAGAGGTACCCAAACTGAACGGAGTGGTTGGCGGTTCAATTTCCGACAGTGAAATCGTCTCTCTACTTGACAAAAAACTAGCCAGGTGGTCAACACCTCATGTATTCCAAATATAAACAAAAAGTAGCGGCCACTTCTCCCCATTCGTTGATTAAATGATATAAACAGCTAATATCCATGTCTACATGTAATTTAGAAACCTGACAAATCACTCATTTCTAAATTTATGGTAATCAGCAACATCCACCGTGCTCAATAATTGAGATAATTTGATAGTGATTTTGTTATATTACAAGAGATCAGCCTTATACTAATTTGTTCGCTAGTAGTAGTACAGTAGTACTAGTTGTTGTTGTTGTTGTTGTTTATTTAGGAGATTTTCTCTCTCTTTCTTCAAAGGTTGCCTATATTTGACGCATGTACCTTGCACATAATAATATCCTGGATGCCCAGTGGCCGCTGGCAACTCATGAATCCTCCACAAAAATCATAAGCATTTAATTTAGTAGTAGTAGTGAATAGAAGAAGGAGGGATGCGGGCCCCACCACTATTACGAGGTGAGGGAGTGTAGTTAAAAACTTGACCTCCACAGATTTGTGGTCAATTCGTCACTCACGTGGGGTCCTATTTGACTCATTCGGGGGTAGTCTCTAATGCTAAACACGGGATCAAAACGTCAAAGAAGAATAGAAGGGAATCTATGTGCCCCTATATATCTATATATATATAGAGAGAGAGAGCCTCTCATTCATCCAACATAAAGAACTTGATCCTCTCATATAGATTTGTTGCCCATTCATCTCAAATGACTGGCACGAGCGAACTATTTCGGGGTCTTCAAGGTTAATTCTGGTGTCAAATCAACTAAAGAAGTAACCTTTGTGATGCATACTATTTCGGGGCTTTGATGTTGGATGAATGGGGAGTATGCTCATACACGACAATTCCTCGTCCTAATATAATAAGGAAGGTTGCGTTTTTCACCTCGGGTAATAGTGGTGTGGTGGGTATGTTGTAGGAGGCCTACGAACGGTCGGAAACCCAACAGTGGACGCAACCCAATTAAGAAGCCTCTCTATATTATACGATTGAATTGAATTCAAAGAAATCCACCCAAAGGGGTACCAAGGGCAGGGTTTACAAATGGAAGAAAATAATTGAAGCAAGCAAGTACAGGCCCACCACACCTTCCACGCCCCTTTGTCTTTCTCATACCCTTCATGCACTGAAACTATTTGTTTAGTTACCGGAAGGAAATAGCCTCCTAAATGGAGGCACCACTATCATTGGCGTATGGACACACAAGTCCTTTTTAGTAGTTACACTATTGTGTGTGTTAAATTGAGCCTCTAATGATGAACGGGAATAACAACAACAACAATAACGCTTTGGACGGCTGGGGCGAAACAACCTGTACACTGGTTCCTTGGAGGCAAGGGTTTAGGTATCCAACAAGGAACGAGTGTATGAGTTGGTTCGCCCAAATCCGCTTTGGACTAAGTGGGCCACTTCGCACACAAGCCAAGGGCCGTGACCACGTAATTGTGAGGCCCCTCGAATCTCATCCAAAGGCCGTACCAGCTGGTTTGCTAGAATTTGATCTAGGCCTGTTTCTTGGAGGTGGGCCCGACTCAAATTCCGACAGACCAGTAAACATTATCTATAGTTTGCCATGCATGAATCCATGTAGGCTTTTCATTCATGCTAATTTCTCAGGCCCTTCACCTTCTAGTCTAAAGTGAACTTGGAGGGTCTCAGCTTTCTCACCTAATGAGAGATCTTAGAATGCAATGGTCATGGACCTCTAGTCTCATATGTGAAGTGGCCCTAAAGACTCCAAAGTTTGCAAGCTTGCATGCATGCACAATAAATTATGACAAAATTTCACAGGTGTCCTAAAATCTCTATAGAACGACGGCATGTGGTAGTTTATGTATTCATGTTTGGTGTCTCTACAACCGGCTCTCTCCTCCATTAGCAACTCATCAATTGACTTGTCGGGAAACGCATGGTTGTTCCGGTTGTGGTTATTGGTTCTCTTGTTGTGTTTGTGAGGTTTGTGTCAGGTCCCCTTTTTCCCTTCTCATTGGCATCACCATCATTTTGCATTTTACTTTATATTTTAAAGAAACTGGCATGATGTAATCTACATGTCCCCATCCCGTGCAAGTTTGTGTGCGGCTTCTGAGTCATAAATAAAAGATGTAAAGTCAATTACTAGATGGCAAAGGGATGTGGCAGATTCTTTGTGTGGGGCTAGTAAATGATGTGAAGAATGACTATATTTTAGATCTTCAATGATATAGGAAAACAAGTTTAAAAAGAGAGGAAAAGAAGACCTTCCATAGGCATCATCATCATATCGTTTTCTCATTGCTGGAGTGTAAGAAGATTATGATGACCCAGACTCCCATGACCATGAATGCTCGGAGCATTTTCGGGCGCCCAAGCAAACTCATTGCAATTGTCCGAATTGAAGCTTATCATGTCTTAGACCATCATGTTGCATTTATTTGGACTTCTTGAATGGGATGGAACAAATTGGTGACCCGATCGGTGCTTTTGAATATTGATCATAAGAATATCAAGAATAACAAGTTTAAGCAAACAGATTTCCATTGCAGAAGCACCATAGATGCAGCCAAGACACTCTCCTCCCAAGAGGGTCAGTGCTTAAAGGAGTCAGGCTGCAGATCGACGAAGACAATGGACAACGAGTCCAGAATCAAGCCAGACATTAACATGGCAGAAAAAAAGCCAGAGTGGATAAAGCATTTGTTCATAAAGCATACGTGGCCATGTCATGGGGAAAGAATACCCATTATAGGGCCCCGGGCTAGATCACATCTATGTTCGGCTGGGCCCCACCCCTCCCACGCCTCCTTCACTGCCCGGTCTTCTTGCCCGCACCTGCGTGACAACTCTTCCTCGTTGGGAACCAATGTGACAATACCCGGTCACTTAAGCCATTAAGCGCCTGATCACTTAAACCATTAAGCGCCTGATCAAATAAGCCATTAAGTGCCTGATCACTTAAGCCATTAAGTGCCTGATCACTTAAGCCATTAAGTGCCTGATCACTTAAGCCATTAAGCTCCTTTGGCATGTGAAGGAACTCCATCAATTAACTTGGGAACAATGAAAGTGATGTCAACTTGAATATTTGTAATTTTGACCGGGTATTGTCACATTGGTTCCCAACAAGGAGGAGTTCCCACGCAGGTGCAGGTAGGAAGACCAGGCAATGAAGGGGGCGTGGGAGGGGCGGGGCCCACCTGAATGAACATGTGGTCTAGCATGGGGCCACTACAGGAGCATAATCCGCAATTGCCATGCTAAAAAGTTAAGGATGGGGCAAAAATACCTCACAGAATGCACTACATTGTTTTTTGCATTTAGTGTTAGTTACTATTTGGAGTTACTCGCTCCTATATCTTTTTACTATTAGTGTAATTTTTTTATCATGTAAAGTTGTTAATGTTCTATAATGTCCAACAACCCAATTCGACCTTCGTTGGTAAAAAAATTGCATTAATAGCAAAAAGATATAGGAGTGAGTAACTCCGAATAGTAGCTAACACTAAATGCAAAAAACAGTGTAGTGCGCTTCAAAAAAAGATTTATTAACATGCCGTAATATAGCAGTAATGTTGCCGGTTTCCAAAAAATTATTGTATGAATGTATGTTTCTTTCAAAACGAGCACAAAAATCTCAAGATTGCCTATACACTTGACATTTCGTTTGTTGTTGTCTCATCATGGGTATCTTGCATAAGGTATGTAGGTATTATTTACTTACTTTCCTTAATTGGACACCTAGTACATTTGATTGCTATGTGGTTAGATGAGGATCAAGGAACAAACACCATAAAGACACATGTTTAAAGATATTGGACTACATCTTTATTTATTTTTAAACCTAATCCACATTCAATAATGAACACAACTGGGAGGACCGATGTATTCAGTTAAGCCTTAATGTCCTATGAGACCATAATTTGGTAGTCAACAGTTCGCTCTGACCCCTTTGACACTAGTCTGGATGGTTTCTTGAATGTTTCAACTACTCATCTTGTTCATGTTTGAGAATGCTATGTTCTACCACGTGGATAATTTTGATTCAACGGAGTTAGCTATTTTTTGATTAATTAAAATATGGGAGTGTCCTCTCAACTGGTTTATAGTGGAACCAATCCACGAACCACAACTTGACATTTGTCACCACCGCAGTTTAAGGGCAACATATTCTAAACATGTTTTTTTGTTGATCCATATGTGCAATTGATTCCCAATCGATTTGAAAATTTGCATGACACTTGAATGCAACATATCCTAAACATTTACCGTTGGAATTTTTAGTTGGACATGTGTTGGTGGGTGTAAATCCATGTGGAAGGTGCACATTTATGGGATCGCTACCTCAAATTGCAAAGCTTCCCAGAAAAAATCACAAATTAATTATTTCAAGATTTGTGAGCTAATTTGATTAGGTATATTGCCCCTCTTTTGAATGACGGTAACATTTTATCATTTGGAGATGATTTGACTGGAGGTTCAATAAAAAAACCAACCCTAATTTAGTTTATAAATTTTTGCCCCTCAAGAACACTATGGACATTCCTATTGTAATCTCCTACATAATAGAACTTCAATGTTTAAAATTTGGACTCTGAATAGTCGCCTCTAACCTACAAACATCTATATGGTTGGATTTGTCAAAACAACTTTAGATCTTCAACTACAATCACTAAAATTGAGGTCACATTTGTTGGACAACTTTGATGGAAATGGGGCATGAGAAGTTAAGCGTTAAGGAATCGACAAACATGCGCTTCCGATAACATAATTGAATCACAATAGGTCTAGTAATTTTATGCTGAAGCTTCATCAAAGATTTCCTAACTCAACATAAGTTTTTTTTGTGTAAATCTACTCGGTAAAAGTTGGAGAACATGAAAAACAAACTGAGTAACACCCACATACCTTATGCTTCATGCAAAAATATCCAATCTCCCAAAAAAAATGCTTAAACTTGACCATGTATAACCCAAGAGCCTTTACAAATGTTATGCAAGAATGGTTAGAGGCAAAACCTTTATAATTTGTAGGTGAAGTTGTTTATTTTCCTTCACAAACTTTACGTCACCGTTGTATTTTGCCACATTGTGGACGCATATTATCCCCATCTATCCATAGAAGTGGTCCTTAACTTGTTGGAAACTAGAGCCAATGTATTCAAAGCTCTAAAACTTATTTTCAATATTTATTGTAATGTAACCTCATAACAATACTCAGCTCCTTGGTTGCGTTCTTAGAAGAGCATCAACTTTAGTCAATCACAATGGCTAATTGGGGATCTATCCGACGAGGTGACATAAGAAGTGATGCACAAAAGGGGAGAACACCTTCATCTAATAGAAGATCCTCGCCCGTAATAAGGTTGATTTTGTGGTGATTCTCACCTAGCAATCCAACATCATGAACCCCCTAGTAGACAATAAACAGCTCATTTCTTAAAACGACTTTGGAAATTTATGTAGGTTGCATATGGATATATTATATTTTGAAAATTGCTTTGTAATCTCATTATAGATTTTCTAATGTATGGAATTATTTTGAAAGGTTTATAAGATGTTTAAGTTGCTTGAAATAGCAAAAGTTTCTTAAAATATCGCTTTAAGGTCTCAGTACCTTATAGCCTGTATAACTACGTCTTTCTTCTCTTTTGGTACAGAGGAGCTTGACAATCCTAAATGCATTCCTTACACACACAAAGAGCATCTGAGAAAGAGGTTATTAGACCCATACACAATAAAGTCCAATTTCTCAAGGTCAAAAGACGGGGGCAAAAACATAACAAACAAACAAACTACATTACATGACAACTAGATAGTTATAAAGTTGAATCCAACAAAGAAACTTTATGTGGCAGTGTTTTGTGTCTGAGGGCCCCTGCCTCCCCTCGATTGTGGGAGCGTTTTTTCTGGTTTTTAATTCATTTGGCGTTGGCTGGTTTGGCCTTTTGTCTCAAAAAACCAACCTAAAAATTTATAAAATTAAAATAAAATTAAAATAAAATTTTAAAAAACCAACAAAGAAACATGTGGAAGCACTCATGTATGTGCCTTTGTGCAGTCTTGGGGATGAATCTATGAGTTGGGTCAATATGTTTGACAATCAACAACAACTAAGAAATGCATGCTCTTATTGTTGGAAGTGAATATGGGCACACTTCTATGTACCAATTGTTCTAGCGAAGCAAACTAGAATTCGCCGACGTTAGTGAAGCTTTCACCAATATCTTCAAGCATCTTTTTGGGCGAACACTTCCATGTGTAGGTCGTTGGGGGGGAGGAGAAATTACATTTGCCTTATTGTCTAGAACATGTTAGTTGGAAATGTGGTTGACCTCACACTTAGGTTCCAGTTTCAATGTTGCAAAACTAGATTGATTGAATTTAAACAAATCCTCGGACAAGGTTTGAACAATAAGAATATGGCAACAAGGAAAAATCCAATGGAAAATAGAACGATTTTGAGTCCACACCAACATGTTTATGAAATGAAGTACTTTCCGCTCAAATGAAGGTCAATCTTTGGGTCCTGGAAAAAAGAGGCGGTCAAAGTCCCCTCCCACTATCCCTTACAATCATGTCGGCTGTTGAGTTTTGTTTTCCAAGGATAATTAGCACACACTTCCATGTGTGTGTGTGGTGTGGGGGGGGGAGGGACAAGATGAAAACATGGTGAATTTTATTATAACATGTAAATGACTATTTTAAAACAAATGAACTCTAGAAGCAAAGTCAAAGGCTTCCGAATCAGTCTAGTGGTGTTGAATTAGAATATATCGGCCCTCAATCTTGTAGGAGATTTTTTTTTACTAGAGCCCCTTCATCCACAATGGATGGGTTTATGTAGGACCCCACAAATCCCAAGCCATTTTTATGTTGGGTGAATGAGAGTCTCTCTCTCTCTCTCTCTCTCTCTCTCTCTCTCTCTCAGCCCACCCATACCTAGGCCAGGGCAAACCGACCTGTACATTGGTACCTTACCGGATGTCTAGTGATGTCACATTCGAATGAATCGGCCCTCAACCCCATAGGGGGTCTTTTTGTATTGGAGCCACTTCATCCACGATATGTAGGATGGTTGATTTTAACTGAGTGCCACGAATCCCCAGCCGTTCGCCCTCCCCGGTAAGGTACGAATATAGGGGTTGGTTCGCCCCAGCCCCCATACCTATTGGTGCGGGCACCAAGTGAACGGGTTCTACTAACACTAGTTACATCCAACGGCTTTCACTAGACAAATTGGAGCTAAAAACGATCCCAGCTGGAAGGAGCCGTTCGTTGGTTGCCGCCCACGCCAATAAGTGTGGGCATGCTATCAATGTTTGGAGAAGAAAAATTAGACAAAATTGGTCAAGATCCTAGTGTTTCCAAGTCCAATCAGTTACATGTAGTGATCTTTCGGTTTTTCTTTGTTGATTTGGGATACATTCCCCTAGATTCCTCTAGAATGATGTGTAATATTCCTGTGGACTTGCTTCAACCAGTTATTCTTGAACTTCGACCGGTTCATCTGTAAATAGCCGTCAGTTCTCCCCTTCCATTGTTCCCTTGCTCCTAATTTTAACAGTAGGTTAGAAAATCTATTGTAGGTCAGTGAGTAAAAATGGCGTGAAGATGGAGTAATATTATGTTAGTATTTTGTTGGCGAGGACTGTTTGACGGTGGAGGTTTCCCGAATCCAGATACAGGTGAAAGCTTGTTGAGTGGCTTTTGGAGATTCTCAGGTGTACTGATGCTTTTGGCCCATCGTAGCATCCTCGCTAAATTAAGCGGGACAAGGTGCTTTGTGCATTAAATGCACTCCCCTATTACGACCCCTTTGGTTCCCACGCATTCATCATCGCTAGTTAAGTAATATTAACTGGCTACTAATGCCAACCTCGCGGGCGTGCGGGGGGTCCACTTTATTAGACCGCTCGCTTGACTAGGACTTCGAGTCACATAATCTACTACTTGACCTACTCCTTTCCTTCGCTTTGATTTTGACCTACTCGGCCTACTTCATACGAGCGAGCGAGAGAGAATTATATCGTATATGAGCGTACCTCTCATTCGTCCAACACCAAAGCCTTGAAATAGCATGTGCCTTGGAGCTTACTATTTTTTGGTGATTGGACATCGGAATTAGTTTTAAGAATCCCAAAGTAGTGTAGTCCAAGTCATTGGAGATGAATCGGCCACAAACTTATTTAGGGGTCAAGTTCCTATGTTGGATGGATGAGAGGTATGCTCTCTTAGGGTTGCCACACCAGGGGGTCCAGCTGAGCCCCATCCAGCCCGGCTGGTGCGGCCCCCCCGGAACATTGGCCGCCCATCCAGGCGGGAAGCCGGGGCACTAGGGACACCGTCTTGCATCCAGCCAGCCATGGCCCTTCGGGATAGTGTCCCTAGTGCCCCGGCTTCCCGGCTGGATGGGCGGCCCGTGTTCCGGGGGGCCCACACCGGTTGGGCCGGCTGGGGCTCGGCTGGACCCCCCGGTGTGGCTGGTCCATCTCTCTTAGGGTGGCCACACCGGGGGGGGTCCAGCTGAGGCCCAGCCAACCCGCCCGGTGCCCCCCCCCCCGGAACATACTCCGGCCATCCATGCGGGAAGCCGGGGCACTAGGGACACTGTCCCAAAGGCCCCCAGCTGGTTGGATGCAAAGCGTGAGTATGTTCCGGGGGGCCCACACTGGCCGGGCTGGTTGGGCCCTGACTCGATCCCCCGGTGTGGCAACCCTATCTCTCTCTCTCTCTCTCTCAATTTAAGATCACTTCTCATGCCCACAATTCAGCTTACCCAAATTAGGAACTATGTTGATCACTTTAGAAGCATTTGAACTGCGTGTTGACTACACTAATAGGTGCACTAGGTAGTAGAAAAAGAGTGAGTAGAAAGTACTACATTAAATATGTGTATGATTTTGGTGTGATGCTAAAATTGGTGTGCCATATTCATTATCAAAATGGTCTTTATGATTTGTCATGAAACACCAAATGTCATTTCACCATTTTCTCTAGTTCCCCCCATTACAAGGATCACGTGGTCAAGTCACTAAAAAATCAAACATTTTAGAAGATGGAAATGGTACACGTCATTGGTCCATTTAGGTAGTGTTATATATTGTATACTGCAGTGGAACGGAACCAGTGTTGGCACCCACCCACAATGCAACATTAACTTGGGAAAATCTGCATATTACCAAAATAGTTGCAAAAACTCGACCCAACTCGCAACACATGTCCCAAGCCTCACCTCCAAAAAAGTGTTACCATGTAGGCATCCTTGTCATAGTTGGGACTTAGGACTTGGGACCCTTGTGTGAAGTGGTCAGTCCCAACTGCCATGCTCTCAACAGTTAAGATTGCACAGATTGACCTCAAGTGACTTGGGACTTAGGACTTGGGAACCCATGTGAACCGGCGCTTAGTGACCATGTCATTGGGAAGTGCTAATATGCGAGGGTGCACTAGAAGAGGGGGGGGGGGCTAAGTTAGTGGGACCCATATAGTTCCAACAAATCTTCAAGCCCTTCCACAGCCATCAAGGGCCACTTTACGCTACGGTGGAGAAGTGCACCGGTCGGTCAAGAATTTGAGCCCAAGACATGGTTATTTGAGGCGAGGGATGCTATGCCGGAGAAGATGAAAAGACAATAAAAAAAATGTCTTAAGAAGTCTTGACCGGCCGTAGTGTAACCACCTAGAGGAGAAGTCCACTAGACAACTTCACAAAATGGTCATAGCCGGTCATAGTAGAAACCTTACCCCCTAAATGACCATTGTATTGAAATTTTAAAAAATTGTATTGGTCAAAAAATAAAATGTATATGGCAATGTTTTAGAACTTCTTTCATGACAATAATTTATTTGAAAATGTTCCACCTCTACAATACATCCAAATTATGGTAAATAAGTAGGTAACATTATTTTCTTATTGATTTTTAAAGAAAATCCATGTTGGTACAATCTAACCTTGTTAATACGACACTCGTTTATATGACACCCTCGATATTACGACACATTTTTGTGAGACCAAATTTTTTAGTTCAAAACTCCCTCTTTTATTCGACTACAACACTCGATAATGCGACATTTAGAATCTCCGTTTTGTCATGTTAAAGAGGTAGTTAATGCTAGAATTCCTTTCATCTATATTGTGTACATCTAAAATCATCCATTTTCACTTGGGAACTGCTCGGGAACTTCACTTATTGTTGGGAACTTAATGATAATTAGGGTTACTAGTGTAGAATGGACATGGTTAGAGTTAGAGTGGCCTTTGGCCTAGTATGTTGCCTTGTACACAGGTGATATAGTATCACTAGTATCTTGATGCTAAACGTCATGCATCATTGTTATCTAGTTTCTTATTAGAGGACTCTTTATATTTTGGTGTTAATGAATTATTAGTTTCCAAAACTTAGTTGGGAATTTAGATAAGATGACAGTTGCTAACTTGGGTAGGCAACACCAAAGATCTTTGGACTCCTATTTCAAGAGTTCTTGAGAATATTTGTATTTGTTTGGAGTTATAAGTTATTATTTCATACCATCTATATTTCTTAAACTCGTTGTATATATTTTTAAGCTCATATTACTTATGTTTTCGTATTCCCTCAATAATACGACAACTTTACGCCATTTTTCATGTTAATGAGAAGACAACACCTCGATAATACGACTTTTTTTGTGTTTCCCAAAAGTGTCATACTAAAGAGGGAGAACAACAGTGCAAAGGTTTCTCTAAGGAAAAAAATCTTTTATTCAAGTTGGAGTTCTCCGGAGGCCAAGTTTCTTGTCCGAGGCTTTGAGGTTGCCCAAGAAACTTGACCTCATGAGAACTCCCCTTCAAAAAAGTGTCGCCATGTTGGCAACCATGTCATTTTTTCATCCATGTACAAAGCTCTCCACCAAAGGACTCTTGGCCGTAGTGTAAACCACCACTGGACAAGAGTGTCACTCTCGGCCAATCAAATTTTAGAATTCCCTGGGAATTCATGACCAGTGGACTTCTCCACCATAGTGTAAAGCGGTCCTAAGTTAGGCTTTGCCAAAGATCGAAGGGTAGTTGCGAATTAAGATAGATGCAAAGCTAAAAGTGAGGAAATGATGATACGGACACAAAGGGTGGGGGGGACAATGGCAGACTTTTGGTAATAATAAGGAACTACATACTATCGTACACGTATACTAGCTAGGGTTGGGGAAAGTGGGGCTAGATAAGTAAGGACTTGTCCATTTTAGAGGTTTGATAAAGCAATTCAAATTCCAACTAATATAACAACCTTCATAATGAACCCCCAGCCAGCCTGACATTAGAAAGGGGCCCCCTTAACTTTCTATTTCTGTGGAATGCTCTCAGGCAAGTGAAGGAGTTTTTGCCACTTGGCCGACCACTTGTTCCTCTGTCTCCTCTCCTTAACAAAGTAGAAGCCTATTTTGCATCCATCTGAGTAGATGATTATGTGTACTTATTTCTCTCTCTCTCATGAAACTGATTTTAAAGCCTGGGAAGCTGAAAAGGCTAAGGTAGAAATACCATAACCCATGAAAATAAGGTGATTCACATTGAAGATATGGTCTTACAATCATGAGATAATTTTCCAAGATAGACGAGAAGGATTCATGAAGAATGCAAGTTGTTTCATATTTTTTTGTCTTGTACAAAAAATGCTACAATTTTTCAAAGTGGAAAGCTTGTCAAATCCCCTACTCGTTCACTAGATTTTGCTCACACCGAACACGCTAATCCGCATTTCCATATAGAACATCACCTAAACCGGTTAATTCATGAGTACATTAAACATGAATAAATTTGGCTAAACTAAGTGTACACGCATTGAAGTGGCCAGCCTCGCCATAATCAGTTTCAAAAATGACTCTTCACTATTCTGACGGTGGTCTACTACACGAGTAGAGGGTGGTTAACCGGTTTGGGTATTTCTACCTTAATGGGACTCATCATCTTCCAAAGGAACTTCAGTTTTATTATTAGCTCTGCCCAAGCACTCAACTCTCAATTTGCTTTTCTATTTTCTTCTCATTCGTAAGTTTGTTCTTGGGATGAATGCATACGGATGAGTTTGGAAACTAAATAACTAATGTGGATGAAACTAAATTAATCTTAGATAACTAGAAATTCATGTGAGGAACTAGATAGAGCTTATCTAGAACCTAGGTTAAATCCCACTCTCAAGATAACGCATGGGGTAAGGTCTTACATACATAGCACCTTGTTTATATTATTGATATACATGGGGTAAGGTCTTACATACATAGCACCTTATTTATATATAGCATTATATTACTTATTTTAGCAAGTCCACACTAAGACTAGTGACTTGCCCAAAGGAGTGGGAGAGTTTCCAACTTGATAGGAGTTGTTGTCTTGTATGCAGTGCAGTGAATGGGTGAAGTTGGAGTGCAGTACATCTAGTGAGATTTATGTGAGTCTATGTGGTATCACTTCTTACACTACCTCGTTGAGCAAACACATCCTTCATTAGCCATTGTGATTGGGCAAAGTTGATGCTCTTCTCTATTCTAATAGTGTTTTTGCATCCTTCTTACACGTCTATTATGAATGGCCGGAGTGGTGCTATTGGATACTTGATGTTGCATATGATTAATTGCTTTTAATAATGACTTACTCGATGGCACCGTTGCATCATAACATTACTCAATGACTTGGGCCCTTATAATATAACAGTGGGATGTTGAGAGTGCAGTTTGAATATGAATCTCCTTGGGTAGCTTTTTGAGCATCCAATTGTTATATTACAAGGGCCCACATGATGAGAGCTGAACGTTGAGTAATGTTATGACAAACTTGTTGACAACTTAAAAATGAAAATAGATGCCACCAAAAGGAAGGTGTTACTTTAAGGCCTTAGTACCTTAGGTGGAGGAGGTTAAATTGGGAGAGACTTGTCACAATCTTGAACCATGGGATGATCACTTGGATACAACCTCCTAGGTCAGGCTTCGTTCTCAAGCCAAGAATTGGGTGAGTGGTATTAATCATGATGATGATTCCCCCATTTGGGTGTTTTAGATTACTTGGCATTGCTAGCCATGCCGGTGGCATGTCCCCCGGGGAGTGCACTTAGTGTTAAAAGTTAGGTATAACATGCATGCATCACCTTCAAATTGACACCTCTATATACGGTTTTCCTTTCATAAAAAAATCACACACACACACACACACACACACAATCACACACACACAGTTATATATATAACAAAAAAGAAGCCTAACATATGTATGCATGTTCAAAGTAAATTAAAAAAGCAAAAGCCTAACATACGTATACAAGAAAAACATGGTCTACAAAATAGGCCTGAATTTTTTCACTTTAAAAGTACTTATTTATCATTGATAAAATCATTAAACATTTTTTCATTTGTAGGATGTAACTCATACAAGTTTTCTCTACTACAAAAGTTACCGTAGCTAATACAATAATAGTTTCTAAGTCCACCATGATATGATATGTGAAGTCATAAGTCTATAGTGATCCATGATCTTTTTGGCACCAACACAACCCATTTTCCATAGAGGTGGTTGATCCAACAAATCAACTGGTTCTCTATATTCAACCCACCTATTAGCAAATTTTTCTACACATTCTATAAACCCTTCCTAAATACCAGGTTTTAGTGTTCAATGCTTTTGATTTTCTTGGCTTTAAAAAAAATTCAATTGTTGCCTCAGGTACAAAAGCCACAACACAATCACATCCCAATTTCATACTGAAATCATTATCACCAACTCTTGATATTTTCTTCTCATGCTTGGTATATAACATACCATACTTAATTCTAATCAGCCTATCCTTGGACAATGTGAGGTTGTCATTTAATTGACTAAGCAATGTACTTTTAAAGATCTTGGGACCATCAACAACAACAAATGGCACCACATAATGTTCCAAAGGAATTTCTTCACGCTCATCAACCATACTATCCAAGACATGTCTTAATTCAAATTGCAAAATGGATGCATTAGTACATGGTTCTTCATGAATGTCAACATCCTCTAATGGACAATTTGAACTTGGACCAATTGCATCATTTTGGACTAATTTTAACGGGTGGGCCGGGAATGGGCAAACACATAGTGGGAAGTTGTGTGTTGTTTTCATATTGGATCTACGGGTTGGTAATTATGGTTTTTTATTTTTAAATATTTTGTATGGTTTTTTTTTCCAATGAAGAGGCCTAAGAGTTACTTCTTACCTACATGTTATGAGAGAATAGCCCTATGTGTAAATGTAAAATTTTTCACATTAAAAATGGGCTATGTGTATTTACAAAATTGACCAAAGTAATACCCTAAGCTCATGTATATTTTGTAAGCCTATCCTATAATTAATACCCCTTTTGTTCACTCATGTGGTTCCATACGGGATATTGTAGTGCACCCCAACAGGGCATGTCCACATGATGCCCAACAATTTCAACAAAGCCACCATGTTCACGGTGGGCTTCTTGTTGCATTCGCTGATCCCCTTCAAGAGCATGCATACTCATATGCAGGATGGATGATCCTGGTCATGATTGGGAAATTTGTACGTGGTTTGCATAAGGCTCACATCCAATTCCTTTTTAATACAATTTTAAAATTGCCCTTTGGTCATGCAGGGTGGACATGGGTGGACAATTTCAAGTGGGTTTCAATATCATGGAGTACTTGTCCAAGAGCGGTCGGGCCAATATGCTAGATGATTTGTGCCAACTTGTGAAATATATTGTCATGAAGTGGAGGGGTCAATTTCACACTGGTGTGGTCAAATGTCTAGCACAAAGCAAGGTACCAAGGTGAATTTGCCTTATCTTGGATCATGGGCTATAGGCCTTGGCACATGAAGTGCCCACAGCCTTAGCCAAGTTGCTGTTTCCACGATGGACATCGCCATGGCTTACTTAGTGGTTGTGATCAAATGTTATTTGTCCATCCCATGCAATATAGTATTCTTGAAATTATTATAGTTGTTGTTACTATGGCAGTAAAAATGTCTTTCTGCAAATTGTTTTGTTACCCTATAGAGGGAAAACACGGGGATGACTTACTTGCCAAGGCCTACCTCAGTAGCAATTGAGGCCCAAGCTATTCTTGATGTCACTTGAAGGCCTAAAACCCTGGGAGTTGCGACATGTTGAATTTGTTTGGCACATGTAGCCATGCTCAAAGCGGCTATTTTAAGGCACAGGTGCTAGGCAATATGCCTATTGAATAAACAAGTGGTGTGGCCATATTTTAGACGAGATTGATATGTAGGTAACTTGGGAGGTGGAGTCTCATGTCTATGGATTTACTCTTGCCACATGGCACTATAGGTGTGGTGTTGGGTGTCCAATGTCATTGTGAGGTTATAGATGAGCATGACCGACCATGGTCATGGACAATGGTCTTCAAGGTTAACACACACTCTTTGACAAGAAAGCTACTCGAGATGGTTAAGAAATTTATCTTGACTTGGCTTTTGATTGAAAATTTAGTTTCTTGGATCCTCTAGAAGGAGGAAAATGAATGGTTTTTTTGTTGTTGTTGTAAAGAAAGGCAGTCAATTAGGGAGTTGGAACAATCATTGTGAACCAAGTCGGTACCTATGCCAAGAGGTGCTAAAACAAGTTTGACCCCCAAATGATTTTATACAGAATGTCCTTTGTGCAATCCTCCACACCAACTCTGAGCATGCACCGATATCTTACCAAACATGGAAAACATTGTATGCAAAACAACCAACTCCTCCTCAAAACTCTAGTTGAATTAAAGGATAACTCGATTATGTATCGTTCAACTCAGTGGCAAGAAACTTTGCGCGCCTACAAGCAAACCCCGAATGATGCAAGAATTGGTTTCTTTTAAGAACCTTGATAGTACTCAATTTTACGTCAGCTTCGAATCATATACTTGTGTGCGGACCAACTAGAGGGTGGTATAAAATGAAGTCTAGCCCTCAAAACACACACACACACAAACACACAAATAATGTATTACTTGTGAGAGATAATACAACTAAAAAGTACAAAAACGCATGGGCCACATGAATGAATTAATCCATTTTGATGGTTTAGAATAATCCACACTATTTCACACCCTCAACTCGGTACTACCAACAAATGGCAACAATTTTGTTGTACTTCAATCAAGTTGGTGACTAGTTGGGTGAGTGTGAAGTATGAGAGAAGTTTTCTTCAGGCTATTAAGAAATGCTTCGGCTCAATAAATTGGGTGAATTTACTATCCAATCTTTTGTCCCATCCACGGAAGCTCAATACTAAGGAAGTACAGATTTTTACTCATTACAAAGTGTGCACAAGGAGTCTAGACTGATTTTTGTTTATTTTACTTTTTTAGAAACTTTTTTTACTCTTTTTGGTGCTGCCCCCTTAATAGTTTTAGCAATTGCTTGGCCTGCCACCGCTTTTGTGAATTCGGCAATACGCTATGGATCCACTGTGAAATAAACAAGCTTGTCCACAAAGTGCAGTGGTCACGTGGGCTTATAAACATATTGGTGTTGGAGTATTGTCTTTTGGAGCTAAATAAGGCTTCTAGGCCTCTCTTTTTTTGGGTATGGGGTGAATGCCGTTGGCTATAATATACTCACCAGTCATCACCGGCATATGACTTCTAGGCAATTGTCATGCCCCAATGAGAAGAAGAAAACATGTAAATTAGTGCAAGTATGGTCAAGTGGACCCAAAAAATAATAATAAATCCTTCGGTATACTAAAAATCATAACTTGTTTGGTCAAACGTCTAAAAACAATAGGAGAATGTTGTCTGGATTGGATTTTTTTTCATGGGTGCTTTTACTTGTTGGGTTAAGTAGTTAAATATAGAATATCAAGACAAGATCTTAAAAACTTATCACTAAAAGTAGTGCTCAAAATAAAATGGCTATATATGGCTTGCATGTAAATTTCATGACCTTAAATATTTTGAACTTGGAATTTTTCAATTTTGAATTCCAACATATTTAAGTACTTGAATTCAATGTAAACTTGAGAGTGATGTCATTAGAACGAATGCAAAACATCATTAATTTCATGTGATATTATTGTATCTAGAAGAAAATAAAATTACTTGTTCAATATCACCTACTTGCATTGTCTTCTAAAATATGTTATTATTATTATTATTATTATAATACTACATATTGTCTTTGTTAGCATATATTGCTTGGCTTTGTAAGTCAATATGGTTTTCAAATGTTTATGGTGCTTTGAAAAAAATAAAAATAAAAGTTAGTATATAGTTTGGAATCAGTTTCACTTAAACCTTTGCATGAATCAAGAACAATCCACTTTACTGTGTTTGCACCCAAAACAGACTATTGTGGTAGATGTACATTTTTTCTAGTGACATAGGATAATGTCTCAACAACACAAGTTATTTGTCTCCAAACTTATATGCTTGTAGTACATGGATGAGGCCATTGACCAGGGATTTGTAGCAGCCATGTAGATGACTTTAAGTTTACAAAAAAATTGTGGACTTATCACCACAAAGAAAAGGATGGTAAGATGAGACCTCCCAAATAAACAGAGTCATAGTCACCCTTTTAAGGTCTTGTCACTTGGGACGCGTCATCTAAACCCTTGTCAAAAATGGTCCGAGATGACCCTAAACTACTAGATGATGGTGGAGATACCCAAATCTCAAAGAAGAGGTTGGCGTTTTGATTCCCGACTATGAAATCTCCTCTCTATTTGATAGAAACTTGCTAGGTGGTCAACTGCTTCCTGTGCTTTGGCACTGGCTTGTCGGCCTTCTGTCTCAAAAAATAATAATAATAATAAACTAAAAAAATGTTGAAAACACATGGAATTCACGGAAACACACGAAATTGTGTTGACTATTGGCATTATTGATTAAGCTAAGCGGACACAATTTCATCATTTATCATGACTACACACCTTCATTTGAGTGGTGGATTCACAAGTTTAAAAGGGAACGAATTATGCATCTAGAATTTGTTGACTAAAATAGCCACCACACTTAGAGGAGCCTATATATGATCATTAAAGAATAAAAGAAAAATTTCACGCAATAATGAATGAGATATTCATGTGAGCTCCATAAATCATGAGGAAAGCACTATAACCTTGGTTCCAGATCACTAAGTATCGTGTACTAATTGGGTGCTTAATATGCTAGGAGAGGTTGGCTAATTGGAGAAGGTTTCTATTTAAGTCCCCCTTATCTTATGGGAGAGTGGCTTGGAGAAGGTTCTTGGGAACATCATCAAGAAGTCATTTGAAGGTCAAAGACCATTATCATACCCAATTTGATTGATTTTGAGGAATTCACAAAAACGTATGTTCAATCGGTACAAGAATTGCATGATCTTATCATAGTCCTATTCTGCTCTTTGAATATGTGGCATGTGCAGATGATGATAGACTCTCATAACATTATTCAGCGTTTTGTTCTCGTTCCATTGGCCCTCATAATATAACAGTCGGATGCTCGAAAAGTTGCACAAAGAGACTCAAATTACGACTGAGCTCCCAACATCCGATTATTATATTATGAGGACCCACGTCGCTGAGTAATGTTATGCTAAATCCACAGTCAAGTATTTGTAACCATGTAGTGGAAGGGATTCAAGTGATAAGACCATGCAATTCCCTAAGTGAACGGAGCCTCCACCCCCTCTTTCAAGATCAAAGCTCCACCGTGAGAGTTGAGGCTTCTCATACTTTGACTTTGCTTGTTCTTTAGGTTAGTTAGCTTTGGGCATGGGGTACAATTCGGTTGGCTCAATTTTACTTTTGAAATGACACATGTTCTTTGATAAGAAATTAGGCAATTGAGTTTGAATTCAAATTTTGTAAAGAGGAGAGACACTTGGAGTGTGGGACAAGTTCCCCTCTCACTATGATGTGTGTTAACTTGTTTATGGTTGGTATATAAAATCTCTCATTTGACTTTTGTTAATCTGCGATGGTGGGGAACGGGTTTTGGTTTTTAAATAAGTCTGGTTTTTTATTTTTAATATTCACATAAAATATTTTACTAAATGTTAATGTATGTTTTCAAGAATATTTTAACTACTTGAATGATATATAAATATTGACAATATAAGTAACAAAAATGTAGCATTGAAATTTTATTAGTTTGCAAAGCATTCAAATAATGAAAATCTAATGAACCAAATTCGAATGTCAAAAAATAAATACAATTTTCTCTATTTAAAAATCTAATCAATGATTTGAGTAATTTTGATTTTGTGCGTAAATAAAAAACTATTGAAGGTTTTTTTATTTCTTTGAAATTTAACCTTTTATGTAAGTACTTGGTTTTTTAATCTCTTTTTAATTTTTAATTTTATTTTACAATCACCTAATGTGGGGGAGAGGGACTTACGCTCTAAACTTCGTAATATCATGCAAGTGGCAACTAAAGTGCATGTGATATTCCAAAGTTTTATAGTCTTAACATGGTGCATGACACAATAGAATTAGTGTAGGATGTGACATTACAAAATGACACAAAGTGCAACATTGTAATGTTAAAATTGATGACATCATACATAAGACATGGATAATCTCCCAAAGTTGCACATATACGCAAAGCTCAAGCTTTCTAGGATATGTTTGATCTAGAGGTTGCAAAACAAAATGGTGTGGTGGTGGAGCTTCTAGATAATGGAGGGGACCTCAAGGCCAAGTTCCCTACTTCTATTTCAAGGAATGCAGGTGCAATTGAGCAGGAAGGGGCATGATACGTGAATCCTCGGGCTTTGGTGAAAGCGTAGCTAGAATTTGTGGGTAAACATGGGGCACACATAGTTCCAGAGTTGGCAATGGAAATTGAAGCCACACGGATGGAGGCATGGTTATCTCCACATCAAAAGTTCTCCATTGCATCAATTCTTATATGAATATGCTTCTTCTAGGCCCTAGGGAAGGAATTGGCTTTACATACATATCTTGTCAATACTATACTTGTAGAAATTGGAGAGAAAAAGGTGGAAAGCCTGACAAGGATGCCATCCATCATTGGGTGCTTGATAATCACCCTATCTCCCTGAAATCTAAAAGCAAACCAATATCTTGAAGAAGATGTATTGTTTGTCACCAATAACACCATCCACGCCCTTACCCTTACCCGGCGCAACATGAATGTCAAGCACGTAACAATCTATCTCTACCTTGGACAGATGCTTCACCACCCTCAAAACATAAATCAATCCAATTGTAAAAATCCAAAACCTTAAACCCTATAAACTAACTTGCTCCGTTAAGATGAGTGCACATAGTAGATAAAAAAATTCCTTGTGGTTTCACATTTCAAGCATCATATCCTAATCACATGCCACCACTCCTGTAGAAGCAGACCTAGAATACAAAAATTCCGAACATGAGCTCGAACAGAAGGACTTTTCACTAGTGCAGGATCATACTCGAGAGATAAAGCCTGAAGTTTTTGACATGGAAAAGTTGGAGATAACATAGCCCAATAACAGTAAATGATACAAAAACAAAGGTGAGAGAGAAGTTTGTAAGCAATCTATCATTTACATATTTCATCAATGAAGATCAAAAACCTACATTGGTCATAACCAAGGGATGAATGTTCACATATTAGATACAAATTTACTTGTGCTTTAAGATTTCAAGAATCCTTGTCATAATCAAATACTGCACCTAGAATACAAAAAGTCCCGAAGCTGAGTTAAGGAGAAGAAGAAGAATTTAAAAAAATAAAAATAAAAATCCCCACTAATGCAGGATGCAATGCACAATCATATACTAGAGAAAAATAAATGAAAAGGTGGCAAACTACATCTATGGTGGTCACAAGATCTCCAATCATTTGCCAATGTTGCTCACAATGCCGCGCCAACGAATTTCATACTAGAATTTCAAGCCACAAAAACCAAATTGCACATCCAAATTTGGGGTTTGCAGTAGCTTAAGATTCCCATCCTAACCCTAACCCCCATCTTTGCAACTACCAAATCACGGAGAACAGATCTTGAAGCCATTCTTACTATCACCACATTGTGAGGTACATCACACCACTAGGGTGATCATTGCCATAAAAACATTTACAAACCATGTCATGCATTAGAGAGAGAGAGAGAGAGAGCTCACACTCAATAGACTCATACAAGATCAATTTGTATGATCCATTGAATTTCTCTGTTTGAGCATACCGAAACTTCAAGTAAGAACAAGAAGAACGTGAGGAGCATGACACTAGAGAACTTGCAAGAGGAATTTCTCGACACGTGGTGCAATGCGAGGGCGTGGGTTGACAACTTTGGTGGTTATCATTCATGTCAAAAACTATTATATAAAGGAGGGAAATGTGACTATAAGGAGTGAGATTTGAACCGAGAACAACCTTTCCCTAGGATTTCGGGGTATTAGAGAAGGAGTGACATTACAAAGGTTGATACTGTGGAGTGATAATATATCATATACGAGCATACTCCTCATTCACCCAACATAAACGCCCTACAATATCATGTATTGTTAATGTTATTGTTTTTTAGTTGACTTGACATCGAAACTAGCTTCAAAGACCCAGATTAGTCTAGTCTAAGTCATTTGAGATGAATTGGTCACAAACTTATAGGAGGTCATGGTTTTATGTTGGATGGATGAGAGGTGAATTCATATGCAATAGTTCCATCTCTTGTTATCATGGGGGTGTAGTGGAAACATGCATATCACAAGTTTGTTGTTAATGAAATGGTCTCACTAGATTAAATTGGGGGCAGTGACTCCATTTAGGGGTCTAGTCAATTTGTTTCAAATTAAAAAATCGCTTGGCTATACAAGGATTAAAGCAATTTCACTTTGCCCCCACAATTGGTGTCACAAAACCTTATTCATGGGTAGTGGATCAATTATCAATGGCCATGGCTAGATATCTTCGTCTTTGAGTTGGGTCCCCACCAATATGACCTAATAACATGAAGATTAATCAAGTTTGTCAATTCAGCTTTGGAATTAGCCTCAAAGTTCCCTAATAAGTTTATCAAAATTCATTGAGATGAATGAACCATACCATTATAGGAGCAAATTTTATTAAGCCCCACTTGAACCCCAAATGAGTAGTTTCACATGAGCATCAATCAAAAATCCACAATAGCATCTCATGGAATGTTGACATCCTTTTTGGTATATGCCCTTGTATGTTGGACAAAGCGGTTTGGCTTCCTAACACCTACCAAAGGGATTATAATAAAAACATGCCCACCTATAGGTTGGTTACTGACTCATCCTAATTTAAGCTCATTGGACTAATTTGGGATCTTTGACCTTGATTTAGGGGTTAGTTTGGTCAGAAATAATAATGATGGGGCTCTACAATAATAATCACCTTTTTCACTCTCCTTGCAGGGTTCGACATACTGCACAACTGTCAACCTGGTTTGTACTCCAACCATTAGCCCTTTTTGGAGTGTCAATATTTTTCATTTTGAATGAGTTGTATTTAACCATAAGATTTATCCATATGAGGCCTAACTAGACATAGTCTATACCATGTTGCATGTCTCAAATTTGCCTCCTCCAATTCACCCTCCCCACCCAAGCTAAAACTTCGTAGGGTCAATGTAAACCCATCAATTGGAAAGGTGAAAATACATTCAACTATTTCATAACACACACACACACATATGGTGTTTTGACTTTGAAATTGACATCATGAGTCTCAAATTCCAAAGTTGAATTGGCAAAATATGGCATGTCAATATTGGTTGAACTGAAAATAAAGCGGGATGTAACACATAGTGGGCTTGTTTTTACTATCTCCCTTTCATCCATGATGGATGAACTTTAATTTGCATGGCCTGAATCCTTGGCTTAAGCCACACTAGTAGGAAAGGTGGGTCTACATGACACGCCAATCTAACACAAAGTAGACACTTCGTGTTACATTGACGTGTCATGTAAACCCACCTTTCCTAGTAGTGCCACCATAGAGCTAAGACTAGCCATTTGGTATTCTTGTATGTAGAAAATACCAAGTAGTTAATGTGGCCATATATAGGGAGTCACCTCATCATGTTATTGTATTAATATTTTAGGATTTTGGTTTTTTTGTTTCCATTGCACGGTGTCAAATGCCGCGGGTCTATGATACGAGCAAAAGTGTATCATTGTAGCTGCTAGGCCTATGGCAGTGTAGTATGTTATATTGTTTCCTTCACCAAAATTTAAATGTTGGAAGTTTGGAGGAGGCACCTTACCCGGCTAGTTATGAACGAGTTTGCAAGCGAACTAAAAACTTATGATATTGATAAGGAAGGTGCACTACAATGATACGGTGCAACTATGATAGGTGGTTCAACCTCTTCGTCATAAAATGGGTGCCATAATTTACTTGTGTCCCTTGCTAACGTTAGAGCTTTGGTACCCCGCGGTTGGGAGGTGAGTGAATTCCATTCCCGAGGGATTATGAGGGCCAAGGCCTCCATCAAATCTCAAGGGAGGGAGTTGAATTCCTCTCATCCAAAGTTACTTCTCTTGCGTGAATGTTCCTTGTCAGGTACTAATGCATGGCCTTGTATCTAAATAAAGAAAACATCCACATAATGGCATTCAAATCCTCTTGGGGCTTCAAAAATATAGTGCATGTGTTAGTTCAAGTAATTGCTTTCTCTTCCTTGTCTTTGTGATATAGTCATTATAATTGAATTGCATTAGATTAGGTTTGGGACTCTAATATATGCACGTTACATTTTGATCAATTGGAACTCCTTGATAGGTATACATGAAGCTCTTATAAGTACTTTTATGCCAAAGATCTTATTTTGCATACAATTCAATTCAATATTGGTGGTGGGATAACAAATAACACAATCTTTAACTTACTGAAAGCTCTTGAAGGCGATCGGATTTTAGCATCATGATGACATAAATTGACACTATAAATCAAATTTATAGTATCAATTTCAAAATATTTGAATATCATATTTTGATGCCCAGCCCTTTAGATCACATGCAATCCACATACAATTCTATGTACTTGAACACCAATTCTCCAATCATTTTAGTCCACTTGTAAATTAAATTTTTTAAGTATTCTAAAAATCCTAAACATTCTAAAGTGTGTTCTTTTGATTTACAAAATAGTTTACCATAGTGTGCCAACTCATGTCTAGTAAAGATGGTATCATTGATTTTAATATTTGAAGAATTACCTTATGTTTTGAATGTACTTGTGATAGGTGCCATGCAAATGCAATCTTAACAGTGGATTCAACTAAGGTAGATGTGCCTAACTCGGTTACTTATCTTATTCGGATACATGTATTTGAGTGATGTGTGGATAGGTGAGGATTATATAACGGACACCAAAAAGACATGTGTTTAAAAGCAATTGGGTTGCGTGTTCAAAATTTGTTAAGCATTCTAAGTTTAATAGTCAACATAATTGGGGAAGTCCACCCGGTCGTTTCATGACTTTGGCAATTATGCTTTGAAAACTCGTAACAACGATCTAGAAATTTTCATAGATTGTTGCTAATTTCTAAAGTCTCATACCACATTTGTGGGTCCATCAAAGATCCTAACTTTGATAAACTAGTTGAGAATTATGGAAAACAACAAAAATGGGTCAAAAAGTAACCATTCAACACACTTCACTTTATGTGATTGATTGATTTGTAAGTTTTGCTGTCAACCCTAAAATATCTTAAGCATCTATGTATGGTGGCTTAAGACCATCCCTCATGAACCACATCACTCGTAAAATATGTTTGGATAATTCTTCTCAAATAACCATGTTCATTCACTTCATAAGCAATGCAACCACTTGTGGAACAATCAAGAACTTATATAAGCTAACACACAACCAAACTATTATGAATTCCAAAGCAGAAGCTGTGTGTGTGTGTGTGTGTGTGTATATAGTTGGCATTTTCAATTTTAAGCCAAGGATTCAGGCCATGCAATTTTAAGCCAAGGATTCAGGCCTTTAATTTGCATGGCCTTTGTGCTTAGAGGATCTAGCACCTTGCCTCGCGCTTGCTTTCATTGATGGCCCACAACTTGTGCACAACATGCTCAATAGCCACTTGTGCACAAGTGCGCATGTAGTCCCCAATGACCAACGTCGCCATAGATTTTGAATGACAAAGTACACTTGTATGCTTGGGCTGCTACAATTGCCCCAACGTTCATAATGTTGTTGAAGTATTTCAAGTCATTCAACCTAACATAAATTGGTAATTCGTTGAAGGATCCCTTGGTGGCAAGGCGGATAACTTTTCAATATTGTTCAGATGCCTTCCAACACCCATGATGTGCTTCATGTCCCCAATTGTCTCCTCACCAAGGCCAGACTCTTGTGGTAGTTTCCCCATGGTCAAGTTACCATTAGAGTCATATATGTAACCTCAGGGGTGAGGGCCTAGGATGAACTCCCCTGTATCGCTAGCATGGCCCATTATGACTTGGTACAAAATGCCCAGAGACCATGGGCAATAGGCATAGACCCAGGGTAAAACTGATGGGCCGCCTTTGTGATGTGCTCGACTATAATCTCCATCAGGTTGCCTTGACGTCCCTCCTTGCCTGACAATTATACTCACAAGGATTGTTGTATTTTGCAAGTGGTACGATGTAGGTGGCATTGTACTTGAAATCCATAGGCATTCCCCATTGAATGTTGAATTACTTGTACAACTTGCCATGTAGAGGGGTTTCACACGTCGGACACGGACGTTGTTGCAACATGTAAGGTATCAAGCAATTTGGATGGACCATTTGACCGCAAGAGCCAATGATCCAAGTGCTTTTGGGTCCCCAAGGATTGGAGCATATGAGACGAATGCTCCCCTCCTTGATCTACTTATGGACACATGGCCACAACAAGGTTGGTTTGATGTGAGGTTTCATGATGCGAGATAAGACCGTGGTGAGACCATGATCTTCCACTAGAATTCAAGGTTGGGTCGCGCATTCTAGTCAATGCTATGGTCATTGGTGGGAAGGTAACTAGGCCACACGAAATCCAATGTTGGCCATGAAGTGAATAGAAGTTGACGGGCATGCCATTGTTTGGCCACACCCCTCGATTTCTCAATCTCGTCCGTCAATGCCCTCTCACGTGTTGCATATATGGGAGTGGTTGTGATCATGCCCATGTAGTCATCCTCCAATGCCCGCAACTTGTTCATTACCATGACAAAATCAACATGCGTTTCCTTTAACTCTCTTGTTGGTGGCGCTTCATGTCCCCTTGAGATTTCACCCCTACCATCATTCCTAGCCATTGTTGATAAGCCTTGGTGTTCATGCTTAACACCCACAAGGTTAGTCAACTCCTCAATCCGGGCCTTCAATTCCCAAACCTCATTCGAGTGTTCTTGTCATACCAACTCCAACTCCCGTTCGTGGTCCAACTTGCACTTCGCCAACTCAACCCTCAACGCCTAAACCATGTCATTGTTTGCACCTACTAGTTGTGATGGTTGGTCCTTTGATGCCATCTCCACACCTACTGGCAAAAATGGTGGACAAACCAAGTGGGGTCCATGTGGTGGTGTCATCCGAATTCTTTGTTACTTGGTAGGTGGTTCAATGGGTAACCCTAACACCATATTGTAATTATCAATGTCAACAAAGTTTGAGGGTGGAGTCCCCACCAATTGATAACCTGGAACTGTAAGGAAATAAAATAAAATAAATTGGATTGCATGAGGATGTGCTGGAGGTTGGTATGCCAATGGAATCGGACGTTGTCTTTCCATCATAGTACGACACTTGGTGTGACCCTAAAATGGCATTGTGCTTCAAGTCCACGATGATATGTAGGATTGTGCACCCCGTGTAAAATCCCAACCTCCTTGCACCGGTCTTCAAAAATCTGAGGTTCACTTCCTTACATGAGCCATACCTATGTTTGGACATTTGTTCGATATTCATGCTTAGATGGAACATCTTCGTTAAATGTGTCCACTCCACATACCTTTGAACATTGATATAAATCCACACCCCCTCCATTTTGTCATCTTGGATATATGAGAATGTTGGAATCCCGCATCACCTCCAAATTGATGGGTTGTGGTATGCACCTCAGTGCATTTGGTCATCTTCTCTCAAGTGTACCTATTGGTGCCGACCATGAAGACCTTCTTGGAGCCGCCTTTGAACCGACATCCTTGCCACATGGAGGTTATGGTGGTGTTTTCTTTTCATCTACCATCGTTGCCACTAAACCAAAGGCTAATTTCTTTGAACCTAATCTAATCTAGTTTAATATGGTGGCACTTCCAAAATAAGCTCTACCACTCAAACTCTTTATTATGAATAAATCTAACAACTGTCGTTGCAACAATATACTATGATGTAAAAAACTTTCAAAGTAAGTGTTTACAATGTACAACCGTCATTGATTCAAAAATGTGTGTCAAAGTTATAATAAACAATACTGACCACAATAGTGTCGAATGGAGAACGTATGCATGTATGTAAGTTGATGTGGTCCAATATAATATAATTCTGGAACACCAACTCCCAAATAGGGGCCCTCCAACTCACCTTGGTCTCCAAATGGCACAAATGTTACATAACCGTTGCCATCCGAAGTCCATCGTCACATCTTGTGACAACAACGTGGTCTTTTCAACACACTTGTATGTAATGTTATGTCTCTTTTCAACACACATTGTCTTTTTGATATTTGTTCTTGGAGCCACACCGAACCACATACCACTACAAAATAGGTGCACATGAAAAGCTCCACATTAATGTCATGTAACATAGTATTTGTTCGATGTTTTGTTTCCACTCAGATTTTGGTGCAAGTACATGATCTAATGTAAGCAACTTGGTGAAGGTTTGAAACGTCTTATGAGGAGCTCCTCATGATGCATGCGGCTGTCCGAATGCCAGTCTTGACGTTGCTAAATTGAGAAAACTTGCCGGAGATCACTTGACAAATATTGTTCAATCCCGAATTCCCCTTTGCACACTTTACTATTAGGCGCAGTAACTTGGTGAGTTAGCCTGGCTAGGTATATGACCCAGTTGTGGTAACTTTAGCCATTTGCCGCACGGGCACAAGGGCTTTTTTTGGCAAAGGTTTTGTGGTGCCTACTGCAGCCGGCTACAAGTGGGCCGTCCGTATGTGTGTATATATATACACACATACGAGCACCCATTGACTTTGGGTGAGCCAGTGAGCACTGTCGAGTTCCAAAGCACAAAGTACATACAATATAGAAGGAGGATAGATAGGTTTGGAATAGGAGCCCGGGTGAGGAGGAAGCACTTTCAAGCCCAGATTCCTTGCAGTGCGGCCGCTGGCACCCGCGGATCTGGATGCCATGGTGACTCGTGAGGAGAGTCAGCTCACCAAACCCAAGTTAGGCTCCCTTCCTTTGTTCTTGGCCGGCTGGCCGTCCGTTGTGTGTAAGTTAACCAAGGTACACACCTCTTAAACGGTTACCTTTTTCCTACAATATGAAACACGCGATTAGGAGTAGACCCGCCCATAACCAATCATTGAAGAGATTCTATGCCAAATCTAGAGAAGTATAAGGCGGTGCAAAATTTTCCTGTGTAGGAGGATAGAAGTAAGGAGGACTGCATTTTTTTTTGGTAATTTTATTCCTAAATCTGAAGTTGTTGTGAGTTTTAGAAGGCAAAAGTTGGCCTGAACATATTACCAATGCTTAGAGTTTGTCATAACCGCTCGTTTTGAGAGGAAGTGTAGATTGCCCACCAAATTCTATAGTAGAGGCGCCTGTTCCCGATGAAGACCCCATCAACAATCTATAGGGTACCAGACTTTTGATAAGTTTGGGATTGAATTTCATTCAAGATTCATCACATATTTGTTAATGTAATACAAGTTCCATTGCAATCAATAGAAGTTGGAGAACATGAAAAAAAACCAAATGCCTAAGATGGTGTGTGGTTAAGTATCTGTCAGACATCCCGCATATGAGTGATGGCTAAGGTAAGGTAGAAATACCATAACCCGTGAAAATAAGGTGATTCGCATTGAAGATCTGGTTTCACAATCATGAGATAATTTTCCAAGATAGACGAGAAGGATTCATGAAGAATGCAAGTTGTTTCATTTTTTTTGCCTTGTACAAAAAATGCTACAATTTTTCGAAGTGGAAAGTTGTCAAACCCCCTACTCATTCACTAGATTCTCCCTACACCGAACATGGTAATCCGCATTTCCATACAGAACATTGCCTAAATCGGTTACCTCATGAGTACATTGACACTTGCCTCCCATTGGCTACGCTAAGTGTACACGCATTAAAGTTGCCGCCGAGCCATGATCCGTTTCAGAAATGGCATTTCACCATTATGACAGTGGTCTAGTGCACAGCTAGAGGGTGGTTAACCGCTTATGGTATTTCTACCTTATGTGGGTGTTATTTGGATAGTTCTTCTTGGTCTCCACCTTCTATTAATAAGACTGACGTATTATAATTTGTGTTGTAGAAGCAAATTTATGATCAAACAATAACAAAAGTGGACTTGCCCTTGTTTAGTTATAGTTATCATAAGTGCATATGTGTCGATTCCAAATATGGATGCATAGGCTGACATTGAATTTTGTTGATTACTAAGTGTAGAGTAGTTAATAAATTTGAAGACATAGTCCAATCTTTTTTTAACGTGTCTTTTATGATGTATGTTCTTAGATCCAAACCTAACCAAGACCATTCAAATGAAGGTGTTCTAATCATAAATATCACCGAATAACACTCGGACACCTCAAAGCTATGTAGTGTCTAGGTAAACTCACCCTTTGGGAAGGTGAAAGCGCAATGAACTACACCATTTATGGTATTTAATGTCACTTACTATTTGGCACAATGCTATAACTATGCACAAAGAATGTATATTTTACCGAGCAAAGTCATTTATGTTCTATAATGTCTAAACAACCTATTCAAACTTTGCTACACCATTTATAGTATTTAGCGTCACTTACTATTTGAAAGTTACACATTGCTATAACATTTATTCTTGATGTACTTTTTTTACCAAGTAAAAATGTTAATGTTACATAGTGTCCAAACAACCAATTCGACCTTTTGTTGGTAAAAAAACGGTAAAAAGTTTATAGTGCAACGTACCTCCAAATAGCAAGTGACATAAAATGCCATATATGGTGTAATACTCTAGAGTACTGTAATTGAATTATAGAGGAAGAAGTTATTGCATTATGTAATCCAAATAGTAAGTGACACTAAATACTATAAGCGGTGTAGTCTACAGTATGAAGTATTCTATTTTCATCTTAGTGGATCCAAAATGACATCAGAATTGCAATTTAGTCCGGTGGGGATCAAGCTGGACCCTCTTCAATCCTCCTCCTCCTTCTCCGTTGGTAAGTAAATAATTTATACGGTCCATTTGACATGAATTGGGCATATAGGGGGCATGTTTTGACTATTATTATGATAGACATACCCATTTTTGATAATCGTCCCAATCATGATACATAGAGTCACTTAAAAGTAGTGAAGTTCCAGACATGTAGCCGTCATTCTGTGTTTTGGAATGTTGGAAATACAGTGACTGCCAAAACTGAGTACAAAAAAGCCTAGTCTACCTTTAGCCATTCATATTTTATAATTTATTGCATTTAATGCCAAATCAGTTGACGGCTCAAGTATACATGCATGTAAATGATGTGGCTACCAAATTACAAGTCCAGCAATGCAAGATAATTTGAGAAAGATCTAGATCAAAGTAAATTAGCTCCAAAACTCATTTATGCTCACACTTGGATTACGCAATGAATGCTACAAATCTGACATGTACAAGTGGTTTTCTGGGTCCGATTTTTTGGGTGGGCATGTTCTTGGCCTTCACATTTATAATTGTGTCCCCATTCAGTGCACATTATGTATGCAAATTGGGCAAAATGGTTTCATTGAGGTCTCTCTCTGTTGCTGGTAGAAAGCAAATAGAAGAAGCTACTTTAGAGAAGTTGAGGAGGGGTGAAAGTACTAGAAATGTTACTAGAGACTTGCAGGTATCCCAAAGTTGGGTTGCACAATTTCGTAAGCAACATTTGAGTGAATTGAGTGATGTCAATCATAGTTTTGGTGGCAGGCCACAGGTGTACAGTGCAACTGATCGTAGAACTTGTGTGAGAGAAATCACTGTGGGTGGCTTAGAAACTGCACACAAAGTTGGAAATTACTTGAGAGAAGAGCTTCATGTTGGTATGAGCGATAGTACTGTGAGGAGAGTGTTACGAAAAGCAGGTTTGAAATGTAAAGTGAAGCAAAAGAAACCAAAGCTCACACTTCTTCAAATTAAGGGACGATTAGAATTTGCTAGACGTCATTGCCATTGGACTGATGATGATTGGGATCGTGTAGTATTCTCCGATGAAACAAAAATCAACCGATTTTGCTCTGATGGTCGCAGTTGGTGTTGGTTTCGTGATGGACAAAGTAGAAGTGCCGGAATGGTGCAACAAACTATCAAGTTTGGAGGTGGGGGAGTGATGATGTGGGGTTGCATGACTCCGAGTGACCCTAGTATGATGTGCAGGATTGAGGGAAGAATGAATCAGTACATGTATAGAGAAATTTTAGAGCGAGAGTTGATTCATACGCTGCATGCATACAATTTGGATCCTGCCAATTTGATTTTTCAACATGATAATGAACCGAAACATACATCCAAGAGTGTGCGCCGTTGGCTGAATACGCAAGAATTTACTGTTTTGAAGTGGCCGGCGCAATCTCCAAACTTGAATCCGATCGAACACTTGTGGGCAACTTTAAAACGTCGACTAAACCAATATGAGAGACCTCCCACATGAATGTTAGAATTGTGGGAGCGTGTTGAGGATTGAACACCATTTTAATTAAAATGAGACTTTTCAAAGTCTCATTTTGCCAATCACCTTAATAGCGTACATTAAGGTGAATAATTGCGGAGGATGTGAACGTGGTGGGGGAACACTTGTAGGGAACTTTTGGTACTTTATCATGTACCCACTATGTACCCCATTGGAACTTGGCTTATGGGAACAAAGTTCCCCTTGGATTTCGCCTTAAATTTCCTTTAAGGTGCCTCGAAACGTCACCTTAATTTTTTGTCTCAAAATGGCCAAATTGTCTCATTTTAATTAAAATGGTGTTATTGTTGGGCTTCAATTACTCCCAATGAGTGTAAGAACTTGTATAGGAGCATGCCTAAGCACATTGCAGCTGTTATAGCTGCTAAGGGTAGGTGGACAAATTTTTAACTTTGTTCCAGCTTGTGTGAGCAAAACTGAGTTTTGGATTGAACTTCACTTTACTTTTTGTTTGTACATGCATACTTGTGTGTAATAGGCCTCAATTCCTATGGAAGTATGATTGATTGCAATGGTAATCCTATGCAATTTATGGTTTCATTTTTGGTGCATCCAATTTCCTTACATTGTTTGTTGAATTTCAATATGTTGTGTTTGTACTCAGTTTTGGCAGTCACTGTAGATAGTGACTAGGTGAGAGATGAGTCATAGTTGTTGAGGAGTTCAATGTGATGGAAAAAATAAGTTCAAAGAGCATGGGTTCAAGCTCCTTAAAAAGGGTAGTGTATGTGCTTAAGTTTTTGTGTACCAATTATAAGAAATAGGTCGACCTATGATGTGAATATGGGTTGGGAAAGAATCTTGCCTTTGAAAATTTACTATAAGTTGGATACTTCAAAATATATTCTGATTTCTTTTATTTTTAATTTTTAATGTTAAACATTGTGACATCAATTTCCAGGCATGTAAAAAATCACTAGACAATATCACACATGTACCACACTTATATGAAATTGCTTAAGTTATTGGAAATGGGTATGTATGCCTTAGTCCCATCATCCACAATGTATGGGTTTACCTACACTAAACATGCTTATTAGTGTAATCTTTTCATTATTGTGACTTACTATGTTGACTTGCGGTTCCAAGTTACCAAGCTAGAGTCAATTTCACCACAAGACACATGGGGACACGTGAAGCTAAGTGAGTGCATATGTTATTGTACAATCAAGGTTTTTGTAATAATCTATTTTCTATGCTACCTTATTTTGGACCTTGATCTAATATTACAGTTCTCACGTATCAAATACTGTATGTAATTATTTATTTATAAAATGTAAACGGCCCATGCAGTGTTACCAACACTAAATGTAGACCTAATATTATCTGTCATTCCTTGTAAAAGACTTTGGGCATTGTAGATTTACAATGCTGCAATTACCATCACTTACTAAGTGAATTTTCATCCAAGTTTCAATCATCTATGACAATATTCATTACAAACTGTTAAGATGCAGAAAAATATCAAACTTTGTTGACTAATTAGCATGGATTTCTTCCAAATTTGAATCCTCCATGACGACACTTGTAAACTTGTTCATAAGTAGTGTCACTGGAAAAGTTGCCACAGTGACATAAAATACTATATGACACTAAATACAATATGTAGTGTAGTGTTAGGGCCACTTCACACACGAGCCAAGAGCTATGACCATGAAATTGTGAGAGCCAAAAGAAAGTGTCCAAAGGCCGTCCTAAGACACTTCCAAAATCACGTAGCGTGGTCACGGACTCTCAAGTGTAGTGTGAAGTCACATGTGTCCGGGCCCTCAACCAAATGCTATTTCAATGAATGTCTATTCATGCGGGTCCTCACACATGATAAAGTAGAATAAATCAATGGTTGTGAGCATTCGGAGTGCCATGGTCTCCCGGTTTTGTGTTAGGCCTACCTCCAAGAGGTGGTTTTTGAAAATAGTCCAAGTGACCATGAAATACGATCCATTTGATGCCATGTAGGAATCCATGTAGACTTGACATCCATCTTGCATTCACATACTCCGTTGGTCCCTCAAGCGTAGTGTGAAATGAACTTGGACCAGCTCCGCCTTTTCCACCAATGAGAGTGCTTGAAGTGTAATGGTCACAGGCATCCATCTTGCATTCACATACTCCGTTGGTCCCTCAAGCGTAGTGTGAAATGAACTTGGACCAGCTCCGCCTTTTCCACCAATGAGAGTGCTTGAAGTGTAATGGTCACGGGCTCTCAGTCTCGTGAGTGAAGTGGCCCTTAGTCGCACCAGTGGTGAGCCTATTAGCGTAGACAGCACAAAGCCTGCGCCGGGCGACAGGCCCATGTGCAGTATCCATTGCAACAATACCCTGGTCACCAGTTAATGCCAACGCAGTGTAACAAGTAGCTTAACTTGATTTGATTAACTGCATGTAAGATAGTTTTCTCCTCACAAGATGGATGATGACGACGATGATGATGAGTCGTTGGAGTCTGTGCTACCCATATTTATGGTTGTGATTTGTTCTGTTGATGGCAGTGTATTCTAGTCGAGGCTCGAAGATCGGCCTCATTGCATGTGAGCTTCTAGCCAGTGTTCAAGATAACTTAGCGGGAGAGAAAGAAGTGGGAGATTGGCCGTGACCCAGGATTGACATACAGGCAGACTCACAGAAGCGATCAGAAGGTAATATTATACGTATGATAATATTATAAAATAATCAACGTCGGAATTAGTGGCGACGAGAACAGTCACTTACGAGCCTTCGCGTCAAATCTCTTCCTGACCATTCACTAGCTGGTGCGTTAAGTTAACCAAATGGATGTGTGTGTGTGTGTGTGAGAGAGAGAGAGAGAGAGAGAGAGAGAGAGAGGTTCTCATGATTCATCACAAGATGGATCAGGAGTCATTGAAATCTGTGCATGGTGCGTGTTTGTGATCGAGGTTAGTTCACATTCGTATTCCGGAGTATTTTATACATTAAAATATATTTTAAGAGAGAAGATAGCTGACTGGTTAATCACACGTGAACTGACTTGTGTCAAATTGAAGGGCGTGGTTGATCGTTAGTTGATCTAACGGAAAGCAGACATGTCTAGCTCAGTTACTTATCTTAATCAAACAACTCTACCTGATTTGAGTGGTATGGGGTGTGGTGTGGCTTGGCTCCAAGAAGAAGACAAGGGTTTCAAAGAGATTGGATTGCGTGTTCAAAATGTGGTAACCATTTTAAGTTCAAGAGTCAACATAATTGGGAGGACATATATGATCATTTAATGAGCACAAGAAATTTTTCCTTTGATAATGAAATAAGATATTCATATGAGCTCCAACAAGTATGAGGAAAGTGGCTATGGCCTCAATGTGGATTTGCTAACCATCTTGTACTATTCATATCCTAGGAGAAGTGGGCTAGTTGAAGTTGACCATGCCCTTCCTTGTAGCCTCATCCATATTGTTGGTTTTCCTCTATCTCCTTACTAATAGTAGGGCCTTATAGTACAAAATAGTACCAACAAACATGACACACTATTGGTATTTGGTGTTAAATGCGTAATAGTGTCACTTACCCTATTTTGAGGCATATGTTGGGTTACACTAATGATCAACAACTTCACATTAGTGTTACCTCATGACACTTGGTATCCAAGTGTGCTTACTAATACCTCGGCATGAGTATGTTCAATAGTGCATGAGGTGTATGCCTATGTTACACAATGGTCTACAAGTTTACTAAAGTGTACACAAAGGACACTTGGTATTTATTTGCTCAAGAATATCTTACTCTTGGATACTAAACACATGACACTTGTCATTAGCATGCTCAAGAATATCTTCCCTTCCATATTGAATTGCAAAACTCTCATCTCAAGCATCCCAATGTGCTATATAATGTAAATAATTTTTTTTACTTAAATAGGTTACTTATGTTGACAAATAATATCAAATTGACAATTAGCGGACACGTCATTAAATACCTACATGGTGGTGTTATTCCATTGATGAAATATACTCGACAAGATTTTTGTGCATATAACTCCTTTTAAAAAAAATTACTAAGATTTTGTGCAATAGGTACACTAAATACTCCTATTAGTGTGGGTGGAAAATTAGCATGGGCGACACTAATTTTCTAGTCAAGGTGGAATTAACGTGGGTCCAAGTCCCCAAGTTTCCCCCTGAGTCTTCATGAAGACTTCCAACCAACACATTGAATATTAGTAATAGGACATAAGTAGCACAAAATAAAAGAACCACCCACATTAATTTTTTTGAAAAGACAATCAATGTGACCCACATTCATTGTTTACTAGAAGTTTAGCGTGGGTTGAAAATTAGTGTGGGCTCTGGAAAATTACTGTGGCCCACAGTAATAGGACTATTTAGTGTAATCTCGGCCTCGGCCTCAGTGCCCTTACATATAGGAAGGCCCTCCACTTGAGATGTTCTACAATACAAAATTATCTTCTAGAATTAACAGTGGACTCTTCATTCCAAAACGCAAAACTAGGGAATTTCTACATTGGTGGCATCGACTCTAGGTTGACATAGCTTTAGCCCCACCTGAAGATGGCTTGGGGACGTACAAGGAAGTGAATCATGGGAAACTGATAACTTAGTGTGCGGCATTTGACTTCTTGATAAGATCAACAAAACAGAATTTAAGGGCGAAACAGGACTAATTGATACAACTACAGCACCTGCAGTTTTCAATCATTTTTTGCAGACATTCAAACAAAAAACATGGATCAAACAGTTGTAACACTAGTAATTATGGCGGAAAGTAATTACTCCGCCAACAGGATTATCTGTCATGTGACATTGTCATGCCTGACGTTTCACATTCAATCTTCTTATGGATGATCAGCTGGAAACTGAACTGCATTGTCATTGCTTATTACAACATGCATCATGAGTCGTTGGAATCTGTGCAAGTTCGAGACGACCCTAAACTACTGGATGATGGTGGAGAGATACCCAAATCTCAAGGAAGAGGTTGGCGGTTCGATTCTCGGCTGTGAAATCTCCTCTCTACTTGACAAAAACTTGCCAGGTGGTCAACTGCCTCCTATGCTTTGGCACTGGCATGTCAGCCTTTTGTCTCAAATAAATAAATAAATAAATATGTGCAAGTTCCCCTGGATACATTGAATTTGTTGTTGTGATTTGTTCCATTGAATCTGATTTAAAGGCGTGTCGCCCTATAACTCCACATGCATTTTTTTTTTTTTTTTTTTTTTTTGCGTTGGATCGGATGGAGGATCGTCTCCTCCGGTCAGCAGTTGCAATCTTACTCAAAAAATTGGACATGAGATGCAGCCAGTGAAGTCCCAGACTCTAAAATTTCACTAGCTGCACCAATTTAAACTTTGACTTTGCAATATTGGATCGTCTCAAGGATTGATGAAGTAGGGAGACTCTTTTCTGAACATGTTCTATCAAGTTAACTTTGACATAAGGTTAGCTGATTGAAGAATGCATTGGTTGAAGTGGCCTCAAGGTCCCTGAATGTAAAGGGTAATCCCATCCACCCTCCAGGAGTAGAGGGTCATAATTTTGGCAAGGAGCAATAAAAAAAACCTGCAGTGAGTGTTGTGCATCAACAGGTACGCTTTATGGCCATTTTACACACGTGACCAAGGGCCGTGAGAAACAGCGATTTAGGATTTCTTGTGGACATTGTTGGCTTAGCAAGTTGGCCTAGACATAGTAAAACCAAAATTGAAATATACACATCATTGCACTTTATATAAATATACGAGAAGTTTTTGAAGGCCTATGCAACTAGCTATTTCATCCTCCCCTAGTCCCAAGCATTTCCCACTCCACATGGCTCCTAAAATTGTCCTGACACTCACCGGAAATCACCCCCGTTTTTTGCTAGAACCAAACCAATCCTAGGTGTCCTCTAGTTATGTGTGTAGGAGGCATGCGGAGGGTGTGTTTTTGGACAAGGACAAAATTCATGCCATTTACCTTACCGTTGGAAAAAGTCTTGACAATAGATTTCCACATGTAGCTTATTACCGAACCGGATATGACCTCGAAGGTTTGCCCACGAAATATTGTTGTTGACCTTAGGAGGCAGTCTATGGCTCCTTTCGAAACAACACACACACTTAGCCTCCATGAGGCTTTGTTTGGGCAATTAACACCTCTTTTAGCACCAATGATGTGCTTAGCCACCCTTCCATTTGGGTGGCCATCACCACTGCCAAGGGTCAGTCCCCCTCGGACGGCCCTCACTCGCTACCTTGCAGGACTTGGGTGCCACTTCAATTAAGGGTTTGACAACTCTCAAGATTTTTCTTCTTCTTGGAAATGTGACAATGGAAAGTTCCGAGACACAATCAAAGAACCATATATGTATAGTTAGAAGTTCACAATAATTTAAAAAGAAAAACTAGTCCCCCCCCACCCTAGGATAATTTTGAAAGTAAAAACTTCAGAATTTATCATAGTCACAAATGTCATTGTTTTAATGAGAACCGTCATAAAATTCATTGAGATTGTAAATCTATAGATTGGTGGAAATTGGTAAAGGTGGTATGATGTTGAAGTCATCAAACTCTTGAAATATCTCTCTGAGATGTGAACAATTCCACAAAGTCTCTCAACAAGGGATCATGTATGTGGCCCATGGTCGCAACTACATAAGATTCTCAAACCTGGGGTTGGAATGCAATAGAGCCCGACATTTTCCTTCGAATTTGTACCCATACCCACCCATACCCATCAGCAACGACCTATGCCCACCCATGCCCACCCATAGCATGACCCGTGCCAACCCATGCCCACCCATGCCCACCCATAGCATGACCCGTGCCCACCCATGCCCACCCATGCTATTAAAATTGCCGCCAATGTATTCAAAAATTGTGTAATGTGCATTACCCGCCTACACCAAGTCTTGGCCCACCCATGCCCATGCCCACCCTTGCCCACCCATGCCCACCCAAAACCCATGGGCATGGGTGGGTTTGGGCATGGGCATGGGTATGGGCACCCAATGTAGGGCTCTGGAATGCAAGTCCCAAGGGCTTGCCGCCTGAATCTAAGACCTAGCTTTGGCTCTCCTTTGCCCAGTTAATCAATATTAGGTATTGATGGACCTGCCAATGGTAGAGAAAACGGGCTAGCATCCCAACACTTTGTTCCCTTTCATATTAGAAAGTGAACATGGTAAAGGGTCTGATGAATGCTATGTTATGAGGTATAAAAGATGACCACTCATGAATTTCTATGATCAAAATAATGGAGGTTCCAATAGCTACGTCTCATATATTTAATTTGCTAAAAATACTTACTTCAAAAAAAGATGCGATCAATTGAAATTGAGAGTCTCGTGTATTGGGTGTTTATGCCATCGAGATTTAAGGTAGACAATTCTTATTTGGTTACTTTTTATTATTAGAATATTTATATGCGAGCGATATGTGGTTTGGTCTGGCTCCAAGAACGGATATCAAAACGACATGTGTTCAGAAGAAATTGGAACTGTGTGCTCAAAATATGATAATTATTCTGGGTTGAATAATCAACATAACTGGGGGCCTAGGTGGTGGACTCTTCATTGGAAACCTAAATGATGTGCGTGGGTTATTATGGAATTAAACCCCCTATATACGAGAAGCTTATAGAGAAAAACAAATGTATATATACTAACGGATGGATAGAAAATGGGCTCATGTATTCATGCTAAGAATTTCAATTCAATGTGATAAATGCCTACACTACATATCCAAATATAAACCATAAATCAAATAAGCCTTTATTACATGTAAAATCCACTTTCACTTTCCAATGAGAAAGTCATTGCACTTTAACGTTAGTTTCTATGTAGGCCTCTTGTCCACCATATTCTTGTGGAAATGTAGAATCTTCTACCTAATGGAATCTACATTTACACTAGAATCTAGTGGGTGAGCGGCACGGGGGGTTCACTCCATGTCAAGTTGAACACCACGTGCGGCCAAAGTTTGCTACCCCTATATTACATGGAATAGATAAATTTAAAAATTATGATATTTTTTTTACATATACATTACCATTGATAATATCTTTTGTATATTTTTTTGAAATTTTTAGTCATCTTCATTTCTAGTAGTAATTATTTTAGTTCAATTCTGCGTCATTCTAGTTAGAAATGGTATGTTTTATTAAAAAAACAGATCATCAAATTTGGTTACCATTTTTTACTATGTAATAGATACTGTATATATCTACCCATGAAAAAAAATTGATAAAATTTTGACCCATTTTGGTGATGCAACTTACCAAAAGTAGATTTTTTTTGGCCGCACGTGGTGTTCAACTTGACAATGGAGTGAACCCCCCGTGGTGAGCGGCCAACATGGAAGCTAATCCTTGTTCATTCTTAGTATATAACTCAAAGATTGCATCAAACAATCAGGGGCACAATAAGCCAACCACAATTTGAAGAGCAAAAGTCAAGTGAGCCTATGAGTGTTCTATGAGCCTCCAATTTGTAAAAATTCTAGATGTCAAATGCAAATCCTAACAAGAATGGAAATGGTAGCCATTTAGGACTATTACCATATGACAACAATGGATGAAAATAACATGTCTATTGTCAAATTTTTCTTCAAAATTAGGGCCCCCTTTTGTACATCTACCTTTATTTCAAAATTCTTAATAGCCTTTCTAAATGCACAAACTAGAGAAAAATAATACTAATCCCTTTATGTATACTTTGTATGCTAATACCTTAAATAATATCGATTGGCGGGGTTTTTTTTTGTTTAGGTAGTTTTAATGCAAAAGCTATTTTGATTGTATGCAAACTTATCCAAATTAATATTGCATTGTGGTTGGGCGCAACCATTGGTTCCGTCCCATTGCAATATACTACATAATAGTCTAGAAATAGAATTATCGTGTAAATAGCAATCATGTGTCACTGCAGCTCGAGTATCAACCACCACTAACAAATAATACTAAAACATAGCAAAGGCACACATACACAATACACCTCCACAGAGAAGGAAGAGAGTCAAACCCTAGTAAGAGCTCTAGTTCTCTCTTCAAATGTACACAGTAAGTCAAGTTATCTCTCACTCCACCACGGGAGAATCTAAGAGTGTAAGGGGAGAAAAACTCAAGATTTTATTGCAAAAACATGCAATCTTCACCTCACACAAGCTCTCTCCACACACTCACTTACAAGGCTTGACTTGGCAAGAATGCCGAGCCAAGGAGGAGGCTCCTCACTTAGGAGCATCTCTCCAACTCCTAGGATTCATCCATCCAAATCTAAATGGATGAAACCCCACTGATAAGGTATGGCTGCCGACGCCGCATACCGTGACAGAATAGTGATATGCATCCCTTCCATGTGCAAAATTGGTGATTTTCCAGTGACTTGACCACATGATCCTTGTGGATGTAGCCCAAGCAGGTGAACTGATTGGTGGGGTTTTTTTGCTTGGATAGATTTAATGCACAAAAGCATTCTAATTGAATGCAAACTTATCCAATTAATATTGCATTGTGGGTGGATGCAACCATTGGTTTTGTCCCACTGCAATATACTACATAATATTCTAAAAATGGAGCAGACATATGCCCCATTTCCATCTCCCAAATTGGTCGATTTGCTAGTGACTTGACCACATGATCCTTGTAAGGTACATATATGAAAACAATGAAAATAAGTTGATTCGGCCAAAAAGAGCGGCTTGAAATTTGTGCAATATTTTTCAAAGATGGAGTAAAGGGAATGAAGAGGAATGCAAGTTCTTTCATAATTTTATTCCTTGTAAATAATTAGTTACATTTTCCCAAAGTGGCCAGTAAGTCAAACGGTGAACTCAATGACACCCAAAAGTGAAACAACACCTATCCGGCCAATCATTGCATCCCACCTATCACTGCATCCTTTTGGACCACCACCTTTACAATTAGCCCTTTTGGATCCACATAAGAATCATCCTACCTTAGTCTAGTGCACTAATAGTGGTCATTCATTGTTTTTGACTTTTCTACCTTAGTGTCGTGTGTTTCATATCCTAGGAATAATGGGCTAGTTGGAAAAGTAACCATTTAAAACCCATATACCTTAATTGGTATAGAAAAAGAACATGAAAGAACACTTTGGTAGTAATTGAAGCGTGACAAACTTATAACAACTAAGCTCCAAACTACTATTAACGGTTACAATATTGAGATATCTACATATTGTCTTCCACTTTCCCAGGATCGCGTGCCAGCAGAATGCGGTTTAGATTTATAGTGAGACGACGTGCTTGGAGATGCAAATTATCTATTCACAACACTCCACGGTCCTTATGAAAGGGTGGTTTTGAGTGCATTTCACTCAATGTTGGTTGTGAGATTTTTATGGACAAGTCTTGAGGTTAAAATGGATTTGTCCGTAGGATTTTGAAACATGAGAGATGAGCTAAAACGAGGGGAAAAAAAGGGCACATATAACTTTTGGTATTTTTAGGTTATAACAATTGAAGGAAGTGATGCACGAGAACGTGCATGTTTTATTCTTCTAAAAGTATCTTTGACTAATCAAAGTCACTTGGAAAATGAGCAGAAGGCTTGTGTGATCCACTAGATGGGAACAACTTGATAAATGAGCATCTTCATGAATTATCATGCCAAAATGTGCAGATCACAATAGGCTGGCCACCTTGCATTTGGAGTATGTAAGTTGTCCCATACTTCTAACCATACATATACGCAAAGAATTCCGTAAACATTTGAGAGTGTCCAAATGCTAAACTGAATGATTGATGTGAGCACAAAGGCCATTTCTACATGAACATAAAAAAAATCATTACACTTTTGCCAAAATAAACATCTTTGATGTTCATGTAAAGTTTGCATTGAAGTGGCAAACATCGATTGGAGTCAACACCCTCACATGAGCTCCCAATACAACAAAACATGACCACTTCCCATTTTGACATATTTTTACACATTCTACTCATCTAAAAATTGCATGGCTCATGTGTCTATGCGTAGATATCTATGTTGGCTTGATGTTTATAGTTATTTTGATTGTGGATGAATGAGTTAGGTGGGGTTAATGTACGGAAGAAATCATCCATCAACCATAAATTGGTTGCTTGGGAAGTTAGGGGTTAAGGTACGCATGTGTTATTTAGTTACTTTCCTTAATTGGACATCTATATTTGATGTGTGTGTGCTTTGATGAGGATCAAAGAAATAAACATCATAAAGACACATGTTTGCAAGAGATTGGACTACAATGTTTTTTAAATTTCAATAACTACTCCACACTCAATAGTCAACACAATTAGGAGGACATGCTATATATTCAGCTAAGAAATAAACAAACATGCACTTTCAATGGGACCATAACTAAATCATGGGAAGCCTAATTTTCAATCCGATTTTTGTTGATGCTTCATCATGGGTTTGCTAATGCAACACAATTTTAAAAACGTAAACATGATCAAAAGAAGATAGAGAACAAAAAAAATGAACCCTAACATGTGCATATATGTGGTTCTTTCGACTAGCCTGATCTTCAGTCGCTAAATGACTGCAGATTTATTTATTTTGGTTTAATGATTAAAATTTTAGGAATTTGGGGGCGTGTAATATACAATTGGAAAGGTCTTGAAAATACATGTCCAAGGTATGCTACACACGCCAAAAAAATAAATTAAAATTGTAGTTGCAAAATAAAAATAAATAAATCTATAGTCGTTTAGCGACTGCAGATCATGCTCGTCAAAAGAATTGCAGCCGAAATCGGCTGCAGTTTTTGAGCATACTTTTCTACTAGTGATATCCTAGTGGAATTCTGATCCAGCTTGTTCTTTCTTTTATTGCCAGGAACGAGCAAGATGACCACACCCACATTGATGAAGAATGTCATTTGGAATTGAAAAGGCCACAACACATATCTATTACCTACTATGAGAAATTTTCATTGTTTGTTTCACATGTGTTTGATGACATGTGTACAAAGTGTGCCCCTTCTCCCCGTCCTCAGGTTAAGTTACAACATCCCAATTATAACTTCGAAACATGTCTCACCCCCTTCTTTCCCTTCCCTTTTCAGATTGAATTCATAAAACCAACTACACTACATATTGTAATTATTGTCACCAATTCTGATTTTCATGCTCAATACTACTTGTAAACCGCCCATGTAGTGTCACCAACACTAAATGGAAACCTAACATTATTTGTCATTCCTTGTAAATGTTTTGGGCATTATATATTTACAATTTGCAATTATTGTCACTTACTGATTGATTTTTCATCTAATTTTCAATTATTCTAGACAATATTCCATTATAGAAGTGTTAGGATGCTGAATATACCAACTTTGTTTCTATAATTGGCATGGATTTCCTCCAAATTTCAATCATCCATGATAATATTTGTAGACCTATTTATAAGAAGTGTCAGAAGAAAAGTTGCACTACATTTGGCCTAGAATCTACCAATGATAGTTTTTTTATTGTTTTATTGTTTAATTTAATTTAATTTAATTTTTTTTTGAGACAGAAGGCCGACTGGCCAGTGCCAAAGCACAGGAGGTAGTTGACCACCTGGCAAGTTTTCTGTCAAGTAGAGAGACTTTCACAGCCGGGAATCGAACCGCCAACCTCTTCCTTGAGATTTGGGCATCTCTCCACCATCATCCGATAGTTTAGGGTCATCTCGGACCATCTACCAGTGATAGTTAATGAGTGTGTCGGTTGAAGAGTTAGGTTAGATGTAAAAATTGGCATGTAAAAATTGGATATTTGCATGTCTCGACCCTTTTGACACCAAGATGTTAGCTTCAACAATCACAACTTAGTCTAAGGACACCCAAAATTGATGCAATTTCAAAAAGGTTGCTTTATTTCATCTATACACCTATTATTCCAAGATGGTTTAGACAGATTGTTGTTAAATAGGTAATATATTTATCTAAAACACTCTGTTTCGACAAAACAGAAGATTAGTCTTAATTCTCACTTTTTCTTTACAAAATTGAGGTTTTCCTGTTTACAATTTTTTTCTACAAACCCTTAAATAATAGAATAAGCACCGAAACCGCCATGAGGGGTATTACACTAGTGCTGTAAGGTAGTTCCCAACGTGGGATCCAAGTGAGACTGAGGCCAATTGCGTATCAAGTGAGAATGATACGTGGTAGAATTCGAGGCCAAATCATTTATTTCCTGTTGGAATAGAGAGTCGCCGGCTTTTGCAGTCAAAGGCACAAACGTACCATGGCGTGCACACACATATAACCTCCTATTAATCCAAACAGATGAGACTCATCAGGCTTAAGTCTCAGCAAATCTTCAGAAAGTGGCCGTTGAGGAGGACCAGCGTAGCGCTGCAGAGGCTGCCACATGACGTGGAATCACTTATTATTGCTACTGAGCTTCAGCCTGATGAAGCCATTATGTAATGCGGCCTACGCCGACTGCGCTGTGGCTGCCTCTGTTTTTGATCATGTGTGTGCTTCCCCTGTGCCGTCTGGAGGTAGTTGCCCTTGTAAGTGTGTGTTCGAGTGCCGAATTGCATCAGGGAATGAAGGCTGTGAATTGAGGAAGGGATAATAGCTCCTGACAAAAACTCCAGTATTAATTCCGGCCTGAATGCAGAGCCAGCAGTTCATGGCGTCATGTTGGGTCGAGATTTGCACCCGTCACAAACCCGAAATGCCCGAAATCACAGACTTCACATGATGCACATTTGATGGGTATATGGTGGGTGCAAATCTTAACACTAGTGTTATGTGAAGGTGAAAACAAAGTGAATTACATCGTAGCATGTAGTTTAATATTTCTTTTAGATGATTTGGACCCCGGAAATAGCTTCAGAGTTCCCAAATTAGTCTAGTGGCATCCATGACAAAACCCAAGTATTATGGCCGAAGTGCAGGCTAGGGGTTCGTGGTGTCAATGTAAACTCATCAATTATGACCTAGGTGAATACGTAGCGAATTACATCATAGCATGTAGATTAGTATTTACTTTTTGATGATTGGACCCCAGAAATGGCTTCAGAGTTCCCAAAGTAGGCTAGTGGCATCCATGACAAAACCCAAGTGTTATGGCCGAAGTGCATGCTAGGGGTTCGTGGTGTCCCCAGGTACGCAACTCCCATATTATATGGCCCTGATTATAATCACTTATAATGCATTTTAGTCCAATCTCAAGTGATATAATTTGTTTTAATGTAGGAAACTCTTGTAGCCCTTCTAACAAGGAATCCAAAAAATGTAATTATATATAGGAAATGAATATTTCTTGAAGCATATAATTGCATTAAAAAAACTAATTATATGAGTTTCTTTTAATACATGTACCATAGGTCAAACTACCCAACTTTTTGGGCTTTTTAATTACAAAATTTAAGAACTTTTTATTATAAATAAGAATTGCCAATGACTTATAATTTTAATTGGAGGCAACTACTCGCGTAGATCTTTTAAATTTATGTATAGGCATAGGTTAAAAAATAGGTGTTTTGGTTTTTTATATACATTGTGGAGTTTTTAATAAATAAATAAATATGTAACCCAAATTTTTCTACATCTCATTTGATTTAATTTGGTCTTCATCCAACTTTTTGGTCATTTTATTTTTATATAATTTGATATAATTTTTACAAAAGCCATCCTCTAAGCTGTTTTTAATCCGATGCCCCTTGCGTATAATATGGGAGTTGTGTACCCGGGGTGGTGTCTACGTAAACTCATCAATTGCGACCTAGGTGAATACATCGTGAATTACATTATAGCATGTAGATTAGTATTTACTTTCTGATGATTGGACCCTAGAAATAGCTTCAAAGTTCCCAAATTAGTCTAGTGGTATCCATGACAAAATTCAAGTGTTATGGTTGAAGTGCAGGGCAGGGGTTCGTGGTGTCTATGTGAACTCACATGATGTGAAGGTGACAATGTAGTGAACTATGTCATAGCATGTAGACTAGTATTTTTTACAACGATTGGACACCGGAAGTAGATTCAAAGATCCCAAGTTAGTCTAGAGGCGTCCAATTGGAATGAATTGACTCTCCACCTTGTAGGAGATAGGTTTTTGAAATTTGAAGCACCTTCATCCACGATGGACGAGGTCACATAGCTTGCCACAAACCCCAAAGTCCTTAATTCAAGAGGGCATTTTGTAGGTTTAGGATTTGTGACATCTATGTAGACTTATCCATCATGGATGAAGGAGCTTGAGGAAAAAATGAAGCCCCTACATATTGAGTGCCGGTTCATTCCAATTTGATTCTACTAGATTAATATTCAGGGACTTTGAAGCCGTTTCGGAGTCAAATCATCTAAAAACAACATAGCTACGCTTCACCTTTCTAGTGGACAAAAACACAACAAATCTCTGGCCATTTTGGCCTGACTACAAAACTCAAGCATACAGTCCAAATTTACGTCCACAAAATTCTGATTAAGAACAGAATATTTGCTATAAACTGCAACTTGTAAGAACATATCAAGGACCTTAATTTTGTTGCCATTTGAACAAATCAAGGAGGTAATGGCCATTTGGGAGACACTCCAAATTCCGAAAGTGTTGAAAATTTGTTTAAAGTTCAAACTTGTGTGGTTGATGTACTGGGAGGTGTAGTAGTAAGGTGTGTAGACCTAAGCACTTGTCCCAGAGCCATGCTCAGTTTAATCTTGACTCGGGTTCACATATGAGCTCGCGGCTATGATCAAGATGAAGTGTCTCTCATTCATGCCAACACCAAAGCTCTCTCTCTCTCTCGCTCGCTCGCGCGCACGCGCGTGCGGGTACGTCCAACACCATAGACAATTTTAGCCATTGGATCGACTCGGAAATTATATTATCCATTTAGCAATTGGGTCCAAACAAGATAAATGGACCAAAAAGTGGTTTCGCAACTTCATTTGTGAAAATCTCCCATTTCTTAAGAGCATAAAGGTGATACAAATTTAACCATTACTTCAGTACTTCTTTTTATGACTCCTTAAATTAAATTCTTATGAATATAAGTCCAAATTTTGAGGGATAACACATATAGCAAATGGATAGTACAATTAAACTCCAACTACCAAGCTTTCATTTGGATATAGGGCTTGAGCATGGACAAGTGAACAAGAAAAGTGGCATGCGTATCACATGTGATAGGTTTTTCATATATAGCAAGAGAAGTACGCTCAATTCTATGTAGAATGTCATTCCGAAACCAGAGCCCTCCAATGGCTTTGAACCAAACATAGTACAATTTGTGCCTTGTTAATGTTATCGAGATACATATGAAGTAGATTCTAAATTGAGTGGTTGATTTGAGCTAAAACCTACTTCGTTTCAACATTTCTTGTGTGTAAAGATGAAGTATTTGACAAGATCATATTGCATATTAGTAGTGTACCGCAAATTTTGGAGTAAAATGCATATTCTTAAGATTTATTTTGCTCTTCCTTTCTAAAGTCTGACAATTATGCATGTAAATACTACATGGTTTAGAATCAAATGCTATGGAAGTCAAGTGTAGTTTGCTAAAATGATTGTGAAAACATTGTTATCCACCTTCTTAGTATCCTTAATATGATTCAATATTGTTGTATTCAATTATAAAACAAGGAAATGTGGCTACTTGCCCCTCTAAATTGATAAGGTGCACATTGTGTTCACTTTACCATGCATTAGTCCTTTACTTCTTGTTGTGTAAACAACCTTCAAATATTTAAAAAAATCATAATATTGAGGGCTCCATTGTATTGAAAATCTATAGAACATACTTTTTGATGCACTTTACACCTAATTTATCTCACTTGCATCATTTGGTCACTTGCATATGCTATGTGTATACCTTTCTTCTTCATTTTAAGAAATATTTTTTCCTCTTTCAATTGGTTATTATTAAATGTTGGGGGCCCTCTAATTCTTGTAATGCCCGTTTCAGGACTACATATAGATCTAGACCAACATGAAAATGAAGCAACACCATAATTTAGGATGCTGACAATATTGAAGTCGTTCTTTCTTTCTTTCTTTCTTTCTTTCTTTCTTGAATGTAACATCCTCTACCTATTGGTGAGATGTTTCATCTCCAATGCTTTAATCATGCACTTCTTGGCCATTTTCCATTCAAGCAAGACAAGGATCACGAATGGTTCACGTTACCTTACTTGAACCCAATTGCAAATCACAAATATTGTCCTTTCAAATTTTGAAATAAGAGTAGAGATGCTAACATCATAAGAAGTTAGATGTAGATGCTCTTTCCTCTTTCAATAATCACATATGAGGCCCTCTGCATCAAGTTCACTACTAGACCTAGAATGGTGTCTATATTTTGAGCACATAGTCCCAAATCATCATGACATGTTGTCTTTTTTGTGCATGTTCTTACCTACAAGCCTTGCCATATATCACTCACATACATGCATACAACATGTAAGAATGGCTACATTAGATCCACATACTACTATATATCTGAATTGGCCCAACATTAGAATTGATATGTTGTAAACTTATTTTAGGCCACATTGATGATCAAATTTCTAAAATTAGTGCATTGTCTTATTAAAATTTCTTGAAGCCTCTTGTTTTAGTGCCACCTCCCACATTGCCTAAGCCACTTGTCATGATTTACAAAACCACATTAAATCATATTCATGATAAATAATCTGGCCCACAAAAATAAAAAAATAAAAAATGTTACTAGAACAATAATATGGATCATGACAAATACTTTAATGATCATTGGTGTGGGTCATTGATGTACATAGTGTGGTTGACACTAAATAAATTGTATATTGTACATTGGGGGGGGGGTCAGTAAAAACATGTTCCTCCCAAAATTGTTGTTAAATTATTCCAATTGGATTCCGTTTGACTAAATTAAGGTCAAATTTGACCTTGTTTTAGGAGTCAAATTGACTCTAGATAAACATACGTGGGCTATGCAATATTTCTTTTCAATTTCATTCTTCCCTACGGTAGATATCATGAAACTTCGCCCCACATCCCTTAATGAAAAGGTCATAAGTCAAGATATTATCTAAGAGCACTAGTAGAAAACTATGCCAAAAAGAGCCGCAGCCAAAATCGGCTACGGTTATTTTGACTAGCTTGATCTGCAGTCGCTAAATGACTATAGATTTGTTTTTTTGGTTTAGTGACTGAAATTTTAGGAATTTGGGAGCATGTAATATACCGTTGGAAAGGTATTTTCCAACAATATATTGCATGTTCTAATTTTTTTTAAATTGAAGTCGCACAAGAAAAAAGAAAAATTTGCAGTCAATTAATGACTGCAGATCAGGCTGGTCAAAAGAACTGCAGCCGATTTCGGCTGTGGTTCTTTTGGGCATAGTTTTCTACTTGTGGAGGCAAAGGGGTTGACTCTGTGCCGAATGCACATGGTAATGCATTAAGGGTAGGGCATTGTGGGATTTGAGGGCATTTCTGAAGGGTATTGCCCAATTATCCAACAAACCACCCCAAAGTGCATTATCCTTGAGAAGGATTTCTTTACAAGATTTTGGCATTTGAATTTGTCCATTTATTGCCATGTTCTTGTTGTGTTTTTGGTTTCATGTCTATGCTTTGTGGAATCACAATGAAATGGTGAGGAAATATGCAATGCATGTTATTTGCCGGTGATTATGCCATGTGTTTTGGTGCGGGGATTATGTGCAGGCGAAATGCCCGGTGGTTTTAAACCCGGGGTGTTCATCCACATAATGAGCAAATTTAAACAAAGAAACTAAATTCAAAATTCTTATGTATAGGGTAAGGCCCCGAAGGGAGGGCTGTTTGAAATTGAAGGGCCCCACCTTGAGGGCATAGCCTGACATTTACAGAATCCCCAACACAAAGGACCTTCTCGTACTTAGGGCACTAGAGAGATTCAAGTGGCACAGTGCATTCCAAGCCACTTAGAATGGTTTTGTCCCTCACATAATGCCATGCCTTGAAAAAGTTTGCCCTCTTGTGAACACAACAAAATCTCCCCGAGTGTTCTAAGAAATAAATAGAGCACTAAAGTAGACATTCCTTATTTTGTTACTTTTCTTATTAGGACACCTATATTTGAATGGTGTGTGGTTTGGTGTGGCTCCAAGAACGAATACCAAAAAGACATGTGTTCGAAAAGGATTGGACTGCTTTCTCAAAATATGATATGATTACATGAGACTTAACCACTTTCCTCGCACAAATTTTTGGAACTCCTATGAACACCTTGATACATTCCTTATCAGAATGAAAGTTCTTATGCTCATCAAATGGTCACAAAGATTTCCCAATTATATCAACTATCAAGCCTAGAATAATTTACGATTGTCATAATTCAAAACCCATCTACCTTGTATCCACAATCCCGCCCGTCCGCTGGCCGCAAATGCACTCCCGGGCCTGGCGGGCGGGCAGGAGGATTAGTTCAGCCGAGGACACCCCGTGACATGGGCATGACGCCACTTGGGTGCCCTAAACTTCTCCGGGGCTTCGATTTGCCCTGCTCTGATTTTTGAGTACGATTACAGAAGAATGCTATTAAGGAAGCTCCTGACAAAATTGAGCAAACTCGAGCTCGCTTGCTCTGCCCTGCCCTGCCCTGGTCAAAATCCGTGCGGCGCTCAGTTCATTCGAAACCAGCGCCTGTCTCTGCGGGTGGGGGCACATCTCTTCAAAACAAAACAGATATCCTTGTGCGTCCTACTCCCTCGGCCTGTTCCGTTGGCGTTGCCTCCTCGGCTTTCAGCACACACGACCAATTTATGCGAACCAAACAGGCCGCCCCCACGTAATCAGAACACTATGATCAAAGCCCAGCCCCGCCCGGTGCATCCAACAGTTGAAGCAGGCAATTATAGCGAGTGTGCCTCAGGTGAGCTACTGCTACGAGTCCTGGAGCACTTCCGCGTACCTGAAAAAATTTGCAAATCTGTCTTGATGGAAGATTTGCAACGGAAGCTGGAGCCACTACAAGCTGCTGGCATGCGAGTTCCGGAGCACATGTTCTGCTGAGCAACTCGAGGAAAAAACGCAAATCTATCACAACAGTAGTTTTGAAGAATCCACTACTAGCTTTTATACGATTCCGCTATGCATACATTCGGCTATGCAACTGAAAGAATAAAAAATAAAATAAAAATGCAAATTGCAACTGAAGGAGCCACTACTACTTAGCTAGCATACTAGTCGCAGAGCACATGTTTGGATGAGCAACTGGAAACAAATGAAAATCTTTCATGATGGTAGATTTGAAGAAGCCACTACTAGGTTGTATACGAGTCCCAAAGCACACGCCTTGTTATGCAACTTGGAAAAAGAAAAAGAAAAGAAAAGAATCTATCATGATGCACCTGAAGAAGCCACTACTACTAGATAGCGTACGGTCCCAGAGCACACAACCTATAAGTAATCACGCAACTAGAAAAAAATTGCGAATATATCACAATGGTAGAATCTTTGCAATTGAGGAAGCCACTACTACATTAAATATTGTATTTAGTGTTACCAATTCTATTTGTCATGCTCAAAATTAATTGTGAACCGCATGTGTAGTAACCAAAAAAACAAATCTGCAGTCGTTTAGTGACTGCAGATCAGGGTGGTCAAAAGAACCGCAATGGGAAAATGACTGCGGTTCTTTTTTACCATGTTTTCTACTAGTGATGGTTGTATATTTGCAATTGAAGGAGCGACTACTAGTTAGGATATGAGTCATGGAGCACACTTCAAGTTCAGCAATTGGAGAAATTTGTGAATCTATCACGATGGTAGATTTGCAATTGAAGCCACTACTAGCAATGATATAGTCCCAAAGCACTGCACACCCTGTTGCACAATTGGTAAACAAATTGAATCCACCATAATGGTAGATTTTCAACAGAAGACACCACTGGCACACGAGTCCTAAAGCACATGTCATACTCATGCACGCAACTATAAATCTATCGTGATGGTAGATTTACAAATTTCCAGTTGCGTAGGAGGGAGCACATGTGCTCTGGGATTCATATGCTAGCACAAGTGAGCATATCACGGGTGTGATCTATTAGTTGCTCATCATCTTGTGTTGAGTAAGATCAAATGTATTTATCAGCTTTCACGTATATTGTAACTTAGTGTTTGCACGAGACTAGACGGATCATAAAATTGTAATCAACATGCACGTGCATGAGCAGAAGAAAAGAGTGGAGAAGCGATAACATAAGGTGCACATGCATCAATCAAACACTAAACTTATGCAGATACCTATAATATTTGAGTGGTATATGACAAGGTTTGTTGGTAAAAACAAATACCAAAGAGATACGTGTTACAATAACATTGGACAACATGCTCAGAATAAGGACTACATCACAATTGGGAGGGGATTCAAAGAGAAAGAAGAATCATAATTTGACCTCCTATAACTTTTGCATCTCAACTCGGATTTGACACTTGGAACAACAATCTGTATGATTCACAATTGCAAACTGGATCAGACAATTCAGAATCACATCCAATGGCCAAAAGGGTATGTGGAGTTGGGAGTGTCCGTTATACGCCTGCATTACCTTAGTGCATGGCGGTGGACCATGGGGTCCTTTGTGATCATGAAATGGTTTGGAGCGTGCATATCTGTGGCTTCCGAAGGGCACCTTGGGCCATGTATCTGACACTTATAAATCAAGGATAGTTATAACTGGTAAATTGTACATGGGGGACTCTTACTTGGCAGCTAATAGGTGCTGATAGATGTAACCTCAACTGTAAGTTGTAACTTAGATCAGGGACCTGCACAGTGCATACAGACTCGAAGGACTGGGATGTGCGGCGGGCCAGAACAGAAGTCTGACAGATACTAACCATTGTGCCTATGATAGGAAGCCATGGATATGAATATTGTACAGGCACAAGCCTGTAGTAGTAAGTGAGTATGTCTGCACATAATATTTATATCATCGATACTGGCTGCAAAAGGCACATGAACATAGTGCACCAAAGTGGAGAAATGGAGGACGACGGAGGAATTGCTGCTCATTGTGGGCGATGATTGCATTCAACCGTATAAGTTATTTCCTCTTGAAAGATGATGATACAATTCACAAATGTAAAAATGTTTTTATTTGCTTATTTATTTATTTATTTATTTTATGGAGTTGAGCAAGCAGCAACCACCAAATTGATCCATGGTGCGCCCAAGGGCCCAAGTTTACAGTAGTGGTTCATTTATGTGCGACAAAGAATCATCACTTCATCTCTTTGAGGCCAGCCCGCTGACGACTGTAACTGCTTTTACAGTTACGTATATGTAAAAACATTCCATAGCAGCAGTTGTCATCGATTCGTGTTGATTGAGATTTGAGAGTATTGCAGAGAAATTTATTAACTTGCACCAGGCCTGCACCTTAATTTTCTTTTTACTTTAAGAAGAATCCCTGTGGAGAAAGCTAGCAGCCGATTGGGCAGCAATGAAATACCGTGGCAGATGACTCCTGCAGGGACTGGAGAGATCAGTCCCAGGTGACGTGTCCTCCCTGCTGCAGGTTAGCAATGAGTTCCAGCCACTTTTAAACTCATGGGTCACAATTTAAAGGCACTGCCTAGCCAGGTTCCTTAAGTAGCGCTCACTGAAGTTTCGACACAAATGGAAGTCATTAATGGATTTTGGGCTCTTGCGGAAATAGCCCATCTGTCTGGGAGAATTATTGAGCCCCTTTGGATTGTCTGTTGAGGAGTTCGAGAAATTGCAAAGTGGAAACACCTTTTTTAAATGATTCTTTAGTACTATCAAGAGCTGAAGTGTTTCCTGTCTTGTAAGTTAAAATTCTTCAGTGCTAAATATTCAAAAGTCTTATCAGGCTGCTTCAGCTTCAGAGAAGTCACTCAATTGCAAGCAGTTGCAGCTAGTAAGTAATCACATCTGTTACTTATGATATTCCAATGTCGTTTTCTAAAGAAGGCACAACTTACGAGAGGTGGAGTGGAGCCTGTTGAGAGCCTGTTCCGATCCCCTCCCCCCACCCCCTTCAAACTTCCAACCAAGATGGCATTATACCCACTTTTTATAAGACTTAGGTATAAGGTATGTGGGTCCCTATTCAGATACTATTCTTAATAGGACAATTCCTCTACTAGATTGGTTTGTGGTTTGGTGACGATCGATGAACAAGCACCATAAAGACACGTGTTTAAAAGAGATTGGATTACATCTTCAAATTTTATTAACTACTCTACACTCAATAGTGAACATGATTGAGAGGACTTTTATGTTTAGTTAAATAATCAACAAACCATGTTAGATTACACTGTTTATGGTATTTAGTGTCACTTGCTATTGTAGGCTGATAGCAGGTTGGCTTCAAAATAATTAAGCCTTATTTTTTTGGAAATTATTGGGCTAGATGGCCTAAATGAAAGAGGAAATAATCATTAAAATGCTTAGATTTAAAAAAAATTGGTGCATTGCAAAGTTCAATCCAAAGTCATGAATGAATGAAAAATAAGTTACAGTACATGGATTTGTATGTAGAATATGCTATGTGCCTAAATGAATAAATATACATATACATACTTGCTTAATTTTTCAAAAATGTTTTTATGGACCGCCTAAGCCTTTCTTTAAATTGATTAACTATTGGAGATCTATAGTAGAAAGTTATAGCACAATATAACTCCGAATACTGTAGGATGATAGCAGATTGGGCAGAATTTGTTTTAACCAACAAAGGACAAATTAATTGTTTGAACACTATAAAAGATTAACATTTCTACTTGGTAAAGCATTATGCTAATAATAAAATGCTACAGCAATGCGTAACTCTGAATAGTAAGTGACACTAGATACCATAAACGGTGTAGTCCAATTTTCAATCCGGTTTTTGCTAATGCTTCAACATAAGATTGTTAAAACAACACAAGTTTCCTTGTGAAAATTTAATTGGTAGAAGTTGGAGAACATGAAAACGAACCAAACAATACCCATGTACCTTGAGGTATGTGAGCCTTAAAGCATGGTCTATCTAATGCTGAGGTCTAGATTCGATCTTAAAGCCGCGCTGACATAACCCTTATAACATGCCTTTACACCAACTCAGCAAGGGCCAGATAACAAGGGGTGAAAGAACCTGGTAGCAGCAGCTTTGGGCAAGCCCACGGTAGATAACTCAGGGGCACTTCACACACGAGCCAAGAGCTGTGACCATGAAATTGTGAGAGCCCAAAAGAAAGTGTCCAAAGGCCGTCCCAAGACACTTCCAAAATCACGTAGCGTGGTCACGGACTCTCAAGTGTAGTGTGAAGTCATATGTGACCGGACCCTCAACCAATGCTATTTCGATGAATTTCTATTCATGCGGGTCCTCACACATGATAACATAGAATAAATCAACGGTTGTGAACATTCGGAGTGTCATGGTCTCCCGGTTTTGTGTTAGGTCTACCGTGGTTTTTGAAAATAGTCCAAGTGACCATGAAACATGATCCATTCGATGCTATGTAGGAATCCATGTAGACTTTACATCCATCTTGCATTCACATACTCTGTTGGTCCCTCAAGCGTAGTGTGAAGCGAACCTGGACCGGCTCTGCCTTTTCCACCAATGAGAATGCATGAAGTGTATTGGTCACGGGCTCTCAGTGTCGTGTGTGACGTGGCCCTAAGCGCCCTTGTACTGGGTACAAGTGTCACTTATAGAACGAATGCCCCACGATCAGAAAATGCCAACTCATAGCTTGGTGACGAGCTCAACGGGCGGCACTTGAGGGAGGTCAATGTTGCAGCGTCACCAACAAGGCCTCCTCATGACTACAATCCAGCCAGTTCAAAATTAGATCGGCGGGCATACAATTGAAGGCGGCAGGTAGCACATACAATAGGTGCAATTGAGCTCCAAGTCTGCAAATTATTGAGGTCACTGCAGCGCCGAAGACCCAATGTATCAACACAAAACGATGAGCCTCTGGACATTGAACTTACACATTTGGCTCATAAATTGGTGAGGAGAATTGATCGAGACAAATTTGGATTCAATCCATTGTCGTTAGCATGGCTGAGGGCAACGAGTTGCAGGAGAGGTTCAAATTGATGCCTGATATAGACTTTGGGGGGTAATGCAAATAAGAGATTGTACTCAGCTAGAAGGGCAACATCGATAATTTAGATTTCCAAGACAACGAAGGGGAGGACTCGGGCTACGATGTGAAGCAACTACCGCAGCAACATGAATTAGTGGCCAAGAGTTTCAGAGGAAGGCAAGTTTCAATTTAGGGCAGCTCCGCACCGACAGTGCCGACTTTGACTCCTGAGTATGCTCAAAAGGCGAGTCATCCTCAGTTCTTGGTTGCATTTTGGATTCCATTCTTGCTTTGCATTTGTCTAGATTGTGTGTCAAGTTGATTGGACTCAACTTGGATTCAGTGAGGTCAATTGTCGTGATTGAATGCCAATTGGCTAAGTGTCGAGAGTTCGTGTGCCAGGCTACAGTCCTCAACAATCCACATTTTTGGTTGATTGCAGTCTTTGTCTTTACACAAATGCAACTACAGTTTGCATGGAGGTTTAATGTTGTAGGATTCATCGCCTGCTACTATTTAATTGTGTTGGTCTGTTGCAGCTCAACCAATCTGAACTATTCTTTGTTGTGAGCTCTAAATGATTGCCCCTTTGTGGAACCTTGGCAGACATAGCATAGGAACAATTGTTCTTGTCTGCTTTAAATTGTTCCTCACATTTTTTGTCACCATGTGAAAATTATTCACACCTCTAGGGGGCCAAAGAATGAGGAAAAGGATGAAATCACTAGCGTTGGTCTAGTCTGTCTTTAGAGAAATACTAGTAGATATGGGATCTTTAGAATTTCTTCCATAAGCAATGGTTTGGTAAATTTTAGTAAAAAATGACACAATGCGTGCATCAATAATCGGACTTTCCCAATTTTCTAAGGGTGTGTATTGCATAGCATGGAAAATCCACATATTAGCCAATACCAATATTGGTATGGTATGTCTTTTTCTCTACAAAATTCATACAAATTGGATAAAATAAAAGAATTATATTGGAATTGAAATGCCAACAAGACAACATTCATATTGAGATAAGTGTGAGAACAACATGTGGGCTTCATAATTGTGGTGCTAATTTTTGTTTTGGTTAAGCCTAAATATGATCCAAATGTGAACATGACTTCATATGAACTAGAAAAGTTCAACTAAGTAAGTATGAATAGGCTATGGTGTCAAGATTCCAAAAGTAGAGATAAGAAAGATCATAGCCTGATAGGAATGGATCATAACTTTGATATCTACACATGTGTTTTAAAATTTATTTAAGGCTAGGAATACAAGAAGAGAGAGAGAGAGCCCAAATTGTAATTTTCGTGATACATGAACTCTACCAGATTTTCTAAATTTGGATGTGAATTAATATCCAAGCATACATTTTGTTTTGTTGCATTTATGCGTGAGACATACTTGCAAGTCAATTGTATGGTGCTCAAAGTAATCATATTGCAACCATGGTAATTTTGCTAGATTGCAGAGTATTGTATCCCATTTTTGTATTGAAGTAGGAACTAGGAACTTATTTATTTAGTCAACAAGGAATGATTCTTTAGTTGTGATTCCAAGATAGTTTGTTGAGAGCCTCCTTTTTTAATATTTTCTTATGCATGTTAAATGATTGATTAGTATTGTTTGGTCTCAACTATGGTCTGATGTCATGTGATCATTGGTATTGTTTGAGAGTGAGAGGCTCTGGAGATTTTCTTGGTGAATCAATTTGTTATCAGGCTTTGCTTTGAACAACCTTAGCGTATTGCCTCATTGAATGATATGGTAACTCCTATTGAGATGGACTCCAAAGCTATAGTCTTGCTGAATCATCCTGAGGTTGAGTTTTGGTTGGTTGAAATTATTGTCTGTGATTTGATAATTTGATGAGTTTTCGATCAAGGAGGATCAAAGAGTATGTGTTGATCTCCTAAAAATGTATGTTGAGTAAGAGGAGTGGGTCTTGCATTTTGGTACACTTGATGGACTAGCCGTGTCTTTAAGTGAACACAAAGTAGCAAAGGAAGTCTACGCCTTATGCAGGCCTTATGTCTCTCAACTAAGAGAGAATGAATAGATACGTATCATGAACCTAAGATGAGAACGATCTGGAGTGAAGGTCAAAGTATCCATCCCAGAGAAATGAGTGTGGAAGAATGGTTACCAACAACAGTCTCTTTCTAGCCTAGCCTCCACATGATAATCAAATTACTTGTGAACTCTGAATTGTTGAACTGACTTTCAGAATGCTTACCCAAGCTATGGTTGGAATTAGAACTATAAAGAGGCCAAAGCTTAAACATGATCACAAAATCAATAGGAAAAAAATATTATCAGAAGTTGGGAATTGGTAAAATAATGGAAATTGTGAATTGTTGTTGTAGCTATAAAGAGGTTTCTTTGGGCATATTGATTGAGGAACATGAGTAAGACATATGATGCACAAATGAAGTTGTTGTTTGGCCACTTTTTTGGTTGATATCTTTCGTATTTAAGCACCATGCCATTGTCTGATATTCGGCAGAGGCAACGAATCTGAGAGTTGAAGAGATCGGGGAATTGTAAGTCCATTGATATCCTATTGTTTTATCTACATAACATTTGGCACGAACCAAAGGGGCAGTTTGACAAGTTCATTGACTGTAAAGAAACCAAGACGATTCCAAGGTAATAAAAAGATTTTGTGACTGAACTTTAGTGGATATTGAACATTAATTTGATGTTGATGTGATTTCACTCTTATATGTTAGAGTGGATTAAGCAAGACATGATAACTAAATTCATTATTCCATAGTCTTGAGACATTATCAATGGGATGAAAACTAAAATTGTATAGTTGATCTGCAATAAGAATACAAAGTGAAATATCAATTAAAAAATAAAAATAAATGAATGAACCGGGCCATGTTCTACTAATCATGTTGTGGTTTGGGTTATTGTTTCATCTACTGGACATGATGGTTACTCTAGCCAAGACCAAGTAAGAAACCATCGCTAGAAAATATAATTAAAATCATATTTAATCAAAGAAGACTTCAAATCCTTGAAAGATATTTGCATTGCAATTTCAAGTTGCACGAAAAGGAATTAATTAAAATGAGACTATTGATCATTCCAAAGTGCCCTTGGCTTTGGTAAAGAGACAAAAATGAGATCCTGCATGCAAGACAATTGACGATGGTTGTGCCTATGCTTGTGCACCACACTTGGTCCAAATAAAGTGAACTCACTACTAGACCGATGTCTTGGTAAATAATGTGAGTTGAGAGACAACCATAATTGCATGTATTGTTGTCGAGAGTTTGTTGATTTTTATCCTAAAGTAATCATTCAATTGTCAGTTCAAATCCAAAATAACCTAAAATCAACATATGTTTCCCTAATAAACTTCTTTGAGACACTTAGATGATATATGAATCACCTTTTCAGTCTTCCCTAATTGTTTCCCTAGTTTTTGTTGTAACCCAAAATCCTAACTATGGTGATACAATTGGAAAATCCCATGGTCATGTCCTACATTACATTACATTACTCTACTCTACATTGTCTTCAAAACAACCAGCCTCCTCTAGCTCCATTTCATGTGCATCTAAGAGCTTAGCCTAATCAACAAAATATTTTTCCACGACATCCTTGATGAATGTGCAACCATCACGTGTGTCGCATGGCCAATTATTTCATATCATGATTGGTACATTTAAGTTCTCAAAGCCAAGCCTACATCACCATAAATTGCAAAGGACTCCATCAATGAAAATATATACTCCGTTTCTATTTTGGAAACCCGGAATTGCAAGAATTTGCCTACTTAGGAAGCCCACATTTGGGAACCCACGTGCATTTTCTTTCCACCATTTTAAAGGTGCTACCTTTGGCTTTGAGGGGATTGCCAACCTCTAGAATAATGACAATTCTGACACAAGCAACCCCATATCAGCCTCTTCAGTCATGGCGGGAGCATCAAACAAAGAGTCCAATATTTCATTTATCTCATTTCTTGCATCATCGAGAACTTCCATGGATTGCAGATTTAAATGTTGGCTTACCTACACCAAGAGAGGCAAAGGGACACAATTATCATGTTCTTCCACAAGTTCCCATGCAGGCACCACACCTACAAGCTTAGCTACACATTTAAGTCCTTTGAATCAAAGGTCCAACATAAGGGCAAGCATGTTGTGGACTTTCTCTGCCTTGAAGGCACAAACAAATGATATGAAAGGATAGGGTACACGTGTGACCATAAAGAACCTCTAGTTCCACATCAAAATTGCCAGTCTCCATCCGCATACCTTGCCTACGATTAAGTTCTAAGCGGCACCTCGTGTAAATTGTAAGTGCAACAAAGAGTGCATCACTAACCAACCAATATCATGTCTCCCAACCCTAAAATCAACCTAGAAGCCGCAACTTTCCCAAGCCAACCAAGGACCCATAAATTGCAGCATGCAGTCAGCATTGGTTTTATCCAACAAATGTACAAAAAGGGGATTTGATAGACCCCTCATGCAGGCAAAGCTTAGCTAGCCTCACAAACCCCAACTGCAAGCATCGTATGTACTTGAGCCACACTTGACCCACATATTGTGGCAACTGCAGCCAAAGCCTACCAAACCCCACAAGCCACATCTGCAAGTACTTAAGTCACATATTTAGGCAACGCCTATTGAAGCAAAAAATCAACAATAAAAAGGGTTTGATAGTCCCCAACTACAACTAGAGCCTATCAGACCCCACCAGCCACATTTGCAAGCATTTGAGGTAATGGAGCCACATATTGAGCCACATATTTAGGCAATTTTTGTTGAAGCAAGAAATCAACATAAAATAAGGGTTCTGATAGACCTCAGCTGCAACTAGAGCCTACCAAACTACACAAACCACAAATGCAATTGGGCTTGAAATCCAATCTTAAACCTTGCATCTCCACAACAAAAAGCTCTGTGCAAGCCAACATGAAGGAGTGCATGCAATTGGGGGAGCACCAACAAGGGGTCAAGATCTAAACTTGAGGAGAGAATGTGGAAGAGACTTACCTTTTGTGTCTAATGTTTCTTGGTGAGGGAGAGGATATTGAAGCTAATGAAGCCATTGGGTGACATATCACACACCGCATCACTTGGGATTTGGATATGCACATCCGTACTTCCTTCAATGAACCGGAAGAATGTCCAAACTGGGGCATTCTATGATAAGGAACCCAAAACCTTGAGTTTTCTGGCAATCCTCTCACCTTGCCTCTCCAAACTGAAGCCTCCTCAGCTGCTCGGATATCCTTTTCCAATGGGGTTGCCTCCAAACCATCCAATGCATCCACTTGAGTGCTCTCAATAGTAAGGCATGTAACATCTACCTCATTCCCACCCATTTCCAAATCACTCTCCCATGCATGCAATTCCATTTTTGGTGGCGTAGTGCCAAACCACCCTAACCCAACACCAAAATCATTTTCCTAATGCGAAATCAGCAAGCCAACCTCATATTGGAGCTCCGAGGTGCAACACCACCATAAAATACAACACTCAACTACACAAGCACATTTTGCATACCTCAGCTAATAACGACCACCATGAAACTGAGCTCCAAAAAAAACCCCTAAGATACAACATCTGCAACCACTAACCCTCTTGATTGTGGCGATTTATGTAGCTCACCGAACAATCGCCTACCCTCACCAAAACCCACATGCAACCCTTCCGTGGCACCACAATACTGGTCCTAGGAAGAAGTGCCGACGTTGGAGACTTGCATGATTGGGTCAGTTCATGGTTCCCGCACTCGACATACCCGCCCCAATAGGGGGGATGCTAAAGTTCCCCCCACGAACTTTTCGGGGTGTCAGATCCGGGTTGGGGCAGCCGCCCGTCCAGAAAATCCAGATTTTTTGGACCCGACCGAAAACTGCTTCCCGCCCGCCCGACTTCGAAAAAACCATTGGCCTTGCATTCTTGAAGGCCACTTATCCACTAATCCCATATTGAGTGCACTTCACCTTCAAGGTCCAAAATCCAATATATATGTTCACTTCCATTGAGTAAATAAACAATTGACTGGGATTTCATTATCAAAGTGAAACCGTCAATAAAACATGTAATTAACTTGGAAGTCAAAAACATTACAAAACCCTCACTAGCACTGAGGTTATAATTTTTGCGACTTGCCATTGAAAGGGTCTTTGTCATTCTTAAATAGAACTAAAATTAGTGATTTATTGTTATATGTTAAATATTATAATATTTTAGTATTTTATAATATTTTAGTTAATACCTTCTACTTTCACAAAGTTTTCACATGCATTTAGACTAATTAAGTGTGATTGAATGTAATTAAGCCTAATTAATCTTGATTAATTCTAATTAAGCCCAATTAAATAAATAAAACATGCTTACCAAATCAATTAAGCCAAATTAATTATAAAATGCACCCACTGGGATTAATCATGATTTATTGGAATTAACTCCAGTAGGTACTTTTCATAATTAATTAGGCTTAATTAATTTGGTAAGCATGCTTTTTGATTTGATGCTTTTTGATTTGAATTACATGGATTACATGAATTACACTTAATTACATTCAATCACACTTAATTAGTCTAAATGCATATGAAAACTTTGTGAAAGTAGAAGGTATTAACTAAAATATTATAAAATACTAAAATATTATAATATTTAACATATAACAATAAATCACTAATTTTAGTTCCATTTAAGAATGACAAAGACCCTTTCAATGGCAAGTCACAAAAATTATAACCTCAGTGCTAGTGAGGGTTTTGTAATGTTTTTGACTTCCAAGTTAATTACATGTTTTATTGACGGTTTCACTTTGATAATGAAATCCCAGTCAATTGCTTATTTACTCAATGGAAGTGAACATATATATTGGATTTTGGACCTTGAAGGTGAAGTGCACTCAATATGGGATTAGTGGATAAGTGGCCTTCAAGAATGCAAGGCCAATGGTTTTTCGAAGTCGGGCGGGCGGGCAGCAGTTTTCGGTCGGGTCCAAAAAATCTGGATTTTCTGGACATGCGGTTGCCCCTGCCCAGATCTGACAGTCCGAAAAGTTTGTGGGGGGAACTTTAGCGTCCCCCCCCCCAATAGGGTTTTGGCCGGGTATGTCCCAATGACCTACGTACCCTTGGGGCAGGTTTCCATTACACTAGCCGATACCCATGTATATACCAGACCAACACTAGAAATGACCTTCTTTTACGGCAAATTGGCCACGCTTGGTTGGGACCCAGACCAGTGGTGATGGGTCGAAGGTTATCGCTTGGGGTTTTAGCTTGAATTAAAGATGTATTATAAAGTATGAATTAGAAACTTTATTTTATGTTGGCATACAAGAGAAAGTTTTAGGGAATTCATTTTAAATCATATCCATGAGGTTGGAATATGGATCTTTATACTTGGTCTCCACCAAATCATTTTACAAGCATTTTCCTTCAAAATATATAAAAAATTCCAAAAATATTAATATCACTTGACCTTTGACATGATTAGCTAAAAGTTTGAGCTACATAATTTGGTGGGAAAAACCAAAAATATTCATTTCATTGACAATGTTACTTTCCCAAATTAGCTAATTTTGTAACAAAGAAAATTTAAGGGTTCCAACCACTTCAAGGTCTATATCTTAGAGTCATTGATATAAAATTTCAATTCATTTGCTCTAGACAATGCATAACTTTATTATGTCAAGGTGCAAGGAAAAAGAAACTACGAAAAGAGAAAAGTTTGCCTGAGACATATATCTTTGAAAAACGATCACAACCACGTTTTGGATTCTTGGGCATTTAGGGGTTAACTATACCACAAAATTTGGTAGAGATTTGGTCATCAATAGAATCCATGGCATGACTAAGGTAGCGGAAAAATGGCAAGGTTGCCTCCCAGGAAACTACAAGTTTTATTGGTCCCAAGTGTGGGATCCAGCATGCTCCGACAAAGAAGCCGCATTCATGTGGTCTATTTGGCACAAGGTTGTTGCAGTCAATGAATGGAGGGCACATATTGCGGTGGCGTCCATCTCTAAGCAATTTGTTTAAGTTTTGGGATTGCATTCAAGCCTGGAGAACTTGGCGGTGGGCCACCTTCATCATGCATGACTTATGCGGGGTTTGGAATGGTAATTATGATAGCTTTCATTGCACATAAGCCCCTTTTTGGGAAGAGGATTCCCAAGAAGTTTGCCAAGAAAATGAAGATTTGGCACCTTCTCCATGGTATTACTCTTTGGACTATTTGGATTGAGCGAAATGACCAGGTGTTCAATCAAGAACAAATGGCATGAGTCTTAGGTCAAACACCTCATTTGGAATGACCTCATTTTGTACGCCAAGGTTGCTTGGGAGAGGGTGGTTAAGTATGTTAAGATTAGTGCCTTTCTGGTTGATGCCCTCTTTAAAGGATTTGACGAATTTTGGGGTGCTAGGAAAGTCCTTTGTAGAGATGACAATTTGAGAATCACTTGGAATTGGAAACGTCAGCACAATTAGGTTGTTTCGCACTCTGGTTAGTTACTTCTTCTTCTTTTCTTTTTTTTTCTTTTTTTGGGGGGGGGGTTACTCTTGGTTGGTGGGCGGGGGTAGTCCTTGTTGGGGTCCTTGTTACTTGGTTCATTGTTACTCTTTACGTGATGGTGTGTTGCGTCCAAGGGGCTCCACCTCCTCTCAAAATGGACACATCTTCCTTGGTTCTTAATGCATTTGGTGTTGGCTTTTTGGCCTTCTGTCTCAAACAAAAAGAAAAAAAGAAAGAAAGAAAGTAACGTTATGTGAGGTGTTTCATCTCATTCTTGGCGATTCTTGGCCATCTATCTCACAACATGTATTATGAATATTAGTATTAATAATATTATGATCAATTTAGGTGGTACTTATTTGAAACTTTTTAATGAGCTGTCATAAGAATATCATGATGTTGCAACTCAAAATTCACTTAGAGCTGCTCAATTTCGACCATTCCCAATTAGAGCAACATAATAAATAACATATTTAGTGTCACTTACTATTTGAAATTATGCAACACTATAACTATTTATTGTACATCTCATTTTTTTACCAATAAAGGTCAAATCGGTTGTTTGGACGTTATAGAACATTAACATCTTTACTTGGTAAAAAATTTACATAAATAGTAAAAAGATATAGGAATATGTAACTCCGAACAGTAAGTGACACTTAATATCTTATTTAGTGGAGTGATTACAGACCATTCAGGTTTGTCTGGTTATAAATGGTCTGATGCCTATTTGCCTTTTCTTAGAGTTTCGATTGAATACACTTGTCACAAATCACGTATGTCTGGCTGTTTATGGCATGTTGATTACCTTAAGATGTTCTATAATCACCATTACTCTTTAAAATAATATGAACAAAGACATTATTGCTGATCATATTCTTCTTGGAATAGTAACAACTGAATGGAATATTGAGATTGATGTAAAGTCCGGAATGGGGAGAACCGGCGACTAGTCATAGATCAACTGGTTTGTTTTCCCAAATTATCGGTCTAGGAAATGAACCAAACCATAATTTTGGAAAATAATATTTAAGGAAAAATGGAATAACATAATCATTTCAATGAATAGCCAATAGATAATAAAGAAGTAAGGATAGTGACCGAGCCGGCTCAAATTCGTCTCCGTTCATTGACCACAACTACATTCATTTTTTGTATTATTAGTAAGTGTGTCACATAATAGTTCTTACGCAAGTTCTCCTTTTTAAAATAGTGTATGATGTTTTAAAAATAGTGCATGATTTCTATAACTCGTGAGGTGTGTGTGTCTATTGTGGGCACTTCTAGCTTTTGTGGCTCTACAATACTATAAGTTTCTGCATGTGAATGGTGTCAACATGTTAGCAAATGTAAATTCGATTGAAGAATGCCATAAAATTCTACAATTGGATTGCATTGGCAATATTTATTGACAATCAAACTTGAGATTCCCTATTTCATTGAATGACTCTATATAGAGGGCCTCATGAATGTTTCTACGACAACTCGTTTCAAATACTCAACACTCCATGTAACCTATTCAAACATCAAATTTACATCACAAACAACACATAACCCTCTCACATGTGGCATTCATGTGTTGTAAGCTTATGTTGAAGAAGTCTTTGTATTCGAGTAGCTTGGACATGTGCCATCTTGGGTGGGTTGCACCCATGCATTAGTATCCTGGATGCACCCAACCTCATACATCCATGCACCCATGCAATCATATGCCGATACATGTGCGTACCCGCCAAATGCATGTATGTCCAAGCCCATGCTCATAAGCCCCCCACGACCCCCCACCATGTCTTATGACGCGCTCACATGTGTGTTTAAAGCCCTCACAATGTACGTGCCCAAGGAGGTAAGAGGAGTTGCGTCATCGCCATGTGGGCCCAACCATCATGATTCTTGTGTCAACTCAATCCATATTCCAAAAAGTCAGGAGCTTCAAATCAAAAAACTAAACAAATTTGTTGAAGGCCGTAAGCAAGACATAACATTATACATCTCCTTGGTTGCATTCCACATGACCATGTATCACATGAGCATACTTATCTTTTAATTTCAGGATTCCCCGTTTATGGGGAGCACTCAGGTTGTACACTGTGAATTTTTCAACAAGCAACTGTAAAATTAGTAGAGTTTTTTAATTGTAGCCTCTTTCTTTGGAATGAGACCATCATGTAGTTGCTTAGTCAAGTTATGGAGCTCTGATTTTGAGCACCAAATACTTAATTAACCCAATGAAGACTTCAAGTGAGGATTCAAAATCTGAATGCCAAATACAGAAGCCACTCGCTGAAGGACGCAACTTATTCAAGCAGTTAAAGCCAAATCCGTATTGATTTTTCGCACCGCATCACAGAAATTTCAAGCAGTTTCTTCTTCTTCTCTGTCTTGTTCTCATGTGGGTTTAAAATCTACCCTAGATTCATTGGTTGTTTCGTACGCCACCCTAAGTAGAATTTGATCAGTAGAATTTGACAATATGGCGGGTGCACAGTTGGCCAAAGATTGTTGCAACTTGCCGAATCAGTAAGAACCATTGACATTGCGGTGGTTGCGCTAGCTCCTGAAGGGGATTTGCAAGGAGGGAATGGTGGCCACAAGCCATAATTTCAATGCAAAATCTGAAAGGTGGATTCATGAACATGATATATGGACTCACTCTCTTGACTCCTGAGCTCCAAATAAACGACTCTCAAGTGTTGGGTGACCGAAAGACAATGCGGGATCTTCAAATCAGGTTGCAGCACTCGGTCTGCTTGCAATATCCAATATGTTTGGAGGAATGATTCATGTCGAAGAGACCTCAAAGAGCAGTTGGCCGGGTTGGCCTTCTGTCTCAAAAAAAGAAAAAAAGAAAAAAGAAAAAAGAAGGGCAAGGGGCAACCCTGAGAAGCACTTTACAGTAAACAGTTGTCTAAAATCCAGACCTCCACATCCTACTATTTTTTGTCGAAGGTTTGCTGCAATCATCCAGCTAATTTAACCCTTCATCAAACACAAATAACTGTGCTCAATATGTTCTTTCCGGGAGACCCCGCAAACTGTCTTGGATTCGGTTAACAGAGGGGACCAGCCAGATGACAACGTTACATTGAGCTTGGATAGTGGGTTGGGGAGTGCAGCACCAGTTCCGGTTAAGGGTGGGATTCCATGTCCATCGTTGATCCACGAGATTCTAGATATTAGTGGGTTGGATGTGTTCTCATGAAGATAACAAAAACAACTAAATAGTTACATTTTGGTTGCCTTTCATAATGAGGAGGGCTATAACCATGGGCCACTAGACTTCCATACGCCCACAAAATGCATAAAATAATAATGGTTAGTTGGCACGTGCAAACCCTATCCCACCAGATTTTGTCTACATTTGCTTTTATTTCCCACCAAAGTCTAGTGGGCGAGAAGTATACGTGGAAACCCACCCTAAATACTATGGTTATAGACCAATTCTGGTCCTGGAACCATTTAGTGCAACAAGGCTATTTGTCTTGCCTACATACTGCATAACATTATTTAGCACCTTGCCCCCCAGGTATCAACTTAGGCTGGACATTCCAAGTTTGATACCGTTTGGGAATAGTGTTAGGCTAAAAGAAAAAAAGAAAAATAAAAAAATAGTTGGAGACTGAATGGTGTGGGTGATGGACCCAATAGGAACAGGTAGGCCCCACTTCTCGCTCTCCTTCCCAATAGCTTGCAAAAAAACAACATAAAGTGTTGTCAATGGAATCGAACAAAGAATCTAGCCACCATGAGCTCGAAGAATTCTTGTTACCCCATGTGTCTCAACAATGCAACTCCTATTGATCAACTACCATTCTAGTAAATGATGAAGTTGGTGGAAATTTGACTCTATCAACAAATGATCCACTTTATGTTTATGGACCGGAAGTGGGAAGAAGCTGTGAAGAAGCCTTGAAAAGCTAGAGAAATTTATTAAAAAAGATGCCCAAGAACCAAGTTTTAGCAAATATATTATCAACATGATGTCCTGTGAGGATTTTCAAAGATGAGAATTCAACATCTGTGGTGGAATGCTCAAAAGCAGGTGAGGTTTTCTTTCTTCGGAATTCAAGTTTCAAGGTTTGTGAGGGCTCTCGAAGTCTTATGAACTCAAATATTTCTAAAACCACCCTACCACAACAATAAGGCAAAAGAGTTGCGACCCTCAACCCCACAACATTTATTTGCATAGGAAATTCCTCACCACGATCCGAGCTCGAGAAGTTGGCATTCATGGGCTAAGGTAGAAATACCATAACCCATTAAAATAAGGTGATTCGCATTGAAGATCTAGTCTGACAATCATGAGATAATTTTCCAAGATAGACGAGAAGGATTCATGAAGAATGCAAGTTGTTTCGTATTTTTCTGCCTTGTACAAAAAGTTCCACAATTTTTCAAAGAGGAAAGTTTGTCCAACCCACTTCCGGTTCACTAGGTACTCCACATTTCGATACAGAACATCACCTAAACTCGTTAATCATGAGTACATTAGATCTTGCCTCCCATTGGCTACACTGCATTGAAGTTGCCGCCAAGCCATGCTCCATATAAGACATGGTACTTTACCATTATGAGGCGGTCTAGTGCACCGCTAGTGGGTGGTTAATGGGTTATGGTATTTCTACCTTATTAGTCTGGAAGAGTGTCATTTTCATCACACTACCATTTTTCAAGAACCAAAACTAGGAATATCATTCTCACCTTACCAATTTACAAGTCAAACCAACACAAAACACCTTGCTATCAGAAAAGGTAGTTCATCGAGATCGAAAGTTAAGATGACATTCAACCGGGTAACTGAGAAAGTAAGCTCACCGTCACAACAGGGCAGAGTGATGGATTTCAAGTTCAGGTGGAGTTCCATCAATGGACGAATACTTGACGAAGTTCTTCCCACATGTGCTTGAAAAGAAGCTTACAGAAAAGAGGAGGCTACCCATGGGGACACCAGCTGACGTGGCCCTAACAAGTATCCCAACACTATTTTAGTCTAAACCCAACTTGCACTAATAATCCACCCAATTTGCAGATGGACCCACTTTTTTCTGCTAGGAAACACCCTTGGGAGGCTGAATAATGTTCTGTAGATATTTCAATACATTCTATAGAGTCAGCATGATTGTTGAAAGAGTTTTGTACCCAAACCACCTCACAATAGTGGACTTCCAACCTGCAGTCAACCATGTCCCGAAAGGCAGACATTAAGTTCCCCCCTACGAACTTTGGGGGGACTGACATGGCAGGCGCAGAACATTTTCTGCCCTGCCCACGCACACCAGGTGACCGGTGCAACATGTCACCAGTTGCCACCAACGAAGACGACGAGACATGGATGAGCTTGTTGACTGCAGAACCTCGAGGTGTAGGAACAAATGTGAATTATTGAGGGCGAGAGTGAGGATTGCAGAACCTCAAGGGTCTAGGGTTGCGTGTGAATTATTGAGGGTTGAGTGTACTTCACCTCGGAGATTTGTGGGTTTAGATGTGCTTCACTTATGTCCTATGAGGTGTGTTCTAGGTTTGCTCTTGCTCTCTTCAATCCCACATCTCTCCAAACTCTATCATGTCCACATGTCATGTTGGTGATTAGAAGTTTGATTAGAGCTTTGATGACTATATCTGCAATGATTAGATACTTGTTGTGTTGATTAGGCTTGTTGATGAAGATCTTTGGTGATTAGATCTTCCCACATCATATCTTTCATGTGGGACACTTAGGGTTTACGGTCGCTTATGTCCTTTGTTGGCCTTGCTTCAGCGGTTGATGTGTAGCGTGCGGTCGATTCTCCCCAGTGGTTTACATGATACATTCAAGAAAGGTGTCAGTTTAGGGTTAGCTTGCGGTCGGTTCTGCCAAGTGGAGAGGTTGCTACATTCAATCAAGGTGGGTCAATCCAAACGAGGAGTCCTTGAAGAGTGTTGCATTGAGAGAATCGTTGTTATTACTTCTTTAGAACTAATCCCATACTCGATTTGCATACTTTTTCAGCAACTCTCAATCCTCATGCTTGGTTAGTAGCAATTTGCAAATCTGGAAATGTTGGGTATGAGGTCTAGGGCTTAAGTATACTTGCAAATTTGCTTGCTTGTTTATGATGCACATGTTGAATTGTCAAACATCTTCTTCTGGGCCTGTAATTTGTCCTCTACATTGCAAGTTCTTCAATTGAAATGGGTTGATTGTTTAGTATGAGTGAGAATTACTCAACTTTTGAATTTGGATGCTTGGTTTTAGGGTTTGGTAGCCTCAAAGTCGATGAGTCCCAGAAGAATACAACGAGATTATTTCAGGTGTGTAACCATATTCTAAAACTTGGCTCCTCAATTATACCTTGCAGTGCTTTCTGTACATATTGTCAATTCCACAGAGAGTCTTGATGTTTTAGCCGGCATTATTTCTCGGCTAGCTGCTCTTCTAGGATGATGATCCAGCTTCTGAATATTCTGTAGTTTCGGTGCAAAGAACCTCCTAGGATTAGTACTAGTTGTCGTCTACGAAAGCAGATGACTTTTCCACTTTCTTTGGAAGTTGTGTAGCTTGTGGCTTGAGTTTGGAGATGGCGTTTGCAACTCTGCTCAAAAGTTGAGGAAGTTGTCAGAACATAACAGGTCTCCAAACAATGCACACCTTCACCGGGAGCTTGCATGTTCCTCTTTCATTAACAACCTTCAATGCCTTGTCCTGTGTGAATTTATCCTATATGCTTAGAGTATCACATCGAACTGCTTACCATGTGTCATGAATTTTGGAATGCATGCAAAGGAACACTGGAATTGAGAATGCATACGCTGTTCCATGCATAGTTTGAATGGTTTTGGGCATAATTATGGTGGGTTTGTTTCGCAAAGACTTGAAACACCGCAATTCTTCATTTCGAAGGATTTCTACTTGATACAACAAGTGGACCAATGCATTAACTGTATTCAACATCAATGAGATTGACACTGGGAATATCAAGTTACATATCATATTTATCCAGGATTTTTGGGTTGCTGCAATTTGATGATTAGACCCCCAATTTTTTGTAAACCTCAGCTATGGGTGGGACGAACTAGACATGGCCATTTGGTGGAAGGGTGTTGAAGCTACAGTAATTTCCTGTGTTATGTACTACATCTTGTAGATTAATTATTACTCTGCAGAACACAGGCATTGCTGTAGAACACAAGCATTGCTCTCACAACCGATTTTTGGGTCGCACGGGGGGGGTCACTTAGTGCATTTTAAAAACGACGTGCGGCATAATATAGGGAGGATTAAATTCGTTTGACATAAAACTTATAAAAGAATTCCAAATAATAAAGGGTCCATTAAAAGTAGACAATCCCATTACAAGTAAGGTAGATAGGTATAAAATGTGGGCCATTCCTTTTTTGTAAAATTAATATAGGGGTTGAAAATAAGGATCCTAGGATGTATGTTTAGTAGGATCAATTTTGCACGCATGCCTCACGAGGGATGGATGAAAAATGACTCATTGTTTGCCCAAAAATAGATGAAATTGTAAGCCTAACCCTAACTCTCTTCCTGACTACTCTCGGTGGCTTCTCTCCTTGGTTTCTCTTGGTGGCACTTCTCTCCTTTCTCTCCCTATCCACTTCCACCACCACCTCTTCATATTACACGTTTTATTCAATGTTGGAGTCTTTGTGATTTGCATGTTGCTCCTACAATATTCGCCCAACTACTCAGTTTTCCTTATTTTGCAATATTTTTGCGAGATCATTGTGATGTTGCCTTCAATCGAACTTCCATATTTGATCACTCCAAGCTCTCTCTCATCGTGCAATCTCAACGTCTTGTAGGTAGATTCTTGCACTCTTTAAATGTGTTGCTGACATATTTTCTCTAGCGTCTCGATGCTGCCAGGATTCAGTTGCATTATCTCTTGCCAAGCTTGTCTGCACGCATTCCTACATCTTGAGGGAGCATCCAAGTTCTATCTGCATGAGGCAAGGTGATTATGGTTCCCTATCTCCCAATCATTGTCATTAAGCATTCAGAAAAGCTTAAGGGTCAGTCTTCTACACTGAAGTGTGGCAACATTGTTGGCTTCAACTGTAAATTAAAGTTGGAAATGCTACTAACATATTGAACGGAATAGATGCCAGTTCATGGTGGATGGGTAGGATGCAGGCTATGCGGTGGCGCAATGGGAAACAATTTGGGGTACTAAGGCAGGTGGTTGACCTCCTTGCATGAACGGAGGAATCAGGGAGGAGAAATCCTAACAATCCCCACATCGAAGTAATGTTGCAATATTATAGAAAACATCATGGTCGTAACAAGTTTAAGTATGATCACATGGATAGCAAATGGATTCATGTAGATTGCATTATATCTACTGTAACCATGAGCTACAATTTTACAAATGAAGTGTACACTTTAGATAGGAATGATTTAGAGCAACTGTCCAAGTTTGTGACAAAACGAACTATATAGGGTTCATGACCAAGCCCGGCTCATCTTGGAGTGTTTCACATTATGTTAATATTATACACTATGTTTTTGGTTTTTTTTGAGACAGAAGGCCGATAGACCAACGCCAATGCACAGGAGGCAGTTGACCACCAGGCAAGTTTTCCGTCAGGTAGAGAGGAGATTTCACAGCCGAGATTCGAACCGCCAACCTCTTCCTTGAGATTTGGATATCCCTCCACCATCATCCGGTAGTTTAGGGTCATCTCGGACCATATGTTTTTGGTCTTCACTAGTATGTAAATTGACTTTGAATGAAGGATTTTTACGGAGTGGGTGTTGTGATTGTGAACACACGCTCACTCTTGTTGAGTTTCCATCCTAAGCCTTCTTGTTGTGTTTCCACCTGTGAGCCCAAAAGGGTGCCCACATTTAGTCTTAGACCCTTGAAACGTTAGTTGATGCACTTTGAAGTAGCATGTTACTTCACAAAAATATAAAAAGAGTGAAATGTTAGTCTTAGAAGTACCATGTTGTAAGAGGCTAGGATGTGAGTTGTTATTGTGTTTTTACCTTCGGAAGGATTTGAGTGAATGAGGATAGGTAAGGAGAACTTGGATTGAGTAGTTAGTGAGTAGGCTAGTACAAATGGATGGAGACAACCAAAGTGACTCAAGAGGCAAGTGCATTCGAATTGGGATGAATGGAGGATCACATGGAGCGCACAAGTGGACCACCTCATCATGGCCACTTAATGGGGAAGGTCCAAGGAAGAATGCAAGGTGGAGGATAAGCAAATTCTCAAAGCACCAATCAAATCACGAGTTAAGCATCGTGGTTTGAATTAAGTGGTGAGCGACGATTTGGGAAAGTAAGGGGAGAAAGTTATGGCGGCGGAAAGCGAAGGAGGCTAAGTTTGGGTTGAAGCATCCCAAGTTTGGTAAAGTGTGGTAGGTAGAAAGCCAAGGCTAGTTAAATGTTCGAATTAGGATCCTTGTTGATCATTTGAGGGAGGAAGGCTTAGAAGATAGGATTGGCGCCTACTAAGTAGGAGGAAATCTCAAGGGCTTATCGTGAGCCTTGAGGGTGCTCACCCCCTCAAGCTTACTATATAATCCCTCATTCTTCCCTCACTCATCCTCTCTTTCCTTTGTGCTCCAAGGCACCCCACGAGTTATAAGTGTGGGTGTGGGAAGCCATATTGGAGCACATGTGTGTGCTTAGTTTTTAGTTTGAGAGCCAAGGCTTGTTAGCCTTGAAGAGGGCTTGACCTCTTGGTAGAATTAGTGTTGACGTGGAGGATTTTAAAGTTAATTCATGATTCCAATTTGTGGTACTTAAAGTTCATGTTTTGAATACACGTGGTTGCAAGTTCCATGTTTAAGAGTTGAGCACTTGATGTTGTGATGAGTGCAAAAATATACTTGTGTGGATTAGTTAGTCTTAGTGAAGTTAGGAAATTCTCTCTCCCCCTCTCCTCTCTAGGATTTTAGGATTTTAGGATTAGAGAAGAATTGTGTGATTAGAAAGGGGTTGTTAGTAGAATTAGGAAAATTAGGTAGGAAGATTAGTTAAGGGCTTGAATAATTAGTGAGGTAGTTGGGGATTACAACTACAAAGTTGTGGGTTTATGAAGGAGCTGGGTTTATAAAGGAGCTGGGTTTGTTTAGTTAGAAAGTAAAGAGCTGGGTTCATGAAGGAGCTGGGTTTATAAAGGAGCTGGGTTTATTTAGTTAGAAGCTAAGGAGTTGGGTTCATGAAGGAGTTGGGTTTATGAAGGAGCTAGGTTTATGTAATTAGAAAGTAAAGAGATGGGTTCATGAAGGAGCTTAGTAGATAGCCTACTTAATTAGCTCATAGACAAGTAGTTAGTTACATTATGCTAGTTAGTGTTATGTGTGGCTTTCACAAGTAAATGTATTTGAGATTGACTATAGAGAATAGTGTTTTTTAACACTTGCATCCTCTCTTTAAAAATAAACCACGTGCACAAATTAATGGAGAATGTGGAGCACTCTCGCGATGGCAAGACAAAGGAAGCAAAGACCAAAGTTAAATCCAAGACCACTTGAAGGGTGAACCTTGCACTATGGACTCATCCAAGTCCAAATCCAATACCGCGGAGGAATGTGAGCCCAAATCCACTACTCGGACTACGGACGCTTAAGGGTGGGGGGTTTGGCCTCACATAATTGGTGCGTCCGCCGGGAGCGAAGCGGAAGGTAGTTACAAGACTTGGAGGCGACTAGGAGACTTGGAGGCAACTAGGAAAAATTGGAGACACAAACTTGAGAGAAGGGAAGGAGCACCCGAAACTCGGTAAGTATTCTCTCTTTGGGTTACATTTGAATTCATTGTATTTCAACTATTCCTTGGAATGAATTGCATTGTCAATTACGCAAATTCATTTTTGAGGAAGGAGCGCGGCGAAGGTACGTCCTCAACCTTTTTGGGGATTTGCTAAGAACTTAAAAGGAACCTATAACCGAGTAGCTCATTAAAACATTAGAGGGTAAATTCACCTTAGGACATTGAACTTTGACACTCACCTCGGGGTGAGTCTCAAAGTTTTGGGAGTTGTCATTTCATGCTCTAGATTAAATTAATATTTCACAAAGTTTATGGTGTTGTTACATTGAGTCACGATTGAGGGGAGTGCTAACTCACAGGGGGATGCGATTGCTCAAGGTATGTTCATTTCTTCAAAGTGAACTCATTAACTAATTAAGGAATGCCTTTTGTACTCGTGATTGTTGTTATCCGTTGTAGAGGGTAATTCCCGAATTGTGGATGGTGTGAGAAGTTGAAGGGTGAAGCCTCAACTTTTAACATAATCTACTCGGAAGGTCACCCCCTCACAATCGGTATTGTGGTGAGTGTTAATTTGCGGGAAGGTGCGGAGGTGATGCTCCGACTTAACCAAAAAATTAACATGAACATGCCTATCCCCTATTGGGATTCTTTCACCTAAGTGGGCTTGCAGGTTCTTTTCCTCACCTCCTAAAAAAAATTATAACCACACCAAGACAAGTGAAAATATTAAGAGGGGAATTGCTAGGATTATGTGTGGTCAAGTGAGGGTCGATCGATTCTTATGGAATGCAAGGTAGGACTCGCTCACAAAAACCAAGTTTGATAGTAGGACTAGAGAAATCTACTCGAAAGAGGCGGTCCTCTAAAATCAGTGATAGATTAGAACAAGATAATGTTAGAATAGAGAGTTGTTTGAACGTCGAACCTAGGACTAGGTCAATTCTAGACACCTTAGAACTTGGAGCTCAACTTGAAGAGGAGATCACTCCCTCCAAATTGAGTGGTGAAACTTCTTCGGAAAATTACACACTTAGAGAAGAATTCCCGGTAGAAGTTGATAGGGGATTGTTGAATAGTTCACCGGTCACCATGGCCGAGGAACGGGGGATGGATCCACCACCCATACCCCCAATTCCGCCCATACCTCCTATACCTCCAATAGACCCATTGGTTAGGCCAAGAGGCCTACCAATTGTGGTTCCACAAAATTTAGCGGCGATGGATATGCCATCTCATCTCCCTAAATTTTATGGGACCAAGGATGAGGACCCCTCTCGGCACATGGAACGGTATATCGAACGGTTGGCTAGCTTCCTCATAACCGACCCGGGTTATTGGTTAGTGTGGTTTCCTACCACTCTAGAGGGGGAAGCCTATGAATGGTATCGGGATCATGCCGAGGGACATTTTAGGGGATGGGAACAATTACAAAGGGAGTTTCTTAACGAATTTAGGCCGGAAGTGGGTCAAAGTACCGCATTAAGGGCATTGTCGTCATTGAAGCAAGGAAGGGAGGAAGAAATTTCGGCTTACATTAGGAGGTTTGATTTAGTGTGCACTAGATTTGTGGGTACCATGCTCAACGACGACACGCTAAAGCAATTTTTCATTCAAGGGTTTTTTAAGTCCGGAACTATTAGGGGTGTTCTAGAAAGGAATCCCTTGACCTTGGCGGATGCCAAGCGTGCGGCTAGAGATATTGAAAACTTGGATAAAGATCACGAAAGGCTATGGAGAAGGGAGGATGAATTGATCCCACAATTCATCCCCATACGCCCTAGGGTGGTAGCGGTAGAACCCGCTAAGTATGAGAACCAAATTCCATATGCCATTGTGGACACCGGTCCCCGACCTTTAGCGGTTAGGGAACCGGCACCTCTTTTGGCACTACCGGCCCCTAGAACGGATCCACACTTGGAGGAGGTTGAGAGAAGACTAGGTGCTAGCCAACTAGGATTCCAAGAGGCTATGATAAAACAAATGCAAAGCCTCACGGATCAAATGTCATTAATGATCCGGAGTCAACAACCGGGGCCTCCACCCCCGGTTGAGTCGGGTAGGCATTCTTCCGGATTATGGTGTGTCCAATGTGGCCAACCGGGCCACACGCGTCAATTTTGTAGAAGTGGACAAAACCGTGACCAAAGAGGAAACGGTAACCCACCTCAACAAAATCAACGAGGTCAAGCGCCACCTCACTATGGAAATGGAAGCAATAGAGGACCACAACCTAGAGGGCAAGGTGGCCAAAATTTAGAGAAGAAGGAATTTCATCCCTTTTGTGGAAGGTGGCACGCTCAAGGACAATGTTGGTCCGAAGGTCAAGAGTTTAATTGTAGCAATTGTAGAGGAAGTCATCCCTCGGATACGTGTCGCCAACCGGACAAAATAATTAATGTCCCTTACCCGGTGGCTAATCCACAACAACAAGCAAGGGATAATATGCGAGGTGCTAGGCCACAAGGAGTACCGGCCAATGAACTTAGGCCACCTAACTTATACTATGACCATAGTAATGCTAGGCAAACTTTTCATCCACCGGCGGGCTTGCAAACTACAACCGGTTACATTCCAATACAAAATAGACAAGGAGTTCCACCTAATGGTAGTAACGGGAGACAAGCGCCTCCAACGGATCCGGGACCATCTAACTCCCAAGATGTTAGGTTCATGGATGGAGTGTTGGAGGCCACATGTGATGACATGCTTCCTCTCCCAACGAGAATTGGAGAGGAGCAAAGTCAATGGCCTCCTCACACCAATGCTATTACATATGAGTTAGTGAAGGGTAAGGGTGTGGTTGAAGAAGCACCTGCACTAGCGGTAACTACTAGGGCTAGGAGAGGGGATGCCCCGTTGGAGGTAGGAATAGGAGAGCAAGGAAATTACTCTTCGGATGAAGAGATTAATCTCTCCGAGTTGGATAGGGTAGCTAGAAGAGCTACTAAGGATGTGGAGAGGGAAAATATAATTTTACAAGATAGGGAGAGGACTAATGCGGTACATGACTTGGATAATAGCGATGTGGGTGAATGGGAAGGACCGGGGGTTCCCGTAGACGAATTCGACGTAGTGGGTAATTCTAAGGTGGAAAGATCTACCGGGTACGACTTGTGGGCGGACCTTAGTACACTCAAGGCGGATATTACTTTCGGCCAACTATTGGAAATTTCACCCACGGCAAGGAAAACATTAAAGGAGGGAATGCCGGTACACAAGAGGATGAGGAAGGTGAAAGCTAAAATAGCCGCTAGGATCCAATCACAAGGTGGAAGAGACGTGAAAGCTATAGAAATAGAAGTTGTTATAGTAGATAAGGTGGTTCCTAATGTGCTAGTCGACGGAGGGAGTAGTCTAAATATACTACCGGAGGATACTATGAAAAAATTGGGACTTGGACTCACGGGGCCTTCACCTTTGGTCATAAATATGGCAAATCAAAGTTCGACTACGCCTTTGGGGATGATCAAGGATTGTAGAATGACTACGGGAGGTGAGGAGTACTTGGTCACCTTCCATGTCATTAAAATGCACTCCAACAAGGACACCTTCCCCATTTTGCTAGGTAGGCCTTGGTTGCGGATGGCGAATGCTATGGTCAATTGGGGTGGACCTAAACCATCCATCACTTATGGTCCGGAGGGTAATAGGGTCATAGTGTCCATTGGTTCATTAGAAGGATGGATGAAGAAGGAGATGTTTTTGCCATTGGAGAAGGAAATTGATGACTTAAACGATAATGAGATTGGCAAGGCATTGGTGGGAGTCGTCCATCCCGAAGGTCAAAGGGTTGTTATAGATTCGGGCTCGGGAAGTCTAGGTCCTAATTTTTACAATTATGGGGATAATGGGGATTATGCCCAATGGCTAAGGGAGTACCCCGAGTCCGAGGTTGATGTAATGGTTACATTTCACCAAGTAGGCTTAGGGAGTGAATTTCCTAGTGTTAGTTTAGGAGAGGGCTCATTGTTGGAGCCATGTGAGGTGCTCACCGAGGAAGAGTGGGTTAGCGGTGGGTTAACACCTTGGGTAGATGACGTGGAAGAGGGTGAGGTTAGTTTAATTCATGTAGATGGGACTCAAGAGGAGGATGTGATTATTGAGTCATCGAAATTGGAGGAGCCTTTACATTTCAAGACCACGTCTACGGGGATAGTTGTAGGTCAAGATGTGAAAGATTACCCCAATGTGCCTTCCGATTGGTATCGGAACAAAGAGGAACAAGCACATGTGTCGGAAGCGGATTGGCGGTACGTGGATGTGAAATTAAAGAATGGAAAAACCCGACAAATGAAGATGGGTTCCAAATTGGGGGAGAAAGAGGTTACTAGGGAGTATAGCAATTTGGTGGATGAGTTTAGTGATACTTTTGCATGGTCCTACGATGAGCTTAAGGGAATTCCTAGGGAAATGGTAGAGCACCGGATTCCTTTAATTCCGGGGGCGAGGCCAATTAGACAAAAGGAGAGGAGGATGAATCCTCAATTGCAATTGTTGGTGAAAGCGGAATTGGAAAGGTTATTGAAGGCCGGGTTTATCAAGCCGGTGGAAATCACGGATTGGGTTTCTCCTATGGTCTTAGTAAAGAAAAAAAATGGGAAATTAAGGGTTTGTGTCGACTATAGGAAATTGAATTCGTGCACACAAAAGGATCACTTCCCCTTACCTTTTATCACCTTGTTGCTTGAGGAGGTTGGAGGTCATTCGCGATATACCTTTATGGATGGGTATGCGGGTTATAATCAAATTTCCATAGCCCTCCAAGATATCCATAAAACGGCTTTTACTACACCTTGGGGTACTTTTGTGTGGGTAGTGATGCCATTTGGGTTATGTAATGCCCCGGCTACTTTCCAACGATTAGTAATGTATATCTTCACCGACTTGTTGTTCAAATCCATGACCGTCTTTGTGGACGATTTTAGCACACAAAGTAATGTGGACGATCACCTACATTGTGTTAGGGAGGCATTGGTTAGGTGTAGGAAGATGAGGTTAGCATTGAACCCGGATAAGACATTTTTGGGAGTGAATAAGGGAGTGTTGTTGGGTTATGTTGTTAGTGAGAAAGGTAGAGAACCCGATCCGGATAAGATTGCGGCCATAAGCGACTTGGCAACTCCAACCAATTCCAAGGGGATCTCTAAGTTGTTAGGACATGTGGGATGGTACCGGGAACTTATTCCTAATTTTTCAAAGATAGCGGTGCCCATTACCCATTTGCTCAAAAAGGATGTCAAATTCGAGTGGACAGATGCTTGTCAAAAAGCCTTTGAGGAATTGCGGGATAGGTTGAGCACCTATCCGGTGTTGATACCACCCAATTGGGGTAAACTTTTTCACGTCTATTGTGATGCTAGTAATGTGGCAATAGGGAGTGCGCTTTGTCAAGCAACGGGAGAAAAAGAGAAGGATCAACCTATAGCTTATGCGAGTAAGCAATTGACCCCCGCCGAAAGAAACTACTCTACAACGGAGAGGGAGTGCCTAGCCATGGTGTTTTCCGTTAAAAAGTTTAGGCATTACCTCATGTGCAACCCGGTTGTATTTTTTGTTGACCACATGGCTATCAAGTATCTAGTTAACAAGGCGGAGTTAAGTGGTAGGTTAGCTAGGTGGGTTTTGTTATTAGAAGAATTCGACTACACGGTGGAATATAAACCGGGTCGTATGCATTTACAAGCGGACCACTTGTCTAGGTTGTCGGAGGAGATAGGAAAAAATCCGGTAAATGATATGTTAGTAGATGATAGCCTCTTTGTGGTCACTTCTACACCGGAGTGGTATGCGGGCATAGTGGAATTTCTAACAACCCACAAGTTGCCCAAAGAGTGGACAAAAGAAGAGAGAAGGAAGGTGAGGGTAAATAGTAGGCAATTTGTTGTAGTGGGCCATAGGTTGTTTAGAAGGGGGTCCGATGGTATTTTACGACGATGCGTGTCAAAAACGGAGGTTGAAGCGATTTTAATCGCTTGCCACGATAGCGCTTGCGGCGGTCACTTCTCGGGTCAACTCACCGGGCAAAAAATACTTAGAGCGGGCTACTTTTGGCCTACACTATTTAAGGACGCCCATGACTATGTAAGGAAATGCAACGCTTGCCAACGGTATGCCCGAAACGACCTTAGAATGGAGATGCCTTTACATGTATCATTACCCTTAATTCCTTTCGAAAAATGGGGCATCGACTATGTGGGTGAGGTCCATCCCCAATCTTCAAAAGGAATGAAATATATTGTGGTGGCAACCGAGTACCTCACCAAGTGGGCGGAAGCCAAAGCGGTGAAGACCGACACGGCGGAACACGCTGCAACATTTATGTACGAAAACATAATTTCGCGGTTCGGGGTGCCGAAGATCCTAGTAAGCGATAGGGGTACTCACTTTTTGAATGACTTGATTCGAGAGATGACAGAGAAATTTAAAATTGATCACCGGAAGACTACTCCCTACCACCCACAAACCAATGGACAAACGGAAAGGGTTAACGGAATTTTGGTGAGTATACTACGCAAGACGGTTATAGACTCGAAGCGGGATTGGGATACGAAACTAACGGCGGCACTTTGGGCATACCGTACAACCTATAAGGTAACTACGCGTGCTACACCATTTTCCTTAGTCTATGGTCTTGAAGCGACACTACCAATCGAATATGAAGTCGAGTCACTTAGGATGGCCGTGAGTACGAGACTTACCGAAAGTCAATCCTTACGAAATCGACTAACCGATTTAGAAGCACTTGACGAAGGGAGGAGAATGGCGGCTCAACATATTGAGGCAATCCAAAGAAGGAGAAAGATTACTTTCGACAAACGACATAAGAGAAGGGCCCTAACACCGGGAATGATGGTCATGATTCAAGACGCACGAAAGCTTGAATTTCCGGCGAAATTCGATGCGGTATGGTTAGGACCTTACCTTGTCTATGAGGTCTTTCCTAATAATTCAATTCAATTGGAAACGTTGAATGGTGAGCTCTTTCCTACCCGTACATCGGGAAGTAGATGTAAGGAGTACCGAGCTTGACTAGGCAACTTACCCTTGGAGCAAGAGATGTTTGGATTCATCCCCCGATGGTCGCCAATTATGTGAGCCCAAAAGGGTGCCCACATTTAGTCTTAGACCCTTAAAACGTTAGTTGATGCACTTTGAAGTAGCATGTTACTTCACAAAAATATAAAAAGAGTGAAATGTTAGTCTTAGAAGTACCATGTTGTAAGAGGCTAGGATGTGAGTTGTTATTGTGTTTTTACCTTCGGAAGGATTTGAGTGAATGAGGATAGGTAAGGAGAACTTGGATTGAGTAGTTAGTGAGTAGGCTAGTACAAATGGATGGAGACAACCAAAGTGACTCAAGAGGCAAGTGCATTCGAATTGGGATGAATGGAGGATCACATGGAGCGCACAAGTGGACCACCTCATCATGGCCACTTAATGGGGAAGGTCCAAGGAAGAATGCAAGGTGGAGGATAAGCAAATTCTCAAAGCACCAATCAAATCACGAGTTAAGCATCGTGGTTTGAATTAAGTGGTGAGCGACGATTTGGGAAAGTAAGGGGAGAAAGTTATGGCGGCGGAAAGCGAAGGAGGCTAAGTTTGGGTTGAAGCATCCCAAGTTTGGTAAAGTGTGGTAGGTAGAAAGTCAAGGCTAGTTAAATGTTCGAATTAGGATCCTTGTTGATCATTTGAGGGAGGAAGGCTTAGAAGATAGGATTGGCGCCTACTAAGTAGGAGGAAATCTCAAGGGCTTATCGTGAGCCTTGAGGGTGCTCACCCCCTCAAGCTTACTATATAATCCCTCATTCTTCCCTCACTCATCCTCTCTTTCCTTTGTGCTCCAAGGCACCCCACGAGTTATAAGTGTGGGTGTGGGAAGCCATATTGGAGCACATGTGTGTGCTTAGTTTTTAGTTTGAGAGCCAAGGCTTGTTAGCCTTGAAGAGGGCTTGACCTCTTGGTAGAATTAGTGTTGACGTGGAGGATTTTAAAGTTAATTCATGATTCCAATTTGTGGTACTTAAAGTTCATGTTTTGAATACACGTGGTTGCAAGTTCCATGTTTAAGAGTTGAGCACTTGATGTTGTGATGAGTGCAAAAATATACTTGTGTGGATTAGTTAGTCTTAGTGAAGTTAGGAAATTCTCTCTCCCCCTCTCCTCTCTAGGATTTTAGGATTTTAGGATTAGAGAAGAATTGTGTGATTAGAAAGGGGTTGTTAGTAGAATTAGGAAAATTAGGTAGGAAGATTAGTTAAGGGCTTGAATAATTAGTGAGGTAGTTGGGGATTACAACTACAAAGTTGTGGGTTTATGAAGGAGCTGGGTTTATAAAGGAGCTGGGTTTGTTTAGTTAGAAAGTAAAGAGCTGGGTTCATGAAGGAGCTGGGTTTATAAAGGAGCTGGGTTTATTTAGTTAGAAGCTAAGGAGTTGGGTTCATGAAGGAGTTGGGTTTATGAAGGAGCTAGGTTTATGTAATTAGAAAGTAAAGAGATGGGTTCATGAAGGAGCTTAGTAGATAGCCTACTTAATTAGCTCATAGACAAGTAGTTAGTTACATTATGCTAGTTAGTGTTATGTGTGGCTTTCACAAGTAAATGTATTTGAGATTGACTATAGAGAATAGTGTTTTTTAACACTTGCATCCTCTCTTTAAAAATAAACCACGTGCACAAATTAATGGAGAATGTGGAGCACTCTCGCGATGGCAAGACAAAGGAAGCAAAGACCAAAGTTAAATCCAAGACCACTTGAAGGGTGAACCTTGCACTATGGACTCATCCAAGTCCAAATCCAATACCGCGGAGGAATGTGAGCCCAAACCCACTACTCGGACTACGGACGCTTAAGGGTGGGGGGTTTGGCCTCACACCACCTTAAGTTTTTGCACTTAGTTTTTGCAATGGTATGTATTCTTTATATTTTTTTGTTGCCATGTTTTTTTCCACCACTTTTGCATCACATACACTTTTAAATGAATTTTTAATTATAAAGAATATAGACTACAAAAAATTGCAATGACATGAGCATTGTAAGTAATTGTAGGGTGCAAAAAAATAGGCCATTTTAGAAAATTAAGTAATTATAGGGAGCTTTTAATTCGTGCCTTGGAGGTAAATAGCTCCTAAACAAATACCCCTCCGCCGCACGTGGTGCACAAAAATCCTATAGAGTGACCCCCCCGTGTTGGGTCGCTTGATTGTTGCTCTTATATTGCATGCATTCCATTGCTCAGAACCTGTGACAATGTTTGTGAAAATATTGTGTTGTGAATTGGAGCTGGAGTAATTTCCTATGTTCTTGTGTACTAGAGCTTGTACATGAGTTATTTCTCTACTTAGGACCAGCTCAGTGCTATGCTACATATTAGAAATGTAGCAGATATTTAAATGACTACAGACTACAGGCGTTGATCTCACATTAGATTTTTTTGTCTTTTATTGCATGCTAAAAATTTATCACAATGTTTGTGAGACTTTTTGACGTTATTTCATGGTGGTCTTGTAGTCACCGCATCATCTCTTTACAAGATAGAGTCATGTCTCGAGACACCGGACATGTACTCCAAAGTTCTGGATCCTAAGAGGTAAGCCACAGGGCTGAATTTGCAGTGCTGACTCTAGATTAAAATACATGATTCTGAGAGCTCGATTGCTTGTATGTTCCTGTAGGTCTTGACAAGTTCACCAATGTTAATTGCACCCATGAACGCAGTTGTGAGTTGAGGCATCACACTGGATGTGGTGTGCAGTGTGCAGAGTTCCAGTGCATCTTCTGTTGTTGTGTATGATCGGTACTAACTACTGTTGCAAAACTAGAACCTTGTTTTCTCGTGATATGTCATCTTCCCATGAGCGTTTCTTCTTTGTCTTTCAGGGTTTCCTTCTTTTTTGAACTGATGCAAAAAATAGTTGTTGCGTATACATGAGCAGGTTGTGTTAGTAAAATCTAGCAGAAGAATGGGTCCAGTTGCACATGACTTGAAGGAGATATCGCAGTGCAACATTCACATACATAGGGTTTAGTCCATGTGTATCCGTGTTAAGGATTTAGGGTTTAGGTTCGTGCACAAAGATATCACAGGTGAGAGTTCTCGAAGTGTATTTCCAATGTTATTGATTTAAGTTGTGTTTGGGAAGTCTTTTGGATTGTTATTGTATTTTGGAGCTTCAGATTGCACATAATGCAGATGCAATGCCTTGGCTGTGGTGATTCTGCAACTTGCATCTAAGCAGTTGCAGCTGCTTTCGCAATATCATCCAAATTGAAATAGTCACTTGTCTCTTAATCATGTGAGTGTATCGTCTTCCTTGACCTGTCCCTATGTAGAGTATGTAACATCCAACAATGTAATGTTCTGACTCATGTTCTGAATCTTGTTATGTGTTTGTGGAACTGAAAGCCATGATACTGTGGTTTATTTTTGTCTCCTTTAGTGCTTTCAATTGTGCACTTCATGATCCGGTTGACACTACACTGGCACTATGAGTGGCAGCAAGTAAGTTGGGCGCACGAATTTATCTCACTTGTTTTAATATGAGAGATATTGTGTTTGATGTATTCAAGTCCCTGAGCTGAACTTTATTAATCTGGATGCTATCCCTGTCAATACATTTGTCCGCCTTCATGGCATGGTAAGAGTTACTTTGGCCATCAGTTTGTGCAGCAATACTTAGGTTAAGAGTCCTTGCACGCAGAACATTGCATTTAGGCTCTCATGTGTGGAACTGATATGCATGAATTTATCTCACTTGTTTTAATATGTGAGATATGTGCATAACTCTAAAGAACTCTAAACGAATTTATCTCACTTATTTTAATATGAGAGATATGTGTGGGACTGATATGCATGAAGGGTAGTTGCTAAAACAATCGAGCATTTCTTTGCATCCATACACTTGAATTTCTATGAAATGATTGGTTTATAATACCTTTTCGAGTGGCAAGTGGTTAACTTGATTGCATCCAATATCCAGCTTTTTCAAAACCTTCGTGTATTTTTTTGTCCTCCTCTTTCAGAACCTTCGTGTTTCGGGTTCCAAGAATGTTGACATCCACAGAGCTCCCTTTATCAATTCTACGGCGCACAATCGAGGAAACAAAATCAACCCCCAGAGTAACAATTCATTGGACGACGGCTAAACTTGTGCATGAGGCTCTACGTGAGAACTTGCATGTCTTAGAGGATGGTCGAATAATCTCCTGGTTAGGTAGACGAAAGTTTGTGGAACTATGCATCCACGGTATGAATGGCTGGCAAGATGGGGTTAGTTCTTTTGTCCTTCACCTTCATTTTCTACATAATCCTATTCTTCTTTGAATTTTTGGTGTCCTTTAGAGTTCTGCACTTGATATCCTTTTGCATTTTCTTAATATTATGTGTATCCCATTGTTCTACACTATTCTTCATTGTGTATATTCATGATTTAAATTGCTTTTACAATTTCCTCCTTTTGGTCCATTATGAAATGCTATTGAGGCGATGCCATTGTGCGATTTTGGGGCAGATGTTTGTAAGGGATGATGGAAAATCGAGAGTCTATTGATGTACTATGAAGCAAAATCGAAAGACATGTGCAGTGTTATTTAAAGAATGCGAATACGAACAGACTGTACTGAAAGTGTATTGGCAATCCCGGATAAAGATTAAAATGACAAACAACAGATATCATTTTCATTGCATTCACTGTAAAACATTGCATAAGGATAAGAACACAGTTTCTTACCATAGGATGTTCAACCTCTGTAAGGTATATAAGGGAGATAAACCATTGAAGATATATCCAACTTGGGAACCTAGTGAGCATGGTGAGAAATCGAGGATTGCTACCAAGTATGAGTAGGTTTCTTCTCCCCCATCTTCGAGTGTTGCATCGCTCACGGTTTTACCACCCCCTCTTGATTTAGATGCACAACCTTCTAAGAAGTGCACCCTCCTAATAAAGCCTGCAGAACATGGGCCACCTAGGAAAAAACGCATCCAAACATTGAAGGTCACAACACGTGATTCAATGCAACTCCGTTCGCCGTCGAATGTCAGGGATGTGGTGTCGTACGCCTTGGCAACAAAGGCTGCGCCCAAGTTTTCAATGTCGCCTCCGCCCTCCCAGCGTAAGATGAAGGCCATAAGACCTCCCCTTCAACCCAAACTTTTATCTTGTGCGGAACATGTTACTCCATATAGTTCACATAGTGAGGCCCGCTCAAGCATCAAGGAACGAACTCCAGACTCATCCAACATTATTCTTTCCACTGAAGAGCTTGAGTTCTGTGTGGTCAACCATGTTTGTGTCCTTCCAGCTCTAGCTCAACCCATTATACACGAAGAAATTGAAACACAGATTTGGAGCAATGCCACTCATCTCTTTGATCAGGCCACGGCCATTGAAGTTCCTCCACCTCAAGTGGATATCAATGGTCTCTACATTCTCATCACCAAGACAAATAATAAATGGGTGCCAAAGGAGCTTGTTGACGATCTAGATGCCTGCATGCAATACCTTCACCATCAGTTAGAGGATGGGACAATTGGCCAACATATAGGTAACGCGTTTGGACAGTGGTACTTATATGGCAACATGCAAGTATGTCCTTTGTCAGCCATAAACCCCCACCCTTATGCGTCTGTAGTCCGAGTGGAAGTCTATGGCTCACATATTGTTGTTGAGTCTTAGTCTTGGAAACTCCATACTCATGCTCCAATGAATTCAAATACAAAGCACACTCTTTTTAATTAAACACACAGGGCATTAGCATTGAAAAATACTTATGTCCCTATGATGATTATTACACACAACCACACTAACACCTTCTCCTCTTCTAATGTACTACATAACAAGTGTGAAATTCAACTAACCAATCTAAATCCTAGAGCCCTAAGGCAACCCCCCACACATTAGAGGTTCTTTAGACCTCACTTAACTACACCCTTCACTAATCCCCCTTCTCACTTAGCCCCACAACCTGATTCCACATTCCATTGCCGAAACCTCCCTGGATTCACATTCCAGTGACGAAACCTCCCTAGATTCGCATTCCACTGTCGAAACCTCCCTGGATTCGCATTCCAGCGCCGAAGCCTCCCTGGATTCGCATTCCAGTGCCGAAACCTCCCTGGATTCACATTCCAGCGTCGAAGCCTCCCTGGATTCACATTCCAGTGCCAAAGCCTCTCTGGATTCACAGTGCAGCGCTGAAGCCTCCCTGGATTCGCATTCCACTGCCGAAACCTCCCTAGATTCACATTCTAGTGCCGAAGCCTCCCTGGATTCACAGTCCACTACCTAAGCCTACCCTAGATTCACATTCCAGTGCCGAAGCCTCCCTGGATTCACAGTCCACTACCTAAGCCTACCCTAGATTCACATTCCAGTGCCGAAGCCTCCCTGGATTCACAGTCCAGCGCTGAAGCCTCCCTGGATTCGCATTCCACTGCCGAAACCTCCCTAGATTCACATTCCAACGCCGAAGCCTCCCTGGATTCGCATTCCAGTGCCGAGACCTCCCTGGATTTGCATTCCAGCTCCGGAGCCTACCCTAACTTCACATTTCAGTGACTAAACTATCCTAGACTCACATTCCAGTGTCGAACTTCCCTGGATTCACATTCTTGAGCCTGTTGCTCCTCGCCAACTTCGTCTAGCCTCCTCCTCTGGAGTTCTCCCTCGTGGAGTCTCCCCCTTTTAACCAAGCCTCTCCCCTCCACATCTAGGAGATCGGAACCCTATCCAAATGAGAAGGTCTAACCCCCCTTAAAACCACCTCCAAGGTACCCTAAACCAAACAATTAGCCTAGGCTAAAAACCAAACTTCCACTAAATCATCACTCAAATTCTAACCTAGCTAACTCAATTTTGCCTTAACCCTTAACTAACCAACCCACTAATTCCTCCACTCCAATCCCAACACAACACCCGCACAACGCTTCAAACTAAATCTTAAATCACAACACAAAAGCTTCACTATTTTTATAATTTTGAGTAATTGAAGAAATGTCAAAGTCAAGTTTTACGGAACTTAAAGGTTAACACCACATGTGAGCACCATATTGGGCTCACATCCTTCAACCTACATTTTTTTATCATTACTACCAATTTGTTTAATGTTTGGTGCTCTATTGGTTTTATATGTTCAATGTTCTCCAACATATTAATGTATGTTCTTCAACATAGTAATGATTGTTCTGCATTACCATCAAGATGATTGTTGTTCATTAATATACTAATAATTTTTTTTAACCATATGTATGTTTATTCTTATTAACATATAGGTTATTTTCTCATCCCTTGCAGAACACAGGGCATTCGGTTGAACGCGATGAGCTCATAGGTAAGATAAAGGCTCATATAATGTGTTTCAAATCCAACACTGATGTCCAGAAATACAAAGAGCTGAAAAACTTGAAGGACTACCTTCACTATCGCATAGCGCAAATGGGAGTATGAGGCCAAGGTTGTAGCCACAACTCTGAGTTTCGAGGATTTCCGCCGAAATCACGTTAAGAACGAGTTGAAGAAATTTGATCTGGCCGAGAAAACGAAACAAAAAGAAGTGAAATGGGGATGGTCACCATTATTCCAGATATTCAAGAAATGGCCTCTAAGAAACTATACTTCCGGACCTTGGGAGCACATTGAGCAAAAATAGGTGCAGATGTCAATGGTGCTCTTGCAAAACGTAAATATTAATGCATTTTCGCTAGATAATGAATGCCCTCATATTATGAAAGCTATTTTGTATTTGGTACAGACGCTTGAAGGTCACAGGCGTCCGTTTGCCCATCCAACCGCGGATTTAAGTGTTCAATCTCTTCTTGAATATTGTGATCCTGGGAGATTTGCAAAAAAAATGCAAGTGCGTTTACTTACGCAAACAACAGATCATAGATAGTCTTAAAGCATTACGGTCAACCCAGTTGCAGTTGATGTTGTGAGGTAAAGTGAACACCCCCTTGGTTTCCAAGCCAAAGGATGGATTTGCGCTTATCATTAGTTCACAAATAACATTTTCTAAGATTTGGAAGTCTGTGAGTGAAAGGGTTCTAATTAGCCCTCTTGAATGTTTAATTAGTCCACCATAAGCTTAGTTGCCGTGGAATAAGCAATTTAGATCCTTCTAACATAGTTGTCCTACTAAAATTCAATACAAAGTAGCCTAAAAACTAATATGACCTTTAAAGATTTCTAGGCATTTGAAAAAAAAGATAAGGAGATAAGGTTTTTTATGAGCTGCCTCACGGAAATGCTTATAACTTCTAGTCAGATTTTTAGAATGGAACGAAACTAATTGGACCAAAAAGATAATTTTAATAGCTACCTAGAAATATAAAAATCACAAGAAACAGACACTATGGCAAGCCAGAGTAAAGCTGCAAAGTCAGCAGTATCAAAATAAAAATTGTCTCATGGAAATGCCTATAACTTCTAGACAAAATTATGGATTTTTTTCAAGACTAATTTTATTAGAAAAAGAACTTTAAAAGCTATTCAGACATATAAAACATGTTAAAATTAGACTTTAGATGAAGATATGATGAGCTTTTGAAGTCTGCTATACCTTTCAATCCCAAATCACTAACTAAAGTTACATTCTATAGAAATTAATTATGTTTTATCAATAAATAAAAAGAGATTGGAGTACAACTTCAACACAAAGAACAAAAACTAAATGAACTATAAGAAAATATTTTTATTAAGTGCTAAAAATGCCTCGTTCCATCCTAAGAAGCACTCACACTCAAACTACTAAGCACTCATGTGGTTTCTACTTTTCAGCCGGTTACCCCCCAAGATGTAGAGTAGATATATCCATTTTTTATATCTTCTCAATTTTTATACATACAGTCCCCTAACACGGGGGGTTCACTCCATGTCAAGTTGAACACCACGTGCGGCCAAAGTTTGCTACCCCTATATTACATGGAATAGGTAAATTTAAAAATTATGATATTTTTTCTACATATACATAACCATTGATAATATTTTTTATATTTTTTTTTGAAATTTTTAGTCATCTTCATTTTTATAGTAATTATTTTAGTTCAAATATGCATCATTCTAGTTAGAAACGGTATGTTTTATTAAAAAAACAGATCATCAAATTTGGTTACCATTTTTTACTATGTAATAGATACCATATATATCTACCCATAAAAAAAATTGATAAAATTTTGACCCATTTTGGTGATGCAACTTACCAAGGGTAGATTTTTTTTGGCCGCACGTGGTGTTCAACTTGACAATGGAGTGACCCCCCCGTGTCCCCTAAAGTTGTGAAGTTCCACTCTTGTAGCCGCCATCTTCTAATAGGATGGAAATACTCGTGAAGAAGCACACATGTCAGCTTAGCCATCACATTCAGAGTGATGAAAAAAGTAAGTTAAAAGGACATGGATTTGGGTTCCTTGAAAATGACACTAATTGTACTTAAGTTTTTGTCTCCTAGTTATTGGAAATAGGTCGACCTATGTTGTGAGTATGGGTTGGGAGATAATCTTGCCTTTGGAAAGTTACGGTAATTTCAAAACTTGAAAATAAATTGTGATGTTTTGTTAAACGTTGTGATTTCCAGACTTGTGGAAAATCACCTCAATATCACACATGTACCACACTCATGCAAAATTGCTTATGTTAACGAAAATAGGTATGCTTACTCTAACTGAGTTCGGAGCATTCATGTTTGGACATTACATCCTTGATGCACCGGAAGGTGCTCATGTCTAGTTACATGTGAGTCATTAGTTACATTCTTATGTAGCATGTTTAATCAATGTGAATTAGATCCAAGTCTAGATTGAGCGAACACTATCATTGCAATGGGGTTGGGGAAAACCGAGTATGCCATGTCGGAGTTTATTGTTCATGCATAAGAATTAGGATGGTGAGGCCCTACCAAAACATGAGTTTCCGAGAGACTCTCATGATGATTCTACGGAATTCCAACATTCTTCAAAAATTGTAAAATTGGTTTACCAGATGGCCTCCATAACCAAGTTCCAACCCACTTGATTAGATTGATTAGTTTTGGCCTTTCAAACCCTTTAACAATTTGTTGTTAGCCTAGGCAGGCGGCTTGACACTTGTGTTGTATAATTGGTTAATTTGCCAAAAGTTTGTCTAGCACTTGTATCAATTGTTTGAAATGATAATTTTAATTATTACGACACCATTTTTCATAAACTTTAATCAATATTGGCTTGTTCATCAATACTTAACCAATAAGTAGTAGGTGTCCATAGTGCGCATTGAATCGATTATAAGATTTGGGAGGAAAAAACCTCCCCTTTGTACTCGTATAGGGGGGTAGTGTCCAAAATCCATGTGGGATATGTAAACATGGGAGACGAAGCCCCGGTAGTCCTCTTGTTTGTGTTTGTTTGGGTCTTTTGTATAACAACTCCGAACCAAAGATTCCTTGCTGAAGGTAATATTATGTCTAATTGTCAAAGTTTTCTTAGTTGACCACAATTGCAAAAAAAAAGTCTTCTTCCCACAATCAAGCTATAAAAAATATGCTCATAGCACATTTTCTCTTCAAACCTCCTACACCTCTTGGAAAAAACTTGTTGATTTTGTTCACAACTTTTTGCAAAAAATCTTCAAATCACAAATTTTTTTTTGGAGGTGATATTTGTTTGATTTCCCAACTTCTTTAGGTGAATACAATTCCAAATAAGTGCATCTTTCATGTGGAATTGAGGTCCGAAACATTGTTGAGGACATAGACCAAATTCTTAGTACATAGTCTTGCAGCTTCATGTTAACTTAGATTCTTTGCAATGACTTGGAATGACCTTGAATTTAATGTGAACCCCATCTTCACCTAATATCTTGCAATGTACTATCAACCCTCTAAAATCTTATATATGGTGAGAATTGTACCATATTCCGGAGATTACGGAAGGTAATGAAAAGCAATTCCAGCTAATTATATCTATTATTACCAAACATTTGGGCGTCTAATAAACAGGAGGAAAACATTAGGAATTTCAAGTATTAATGGTATGTATTGAACTAGCATTTAAGTAAATATGAACATGAGACTTACACCCATGCAACCATATGCCCGTGTTTATATGCCTCCCATGCCCTTGCGTACCCACCATATGCATGAATGCCAATGCCCATGCTGATAAGCCCCATGACTTGCCACCATGCCCCCATGGAGTGCGTTAAGGGGGAAGGAAAAAAAGGGAAATTTCTTTTCTTTTTGATTATTTTGTCCTACTTTGTCTTATTCTCCATGTCATGTCACCATCTTTGCTCCATGCCCACCACCTCTCCCTAATTCCCCCCCAGCATATCTATCTTTTGCACATTGTTTCCTCTTTTTTGGTCACATGTTTGTTTCGGGAAGAAATCTTTGGCATATGATTATTTTTCTTTGAAAACTTTATTTATTTTTGAGGCAAAAATAGTGGGGAATGGCCTCACCACCACCACCACCATTGTATATAGATTTCATTATGTCCAAGATTTATACACAAGTCTAAACTTACTTAGACCTATTACTAAGCATCCATGCCAATCGTTTTATCTATCCTAACGGACCAACCCTATAGACGACGATGGCTTTGTGCATGGGATAATTGAACATAAGGCTCGAAGTACTTAGAATCACTTCAAAACCTTCCCCAAAACATGATGATCCTCTCTTCTAGAAGTTGAATCTATCAATACATAATTTCTACCTTTGTTGGGCGGCTATCATCTTCTTCTTCTTGGCTTCCCTAATAAAATTCGATGAAGGAACTTCCAAAATCCTTAGCAGTAGGTAATACTGAACACATGTTCCACCCACGATTTCATGGTGTTAAAGCAGATGTTGATTTAACTTCTGAGCAAAAGGAACATTAACACTATCATTTTTCTAGGATTAACATATTGTTGAAGCATTGATCCTTGATCTTTTTGATTGATCTCTTGGTATGACCAACTTTCCTCAATAACATATACTAGACATAGCCAAATTTGTACCTACCATATAACATCATTCATGCCAAACTCGACTCGATATCTAGTATTGCGATCACCAACAATTCTCATCGTGCTAAATATTTTTTCAAATCTCATGAACCAACTTAGTATTAACTTTGAATTCAATACTTAGTGGGGGCTCATATAACGTATTGCAATTTGCATAGGCCATAAAAAAAACATACATGTGTCTTTAACTCTTATAGGTTCAAGATGCTCATTCTAAATTGAAGGTGTCATATAGGGCAAGAGGGGGGGGGGTCATTTTTAGTTTCTTGTATATGTTTAGCTTAAAATGTCAAAAGTGATCCTCGAAAATTAACTTGTGTATCATATGCATGAGTACTACACTCGGAACACACATACATGTAAAATATATTATAGAGAAAATTGAGCTTGTATGAATGATGTAGATTCAGATACATACCACTTAGAATTAACCATCGCTGTCACATATGAATTATTATTTTCACTTCCTCTTCTCAACATGGTGTGATCAATATGGATTCAATTCATACATCAAATACATCAAATAAAATGTTAAATCAGTGTTTGTTGGGGGTTTGTATAAATTGTCACATATACAGCCCAAACACACCCTCAAACCTTTAATGGTTTATAATTAAGTGAGTTTGTACCAATTGGATCGTTGGATGATTGGCTTTAGAGTGATGAACTAACCTTTTAAATACATAGATAGATATGTCAGTCCTCGTGGAGGCAAGCACAGATGAAGAGTCTCTTCACCAGAAGGAAACTACACTAAAAAGGATATTTAATGTTTGATACACTAAATACGAACGCATACACTAAATGTTAGTAACCCTATGAACATAAGTCACATTAAATGTAAACTCAAACACTAAATATCAACTATGGTAATATGTGGAAGTTACATGTTTGAATTTAGTGTTAGTAAGGATATGAAAATCCATGCTTCACAGGAAGGGAGGTGACAGTAGGGAAGGTAGCGGCACATTTATGTCTAACACTAATTGTCAAAAAATTGAAAATTAATGTTGAGCAGGGTAGGGTGGTAAAAACATTAAATATAATCAAACACTAAATACCCTTTTTAAGTGTAGCTTTAATATATATATATATCCCATAACACCTACATCATTTGTGCCATTAGTATGGTATCGAAAGGACCGATTTGTTGGGCTCGAGCGTCTCCATGGACACGGTATTAATGTTCATCCTCCCCCAATGATAGCCGCCACAAAAGGAGGAACTCTTATTTACCTTAGGACCACTCTAATCATTAGATCCATCATGGTATACGATCCTCTCAATCTCTTGCAAAGTTCTTACTCACAAAAGTATGTGGGCAACTCCAGGTCTAAGAATATTTTGACTTTCATCCAAAATTTGGCCCCTAGATATTCTTGCCTAAAATGAAGATGATATGAATATAAGAGTCTAGGGTCTATTTCGGAGACACTTATAATCAACATGTTGAACATAGCGTGTTGGTTTGGGTGCTTGAAAAACTACATGCTAATAAGATGTGATGAAGTTCTCTTTCATTCACAAACAAATCCCCCACAAAAAAGACAAAGGTAATCTTATAGTGGTTGTCCGTATTTATGTGCTTTAAAGACAACTAGAGGTGTAGTTATCACACAACTATAGTATCCAAATATATGATTGAACATGGTCATTATTGGAAACAACATTTCAAAAAGTCATAGTATATTCATTGGATTTGTTGAAGTGCTTTTTCAAAAAAAAAATATATATATATATATATATATATATATTATAATCAATGATAATATCTACACTCATGTACTTAAAAGACTATTATAGGTGTAGTTATTATGCACCAAAAACATCCTAATAAGCATTTGAGCATGGACATTATTCAAGACATTCTTTCAAATTTGTATAGTGCATCTACATGTGGTATCTAAAACTTGCATCTTGAGATGTGTTGAAATCTTCTTTCAATTATCAACAAAGTTCAACAAAATTTCGGGTTTCTCTGTAATAGTATCCCCGTAATATCTATGCCCTTGTGCTTCAAAGGACAATTACATGTGCAATTACCTTACACCTAAACCATCCACATAAGCATATGAGCATGGGCCTTATTATTAGTGGCTCTCTTTTGCATTTGGTGAGTGTTGTTACTACTTAAAAGAGGATTTCAACACCTGTTAACGTGAACATTTTGGGCATAACGTGAATTTTAAGTTTGTTGAAGATCACCCTAGCCCCTCATGTTCAAGTCTTGTACATTTTAGGCAAAAATATGTAGGGGGTTGATCTGGTTTTGGGTCACAAATAAAGTGTAGTTACCAACATGTGGTGTGCCATCCAACATAATCATTTTCAATTATTGTGATCATCCAACTAATGGTGCACAATGATTAAGGTGGACTAACACCAATTAAGAGTTGCTTAAAATTCAACTTTAAATGCTCAAGATGTCAAGAAGTGACTAATTTCTAATTTTAGGTGATGGATAGGAGGGGCTTGGCTTAAAATGGAGGAAATTATCTTTAATCTAGGGAGTGTAGATGAAATTACTTGAACTTTTATGATGGTTGTTGTCTATGTAATTTTTTAAGTGACTTTTGCCTCTTTGTTTACATTCTTATTAAGAATGTAAAGCTTTGTCACGACTTCCACATATATTTTTTGGTTGTTTGTCATAGATTTAAAGCACATTATTTTGTGGTCACTTTTGAAAAATGTGGACCCTCAATTTTATTAAGTCATTATTTTATGAAATGTCGAAGTCAATTTTTATAAAGTTTGAACTTTGAAGCTCATGAAGGAATTCAAACAATATAACTGCATGGACGTGGTCTAAACATAATCATCCACAACTCCATAGAAACGTGAAATGGCTTTTGAAACCAAAAAGTCAAGGTTTTCAATCATCAATGAATCGTGGGGGGGGGGGGATAAAAAATTATAGCATTCAATGGTAAAATTGGACCAAATAGTCCAATCACTTGTTCCCGGGGAGGTCACTCCATTGTCAAGTTGAACACCACGTGCGTTAAAAGTTTGCTACCCCTATATTACATGCCATAGATAATTTTAAAAATTATGATATTTTCTCTACATATACATAACCATTGATAGTATCTTTTGTATATTTTTCTGAAATTTTTAGTCATCTTCATTTTTGTAGTATTTTTTTAGTTCAATTCTGTGTCATTCTAGTTAGAAATGGTATGTTTTCTATATAAAAAAAAGATCATCAAATTTGGTTACCATATTTTACTATGTGATAGATACCGTGTATATCTACTCATGAAAAAATTTGATAAAATTTTGACCCATTTTGGTGATGCCCTTTAGAAAAAGTAGATTTTGTCTTAACGCACGTGGTGTTCACCTTGACAATGGAGTGACCTCCCCGAGCACTTCTTATTGGTTATGATTATTGTCAACCACTTCCCAAGCCACTCATGCATGAAATTGATTTTTGTTTTATCTCTTGGGGTCGCCAAGTGCCAACATGTTATCAATAGTAATCAATTTCATGTATTTACTCCAAAGTCAACAAATATGTGACATCACATTACACATCATTTACAGAAGAAGAAAAATCGATATTATAGACATTCATACACATTTGTTTGTTCAAGTAGCTTAAAATATTTGTGTAATACCTTCTACTATATTGCAGTTACTACAATTTTAAACTCCACAAATGGAGAGTGAAAGCTTAGAAAGCTTGTGAAAAGGAAAAAACATTTTCTAGACCACTTTGAAACAAATACAGTAGCCATGACACATCAACCCGACCATCATAATGAACAAGTTAGGGCAAACGGGCTCAAATCCATGTCGGTAGACCTAATACCAATGTTGGCTTTTCTTTGGTTTTCTTTTGATCATCATAGTGGGATGGAACGGATGAAATGAGGGGCATGTTGGGATGGATGAAATGAGAACTTTCTGGGAACTAAGGGGAACCCCATGGGAACATGGGAAAGTAAGGCGGGGATGTCATTAGGACTCTAATTGTGCCGGGCCTTGCATGGCTCCCATTAATAACGTTCTATCTCGGAGGACAATTCCTTCAATAACCAAGCATGTAAACCACATAAAGGAGGGGACCACCTTCCTTAATGCAAGGGATGTGATGAATTAGCAAAGGGATGAGAGGGGGACGGAGGAATCGTGGCTATTAATGGTGACTTCCTAAAGGACATGTGGGTTGACCTTTGATTAATGATGAATTATGTAGTATATAGTATATTTTGAGGATATTATGCGGAGATGAGCATGAAAATTAGGATGATATCCGGAAATTGATCCATATGGTCATGGAGATCGATATTTAACTTCTCACAAACAAACCTAGAAGACCGTCCTTGAAGATGTTGTGACAAACACGTTCGTCATCAAGGTCACTTGAAATATGATTTAATTGTTAAAAACTATGAGTTCTTGGAAGTGATGGACAATAGCAAAAGCTTTTAGATCAATATTCTTGTTCATGTTAATTTTATTCTTTTATATACATATATACCGTACTCGGCCGTCAGGGTCAACATCTCATGCCCAATAATTTATTAAAGTGGAGAAAGTGGGTTAGGCATGGTAAAAATAAATTAATAAAAAATTCAACAATTTCAAAAAATATTTGTAAAAGATTAGGCACTTTAATACAAGGCTAGTTCACAACAATGAAAGATTTCTAATTTTTTGCACCCTTTTGTGGCGGCCTTGGTGTGTTTAACCTAATTGAATGCCCTAATCTCAATTAGTGGTCCTTTGTATGTGTTACTTTTGGATCCTAAAACGCCACTGCAACCTTTGGGTTTGCCATGATTTTGGCCACAAGCTCTTCAGGGGTTAATTCAATTTTCTCTGCAAACAACATAAAATTCGGGCTCATAATGTCCGGTTTTAAAAAAAATTATTTTTGCACGAACTAGTTATGATGCTACGGTATGCAATATTTTGGGATTTTATTACATGAAGTTGGCTCAATTTTGTAATTTTCGGCATGCTCTTCAATGAATAACTTTTCTTTTCAACTCTCTTCTCCAATAATTTCCGATTTTTTTCAACTTCTATTTTTTTATTTAATTTTTGCCGACCCTAACGGCCGGGTACGGTATAGAGAGAGATTTGGGGATTATTCTAGTCTTTAGTGATGGTAAAAGGAAAGACAAAGGAATCGCTTGTACAAAGCACCTCATTAGCACACTAGTTTCCAACAAACTCCATACATCGGGTACTTATTGGTGTTGTACATATTAATAGGCCGGAGGCACATGCAAACTAGAAAGGACATCACGTAGATGTCCATGTCAACTTAAGAAGGAAAGCAATCACTTTATTACCAAAACAAAAGCTTTACAAATGGCTCACAAGGTCTCATCCATGTTGCGCGACCTCATCCCCTTAATAAGGATGTGTAATGGAACCCGATCCATGTCGACATAAGACCCAGACGTGGACGTTAGTGAGGAGGGGCCAATGACCCTGTGGCGGGGGAGTGCAACCCTCCTCTATTTGTCTGCGGTAGCAACGCGTTCGTGCAAGGTAGGGGACTCGGCACCAACGCTTCTAGTTGATAGACCAACCACTTCAGCCAAGGGAGAGCCACCACCTGCAGAGCTCACCGCAGTAGCATGCAAACCACCACCATGATCGCCCTCTAGAAGCCATGCTTGTTGTAGAGCATTGAGAGCATAATCCATGGAATCAATCCTCCCATAGTCTTGTCCTCTCAAAGAGCATTGTTTATAGCTAATTCACAAACCATTTGTTTTGCAAAGGACACAACATCTTGACAAAGGAAAAAATACTCTCAAATCCATTATTGTATATGGACAAGTCTTTTGTCCATATATATTGAAGTCATAGGCTTGTGAAAACAAGAGTAGTGACATTATCATATGGGTTGTTTGGGGGGGGGGTTGTGGAGGAGGAGAAATCTCCAAGCCTCTTTTTTGAAGGAGTGTTGGCATGCATGTTTGAGGCCTTTTGTGGTCGTATTTTGTTCATTTGGTGATGAACCCATTTGATTGCATCAACATCAAGGAGAAAATTGAGCCAACTTTGCCTCTATCATCAAGTTTCTTCAAGGTCAATCGGCCATTCAACGAAATGCCTTTGTTATTCCTCTTTATGTTACGTAACAAAAAACTTCATGAAATATGCTTCAACAAGTTGCCTAAAGTTTTGAATTTTCAATCTAAAATTTGAGGAATTGAACTAGCTCATGTCAATTTAGTTGGTGGACCTCCCCATATATTGATCAACATAATAGGAAATCACTGAAATTGATAGGACATAGTAGAGTTGCCCTTTATTTCAACTAGAGATTTGGTTTGGAGTTGGTTGTTTTGCATACAATACTATCAAAGTTGGGTAGGTTTTTGGTGCAAGTTTGGAGTTTGTGTGGAGGTTTGAATGAAGAACTTTCTATAGCAGTTCATTGAGGGCCAAAGTCATTTTGGCATGTCAAGAGGAGCTAAAACGAGTTTGGTCCCCAATGAACCGATATAGAATCAATGAAAGGGGAAAATCAACTACTAGTTACAGGCAAACCAATTGAGTTTGAGGAGATAACTGGTTGAAGTTAAGACTTCATGAAAATCACTAAGCATTTAGAGGAATTTATAGAATACACCCTAATTTATCAAAGAAAAACCGAAAGATGTCAACATGCACCGGTTAGAAAGACTTAGAAAGACTAGGATATCGAATGCTTATGCCCAAAAACTTTCCCAAAAATTGTATAGAATAATTTTTTTAAAACCTTTACACCGAAAACCTACCAAACATCAAAAAAATTGTATGCAAAACAACAAACTCTTGGATTAAAGGATAACTCTAGTATGCATCTATTCTCTAGATGCCCTTAATTACATGGTTCTTGCTTAAGGGACAACTCCTTGATGACCAAGGATGATGTTTTGCAGATAAAGAGGAAACCTCACTGTTTTATACATGTAAGGCCTGTCGACTTTGCATCGGGCAAGTTGAAATTTATGGCTATTAATGAATAGAGTTGTTCCTCAAATCCTAGACTCTTGCTCTAGGAAGGTGATGATCTAGATCCCTTTTCATGTGGACATTAATTAAGAAGAGTATTAGCTTTTCATTACTCTTGTATTTGAATTTTATCTTCATTAATTATCTTCGTGAGTCCTTGAAGTTGGTACCTTAGTACGTCCTTAGCCATAAGAGCTCACATTCACATCTCGTTTTGGAATGTCCTTACAACAATCATATTAGAGGCTAGAGCTCATTTTGAATACTTTTTTTGAAGACACTTCTCTTGGTAGTCCTTGCTATTTTATTTTTTAGATTGTCATGGAGAAATTAGTTTGTACCTTCAAGACCCTACCGCACTTGAATATATGAGAAGACTTTCTTAGTTACACATCCGCCATTGGGAGGAATCTTCTTTAATCTAGGAACCTGTCACTTAGGTCGATCATCACTAAATGGCATGGTATTCTCACTCTAAGAGTCAAATTAAAATGAGAAATGTAAGGGATAGATTGCGTAGCAAGAAGGAGGTAGTATTCATTTGGTCAATTTGGCACAAAGTAATGGCAGTGAACTTGTGGAAGGCTAGATTTATTGACGACATTGACGTTAAATGTCACATGTGTAATGCGGATACATTGGAAAGCACTGCCCATAGATTTTGGGATTGTAGGATTGCCTGAAGAGCATGGGACTTCACTATTGGAATCGTTAACTCCATGAAAGCAAACCCGAGGCAGGTAAGGTCTCATAATCCCTGTAGACTGGCAACACGAGATTTTTTGGGGGAAAAAATTCCTTCCTCACTTGGCAAAGTCTCTAGAATTTGGCTTTTGTTAAGAGACATTATGCAATGAACCATTTGGATGGAGAGGAATGACCTCACATTCAATAACAACCGATGGGAGGTTACGAAAACACAACAAATTATTTGGCAAAGCCTTTTGGAGTATGCCAAAATTGTGATCATGGCATAGAAGGATGCGGATAGAACCAACATTTATGATGACACAATTGGGAAGTACTATACGGAATTGGGAGGTAACGAAGTCCTTGCTGTAGAGATAAAGCTAGGACTATGCATTGGAACATTAAAGGGCCTAAAGTGGGGTTAGTTAGACATATGTAGGTTTTTTTACTCGGTATGGGTTGTTCTGGTTCCATTGCGTCCACCCAAGAGAGTCCAACCAACATTCTTATATGTGGGCCTTTGTAACGTTGGCTTTGTAACGTTTTTTTGGCATTGCAATACACTAGTTTCAATTTTCTTTTTAAAAAAAAGATGTACAAAAGATGTAAGAGGCTTATGAAAACATTTGACAATAGATGTGCTAGTTTCATCCAATTTTTGTTATCATCCATTGTTGTCGTATGGTGTTAGTCCCCAAATGTGGCAATGACTATCATGTCTAATTTTGTTGAGGTTTTGATTTAGGTTCTAGGTTTTTCCAAAGTGAAGGCTCTTGAGGTTAGTGTTATTATTACCTTAGCTCAAATGACATGCACTTTAGGGTCAAATTATTTTCAAAAAAAATCAATGGCTTTCCCATTAAAAAATGAAAGGGGATTATATTTGTAATCAATATCTATTTATTTTATTATTTATACTTTGTGTATGTAGTGGAGGCATTTATCACACTAAATTTAAAAGCTTAGTTTAAATACATGAGCTCATTTTTTAGCCAACTGCACGGGGGGGTCACTCTATAGGATTTTTGTGCACCACGTGCGGCGGAGGGGTATTTGTTTAGGGGCTATTTACCTCCAAGGCATGAATTAAAACCTCCCTATAATTACTTAATTTTCTAAAATGGCTTATTTTTTGCATCCTACCATTATTTATAATGCCCATGTCATTGCAATTTTTTGTAGTCTACATTCCTTTTAATTAAAAAAATTTAATTGAAAAGTGTATGCAATGCAAAAGTGGTGGGGAAAAACATGGCAACAAAAAGGTATAAATAATACATACCATTGCAAAAACTAAATAAAAAAAGCTTAAAGTGGAAACACAACAAGAAGGCTTAGGATGGAAACACAACAAGAGTGAGCATGTGTTCATAAACACAACACCCGTTCCATAAAAATCCTTCATTCAAAGTCAATTTACATACTAGTGAAGACCAAAACCATAGTGTACAATACTTACATAGTGTGAAACACTCCAAGCTTGATCATGAATCCTATATAGTCATGACGCCAGAGAAAATATGTCAGCAACACATTTAGAGAGTGCAAAATCTACCTACAAGACATTGAGATTGCACGATGAGAGAGAGCTTGGAGCGATCGAAGATGGAAGTTGGATTGAAGGCAACGTCATAATGATCTCGCAAAAAGATCATCGCAAAATAAAGAAAACTAAACAGTAGGGCAAATATGGCAGGGGCAACATGTAAATCACAAAGACTCCAGCATTGAATAAAATGTGTGCTATTAAGAAGCGGTGGTGGAAGTGGACATGCCTGTTAAAGATGACGATGTCAAAGTAGAGAAGTCACCAAACAATGAGAAGCCACAGGAAAAATGAAAAATGAGAGGCCACCAAGAGAGGGAGAGGAGGGAGAGAAACCACCGAGAGGTGTCGGGAAGAGAGTTAGGGTTAGGCTTACAATATCATCCATTTTTTGGTAAACGATGAGTCAATTTTCATCCATCCCTCGTGAGGCATGCGTACAAAATTGATTCTACTAAACATACATCATAGGACCCTTATTTTCAACCCCTATATTATTTTTACAAAAAAGGAATGGTCCATATTTTATACCTATCTACCTTACTTGTAATGGGATTGTCTACTTTTAATGGACCCTTCATTATTTGGAATTCTTTTATAAATTTTATGTCAAACGAATTTAATCCTCCCTATATTATGCCGCACGTCGTTTTTAAAATGCACTAAGTGACCCCCCCGTGGCCAACTGTTAGTACATATACATTTGTTTTCCTCTATAAATTTCTCATATATAGGGGTTTTTATTTCATAGAACTAGAAAGAACTTGTCCATTACAACCATCCGTTGCGACGTGGCCATCGCAACTCTACCATTGCGACTCATGGTAAGAAAATGCATAAAAAATTTATTTTGGTTGTCAACTAAGGTAAGTGTGCCAATGACCGCACGGTCAATCTTCAAATCCTTGTAAATAATAATTTACAAGCTTAAATCGTTTCAAATTTTGAAGGATTGTTGATTGTGAAGTGGGGATTCTCCTACAGAAAATAAAATAAAATAATATTATGATTTGTGAAAGCTATCACAAATTGAATCCAGACATACACAGGTGGATCTCAAAAGCTTACTGAGCCCTTCACCGCACACCATGCGGTACCTGTAATAAAACACCTAATAGTGATGGTACCAAAGTTCCCTCAGGAGTTCTCATGAATGAAATTTGTGCGGTGGGTGTGCGGTCCATGGGTTGCGTTCGGTCATTGGCGCACTTACCTTACCACTCTATGCTCTAGCGAACAATATTCTATGAAACCCATCATGAATGTTGTATTCTTTTCATGTATATGGGGAACATGAAAATGGACATCTACTACTATTAATGTAATGTTTTCATCAAGCTTAGACGAGTCCCTTCTTACCTTCTTCTTTCTATGATAGAAGGTGATATGGGGATGAAATACCACTTTTGGAAAACGATGGCCCATCAATATGATTTTTTTTTTTGTGTATCATATTTGTGGGCCACATTACAGTGAATACCCAACACTATGAGCAAATTGGGGAGGGACAATGATAATGTCATGTGGAATATCTGAGACACAAGAAAAGGGATTGACCTTCACAATAGTAGACAAATTTCCGTATTGGGCAACATTGGTGTCATCAAGTTGAATTATGGGAGTAGGCCCTCGGGGAGATCACTGGCGAAAATCGTAGAAACAACGTGCGATAAAAAAATATAGGGTCCGATATATTCATTGTAGGTAAATTTTGCAAAAAACGTACATATAATATAGGGGGTTTTTAAATAGTGAAACATGTTTACATGTAAAATACCATGACATATAATGACATATTTTATCTAGTCAGTACATGTAAAATAGCGTGGAAACAATTACTAGGGGTAGCGGGTGTAGGGTAGGGTCTGTGCTAGTGGATGAAACGTGGTCTGTGATGTGGTAGTGTGATTGTTACTTAAATGTTTAGAGAGCAATTTAGGGTGGTATTCAGGTCCTTAAGGAAGGTTGGGTAGTCAATATCCCATACTTTGATTTCTAGATGTTAATATGTGAATGGCAGTTTCTGGGTGTGCTCAAAATGACATAGAAAGCCATTTGTTTGGAGAAGCTAATTTATTGCTTTATGACCAAGCTTTTTGTAGATTGCTTGTGGGCATACATTCCAATTGTGGGATACTTACTTGATGGAATGAGAAGCAACTTAAGATTACTTCAGGTCATTAAGGAAGTTTGTGCATCCAAAATGCCATGCTTTGGTTTGTCGGTGGTGATATATAAACGTGTGTTGGAAAAAAAATGGGGTGTAAGAAATAAAATACGGTGTAAGAAAAAAATGGACATCAATTGGGCTCCGAGAAAAACAAATTGGGGTAAAGTCAAAAAAATTGGTTACTTCGAGTATAAGGAAAAAAATGCAGTATAAATAAAATAGGATATTTTAAAATGATTCCCAAAAAATTATAATTATTGATAGGGTGTATTAAAATACAAGCATTTACCTTTATTTTGAAAAATACCATACCTTAAAATATTTTTTGCAAGGTAAATAGCCCCCCGATAAATAGGTCCTGAGCGCACGTGTATGCATCAATTAAAGAGGGAGTGATCTCCCCGAGAGTAGGCCTCAAAACTATAGTAGTCTTAGGTTTCATGGGCCCCTCCTCAACTTGGTCCATGTAAGTAATGTGTCTCTCCTCCCTCTCTTGGTCCTCCTTACCATCCTTGGAAACCTTGATAATTTTTCATTGTAGTCTTAACCGATCCACCTTGTGTTTTTTTACAATAGCAACCAATCAAGAAGAGAGGCATGGGCAACATGATCCTCCCTAACGTTGGCAACAATTCCAGCTCCCATGGCCAACTTTGGAAGTGGGCAAGATGTATCTAGGACATCCAAGTACCATGATCCACCCCTGCTCGTACCTTCTAACGTTGAACTTACTCCTAGAAGGGGACCCCCAACCACTTGGGACTTTACTTTCTGATGGGAGGTGGTCAAAGGGGGGGTAATGCTCAAATTGAAAAGGTTCAGGCATTGGTGCAATAACCTCCCAAAACTTGCCTTCCTCATATTCGTGGCAGTGAATATCTTCTACCATATCAGGTGCATGAGGTGGAGGTGGGGGTGTAGAAAATGCAACGTCGGGAGCAAGTGTGGATGCAACTTCATAGGCAAGAACAGAAGTCGAGTGAGGTGGAGAGTGACCAGGGGTTTGTGATCCAGCTTGGGGCATTGGGAGCTCTCCCGATGTCTCGTGGGTATTTGAGCCCCCCCCCTCTCCCCCATCTTTGTATCAACATTTTGGTAATTAAACTTAGTTCAACAATTAAGTTAACTTTCTCAGTTGCTTTGTAAATAAACTCTGCAACGCTCCCTATGACTTTAGAAGCCACCTTTGATAAGATCCAAAGAAACCAAAACTTCCCAACTCAGTGCCGACAATATAAATATCAATTATTTTTAAATTTTCAATATGGTTGATGGTTTCTTTTATTTTTCTCAAATATTTTAGAAATGGCCCTCGCAACACTTTGGGAGCACTTTGCAGGGCTTTCAAACTGACTTTGAAATATCTTCAAATTTTTGAAATTTGTACCCGCATTGCCAAGGGTAAAAATATCAACATTTTGGTAAATTTATATTTTTCATCTCCATTTCTTTTATTTTTCTCAAGTGATTTAAAAATGGTTGTCACAACACTTCCCTGGGCATTCAAATTGATTTTGAAATTTTTATCCTAGGTGCCAAATTTTGGAGATTGTGGCTTACCATCAAAATCTCCCTCAACACAAGTGACTTACATGTATAGAAGGATGAGATATAGTGGGGAATTGTCCCCTTACTTTGTGTTGTATACATAGAGCTTTCATCAATATCATATGTATCATCAATATTTGACGGTAACCCCCCAAATGTTAAATATCCAATTTCATCAACATAAAAAATAAGATTGTTGTTTGAGATCAGAGATTGAGTCGATTTAATATGAGATTTCATGTGGAGGTTATGGAAGAGAGGATAGTGTACAATGTTTCATCTCATGGCTTCCTCTTGGCTCGGGGAGATCACTCCATTGTAAAGTTGAACAACCACGTGCGATCATTTTACATGTAAAAAATGTAAAAAGCATCATCAAAATGGGTCACAATTTTATCAATTTTTTCCATGAGTAGATATACATGGTACCTGTTACATAATAAAAAATGGTGACTAGATTTGATGATCTGTTTTTTTAATAAAACATATCGTTTCTAACTAGAATGACGCAGAATTGAACTAAAAAAATTGCTACAAAAAATGAAGATGACTAAAAATATAAAAAAATATAAAAAAGATACCATCAATGGTTGTGTATATGTAGAAAAAAATATCATAAAATTTAAAATTATTTATGGCATGTAATATAGGGGTAGCAAACTTTGTTCGCACGTGGTGTTCAACTTGACAATGGAGTGATCTCCCCGAGCCTCTTGGACAAATGGCTTATGCTCAAATTGTAGGAGAATTGTTTTGATGATTATTTGAAATGCAAAATTTGAAGCTTAGTTGGCTCCTTTGTGCACTAAAGCAAGAGTATCAAATTAGTGATAAACCTTGTGATAAACCTTGGGGGGGGGTCTCTGCATATAGGTACTTATCATCCCCCCAAATTTCCACTACCCTACTTTTTTCATCAATTATAGTTTGACAATACTACCCCTAATTATTTGAACTTAGATCAAGGCACTTCAATTGCAATTGAAAGTGGATGAGAGTCCACTTGAATACCAACAAAATAAATAGTGTTTTATTGGAATCTAACTTCTACAAGCGAGTGTTTTTAGAAAACTTGAAGTAGACCTAAAAGCAAGCACGCCGCGGGAAAGTAGGTTCACTATGGATCATTTGTCCAACTTCTCAACGTGTCTAAGATTCATAATAAGAAAATGCATATTCGCAAATTGGGAGAGAATAATTCACTGCCTTGGCAAGCGTTGACTGCACAATGTTGAGTAATATTATGGACTTTTAGATGCAAATCATCATTGTCAATAATCCAACACATTGAAATGTGAACTACCAAACACACTCCAAAATATGGATGAATACTAGAAATTTTTTTGACATGTAAACCCTCCTTGCCACATACAAAACCATTACCAACAAGATGCCACTTATATTAATGATAATAAGTGATTTATAATCTTGTAGGTTGGAGGATTCATTTTATTTTTATTTTGCATGTCAATCGAACTACCTATAATGTGGCATACAATGCTTGGAAATAACATAATTCTGAAGCTATTATGACAATGTTTGTAGTGTTTTTACTATTTCATTTGAATGTTTTGATGATTCTAAGGACCGGTTTACACCATGGACCATGAAGTCAGACCATGGAAAATGGCCTTTTCCATGGTCCGACTTGATGGTCCAACATCCATGGTCCGATTTCTTTAAAAATCAATTTACAAAGCCTATGGGCCCTCACTAGGTGTAAACCGAATGTGAACCAAGAGGAATGACCATGCACCAAAAAGTGAATGTGCCCATTTTTTTAATATATGCCCCAAAAAGGGTAGTTTTGAAAGAAGAAACAAAAATCAAGTTTAACCATTCTCTTGTCTTCTCTTGTCTTCATCTTCTCTTCCCTAATAAAAATTTCATTAAAATATTATTATGACAATATTTTTCTGCCATGGGCCCTTGCCTTTTTCTACCAGAGCACTTCTTTTGCCTCTCCCACCGCAAAACCCATTGGACCATGTCAATGGATAATGTAGGCCTTAAAATATGTCTTTTGGAGACCTCGAACTCCATGGTCACTTTGACATATTTTCCTTGGTGTAAACCAAAGTGGTCCCGGGACAAGTTCAACAACCAATCACAGATTTTACGGGGCCTTGGGACGACTTCATGGTCCATGGTGTAAACAGCCCCCAACATGCTACAAAGTATCCACCAGATGGTCCCAGAAGAGAGCTCTTTGTGGTGTACTTAGGGCTCCCTTTCAAGAGACCTAATTAGAGCTCTGCACTTGTTTGACGAGAAGCACAAATGCTAATCAAGACAATTATGAGTTCCATATGCATACTAGCAAGCAGGTGAAGGACGAAGGATATGGTGTTGACAAGTAACCAGGTAATAATTGAATTCAAAAAGACAATTGCGGGAGTACAGTGTTATTAAGAGATTTAAGATCCAATACCCTGCGAATGGTTGCGCTTCTTTCCAGGATCCATCTGATACCCGAATTGATGACATGCTCATGTAAGTCTTTATTGTGTGACTTGAAGACACTCAATGACAACATCCACACCTCCATGACATTGATTAACTTGCCTAGCTACCAGATCCTATCGAGCATCATGTATGAGGTACTCATCAAATAATCATATACAATACGAGAGAATAACACACATTTGTCAGCCACGGTGATTGCCCTCATAAAGCAAGCTAGCTACACTTGGTGACAATTTTCAAGTATTTCATTCGCGACTACAAACGGGGGAGATCTGATCCGAGTGCTAGTTACAGATGGGCAGGTTGAATTTGAGAAATGACCAGTTCAAGTTCAAGACTTTAGGCTGATCTCTCCAATCGTTTTAAAAGAGCCTACAGAATATACCTCAAATTAGTAAAGGAAAACCAAAAGATATCAACGTGTAACCGGTTGGATTTGGAAAAACACTTGAATCTGGATCAATTGTGCCCAGAATCTCCTTGGACACTATTTTGCAAGTTGTTTTGTATACCTAAGATCTAATCCATTACACCGTTTGTGGTATTTAGTGTCACATGCGTAATAGTGTCACTTATCCTATTTTGAGGCATATGCTAGGTTACAGTAATGATTAACAACTTCATCATAAGTGTCATGAGGTGACACTTGGCACATATGTACGCTTACTAATATCTTGGCATGAGTATGTTCAATAGTGTTGTGAGGTGCATGCCTATGTGACACAACGGTCTACAAGTTGAACTAAAGCGTACACAAATGACACTTGCCATTAGTATGCTCAAGAATATCTTCCTCTTGCATACCAAATTTTAAACACATGACACCTACCATTAGTACACTCAAAAACACCTTCCCCTTACATACTAAATCGCAAGACTATCATCTACAGTATCCCAATGTGCTACTCTAAATGCCATGATGTAGATATTTTTCATTTAAAGAAGTTACTTATGTTGACGAATGGAATCATATTGACAATTAGCAAGCGTGACACTTTGAGGCCTCTAGGTATCTAGTTTATGCCCTTGGCAAATAGTGTACATGACACTAAATACCATAAACAGTGTAACAAAAAATTGGTAACCAAGCAACATGGTTGGTTGGAAAACAAAACTTGCCAAATCTTGACTCCTTGTACATCTGTCACAAGCATGTTGTCTGGAACTTGTTTGGCTACCACTTTTATTACCAGGTAGTGCATATTCGAGTCAACCATTGCTACTTAACATCCAAATTCTTCATCTAACTTGCCTTATCATCTTCCAAGTTCCAAGACCTCATATTGCCTTGTAAAGGTCGCTCTACTTTATGCTTACAGATGCTTGCATGTGATTTGCACATGAAATTCAAGTGGTCTCAACCAGCGTAAGAATGACACGTGGCATATTTGAGGAGACAAAACTGTACTCTTTTTTATTGAAATAAAGAGCACTGTATAGTACTTATGTATTTGACAAAAAGTTTCATTTTAAATGATCTACACATATGTGAATAGGCACCATACCGTTGTTGATATTGGCCAAGTATCAATACAAGCTAAATTGTTATCAATTGTGAGCTAATTTTTAATCCTCCAAGGTCAAACTGGTATGTGCAAATTGTAATACCAGCCCAACATGGTGAGAGGAAAGTGTTGCATACAAGTGTATCTCTCATCCCTCCATGCTGAAAACCTACCCGCTACAGATTTGTGGTTATTCCATTTGAAATGCGTCGAGGTAGGCTAATTTCATCCTTAAAAAGTGAACTTCAACCTGCATACTATTTCAACTCGTTTTTGTGGGATGAATGAGAGGTACACTCGTCTGCAATGATTTCCTCTCGCCATCCAACATTGGTCCAAAGAGTAGATTGAGAGTCTGAACCCCAATTTAATTTGAGACATCATTGGAGGTACCTATGTGGCATTCTTATGGCTCAATATCAATGGCCTTTGATAACTCATAACAATTCGAGATTAGCTTTAAAACTCCATGCGGCTGATCCCGGCTTCTTCATAGACATTTGCAAACATGGAGAATTTCCAACCTTGCGAATCCGAGTAGTATAAGGTAGAGAAGATAACCAAATAAGGTCCATCTACCCTCCATTCTAGCATTTCCAATTTCTCAAAGTTTTGGTTTACTACCTTCCTTTTTCTCTCTTTCCTTTTGTACTTAGGCAACACTACACCGTTTATGGTATTTAGTGTCATGTACAATATTGACGAATAGTCTAAACTAGATGCCTAGTAGTGTCACGTCCATCAATTGTCAACATGACATTATTTGCCAACATGAGTAACTTTTCGAAGTGCATAACTATTGACCGTATGATATTTAGTGTAGCACATTGGAGTGCTTGAGATCACATATTGATATGCAAGTGGAAGAAATTATTGAGCAAATTAATGCCAAGTGTTAGGTGTTTACACTTGTGATCAACTTGTTGACCATTGTGTAACCTAGGTGTAGTAGACTTCATAATCTTATTGAGCATGCTAGTGCCAAGATGTTAGTAAGCACCCAAACGCCAAGTGTCATCAGGTTACATGAATGGTCAAGTTGTTGGCCACTACATAGTGCAACCTAGCATGGGTCTCATAATAGGGTAAGTAACACTATTACACATGTGACTCTCAATACCATAAACAGTGTAACAGAATTCAAAGTTGCAACAGAAAACTAGAGAATAATGGTTTCTTGTGTTGGCTAGTGTACATACTATAGTTTGGGGAAGGAAGCCTAGCTATACCTAATGCTACTTGAGAAACGAGCTGCCTAAACCTACCGACTGTGTCTGCTCACCGGTCAAACTTCTGTCAGGTGTCCCAAACACAGCTGCATTTGGGTGCCAAATTCCAATCAGCAGCTACGAAAGTAATTAAGAGACACAGTAACCGAAGCAAAGGACTCTCCTCTCCCAGTCAGTCCAAGTGAAGGAAGGGAGGGAGGAAGGAACCTACTCCCTTAATTAACTTACTGGCAGGCAGGTTTTCACACTTGGTTCGTTTGTCTGTCTTCTCATTGGGTACACAAGTACACACCCTGCGTGTGATGGATGGGCTCTACTTTTGAGGTAATTGGGGAAGGAGGCTGATCTTACATGTAAAACTGATGATTCCACTGTTGTTGTTGTTCAATGAACTGAAGTGGTTAGTGTTGGTAAACCTCCCCCTGCAGGTAAGCAACCTGGGTTGTGGATCCTTCCAACTTCCATTTCCGGCGCAGCTCCCCACTACTACTACTAGAAGTTAGCAGCTTGTCTCCAAAACCTGTACTGCCATCAAATCCTACACACTAGTCAAGAAAGCTCTGTAAAACTTCTTCTACACCCAAGCCAAGACGGCGTAGCTTCATTTTATCAAACTTCTACAGCCAAAACAAGGTGCACTTGTTTTTACATTAAACTTGTACTACACCCAAGATGATGTAGATCTGAATTAATTGCGCTAATTCCAGATGAAGGCACATTTTGAAACATGAGGGAATTTACAGCATACAAGAAAGTCAACTGCTGGTTGACGGTAAAAGGCGGCATCAGAACTAGAATTGCGTGCAATGGATCAACAAGCTGAGAATTTTTCTTCCAACTCACTTCTTCCTCAAAAACATAAGTCTCCTTCAAGCTGTCCATTTAGGTGCTTGAACTGATAGGGTATCCACTCTGACACTAAGGAGTCCTAAAAAAAACATCAAATGGCAGTCATGTTGCTTGTTTGGTTGAAGCAAAAAAAATTGCTCTACTCACGTCACAACAACTAAGGCTAACCTGGAACCTGGAACCTGGTTTCTCTTCACACAGGCAGTCAGGAAGTCTAGCAGCTTACAAACAGCTTACAAACACCAGATTGAGAGATAAGCCACTACCACTGCCAATTTTCTAGTTTGACGGATGTAGACCAGAGACAATTCTAGTTATGGAAGGCCGATATCTGCAAGTAATTGTTCTGTGCAGGGACGAACTCCTGACGAGGAGCACACCAAAGAGTCCTCGCCAAGCAAGTCCCGCATCATTTTTGAAGGGTCTTTGGCACCACCATGCATAAGGAAGCCGTGGCGTAGATTGTCGCCAGTAGCTCTACTCAAAGGGTCACTTTTACAATGTCGGTGCCATATGCTGGCTGCAAAGCATCTTGCGTACAAGTAGCTGTAGTATCCTGTAAAATTTTACAAAAATATGTAATTTAGTCATCACAGCAACCAATAACTTTGAAGTATGTTTGCTTTGCATAAAGCTGTCAAACCTACGGAAGTTTGAAGGGGGGTTTACACATGTTTGAAAACATTGATTTCGAAACGGAGTTTGGTGGGTCAAGGTAAGAGAACTTTGGCCTTCACATGTGCTTGACCCTGGGCTGGTTAGTCCCAAGGTTGGTCCATCTTTCTTTGGGTAGGAATGTCCATTTTAACTCCAAGATGGGGGATAAGAGTTGGAAAAACAAATATTTCTACACAAAGAAAGAGGGACCAACCTTGGCACCAAGCTTCCCAAGGTTAGGGATCTGTGAAGGCCAAAAATGTTTTATCTCGGCTTGATATCCATTTTAAAAATGGCATTTTCAAACATGTGTGACCCCCACATAAGCTATGTGCCAAGGTGAGGATATACATGTTAAACAGGAAGAAGGAAGATGACTCTGATGTTGCCACCAGCGTGAACTGCTAAACCATAGCTGACAAGATGGTTGAAGGGCAAGGGGCTTGCCCTTCGGGGCTTCCATGACAGTGCTGAAACATAGGCTGTAAAAAACGAATTTAGATAGAGACACACCAGCACCATAGCTGACAAGATGGTTGAATCGAGTGTGCCAATGGGTGCCTTCCACATGCTTCACACCCGTGTGCCGAAGCTTCAATTCTGCTATTACTGCTGTGGTGTCCTTAGCAGGCAGCGGCTGTGTGCCGAACAAAGTTTGATCTATGAGAGCATACAGCACCTACAGAATCCACAAGCTAAAGAAAAGTTAACCAGATCTCCCAAAAAATAACCAACAGCAAGGCTTAAGATGTATGGTTTTCAACTTCTTCAAACCCCAACCACAGAAAACCTCATTACTTCCACATAGCATTCATTCTTAAGCATGTGTAAGGAGGTTCTCTTTCTACTCTAGGTAATAAATTTTCAAGAACCAAGGTCCTTGAGTACATGCATGAATGCATTCAAGCATAGTCAAGTGGCATCAAGCTCTCATTAGTGGACACCTCCTTCATTGCTGCTTATCTTCGGACACAAAGCCATCTTCCATCTACCAAGATTCAATTGAAGATGTGCGTCCCCAATGAAAGCATTCATAGGTTATCTGGATAACCTAAGAGTTATTCCGTTTGCATTGGAACTTAAATAGTTTACTTAAGAATGATAAGCGTCCAAACTAAAAAGGAACACTTTAAGTATCAGGATCATTTAAAAATCATGACAACAATAAGGATCATATTGACCTGGCGTTGAATCTCAGTGGCTGACAGCATTCGCTTGGCTTCGTTCATAGATGCAACCATCTTCTCAGGAATGACCTCCCCTGTAAGATAGTGTTTAGCAAACCTACTAAGAACCCGATAATCCCACGCATAATACCTGCACAATTAGACAATTAGTAGTCACAATCACCAAGCATCATTAGTCACAGCTCCCTACCTCAAGCCAAGGATTACAAGGAGGCAAGTTTCCTTGGTGAATCAAACATGGAAGCTCAAATCTAAGATATGCCACTTGCTTTCAGCAGTAGTAAGAATAGAACATGGTCAAGGTTGTACTCACTCAAAGAGTTGTGATGGAGTCTCCGAAAAATCAAGTACTGTTCGAGTCCCAGAAAAATGCTGGTAGTCCTGTAGCCCAAAATGGATCAAAACATATGAGATGTGCTGTATAATATCACCTCATTCTATATGCTGATATGAGAAGTGCGCAGAAGTTATTGAAAAAGGTTGAATTGACAAGATAATGCACCAACTAAATTAGAGAATGAGCAAATTTCACAAAGGCTAGCTGTGGAGTCAATGTACCGTGCGAGACAGTAATGAATGCACAGCATGGCCAAACTCGTGGAAAAGAGTTTCAACTTCCCAGTGATTCAATATTGGAGGAAGATTCCCATCAGGACTCGTAAAGTTACAAACTAAAGCCACAACCTGAACCCAACATATATGCACATTTTCAAAATCGAAGTCTATGCATTGCTTTCTATACACCTTCCTCAGAAAGATAACCTTCAGCATCTCAAAACCCAGCAGAGGTCTCAAACAAGCTAGCTCACATGGTCATTTGAGCCATAAACTGCTGTTTGACTTCCAAAACCACAGAACTTTGGCTGAACATAATTTTGGCAGACGCATCTCATATTGTGCATGTAACAGTGTAAAATCAATAGGTTGAACTCGACCTTCTCAAACTTCCACGACCACATTAGTCCCGATATACAAATAAGTTGCACTTATCCACATTATATCTCTTTTATCACAACAGTTCAACGAAAGCCGTATCAGTAACAACAAATCGGTCTCAAACATACTGGGAGCTGATATTCAGAGGGAGAAGTCCGCCGACAACCCTTCAGTGTGAAATGCGCACAACCAGGAAACTTCCCATGTCGTGCATGCAAATCCAAGTACATATGACCAAATTCACCCTGTGCAATACAAAAACAGGTTGTGAGTAAAAGCCTCTCTTATACTACCAATAAAAATCTTCAGTGAAATTGAAACTGCTTGTTCAAATAGACATTTCGCATCAGATTTGCATGCACCTCAGATGCATGTCTCAAGGTCAACTTTTGAACATCCGGATGCCACGCTTCTCCAGGAGCCAATGGTACTTGCTCAAAAGTCGCACCAAATAGAGAGCTGCTTAAAATTTTCAGAGCTTCAAGACATTGCCCTACAGGAAAGTAAGAAGCGACTACCTGCCATATTCACTCATGACATGTCAGTAAAAAAAGAATCTATCCCTTCCCCTGCTGATGCTACACTAATTATTCCTCCAGTATATCACTGGCAGTTTCTTGTGAGTGCAGTACATGGCATGGATTGTCAATTATTTTTACAACTCAAAAAAACTTGCAACAAAAAAAAAAATTGAACATTCGAAGATGCACCCTTTCGATTAGGTGGGTACAACGTAAATATTATCAACCAAACAATTGAGCTTATTTCCACACTCAAAATTCTGGGGATAATAATGTGGGTGCGCACTATTTACCAACCATAGTCTTTAACATCAAAGACCCATGTTGTAGGTTAAAATGTTCCAATTGGATTGAATATACTGTGCATTTGAAAGACTTCAACCTAAGAGAATCCATCCCTTCCCATGTTGCTTCTACACTGATTATAGTAAATATTGTGGGCCACACTATTCAGCTTACTTCCACATTGAAAACATAGGGGGATTGTCATGTGGGCACACTGTTTACCAACCCATAGCATTTGACATGTCGTGGGTTACAATATTTCTATTGTATTGAGAATAGTGTGCATTTGAAAGACTTCCAACCTAGGGAAGGAGGTGGCTATATCACAGGGGCATGACAAGTGTAACTAAGATTGCACAGTATTGTCATGCATGATGGTGTATATTGTGGGCCACACTATAGGGCTGCCCAAGGTAAGTCACACTGTACATCTGCCCACATTATCTCCCATAATAGGTGTAATGCAGTTTCAACCATCATTGGTAGAACATAATTAAGAACATCAACCTCCAAAATGACTTTAGGCATCCAATGATCCATGCAGGAGACATTGTGATGAAATATTGTCTTCAGATAGTTCCAAAATTGTCACAAGAAATGGAAAGTATGAACCACCGGGGACAAAAGAACTAACCCCAGCATTCAAATCATGAGTCTTAGCCTTGAGCAAGCCAGCAAAATAGGGCTCATCCCAAGCATTCACTACACCATCACTGCGTCCAGTATCCACCTGCTTCTGAAAGTCTGCGAGCATTGTCATTTCCTGAGACACCCATAGAAACATAACATACCATTTGAGGGACTTGCATGTCACTCTAACAGAGAATTTGGATAGCAATGTGAATTTTTCTCTATCTGTGTCCATTACCCATAAATAGGGACATTTAAAATCATAATTATTTCAAGAACACCCATAGAAACATAGAATGTGAGGGGCTTTGCATGTCAACCTAACAGAGGATTTGGATAGCAATGTAATTTTTTTTCTCTATCCGTATCCATTGGGCATAAATAGGGAGATTGAAAATCAAAATTTTCCCAAAGTTGACTGACTAGGTAATAGAGTATTGCTGCCATCACCTCATCTGCCTTGCCACGAATTCGAGTGCTGAGCTCTTCCAGGAATGAAACAACCGCTTCTGGTGATTCTGCCATGGTCGGGGCAATTGCAAACTCCGCGTACGAGTTGTATCCAAGAAGCTAGAGCAATTACCACATACAACTCACTGTTACATAGTGGAACTCACTGTTACACTTGATGGACTCCAACAACCACCACAAAAGATGCCTCTCAATTCTCTAGACTTCATGACCTTCTGGTATGATTTACAGATGTCATAAAGTGCTCCTTGCTTCCGCTTCTAATTTGTGATTATTCAGTGGGAAGAAAAGAAGAAAAAAAAGAAAAAGAAAAAAGCCACGTGGAAGTCTTACATTGGTTGGGATCCACTTAGATCACATATGGAAATTATAAGAGCTAAAGCAATTACCAAATCCAACTCAATATTACACAATGGAACCTGATGGACTCTAACAACAACCACAAAGAATGCCCCTAGATCCCCAAAACTTCTTGACCTTCTGGTATGATTGACAAATACCATAGAGTGCTTCTTGCTTCAGCTTTAAATATATTATTGCTTTTTTAGATTGCCACATGGAAGTCTTGCATTGGTTGACACCAACTTAGATCCATGTGGAAATTATAGTTTGGTGTCAGAAATATGAACTAGGAAGCACTTTACACACTTTACGGGATGTGCTAGGTAACCCTCCTTCATAATGTACATGACAGACCACACTTAATTTGCTCCTAAGTTGTTGGCATTTGAGAAAATTACTCACCTGGGCAAGCTCATGACGAGCACCAATGAGGTGATCCAGCACTCGCAAATTAGCTTTTGGAACACTGTGCCCCACCATATATACCCGTCTCCTTACCTGATAGGGGAAACAAACCTAAGACGAAGGTCTTAAAAACAGAGACAATTCTTGCATGATAATGGGCCTACTTACTCTCCAATAAGTAATACACCACAATTTAGATTGACGCAGGAGACAAGTCTGTCATGCAGAATTGCTTCCCATCACCATTCATACCTCAGAGTTTGTCACATATTTAAGAATAGAAGAGAGGACTGCAGGCTCCGTGATCACACACATTCCCATATTGCTTTCATCTGCTGCTATAATCTTCGATTTGCGAGACCATCCCAATCTACCATCTTTCTCAACCCAAATAGGCTTCATCATATGTTGGATGCTCTTTGGAATCACTGAAGCAGGGAAAATGTCAAGCTGACCTTGATCTCTCATTATATGCTCCCCAAATCTGATGAAATGGAAACCCAACATATAAAATCCCACATAAGTGTCCTTATACGGTCCCTAATAAGTGCCAGAACATCAATAACTCATGTAAAAGACCTGTGTGCAAAATTAAGTCATGTACCACCAGACTTACTCTCTGCCAAGTCGAGTAATTTCAAGGTTGAGATCATTTGCACGTTTCAGCTTCTCTACACAGTCAAGATCAACAACATATGAGATGAACTTCCAGGACTTTGGTTTGCATGGTGGACTCTCCAATAATGAACTAGCATCATTCAATTTCAGAAAACATTAGGGTTATCTTCTGTCTTGTACATCCCTCACAGCCTTATTCCAAGGAAATTGGGGCTAGTGCCTGCAAGAGGTAAGCAACACGGATGCCATAGCTGTTGCTCTAGCATTTGTTAAGAGAATATTTTCTTGGACTAAGGGCCACTTTACACTATGGCCAAGGGCTGTGACCATAAAATTGTGAGGACCCTTGAAACTCATCGAGGGCCTTATCATGGAAAATTGAAATTGAATTTTATGTGGTCAAGGGCCTTCAGGTGTAATTTAAAGGCACACACGACCAGGCTCTCAACCAAATGATATTTCATCATCACCCTATTCATGTGGGCCTTTGTAAACAATAACTTATAATAAATCAAGGGTTGTGAGATTTTGAAGAGCCATAGTCTCCCGGTTTTGTGTTAATCCCACCTCTTTTGAGGTGGGATTGACACAAAATCCAGTTGACCATGAAACATTACCCATTGCATGCCATGTAGGACTCCATGTGGGTAGTTTAACTCCATTGGTCCATTAGGCCCTCAAGCTCTAGTGCAAAGTTAAAAGGGACGGTCTCGGCCTTTTCCACTAATGAGGGATTTCTGATTTCAATGGTCATGGACCTTCAAGCTTAGTGTAAAGTGCCTCCAATATCAGTTCATATGGTATTTACATGCTGTGTATTGTTCTTCATGAGCAATAAATGTGCCACAGTGGATGCTTTGCCAGACAATCACGAAAATATGTACAACTCTATATCTCAAGTCAGGTACTTGACTAATCTTGCAAGTCCAGTTCAAGACTGATCAGCGAAACACCTTACCAGCAGGTAGATGTATCCCACCCCTCTCAAAATCCATTCGCAAGGTTTTGGCAGCCCTTTTGGCTTCCTCTGTTGTGAGTATTCCAGGTGACTGCTCCACTCCAACAACTGCCTTGTATAGGACTGGATGAGAGTTCAAATACTGCAACCACTCAAAAGTTTTCTCTCAATGCTACCTTCAACATTAATATAACCTAAACCAAAAATGTGTGTCACAAAGTTGCCCAAGAACGGTTTTGTGGTGATAACCAACTCTTTCAAAGCTCCATCAATATATTGATTCAATCATGCAAAAATTGCCAGTGTGGTATGACACACATACCTGCAGGTATTCATAAACCTTCATTGAAGCATGGTTGGATTCTTCCACAAATTCCCTACAGAAAACATCAAGAAATAAGATATGATGAGTTCGTACCAACGGGAATTTCATACATCTACTGTAAACAATCCAGGAATCTTACCCCTAAATTGGAATTGGCTTTTCAAATGTAATTGATACAATACAGAGGCAGGTGCCAAAAAGACAACATCAACATATATTGACAATGACACAGGCTATACATTCACATGAGTCTAATGTGCATGGTGATGTTTGGTGCCTCGTTTTACAATCTTGTGAGTACACGTGTAAGAAAAGCTAAACAGCTGCTTGGGATTTCTTACCAAATCATCAAGAGTCAAGATTTCAAACAATGCATGACTTTGACACCATTTCTGATCCTGAAGTTTGCAGTTTATTTCAACAATCTGGATGCAAGAGTTTAAAGGCAAGAAGGGACAGAGGGGGGTGCAAGAAATACACCTTACTTGTCAGGGTGCGTATTTCGACATAATTCAGCTGCATCTACCACTGTGCAAACCTGATCCACATTACCCCAAGACAAAGAAACTTTTAACCTTCCCAGAAACTGACACCACTGCGCACATCATTTCAACTGTTAGTTAGCGCAGATGCTGACAATAACTAGTTATCAAATATTCAAAGATTCTTCCACATCAAAGAAGTAGCCAAGTGATGGAAAGGATGGCACCACACTGCAACTACGTAAAGTATCTCAGAGACCACTACTACATACTGTGTCAGAGATGTCATCCATGGCGCAAATCACATCCATTGAAGGTGGCATTGCCTGAATATTCTTGATTATATCTTCTGATCTGCACACATCCAACCACAAATTGACAGTCCCCTGAGATTCCATTGTTGATTATCAAGTTCCAAGACTCTGTAATTCCTGACTCCAACTCTGCTATCAGTCTATGTGCGCTAAATTGCACAAGCAGTTTCCACTTCGTCCATATGTAGACACTTGAACATGATACATAGTAATTACAACTACAGGTCACCTATGTGAAAGTGTTGTAATTTGTACAGGTGAAACATCAAGGACCTATGCTAAGACTCAATGCAAGCAGCTGTGGCATCATCATTACATGAAACAAGCTAGATTAAAGCTCACTTGTCAATTGCATCTTGAGCAAAGATGCGAAATCCTTTCGCCAATTTCAAAATCTCATAACCATACAGCCCAACCATCTCCTTTCTTAACTGTGGTGCCTTCATTCCTGTTTGGTACTCACGCGTAGGTTTCTGCTGTTTGGTTTCTGCTGTTACCTCTGTCTGAGTTACCTCTGGCTCCACTCTGGGTGACGACCCCGGAAGTACAGGCCCTGATCCTGCCTTTGAAACAAGTGTCCTCCATAGCATGTGTGAGAAACCTCCGCTGTCTGGGATTGGAGGCCACCAGCTCAGCCATGGAACCCTCAGGAGTTCATCCACTTCACCCAAATTTGAACTCGCACTACTTAGCAATCCTCGTGCAACTCGACGAGACTGCATGGTTCCTTGAATCTTCAGTTTCAGTTACAAACTAAATGCAATCTCTGTGGAATAAACGCAACATCCTGTTTGAAGGCTGGCGTCAACCTACCATACATACACATACCAGAAGAATAAATGACATACATACAAAACACTGTGGATGCGCAATACACAAATCATCTTTGCAATAACAAAAATTGCATCCCTAAAGTAGGAGAGGAATCTGTAGTGCACATTGCTTACAAATGAATTCCGCGAGAGAGGAAAATTCATACCACGAGACAGAGCAGTACTTGTTGAAGCAACATAACCCTAAAGCGACTTCCAATTGATCAGAGGCTCCAGAGACCATCCAACAATTTTAAATTTCCAACGTATCGTGAAGATTCGAATAAGAGGGAAATCTGTCATGCACATTGCCTAGAAATGAATCCAAGAGAGACAAATTCATACAACTAGACAGAGGAGCACTTGTTGGAGCAACCTAACCCTAAATCGAGCTCCAATTGATCAGAGGCTCCAGAGACCACCCGACAGAATTAGATTTCCAACGATTCGTGGAGATTGGAGTAAGAGGGGAATCCCTAATGCACATTGCTTATAAATGGATTCCACGAGAGACAAATTCATACCACGAGACAGAGTGGTACTCGTTAAAGCAACATAACCCTAAATTGACGTCCAATTGATCAGTGGCTCCAGAGACCATCCAACAGATTAAAGTTTCCAATGTGTCATGAAGATTCGAGTAAGAGAGGAATCCGTAATGTGCATTGCTAAGAAATGAATTCCACGAGAGACAAACTCATACCACTAAACAGAGTAGTACGTGTTGAAGCAACATAACCCTAATTCGACTTCCAATTGATCACAGGCTCCGGAGACGATCGAACAGAGTTTTAATTTTCAGCGTTTTAATTTTCAGCGTAGCATGAAGATGACTCATCCGATAAGTCATCTACTAATAGTGCACATTGGCAGTAATTTGTAGCTGCAAGGATTAATTGAGTAGTTGATAAGCGCTGTTACGGAACGGAACCGCTAGGGCTCGCTGCTAAGCTCCTTATTGTTTTTGCAATATCAATATCAACTATATAGTGTAAAGGCCACTAGATCTACACTATGCCCAAGGGCTGTAACCATGAAAATGTAATTATCGCATACGAGTGTACCTCTCCCTCATCCAACATAAAATGCCATGAAGTATGCAGTCCGAAGGTTACCTTTTGTAGTTGATTTGACATCGGAAATAACTTCAAAGATCTTGAATTATAGCCCACCCACATTTATTGGTGCAGGCCACCAGTGAACGGTGAGTACCAACACTGGTTGCAACCAGTGGCTCTCACTACTTAAACCAGCTCTAAAAATGGCCCCTGCTGGTAGGAACCATTCACTAGTGGTCCACACCAGTAAGTGTGGGTGGGCTATTAGTTTCCATGAGTCATTTGAGATGGATTAGCCACAAACTTGTAGGAGGTAAAGTTTTTATGTCCAGTGGATGAGAGGTACATTCATATGTGACAATTGTCTCTCCGTCTTGAAACTTATGTGAAGGTTGTAACATGGAAAATTGAAATTGAAATTTTTGTGGTCACAGGCCTTCAAGTGTAGTGTGAGGGCATCCTTGGTCCGAGATGACCCTAAACTACCGGGTGATAGTGGAGAGGTACCCATTTCCGAATGGAGTGGTTGGCGGTTTGATTCCCACTGTGAAATCTTCTCTCTACTTGACGGGAAAAACTAGCTAGGTAGGTAGGAAGCCAATAGCCCACCCACCGCAAGGTAGGCAGTAAACCCTACCCTACACCAAGAGGATTCTTGAGTAGGGTAGGGCCAACGGGCTCAAATTCACGTCAGATTGCTCGACATTGGTTATTTATTTATTCATTTGAGGGCATCCCCAACATTGCCATCACATCTCCCTTCAATTTCTCCTATGAAATAGTAGTAGAGGAGCTTGTGCACTACTACATGGAGAGGCCTTATATTATAGTGGCAGAAGCACCACCGCTACGACAATGACTGCTACTCTATCTGTAATATTATAATCCCAAAATGTGTCAGACAAATGATAAATGTGCACGTGTTAACATCAATAAAGTAGCCATGCAAAGTTAAATATAAAACATGAAATGTTATAAGAGAGCACTTACTACAGCATCATTGAAAGAGGTTTGAGCACATCAGAGTAGCCACTACATTAGAGTTATGTGAAAAGGGTCCCTTGTTTTCTAAGGATGAAAGTGACAAAACATGGGTTTAGGAGAGAAAACATAAAGTCTATCCTAGGTTGACTCCCAAATCGGGATGCAAAAATCCATCCTTAAAAAATCATAGTAGCTTGGGCTTCATCCCCAAGTTCACGTTTAGGGTCTAACACAATACACCGGAATCCTACCCTAATAGTAAGGTCACTCATAGAGGGACCATACTCAATACATAGTGTGTCTCTTCGTTGATTAGCCGGACTAGTCCATATGTGAGTGACTTTACACATAGTTCTATATTTTTCCAAGAAATTAGAGTCCAATCTTCATTTTGGAGAGAGGAATTGTCTGGTGCCAACGGAATGATCTGGTTTTCTACAATTTACAGTGGCCCGTTGAAAAAACATGTCAAATCATTTGGGATGCCTTACAGGATTACGGTAGGATTGAGTGGAAACGGACGCTTAAGGATTTGGAAGAGGCACCGGATGTGGCCTACCAAGACATCCTTAACGAGTTCGATCGTACATGGGGGGTCAAGAGCCTTATTGTGACTCGGAGTAACTTAGTTGTCGCTTGGATGGATAGACCTCAAATGAGCATCATTTCTTGAGTTCCACTCGGGTTGCGTTGGCTCGCCCAGGTTGGTTGTTTTTTGTTTTCCTTGCAATTGATTTTCTCAATTTGTGCACCCAAAAAAAAAAAAAAAAAAAAAAAAAGAGGAAATTATCTCGTAGGAGCGTACTCCTCATCCATCCAACGTAGAAACTTGATCCCCTATAGGTTTATGGTCAATTCATCTCAAATGACTTGGATTAAACTAATTCAAGGTCTTGAAAGCTAATTCAGGTGTCAAATCAACTAAAAATAATAACCTCCAAGATGCATATTGTTTACGTGTTTTCATGTTGGATGAATGAGAGACACATTCATATGCAATAATTCCCTCTTTCCCTTCAATTTCATGCCTCCATGTTAACTAGTGTAGAAGTTTGACTAGAGTAAAGGAGCCACTATGTTGTTGCAAACAAAATAGAGTCCCCTCTTACTTTTGGTGCCTCTAGGTTTATGTTGACCAATGTAAAGAGGCATGTGGTGGGATGTGGTGATCATCGTTATGCCTCTGCCTCCTTCTACAATAGTGTTGGAAGGAGATGTAGTGACAACAATGGAGATGCTCTAAAGAAATACACGATGGGGCTTTCAACGGAATGTTATTTCATTATCATCATGCTCAAGTGGGATATCTTACATAATAAGTGTTAATTAACCCCTGACTTTGCACGCCCAATTTCCCTCAAATCTGCTTAGAAAATGTGACCACAATTTCATTGGCCATAGATGAAGATCTAAAGCTTCTCTAACAAATCCAACCGTATAGATGTTTGGAGGTCATAGATGACTACTCACAATTATATTGTATGTTATTTAAGACTCCATGTAGGTTTTTTCATCCTTTCAAACTCGCTTGGTCCTTTTGGCCCTCAAGCCCTTAGTGTATAGTGAAGTGGGATGCTCTCAACCTTTTCCACCAATTCATGGATATTTTAGATTTCAATAACTAATGGCCCCTTCCCACTTGACTTTAGCTAAGCCTAAAAGTTGGTTCTAAAAACACAACCTTCACACCATCGACACTATCTAGTCCCAAGCCTAGTTGGCAAATGATGTGGCATGGTTAAAAGTGGAGGTTTAAGGCTCAAGCACTGACCCTCTCACCGGTACCTAGACATGAGGCAAGAATGTAGGACCTTTAAAAGTGTCGCCTCCTGCCCTTGTGATTGGTTGCTTTTAGCCTTAGCTATGAGGGCACGAGGAGCTCCATTAACAAAAACTGATGGTAAGATAGATGAGTAGTAAGGCATTTGGGGATGGGACAAAAACTATCCAACATTCATTGCTTGGTAGATAAAACAATAAACATGTGTGAAACTACTTAACTAAAACCTACTCGACAATCTCCGGAGCAAGTTCTTGGAGGTGCATTGGAATAGCCGGAGGCCTCTGCTATAACCGAGGGAGCTTTACCCGGTCTTTAGAAAATACTTTGGTTATTTGGTAAAGTCATGTGGGAAGGGGGCATAAGGACTCTCCAACTCCGATGTATAGTGCCCCCCTAATTTGTGAGCTTGGTTTCTAAAACGCTTATGAAGGAAACTTGGTTGTTGATCACATCCATGCAAATTGAGCTATCCTACGTGCTTCGTGTAAGCATTTTTGAAGTAAAAAACATCAAAAGGATCTTCATTAATTTGGGTTCAATTTGCAAACATGTTTGTCATGTGCGGACTTATGACTTATCTTAAAACTCATATTCTAAGGGCCCAATGTAAAACTTATCTCCATCATCCTTGCCTTGGGGTGGTCACTTCCAAAGTAAGGAAACTTGGCGGGTTGTAACATAGGGTCCAATTAGTTCCTATGAGGAAAATGGTAGAAAACATGTAGAATTAATATAGTGTCTCTTAGTGATTTATTTTTTTATTTTTAAATGGTTGTATAAACAACACGGGCGTGTACTTAACACCTACTATTGTGTGGGTAATAGATAAAAACATAACATACCAAGAAAGGGTTCAAGATATTTATTTAATGAAGGATCAAATTTATGGTCTACTTGAACTTGGATGAAATTTCTTTATCACTCTTCATCACCCCAAAAACAAGGAACCAATTGGTGTTCATTTTAGGGTTTCAAGCTCTAGCTTTGTGTTGTGTTTCTTATGTTGGTTTGGAGATGGATCTTTTTGTGCATGTTGTGAGAGGGTTTAGGGTGTGGGGTTTTGTAGCATTTTTGGCATACCCAATTCCAAGTGACGATGGTACACTAATTATCCCAATTAGAGCGAGGGCTTCAATTTATATTGAGTGATATTAAATATGATTGGAAAAAAAAGTTTATATGCAAACATAAATAAATAAAATAAAATAAAATAAAAATAACGTCGGGGTTTAGTTGTACACCGACGTGAATGGGAGCCCGTTCCTCTATACCATGTTCATGTGTGACCAAGCGTCACCGTAAGAGTACTTCCTCCCTCTCGGGAGGTGGGCTCCTTTATTTTTCAAAAACGCAGTACATTACATGCAAACACGTGATTGTCATTGAATAGTGTCATGATGAAATGTGTTGGAACTTACAGTGAATAGTGCTGACATGAATAGTATTCTTAGTGAATAGTGCCAAGATGAACAATGCTTCCTAGATCTTTTGGTGACACTAAATATAGCATAAATAAATATAGTATCACCTTCACTAATTTTCCATACACACTATTAGCCCTCCCTCACTAATTGGGATAACCAATGTAGTTGCAAGTGAAACAAATATTGGGTTCACATTCAAGAGACAAAGTATTTGTTATGAGAACCTTATGGCGGGACACTGATGTCCCAAATAAATCGGAGCCTCCTTAATGACTGGTTTTGTGGTTGTAAGTGATCGAAAATAGAAACCAACTTCGAACATCAAAGTGTGTACATGACGTCGAGATAATCTCAACGCCGTTTTGATCGCCTTCAACTGACCATTTTTGACGTCGACATGGACTTTAGGGTTTAACCGGTGTATTATGGGACACCAGTGTCCCGCCACAAGGTTCGTATGTAGGGTTGTTGAATCCAAGCACACATATTTTGGTACAACCAAAATGTCATATCAAAAAACATTTGTTCCAACAAGCATAGTACCATGTTATAACTTTATGTATCCAACAACACATAACATTATTAAGCAGTGTACATTCGATCATGTGAGCCCCGAGAATTACTGAATCCTCACTAGTTGTGACATCCCATGGTTATATTCTCAAAGTCCACATGAACAAACGCACACTGCTTAATAATGTTATGGCATATAAATAAGAGTCTCGTACATGATACCCCGACAAACACCCAATTACGTCGCATGCCCCATTTGGCCCGCGGGGGTTCTCGGTGCCTTGGTCATGAAGGTCAACCTCGGTGTGCGACTAGGTTGTGAAAGCCGACATTGGTTTGGATGGATGTCAAAATGGCCCATCCCGCATCTTTTTCATCCCAACCGGCCCCAGTTGCAAATGGTCATACCCCTAAACCGGTGGTCAAAGTCTTGGATGCAATGCAAAAGTGTTGTTGGAATAAGTCTAAATTCCAATAGACAACAACTAACGTCCAATATAATGCAAAGGGGAATTTTAATCGTCCTTTGCCTCCACCAAAATGGAGATGGTTGGTTCTTGTGTACAGTATAATACAACCCTTAATATAAAAGTGCATGGATGTACACTACATAGATGTACTAGAAAACAACAATGAAGTACATAATGCCAAAAAATACGTTTATTAGTGTGGGCCACATTATTCCAAGTACTCACACACCCACATGGACCGTACTACTTGCGTATGCAAAGTAACAACAAAACCCTGCTAATTTTTCTCCAACACATCAACCGTGCTAAGTGTCACTCAATGGTGTCACCTGTAATTAGTGTGGGTTGTCATATATGTATCCAAAGCCAAGTTTCCTTATTTTAATTTGTGTGTGTGTGTGTGTGTGAGAGAGAGACCGCCTAATTGTGACACAAAATGCACATCAATTCAACTAAAGGGTGCAAATAGTGCATGCACTTTGTAACTTAGAGGATGACAATTTGCACATGGTTAGTCCTTTTAACACACGTTGAATACGGAAATTAGTGTGGCTTCATGAACCGACAAAGGGGTTTTAACCTCGAACATTTTTAAAGCAACACATGTCGCTTTTAGGGCACCCCTATTTTGTACAATGGGGTTGGTAGTTGGTACGATATGTAGTTGGTTAGGACTATGTTGTGTGTTCAAACCCCAAGAGGCATCAAATACCTTGCCATATCATTCCGTGCAATTACTCAAGGGGAGGAAGTACACTAAATATGGTATTTAGTGTCATATGGTATTTGATGTCACTGTGGTAACTTTTTGGATGACACTTCTTAGGAATAAGTGAACAAAGACTGTGATGGATGAAGGATGAGTTCATCCATTGGCCAAAACCCTACCTTCTCTGGTTAGCAACTTGTTTTGAAACATTGTCATGGATGATTGAAATTTGGATGAAATTTTATTTGGTAACTGACAGTATTCGCAACACTGTAAATCTATAATCCCATTAAAAATCTACAAGGAATGACCAATTATGTTGGCTTGATATTTAGTGTTGGTGACACTATACCGCGGTTTACAATTAGTATTGACCAAGACAATTAGAATTGGTGACAGTAAATATCATATTTAGTGTAGTGTTCTTCATTTGTTATGTGCATTATAATATGTCCAAATCTTGAAGATATCTTCTACATATCTCAGATTTCTCATGGTATGAAGATCACTAACACTACACTAAATATTGTATTTAGTGTCGTATGGTATTTTATGTCACTATGGTTAGTTTTCTCATCACACTGCTTATGAACAAGTCTACAAATATTGTCACGAATGATTGAAATTTGGATGAAACCCGTGCCAACTATTGGTATGAAGTCTGGTGTATTTTGCATCCTAACATCTTCATAATGAAATATTGTCATGGATGGTTGGAATTTGAATGAAAAAGTCACTTAGTAAGTGACAATAACTTCTTTTTTTGAGACAAAAAGGCCGACAGGCCAGCACCAAGAGGCAATTAACCACCTGGCAAGTTTATGTCAAGTAGAGAGGAGATTTCACAGCCAGGAATCGAACCGCCAACCTCTTCCTTAAGATTTGAGTATCTCTCCACCACCATCCAGTAGTTTAGGGTCGTCTCGGACCAAAGTGACAATAATTGCAACGTCCTAAAGCTAGAATGCCCATAATGTTTACACATAATGACAAATAATGTCAAATTTACATTTAGTGTTGGTGACACTACATGGGCGGTTTTCCAAATCAGTATTGAGCAAGACACATAGAATTATTCACTCTAATACAGTAATTAGTGTAGTAAAGAATACACATTGCTTGATACCTATTAGGCCGGCCCACACTAATTTCATTGAAAATGTGGGTCGTAGCTTAGAAAGGACCAATGAATGGACCAATGCCGAATATTCTTTATACGGGTTCGCAAACTCAAAGAAACACACATCAAGGTATGTGTATTCTTCTCACTCTTCTCACTAACCCACTAACTCACTCCTCTCATTTACATGAGAGAGGCCCTTCGAACCATACATATATAGCCTAGATCCATTCATAAGTTTTTTTTGTGCACTGTGGAAAACATTGGAATACTGTAGAGGCTCTCTATTCTGATGCAAAATAGTTATTTCCCCCTCAAAATTTGTCATATGTCATGCTCACATTTGCCACAACCCAGTTGTATATGACATGGAAACTACATTATGGCACATGTGATGATGAAATAGGGAGCCCTCTATGGTAACAAGGTGACATTAGATTTTCGTTTCAGCTTCACGTAGAACCAACATGCATGTTTGTTAGTAACTAAAAAAAAATTTGCTCGATACCGTGTCACCATTTATAGATACAAATATATCTATATCTACATGCAATATGTAAACAAAAAAATAAAAATAAAAATTAAGGCACATCTACCTAATCTTAGGCTACAAAATGCAATCATCAAAACCTCACTTGAGAATGGCAAAATGGAGCGTCTTAACATGTAATTGCCATAGGTGCATTCCAATGAATTTGGAACTTGATGTTCAGGACAATTCAACCCATTGTCATTAACATATTCTATGATTCGTTTTTTGTATGCAGAATACAATTCCATTATGAAGATATAGGAAGATGAATCTCTTTGTTTCAACAAAATATGAGAAGATTCAAAGATAGCAAAGTTGAAGTTGGGGTAGCTTGTAAATATCATATTTTCTTCTTCTAAATTAGGGTGATTGGATGGATGAGAACGAATGATGTAAATAAATTTGGTATTATAGATAGATAGATAGATAGATAGATAGATTGCACATATGTGAGGATTTGAATTTTGTATGGTTGTTCTAGAGGTGGTCAAAGTTCATTGACCGAACGATGGATGTCTCTCATAATGAACTTGAATGCCAACTTTGAACTTAAATTGAAACATTACAAAAACAAGGAGTTTATCAAATTTATGGTAGCACTTTATTGTTCTCATTGTAGTCCCTCCAACTACCTACCACGTCATGGTGCGTAGCCTTGTCCAACAAACTTCCGGCCCCACATGTAAACTTAAAGTGCACAAACAAACTCCATACTCATCTCGAGATGGATCTGTCCATTCCAATAAAAGCCTTGGACCTTTATGGGTTAAATGGCCTCTCACCCTCCCTTGCACATGGGATTTAGTTCACTAGTACATAACATGGCTCTTTCGAACACTTGGCTTCAACACGGATTTCTTCGTGTCGAAATCTATGTTTTTTTGGACCACCGCTGGAGTCATTTTGTCATTTGGGCCACCACTAATTTTGTGCTATTAATCTTCAAGATTATAATCACATTCTTGTGAGCCATGGTGCCGTCTTGTTTTGTTGGCCATGCGAAAGGTCTGTCAAGTTTTTGTTATGTTTTTGGCTACTTATTACATATAGATTCCATCCAAGCTTGCTCGTAATATCTATATCCCATGTGTATTATTGAATGTACAATATAAAGAAACATATGTTCCCTTTTGTTTAATTTAGAAATCTCCTTATACTGATCTATTTCCCCTCCTCCAAGTTGTTATATTTTGGCTACTCATTCAAGCTTACACATTAGATGCCATGTTTATTATTGAATGTCTACAAAGGAATGTTTTATCTTTGTTTACTTTCAAAGGTTTTGTAGATCTAGATCTAGATGTGAGTCACCTTCCCAAGTACACTAAATGTGATATTTAGTGTCACCAATTCTAATTGTCCAGGTTGATACTAATTGTAAACCACGGTATAGTGTCACCAACACTAAATGTTAACCCAACATTATTTGTCATTCCTTGTAGTTTTTTTGGGTGATTATAGATTTAAAGTCTTGCAATTACTATCACTTACCAAGTTTTTTCTCATCCAAAATTTAATCATCCATGCCAATATTTCATCACAAGTTTCTGACAAGAGAAGGTAGGGTTTTGGCCAATGGATGAATTCATCCATCATCCATGACAATATTTGTTTACTTATTCATAAGGAATGTTATCCGAAAAGTTACCATAGTGACATTAATTACCATATGACACTAAATATCATATTTAGTGTAGTTATTAATGCGAGAGAGAGAGAGAGAGGAAATTACCACACTTGTCTAGGTGTGAGTCACCTTCCTAAGTAATTACTAATGTGTGAGAGAGGGAATTGCCACCTATAACTATGTTTTCATTCATCCAAGATAGAAGTGTTCAAATAGTAAATAGTTTGTATTTTACTGTTTTTAGTCATCTAGACACTAAATTTAGGTTCAAGGCCCCCAAACTAGTGTAGTCCAAGTCAATTTGAGATGAATCTGCCAAAAAAATTTGAAGGGACAGATTTTTATGCTGATGCATGAGAGGTACTTTACTTGACACATTCTTACATTACAAGGTAAAAACAACCTTCACATATACAATATTCCAAAGGCCTCTCTTTGCATGTGTGAGGTGCAATGGGTTGGTGGCTATCTAAGCGGGGTTCGTGAGGTCCAAGGCTTGAATCTTGTGGCCACCATCCTTGGCATGACCTTGTAGGTGGAAATTACTATCAAATTTACTACATAAATTTTGCCATGCACCAAAAATTACCATGCCATAATGAAGAATTTGTTGATACTTAAATAATTATGGTTTGTGTCAAAAGAGGCATGACCCATATCACACGGCCTGAATGACGCTCTGTGGACCACCTTAGGAGTCATGGACCAAATTTCAAACATGTGTCAAATGAAACTTTTTAAGCTCATTTGGCGTCGAAACAAGCGTTCAAAAGAGCCATGTTTTGTACTAGTGGTTGGTGGCATTGCACCATGGCGGGTGTGGAAAACACATGTTGCTCCCGAGTTTCTTGTTTCATTCTACATCATTGGATCTAATTTGACTAAATCAGGTTAGATGATAGCGCTTTAAGGGTCACCCATATCTTTTTCTTTAAAAAAATCCTAGACATAATATATGATTGTGGCCATGATGTGATTGTCATGTACGAGCATGCTCTCATCCATCCAACATAAAAACTTGGCCCCTTATAGGTTTGATGCTCATTCATCTCAAATGACTTCAACTAGACTAATTAAGGGTCCTTAAGCTATGTTTGGTGTCAAATCAACTTTAATAAATAACCTCCTAATCACAACTATTTTAGGTTTATTACATTAAATGAATGAGGGGTGTGCTTGTATGCAATAATTCCCAATAAGGTAGGCATCATTATTTCGGTTATTTATCTTAATCGTACACCTATGTTTGAGTGGTATGTGGTTAGTTGTGGCTCCAAGAACAAATATAAAAAAAAGACGTGTGTTTTAAGGATATTAGACTGCATGCTCACAATATGATAAACATTCCAAACTCATATAGTCAACATAATTGGGAAGACCTTTTATGACCATTTAGTGAGCATGATAATCTTTTAACTTTGATGGTGAATAAAATATCCATACGAGCTCCAAAAATTACGAGGAAATTGGCTATGGCCTCAATGTAAATTTGCTAATCATCTCGTACTAATCACATGTTTCATACCCTAGGAGAAGTGAGCTAGCCGGAAAAATAACCATTCAAGATCCATGTACCTTACATAGAGTGTGTTTTGGTGTGTTTCACCGCCCCCCAATGATTAGCTTAAGGTGGACAATCCTCATCTTTCCTATGAAGACACCTATATTCGAGTGGTATGTGGTTTTTGCGACTCCAGGAATGGATACCAAACAAAGACATGTGTCTAAAAGAATTGAATTGTTGGCTCAAAATGTGATCACCATTCTAGGCTCAATAGTCAACATAATTGGGGGCTCATACTAAACACGTGTTTCATGCTCTAGGGGAAGTGGGCTAGTCAGAAAAAGTAACCATTTAAGATCCATCCACCTCAGCTAGGATGTGTTTTTGGTCATCCCCCCCCCTCCTCCCCACACGTGCGTGCGCATAGTAACCTTAGTTGTGATGAAAGCTCACCCCTAGCACACATGTAAATGTTCACAACACCTACCGAGGGAGAGGACAAACTGTGAGAGAGGAGGATGAAGACGTTGATTACTATTTCATGTTTTATATCGTAATGTAAATCTACCTCTGAATTGGGATATTTGGTGAGCTCAAATTGGGATGAATCAACAACCAACCTACAGGGGTTACTATTACCCCTCGGTAGGTATTAGAAAACCAAACCAAGTGCACACCCTCCAATGCTACATGGAACATAGACGGAGATCCTTGGGGCTACATGCCGCCTCCCATGGGTTTTGGGAATCCACTCGGTTTTGGGTCGGTTGGTGGGAGAGGCCCGAGGGCTCCCATGGCACGGGGCACCCTCCATGCGCTCTTGGAGTTTGAAAACCGCCTCACTCATTTGACCAAGCCTAATATAGGCATTTGTTTGTATTGTCTTATTTCCTTTTTTGGCACAATTTGAAAATTCAATTGCAAGAAAGGAACCAAAACACAACCACCTCAGGAGAACCCATTTGTTGGCATGGTCGTTGTCAGTGTGTATGTTTGACAAATTTCATTTGACGTTCAACTTCAAATCCAAAGTGTCACATGACGTTTCCAAAAACAAAAATGAATGTCAATTGACATATACATTTTATTCTAAAATGTCACCTCAATTTTGGGTTACACAATTATTTAGAAAAATTAATATTATGAATAATCAAAACACAATCTTGATTTGTAACTCAATCGAGCATAAATATCCTTTAGTCTCGCATGTTTCTCTAAATGTTGAAGATTTTAGCTCAATCCATTGCGTCCACTTCAAGCCCACAAAGAGAGACCCGCATAAGAGCATCAAGGGTCTTCAAGTTCAACCTATTGCACAAGTGGCTTTTGATTGCATTTTGTTTGGAAAATCCTTTCTCATAAATAGCTATACTTGATGGAATGAGTATAATTTTTTGCCAAAGTTGC